>CM028132.1:343325000-344542500 GCA_016271365.2 Neoceratodus forsteri | reverse complement strand
TTATCATTTAATTTGTGTGCCAAGGGGGTGCACAATCCCTCTTAGCATCATGCACCCCCCCAGACATGTTTCTGTGCCGAAAAGGGGTCCCCATCCCCATCGGCTTCGGTCCCCCTCACCCAAAATTCAGGTGGCACACTGGGAGCTCACCCCAGTGTGCCAAAACACACCTGCAAAATAAGAAAACTGACCCGCATTGTCTTTATGTTTTTTTTTGTTTTGTTTTTACCTGAAAAACGAGAAAACGGTCCCTCAACTTGTCTGGTGCCCCTCCCCAACCCACGCCCACCCTCTGTGTACCCCATCTCCCTACACCTCCCTCACCCTATATTTACCTCTGGAGCCTGGCACAATGATCTTTGGTGGACCGGGAACACATCTGCACTCTTCAAAGCTGACCGTAAGCTGAAGAAATGCCAGTAAGCTGTATAAAGGCATAAATGTTTTTTTTTTTTCAAACTTTGGTGCATATCTCGGCAATTTTATCAAATTTTGGCACCAAATTTTCCACATGGCGTTCTAGGGACCCCACCTGATGAATTCAGTCACTGTCATCTCGTTATTCAGTCCTGAAAGGTGATTTCGTGGTCACTGCGTGGAATCACCTTTTTTGACTGATTACAAAATGACAGTGTCACTGTTCGTGAGGCGGGCTCCCAAAAAGCCCATGTTGCAAATTTGGTGAGAAAATTCCACAAAATGACTGTGTTACGAGCATGCATTGCGCAGTTTCCACGCACGCTTGTAACTTCGAGAATTTTTAATATTTTTACTCTAGATTTTCAACATTGCCATTTTTTACACCTCCTTATGAACAGTACAGCTGTCATTTTCCACATCCTGCCTGAAATGTGTTTTCGTACATCCAGTGCACAATGGCGCAGTCGCTGTAGGAAAACAATGTTCGGGACAGAGTAAGAAAATCACAGTAACACTGTTCATGAGCAGAGGTCCCAAAATGCCTATGTTGAAAATTTGGTGAGAAAATTCCACAAAATGACAATGTTACGAGCGTGCGTTGGGCAGTTTCCACGCACAGTCATAACTTCGAGAATTTTTAACATTTTGACTTCAGATTTTCAACATTGCCATTTTGACACCTCTTTATGAACAGTACAGCTGTTATTTTTCACATCCTGCCCGAAATGTGGTTTTGCACATCTGGCACACAATGGCGCAGTCGCAGTGAGAAATCAATGTTTGGGACAGATTAAGAAAATCATAGTGCCACTGTTCATGAGCAGAGGTCTCAAAATGCCTATGTTAAAAATTTGGTGAAAGAATTCAAAAAAATGACTGTTACGAGTATGCGTTGCACAGTTTTCACGTACGCTTGTAACTTCAAGAATTTTTAATATTTACACTCCAGATTTTCAAAATTGCCATCTCTTCACACCTCCTTATGAATGGTGCAACTGTCATTTTTCACATCCTGCCTGAACTGTGTTTTGACATGTGACACAGAATGGCATGGTCACTGTGGGAAATCAACATTCTGGACAGATTAACAAAACCACAGTGCCACTGTTCAAGAACAGAGGTCCCAAATGCTTTCATGAGGTGGAGTCACAAAAAGGCCATGTTGAAAATCTGGAGTGCAAATACCAACAAACGCCTAGGGCATTAGGGCTTCTAACCGTATTGTCCCATCCTGTACAGATTAACAGGTGTCAGGGGAGTGCCTTTGGCTTGTCAGCTGTAATGCTCACACCATTGCATTGCATCAAGGTGTGCCTTGGACTCTTTGGCCCCAAAGTTCACCCCATTCTCCTATACTGCACCCATCTCAACATACTTCCTTATGGAATGGGGTGAGCGTAAGGGCCAACAACCCCAAGGCACAATGCGACACTTATCAGAGTCTGCAGAGTAGGGTGAAGTGAAAGGGCATGAGCGTTATGGCCGACAACCCAAAGGCACACCTCAATGCCTGTCACTCTCTGCAGGGTGGGTTGGGGCTGACGTCGGTTCCATACTTCACTTCCATTTCTATTATGCATTTCTCTAACTCCTGCACTATCAATGCCAACGCCAGCAAGACAACATTCGGCATTGACAAATGCTTGTTTTGTAATGCTGTTTTGCAACATTTTTCTATTTTTAATGAAAGTTTCAGTTTGCCAGTTTTTATTTATACATGGTGGTTTACCAGTGTTTTGTTTCTAATGTACAACAATTAGCCACATTTATTTTATTTAATGGCTGTGTGCCACATTAGGTTTGTTTATGGCTGTTTTTTTACCACTTTTTATTATTTCCTGGTGGTTTGCCACATTTCTTTGATTTGCTGGCTGTGTGCCACAGTAGTTTTGTTAATGGCATTTTGTCTATTTCTGTTATATTTTGTATGCATGAATAACACCCTATTCTCTCTACTTACACGTCTGCTGTCCTTCATGGTTCTTTGGGCATTTACGTGGCATGGTTTGGTGGGTTTGTGGTACTCCTTGTGGTATGCCATTCATGCTGTCATTTGATTCTATGGATTCCCTTTGCGAATGCAAGGGAGGGTTTGTGGATTGCATTATGGCAGTGTTTGCAGATGCATTCGTGACCGGTACTATTGCCTGCTATATTGAGATGCATTTTGCAAATGCTGTGTCTGTTTGCAATCATTCCAATATACCACTGTTTAGTGATTAGCACTGCTTTGTGATTGCTAATGTGGATTGCACCGCAATTAGCGACTGTTCGATTAGCCCTGCCTATGTGCGTGCTTGAGGTCTGGTAGCAGATAGCAGCCCAACTTACAATTTAATGGGATGCATTGCTTAAAAAAAGGAATGCCATCTTTGCCTGTGGAAAATCTTTTTCCCAAGATATAAGTGCTTACTACGTTTAGAGTGGCATGATTGTCTTTTTTTATTTTCCTTTCCTCAGTATTTGTGGGAGCCATGGAATACAAGGAAGACAAGAACTTGAAGGCAACAGAGTCCACTACAAAGAATTAGCTCAGCACAGATGTGGTGGTGGAGACCAGAGTCCAATGATCAGATGCCTGTAGACCAGAGGACAGAGCGGTTGAGTGGAAGATAGAGGAACCTTTCAACTGGGCTGGATACACTTCTAATTTGTGGGTGACCCGGAATGTGGTGTGTGGAACTGTGGTGATATCTGTATACCTTTGGTTATCTGTGCCAATAGAAGCCTGTGGGGACTTTACCTGAATAACACGTGCAAAAACTCAGATTTTAATTATTCTGCTGTAGCTGAAAGAAACAGTAGAATTTACAATTTCAGATAAGAATAAGAGTAAAATGCTGCTTTATTCTCACTAAAGTCAAGATTTTATTATGATATTGTAGGAAAGAAATAGGTTAAATGGCCAAAAATTTAACTATAGATCCTTCTTATATATTTCTTTAAGAATATGAGAATGGAGTTTAAATGCTAATATGGAAACACAGAAACATAGAATTTGACAGCAGATAGGGACCGCTTGGCCCACCCAGTCTGTTCATTTTTTCCTACCTATATTATCACCACACACCGAATTTGATCTACAGCTCTTTTTCCCTCCCCTATTCCCCTGCAGTATGATTTCCTTGTGCCTGTCCCATACATTCTTGAATGCCATCACTGTTTTTGCCTCCACCACCTCCACTGGAAGGCTGCTCCAAGTAACCACCACTCTATCTGTGAAGAAAGACTTCCTCACATCTTTCCTGAAGCTACCCCCTCCAGCTTCATAGCGTGTCCCCTTGTTCATGAGCACACTTTTTGCTGAATAACACTTCCCTCCTGTACCTTATTTACCATCATGAGATATTTAAAGATCTCTGTCACATAACTCTCCCCTTTCTCTCTTTCAGGTTGTGCATATTAAGGTCCTTTAGACTCTCCTCATAGGACCTTTGATGCAGACCCTGCACCATTTTAGTTGCACTCACCTGGACCGCCTAAACTCTGCCTATGTCCTTCCTGCGATGAGGTCTCCAGAACTGGACAAAGTACTCTAGGTGGGATCTTACTAGTGATCTGTACAGAGGCAACACCACCTCACTCTTTCTTCTGGTGATCCCCTCCATATACATCCCAGCATCCCAATAGCCCTCCCAACTGCTTTATTGCATTGCCTAGCCACCTTTAGGTCATCAGATATGATTACCCCCTGGTCTGTTTCCTGATTGGTAGTCACCAATACTACTGCACCCATTTTTTAATCTGCCTTTGGGTTTCTGTGCTCTAAGTGCATTATTTTGCACTTTCTTTGTTTTGCATTAAAACCCAGCTGCCAAATACCCTTGACCACTCTTCTAGTTTTCTTAGGTCTCTACTAATCCTTTCCTCCACTCCTGGAGTGTCCACCCTATTGCAGATTTTGGTGTCATCTGCAAAGAGGCAGAACTTCCCTTCCAGGTCCTCTGCAATGTCACTTATAAAGACATTGAAGAGGACTGGTCCCATCACTGATCCCTGAGGTACTCTGCCGGTTACCCTCTCTTTCTCAGAGTGGACTCCGTTTACCACCACCCTGTTGCCTATCCCCTAACCAATTTCTTATCCAGTTTATCATCTTTGGACCCACTCCTAAGCTATCCAGCTTACTTACTAGTCTCCTATGTGGGACAGTGTTGAAAGCCATACTGAAATCTAGGTAGTCCATGCCCGCCACTCCACCCTGATCTAATTCCTTTGTCACATGAAAGAAATCTATCAGATTCATTTGATTCATTTGATATGTCCTCTCACCCATGAACCCATTCTGCCTCTTGTCTTGTAACCCACTGTATTCAAGATATTCCACAACACTTTCTTAAAGCAATATCCCATTAATGTTCCCACCACTGATATCAGGCTGACTGGCCTATAATTGCCAGCTGGCTCCCTGCTACCACTTTTGTGAAGTTGGACTATGTCTGCCATCCTCCAGTCCTCCGGAACCAGTTCTGTTTCCAGTGAGTTGTTAAACAGGACTGTCAGAGGTGCAGTCAGTACCTCCCTGACTCCCTCAATTACCCATGGATGCACCCTGCCTGGCCCCATTGCTTTATCTACCCTCGGATTAGTGAGTCCCTTTAGGACTCTCTCTCCTTCAAAAAATGACTAGATTCCACCTCCTCCTCCCTCCCTCCAAAGCTTCTGTTACTTTTTTGTGATCCCTTCCCTTCACCTTCCTCTGTGAACACAGAACAAAAGTATTTGTTCAGGATGTCTGCCTTTTCCTGGTCCCGCTCTGTACAATCCCCCCTTCCCTGTTTAACCTTACAGTCCCACTCTTGGTCTTCCTCTTTTCACTTACATTCCTAAAAAATGTCTTGTCCTGATTCTTTACCTCCTGAGCTACTCTCATTTCAGTTTGCACCTTTGCACTCCTTACTGCTTTCCCTGCTTCCATCTGTTTCCACGGATACAGCTCCCTATCCCTCTCTCTCTCTGCATATTCTTATACCTTCTGAATGATACCCTTTTTGCATTCACTTTTTCAGCCATGCTTTTTGAGAACCATAGTGGTCTCTTTTGCCTCTTGCTTTTGCTTACTTGTTTGATGCAGAGGTTGTTACCTGCAATATGCTTATTTTAGCTTCACCCACTGTTCTTCCACTCCACCCAGGTCATCCCCCCACCAGGTCATCCCTGAGGCATTCACTCATCTTTATAAAATCTGCCCTGAAGTCCAGGACTCTTGCCTTTGTATAGTTCAGTTCCACATCTATGCTTATATTGAACCACACTCTATGGTGATCACTGGTCCCCAGGTGGCTTTCAACCTTGTTGTTTGCAACACTGTTCCTGTTAGTGAGTACCAGGTCCAGTATTGCACCATCACAAGTGGGTTTGCTGACTATCTGCCTGAGGAACTCCCCGTGCAGAGAGTCCAGAACATCTCTTCTTCTAGCTGAAGCTGCAGCTGTGAGGCTCCAATCTACATCTAGTAGGTTGAAGTCTCCCACCAGCAACACCTCACCCTTTTTGCCAGCTTGTCAGTAGCTTCCATCAGTCCATATCTAATTCTTCCCCCTGTGCTTGAAACATAGAAACATAGAAGTTGATGGCAGAAAAGGACCTCAAGGCCCATCCAGTCAGCCCATTTTACCAATTTGCTCCCACTGCCTCTACTAGATCAACGACCTCAGTTATGCCTCCCTCATATGTATGATTCACTTGTGCCTATCCCATGCCCTTTTGAATCCCTTCACTGTATGTGCTGCCATCACCTCCTGAGGCAGGGTGTTGCACGCATCCACCACTCTCTCTGTAAAAAAGAACTTTCTCACGTTACTCCTTATACAACATCCCCCCTCCAATTTCATGTCATGCCCTCTAGTTCTATTGTACTTTTTATACTGGAAGATGCTATCCCCTTCCACCTTATTTATGCCCTTAAGATATCTGAAAGTCTCAATTATGTCCCCCCTTTCCTGTCTCTGTTCCAGTGTGTATATATTGAGTTCCCTAAGTCTATCCCCGTATGCCTTGTTGTGCAGACCCTGCACCATCTTAGTTGCCTTCTGCAATGTTTCCACCCTGTCAATATCCTTACACAGGTGTGGCCTCCAGAACTGCACACAGTACTCTTGGTGAGACCTAACCAGTGTCTTGTACCATGGGATCACCACCTCCCTCCTACTGCTTGTAATACCCTTCCCTATACACCTTAACTTCCCACTAGCCCTCCCAACTGCTTTTGCAGTCTGTTTGGTGGATTTCAGGTCATCTGATATAATGAGCTCCAAATCCCTCTCCTCCCTGGTGACTGTCAACAACTCACCCCCCAACATGTAGCTCCCCCGAGGGTTTCTGTGCCCCATATGCATGATCTTGTACTTCTTTGTGTTAAACCTTAACCACCATACCTCAGACCATTTCCTCCAGCTTTTCCAGGTCTCTTTTCATTCTCTTTATGACCCCTGGAGTATCTACTCTGTTGCAGATCTTGGTGTCATCTGCAAACAGGCATACTTTTCCCTCTAGCCTTTCTTCTATGTCTGCTATGAAGACATTGAAGAAGACTGGACCCAGGACTAATCCCTGTGGCACCCCACTGGTGACTCCCATTTCTTCCGACTGTGTGCCATTAATCAACACCCTCTGCCTTCTGTCCACTAACCAATTTCTGACCCAGTTCACCACCCTGTTTCCCACCCCTAGACTTCTCAGCTTGTTTACCAGCCTTCTATGTGGCACTGTGTCGAAGGCCTTGCTGAAATCAAGGTAGGCAGTATCCACCATCCCTCCATGGTAGTCCACCACCTTGGTCACCCAGTCCAAGAAATGTATCAAAATTGTTTGACAGGACCTTCCCGCTGTGAACCCATGCTATCTTGGATCCTGTATTCCACGGGATACCAGGTGATTCACAATACATTCCTTAAGCAGTGTCTCCATGATCTTCCCCACTATTGAGGTGAGACTCACTGGCCTGTAGTTCCCTGCATCCTCCTTGCTACCATGCTTGTGAAGAGAGACCACATTTTCCCTTTTCCAGTCCTGCAGGACCACCCCCCTGTTCAGTGACTCACTGAACAGGGCTGCCAAAAATGCTGCCAGCTCCATCCTCAGTTCCTTTAGGATCCTTGGATGTACTCTGTCAGGCCCCATTGCTTTGCCTACCTTTGGTTTTGTAAGTTCCTCTAGGACCCTCTGTTCCTTAAATGTTGTGAAGCTCAGTTCTTCCCCCTCCACACATCTGTTTTCCAGTTGCGGTCCCTGCTCCGCTCCTTCTTTAGTACAGACTGAGCAGAAGTACCTGTTAAGGATTGTGGCCTTCTCTAGGTCCCCTTCTACCCTCTCTTCATTGTCCCCTTTGAGTCTGACTATACCCCCTCTGGACTTCCTCCTCTCAGTGATGTACCTAAAGAATGTCTTGTTCCCTTTACTCACTGATTGTGCTAGCCTTTCTTCTATCTGTGCTTTAGCACTTCTCACCACCACCCCTACCTCTCTCTGACATTTTTGGTACTCTTCTCTGTCCCCATCCTCTTGTGTCCCCTTGTATTTTTGGAAAGCTACCCTCTTGGCCCTGATTTTCTCTGCCACCACCTTAGAAAGTCAGAGTGGCTTTCTCCTTTTCTTGCCCTTATTCTTCACCCTCATACATTGATTAGTTACCCTGACAATGAACTCCTTAATGCATGCCTGTTGCCCCTCCATGCACCCTCCTCTCCCACCCTTAGCCCACTCCTCTTTAACCCTACTTCCTTTTTCTGCAAAATTAGCTCCTTTGAAATCTAGGATTTCAGCTTTTATATGTGTGGCCTGTATTCCTGTGTCCAACTTGAACCAAACCATGTGATGGTTGCTGGACCCCAGGTCCCCCCTCCACCGGGAGATCCGTGATCTTGTCTCCATTGGCGAGCACTAGATCCAGGATATTCCTGTCCCTGGAGAGCTCCTGTACCAAGTGTCTTCGGCCTGCTCCCTGTAGGGACTCTACAATGTAGCTGGTCCTGCTCGAGGCCCCTGTTGGGATGGACCAGTTTGCAGCAGCCATATTGAAATTGCCCATAAGCAGAACCTCCCCCATTATCCATCATGTTGCATATTGACTCCAGCATTAACTTGTCCGCCCCCTCCCCCTGAGCTGATGGTCTGTAGATCACTCCTGTTCTAACAGATGTTCCATTATCCGACTCAAGGGTGACCCACATCTCCTCAGTTTTGGACTGGATTTCTGTCACCTTGATTGTCTCTTTGATGTAAAGTGCCACCTCTCCCCCCTTCCTTCCCTCCCTAGTTCTCCTGTACAAGGCATATCCTAGTATACTTCTGTCCCATGAGTGGTTATTAGTGTACCACGTCTCTGTTATGGCCGCTATGTCTATATCAGCCTCCCCCATTAAAGCTACTAGATCAGGGGAGTTTGTTTCCCAGACTTCAGGCATTCGTATGCATTATGTTCCAAATCTTGTTCCTGGTCCCTCTGCCATTATTTTTGTTCTTGTCCCATTGTTCCTGACCTGCATCTGTTGCTACTCCCACCCTCTGTTTCTCATTGTGCCCCTTACCTTGTACCTGTTTTCTATCTATATTCGCTAAACTCTTGTCCTCCCTTTTCCCAGTGCTGACATTACCAACCTGAGGTGCTAGACTGTATTGTTTCCATCCCCTCTGATAGCCCCCCCGCTAGTTTAAATGCCCATCAAGGAAGCACCCAAACTTTTCTTTGAGGACTGCCATCCCCTGTCTGTACAAATGCAGGCCTATACAGCCGTGCATCTGCCCAGGTGGATCCCCAGTCCCCAGTGTAGCCAAAGCCCTTATCCTTGCACCATCTCTTCAACCATTCATTGAATTGGCTGATGCATTGATTCTTTGCATCCCTCTTCTCACTGACTGGTAGGACCTCAGAAAAAATCACTGATTTTGTGACCCCTCAGTCTGACTATCCAGGACTCTGAAGTCATCCTGTACTGTCACTACATTAACTCCTTCCTTGTCCAAGTCATTAGTCCCAAGGTGGACAACAACATGTACTTTCCCCCTCCTTGCCACTGCCTTGGCAATCCTGTGAATTCACATTGTGTCCCTCTAAGCAGTGGCCTCTGGCAGACACTTTACCTCCCTTTCTATATCCCCATCTATTCCCAACACCATCCCCTTAACAAATGAATCCCCCACCAGGAGAAGCTTCTTCCTCCTCTGGGGTCCTCTGGCTCCTGCCCCTTTGCCCTCCCTCTGGTGGTCCCGCAACTCTTCTTTGGTCTCGGCCCTGGGCACCCTCTTGGGGGTATCCTGTTCCATGAGAACAGCAAATTTGTTCTCCAGCAGGACCGGCTGGGGAATGTGCTCATGAGCCACCCTCCTTGTTCTGTCTGAGCCCACTGTAGTCCACCCATGCCTGTGCCTTGGCCTGTGCCTTGGCCTGTGCTGTGGCAATGGATGGGGATACTGTGGCCCCTGTGTGCGAACTATGGTCTCCAGTACTCCTACCAGCTTGGCCCATAGTCTGTTCACCTCCGCTCTCAGCCCAGAGAGGACTGTGAGCACTGGAGGTCTGTAGATCACTCCAGTGCAAATAGTGTCTCCATTCCTTGTCTCTAGGGTGACCCACAGTACCTCTGTCTCCCCCTGTATTCTGTGTCTCTGTCACATTTATGATTTCCCTCTCATAAAGCACAACACCCCCTCTTTTCCTTCCCAAATAGAGGTTAGCCTGGTATGGCCATGTCCCCTCCCAGTTATGGTTTTCAGTGTACCATGACTTGGTAATGGCCACAATAGCCAGGCTGGCCTTTGCCATGATGGCCTCTAGGACTGCAATTTTGTTTTCTAGACTTCTAGCATTCTCGCATATGGCCTTCCCAATTTTGTTTCCATTCTGCTTGTTACCCCTTTTTCTTTTTTTTCCTCCCTTCTTCCCCCTCTCTTTTTAATGCTCCCATTCCCTTCCCTTCCCCCTTTGTCTTTACCACCCTGATTCCTTTCTTAATTTGTACCCTTTGGGATTCCTCTCCTCTCCGGTTCTCCCTACTCTCTACTTCAGCCTGTTTGTGGGGCAGTTTCTGCCTCCCAGATTCCTTCTGTCACCCCTTGGCAAGTTAACATTTTCATCAAAGTAACATTTAAACCATCCACTGAGGACAGTGGTTCCCCTCCCAGATGGATGCCGGTGATCACCACTGTGTAGGCCCTTATCCTCGCAGATGGGTCCCCAGTTCCCAGAGTAGCTAAATCCCTCATCTCTGCAGCATTCCTTCAGCCATAAATTGAAGCTCTTGGTGCAGAGATTCCTCTCCTGTCCCCTGTCATAGACAGGCAGCACCTCCGTGAAAGCCACTGAGCATGCTACCTGTCTAAGTCTCCTCCCCAATGCCCTAAATTGCCCCTGTACTATCCCAGCCCTATCCCTAGCCAGGTCATTAATCCCCAGGTGGACAATGACATCCAGCTCTCCCACCCATCCTGGTGTCCTAGCGATTCTTAGGATCTGCTTCCCATCCCTCCGAGCCATGGTGCCACATAGGCACCTAACCCACCTCTCCCACTCTTCCTATTCCCAAATCTATCCTCCTCACAATTAAGTCCCCCACCAAAAGTTGCTTTCTCCTCCTCCTCTGGGGTCCTCTACCACCCTCCTTGGTGTCTCCACTATGGAGGGCCCCCACATCCTCCCTTGTCACTACCGCAGGTGCCTCCTCCATGCAGTCCCACCCCTCTAGAGTGGCATAGGAATTATTTAGTGGTACTGGTTGAGGAATGTGCCTCTACCCCACCACCTCCACCCATCCACAGCCCACCATAGTCCAGCTGTTCCTCTTCCATGACATCCTCTGAGGTAACGATGGCAGACTTGGTGGCCACTGGGTGGGGCAAAAGGTCCCCCCAGATCCTAGCCAACTCAGCCTGGAGACTAGCAACCTCTTCACTCAACCCCACAGAGGTGCATGTAGATGGGGGGCAGCACCACAGTCTCCTGAAGGTCTCTATGAAAACTGCCACCCCACAGCCACTGCATTGCATCACTCCCAGCATTCCCAATTTCAGTTCTTCCTGTGTTATCTGGAAATACTTTTGTACTCTTACCCCTGATGGGGTGTTTCTTGTATGCTTCTATTTGTGTCCCCCGTACTTTGTTCAAATTTCTTTATGTTCCTACCCTAGATAGGGTGTTGTTCCTATTCCCAGTTTTGGTGTATCTCCAGTCTCATTTACTGGAGGGCAAATTGAGAGAAAAACTCTCATTTACAGTTGCATCCAAAACATCAGCAAATTACATTGACATAACAAACACACAGTTTCGTATCAAAGTTATAAATATACAAAATACAAAGTACAAAGGCAATAAAATAGTCGTCATACAGATTTTGCTAAATTGTCATTCAAAACTATTACAATGCTTAAAAAAGAAGCTATTGTGGGAAGCCCTAAAGCGTGCAAGTGGCAACAATGCAGTTAAGTCACATTTTTTTCTGAATCAGGTCGCAGCTATGTAGCAGAAGCTGTTAAGGTCAGGTCCCCATATTTCATTCTACTTTTAGGAATTTGAAAAGAATGGTGATTTCCTGATCTTAGGCTATATTTTGTTGATGTTCTAGAATGAAGTGCACTTATTAGAAATGAAGGTAAAGATTTTAGAATAAATTTATAGACAAACACGTACCAATGTTCCTGTCTGCAGACTGCTGAAGAAGACCATCCTACACTGATGTATAACAGACATTGATGGGTTCTAAAGGACAGACCAGTCACAAATCGTAATGCACTTATGATACAGTGGTTCCAACAGATTAAGCACCGTAGCCATG
Organism: Neoceratodus forsteri; assembly: GCA_016271365.2. NCBI lineage: Eukaryota > Metazoa > Chordata > Ceratodontiformes > Ceratodontidae > Neoceratodus > Neoceratodus forsteri. The sequence goes on along the minus strand of CM028132.1, from coordinate 344,530,312 downwards.
GTATTTTTGTAAATACAGTCTCCATAATCCAGTACAGGAAGAAACAAAGAAGTTACCAACAATTTTCTAAGGGGGTAGCTAAAGTGTGTTTTATTCCTATAAAAAAAGTCTTTAATTTTGAAAATAAGTTCTGTATATGCAATTTAAAAGTTAGGTGGTCATCTAAAATCAACGCTAGATACTTGCGCGAGTGTACCCTGGCGATGGTTGTAGCTATGCTAGATTTTATAGTTAAGTCAGGCATAATCATAGCCTTTTTTATAAAAAGTAACCTCTCCTTTTTTTTCAATAAGTAGCAGTCTCTATTCTAAAATGGCTCTTTGTACACTATGAAAATCTTCCTGTAGTGTATCAAGGGCAAAATTGACATCATCATTGTAAGTGTACATAACTGTATCATCGGCATACAAGTAAATATTCATGTTGGTAGAACAGGATTTGGGAGATTGTTTTCGTAAAGCAAAAACATCAAGGGGCAAAGCACCCACCCCTGTGGAGCTCTCATGCTAATAGATGCCATACCTGAATGTATCACTCCCACTTTGACACATTGTTGACGTGATGTTGAATAAGAATTAAGCCATAATAATGCAGACATGCCCATACCTGATGTTTTAAGTTTATTAAGTAGTATAGTATAGTCAACAATGTTGAATGCTTTTGACAAGTCTAAAAAGGTTGATGGAACACAGTGACCTTTGTCAAAAGCCATAAATATGTCATCTGTAACCTTTGAAATAATGTGAGTAGTATTATGGTCTTTTTTGAAACCTAATTGTAGATTTGAGATTATATTGTATTTTGCAAAATATTGAGAAAGTTGTACATGCAACAATCTTTCAAAGATTTTTGCACAAACAGTCAAAATTTAGATGGGGCGGTAAGAATTTGGGTCTGTAGAATCCCCCCCCTTTAAAAATATTGGTGATATGAGCTGTTTTCCAATCATCAGGTAAGTATGCAGTCTGCAGAGATAAATTATACAGATAAGCAGTGTATTGTGCTAGTAACTCAGATGCTATTTTGTAAAAAAAAAAAAATGGCAATATGTTGTCACAACCTGCCCCTTTGCTTGTAGCCAGCCCATTAAGTTCTTTTAACACCTCATCCTTTCTAATTTCTCTAAAAGAGAATTTGGGCTGATGAAATTTGTCTGTAAAATCTAAATCCAGTGGTATACTTAATCCTGGATGTTCCCTTTCAAATACCAGATCTACTTCTGAAAAACAGTTGTTAAACACTTCTACTTGATCTACAGCATTATATTGTATGTACTGTAATTTTGTTTTTATAATTTAAAGTTTTGGGCAGGGTAGACAGTGTTTTCCCCTCTTTAACTGAGTCAATACCTCTCCATATCCTCTTAGGGTTTCTAGTTGGATTAGAAAACTGTTGAGTATAATAATGCGATTTTACATTCTTTATTTCTTTCATGCATCTGTTTCTTATTATTCTGTATCTATTACCTTTCACTCATCCCAGCAGTGACTGTTACACAGTAGTGAACAGGTTCCTTACCTTAGTTGACCAGCAGAGTCCCCTGCTTCCTTTTGATGGTGGCTGTCGATGCTAATATGCCAGTTATGTGTTCCACTGCTTTGCTGTTATTTTCACTTGCTGGGACACGAACATGAAGGACACAGTAGGAAGGAGTCCTTTAGTGCCCTTGTAGGAAGGCACTAAGCCTCTGTCAGCGCCACCCTGCAGTTACACACCCAATTCAAAGGGCTTCCTGAATCTGATGAGCCCCAAAATTAATCTCCTTAGGTGTTCCAACAAACCACCTGTAACAGTTTTAAAGAGAAGTTTCAACGTGCCCCAGACACTGCCTACAAATCTCTTTTTTCTGGACAAACAAAAATGCAGCAATACATTCATCTGGAGAAAATATAAGTTCAGAGTTTAAAAAACATTACGGTGAGGATGCACAATCATTCTCCAGTGCTTTGAGGGACAATCCTTCTTCATCAGGGCCTGAGTCACCAATAACATTGCCCCCCATTTAAAGTAACAGTAAATCACGTGGGACATGCAACATTGATTCAAAATCCTATTTAATTTACCATACTAGACATTTGAAACACTTTAAAAAAATCTAATACATAATTTTAGATACCAACCTACCTAAACCAACTGGTGCAATGTTACAAAAATACACATGGAAAAGTCTCCATAAAAAGATTCAATTTTCTAACTGCAAATGTTAAAAAATGTTTAATCAATAGACAATTTAATACTCATAATACTCTTAATAACAATTCTGTAAAAAATACTTTGTGGATAAAATTAACATATCCAAAAACACCGTATGCAACTGTCCGTCAGTGCTTTCTATAAATAGGAACTGCCTAATCAGTCACTTACCTTCTCATCTAATGACTTCTTTTCTATAGCATAATTTTACAGATATGTTATGTAATATAGAGACATTAAAGATATCTTAAGTGAAAGGGCAAAGTTACAATTCATATTTAACCATAACAAATCAAATAATTATTATTAAGGGAATGGAAGCAGGACAAAAAATAAACACAGATAATTACTATACTGTAAGTTCTCTATTTTCAATTGATTACAAATACACAGAGAGGTCGAGATCCTTGTTTCGACCTTTTTGGAGAGAAACTTTTTTAAGTAAATATCCATCTGTATTCTTTTTGCAACATTTGTTTCCTATTTCCTCCCCTTATCTATGGTTTTACATGGTCTATTATCATAAAGTGTATTCACTTTGGGTCACTATTGTGGACTTGTTTAAAGTGTACACCAAGGGTTGAGCTTAAATTTGCATTCCTAATATCCCTTAAATGTTCATTGCTTGTTTAATGGTTTTACCTACACACAACTGATTGCATTCACATTGTGCAACATAAGCAATAAACTATGTAGAACAGTTTACGAAATCACAAATCTGTACAGTGACATCTTCGGATGGCTGCTTAAGGGATTTCCCTTGTGTTACGTGTTTGCATATTTGACAGTGTCCACATTAACATCAAATTGGTCTAGGAGGTAAACAGATTGTTCTTGTTTTCATGGGGACATAATGGCTATAGCTTAACATGTCCCCCAGATTTTTAGCTCTTGTTGCATATAATGTTTTTGCATACGTCAATTTATCGGTAACGTGTTTTTTACAGGATTGTCTCCTCGAAGTGCTAGGGAATGGTTGTGCATCCTCACAATGACATTTTTTGAACACTGAACTTATATTGTCTCCAATTGAGTGTATCGCAGTGGTTTTGTTTGTCCTGCTTAAATTTGCCAGTTTGGCAGCAGATCCTCGATGTGGCCTGCGAGCTCCTATACCCGTGTTTTTAAATCTGTCCCCCCCCCACTTACCCTGCAACTTTCAGTATGAAGAGAAATATAAATATACCTTTGAGTTAAAGCTAGGTGCTTTCGCTCCTCTCTGTCAGCAAATTCTATTCTTCCAGCTAACTGCATTTTAGTTTTATTAAGGGGGAAAAAGATTTCATCCCCTTTTTTTTTATTCAAATTATGTGGACTTTTTACCTGAGTAGAATGCTCTTGTGATTAGTCTGGCATCATAAATGGTATTCCAAGCTATTGCTGAGCAACCTGCTGATTGGTGTGTGAGAGGACAGAAGCTTTTGTGAGAGGTCTAAGATGAAGGTTTTGGCTGATAAGAACTGGGGAGCTCCGGCAACTGAACTCATTTTACTCAGTTTACTTAAAAGGTTTTTTTCTGACCACAATACGCTGTTCCCGCTAGCTGACTATTCATTTGATTCAGTGTTTTTGAACATAGAAAATTGATTTAATCAGAACTGAGAAAGGTAATGCAGCATATGATAATGTTATGTATCTTGCTGTATACAATCCCATGTAATATTGTATGTAATCCTTGGGTCACCCTTGAAAAAGGGACTATCAGGGCCCAGTGGGCTTACCCGATTATCAAAATTTAATAAATAAATAATAAGTAAGTGTGGCCTCATTTGATACTGAATTCATTTTGTTTATCATTGCATTTTTAGTTATCCTATAACTAAATTTAGATTAGGCCTACTGTATTTCTTTTCATGAACAGAGACCGTATTTGTTATATCTTTTCCATGGCATTGATAGTGAAGGTACCAGTGGCCATTTGAAAGAGCCATTTTAAAAGAAGGAATATATGTGCCAAAGAGATGTTTTTGGGAGACTTTTCCAAGTCAATGCCAAAGACTAAAATATAGGTTCTGTATGAAACTGTGACTTGTTTACTTTACACATCAAGGGAAGAAAGACACCTAAAGTTACTAGAACACTAAATTTGATTATTTGGGAAGGTAATGGATGTGTATAAAAATTCAACTCTAGGAACATCTTTCTTAGCACACAGTGCAGAACTTTTAAATTAATCACTTTTAATTAGTGATTTAACTTTTATGATAGTTGTTATTAAATTGCTGAAGTTTTAAATGTATTTTATTGGTGACAGGTTTATTTCCATCTTTTTAGCATTGTTAGAGTGGAGTAAGGAAACGAGTGCAATATGGATAGACAGAGTGCAAAGTCAAGGCAACCATTGTATGTACAACGTACCTAAGGATAAATATCTACTAGAAACCATGAATATCAAACATAGATCCCCTGCCATTACCAGGGGCCATAATAAACAGCTTCTAATAAGCACTGTTTAAACTAGCAAATGCAAGATGTTTTTACACAAAGAGGGGTTGGGACATGGAACAAGCCATCCTCAGGAAGTAGTGCATAGTGATACCTTTAGCTTGTTTAAGAGTAGGTTGGACACTCATAGGTCTGGGATTGGACCAAAAGATCATTATCGCTAAGGAGGGGAGCAGCCTGTATGGACTACTGAATCTTCTGCTGTTTCTGTCATCCAAGTGAATCCAAGTGAAATCTCAAGAAATAATAAAACAGTAAAAGCAGGTAAAAAAGATAATGTTAAACACTAGAAAATTACCAAATTTGTTAGTCCCAAGGAAAAATAAAATAGACTTTATATTGATTTTATTTAGTTTTGACATACCAGGTAGGCACACTAGACAAAACAGTTGCCTAGTTTCAGGCACAACCTGTGCAATCACAACAAGGGAAAATGTACAATAACTGACAATAAAGCACAATGCTGGTCATTACAAATGTCCAAGGTACAAAATAGAATACAAAGTGCAGTACTGGTGCTGGTAAACTAGGCACAAAGCAGGGAACATAGAGCATGAGCTAGTGTGCAGGATAATAACAAGTGGAAAGGTTCATGGTGCTGTGAGCTAATATCAGACATCCAACAGGATGACCCAAAACAAGCTATGAACTGAATAGGGGCAACAGCATTTTGTAGACTTGTAGGAGTCATAGCCACTTTTGAAGGACTGGCTGGAAGGATATTGATGAATCACAGCCAGAATGGAATTTCATAATTTAGGAACACAGTATTAGAACTTAGTCTCTCCTAATTTAGTTATAGTCTTGGATATGGTCAATCGTTCAGGACCAGTTGACCTTAGGGGATATGATAATCTACCAGGTGGTAGAAGCAAGGCAAGAATCAATAGAGACTGTTTAACCACTAAGTTATAGATGACACCTCAAAATGTAAGGTTGCATATAGCAGTTGGGGGGAGCCATCCAAGTTCTGAATACAAGGTAAAATAGTAACTATGTCAGTTGGAGGCCAAGGAAAATCTGCAAATATTACAAGCCACATCCCACTTTTACAGGATAGATTTGGAGGATAAAATGAAAACAGATACAATACCCCATATAGAAGTTTAGTGAGTAAGATTCCCGAAGGTACAGCAATCCAAGCTTTGGAAATGAGTCTGTTACTGAATTTGAAGGCAAGCTCCAACCTGGAATTAATTGCTTTACAGGAAGAGGCCACAAGGATTAAGAAGTCCAATGTTGGGTCAAGCATGACACCAACATAGTCAACTGGGGAAACTGAGGTCAAACATACTGTCACTTCTGAACTCAGAACTTTATCACCTAAAAAGATTATTTTAGTCCTAAAACTAACATAGTTAAAGGGTACTGGCGATGTCCCATTGGGCCCCACCTCCATGTCAGTCTGTACCTGGTCTTGGTATAGCACAGACACACATAGACTCCAAGGTGGAGCTATTTGAAGCTACTGCAATACATATACTCTCACTGTTGGGGCAAGTAGAAGAGATTTCCTCGATGAGCAGGGGATTACATTAAATATTGTTTATAGTTTTCACTACAATTGTTTTTTCACTGACAAAGGAAAATTCCCCCTTCTGTCATTACCTGCTCATTGTGGAAATCTCTTCTGCTTGCCCTTACAGTGAGATAATTGAGTCTCTGGCTGTAACACTGGCCTTTGTTGCATATGTGTGTGTGTGTGTGTGTGTGTGTGTGTGTACTGTATGTTAGGAGAGAAACATTCTGCTAGTGGAATTGAACTGAGCAGAATTTTGAATTCATGTATTCCATGGGAAACATTCCAAGATAAACATTCTATATCTTGAATCTTGATGCCAGCAAAGGACAAACTTTGTCCAGCAGTAATACAATGACATCATCAATGACATAATTTGCAGTGGGTGGAAGGACTATTTTATCATAAATGCACACAAGTAAATCTATTGTTTCTATATATATAAACATGCTTTTCCCAACTGTAAACGTTAAAAAAAGGAGCCCATTTTATAAGCTCAATGAGCCACTCCAGGGTGTGTATGAAACATATTTTACCACATTTCCAGGGGTTAAAAGACACTCGGCCTGTGACCTCGTGAATCACCATGCCCCTGAGCATGTGGTAAAATATGTTTCATACACACACCCTCATGTCTTATTGCTTACATAACACACATCCTGCCATGCCTTACTGCTTAATTCAACTCTATTCTACATTCAGAATGAACTTCTGGCAGCTTTGCTATGGCTTTCTCAAGACACTGTGCAGAATTATATGCACATTTGTACACATTCCAAAGAAATCTAAATATCTTGAAAACTTTACAAGCTACACAAAAACACCCAGCAGCAAAGTTGTTCATGACGAAACTCTGTATAGTTTTTAAAATATAGCCATCTAATTTATCAAATGTTCATGTTTTTTACCAAATTTCCCACTTTGGGTTGCAAATATTTTAAAAACCATAAGGAGTTCAGCTTAGTGGCTACCCTCATTGTAACAATATTTTTGTCCTGAACAACTTTTCTACTTGTTGTTTTTGTGTAGCTTGTATAGTTTTCAAGATATTTAGATTTGTTTGGCATGTGTGCAGATGTGCTTACAAACAAAAGATGCCTTTTTTCTCTCTGAGTGAACACTCAAGTAGACATGCCAAACAAATCTAAATATCTTAAAAACCATACAAGTTACACACACACAACTAGTGTCAAAATTGTTCACAACAAAAATACCTTTACAGTGAGGGTAGCCACCAAGCTGAACTCTGTATAGTTTTTAAAATATGGCCTTCTCTGCTGTTGTATTGTAAAGCAGTGCTTGTTGCTGAATCTATGGGCTCGGCTATATCACTGTCACATGAGACAGGATACATTGTAGGTACAAGAAAAGCAATAAACTTAGCTGAGATGGAGATCCCAAGGGGTTGTAAAACTACCATAAAGCTAGCAGGCTAATTTAGGAAAAACTCTTGATAGCAAACAGAGGGAAGGACACACTAGGACTTCACACACAAATCAAAACACTCTGCACAACATATGTTTTTACAAATTCGGGGTGTACTATTCCTTTAAGATGTCGGACCTTTTTCTCTGTCCAGGGAACCTATCCAAAGGTTCAATGTGGTCTGGCTCTGGTATTGAGGGGTTTGGATCTGCTTCTGGATCACATTTATGTTATCTGAAAACTGTTGAAAGACTCCTTAGGCTTCGTGGCTGGTGACCTGTATGTCGTGATGCATATTGCAGGAGAAGAGATGTTCAGTGACAGTTTTTGTACTACTGCATTACTGGACCATTTCTGGTTCAAGTTTGATAAGTTGAAGAATACCTCTGTCTGGTCTCCTTTTCTAGCCATCCCCTTGCCTAAACCTATCATCAAGACTATTACCCTCCTGTTTCATAATGAATGTGTCAACATCACTGATGTTTTGTATTGGTTAAACGGTGTGAGGCACTGGATACCCCTATACCCGTTATTGACAGCGAACAGGTCTGGACCAGGGGTTGGAGGGTTAAGCTGCAGCCCCACTAGACTGCTTCTGGCATTGTTCATCTACTTGGCAGTTTCTACATAGGCTATAATAAGGGCATATACTTTTACCATGACCAGCCGCGGATGTGCCATAAGTGTGGTTCTCAAACCCATCTGAGCCCCATCTGTGACTCTGCCCACTGCTATGGCTGCCTTGAGTACAGCCTTATCATCTCATCTTGTCCCAACCCTAATAAGTGTCATTTATGTGAGGAGCAAGGCCATTCCTTTAACTGTTGCCCTTGGGCCTCCCACAGTTGCACTGATGGCCTAAATCAGAATGCTTTCATTGCCAAAAGACAAAGTTTGCCTGCCTCTGAGGTTGAAGTTCCCTGTCCTATTCCTGTGCCCAAGTTGGCTGCTGAGTTTTCTGATGGGCTGTTCCCCTCCTACCACCCCAATCTGCCCCTGAGAATGGTCTGAAGGAGACACTCCAGGACCCTACCAGTCTGGTGGTTCTTGTTTCAGTAACCCAGTAGCCTGCTGTGACCACACAGGACCCTGCCTCCATGCCTCTTTCCTCTTTTTCCCCCATCCCCATGGAGGCCATGGAGTTTCGCCCCCCCCGTGATTAAGAAGCATGGGTGGAGATTGGGTGGTAAGTCCCTGTCAGTGAAGAAGTCTGACATCACTGTTCACAATGCTTATGCTGCTTTGGCTTCTTCCTTTCACTGGGGGGTGACACTGAGGATGTGGGTGGTGGCTCGGATGCCTCTTTCTGCTCCTCTGTGCAGGACCTATCCTCTGGGACAGATGACCCCTCTGAAGAATTGCCCATGAAAAAGATTTATGGTTGAACCCATTCTCAAGTGGGTAAAGGTGGGGATGGCCATCCTTAATTTTTCATGTCCTTACTTCAGGGGCATGTTACAGTTTTGACACTTAATGCCAACACCCTTTCCCTTTTTCACCCCCCCCCCCAGGGGACATTGTGCTTTTGCAGGACACGCTCCTAAAAACTTTACATGAATTATCTGCTGCAAAAGCTTTGTGGTCCCACGGTCCCTCTTTCTGGTCACAAGGTTTAGATATCTGTGACGGGTTAGGCACCCTTTTCTGGAGTTATGATTTCCCATCTCCACAGACTTATTGACATCTCTTCTGGTAGAACTCTGCTCTTGGAGATGCGATTGGGTCCCCACCATTTCAGAATTATCAATGTATATGCTCCTCAACTTAAGTCTGCCAGAGTTAAACTGTTTTCCACAATACAGCCTTTTCTGTATACTTCTTACCCTGTTATATTAGGCACAGGGATTGACAAATTTCAAAATTACATACTTGTCCAAGGACAACTGGCCTTGCCAAAAATGGTAGTCCCAGTGTTTTGAGTGATAGTCCATGGTCAGAAGGCTATAATTTAGTGGAATTTACAGAAAACAAAACCAACAAAAAAAATAGCTTTCAAAGCAAAAATAAAGGTGCTCACATACTTTATACACGTTTACAATAAAACAAGAACTACAGATCAGCAGTAGCAAAAAATGACAGTTGCAGCCAATAATTGGACCTGATGCTGCACATAACAAATGAACTGCCTGCTAAAGTTATCAAGTCCCTGTTATAACATGAACCTGTAGCCTCTATAGATAAAACACTCTTTTCAGCTTCAAGTCATGTCACTAAAAATATTTTATCTACATATGAAATTTTCAGCTTGACTGGAAGCTGGAAAGAGTATAGGCACCTTTACATGACAGGCCCTGCACCACAACAAGTGGTACATAGCAACTATAATGGTACATTTTGGGCATGTAAAGGCACACGGCAATGCAGCACAAGTGAGTGTTCGCTTGCCAGGTGATCCCTGTTTTCCAAGGTTAGCTGTTGCATTCCGTTGCTTTCTGTGCCATTTCACTGCCGAGTGCCACCGTGTAAACGTGTTGTTGTGGCTACATCGATCCCGGAGAGTGTTTCGTGAGACTCTCTGGAATCTCGGTGGCTTGGAAATGCCCACTTCCTTATGGCGGGTCCCAAGGCTAGTGCGAAGAGTATTGTTCCCAAGTTCAACTACATATATTGTCTGTTACTACAAAGAAAGCTGAACTTGGGTAAGTAAGCAGTTTTTAGAAACGGGTGCTAAAACTGCTATAAAATGGTTCTGAAAGTGGTTCCATGTTACTGTGCATATACGTATACATATTAATATCCCAAGGAATATAAATGTGCATAAGCATGTGGCTAACAACACCAAACCACTTTCAGAACCATTTATAGCAGTTTTAGCAACCGTTTTCAAAAATTGCTTACTTGTCCAAGTTCCGCTTTCTTAGTAGTATCAGGCAATATATGTAGCTGAACTCAAGAACAATACTCTTCGTACCAGCTTCGGGGACCCATCATAAGAAAGTGGGCATTTCCAATCCACCGAGATCCCAGAGAGTCTCATGAGACACTCTCTGGGATTGCTTCTCATGGTGCTGTGTAAAAGCACACCAAACGAAACAGCGCACAGCAGGAGGAAACGGAACAAAATTGTTACGGTGCAGAGGGGTGCCATGTAAAGCACCTTATGTGATACCCAACAAATTTACTGTCAGAGACGGCAAAGAGTCACTTAGCAAATGAGCACAGGGGGCCACTTTTGTTGTCACTTCTTGGTCCGAGCAAAACCAGTACAATTGCTTAAATACTGCAAGAGCAGCTATTCCCTATTGCAACTTTATTTTAAAATGTCATGCTTAATGTTAAAAAAAGGGGGGGGGAGGTTATAATAGGGATATGAATTCAGCTCTATTCTCTCCTCTTATAAAATTGTACAAGTGCTTTCCAGCTCTCAACATCTTTCTGCGCTGAGTTTTATGGGAAAGTTTCACCTACTAGAGCATCACAGGCTACCCCAATGCACTCCCACCCTATGCAGACCTGGAGAGGAGACAGTGACACAAATTAAATTCCCCCGCCATACCTGAATACTTGTAAAACTTGGCATGCATATCAATAAATGCAAGATATAACCCACTTCCGTTATTGACCATACATTTTCTTTTTAAATGTTCCAAGATAAAACATTATAATTCATTGAAACATTTTCTCTGATTCCAAATTATCTATTGCTTGAGATACCATACTAATCAGCCCATGAATTTAAAGGACAACTATGGACACAGCTAATGCAGTGACCATTGTACAGAGTGGGGCTTTGGTATCCTGATCCCTCCCCTTGCAGGCACAATCATCATTAAAATATATTCATATCAGAATAATTGTAAAATTTAATACAGCTCTCTTTGCAGGTGACGTTTTCTAATATCTTGGTACTCAACCCCCAAGATCACACTGCTAACACCACAATATGATGCCATGCCACCACCTCTTCCTGTATGGTGCCCTTATGTAATGAGATGTAATAATCTTTTTATCTCCCATGCCCTGCTCTGTTTTCACAGACTCTGCCTAAATGCTTTGTGTATTCTATTGTATGCACAAGGCATTAAGGCAAAGTTTGTGAAACTAGAGCATGGCATGGAAGATATAGAGATTATTAAATTCCTACATAGTGCAGCGCATGAGCAGGAAGGGCAGTGCTGTATCATCATAATATCACATTGTTAGCAATGTGATCTCAGGGGCTGAGTACCAGGATATTAGAAAATGCCACCTGCAAAGACTGCCATATTAAATTTTATAATTATTCTGGTATGAATGTATTTTAATGATGATTGTGCCTGCGGGGGGGGGGGACTAGATACTAAAGCCCCGATCTATACAATGGCTGCTGCATTAGCTGTGCCCATAGTTCTTCTTTAAATTCATGGTCTGATTAGTATGGTATCTCAAGCACTAAATAATTTGGAATCAGAGAAAATTTTTCAATGAATGATAATGTTTTATCTTGGACCATTTAAAAAGAAAATGTATGGCCAATAATAGAAGTGGGTTATGTCTTGCATTTATTGATATGCGTGCCAAGTTTGATAATGCAGACTGAGAGATCTTATGGCAGATATTGTATCAATGGAACGCAGATAAAATTACAGGCACTATTACAAAGATTGCTTATAGGCACCAGTATTAAAAATAGATACAATACAGGTGGTAAATTAATTGACAATGTAGAAACATAGAAGTTGACGGCAGATAAGGACTGCAAGGCCCATCCAGTCTGCCCATTTCTTTTTCTACCTTATAAATGTGCCATCGGCCTTTGCTCTGTCAGTGACCTATCTATTCGTAGTCATTTGTATTGCTCCCTTATGCCTAATCACTCTGTTCTTTCCCCACTCTTCCACTGTTACTCCTCCTCTCCCTTTGTGGTATTTGAACCTCTGACCCTTTACACTGAAGGTTGTCACCCTACCACTGTGCTATCAGTTCCTTAGTTTATGAATTAGATTTGATCCAGACACATATCTCAAGTATTAATGGCCACAAACTACATATATTGTTTTACATGGATGATGCAGTGTGTTAATACCAAAAACAACATGGGGCCTCCAGAAAGCACTTGACCAGACTGTAAGAACTTTTGAAAGACTTAAACTGAAACTGAATGTGGAAAAATCAAAAATGATGATATTAGGTAGACCAAATAACCTGACATTTTAATTGGAAAGTGAATAACTCTGTGCTATAGAAAGTACTTAACCTCACATATTAAGGAGTTAATATCTGTTCTGATACTAATTTGAAAATAATCATGTGGAAACTGTTAAAAGTAGGGGTAGACAATCACTTCTTGCTATTAATTGGATTGCAAAGCAGCTTATAAATAATTCAACAGCAATACTAAAAGTTTATGAAATGAAGATCAGCTCTTGTTTACTCTATGAGGTGGATATCTGGGGCACAAATACATTTGAAAACGTTCTTGAACTTGTTCAAAATTTGCATCTAAGGTTAATATTGGGACTAACATGGTTTATACCAGGGATATTTCTGAGAGCAGAATGTGGATTCGCTCCCATTGAAGCACAGGCAGAGATTAGAGTTGTGAACTTTTTCTATAGACTTATTGGAAACAACATGGATTATTATACAATGGGGTATGAAAATCCTGTAACCTCATTGGTCAAAACACATCACATGACCATGGTATATCCTGTAATAACCCACGGCTGAGAAATTGCATTTATAAAAAACATACCTAAACACATTTAAAATTTATTTTACACAGGGGCCCATTGTATAATCGCAATAAGGCACTGCAGGGTGTGGGTTACTGGGAGATTTACCCACTTCTTGTGTGATTAAGTCACTCGGCTGTACCTCGTGACACACCACACCACACAAGGCATGAGTAAATCCCCCAAGAACCCACACCCTGTCATGCTTTATTGCTTAATTACACACATTCTGGTGGAAATTAATTAAATTTCTGGAGGATGAAGAGCAAGAATTAAATTATTAAAACTACCATATTGTGAGGAAAAATATATAAATTTATGTCACGATAACTTACATGGTAAAATGCTGGCCCAACTAAGAACAGATGTAAATAGGGGATTACGACTAGCTTTCTTAACTGGATATAATTTAAAAGAGGGTTAGATTGTAAAGGCAATTGTCCAGGGAAATGGTCCACACAGCATATTTTGCAGAAAAGTCTAGTGTTGGAACTATTAAGGAAAAAATGGTTAGAACCCTGCCCGAAACCTGTAGCCCATTACTCTGTGTATGATAAGCTTGTATTTTTACTGAACACCAATGATATATCTACATTGTTTTCTGTAGCTAAGTTTGCCATTGCTGCTAATTTTAAAAGACAAGGGAAAGGAATTTATTAGAATTCAGGTTGATAAACAGCAATAGATTTCATTCTACATCTCTATTTATTTTAAGGAAAAGTTGGAAAATGTGCAGTAATGTAGGATATGTCTTGTATTTTAATCCCTGTTCCATAATGTAGTTTTATTTGTATGTTCAGTCTTGTGTTTTTCTATACAGATATATGTATAACAAAAACTTCAATCTTTGAACTCACTAGGAACCTCCACTTCTGGCTATGGAGGGGTTTGGGCACCCCCCAGTCCCACAAAAGGGAGTAATCTGTGGGGGAACTTCAGAGAGGTAAGCTCTATGAAAGGTGGGTGATGGGGCTGGAGTGACCAAGTGGATAGGGGAAAGGTTAGAAACAGGGGACATAAGTAGATGATGCCAAAAACACACATGTATTCATCATTTTACAGTCCTGCTCTCAGCTGAAAAATAAATTGCTTTGCCAACTAAAAATCATCGACCACAGGATGTACAGGTTTTAATGAACAAATCATCTGAATACATATTTATTTGGATGGCTTTTCTTATTAATAAAGACAAAAAACAACACTTATACTGGCGTAATATTTTATTTTATTTACTGTAAATTCGGAATTACAAACCTTTGAGTCAAAGACTCTTTTGCAAAGGCTCTACGTCGGTTACAGAGGGTGGGGGGGGAACACGAGTTGGGGGAAGACAGACGGAACAAGGAAAATTATATACAAGCAAAAATTATATACAGATTTATGTACAATCACATTTTTAGTAACATTAGCTCTCCAGTGGTTACAGAGGGTGGAGAGACATGACAGTAAAGGCAATGGAAGGCAACTTTCAATACATAATAAACAAGTCGTATTACTGAATTCATTGTCGGCATGATGGCAGAGAGACTTTTTTTGTCTGGTTTGGGCAGGTAGGAGACATACCTGCGACCCCTAGGTTGAGCATGGGGGGGGTTTAGATAGGCCTGAGGGGCCCCTGTCTGGGTGTATGGGGAAGGGAGAGGAGACAGGTAGGCCAACGTAGCATTCACATTTAGAGCTATCCAATAGGAAGGTTTTTAGGCCTGCTTTGAAGAGATGGATGCTGCGGGACTGGGAGAGGGAAGGCGGAAGAGTGTTTAGCCAATTGGGGGCACGGTAGCGGAGGGATCTCTGCGCAAGGGACGTTCGGCATGGGGGAACCACGAAGGATGTGGTAGCCGTGAGTCTGGTAATATGCCTGAGAGGGGCCGGTTTGATGATGGGGTGAAGGGCGGTTGGCGCTAGCTGGAGGTGGATCTTTTTTGCTAGAATGCAGGTGTGGTACTTGAGTCTTTGATGGAAATTAAGCCAGCCAGTCAGTTTGTATAGGTCACAGGTGTGGGTGAGTCTGTCACAACCCGAGACAAGACGACATGATTTGTTTAGCGCAGTGGTTATGCAGCTTAGGGTGGAGTTATCAGCAGTGCCGTAGATTACAATCCCGTAATCGATTAGGGAGAGGATGGAGGATGTGACAGCTATCTGCATGGCATGTGTGGGCAGACTGTTTTTGATTCTGTAGAGGGTACCCACTCTCGAGTTGATTGCTGCCGAGAGGAGCGCACGTGTCTGTGGTAGGAGAGGAGGTATCCAGGGTGACCCCCAGGTATTTGAAGTGATTGACGTGTTCCAGCAGGGAACCATCTGCGTTGGAAATGTGAAGAGCCATCTGGCTGTGCAGGCTTTGGTGGTGAGCAAAGGTCATGGCCTTGGTTTTGGAATAATTAATGATCAGCCGGTGGTCAGCGAACCAACTTTCCAGCTCCCTGAAGTATTCCTGGAGGGTGTGCTGGAGTGCGTTCGGTTGGGGGTGTTTCCAGTAGAGAACCGCGTTGTTGGCATAGAGTAAGAGATGACCGCTGCAGGCTTTGGGGAGAGAATTAAGGAAGAGAGTAAAAAGCAATGGGCCTAAGATTGACCCCTGTGGAACACCGGAGCAAACAGGCTTGGGAGTGGAGATGGTGGAGTTTATTCTTACTTGCTGCGAGCATTCTGTGAGGTAGTCCTTTAGCCAGGCAGTGGCCTTGGAGACTACATTTAGTTGCGGCAGGACTTGAAGGAGTAATTCGTGGCTGACCGTGTTGAAGGCCTTAGTTAAGTCTATAAAGATAGCCCCTGCAAGTGACCCTTGGTCGAGCGCCTCATGGATGAACGTTGTGAGCTCAGCGAGAGCCGTGATGGTGCTGTGGCCAGCTCTGAACCCATGCTGTTCCTTGCTGAGTAGGTTGTGTTTTGTTAGATGCTCAGTAAGCTGGTCTGAGACTATTTTTTCCAGGGCTTTGGAGAGAGGAGGGAGTATAGAGATTGGTCTATAATTCCCGGGGAGGGTGGGATCACCGCTCTTTAAGATAGGGGTGATCACGGCTTTTTTCCAGGTAGTGGGGAATTGGCCGAGGCAAAGTGAGAGGTTTAGGATTTGTGTGAGATGGGTTATGGTGATATCAAGGGTAAGCTTTATGAGTTTTAGGTCCAGGGAGTCATTGCTGAAGCGAGTGTTAGCGATTGCTTTGGAGATGTAGCATTTGGCTAAGGAGCAGGGGATGGTACAGAACCAGAAAGGGGGAAGGAGGGAGGACTGTACTCACCATAAGTGGAGTAGAGGGGGGGTTTGTGGGGGTGGAAGAAGTTAGGTGGAAGGATATGTGAGAGGTCTGAGAAAGTTTCATTGAGGGTTTCAGTGATTTTAGCAGGATCTTGGGTAACGTCCCCGTTCAGACTGAGTTGGGTAGGGGTGGGGGAACGTGATTTGCCACTAATTTCTTGTATGTTACTCCAGAACTTTCTCCCGTCTCCCCAGGAGGAGGAGTAGTGTAGCTGCTTGCCATGCTGGTGACCTGGCTGAGACAGAGGGAAGTACATTCCGTTGGATATCTCATGTCTTAGTGAGAGATGGTGGTTTCTTTTCATGACCACCCTCTTGTCATCCAGTGGGGAAGAAGCTGTGTGAGAAGGAAAATGTGACAGTGAAAGGCTACTTTACCTTGTCATGAGCTTGGTCAATTTACATTGAAGAGACAGTGCAATTCTAGTGGTTAGAACACCAGTTTGGGAACTAGGAGATCACAGGTTTAAACCCCACCTTAGCTGAATACTCACAGTGTGACCAAAAGCTAGTCACTTCAGCTTTTAGTAATCCACCAGTCCACCTAGCTGTGGAACTGGATAGAAGCAGGACCCCAGCTGAAACAAGCTGTTTGATCTCAGTTGTGTCAGCCTGAGCAAATAAGTTGTGAAAAAAAAAGTGAACGAAAAGAACCTGTAGCAAAGTAGTCTTGTCAATAGTAAGAAATAAGTTTGAGGAGTATGTACGTTCCTGGACCTATGAAATCACTAAATAAGTTTTACAAAGAGGTCAATTTCATTACTATGGCTTGCGTTTTATGTTAAAACAGATATCCTCATGAGCACTTGCCTATATGTGCTGTATTCACACTACTGCCTCCAAACAGGCACTTTTGGTAGGAATTAGAAATGGACCCTCTTTGTAAAAGTGGGAGACTCAATAAGAAATATATAGCACTGGTACCTGCACAATGAAAGGGTTTAATTGTTGGCTAGTATATGAATAATTAGCACTTGGTTACATTAATACATTGAAACAAAATATTTTTTAAACAAACAGGCAGAGTGATAACTTACTGTTAACTGTGAGTTCTCTTTTGCAATTACAGCCAGATAGGGATAGTACAAATTAGTAGTGTGAACACTTAATATGCAGTACATGTTTAAACAGCGACTGAGACAGAGTCCTTAAAACCAGTCAGAGCTTATTCTAAAAATAACATGGATACGTTTTTTTCTTAAAAAGAAAGATGTATTTACTGCAATGGTTACATACAGATGGAAAACAATAAAGATAGATGGGTGAGCTTTTTAGCACCATATAACTATTCTGACTCTGTCTACAAGTGAGTACTTTTATTAACCTTTTTTTCGCTTATACTTTGGTTTCAAATGAACACCACCTTACACCATTATATGAATGAACAGAAATTGAAGTGAAGTAGAATTATTCTGTAAAAATAAGTAAGTAGTTCATACCTGTGGCCTATTGAGCTTTTGATGTTGTTTGCCATTTATAAATACGTGCAGAATAGTTAAGATGAATTCTTATTTTTAATTTCTAGATTGTAGATACAATTATTGTAATGCACAGAGACATACACAGATGAGAACAAATTATTCCAATGGTAATATATTTGATTTAAAATTCAGTTTAGCTCCACTGAACTTTTGTGTATATAAATTGTATGTTAAATTCACAATTGTAATATATGATATATGTTATTTTATCGCTAACCACTATACCTTGAAAAAGTTAATCAACCAACAAAACATTCGATTTTTTTGTAGTGGCTACAAAAAATCAACTGTTCTCTAAGAGCTGAGTATTGTTCCATTTATTTTCCAATTATTTAGTAAAAAAAAAAAAAAAGTGACTCAGAAGCATTATGTATCTTAATGTACATAGCCAACAATGAGGTTATGGAGGAAGATGTACTCATGTTGGCCAGTCATCCTAGATAATGCCCATAGTAACAACTACAAGACTGCTCAAAGAACCCCTAAATTTCTTTCGTAGGTGCAAACAATGTAACGCAACATATACCCGAGAACATAATGAAAAAACAGCAGTACAAACTACAAAATAACTTTCACGGCAAGTGCCACATATTATGTCCCTGACTGAAACCCCAGTGCTTCCCTCACTCTGAGATTTTCCCAAGGTGTAGAAAATAGGAAAAATACACAGGAATTAAAGGAAAAATTCCCCTAGTTCATTAGACTCAAGTATGGTTAAAAAGATCCCTTCCATCATTAATTAAAGTGATCCAAATACATTTATACATGTGTAATTTTTCATCATTCAACAAAAGCAAGCAGATCACTAGTAAATCACCACCAAAGTAAACTCAGCCCAGCTGCACCCCTGGTGGAACTCTTCAACAGGTCGCTTGAGACAGGGATGGTACCTAGGGATTGGCGAGAGGCACGTGTGGTGCCAATCCATAAAGTGGGGTCGAGGGAAGTACCAGGTAACTATAGACCCATCAGTTTGACCTTGGTGGTGGGAAAAATAATGGAGAGTATACTAAAGGAACGATTGGGGGTGTACTTGGAGGAGGTGGGAAGTCTGGATAATCGACAACATGAGTTTGTGCCAGGTAGATCATGTCAAACCAACCTTGTGGAGTTATATGAATGGGTAACATCAGAACTGGACAGGGGAAAGCCTGTGGATGTACTATTCTTGGACTTCAGCAAGGCGTTTGATTTGGTCCTCCACAATGGTCTGGTGTAGAAACTGACGGGGTTGGGAATGGGCCCTTTGATGGTCAGATGGATAGGAAACTGGCTAGCTGGATGCACTCAGAGAGTAGTGGTTGGTGGGGAGCTCTCTTACCCTAGAGAGGTCAGTAGTGGGGTACCGCAGGGCTCGGTCCTGGGTCCGATCCTGATTAATGCATACCTATCTGACATCAGGGAGCATATATGGTGTGAAATGAGTCTTTTTGCTGGTGACTGCAAGATGGGAGCAGTAGCTGAGGAGGGAGAGGAGAGATTGGTCCTGCAAGGGGATCTGGACACCCTGGAAAGGTGGGCTCACACCTGGAAATTAAATTTCAATACCATCAAGTGCAAGGTGTTACATCTTGGACGGGGAAACCCTAAACACAGGTACCCTGGGAGGGGAGCTGCTGGAGGCCTCAACAGGGGAAAGAGACCTAGAGGTCATGGTGGATACATGTATGAATAACTCTGAGCAGTGCAGAAGAGCGGCTAGCAAAGCAAACAGGATGTTGGGATACATCGTAAGGGGGATCTCCTCTAGGAGCAGGGAAGTGATTCTGCCACTGTACAATGGACTGGTTAGAACACACCTTGAGTACTGTGTTCAGTACTGGAGACCACATTTGAAGAGGGACATACAGCTCCTGGAGAGGGTACAGAGGAGGGCTACTAGGATGATACGAGGGCTAGGGGATTTGAAGTATGAGGACAGACTTGAGGAGCTCAGCCTGTTCTCATTGGAGGAGAGGAGAGGAGAGACGGGGGGACATAATTGAGGTTTTCAAGTACCTCAAGGGAATAACTAGGGTAAACATGGAGGGGATCTTTAGACTAAAGCAGGGAGGTATCACCAGAGGGCATGGTTTGAAGTTGGAAGATGGAAGGATGAGGGGGAAAAGAGGAGTTTTTTCACTGAGAGGGTGGTGGATCCTGGAACATGCTGCCTGGTGAGCTGGTTCAGATATCCATGGTGGAGGGCTTCAAGAGAGGGTGGGACAGATACAGAAAGTGGATGTATCAGACAATGGCCTGGCCCGGGGGTGGGGTGGGGGGTGATAGGGGTTTCTGGAATACAAAGGTGGGGGGGCATTGATACCAAACTAGGGGTCTGAAGTTCGAGCAGAATCGAAAGACCGTAAGGCCTAATCTACTGGCAATTAGTATGTTAGTAAAGACTCAGACCCTGCTTACCAGCTTCTTCAGTCCAGCTCTGCCCATCAAATCAGGAATTGTCCCTGAGGACTTTGGCACACCCAGGATCCACTTATGGGGGATATGTTGTACATTATGGTAGCAGCTTGGAGAGACTTGTGGCAACAAAACAATCAAAGAAAAGCTGCATGCCAGGACTGACCTCTTGGGAAAAACGTTTTTGCCCTAGTGATGAGAGCTTGGGCAGGTAGAAGGACCTTAGGGAAACAGATAAAATTAAGAAATGCAGAAGTATTAAGAAATAACTTGTACAGTAGTAAGTAGGCAGGTATAGGAAATGAAATAGCATGAAGTTCACAGCCAAAAGTCCATTATATCAAATGATAGCAACATGATATTTTACTAATGCAATCAATGATAATGTCATGTTGGAAAATTCTATATTTGTAAAAAAAGTTTAACAATAGCATATGTAAATAGGCAAATTTAATTTTGCCACCTACAAAGCTCGGTTCTGGAGTTGAAGTGCTAACTAAAGAAAACATTAAAATAAATTAATAAAGAGGTTAAGCTGATAGAAAAAGGGAGCCTGGATTTTCAAAGGTCTGGATGTCTTACTTGCATCGTTTTTTTGCTACAGCTATATACCTGTAAAGATGTTGGAATGTCTGTGCCCTATTTTCAAACATTCTGATGCACTTTACAACAAAAAAAGATGCATGCAGCAAAATGTTGATACACGCAGTTTTTCTGTGTGCAAACTGTGCTGCTTGCAATACACAGTAATGTTAGACCCTTTTTTGTGGTCAAACAGTTATGTCATAAATTGCGCAATTGCAGCAAAACACTGCAGCAAATCCTTGAAAATCCAGGTTATCCAACCACAAAGTCAAGATGGAGGACACAATGTGTTTGTTGTTAGTCCTTCTTTTTCCATTACTTGCTTCCCATTTTAGTCAGGGTCATCCGAATGAAGCTGCAGTAATTGCAAAAAGACCCATTGTATAAATAAATTAATTATTTAAAAATGTGGTGGCCAGCGTACTGAACCTCAACTCATTTCCAGGTGCAACCCAATGGAAATGGAGCAGAGGAGATGACAAAGACTACCACAAATAAAGTTCAAATAGACATAATATAGTAAAAACAAGAAAAAAATGCAAAACAACAGACCAGAGGTGTGGAGACAGAATACACAATAACAAGGATGTGCAAAAATAGCAAGTTTAACCAAAGTAAAACAACATATGGTAGTGCAAAAAGCAATGAGCCTGGGAGGCCAATGAACACACTATATACTGCATATATAAAACTATTATATAGTCCTATAAACATTCTTAATTAAAGAAACTGATAGTGGTGGGGGAGTAGAGAACTGGAAAAAGACTAAGGAGTAGCTACAGTTTGCAGGAAGGGGAGTATTAATCAAGAAGAGACCTGATGGAGGTAATATAGGAAGAGAGATGGATAGGTAGAGGGAAACTAATCCAGACAGCAGGGAGGCAGGTGAAGAAAGCAGACTGTCCAGTAGAGGTTTTACAACATGGCATGGAACAGGAGTGGGCATCAGAGGAGCAAAAGGAGTATGAGGAAGGGATGGAGAGGGAGAGGAGGGAAGGAGGAGAAACTGTGTTTAGAAAGACAGGAAGATCAGTGCAGGATATGCCAAGACTCGGGGGGTGGGGGGGGGCTGAGGTAATGAGAACTGTGATGGGTAAGAGGTGGGATGTTTAGAATGAAGTGGGAAAATGACTGAAACATGGTGCCCTGTCTGGTGAGGGTGGTTTGGGGAGTGCTCTGCTGTGTTGCTTTTAGGTTTTTTGACTGATGAGGGACAATGTAGGGTTGAAATGAGAATGAGATAAAATGCTCCTGCAGCCCAAGACACCATCACCACCACAGTAGGGGCCTGCATACTCCTCCTCAATAGCTTCTCCTCCCAGATCTCAACCATCAAATGTGGATTTTCCTTCTGTCTTGGGGAACTGGGGAGACCCAGCAACAAGAGACAAGCTGTGGGTTACAGTCAGGACTCTCAAGAGGTTGTTGAGCAGAGGTTGGTGGTACATTGAACTCTCAGCAGACTCCTGTGGCAGGAAAAATGGCTTGAGCAGGCAGAAGGTAGTCCTGGATGCTGATGAGGAGAAATGGTGGTCAAATGAGATATGTATAAAAAATGGATAAAACAAGTCTCCACTGAAAATGAGATGCTGCATCTAACCTGAGCTATCTTGAGTAAAATCCCTGTAAAAGTTGGTAAAATCTGAAACCCACAAGAAACAAGATCTGAGATATTGCATCACAGCTGAGCTATCCCGGGTTATTACATTTTAAAAATTGGCAACAGCAGGACAACAATGAAAATGAGTTGCTGTTTTGCATCTCAACTTGGCTACCCATCCTTGGTAAATACAGTGTAAAAATTAGTAAATACAGGCCCCCCTCAGAGGAAGAGATATTGCAGCTCAGCTCTTATTCTGTTTAGCTACAGTGTAAAAATGGGTGAATAATTCCCAACATGGAAGCCACGCGTGTGGTTTAGGTCTATGCAAATATAGAAGCAGCCAGCTCCTCAAAATTGCCTAAGCAAAGCAAAGTTAAATTCATTATTTTAGAAAACAAATGGCCACTAAACAAAAAGTACTTCAGTTGCCAAATGCTGTATTGCCCCCCACATATAGCGTTACCAATAGCAAAAGCTCAAATGGCTACAAAAGTGTACAAGTGCAAAAATAAAACAGCATATCTAACCGGTAACATCTTATGCCATCCGCAGTGTGGCTCAAATGTCCCAGTACTTCACGCATTAGGAGCTCTTTCAGGAGGTAGGGTCTGAGTTCAAAATCCTAACTTGTATATTCTCAATCATAATGATGTCGTAATATATCCATGTTGCTGACAAATTTTGTTAAAGGCATAAATGACACTTTCTCCCAATGTACAAATAGTCTAATGTGATGAGCAGAGAAATCTTCATAACATGCTTTGTTATGAAGCTAATTTATACAATAACACAATTATTACAACCCTAATCCATGTTTTGATCTTGGCGCCCTTGCTCTTTGTCTTGTACATGAATAACATTTTGGCAATATTGCAAATTGTGAATCTATTTTCATCAAGAGATGGGGACAGTATCTATACTGCTGCACCAAGATAAGGGACCTAAGTAACACTCTATATCCTTTGTCAACTACTCCACTGAGACTGCACTTGCTGCTTTAGTGGAGGTTAGTGGGTCGGTGGGGGTGACTTGGAATGGTTCAGGGTGGGAGGCTCAGTCTCCCCTGTCAGGGTTGGCTGCACGCCATCATCTATTTTGTCATCTATTTTATTCTGGAATTGACTGAGGAGTCCTGACAGCAATGGAGCGCGACAGCTGGGGAGGCACACATTATATGTCTATAGGGCTAGTGGGGGTTGTTTCTTACGAGATAAGAATGTTATCTCGTGCTGGTTTGGACGAAAGGACTGCGAATCGAAGCTGAGTACTTATGAGCACAGTTTTTCCCATCCAGATTCAGATATATTGTGCAGCATACTTCTCAAGTGTCCCTCATTACGAGGGACATCCCTCATTTTGCCCCTTAAAATTGATCTGTCCCTCATCCGTCCCTCATGGAAAAGGTGCTGCCCACATAGAGAATGTGCTGTAAATTCAGACTTTAAAGCAGAAACTCTTAATATTCTAAAGTACTAAATCCAAAATAAACTTTGTACAAGTAAACACTATGGTTTTCACAGTGTTCTGAGCTTGTATCTCCGTGTTTGAGGATGTGTCCCTCATTGTCCCTCATTTTGAGTGTCCAAAAATGCCCATGTCCCTCATTTCAGTGACAAAAGGTTGAGAGGTATGTTGTGGAGTAGGTCCACTGACATACTAGCAATATTCATGCTTCAGCCAGTGGGCCGCTGGTATGGAGGCCCTGTTTGGGGTTAGCCGCATCAGGCCGCCTCAGCATTGGGTTACCATCTAGAAAGGTTTGCACCAGCTATATTATGGTGCCCCTTATCCATCCACCCCCACCTTCTTAATCTCAGTTAGGTAGTAGGACAGGGCCGTCAGTCTGGTGCTGGCTGCTTGTAAAGCCAGCCCATCACTGTAATACTGCTGCTGGACCCCCTCTCCTGGTCGGGTGATGACTTTTTTTGGGATAACATTTGCCTACAGCCATGCATCTCTTCTAGGTTGAGTTTTCTGTTTCGGGGATGGGCGGGTCCTGTTTTGATCCTGGTGCCCTTGCTCATGTTCGGGTCTACCAGCCTTCCCTATCCCCGACATTCATGGATACCTTTTAAGTTTCTGGCTGGATATAACTGATGTACATTTTTGAATATTGATATTTGGTGCCCATGCTTTTATTATAGATGCCTTCATGTTCTCCTGATAGCTCCCCTGAGACAGCACTGTATGGGGGTCATTTTAGTCTGCTCACTCAGATTTGCCTCCTGTCTCCCATCTTTGATATAGAATATTTTACATGGGTAGGAGTACAGTAGGCTATTATATTACATAGCTCAGGGATGTCTTTCTATTCAACAGGATTAGCCTGTTTGGGAGGACTGCTTGCTGAGGTGATCCCCAGACTCTGGGGCACACCTGTAGGCATTTTCCTTCCCATGAGTCACTCCAGCAGAGTTCTATAGCAGTGCATGTGGGTGTGCAGTCCCTACCTAAAAAGCACAGTAGTCTAGCCCAGTTGGCCACATTGTTTCTTTTTCCTGATTACTGGTATCATGTTACTTATTTATTGATCTCTGTTTTGTTTGTTCAGTTGTTTTGCTTCAACTTATTCAGTAGGGTGATCATTTTTTTTAATTTTTAGGGTGCCCATGGTTTTCTGCCACTCTCCCTGGCTTCCATGTATTTGACCTCAGTCTCTACTTTGCTTGTTCTAAAGTGTCTCCTCCTTCTTACTGGGTTGTATGGCAGTAGCTCCAGTAACCTTATTATCACTCAATATTTTTATTTTTTAGCACGATCAGGAGCGAGCCCCAGTCCCTTCCCCCGACATCTACCAGCTGATGCTGATCTCTTACCCCGAGGGCTTGCCTCCCCTGGTGGGGTCAGTGGGGGGACCCCCATCCTCACCGAAAACCAGATCCAGTGTTGGTCAGCATCGTGGCTTTTCAGGGGTGGGACCTGTGTGCTCCCTCCATTGTCCAGTTGAGAGCTGCTTCTTTTCCCTCCAGTTTCTCCCTCCAGGGCGGAGGATGCAATGAGACCTGCAACGGTACCATGCATGCTCCCGTGCGTGTCCCTCAGGTGTCTGCCCCACCTCTGTCCCCTTGTCAGCAGCATCAGTGTGCCAACCCCCAGCCTCTGCTAGGGGCCAGGCATGCACCAAGTGGTGATCACCCCCCTCCCCAGAGAAGGAGAGCTGTTCATGGGATGCTCGATCCTTCTCCTCCCCTGCTGACCCCCAGTGGCCCGTGCTCACTCCCGAACAGAGGTCGCTGGTGTGGCACGAGGTGTAGCATCCAGCACCTCAAACCTCAGTGCCACTGGGATGGCCTTATCACTCAGTAGTAATAGCATGCACAACCCTGTCCTCCGAACCAGGATTATGCAGTATGTAGAGAGCGGCCACCCTGATGTGATCTTTTTGCAGGAGACACATCTCTCAGAGGAGGTACTCACTAAGATCAGCAAATAAGGATTTCCTACTGATGTTGTTTCCTCCTCCTATCATAAGGGAAAGAGGAGAGGGGTTGCAGTTATCTTTCCTGGCAACGCCGGGTTTCATCTGCAGGACACAAATTCTGACCCTGAAGGTTGTTTTGTCATCATTGTTGGGATATTATATGAGACACAGGTAACACTGGTCAATGTGTACCTCTCACCTCACTCAGATAAGAGGATGGTTCAGCATTTTTTTGGCAAGGTTCTCTCTGCTGCAGGGCCAACTAATTATGGGATGGGATATTAATATGACCTTAAATCCTGAGCTGGATACCACTTATCCAGGCAGATTCTGGGTGACTATGGCACAGAAATATTTTTGTACCACCATGGGACATTTGGGGATTGTGGATATTTGGTGAAACCTCTTCCCAAAGACCCGAGTACATACACATTATTCTGGCTGCCACACCAGTCATGCCGGGTTAGATTAGTTTTTCATTATTTTAGAGCATTTGGGGATGGTACGAGATATCGCTATAGCCCCTAGAATACTGTCAGACTATTCCCCATTGTATATAAAACTAGATTTGGGTAAAACTCGGAAACACACAACTTGGCAGTTTAATTTGTCCCTGCTCAGAGAGGAAACTTTTCAAATTCTGATCCAGGAAAAGGTGGCACAGTTTTTGTAACACAATGACAAGAGGGATGTTCAGGCCCCATATTGTGAGATTCTCTTAAAGTGGTACTTATGGTGAAATTATCTCCTTCGCTGCAAAAAGGATTAAGGAAAGGGAAGCTAAGTTACAGACTCAAGAGCAGACTCTAGGTACTTTGTAAGTTATGGGGGGAAGCTGGAGGTTGAGACCCAAATCTGCCATGTATGGCAGCAGATACTGAAACTCCTAGATCAGAAGTTTGAAATGGCCCTCACCTGCCTAAAACAATACTGTTATGAGGGGGGGGGGGTGTCAGAGACTCCCATCGGCTGGCACAGCAACTTTGGGCCAGACAGAAGCAGGCCTGCATCCCTCGCTTCCATAACCCAATTTCAGGTAAGGTTATGCATCATATGGATCAGACAGAAAACAACATACGGCGATAGTATCAAAATTTGTATACAGCTCCCCTCCTTGGAGTGGGAGTTAGTTACCTAATATCGTAACAAACTGCAGTTCCCAGTTTTGCAGGAGGCCCAGAAGGAATCTTTGCTGACCCCTTTTCATAGTGAGGAAATACTTGCAGCCCTTAAGGGTGCCAAGATGGTGAAATGTCCTAGCCCAGATGGCTTTACATTATAGTTTTACAAAGCCTTTTCACCCATGTTTCTTCCCTTACTTTCTAGACCATTTCAGGATGCACGGAAAGGTGCCCTTCCGCTCCATCCTGGAATTGGGCCACTATATTGGCTCTTCTAAAATCTGGAAAGGATCCTCTATATCCCCCTCATATAGGCCAATCTCCATTCGAAATACTGATTATAAACTTTTTTTTGTTGGAGTGGGCCTTTCGTATGGGCAAAATTCTCCCAACTTTGTTTCATGGAGATCAATCAGGTTTTGTCCGGCATGGAGAAACATTTGCTAACATCAGGAGAACCTTCCTTTCAATGGAATATGTGACCCAGAGGGCAATACACATGGCAGTTATCAGTTTAAATTTGGAGAATGCATTCAATAGGGTGTCCTAGCCACTTCTATGGCACACCCTGTTGAGCTTTGATTTTCCAGCTCCTTCCATTGCAATGTTATAGAACATATACAAATCTGCACAGGCCTGGATTCTAATTAATGGCTCACTAACACAGCCGATTGTGTTAGAACAGGGCACCTAGCAGGGATGTCCATAATCAATATTGATGTTTGCCCTCTATATACAGCTGCAGGCTATGGCCATTCGGAGCAATAATAAGACAGAGAGTGAGGAGGTATGGTATACAAGTTAACACTTTATGCCAACGATATATTGTTGACTTTTTTGTCACCTGAGGAACTTTGAAAACCCACTTCTGGCAAATGGCCTTCTTGGAAAACTGACTGTACTGAAGTTGTTAATCGTACTATGGCTTTTATCTGTGTATAATATTGGGTTTTAATGTTTGATCTGTATTGTTTTAACTTGTACAGCACTTTGAAAAATGAAAGGCACTTTATAAATAAAATTATTATTATTATTAACTGAGGTATGAGTTCGAACACTTTGGCCTTGTAACAGGTTTTAAGCTTAATATCCAGAAATCCAAGCCACTTCAACTAAATTTGTCACCTAATACAGCCCTCAAACAGACATTTGCATTTCAGTGGAACAGTGTTGCTATAAAATACTTAGGGGTGATACTCCCTCCCAAGATTTGAGGTTTTTGAAATTGCTTGATTTGGAACCTAGTACCACACAACTCACTTCACCAATGGTGACAGCTCCTACTGAATTTGTTTGCCAGGGTAGATACTATCTAAATGAATTTTCTGCCATGTCTCTTATATTTACTGCAAACCCTACCAATATTTCCCACCGCATAGGATCTTGGAATAAAGTAATTTCTTAGTTCATTTGACATAGGGAAACCCCCAGGATTAAATTCACCATTTTGCAATTCCTTAGGGAAAAGAGTGGCCAGAATTTCCCTGCACTACGGGTTGCAAACAGAGGCATCCCACCTTTGCACAATGAATTATTGGCTTTCCTCTGCATACACCTCATTGTGGAAGCAAATAGAATTCCACTAAAATGATTTATATGACATCTCCAAATACTTGTTTTCTTCCCCTCTGGCTGTCCTCCCACTTAGACATTTTCTCTCAACCACTGCCTGCACTCTGCAATTTTGGAAGAGATTGGAGTGTTCTTCCTGTTTTTAGCTTCCTGGATTTATATGTTACAACCTGTCTTATGACTCCAGTTTTTTCCCTATGAATATATATATATATTATATATATATATATATATATATATATTTTTTACAACTCTATTTCCCTGCAGTCACCAACCTCTGATAACTCCCTCAGTCAGTTCCCAGTTTTGTCCTGCCCTGTCATGACCTCCCTTACCTGGGGAACCTGGCCTCTGATACTTCCACAGGACATCTCCCAGCTTGTGCCCCTTGAGGTGGGTCCGGCTTCTGCTACTCGGCTCTTCCATACCTGAACTCCAATGTCCTGTGGGTGCAGGTGAAGAGCAGAGGTATCAGGACCCAGGAGGGCAGGATTAAGTGGTGGGTGTGGGGCTGCGGAGTGACGCT
This sequence comes from Neoceratodus forsteri, assembly GCA_016271365.2. Lineage (NCBI taxonomy): Eukaryota > Metazoa > Chordata > Ceratodontiformes > Ceratodontidae > Neoceratodus > Neoceratodus forsteri. Next base: position 344,501,108 of record CM028132.1, on the reverse strand, counting down.
GTCCTCCCAGACGTCAAGGCTTTTCCTTTGCTTAATGCTTGGTTCTCCCCCAGTGGTGAGCACAGATGTGCAGTGATGTCAAGGGGGCATGCATGCTCACATGTGTGCCACACCAATGTCTGCCACGTCTCACCACCCGCTTGCATTGAAGGCTGTCAGTGCAATACCCCTGGCTGCCACCAGGAGGTATACTATTGCTGGAGCCCTTAACCCTCCCTCCCCAGAGAAGGTGAGCTGTCGTTGGATGCTCAAACCTTCTCCCCCGGCCGACCCCCGGTGTCTCAGGCTCACTTCTGAACCTGGGTCGCTGGTGTGACACAAGGAGTGGTATCCAACGCTTCAACCCTCAGCACCACCGGGCTGGCCCTCCCGATGAATATTGATCATACATTTTGTAGGTGGTGGCAGATAGGCCTTGGTCATATTTTTCAATTTTGGAATGTAAATGTGCTTCGGTCCTTTGAAGATCTCCAATCTCAGTATGATCACACTAATGGAGAACATTTTAGGTATCTCTAGGTGCAGGTTACTTGCTCAAACAAGTCAGAGACAATGCTAAACTTTCAGACCCCTTAAATCTAGTGTATCGCATGTTAATGTCAGCCATATTGGGGGGAACCTGGTGTAGTGTTATAGGTAAGTTTTACAGGGGCCTCTGAGACTTGGCAAATCAGGCTTCTGGGTTTACCTTAGAACAGTGGCGCTGTGATCTCTGAGGATATAGAACAAAAATCCTGATACAAGGAGGCCCTTTCCTCAGTTAAAGTTACCTCCTTCCCTTCTGGAGAGAATTCTTAAGAAAGTGCTGCACTCTGTACACTGATGATGCAGGCTTCCTATATGGTGGAATGGTGGGGCACCTGTTGGAGGGAATGTGGGGGAGACCCATGCTGAGCAGGTACATATTTTTGGGGGACGCACAAAGCTTCTCCCTTACTGGATGGAAATTGATACCCAGTTGCATCGGCCTTTTTCTCAATTCCCAGCCCTTACTGTGCCTCTGACTTTAATAAATATATTTCCACGGGGAGCACACTTTAGGGGTAATTGTAAGAATTGTTGTTTATGTTACTGATTACGGCTCATAAAGTCATTACTAGGTTATGATTGCAGGAGGAGATTCCGGACCTTCAACATTGGGTTGCACAATTGTAAATCCTACATGGAACAACTGCCATATTGTCTCAGGAATAGTCTTCCTACTTTTAAGGACCTCTGGTGACCATGGACATTACAGGTTATGGACTTAGATCTACCTTTTATTCCATGAGCCTTGGACTGTCTACATTTATTGTGGACAATTATTTTGGATCACATTGCTCCACATGCATTAAGTTTGTTGTTTGTTATGTACTGTGTAACAGACCCCTTGCAAAGACAGATAGAAAGTTGTAGTTCACTTTCCTGGAATGATGCAATTCAGTTGTGCTAAATGTTGACTGTCACTTCACCGGCTGTCTTCCTATTTTGCCTATTAATTTGTACGGATGTGGAAGTTGTTAACCGTACTTCCATCTCCATTTACTGAAACTCTATAAATTTGAAATATTCAAAACAAAAAAAAAGAAGAAGAGGCCCAGTCCCTGCTTCAGAAAAAAAGCCATAGAGCCAGTTCTTCCCAAATAAAGGAACAAGGGGTTTTACTCAAAGTACTTTCTGGTCCCAAAAGCCACGGGAGATTCACATCCTGTGCTGGACCTCACAGCCCTGAACAAGTTCCATGAATACAAACAGTTTTGGATGGTGTCTCTTCAGGCTCTTGTTCCCCTTCTGCAAATGGGGGACTGGCTTTGAACCCTGACTATGAAGGATGCTTACCTTTATATTAGAATCTGGCCATGCAACAAGCAGTACCTCAGGTTCACCCTTGAAGACTGCAATTATCAGTTCCAAGTCACGCCCTTTGGACTATGCTCAGCACCATGAGTACTTACCAAATACTTTGCAGTCGTGGCAGCAGCTCTTCGGAGGGATGGACTTTATTTTCTTCCTCTGTCTGGATGACTGGCTTCTGCAGGATTTGCCCAGGGAAGTGGTTCAGCACTCGGTATCTCAGACACAATTGCTTGAGGACCTGGTGTCGTCAAGGTACAGGTCTGGAAGCATAGAGAAAACCCAGGAGCAGCTGTAAAATTCCACAAAACTGCTTATTTGTAGTTGCAGTAATGTAAAATAATATAAACCTGTTCAGAATAACTATGTACAGAAGCAAAATAAAATCTTTATTGTAAAAATCTCCTCTTGCAGCTCAGCTTAGCTGTTTTGTAAGTCTTTTCAACCCCCATCCTTAGCAAGCATCCTGTTCTTGCAAAAAAATGTTCTGTTCTTGTAAATATCAGGCAGGATCAGTTAGAACACAGAGAGCTTCATGAGGACCCCCTTTTGCAGCTTTTTTAAAAAAAAGGGCCTAAACTTTTGCACTCAAATAACCTCTAGTTTTCTACAATTAACATACAGTTCACCAGAAATACTAAATATTTTCTAAACAGAAGTGATCTCATTATCAGTTTCATTCCATACGTTGATTTGCACATAATTTTATATTAGCTGACATAGATATGCAACAAGGAAGAAAAACAGACAGCAAGAGAAAACTAAGAGACAGTGAGAGGCAAAGAATTGCGAGACTGTTCTGGTTCATGAAGTTCGAGGTCTCACAGGAAAATTTGTTTGCGAACCAGGCAGAGAAGAGGGAAGAGAGAAAAGGAAAGAATACAGATCCTTGCATTTACACACTTTCTCCAAAACAAATAGGACGGGGTCCTATTCTACCCCGTCACACCTGGGTATCATGGTCATTGTACAGAATCTGTTCTCACTGCATGCCTATGCCATCAGCATATTGGAGCAATACCGGACATGGCAGTAGGCATTGCATCTCTGCCCCAGGACAGAGCAGAAGCCCTGATTGCTCAGGGCCGGTTTGTGCACAGCAGTCACTATGTGTCTGCTGGGACTGTGCTCCACCTCCTGGGCCTTATGGTAGCTGCATTTTGACCATCCTATTAGCACATCTGCACATGAGAATCCTGTAATGGATTCTCCAAGTGCAGTGGGACCAGCTGTTGAATGAACAGATTCTTATCACAACCCCTCTGAGAAAGTCTCCTGTGATGAATGAAATCCCAGCACTTACTGCAAGGGTCCCTTTCTTTTCCCCAACTCTGGAACTCATTCTCAGGATGGATGCCTCCAGGAAAGGATGGGGTGCTCACATGGGCCTGCACCAGACCCAGGGATTGTGGATAGAGCAGGATTCAGATCTCTACATCAGTGCCCTGCAGTTGAAGGCTGCCTTTCTTGGGCTCCAAGTCTTCGAACAGCATCTCTCTCTCCAGGTCACTGTTGATAAGAACAGACAACATCGATGTGATGCACTATATCAACAAGCAAGGGGGCACTCACTCATACTCTCTGTGCAGGGAAGCACTGACAGTGTGGCAGTGGGCATTCTCTCACAGCTTACAATTGACAGACATTTTTCTCCCAGGAGTCCACAACGTCTTTACAGATGGGCTAAGACAGTCCCAGTCTAGGGCACATGAGTGGAAGCTGCTGACCTCCGTGGTAAATGACCTATTCATAAGATGGGGTCATACAGAGTTTGACCTTTTTGTGTCCCCACACAACACAGAACTGCCACATTACTGCTCGCTGACTCCAGGGCTTGGAGTTTTTTGGCAAGATGTGTTTTGCCTCTCCTGAAAGGGGAGGTTTCTTTACGCATTCCCTGTGATCCCTCTTATCCAGTGGCTCCTTCTAAAGTTGCAGGTGGAGGGGGACACCCTTTATACTGATTACCTCCCTCTGACCTTGCCAAATATGGATTCCACTTCTACAGCATCTAGCAGTGCAAGCACCATTTCAGTTGCCCCTGTTTCAGCATTTACTGTATCCAAGAGAGACAGAGGCCCTGGTCCACCCAGCCCTCAGATCCCTCCAACTGCATGCTTGACTACTAAAGATGTAGCCATTGCATAATTTGGGGTGTCTCTCTAAGTGGCTAATGTCTTGCTGGCAGCTAGGAAGCCCTCTACCAGACATACATATTCTCTCAACTTAAAGTGGTTCTCTATCTGTTATACTTCCCACTCTGAGGACCCTTTTACATGTCCTGTAACACTTTACTTTCCTACCTCATGTCTCTATCAGACTCTAATCTGCAGTACTGATCCATTAAGGTACATTTGGCTGCTGTAACAGCTTTCCATACATCTATTGACAGATGCACGATGGCATAACTAGAAGTGTCCTGTACTTTCTTGAGGGGTATTTTGCACATGTGTTCCCTGATTCTTAAACCAGTTACACAATGGGACCTTAATTTTGTACTTGAAAAGTTGACTTTGGCTCCTTTTGAGTCCACTGCAACTTGTGAACTATGCTTCCTTTAATGTAAGGTGCTTTTTCTGGTTGCTCTTGCATCAGCCAGTTGGAGTTCTGAACTCCAGGCTCTTATGTGTATCCACCCTTACCTGATATGTCACAAGGATAGGGTGGCATTGCATATGAATCCTCATTTTTTTACCTAAGGTGATGTTTGACTTCACCATGAATCAGACCATTAACCTGCCAGTGTATTATCCTGAGCGTACTAACATGGGTGAGGGATTACTCCATACCCTTGATGCTCATAGAATCCTGCTTGTCTATCTAGAGCTCACAAAGGACTGTAGAAAGGCCACTCAGCTGGTTGTCCCATTCACTCCTGGAAGAGAGGGCATCTTGGTGACTAAGCAGTGCCTGTCCAAATGACTGGCCAACTGTATCATATTTTGTTACCGGAAGTACATTAAGGAACTTCCTGGGGCAGTGCATGGCCACTTTACAAGGAGTATGGCCACCTCTGTTGCCAGTTTCCAGGGTGTGTCTGCTGCTGACATTTGTGTTGCTACCACATGGAGCACTGTCCACACTTTTACCAAGCTTTATAGTCTGGACATTTCCTCTCACAGAAGTGCTGGCTTTGGTCTTGCTGTTATGCAAAGCCTCCTGTCCTGATCTTGTATTTGACTTATTGGCCTCCCTTGGTGCTTTGTACTGCTTGGGAATCATTCCAAAGGTGTGGCCCAATGAAGGAGATATCCTTGATGATGATAGAACAGTTATGTACCATTAACAGTAAATCTTTGAAAGCATCTCCTCCTCTGAACCACAGCACAGCCTCTCTCCTTCCCCCTTTCTGAGGTACCAGCTGGCAGGCTGTCCCACTGCCTTTGTGGGTGATACGTTTATGTGTGCTTTTATGTTTTCTGTCACCAGTCTCAGCCTCTACTTGTGTGCCTAATCCTGGTGTGGTCTCCTGGTTTCTCTCCATAAGTGGCCCTCTGAGTTTATCTCCAGTGGGGAACTGAGGAGTGAGGGGGCCACCTGCGTTTTATAGGTGTTGATGTTGCATGTCATCATGGGTGACCCCTGCTAGGCAAAAGTTTCTGGAAGGTGCTGACACCAACGGCTTACAGTTCTAAAGGTGAGGCCCAATGAAGGAGATTCTTTCAAAGATCTTCTATAATTGGTAGGTAACTGTTCTGTTTTCTAGACTTCGGGATTCTGAGAAATTCCAGTGAACATGGGGCATAGTCATGGGTGCATTGGACTACCCAGATCTCAAAACCCTAATGGATGGATGAGGAGGGGCCCCCAACTAGAGGGACTGAGTTTGGTAGGCCAATTCAGTTGCACTTTCCTGCAGATGTAGTTTGTCCCCATGACATGGAGGGAATTGGGGGAACAGAGGAAAGCAGAAAAAGGCCAGCAGAATCCAGAATGGTTTGGAGAGGGGGGGATTGCTTATCTATACAAGGGGGTACTGGTGTATCAGCATCCCAAGACTTTATATCAATGTAGACTCACCAGATGTGCTCATCAACTTAGCCTACAAAAAATGTTCCTTACCATTAGCCGGTCATTGTGAAAATAAGTTTAGAAGTGTATCAGAGCATTGGATATAAAAAGAATGTTTAAAAACGTGTCTTGTTTTTTTGTTAACAATTGTTTTGTAGCACCTTTGTACCAATTGTAGAAGTCAAAAACATGATAATAACATTACTACTGCTGCAGCTACTACTACTACTACTACCCATTTTATTTGATGACCTGTAGATACAGTATATAGAAATATCCGTCAGACATATCAGACACTGTGAAGAATGCAGCCATGGAACTTTGTTTCTCACATGCTGTCTTGGCTGCCTTAATACAACTTTCAGAATATGATTATTAGCATCTGCAATTGATTTTGCAATGCAACATGAACAAAATCCATCTATTGTTTATTTACCCAGCAGATTCTGAAGCTGTGCTGGGCTAGCTTTGGTAAATGCAACTGGCAATTGAAAGCCCAGATAGAGCACCAAGAAGTATCCAAAGGCAAGTCAGTACGGAATTTAAGATTGAAGTTCTTCAGTGTATGTTAACAAAAGGTAAGTCTGCCTGACTATATGTGATCAAATATACTGTAGTAATTGAAGAATCTAAATTTCGGACCAAAAAATAATAAACAAGAGACTCAATTATATTTTCTGGACCAGGAAATTTTGACTTTTTTCTCATTTTCTAAACTTGGCAAACTGCTTAAATCCTATTGTTCTCCAGCTGCCTTTACAGAGAGTAGGAATTTTGCCAGCTGTGTGCCAGTTGAAGGGAACCAAGCCGGCAGGGCAGACTCCTGTCTGACTCACCTTGCCGCAGGCTGCCTTAACACACAGTGACTCTTTCTGTCTTTTGAACAAGGAATGGAATTGATGTTCAAGCAGTTTCACAGCTCAGTGATCACTTGCAGCTCTGTTTTTACATCTTGTTGGACTCAGTCCTTAAGAAGTGTTTGAGGGGAAATGTTTGTACGTACTAGGGAAATGCTCAATGATTTGTGAAATAATTCTGCCCCCCAAAATGAACATTTTGAAGCCATTTTGAAAAAGAAGACAGTTATAACTTTGCAAAATGCAGAAAATGTCTTAGTGAAATATTATAGATATGCATTTTTAATTACACAGGCAATACCAGCACAGCTGGAGATAAACAGCTAGTTGATATTCAGTCACTGACTGCGTGAAAAATTCAGTTAATACAGTAGATTGAAGGCTGAGGTTTTCTGTGCACACCAGAAATCTAACTCTTACCCAAGGCTCTCGGTTAACAGACCTTGAAAAATAAAAGAACCCATTAATGAAGGTTGTGTGGCCCAATTATTTTGCTGCACTAAACTTTTCTTTCTGAGTCAGCCAAGAAAGATCTGCTTAGCATTCAGATGTTGGGACTGTACAAAAGACCTCAACCCTGTAATCTTAACTGTACCCTTTACACCTTCGTAATCTTCTAAACACTTTGGGTTGTTAAGGTTTAGCCTTAGAACAGTTGTTCTAGTTTGTGAGAGCTGTGAGGTACTCATTCTGTACTGGTTTATGATTTAATTTTTCAAAGGCACCATTCAAATAACCTAAAAGCACTGTACATAAGCAACAAAGTGCAACAATACATAAGTAGATAAAGAAGAACATAAGAAAATGGCCAGCAGAAGAAGACCTCTCAGTCTATCAGGTCTGCTCGTAATAATGAGTGTTGTCTCCGACTTTTAGTCTGCATCTGCGACCCCTTCCCCCCCCCTGGAATTCTGGTCTTTCTCCTTGTCAGGCCTCCTGACATTCCTTTTTGCCTGTCCCAGGCTTTTTTGAATGCTCCCACTGACTTTGCATCCACCACCTCTTGTGGCAGCTCATTCCATGCCATCACCACTCTTTCTGTAAAAAAGTGCTTCCTCATGTCTTTCTTGAATCTACCCCCCACCAATTTGAGGCTGTGCCCTCTGGTGGTAGTGGTGGCCCTCCTATTGAATAGGCTCTCACAGTCCACTCTGTTAATTCCCCTCAAGTACTTGACTGTCTCAATCATATCTCCCCTCTGCCTCCTCTCCTCCAGAGTGTACATCCCCAGGTCCTCCAACCTCTCTGTGTATGATCTCTCCTGCTCTCCTTTTATCATTTTAGTCACTCTCCTTTGTACCCTTTCCATCTTGTTTATGTCTTTTTTCAGGTGTGGGTGCCAGTATCTCGCTCCGTATTCCAAGTGAGGTCTGACCAGTGTCCTGTACAGTGGCAGGATGACCTCACTCTTCCTACTGCTAATTTCTCTAGCAATACATCCCAACATCCCACTGGCCTTAGCTACAACCTTTTTGCATTGAGTTGAGTGCTTCGGGTCACTAGAAATTATTACCCCCAGATCTTTTTCCTCCTCTGTTGGTGTAACCTGGACTTTTCCCATGTAGTACTCTGTTCTCAGGTTCTTTGTCCCTAAGTGCATCACTTTGCACTGTTTGGCATTGAACCTGTGCTGCCATATCCCTGCCCATCTCTCCAGTTTGGCTAGGTCATCCTTCATTTCCTCTATCCCCTCCTGAGTGTCCACCCTACCACAGAGCTTGGTGTCATCAGCAAACATCCACATCTTTCCCTGGATGCCTTCCCCTATGTCCCCAATAAAGACGTTAAACAACACAGGCCCCAGCACTGACCCCTGTGGAACCCCACTGGTAACCTCCATCATGCTGGAGACCTCACCCCTTACCACCACCTTCTGTGTTCTGCCACTCAGCCAGTTTTTGACCCACCTAGTTAACCTTACTCCCATCCCCAGGTCCTTCAGTTTTGTGATCAGCCTTTTGTGTGGTACAGAGTTGAAGGCCTTGCTAAAGTCCAGATATATAATATCCACTGCCTGCCTTTGTCCACTGTCCGGGTGACCCAGTCAAAGAACTCGACCAAGTTCATTTGACACGACCTGCCTGCCACGAATCCATGTTGTTTGCTATCCTGCAGGCCATTTTCCTCTAAGAACTTGACCAGGCCCTCCTTCAATATTGTCTCCATTATTTTACACACAATCGAGGTTAGGCTGACCAGTCTGTAGTTACCCGGGTCCTCCTTAGGGCCAGTTTTATGTATTGGTACAACGTGTGCTAATCTCCATTCCTCTGGTACCACTCCTGTGTCAAGAGATCTATTGAATAGCATTGTCAATGGGCCAGCTAGTTCTTCTGCCAATTCTTTTAATATCCTGGGGTGTAATCCATCTGGCCCTGGGGATTTCTCTACCTTCAAGTTCATGAGTCCCTCTCTCACCCATTCTTTGCTTATGGTCCCCATGGATTCCTTGCCGTCTTCCTTCCCCCTCCTAGAAGTGTGCGGTACTGGGACCCCTTTTTCCTTGGTGAAGACGGAGCAGAAGTAATTGTTTAGTACTTTTTCCCCATCCTCCATCACTATGCCATCCCCTTTCTTCAGCCTCACTATGACGTCCTTTTTGTCTCTTTTTTTCTTTGATGTATCTAAAGAACGCCTTGTACCCTTCTTTTATCCTGTCTGCTAACTGTAGCTCCGTTTTCGCTTTTGCATGTATTACCTCCATTTTTGCTAGTTTAGCTAGCCTTTGGTATTCCTTTTCATCCTCTTCCCTAGTTGTCCTTTTACTTCTCTTGTATGCTGCCCTTTTATCTTTCACTGCCTTCACCACCTCTTAGTTGAACCAGCTGGGTGGTCGATTACCAGCTCCCTTAGCCTTCAGATTTGTGAATCTGATTGTGGCATTCTGTATGGCCCCTTTGATCACTCCCCTCATTTCCTCCACCTCCAAATGTTCCTCTAGCTTCCCCAGATCTTCTTGGATCATTTCCCTCATTTTTTAAAAGTTTGCCATTTTGAAGTCAAGCACCCTTGTCTTGGTGGGGATGTTTTCCCTACCCATGTCCAGGTTGAACCACACTGTGTTGTGGTCATATCCCCACAGGGGGTCCCCAATGTCCATGTTCTGCACATGTTCACCATTGGAGAGAACCAGGTCCAGAATCGCTTCTCCCCTGGTGAGACTGGTCACATGCTGTGTCATGAAGCCATCTTGGATTGCGTCCAGGATTGCCTGGCTTCTGGCACAGGATGTTGCTGGGCTAACCCACTCTATTTTGGGCAGGTTAAGGTCACCTACTACTACTACCTCCCCCTTTCCACTGCCTTTGTTAGCTGTGTGCATAACTCCCTATCCTTGTCTTCGCTTTGACTGGGTGGTCTGTATATGACCCCCATCCTTACAAACTACATATAACAATACAAAAATAGTAATTTCCTGACGCCCACCTTGAAGTAGTTCTTCATGCTGGTAATGCAAATGTACTGCAGGAGGGAGCTTCAAGGGTTCTGGCCCACCACAGAAAATCCCCTGCCCCCTCCCAATTTAATTTAGATCTGGCTACACTTAGCAATTCCTGATCCCTGGAATGAATGGTTCTACCCTGGTGGTGGTGGTGGTTGTAGTAGTGGTGGTGGGGGAGAAAGGGTTAATGCTAATGACTTCTGAAGTTAATCTAAACAAACACTTATCCAGACAGACAGAAAGACGTGCAATAACGTATTCTCTTTGTTAGCCAGGTGGGCTACAAACTGTAGCTATATATAATGTTGCATAATAAATAATTTCAGTAAATCTGTATTTGAAAAGTCAAGCCAATGATTAATCTGATGGCTAACTGGTTACGTCTCTTTCCTGCGACTTTAAGGCAAAGTTGAGGAACTGCCATTAATTTCCATTGTAATTTGTCAAACTAAAGATATATCTAAAGACTTCAACACCATGCCATATATAGTTATTTATTCATTTGAAATTACTCTAACCCCATGAGATACAGCATCTCATTTTCATGGGGGTTCCAGGGAGGATAGCAGCAGTCAGCAGATTTACATTGTCTAGCAGGAATAGTTACATACAGACTAAAATATACACAGGAAAAAAAACAAGCTCTAAAAGTAAGTACATCCAAACAGTAATCAAAGTAAGCTAACAAAGTGGGTTTACTGCAAACAAAAACCATGAACATTGTAACATAACATGATCATGGTCGGTGAGACTGGGATTCTGGACCAAAACAAATGCAGGGAACGCTTAGGTAGCTAGAAAGACTGGACATGAAAACTTGCAAGCTAGAAGCATTCCTCAGCTGGTGAGGGAGTGGTTTCCAGGAGTCTGATGCTACACTTGCAAATGCCTTGCTACCAAATTCATGCTTCATCCTGGGAACTGACAAGATGAGTGCTGCTGTTGAATGGCGTGAGTAGGCACTGCTTGACTGTGTGAGGAGGGCTAGGAGATACTCAGGGGCTTTTTCAGTGCAAGAAAGCAGCAGCAAAGGCAAACAAGATGCTGGAATGCATAGCTAGAGGGATCAGTAGTAGGAGAGAGGAGGTTATACTGCCCTTGTACAGGTCACTGGTAAGGCCGCATCTAGAGTATGGAGTTCAGTACTGGTACCCACACCTCAAAAAGGACATTAACCTGCTGGAGAAGGCACAGAGGAGGGCTACAAAGATGATAGCCGGTCAGCAAGGCAAGGCATATGAGGAGAGGTTGAGGGCACTGAACATGTACTCGCTGGAAGACAGGAGAGAGAGAGGGGACAAGATTGGGACATTCAAGTACTTGAAAGAGATAACTAATGTTGATAAGGAAAGTCTCTTTAAGCTGAGTGGCAACCATATCACAAGGGGGCACAGTCTTAAGCTGGAGGGTGGGAGGTTTAGGAGGGATGTCAGGAAGCACTTCTTCACAGAAAGGGTGGTGGACACTTGGAATGCACTGCCGGAAGAGGTCATCTTGTTAAAGACAGCGAGCAACTTTAAGAGAGACTGGGATAGGCATAGGAGGAAGATAAGAATCATGGGTAGGGAGGATGGGAGAAATGGGGAGGGAGGGCAGAGACATTAGCTCAGGCTGTGGACCCTGCAATACAAGCAGACTTGATAGACCAAATGGCCTTCTTCTGCTGGCTTGTTCGTATGTTTGTATGTTTCCCTTGTGCACAGTTGTACAACAAAGAAAGCCAGTGGTAGTCATGTCTGCTTGAAGCACTTGTTCAGTGAAGCTGGTCATACAGCAGACAATGATGGGTAGACCAGTCACAGGAGAGGAGAAACATGCACATTTGGTTGTACAAACAATCCCGGGGAAGAAAAGTGGTTTTGGCTGGATAGTGGAACAATATATGATGTCTTTATACTCAGTGGAAGGGAGTTGGAAGTGAGAGACTACCTGCTTCCTTGCATCAGCACTGAGGCAATGTTTAGACCTGTAGAGAAAGTTAAGCTTGGGCCATACAGTTGAAAAGGTGCAATCAACATGCCTACTGTATGTAAGTGATACCTTAAGCTAGATTTCTAGATAGCTGAATATGTTAACTTGCTCAATAGTACTGTCATCTGATGTTATGATTACAAATGGATCAGCTGAATGAGTTAGCAAGTTCCAGGATCCAAACAGCATATGCTTAGTTTTACTTGCATTAATGATCAGGTGGTTGTTGACGAACCAGGAGGAGATTGCGTTGAACTCAGATTGGAGTACTGTATTAACCTCAGATGTTGTTGTTGTGCTGTAGTAGAGTATGGTGTTAGCTGCATGCATATGTAGATGGCACCCCCTGCTGTGCTTTCGAATGTCATTAACAAAAATGGAGAAAAGCAGATGGCGAAGGACCGAGCCTTGAAGAACCTCAAGATTTAAGACAGCAAGGCCTGAATTAATGCCTTGTATGGACACTAACTGGGTATGGGTACTCAGGTAGTTTTTGAACCATTCGATGGCTGGTTGGCTGAGACTTAGGGTCTTGAACCTGAGAAGGAGTACTGCATGATCCATCATGTCAAAAACCTTGTTGAGGTCCACAAAGATGGCCCCAGTGAGGAGACCATTATCCACAGCTATGTAGAGAACATTTTTGACCTTGAGCAATGCAGATATGGTGGAATGCCCCTTCCTGAAGCAAGATTGCATGGGAGAGAGAGCAGATTGTGCAGACTGAGATGCTCAGTCAGCTGTGAGTGAACACACTTTTCAAGAACCTTGGAAAGGGCAGGAAGGACTGAAATGGGTCTATTTTGAATCAGATCCTGTTTGTGTTTTGTAAATGTAAAGTTTATCAAGGTTTCTGCCAGGTAAGCAGGAATAGCTTATACAGACTGAACATTGTGAGGGAGGACAGATGAGGTGGTTCACATTACATCAAGTACATTACTGGTATGCACAGTTATACAACTTACAGGAAAGGGAAACTAAGCTGGAGCTTGTTTCCAGGTGCGACCTGGGAACACAAGGAAATTAAGTGACTTGCTCAGGGTCACACAGTATGCAAGTGAGGGCTGATGGGATTCAAACCCAGGTCTCCAGGTTTGCAGCTCAGTGCCCTCAACCACTACGCTATACTGCCTCCAGTTTACAGATTTACAGATCCACAATTTATGGTAGTCTCCCAATTAGAACAGCACATCCTCTGTAAATGATGTTTCTAATTCTATGTCTTCTGAATGGTTCCCTGAGCTATGTACAGTAGTCATCTCTGTTCCTAGTCATTAAGTACATCTCAGTGGAAAATATCTTCTTGAAGTGGCATAATATGTAGGAGCCATGGGTTCCACCTATTTCAGTTCATCGCTTCCATTTTTTGGAGATCGGATGTCATTTTTTTCCCTTTTATAAATGTCCCAAATAATGTCTTGCCATTGTGTTTTAGGTGGGGGGTTCCGCCTTAAGCCAAAGCCTCTTTATGGTTTTTTTGACCACGGTAAGGAAAATGCTCAACAAATACAGAGAAATGTTATTTTTAGTATGCAGTGGGTGGTGTAAAATGAATGCTGCCTATGGGGTCAGTGTGTCCTAAGTTGTAATCAATCAATCAATCAATCAATCAATCAAAATCTTTATTTATTCAGGCGGACATCATTGAGCAAAGCTCATTTACAAGATGGATCTGATAGGTCGAGGAATAACATGAAGGTACAAAGAACAGACATATACAAAACACTTCTAAGTAAACAGGTTACAATAATATAAACATATATACAAGCAGTGCAGCTGGATAATACAGGTTCCAGGGCAATCTAAACCAAACAGATATGATTGATGATTAATAAAGTGTTGATAGTAGGCTCTGAAAATGACACGGGGGCTGGTTAGGGACTAAAATCAACTAGTAGTGAGTGAATGGGGCAGAAGTAAGTGCCAGGGGTAGCAGAGGAGGTCTTGGTAAGGGTAGCAAAGCTGTATAGGAAGAGGGGTGGGGTAAAGAATGTGATTGGACTAGGCCTTATGAAAGCAATTGCATTTCTCTGGGAAGAGGCTTGTGTAGAGCTTTTAAAGGATGTTAAGGGTATAAAGGTGGTCAACTTTAGGGTCTTCTGCAGTGAATTCCAAGCCATTGCAAGAGAGTAACTGATTGCAGATCTCCCATGCCGGGTGCAGGCTTTGGGTAGCTTCAAGGTGATGAAGTTATTGCTTCTTAGGGCAATGATCTAGCTGTGGCCAGTGTAAAGCAATCTAAAATATAGGATGGAAGTTTGTTAGACAGAGCTTTGTAAATCCATAATGCAGCATTTTTGTCCCTTCTGAGGTGTAAGGATGTCCAACCAACTGCAGCATAGAGAGAGCAATGATGAGTGTTGAATGAAAGATCTGTGATGAACCTTAGAGCTCTATGGTACAAGGTATCCAATTTACTTAAGTAGGAAATAGTACAGTGGCCATAGAGGAAATCTGCATAGTCGATAAGTGATAGAAATGAGGCCTGGATTAGTCTCTGTCTTGAATCTCTGGTTAAATAATGCTTGATTCTGAAGAAAAGACCGAGCCTCTGGCAAAGTTTTTTCAGAAGTTCTTCAATATGCTGAGTATAATCAAGCCTGTTGTCAATCCATACCCCTAAATATTTGAATTTGTCAACATAGTCAAGGCTTTCACCAAGGATGGTGGATAGTTGGGGAAGAATGCTTGATGAGAAGGCGTTATTGGTGGAAAAGAACATAGCTTTTGTCTTCTTTGCATTTAGGAGGAGTTTTTTTCAAGTAGTTGGTATTGCAAAAGGGAGAACTCTGATTGTAGTATTTCACAGGCCTTTATAGGTGATGGGTTACTGACATATAAGACAGTGTCATCTGCAAAGAGGTGAACATTGGCTTTGGTGAGATTAGAGTCAATGTTGTTAATGTAAATGGCAAAAAGGATAGGGCCCAGGATAGATCCTTGAGGTACTCCTCTTAGGAGTGGTTTTGATGAGGATAGGTCGCCTTCATTTTTCACCTGCTGCGTTCTATCAGTGAGGTAACATCTGAACCATTTAAGAGAGGATGGATCTAGGTCTATGGAGTGCAGTGAAGAGAGTAGCAGCTCATGATCCACTGTGTCGAAGGCTTTGCTTAGATCAAGAAATACAGCACAGACGCTGTTCTTTTTGTCTAGCTCAGTTTGCCAGTCATTAATGACTTTTGCTAATGCAGAAGTGGTGCTATGCCTGTTCCTAAACCCAGATTGAGCAGGGTTTAGGAGACTATTAACATCAAGGTAGTCTCTTAGTTGGATGCTCACTAGTTTTTCTAGCATTTTGGAAAGCACTGGCAGGATGGATATGGGTCTATAATTGTTGAGGTCCATGGGGTCCCCTGATTTTAGGAAACACTTGTGCTGACTTCCACAGCGAAGGAATAGAACCAGAGGCTAAAGATAGATTAAAAAGATGTGTTAAGGGAACTGCAAGCACATGTATTGCAATTTTTAGAAAAAAGGGGTCAAGAGAGTCTGCACCTGCGCTTTTTTTAATGTCCAAATGCAACAATAGGTCCTCTACTTGCTTCAGTAGAATTGGTTTGAATGAGAATGAAGAATTAGCCCTCTAAGCCTCAGTAGACTGGGATTTAAGTTGTGCCCGCAGTAGATTAGCTGGGGAGGAATCAAAAGCAAGCCCAGCCATTGTGAAATGATTGTTGAATGCATCTAGTACGTCTCTGCTTTGTCGGAGATAGCAACCTTATTAAGGTGCACTGAGATGGCAGAGAAGTGCTAGAGTCCTGCCCTAAGATCCCCTTGATGGTGCCCCAGAATCTAGCAGGGTTGAGGTAGGAGGCATCAAGTTCAGCCGTATAGAAAGCAGCCTTAGCGCCCCTTACTTTTTGGTGCAGATATTTCTGGCTTTTCTGAACAGCAACCAGTCATTTGGTTCCTTCGCTTTCTTGCCATTTTCCATAGCTTATCTCTCTCAAGCAGTGCAGATTTAAGGTTCGCTGAGAACCAGCGGCAAGATTTGCTTTTCACTCTAACACTAGTGATTGGTGCATGAGTATTGAGGGCACCTATGATTATGCTGTTTAACACCTGAAGTGCTATTTCCCAGAGTATGTAAGTAGAACTCTTGCCAGCGTGCAGAGTGGCATAGATCGTGAGATATCCTCGATATTAAGATTTTTTAGATCTCGGAGAAATTTTGCTGGATTAGCGGGTTTGTCTGATGATCTTATTCCTGCTATAAGACAGTGATCACTTATGTCACTGAATAATACTCCAGCGTGAGAACAGGTGGGGTTTGTTTACCAGCATGATGTCAAGTAGGGTGCTGCTACTTCTGTTCTTTAAATTGATTCTTGTCGGTTCATTTATTAGTTGAGAAAACCCAAATGTATCACAAAAAGATACTAGGGGTGCAGCTGTCTTGGAGAGCCAGTTTAAATTCAGATCACCTAAGATAATGGTATCTTCAGGGCCCAGTTTGATTATATTCCCCAGGTGGGTTAGGAGCTTATGATCGGCAGGGGCCTATAGCCTAACTAGTTGAAAAGCTGCCATGTTGGGGAGAGCTATTTTAAAGGATAAACATTGAATTCTTTTGGCAGCAATATGTTGCACTAAGGCAAGATGCAGATATATTCGATTTACATAACATACTCCAATCGCTTCCTTGACAGGCGGTCTGATCTGAATATTTGGTAGTTGGGTAGATTTACCTCCCTATCCATTGTTGCAGGTTTGAGCCATGTCTCGGATATTATCAGAAAATCTGGCATGGTGTGGGCAACCCAGGCTTGTATTAATGAAAGCTTTTTCAGGAGGCTGCATGCATTGTTGTGAAGGAAACTTAGTCCTTTAATGGAGGCTAGATCTGCTGGGGAGGTGATACCCTCTGGAGGTCCTGGATTGATTTCAACATTACCAATGCAGATCAGCAGAAAGAATAAGAGTTTTGTGAGGGCTTTGAAGGACAGGAGGAAGGAGTAATCACTGCTCCTGTTTCCAAAAGACATGAAGGTGAGGGCAGGACCATAGTACATGACTATGCGTTACTACCTCACAACCAACCACAGCCCCTCCAACAAGCAAGCAAGCAAACTTTATTTTTTAAGCACTTTTCAAAACCAAAGCGCTGAACAAAGTTAAAACAATGATTTAAAAGACAACAACAATTAAATAAACAATAATAAAATCATTCTCCATATGCTTTATAGAACAAGAATGTTTTGAGCTCCAATTTAAAACTTCCGATGGTCAGGCACACTGTATCTGACGAGGTGGAGAATTCCACAGGACAGGGGCAGCATAAGAAAATGCACATGCCCCAGATGTCTTCAAATGAACCCTGGGAATCTCCAGCAATCCATCGTCAGCGGATCGGAGTGAATGAGAGGGGCAGTAGGGAGTAAGGAGATCTTGCAGATATTGGGGTCCCTGTTTGTGTAGGGCTTTATAGGTCAGTAATCCAACCTTAAAGGTGATCCGCCACTGAACCGGCAGCCAGTGCAGTCTGTGCAGCACAGGCGTAATGTAACTAGTTCTAGATGTCCCAGTCAAAAGCCTGGCTGCCATGTTCTGCACTAGCTGCAAGCGTCGGATATTAACTCCCGGTAGCCCTAGGTACAGGGCATTATAGTAATCAAGGTGGGTGGTCATGAAGGCATGGACCAGGGTAGGAAGGTCAGCCAGAGGAACTAGGTGTTTCACCCAGGCGATATTCCTAAAATGGTAAAAGGAAGACTTGATAATGGCAGACACCTGTGATTTCAGGGTCAAACCATCATCAGTAATAACACCCAGATTACACACCCGGTCTGAGGTCGAGAGCTGGACACCATCAAGCCATAGGCCTGACGGAACCCCAGCCCTACGACCCACCTCACGGCGACCAGGGTCCACAACCAACACCTTGGTATTATCCGGATTTAACTTCAGCCAGCTATCACTCATCCAGTCTTTGATCTCAGATAGACAGCTGTTAAGTACGGAGATTGCATCAACCTGTCCGGGAGTAAAGGACAGATACAGCTGGATATCATTTGCATAGCAGTGAAAACCCAGACTGTATCACCTAATGAGATCTCCTAATGGCAGCATGTAGACTGCAAACAACATGGGTGCCAAAATGGAGCCCTGCGGCACCCCACAGGACAGAGAGATGGTGTCAGAGGAATATATTCCAGTGACAACCCTCTGTATCCGGCCTGTAAGGAAAGATTGAAACCAATGTAGAACTGTACCAGACAGTCCACAAAGAAGCCACAGGTGCTCCAAAAGCACACCATGGTCCACAGTATCAAAAGCTGTAGAGAGATCAAGAAGGACTACAATAGTACAAGCCTTTCGATCTCTCGCTATTAGGAGGTCATTTAAAACCCGGACAAGAGCGGTCTCGGTGCTATGTCTTTTCCTAAACCCAGACTGGAGAGTATCATAGACTCTGTGATTTGTAAGATGGTCATCCAGTTGTATCGCAACCACCTTTTCTATAACCTTACCCACAAAGAGCAGGTTAGAGATAGATCTGAAGTTAGCTAGACAGTCTGGGTTCAAGGAGGGTTTTTTAAGGAGTGGTTGAACGACCGCCTCCTTTAGGGGATCAGGAAAGACCCCCTGCTCCAAAGACTTCCAGACAATTTCAGCAAGGGTTGAGCAGATAATATCTATGCAACCTAATAATAGTGGTGTATGGCCCGGATCCAAACTACAGCTGGTTGGTCATACAGTCTGAACAATCCTCACAATGTCCATGAACTCTGGCCTCCTGAAGTCAGACCAGGTAGCATGGGTGCTCATTTCCTCCCGCCGATCTCCGCAATCCCTTAAAGAGGGAGCTTGGCCGATGCCCAACCTAATGCTGGCAATCTTATCTGCGAAGAACTGAGCAAACTCATCACACTTTATTTGTGAAAAATCTCTTCCAGACTGGAGACAGAGTGGATTGCACAATCTGTTGACAGTCCAAAAGAGATGAGCTGGTCGATTCCATGCAGCAGCAATCTCCCTGGACAGGAACTCTGCCTTCTTACGGGTGCTTGCTGATTGATAGACACCATAATGGTCCATCAATCTAAGCCTGTCAGCATTCAGGCCGGATTTCCGCCAAGCCCTCTCTAGCCTTCTCCCCACTCTTCTCAGCTCCTTCAAGGACCCATCAAACCAAGGGTTCTCGGGCACTGAGTGAGTGGGCGAACACAAACAGGAGCAAATGAATCAAGGGCATCATCCACTGCCTTATTATAGGCAAGTACGAGGTCCCCTGGACTCATGCACTCACTTGATACACCTGATAGGTCCAGTACCCCTGATAGGCCCTCTGGGGTAATACCCCTGAAAGGGCTATACTGGGCCATCTCCATAGGGGCAGGCCTAATTGGGGGTGCCTCGAAGCTGAATCTTATGGTGTGATGGTTCGTCCAGGCATTTGGTTCCACCCCCAACTGCATGACCTCCATCTCCAGGAGAAACACTAGATCCAATGAGTGACCCCCTATATGGGTAGTAGAGGTAGCCACCTGTGTAAGGCCCAACATAGTCATAAGTTGGAAGAGGTTTTTCCCAAAGTGCGAGAGTTCTTCATTAACCCAGGCATTGAAGTCATCCAGTATTAACCACCTGGGCGACTCCAATGCCACGTCGACAATGAAGTCTGCAAACTCCTTCAGGAATTCTCCATCACCACCGGGTGGACTGTAGATGAGGAGAATCCTGAACCCTACACCTGCTCCCAGGATACACTCAAAGGATCGAGTGCAACCCACTGGTACATCCACAAGACCCAGCTCCATCTTAAAGAAAATGGCTACACCCCCGCCCCTTACGATCCAACCTCGGGCGGTGTATCACCGAGAACCCAACCGGAGTAGCAGATGCCAATATAGGGCCTGCATTCTCATCCAGCCAGGTCTCGGTGATGCATGCCAGGTCAGATGTTGGAACAAGATCAGCTATAATGACGGTCTTGTTCATAACTGACCTGGCATTACACAACACCTCCCAGGTTGGATGGGTTTTCAAGGAGGATCCCAATATCTGCCCACAATTTGCATAGGTATGGGAATCAGGCAAAGAGGACCCCTCTCCTGATCTCATTTTGCCCCAGGGCATCTCCTAGTCCCCACTGTCCCTATCTGCCCACCCCTCTCCTCCATTCCCCTACCCTGCCCAGTCCATCCACTCCTCAGACATCTCCTCACTATTCCCAGTACATGACATCTTCTATAGACATCAGCTAATAATGGGGGACAATGAAATAGGTGGAGATCCCGAAGCAGAGTGGGGGAATAATGCCTGACCATCTTAGAACCCTCCCAGCACATCTTAATCAAACAGTCAGTAAATAACCAGACAATTAATAAATAACCAAACTATGCTGTTACACTACCACAGTATAGTTATCAATCATATACATACAACAACATCCAACACACACAGCCACACAACCACACAAATATCCAATCAACACACACACACTGCAATAGATCAGCTTAAATTAAGTAGAATCAGTTATTACCACATAAAAATAAAATAAATTATTTATGTTTATAGTCTGATTAAATCCTATAAGTCCTGTGGAGAAACCAGTCCCTTTTTGTCCAGATCAATTCATACAAGTCATGATGGTAGAGAACACTATTTAGAAATGACCATTAAATAATCTTGTTATCGTAGACTAAAGAACCTCTCACTTCCCCAACCACACCAGGCTTTATTCCAAGATTCTGCTCTCACCAGAAATCTTAGGAAAATACCATTAATTTATGTCCAGATTAATGTAGTAGCCTTTCCAAGCCTGCAGATATAAATATCCAGTATCAGAGAATGTGAGGGGAATATAACTACCAAATAGGAGGTTGTCGCCCCCAGCCAGATCCAGGACAATGGACCCTGGCAATGAAACCACCCACCAGTGGATCCCCCCGGTACGCCTAGGAGGCACTAATTAATCATGCCCACTCTTCAGTAGGCCTAAAACCAGTGTCGCCTGCCCCAAGCCCAGCCAGAGCAACGAACGCCCCAGGTAGCTCACCCCACAACTCACAGCCACAACTACCCCAAGTTCAGAGTAGCACAAGATGAAATATAATGATGGATCCAACTGATACAGATGCAGGCAGAAAGTCCGTTAGATGTAAACTCCCCACAAGTTCAAAGGCTCACCACACCACATCAAATAGTCAAGACTTCAATTCCTTGATACTCCATCAAGCTTCTCCACGGTAGTCAGAACTCCAAATCCTGGATACTCCATCAAATCTCTCCACAATTGTTCAACCAAAAAACAACAGCTCTTCCCAATTCATGCGGATCGTCATTACAATCCAAACGAGTACCTTCCCAGGAGAAAAAACACTTGTCGCACAAATCTGCAAACACCAGTCCATACAGTTTATACACCACTTACATGGCCACCGAATCCATTCCACCGCAAGATCAAGTCTCAGTTCGAACAAATCCAGAGCACACAAGAACAAAATATAGTGTGCAAGCTACAGAACTCAAACTGGAGAATCCATACATCCACACGCCGCTATAAAATCATCGGAAAAGCTCTCGGAGAACTCCGAGCATCAAACCATAAACGGAGGCAGCAGCGGTCTCTACAGTAGGAAATAATCGGCAATCTATAATATAACTATAAAACAAGAATAAAATAAACGATAAAATGTGCGGAAAAGGCACTAGACAGGAGCTCAAAATGAAAACAGATGGACAAACAGGAGGTGTTATGGATGGCCAAACATTTTGCCATAATATGAGGAGTTCTAAAGTACCTAATTACCGTTTTCTAGCTATATTCCCTCCACTGATATGAACCGATCACCTTATGCTGGCAGAACCAAATCATGGTCCATTCTGCCCATTGTAGATTAATTGACAGTTCAGCCTCCCAGGTGGCTTGTACCTGTGAGACATCTGCCAACAGACTCTGCTGCAGAACTTGGTAGCAAAGAGATATAAAATAGTCCAGTCATACCCTCTTAGGATTGTAAGTATAAAGTCCACTTCTCATTCTCTTCCACTTTCTCCTCCACTTCTCATTAGCTCAGGTGTCCCTCAAGGGTCTGTCCTGGGTCCTATTCTCTTTTCAATTTTCTTAAATGACCTCCTGTCTGTTCCTCTGCATTTATTCATATGTATGCTAATGATACAGTTCTTTTTGCTTCTGGCTCATCTACCCAAGACCTCTCCTCCCAGCTGCAGTTGGATTTTGACAACATTTAACGCTGGTTTAAGTCTAACCAACTGTTCCTCAATGCCAAAAGAGCAGTCTGCATGACTTTTGGCACCCATCAGAGGCTAGCCAGACTTACTTCTCTCTCACTATTTAATACCCTTGATAATACTAAGATTGAAGATGTTCCCTCCTTTAAGTACCTCAGGGTCTGCCTTGACTGGCATCTTGATTTCTCAGTGCACACTGTATTGATACAAGCCACTGTAAACTACACCCTAAGCTTGGAACTTTGCACAGGAATAAAGCATGTATTCCACTTCCTGCCTGCTGAGAAATTGTACTAAAAATGATTCTCTCTATCTTTGATTATGGTGATTTAGTCTACAGTGGAGCTCCTAAATCCTCCCTTGCTAGACTGGGTCCCTTTTTCATTCTTTCTGTCATTTTGCTCTAGATTGCCCACCTCGTACTCACCACTGCTCTCTTTACTCAGGCCTTTCTCTTCCCTCCCTTGTGGCTAGGCACCTTTCCCATTGTGTCTCTTTCATATCCAAATTCTGGTTCAGCACCCTTCCCTCTTATCTCAAATCCCTTCTATCCTTTCTCCTTCTTCTTCTTACACTCTCCGAAATAATATTTCTCATTCTCTCTCTCTTGCTATTCCGTCTAGAAAATCCACTGTTAGTCAATCTGCTTTTTCTTACCGTTTTCCTAAACTTTGGTCTTCCCTTCCCCTCTCAATTTGATCTGCCTCTTCTCCTTCCTTCCTAAAGTCTCTTCTTTATGACTTTTGTTATCCTACCTGCAACTGTCTATAACTCTTTTCTCTTCTTTCTTCCTTTCATTATTTTTGACCTGTTTATGCTTTTCCACTATTTTTCTCTTCTTTACATATGAGAATGTGTTTTTTCTTGTATTCATTTACTTTTTGCTACTGATTAGATGGTTATATTTCACTTATTACTTTATTATTGTACTTTACTTCTTATTTTTAGTAGTTTCATTGTTAGTTATCTCCCTTGCCCCTCTACCCAGGATGAATCTGGAAACAAGTTGTTATTTCAACTCAATATGTCCTTCCTGGTTAAATTTCTACATAACTAAATAAATAAATCAATAATGTAAGTCCAGGAGTGGTTACAAACTTGGATTAATCCATCTAAAGTCCAAGCAGGCCATTTAAGAAGTGGCACATCTACAAATATCTGTAATGGTCTCTCTGGTCCAGTCCATATTCTCCCTTTAATTGAATAAAAGGTTTTAACAGGACTCTTCATAAAATTAGTAAGTATGTGGCAAACCCTTGTAGGCCCACTCCCAGAATTTAGAGTCCAGTCAAGCTGTTATGAAGCCTATCTGATATGCCAAAATACTGAGCCATTTAGCACTTTGGGAGTACTGTTTCTGGGCCAGAGGTGGTGGCAGTCTTAGTGTAAGGTGGCAAAGTGGAAGAGTTGAGACTAGCCAATCTTTAGTGCCAAAAAAAGGTGTCTTGCTCCTGGATCATATCAGTAGATTCTATGGGTGCCCAACGGGGTTGGGGCATGGGCATCATCCATGATAAAATGTTTAATAAAAGTCGCTTATGCGTAGAGAGAGGTCCGTTAGGGTCAGTCCACCTTTGTTTTTAGGAAGTTTGAGTTTGCAGTAGCTATTTTGGGTCATTCTGTCCCCCAAAGACATCTGGAAATCCATTTATTCCATTTCTGGAAGTCCCCTGCCTTCAGAGAGAATGGGAAAGTATGAAACAGATAAAGCTATCTCGACAAGACGTTAATCCTAAAAGTAGGTAACCCGTTGATCAGAGGCAGGGGTAAGGAAGCCCATCTGTGGAGGTCCTCTTGAACTGTCTATTCCAGTGGAGAGTAATCTGTTGGCAAAGGGTGTGGAGATTTGTTCCAGTTCGCACTCTTAAATATTTAATGGACTGTCAGTGCCAGCAAAATAGATATTGGCATTGGATCTCAGGTGGTGGGGAATAATGTGCTTGCAGAATTCTGTTTTTCCTCATTTGTTTTATATCCCACCAGATGTTCCAGCTGCTGAAGACAGTAAGACAGGGGCTGTAAAGTTCAGTACAGATCTGTGACATACAGAAGCAGATCCTCTGCATAGTATGCCACCTTGTGTAAGTGGCTGTGGATCTCCACCCCTTTCAGTCCTCTGACAGCACCAATTGCCCATCTTTTTAATTGCTTAGTAACCCAAGGGGAATTGCCAACTAGCTGGAAAATTGCACACATTATTCCCTTGTTCCAATCAGGAGACCCCACTGACTTGAATAACTATATGCCAATCTCGCTGCTTCCTGTATTATTCAAGCTACTTGAAAAAATTGTCTACGGTCAACTAAGGGAGTTTTTGGATAGTGAAAACATCTTCCACACTGTCCAATCAGGTTTTAGACCCAAACATAGCACAGTGTCAGCTCTAGCCAAAGTGTCTAACAACTGGTTAAATGCCCTGGATGTAAACAGTACATCTACTCACCCTTCCTTGACCTTAGCAAAGTATTCGACATGGTTGATCACTCAATACTATTTGATTCACTGGGTTGCATTGGTTTAACCCCCACTGCAATAAAGTGGTTTTGCTGTTACCTCACAAATCGGAGACAGCAAATTAAAACCCAAGGTGAACTCTCCCCACTAAAAATTCTGCCCCAAGGCATCCCACAAGGTTCAATCATGGGGCCTATCCTCTTCGCCCTCTATATCAACCATATTGACTCTGGCCTACTAGCAGAAGTGTTCACCTCTTTGCAGAAGACACCGTCCACTAAACAACCAACCCTTCCCTTGATCTTGCCTACAATGAGCTACAACAGGACTTTATCATACTCCAACATAACCTGCTGAATCTGAAGCTCTTATTAAATGCCAAAAAAACAAAAGCCATGGTTATCTCCCCATCCTCCACCCTCAATATGATGACCCCTGGTACCCCCAGATTATCACCCTCCTCGGTGAATCCTTAGAAACAGTGGACAAATTTAAATACCTGGGAGTCTGATTGGATAACAAACTGAACTTCAGTGCACACCTAAGTGAGTTTTAAAAAAAGCTAAGACAGTGCCTTGGTATATTCTACTGAATATAACACCTACTCACCCTGGAAGCCAAAAAGAGGCTGGTTCAAACAACCTTTCTTCTCCTGCTTGACTACGCCGACTTCCTTTGTAGTCACTGCCCTCAGCATGTGCTCCAAAAGCTTGATACTCTCTATCATCGTGCATTGAGATTTGTTCTTGGTCTGCCCTTACAGACTCACCATTGCTTGTTGTACCAAGCGTTAGACTGGCCGTCCCTCTTCCTGAGGAGGCAAATAAATGCCCTCATGTGGCTCTTCCAGGCTTTCTCAAATAAACTACCCTCTTATATCTGTGAACTCTTTAAGCACTCAAAAAGTACCTACAGCCTAAGGAACTCCTCTCTTAGCCTCGTTAGATCACCACGGACCAGGACACGTCTTGGATCTACTGCCATTAGCTTCTTTCTACCAATGCTCTGGAATAACATGCAAAAAGCACTTAAACGCTCCCTTTTGCCTAACCCCTCCATGTTCAGACAGCTGCTCAGCCGATGCCTGAATACAGTGTGTGATTGCTTCAGGTAAGCAATGTCCATCCAGTCTAACAATCCCCTAGTTCCCAATCAACCTGGCCTCTCTATTCCCCTCTGTTGGCCGGCTTCCCATTTGGGTAGCCACCCCCCCCATTTCTTCCACCCTTTTGCCCCTAACTAGCTCCCCTGGGGGCCTCCACTTTACTAGGCTGCCCTTCTTCCTCTCCAGTATGTCTTGATACCACCTATTTTTCTCTGACCTCCCCTGTGTCTCCCCTCCTCCTCCTGTACCATATTGAGTTGTACCAGTATATACTGAATTGTCTATGTATGTATTTGCCATCCAAGCTTAGCTCCAATGCCTATTGACCTTGTATTTTATAACACTCTGTATTACTGCCTGGTATACGTGAATTGTTTTATTTTGTAAATGAAAGTGTCCTATGTGTCCAGGACCATCTTGAAAATGAGCTTGCTCAATGATGTAACTGCCTGGTTAAATAAAGGTTGATTGATTGATTGACTATACATCCTCTTTAGGAGGTTAAGGAGCTCTAGCGGGATTATTCCCTGAATAAAGCCTGTAGACTGGCCACAGGATGTGACCGGCTCATGCACACCTGTATGCTTTATACCAGCACAAACTGGCTTAATTTCAATGATCGCCTAAAGTACCAGACCTGTCTCCTTCCCAAGAAAATCATGGCTGGCCTCATGCCCCCTGCTCTTGTGGCACTGCTCCCCCCCCATCAGCACCAGACACACACGTCATGCTGAGAAATCACCCTACCAGGTTCCCCACTGTAAAACCTCCGTGGTGCAAAGAACTTTCAGATACCGTTCCCCCAGTTGGCTGAGTTCACTGCCCATACCAGTCCTCCTGGCTCCTACCCTGGGACTGTGTGACTCCACCTGTGACTGTACCTGACCCACTCATGACCTAAAACTGTGCCATGACAATGGACCCACTTGGTCCTGCCTCTAGAGTGCCTGTCCCTGGCTTCGGTCTTACCCGAGCCTCAGACTAGCTGACACTCACTGGACTGCGCCGCTTGCACAGTCCAGTCATAAATACTCCTTTACAACAACTACTGTACTGTATGATTGCCCCTGTAGATACTGTATTTATGTATTTTGCCTCTGTACTTCATTGTCTATGACTGTTGTAATTATTCTGTACCACATCCACATGTTGTACTATACCATGTATCATTCGTAAGGTGTGATATTTCCCACACCGCTATTTATACTGTAAAGTCTGTTCACTGTATGCTCTGTATTGTTTTCTATGACATGGAGCCTTTGTAAAGGAGTCTGTGACTCAAAGGTATTAATTCCGATTGTATTCAAGAAATAAATAAATAAAAATACAGTTAGAGTTTGGTGGAGGAATGCCTATGATAACCTATCAAATGCCTTTTGAGCATAGAAATTGACAATAAGTCTCAGTGTTTTACTTTGTAGGACTTCAGGGATCAATAATAACGTCCGTTTTATGTTACCAGCTGTCTGTCTTTGTTTACTGAAGCTTTTGCTGCAGCTTATATGCCAAGATGTTCGAGACTTGAGCACCCCTTCATAAAAAGATTGTCAGAGCCAGAGTATAAAGCCTGTTCTGTTTCGTAATGAAGAATATCTTGGACTGCAGTTTGAGTTGTTTGTATTTGTGGCAGGAGAGAGTTATCACCTTGCATATGAGCTGACTGAAGGAACTTAAGTTGCTCCTGTAAGGTACGGAGTTGTTCCTCCTGCTGTTTTGTGCATCGAGATGCAAAATCTATAATATCGCCCTGTAGGATGGTTTTCACCATATCCCACCAGGTTGTAGGGGAAATATCAAGGTATACATTTTCTCCAATAATCTGTGGGATTCTGTCTTCCAGCATCTTTTTGAACTCAATAAGAAGGATTGAACCTCCAGAGAGTACATTTAGGTTCCATTGGGGTGGCCAAAGTGACAGAAACAGGAGCATGATCTGAGAGCAGAATATTTTCAATTTGGGAATCCATCACCAAGTCTGCATCTTCTATGGATATGGATTAGAGGGGTCATTCACATTTTGTGAAATTATTTTAAGTTGTCCTGTCATGTCCTGAAAGAAAAAAACATATTTATATATGGGTTGTCATACAGCAACCACAAAATACCAGTTTCAGTTCTTCTTGCACTAATGTTTAGTAACCTCACCACCCCATCCCCTCTCTAATGAAACATCCAGCTTCACAACCTGTTCCAGTGTCTGTTATAGTCATTGGCCAACTAGGAAAACAAGAACATTATGGGTCAAAGAGACATACCACTTTGTAAAGAGCTACAGTGACCATAGAAGACCAGCTGGGGCAGTCTGCAAATAGCCAGGCCAGCTGGGTCAAACAATTAGGGATCAGAGCCATGAGAAGTACATTGAGGTTCCCATGAGAGCCACAGCCTGTGGAGCAAGCATGATTAATGAATGAGAGGGAGCCCTACCACTGCCCACGTAAAGGTGAGAGGTGCAGTCTCCCCATAGGGTATAAGCAATGACTGGATGGCCTTCCAAGGTATGGGTGGGCAACAATACTCCCTCTTGTGATGTGTTTCTCAACACATTAGGGAGAAAGCCAGAGAGAAACCAGGTCCGGGCTCCCTTGGTCCCATTGGAGGGTCCAAAATTAGGGCTATGGTGAAGGAGCAGTACAGGAAAAAGGGGAAACCAAAGACTGAAGGGTTGTAAGGGTTGAACACTGACATCATCAAGCATTCTAGTACACTTCATTGCCTGCTATAGCCTCTCCCCCACATGCAGCTACAGATTAAGAACAGTTACTGTGCTCCACACAAGGTAGAATAGTGCTATTCAGGCTCCATGGAATTGAGTAGAAGACAAAATGGGGAAGGGGGGCAAAGCAAAGTTATCAGGTCCCCACAGTAGTCACTGGGGGCTCTTTATGGGACTATTGTAGCAACAGAGATGAAGATACGGCACTGCACCCTGCAATCACCAGAGTTATACAGGTCCTTACAGTATTTGTTTATTTCATTTTTATTTATTCAGTTTTTGTTTACCTGGTAGAGGCACCAGACACAAGAGTGACTATTTTCAGGCTCGACCCGGGAGGTTACAAGGTACAGGTAGGCAATTAGGAAACATAGAACAATGAATAACAGATTTGATACAATATAGAATACAAGGTTACAGCAATTACAGTGGATAACACGTTTACGGAAGATGCAGGTGCAAAAAAATCCAGGTATGCTTAAACAAAGGGCAAAATACCAGATAGTTCATGTTTAAGTGCAGAAGCAAATAATGCCTGACATGGCCGGGAAACAGGATGTTAACAAAATACAGTGTATAGAATCATAGTCCCAGACTAGATAGAACAAACCTAGTCAAAGAGTTAGCACGGGAAGGGCAAGTAAGCAAGATGAGGGGAGGTGGGGGTGAATAGTGTGATAGGAGTGGTAAAAGAGACAAGAATCTCAGTGAGCCCTGGTGGGGTAGACTTAGGATTAGGGGATGAAGGTGGCAGGGGCGAGTGGTTTAGGGAGGTTTGAAACAGGTATGGGGGAATTCTTCAGAAAGGACTGATGCCACTTTTTGAAAAGTGCATGACTGGGCGCATTACAAACATCCAGCAGTAGAGAATTCCAGTAGCTAGGAGCTATAATACAGAAAGCGCCAGAACCCTTTGTAGTTTTTGCCCATGGCACTTGTAACAAGGACCTTTCAGTGGACTGTAGCCCATAGGAAGATGTTTGCGGAAGCAGCATGTAGGCGAGCTCAACAGGGATAGTGGATCTGATAACATTATGGCTCCCTGTGCTGGAATCGTATGAGGACTTGACCGGTGGACCTCCTGTAGTACACAGTTCAAGGATATACATATTGAGGGGAAAGTTATGGCGAGTGAGGAGGCTGGAAACTGAGTGAGACGGACGCCCAACTATGCACTCTCTATTTTGACGAGGAAAATAGAGAAGCAGGGAGATATTGCTTGACGTAAATTTATGTAAGGTATGCCACCGTTACCTTCTTAGTTTGTTTCCTTACCAGATGATCTTATTGTTGGCGCCAGTTGAGCATTGGTTCCCTGCCCTGTTCTCTTTCTGTTCACAGGAGGAGGGCCCGTGGGTGGCCTGGAGAGTCGGGTGCTTTCCAAATGGTGCTGGAGTGTGAACGGAGAGGAGGAGGCCTTTGGAGCGGCTATAGACAGTGCCCCTAGTGCTCTGCGGCAGAATTTTCTGAGTTCTGTGGCAGGGCTCCTTGTCTTCTGCGGTAGCATTTTCTGATTTCTGTGGCATGATTTATTCATTTCTCTGGCACAATGCAGTTCTGCCATTGGCTAAATATTATGTGATGTCATCAATGACATCATATGATTAGCATAGAGGAGGGGCTTCAGGTAAACGAGATGGGAAAGAAAGCCTGACACTATGAAAAAACAGCATATTCGAATGGAAATTCACCAAAAACAAGGAATTCTGTGGCACTGTATATATTCTGTGGCATGATACAAATTCTGAGAAAAATTCTGCAACCACTGAATCGCAGAATTCCAGGGGCCTTGGCTATAGGGATAGAGAGAGAGAGTCAGTGCACCTACTGAGAAGTGTCCCCCAAAAAGATTAGCGGGGGGTTTCTGCTATCCAGCTTGTATTACCCCGAAGCTTCCGGCAGAATATTTAATACTGGAAGGGATGTTCCTTTTTAACATTTTTATTTTTTATCGTCTTTCCAGTTAACATATCTCCTTTTATTTGTCTTATTTATCCTGGGATGCTATAGCTCTTGGTGATTAATATCACGGGATAACTTTAGAATTATTATTATTCAACTGTAATTTTAAAAGAATATCTTAATATTTCAATATAAATTTGTTTTTTAATCTTTAATTCTTCGCGCCATATGCTAATTTATGTCATGTGAGCATAGAGTACAAAGGCGTACCTGTACATGTAGTCTTGGCACATCAGGTACACTACACCTGCATCTGGTTTGGGTGCTCCATGGTTTGTGGTTTGCTGTTTAGCTTTTGAATTTATCTCAGTCCGTGGAGCACACACCATCTCATTCCTTTTAGTCTGCAAGTTTTAAATAACTTAAAGCAGTCAAACGGGGCATAACAACGAAAGCTTCGTGCATTTAAAGATCTGGGTTTAATAAATGCAGCATGGCGATTACAAAGTTTTGTCTTAAGCCTTTCAGTCTGTGGATAGGCCTTGTCAGGCTTTACACATGCTGCATATGTGCACTAAATCTTTTTCAGCTTTATATTGAAATTCAGCACAACGTGGTAGTTTATTATAGTATCCTGCATATACATATGTATATACATACGTGGTTCGGCACTAAAAACAACCAAAAGTAAGTTTCACTATTTCTTTTTACTCTACCTAATCCGCCTCAAGTCGCCCCCTGATTTTCCTTGCATATATATTTTTTTAACGTTTCACATATAATCACATATTGCTCTATAGTTGTAAAGTATAAGCATCCAGACTTTATTACTCTCTCAATTTCTGAAGTAGTGTTTCTTTTTAATAGATATTAGTACTTGTTTATTGTGTATAATTGTGTACATTTAGGTTTTTTGTGACTCATTTAAAACTTGCTTAAAACTTCTGTATTTTTCCCTCCTTGGTGAGTATTTCACGGGGATTGATGGAGCCAAGAGAATTGAGGAAAAGTTGTGGTTATTTCAGAATACCAAAGGGCCTTCAGCTCAAAATTTTCAGCATACACCAAAACTTTGGCCCCTTCGAGCAAGCCAATTCTAGTGAGTACCTTTTTAGAAGGAAATCACATACTGAGAACTTTCAGGCAAATCGTTTGGAACATTATAAGAAGGAACCCTTCTGAGGTGAATTGTAGAACCCGATAAAAACTAAGAGCTAAGAGCTTCAAGGTGGAACACTTGCTTATGATTACAGTGATTTTCTTTTGAATGAACTATCTAGTGAAGCACTAGAGAAGTACAGTGACTTGGAGACTTGAAACCTTTTGGAACTTTTGAGACTGTTGTGATGGTGGTGATCGCATCACCCTAGAGGTTCAAGTTTATATTGTTATACTTTTCTTTTCCTCTCAGCAGAAATAATACACTCATTGTCTCTTGTTTCTAGTATATCTATATATTCAGTTTAACATCTAATTAGACAAGTATGACCACTAATTGTTAACCACTAATTGATACCATAATAAGTCTAATACCTTTTTTTAGTTTATTTATGTCTTTTTGAAATTATACTATATCTCAATACTCTTATATTAAGACAAAATCTATTTGGGTAGACTAGCATTATTTCTTCAAACTTAGCTTGAACTTTTACCATGTATACTCGCAGTGGAAAGATGGTAGATAAGGATAATAAGGGGAGGGGAAGGGTGCTCAAATCCCATAATGAAAATAATCATAGTAATCATATCAATGGTAGAAATGGTAGAAATGGTATTAATGGTACAAATGGGAATCAAAGGAAAAAGAAAAACTATTATGTATTTACTCAGGATTTACTTATAACAGCTTCCACCCCAAAAGATCATTTGGGAAAAGCTTCACTCTCTACTTAATCTTACCATACTAAAGAGGAGATTGTGTATAATTTTAGATTGGACACTCTACCTTATAACATGGAAATTGGTAACTCCAGGGATTGTCCTAGGGAATTTGAAGGCTTGAGTATGAGGTTATTAATTCCAGACACCCTAGAACAACAGGTACGTATTGAGCTCCTGAGCTGTGATCTAAACAAAGTTGATAACAATGATTGTGATGTTTGTAATGAGAACTTAAATTCCTCAATCACACTTAATAGTGGATTTATCTCTATAGAGGAGAGAAACATTTTAAGACACATACCCCTTAAATAAACCATTTTGACAGGGGAAAATAACAGAATTTTTCTCTCATAATTTAAAGAAATCAAAGATGGATTCCTTACAAACTAGTCAGATTCCCAGGCATTTTCCGAATGATCAAACAATATATCCTCAGATAACTAATTCTCTAAAAGAGACAGAAATCTCACTGCATCCAACTCACATAGATTTATTTAGTCCTTCTGAATCTAATAGTAGTATAGATAAATAGCTAAATCAATCAATAGATTCACTTATATATGCAGGGTCACCAGAAATAGTGTTTACTAAGATAAGGAAGTTGAATCTATTAAAATAGATCCTGGATTTTTAAAACAATGTCCCGACACGATTTCTAAATATACCATTTAAGCACTGACAAATCCAATAATGGCTAATATTGTTCTTTTAGAGGCTTACAATGGATTAAAACATCATGTAGAAAAGCTGTCTGACTTTATAATTAATTTTTCTACAGAACTGAATGAAAAGCTTGATAGTCTGGGAAAAATAAACTCAAACAAGACAGCACAGAGACCCTCTTTTTCTTCTATTTCTATTCCAATCTCCCCAGCAAAAGAGAGAGTCAAAAAGGGTAAAAAGGGATTAAAAGGTATCAACGATGATAACTATATTAAAAATAAAAAGAAGCAACCTAAAAATAATAAAAAGGAAAACTTAAACAGGAAAATAACTACAAACTTCTCTAAAACGACTCATTCAAAACCAGATGATAAACTCTCAAGGGACCAACTGATAGGGAAAGATCTTGAAGAATTACCAATATCACCCCAATCAATGGAACAAACATTACTGAATAATTCTATTTGTCAAAATGTAGAAAATAAAAAAGAAAATTTAACATTAAGACAGGATTTGAACCCACTCTTTCATCAAGATTCCATTAAGCACTCCCCTATTCACTCATTACCCAATATTAATCAGATTACCACTACAGGGAATGAGGTGGTATTTAAATTTGAAAATATATACTTAAAAACCTATGAAACAAATGACACGTTACTCTCATTAATGTCTT
The DNA here is from genome assembly GCA_016271365.2 of Neoceratodus forsteri. Taxonomy (NCBI): domain Eukaryota; kingdom Metazoa; phylum Chordata; order Ceratodontiformes; family Ceratodontidae; genus Neoceratodus; species Neoceratodus forsteri. The sequence continues at coordinate 344,467,397 of CM028132.1, read as the reverse complement.
ACTTGTTTAGATCTGAGTTAGAACTTCCAGAGGCTGAGAAAGATATTAAGTGTGTTTACTGAGATAAAACAGTACCCAATCTTCCAGTTTATGTACTCCTAACTAATATGGAAATAGCAAAGAAAATTTGGGCTAAACAATGCCTTTTAAATAGTTTAGATATATTAATGTCCTCTCCTGTTAATTGGTTGACCATTGGAAACGTGTATGGAAAGGGAAATTCATCACCATCGTCACCGCTTTCAACTGAACTTATAAGTTCAACTTTAACAATACTAAATTGGAACTTTGATAACCTGAATCAAACAAATTGTCTTTCCATGTTTGGAGTTGAAAGATTTGAAGGGGAAGATAATTATTCGCTTTCCTCCTTCATCAGGTCTCTTCTTAAAGTCTGTATTGATACAGAAATTTCTCCCATGGAAATAGGACCAATTAGGAGAATCTATACAGAAGCTTCAGATATTCAAATAAACATAGAAATAAAATCAGCAGTAATATTTAGGGAACTATTGCTTAATGCGTATAAACTGGACAGAATACATATACACTTGATTGATTCTCAGTCTTTGGTAACTACAAATGAAACAAATTTGGTGAAGAATGAAGACTCTTGACTGGTTACCCCACAAACTTCCCTTTTATCTATATATAATAAGAAAGAAATTTCAGATTATAAGGATATATTAAATATGGAATCTGTTAATTTCCTATCATGGAATATAACGGGTTGGGGTCCAAATTGATTGACAATCACTGGATGGAATTTGTTATGCAATTTGAATTAATGTTGTTACAAGAAACGTGGGCTTCCTCAGAAGTATTTCTTAATGATTATTAAGCATTTAGTTTACCAACAACAAGGGAAAAACAATCCAGCAGATTTAAGGGAAGCTTAACCACATTTGTTAAAATTAGAAATGGAATACAAGTACTTGACCAAGCTGTATATAGAAATATTTCCTTGTTAAATGTCATCAAATGGGATCTACTCATTTTTCTGGTTGTGAATGTATATGTCCCTCCGGGCCCACCATCTAACGTTTTGCATGATTATTGGGCCGATTTAAAGATGGTTATAGACTCCTTATTTTTAAAACATAACATTAATATCATTTTGGTTGGGGGAGATTTTAATGCCCGTATTTCCAACTTTGACAACTTATCATTCTTACAATCTTTGATATACATGGGTGATTTAAACCTAAGAAAATCTGCAGATGTATGTTTAAATAAAGCTGGTTATGAGTTAAGAGAGTTTCTTATCAGCAATAACTTATTGATTTTGAATGGAAGAGGAATGGGGAACCCGGATGGAGCATTCACATACTACTCCCCAAATGGGAATATTGTAATAGATTTTGTATTAATCTCTCCAGAAAGCTATGAACATTTGCAGAATTTTCAGATAATAATTAGACCAGAAAGTGATCATGCACTTTTTATGGTTAGTTTAGATACTCTAAAGGATAAAAATATAATAACATCAAATGGTAGTTACTCAGTTCCAATAGTCCCAGCTGGGAAAGCTAGTCTTCATTTAAATTATAAGAATCTGAAGAAAGTTCAACATATTCTTTATTCTGATAACTCAACCTCTTCAGATAACATCATGCAGTTAAACAATTTAAATCAGGATATTATTAAAAAAATTGATGAGTTACTCCCTATTATTACAACTGAAATTTATGTATATACTGATCAAAAACCTTCCCCTTTGACTTGGCTTGACGTTCAGTGTTTAAAAGAAAAAGAGAAGCTAGGGAAGTTAATTAGGGAGAATCTTAAAAATCCTTCCAAATCTGGAAGTGTAAATCAAACGCAGAGAGCATATAAGAAATTTTTAAAGTTAAAGAAATTTGAGTATATTCAAAAAGATGGGTGTCCTGCACCAAATTATAGCAACAAATGATACAGAAGCATTCTGGAGCATGGTAGCAAAGGGTGTTAAATCTTATCAAACTACACTTACAGCTTACATTCCCAAGGAAACCTGGGTAACTTATTTCTCAAACTTATTTAACAATGATATTACCAATATTAATGAAAGGCCTCTCCCTGTTTGGGTACACTCACTGGCATATAATCCCTTGGTTTTTTCAATTAGTGATGTTGTATCGGCTATATCTAAACTAGCAAATAACAAAGCCCCTGGTCCAGACAAAGTTCCAGGAGAGGTCTATAAAGAAAACCTAAATTTTTGGATACCTTTTTTAGTAAACCTGTTTAATGTTTGTTTAAGAGAAAGATTTATTCCCAGTTCATGACAAAAAAATATAATAATTCCTATTCATGAAAAAGGATAATTTTATTCCCCCAGTAATTATCATCCAATAAGTCTCTTGGATATTGCAGGTAAAATTTTTTCTAGCATTCTGTTAATTAAATTGCAACATTGGGTTGAAACAAAAAGTCTCTTATCTAAATTTCAAGTTGGATTTCACAAGGGATTCTCTACAACCGATAATGTGTTTGTCTTGGCTCATTTATTGGAGAAGTATATTCAGTACAGGAAAATTAATCTTTATGTCTTATTCATCAATTTTACTGCTGCATTCCACTTGGTGGATAGGAAGATTCTTTGGGAAATACTCGAGAAGTGTGGTATTCCCATTTGATTGTTAACCCCTATTTTCCTTCTTTATTCTAATACAAGTACAGTAGTGAAATTTGACCAGTTGGGCAATATTACTGATTATTTTCCATTTAATAAAGGGGTTAAGCAAGGTTGTTTACTGGCGCAGTTATTATTTAACATATATATAGATTCTCTATTAAGTTTTGATTTGAATAATCATTTGGATTCCACAAAAATAAAGAACCTGCAAGTTCATTCCCTTGCATATGCAGATGACTTAATACTCTTGTCTCTGTCCCCTAAATGATTACAAATTAAATTTGACCAACTCATAATTAAATGTAATAAGAACTGGGAATAAACCTGGAGAAAACAAAATTAATGGTTTTTGGGAATAAAACAGCAAAGCCAAGGATTTTGTTATAAAGACAAACATATTGAAATGGTCTCATCATATAAATATCTTGGCATAATGCTTCATGTTAAAAGGTTTTTGAATTTACACATAAAGGAACAAATAATTAAAGCAAAACATGTAGTCAAAGCACTGTTAAGATTTAACTTTAAATTTGGTGGCACCTTGGTAATCTCAGCCATTAAGGCAGAAGAAACAAAAATCACCCCTCTTCTTTTATACAGGTCACAAATATGGGGAGTCAAAAAATATCACAATTAGAATTACCCTTGTTGTATTATTACAAAGCCATTTTACAAGTCCTAGCTACAATGGCAGGTGCCATTGTAAGAGCAGAATTAGGTAGATTACCTTTGGCTGATCTTATTAAATCGAGATTAATCTCTTACTGGCTCAGAATAATAAATAATACCAAAAATTATTTACAGTTATTATGTGCAAATGAAAAAGAAGCATGGTATAAAGATGGTTTCTTTTCTCCATGGTTAAAGGCACTTTTGCAAAATCTTCGTAATTCTGTGTATGTACATTTATGACACGATTATCATCTTAATATAAAGACTCATGAGTCTTATAAGGATACAGTGAAAAAGAGAATATTACTCCTGGCGTCAGACACTCAGATGAGCCAAGTCCATACCCAAAGGCAAGCCTCTTGGTTTAGCCAATATAAAATAGACTCAAACCTTGAGGATTACCTTCAAATTTCTTTAGCCCCGAAATATCGGAAAGCAATTACCTGGGCAAGATTTGGGCTAATTACATCAAAATATACTTACTTTAATAGATTAATAACACCAGATAAATCAAAAGAGATACAATGTTTATGTAACAAAAGGTTTTATTGAGACACTAGCACATGCTTTAATACAATGCCCTCTATATAATCATTCTTGAACTAAATTTCTTAGGGATTTCTTGATTAAATACGCAGACTCAGTTTATGACCCAGTTTTTATTTTGATGCAACCAAGGACACCTGAAGAAGCTATAAGAATTGAAAATTTTATAATGTCTATAATAAGTCTCAAAAAAGAGCTTACCAGAAGAGACTTAGAAGGGAATAAATTAAATGTACAGATTTATTTATTATATATGCATCTGGGTATAGAGCCTATTTTAACTTTACTATATCCATTTGTCTACTTTTAATGTGAATTGAACTTGTACTGACAAGTTCTTTCTCTATTTTAATTATACTTTCTGTATGTCGCTTGTAAAGTTTGTAATGTCCAAAATTTTGTAACAAATTTTATTGGAAGAACAAATAAACTTGAAACTTGATAACATTATCTGTCAAAGACCCTAGTGTGAGGAGACGCTGAACTGAAGGGGATAGTCAGTTGAGATTGTAGTAAAGCTGACAGTGATGCTTTAGTCATGGGGACAATGAGGCAAAATGACAGATATTGTTGTATGCCTTGTCCCATTTCTTGAGGGCAGTGTCTGTGTCATTAACATATGTGACAACACCATACGTAAGTGCAGGAAGAAGGATGCCCCAGGCAATAGCCAGTCTAGCTGAAGGAGTGAGGGAATGGCTCATCCTGTAGGCAATTCCAATCTTGGTATTAACAGACTTCATTGTGAGCTGGATATGGAGGTCAAAATTCAATGACTCATCAAGGAGAACTCCGAGATATTTGAATGAGCTGACCTTCTCAAGAACAGTGCCATCAGGGCACAGGATCCTAAATTGGTCACGGCATGTTTTTAGTTGGGTCCCAGATCCAAAAAGCATAGATTGAGTTTTGTCCACATTGAGTAACAGCTTATGTTTGGAGAGCCAATGCTGGATGCTGAGAAAAGCAAAGAAGAGAGAGAGAGAGAGAGAGAGAGAGAGAGAGAGAGTTGATCTCTGATACAGTCTTGGAGCTGGAGTATAGCACCATATCATCAGCGTAGAGAATGGAGGTACAGGAGGGGGTGACCAGTGCAATCTGATTTATAAAGATGGAAAAGAGTAGACGACCCAGAATGGAGCCAAGTATGGCAGACTGTATAGAAAATAAAACCATCTCCGACATCAAAACAGAAAATCTACTAATGCTTTGCTGAGCTGACACCAGTATTGTAGGACTGAGGCTAGAGAAAGAGTGTTTCATTGATAAACAAAAATGGTCACACCCATCATCTTGAGGAGGAAGAGGGTCACTAAAGTCTAAGGCTGTGTTCAGACTACTACACAGCAAACCATAATGTTTTAGAAAACATTTTAACACTTACTGTGTTGCTGAATCTAGACTGCAGTTTTTGTGTTCTAGCATGGAGGAAACAACCTTGCTGCTCAGTCCATACTGCAAGTTGTGATTACGTGCTGCGGTGCTCCCCAAAAATGCTGCATACCATTAAAATTCCCATGATGCTTTATGCCGACTAAAACAATTCCAGCATTCCTTGACTGTTACCAGGGTGATTGCTGTTTAAAGATGTCAGCACCCAGTGATTTCTTGTTTGTGTCAGCAATAGCTGGTAGATTTGTGGCAGCTCACAGAAAGAGATTGTTATGTTACAGAAAGGAAAAGCATAAGACTGATCGGCAGCAGCAGAGGCTGATGTCACTGAGACTACAAATGATAAAACTTCAATGTTATATTCAAAATATAATTGGATATGCCTATCTGCCAGGAACTTGTAATAGTAGTATTTGGTCTCATGAGAGAAGTTCATACTAGTGGGACAATATAGTCTAGAAAACATGACAAAATGACTAGTGGGTTAGGAATTTTTGGATGACAAGAGACTCATTTAAAATGCTATGTGTAGAGCTACATGCATCCATAGTTATATGAGAAACACACCTCAGATGGACAGTCCCTGTTGATAAAAGTCTCATGACAATTGTAAAAAAATAGTGTTAACAGTTAACAGGTCATTAAATTGTGTTAAACGGTCCTTCACTAACAGACGTGAACAGTACATACTACCATTGTATAGATCATACATCTGCCCACTGCTGGACACGGGTTCTCCTTTCTGGAACTCATAGCTCAGAAAAAATGTTGAGTTACTGGAGAGAGTCCAGAGACGGACCACGAAAATAATTCCGAGACTTTCACATTTGAGTTACAATGAAAGATTGAAATATACTAAACTAGTTAGCCTCAAAGAGAGGGGAAAAAGGAGTGATCTACTGAATCTTTACAAACTACTACAAAGCTATGAGCTACAAATAGATTGTAAACTCAAACTTATACCAAGACCCAATAATCTTAGAAGTCATGACAAACAACTGGTGGTGCCAAAAGCCAGTACCACCAAGCTGGATAATTACTTTACCGTGCAAGTGGTGAAAGCTTGGAACAGCTTGCCACAACATGTTGTTGATGCATCAGACTTTGAAATATTCAAATCCAGACTCGATGTATTTCTAGGTTGGAACTGATGAGAAAACGAATATACCCACGTTGCCATGGGAGACATTCCAGATGGGTGTAAGCCTACTACTTATGTCTTGATAAACTGAGTAACCTTGTGGAGATTAGCAACCAATGTTGAATATAGAACACCTGGCCACTTGTTTGGTGTAGGGAGACCCACAGCTGGTGAAATAATTCTGCAGATGTACTCAGCAATAGTAAGTTATTTTGCCTAAAGTCATAAAGATATATAACATTGAGGGTGTCTTGACTGCCTTAGAAAGAAAATGGGGATATCCTAGTTGTGGTGGTGCCATAGATGGACCTCATGTCCCTATTATTTACCCTCCAGATAATGGCAATGAGTACTATGACAGGAAATGCTATTATTCTTTCATAATGCAAGCATCGGTGGATCACCATTATTGCTTGGCCTGGAAAGGTGCTCAGGCTCATGTGTTTAAGATCAGTGCACTTTTTACAAATGGACAAAATGGATCACTATGTCCATTGACTGAGGTAAAGGTGGATGCTTCCACCATCCTGAAGATGGGCCGATGGCACACCATAATGCACCCCTATAGTGAATAACTGTGATTATGAAATGCGTCACTTATTTATATTAAATTCAGTTTTTTGTTAACATATTTTTGTCAAGCTACCTTCAACCAGCCTGTTTTCCTGGGATAACACCTTGGTTGAAGGTACATTTTGGCCAGTCAGGAGCCAGCATACAGTATACCTTTTTCGTAATGTTCAGTGCGGAATACCACTCAGACCCCCTACCACATAGTAAAACCTTGTAGTGCAAATTCATTACTTGTTTTAAACCATCCAACATTTATTCCCAACCAACACACAGCATTAACACATCTTAATGATGCTCAGACATTCATTTTATTACCATCCCACACCACATCGATCACAAATGCATAGCAATCTTGTTATATGTAAAGAACATGTTTAACAGACACAGGTGGTGAGATGATGAAAAAGGGGATGGGATTGAAATAAACATTAATTTTGTCAAGGTGGACACATCAGTAGTTACAAAAAGAAAACACCAAGGGCAGGATTTTCCAAAGGGGGCACAGGACTCTGAATTCCATTCTTGTGTGCAGTTGCGACAGTTTCCATGTTTACGGCTGCTTGCGCCAATGCTCTAGCACAAGCACTGGTACTTAGGCTCCCAGGAGTGGCGCACGCTAGACCACAAAACTGCGATCTATTGAGTGGCGATCAGCGCAAGGGTTAGAAGCTCCCGATCACCGGCAGGGGAATGCCGCAAGCCCCATGTATCATATGCTGGGTGCACCATAGTCTTGCAATATTACCGAAGGTTTGAAAATTTGGCCCCCAGTTTTTTTTTTTACTTTAAATGTAATTTCATAAATTAGTCCATGTGACATCATCGGTAGAGAGTTCCTGTATCAATGAAGAATTACTGGAATGTAATTGCCCAGCATGCATAATTGGACTTGAATGAAATTGAGGCTGAGAGGAACTGTAATGATACATTTGCTGCTGAGCTCTCTTAAAAATTTGCAACAAGTTCCTGAAAAGTTTGCCATTTTGCTCAGCCTCCATACGTCTGACAGAATAGGCAGAAGGGGAGGCGGAGTGGCCTTATACATCAGAAATAATATTGAGAGCTATAACGTCATGCCTTCTACAGCAGCTGGAAATAACAGTGAACTATTGTAGTCACAAATAAAGAGGTGCGGTGGAAAGAAAATAACTATTGGGGTATGCTATTGTCCCCCAGAAACGGATGAACAAGAACATTTAGAAAAGGTACACAGAATTTTGGAAGTTGTTGGGAGAGGGGATATTTTACTGATGGTGGACTCCAGTCTCCCATATATTCACTGGGATGACTTTACAACACCTAATGCAAAACAACAGATATTTTTAAATATGCTACTCAGTAATGGCCTACAACAGGTGACAAGAACAACAACAATAACACAGGGGGTAATGTTTTAGACCTTGTACGATGATCATAATATGATTCAGTTCTCCCTTCTGACGAAAACACTAAGAGACAAGGGGCATCCAATCACAAAGAATCAAAATAAAGCAAATTTCACACTAATCAGGAGGAAGCTCAGAAACTGGGATTAGAAAAAACCTGTAATACCACCAGTGTAGAACATTTCTGGACCATGGTAAAAAACAGAATACTTGAACCTGAGAAGGAACATATACCCAATAAGCCATTATATAATAATAGTGGCAAAGTACCTCAATGGTGTACCACAAAGATTAGGAGGCAATTACAAAAAAATAAATCAGCATACAAAGTGATGAAGAATGACCAAAGCATTTTTTAACATAGAATAGTACAGGAGGGAATTAAGAAAAAGTAAATACATGATAAGGAAGGAAAGGAAAACACTATAATTCAGAATAGCACATAGAAATGATAATGGGAATTCATTTTATGCCTATATGAATAATAGTCATGGCACAGACACACCAATAGGATCAACTGTACATGCTAAACAAGAAATAAAAGATTCCAGACTACTAGCAGATACGTTTAATAAATACTTCTGCTCAGTATACACAAACCAGACAAAAGGGAGCTCAAATGTGGAAAGGGGAGAGACATCTTTGGATTCTGCACTATATATTTTTATTTATTTAAAATTGATAACCGGGAAAGGCACACTGAGCTGAAGCTTATTTTTAGGTGTGACCAATGCTATAAGCAAACTGGAAGTAGAAAAATTACTTGAAAAAATTAAGATCAATAAATCAGCAGGACCGGACATGTTGCATCCAAAAATCATAAGATAAATCGGAGAATGGTTGACTGAGCCTCCAACTGCCCTTTTTAATAGATCCCTAGATACAGGAGAGGGTCTTAGTGACTGGAGAAATGAGGTATTGGTGTCTGTATTTAAAATGGGTGACAGGTCTCAAACAGGAAACTATAGGCCAATTAGTTTGACATTGGTCATGGGAAAACTGATGGAAACCATTATAAAATAGAAACTGGGGCCCGGCCCAGTGGCACTGAGGGTTGAGGAGCTGGACACCACACCTCACGCTATGCCGGCGACCTGGTTTGGGAATGGACTTGGGCCATTGGGGGTCATCAGGGGAGGTAGGATTGAGTGTCCCCATGGATGCTCTCCTCCTCGGAGGGGGGCGGGTTCCTGCGCAGCGATGCAATGGTGACAGGGCATAAAATGGCTCTCTATACAGGAGCCAGGGGTGAGGAGGGCACTGTGGATGCTTGACAGTGACGGGCATAAGCGCGTCACCTGTCTGGATGTAAGTCCCCTGCATTGGCACCCTCAGGGAGATGGGACCAGGAGAAAACCAAAGGCAAAAAATCTCCCGGTCCCACGCAGAATGATGCTGGGGTCCATGCTTCATCGGGACCCAGCCGAAGAGACAAAAGGAATGGATTCCTCGGGGCAGGGAATAGGAGAAAGTAAAAAAAAAAAAAATAGAAACTGGATTTGGACATCAGTAACAAAAATCTATTAGACAATAGCCAACATGTTTTCAGGAAGAACAGGTTTTGCACTGCAAGGCATCATCAGGCACCCACAGGAGACTGTAGCTGTGCAGGGGGCTCTGTCAGATGGACAAGAGATGGTAGGGTACCTTTAAGCTTACTGATACCTGTTTAAGTTGCTACAGGTGGTGGGGTAGAGAAAATCTGCTGTGAAAGAAACAAGCAGGTAGCTGCTACAGGTGTAACTTGAAGGGCACAAAGGGAAAGGTTAATTAAAAGGAAGAATTAAAGAGGCAGATGGGTATAGGGTGAGATATATCCAGACAAGGAAAGCAAGTAACATCCTATTTAGGGTTAGGGTAGGGTGTTAAAGTGACTACTGATAGACGGTATAGGTGGGAAAGGAACGAACACACGAAGGGGACAATAAGGGCAAGTACATTTGAGAGTAGTAAGTAGTGATACATAAAATTAGTTATGGGAGTAGTGTAGTGCAATGGTTGCGGAGCTGCAGTATTCTGGGAGACATTCTGGAGACTCAGGTACTGCACCATCTGTATGCACCTCTCTGAATTGAGGGAGGAGGTTGCTGGTCTCCAGGCCAAGCTAGCTAGTATCCGGAGGACCTCTTGCCTTGCCCCTCCCAGGGGGCATGCATCGAGTCTACCACCATTGCTACAGAGGTTGCTGGGAAAAGGAGGGTCGTTTGGACCTTGGTGGGCTCTGGGAGGGTGAGGGCGCTAGGTGAAGGGAACATTCCTTAGCCTGTGCAACTACAGAATTCCTTTTCCATTCTGGCCGGCAGAGTACTGGCAAAGGAGGATTTGGGGGTCTTCCAAAGAGGAGGCCTCAAGATGGGGTAAGGGGTTGAGGACCCCATCAGACGAGGAAACAGCTTCTAGTGGGGGACTTAACTGTCAGTAGGGTAGATTTGGGAAGAGGAAAGGGGGGCAGATGGAGGTTAGGTACCTACCTGGAGCCAGGGGTAGGAGGGATTGATAGTGGATCCTAAGGCTGTCTAGAGCAGCAGGGCATGGTAGGAACTGGATGTTATCATCCACCTGATGACTAATGACCTAGCAAGAGATGGGGCTGGAATTGTGTAGGGAGAGTTTAAGGAACTGGGGAGGGGCCTAAGGCAAGCAGCGTGCACCAGGGCATTCACCGAGGTGCTGCCTCTCTACAGCTGAGGGGGGGAGGATAGGGTGTTCTGCACCAGGAGCTTCAACTTGTGGTTGAAGGAATGGTGCAGAGAGGAAGGGTTCAGCTTCACTAGGGACTAGGGACCAACCTGGAGGGACATGGATCTATGCAGAGGTGATGGCCTGCATCTGTCTGGAAGGGGAACCATAGTCCTCAGTGGGCGGTTTAAATGTTACTTTGATTAACCTATAAACTAGCTGAGATGGGTGGTGGAAAGACAAAGGGAGGCATAAACTTTCTCTCCCAGACTGACGCAGTAGGAAGGGAGGACCCAGGGGAGGAAACTATCAGCGAGCAGGTTAAAAGAAGCAGCAGAGTAGTAGAGGACAAGGGGGATGGGAACCAAAGTTGTTAAAAGATAGGGAACAATGAGGCTGGGCACAAAGGTGGGATGGAGAGCTGCAGGTGGAATGGGAACAAGGTGCGAAAGGCATGTGTGCAAATGCAAGGACTCTTGGAAATAAAATTCCAGACCTGGAGGCCATCATGGCAGCGGTAGACCAGGATTTTGTGGCCATTGCTGTGTCATAGTGCACAGGGAGCCCTGACTGGGACATGACCATACCAGGTTACACTCAGTTTAGGAGGGAAAGGGGGGGGAGGGTGGAGGGGTTGTGCTGTATGTAAGTCACAGGGGAAGAACTGGATAAGGCACTGGGGGAAGCCATCAGCACAATGGCAGAAAAGGGTAAGGTGCTACTGATGGGGGACTTCAGTTTGTCAGATGTAGATTGGAGCTTTCCAGCTGGGGCCTCAGCTACAAGCAGGGCCATCCTAGACTCCCTGCAAGGGGGTTTCTCAGACGACTAGTCAGAGAGCCCATGCGAGATGGGGCACTACTGGACTTGGTACTCAACAAACGGGGACAGTATTGCAGAAGTCATGGTGGGATGCCATCTGTGGACCAGCGGCCACTGTACAGTGTGGTTTAATAAAAGGACTGTGGCAGAGACAAATCATACGAGGATGAGGGTCTTGGACTTCGGGAGGGTAGATGAAAAAAAAATGGGTGAACGCCTCAGAAATTAACTGGGCAGAGGAGAGAGAATAGGGAGGTATACCAGGAAAATCTGAGGGAGCAGCGAAGATGGTGAGGGGTGCAAAGGCACAAACTGAGGAAAGGATAGCCAAAGGAGTAGCTAAAGGGGGCAAGCCATTTTTTTAGATACATAAGTGAAAAGAGGAAGACAAGGAGAGGGATTGTGAGCTTAGGAAGGGCAGGAGAAGACAGTGCAGAGGAGGATTAGGAAGGGGGGAGGGATGTAGAGACAAGTCCATTCACAGGGGAAAGTGTCCAGAGAAGATTTACGAATCTTAAAATGGATAAGGCTATGCAGCTGGACAACACCCAGGGATGTTGAGGGAGCTCAGGGAGGTACTGGCTGCACCTCTGACAGCCCTATTCAACAACTCACTGGAAATAGGAGTGGTTCCAGAGGACTGGAGGAGTTCAGATGTAGTCCTGCTTCATAAAAGCAGCAACAGGGAGGAGGCTGGCAACTATAGCTGGTTAGTCTAATGTCAGTGGTGGGGAAGTTAATGGAGACAATTTTAAAAGACAGGCTAGTGGAGTATCTTAAATCCAGTGGGTTACAAGACCTGAGACAGCATGGATTCATATGGGGGGGTGGTCATGTCAGATTAACCTGATCTAGTTTCTCTTGACTGGGTGACCAGGGAAGTAGATCAGTGTGGGACATTGGATGTGGCCTACTTAGACATCAGCAAAGCCTTTGACATATGATGCTACAAGGGAGCTGGGCAGTTTGGGGGTGGGACCCAAGGTGGTAAACTGGGTACGAAATTGGTTGATGGATAGGAGACAGAGTGTGGTGGTACATGCCACTCACTCTAGTGAGGGGAGAGTGACCAGCGGGGGTACCTCAGGGCTCAGTACTGGGACTAGGATTCTTCAATGTCTTTATAAGAGACATTGCAGAATAGCTGGATGGGAAGGTATGCCTCTTTGCAGATGACACCAAAATCTACAATACAGTAGATTCTCTGGAGTGGGTGGAGAGAAGGAGTAGAGACCTGAGAAAACTTGAGGAGTGGTCAAGGGTATGGCAGCTGGGTTTCAATGTTAAAAACTGCAAAATCATGCACCTAGGCCACAGAAATCCAGTGGCAGTGTATAAAAAGGGGAAAGAGGTATTGACAGTCACCAAACAGGAAAAGGACCTTGGGGTAATCAAATCTGATGAACTCTAAGTGGCAAGGCAGTGCTACAAGGCAGTAGGCAGGGACAGTGGGATGCTGGGGTGCACAGGAGGGGTATCACCAGCAGAAGAAAATAAGTGGTGTTACCATTGTATCAATCATTGGAGAGATCCCACGTGGAGTACCATGTCCAGTTCTGGAGACCACTTCTCAGGAAGGACAAAGACAGGGCAGAGGCTGTCCAGAGGAGGGCAACTAAAATGGTGCAGGGTCGGCATCATAAGCCCTATGAGAAGAGACTATGGGATCTCAACATGTACACCCTGGAAGGAGGGGGGCTGATAGAGGCCTATAAATATGTCATGGGGATGAATAAGATACAGGAGAAGAGTATTTTTTAGACAAGAAGGTGCATGAGAACAAGGGGGCATGCAGTGAATCTGGAAGGGGAAATTTAGGAGGGATGTGAGGAAGTACTTCTTCACTGAAAGAGTTGTGAATGCCTGGAACAACCTTGCAGTGGAGGTGCTGGGGGAGAAAACAGTGGTGGGCTTCAAGCGTGCATGGGATAGGCACAAAGGAATCTTGGTAGGAAAGCAGAAGGGGAGTAGCTGGAGATCAGCTAGGGTCTGTGGTGACAGTATAGGCAGGAAAAATGAGGCAAACTGTGTGACAAATGCCATGTTTCTTATGTTTCACTTGGGTCTACCTTGTTAATGCCCATGAGGTAATTAAAGGTCTCTATCATGTCCCCACGTTCCCTTCTTTCCTAGAACAAACACATATTCAGATTCTCCAGCCTCTGTTTGTACGAGAGTCTCAGCTGCCCCACAATCATATTATAGCCCTTGTCTAGTGTGTACCACCACTAGCTGGTTGCTGTCCTTTTTGTGGTAGGAGTTACAGAACTGCGTGCAGGTTAATGTCCTTTTTGTGGTAGGGGTTACAGAACTGCATGCAGTACTCCATGTGCGGTTGCACCATGGATCTGTACAATGGCAGTATGACCTCTTTTTTTCTGCTGCTGAACCCCCTACTTATGTAACACAGCATCCTCATAGCACTTGACTTTGCCTTGCTGCATTGTGTAGCAGGTTTACGGTCACTCCCCTTAGTCTGTACTAAACCCTAGGGTTCTTACTTCTGAAACACATGACCTTGCATATCTTATCTTTGCACTGAACCCCAGTTGCTAGATTCTGGGCCATCTTTCCAGCTTTTTGAGATCCTCTCGCAAAGCTCTGACCACCCCAACCCCCCTGCATTCAGCCTCTCACAAAACTTGCTATTCTCCATGAAGACACACATTTTGCCCTTAATGGTGTCCTTAATGTCATTTATGAACACGATGAACAGCATTGGTCTGAGCACTGATCTCCCTCATCTGTGAGTGTTCTCCCTGACCACCACCCTTTGGGTTCTCCCCCCTAACTAGTTTGCCACCCACCTGGTCATTTTGCCCCCAGCCCCCAGGCCTTCCAATGTCTTGATCAATCTTTTATGGGGAGCCAAGTCCAAAGCTTTTCTGAAGTCCAGGTACAGTATGGCCACTGCCTGGCCTCTATCCACTGCCTTTGTGACCCAGTCAAGGATATCAATTAAGTTTGTTTGGCATGACCTCCCTGCCATTAACCAATGCTGCCTGTCATCTTGGAGCCCATTGTCTCAAGGAACTCAACCAACTTTTCTTAGAGGATGGTTTCCACCAGCTTGCCAACTGCTAATGTCAAGCTGTCTGGTCTGTAGTTCCCCAGCTCATTCCTTGCTCCACCGTTATGCAAGGGCACCACACCCACAGTTCTCCACTCTTGTAGCATCATGCCTGTGTCTAGTGTGCTACTTAACAGGTCAACCAGAGGGGCTGCTTGAACTGCTGCCAGCTGTCTCAATACCCTTGGGTGCATATCATCTGGCCCTGGAGATTTACCCACTTTAAGGGTCATAAGTCCCTTAAAGACCCTGTCCTCCATGATTGGCTCCTCACACATCTGCACCCCCCTCTCCCTCTTTATATACTACCCTGTGAGACTGATACATGCTTCTCTTAGTAAATACTGAGCAGAAGTATTTTATCAAGACTTCAGCCTTTCTGCTACTTACGTTATTTTAAATATTTTCTTTTCACACATCATATTACATTATACTATATTCTTCTACAGTATTTTATATCAGATTACTTCAGATTATATCATCTCCTCATATATCATGTCTGCTGCCTTGCCTTCCCAGTGCCATCCCCAGTCATGTCCACAGTGGCTGAAAAAAGAAATAATTTAGCAGTCACCACTCAGTTTCTCCAGAAGTACCTCCCCAGACTCCTCAACCACCACCAGTCCACTGTACCTAAAAAAACACAGTGGTGAGCCTCTGCAGTGTGGGAATATTTTACAGACGACACCACAAATCCACTGAAAGCTTGTTGCAACTAGTGTGGTAAAAAGATCCTTTGTGTTCAGTGAAGTCTGCTCAAACTTTGGGAGCCAATGTTCTGGCTGGTGATTTAAAACATAAGCATGGTATCCTCCAAACAACCACGTTCACTCCCAATCCCTACTCAGATCAGATGGACCAAAACCACTAGCAACAGCAACAGCGACAGTTGGGTCCGATTAGGTACAGGAAGTGACGGAATAAGATGGTTCATCCAAGTGATCCAGACACTTTGGCAGACCTAGGAATCCAGATGTGCCAATTGATCTAGTACTGTGGTTCCTTCAAGTCTTTCCAAAAAGGACATAAAGATAACCATATCCCTTAATATTGCTTAGTTTGTAATTGCAACCAAGCAGTGATCCTCTCCATGTCCTGAATTTCTTTGTGTTTAGAAATCCATACCTGTTTTGAGGGGCATCAGGTATGAGCCATCTGAAGGGGATATATTTGCAGTCAGCTACAACACAGCTATTATACAACTTTCTATCTAATCAAATCTTCACCGCTCTGGGAGGAAGCCCCCAAAAGAATGTGTTGCATTTTAAGGTCTTCTGTCATCTGGAAGATGTCCTGTATACAATGATCTCCAACCAAAGAGGTGTTAATTTTGGAAAGGTCCAAAAACATTATATGAATCCTTTTCTGTTGCATTGTTTCCAACAGACATTAGTATATCTGGCATGAAAATGGCATGTAATTACTGGGCTATGAAAGTACCTGGTGATTAATTTCCATTGGAATTCTTGCCAAGGAGCTGCTGCTGTGGCTCAGTGCACTTATTAGTAGGTAAGTGCCCATTCTTCATTGAATGAATAAGGGGTATTTCTTGGTGTAATAAAGCAAAATGTATTTATTTGTTTAGTTTTTGATTACTGAGTAGACGCACTAGGTGCACTAGACAATAATATGCCTATTTTCAGGCACGACCCAGGAGAGTACAATTACAAACAATCGTGAAACACGGTACAGTAAAATAGTACAATTTACAATGTAAAGGGTGACTAGTTATAATACATGAGCAGTTAAAAAATTCTGACAGAGTGGGGTAAATCATTGTAGCAAGGAGAAATCAGCAAATCGAGAAATAGAGCAGTGTCACTAAACAATTTAAAATCAGACGGTACATCTTACATAAGTGCATCAAATTAAGCAGTTATAAACAAGCACTAGTCGGATATCATAAGTTGGGTGGTCAAGGAGGCAGAAAACAGGTACAGGGATCAGAAACAGAGAGAGATGGTGGTATAGCTCCCTTTTAAAGAAGGCATGGGAGGGGGAGAGCCTTAGGGCCACAGGCAGGGAGTTTCAAAAAGTCAGGGTAAAGAGGGAGCAAGTCTGAAGTCCCATATTGGTCATACATCTAGGAGCAGCTAGCAGGGACTGATCACCAGATTGGAGGGGGTAGGTGAGGTCAGGAGAAATCAATATAGAGGCTAAGGAGGAGGGGAACCCCAGTTCTAATAATTTTGTCAGTTAGGATGCCAAGGGCATAGGAGCAGCTAGCCTCAGGAGATAGCCAGTTTAGACTCGAATAACTCTGACAGGGGTGGGTAAGATGGTTTGATGCCAGAGCAAAATGACAGCTGTTATTGCAGGTGGTGTCCCATTTGTGGAGGTTAGCTCTGGCAGCATATCAGAAGGTAACAGAGCCATAGGTGAGGGTAGGAAGAAGGATGCCCTGAACAATGACAATTCTAGCAGAGGGTGTGAGTGCATATCTGGTTTTAAAAGCCAGGCCAAGCTTGGTGTTGACAGAGAAGGGTCAAGGGTTATACCAAGGTATTTGAAGCAGTTAACATTTTCAAGGAGGGAGCCATCATTACTGGAGATGGCTAGTTGCCCAGCACGCTTTCTTAGTCTGGGGGCAGAGCCAAATAACACTGAATGAGTTTTGCTAGCACTGAGTATTAGCTTGTTTTGAGAGAGCCAGGATTGGATATTGAGGAACTCAGAGGTAAGGCTGGATAACAATAATAACTAACAATAGTAATTACATTAAAATAAAAACCTTCGAAGTTGACGTGTTCTGAAAACAACACAACCTCTTCATCATCCTCCTCCCTCCATCACAAATCATGTTTTCTTAATATATAAATAAAGCTAAATGTAAAAAGAATAACAAGTAATAATATTTCCATTAAAATGAAAACCATAGAAGTCGACTGGTTAAAAAAAAAGCAAAAACACATCCTCTTCCTTCATCATGAATCAGTTTTCTTGGCACAAAAAAAGAATAAATAAAAATAATAATAAAAAATAATAAAATGATCATGTACTGTTATAGTATTTTTTATTGCAATGTCATAGTCACAGAACTCATCATCTGTTGAGTTTAGTTTATTAAAATACAATGTCAAAGCATGAGTGTTTGTACACAACCTCCTGGTCCTCCTCCGCTGCTGTCCTCTAATGGTAGCAGTGCCAGGCTTATTTTATTTATTGTTGACCGGGTAAGTGCAGTAGACAAATCCTGCCTATTTTCAGGCAAGATCCGGGGAAGGGGAATACAGATGAATGCCAACTGACCTTGAACCAGATTAAGATGTTGGTGGTATTTTTAGTGAATGAGGGAAATTTGGCCTGGACACCGGAGAAATTCCCCTACTCTTTTCGATAAGTGCCATGGGATGTTTAACATCCACCTGAACTACCACCAATCCAGGCAGATGGGACCTCGGTTTAACGTCTCATCCGAAAGACAGCACCTCAGAAGTGCAGCAACCCTCTCATGCTGCACTACAGTGTCAGTACTGGGATATTAACCCAAGTGACAGGTGTGGGAACTGAACCCATGGCTCTCTGATCTCCCGGCCTCAGACGCGAGTGTGCTACCTACTGAGCCACTGACACCGCTTGAGTGAGGTAGCATCGAAGACTTGGATAGTGATGCTCCTGAGACAAAAAAAAGAACATTTGGGAACTTTTACACACTGAATGTAGTCTTTACTTTGTTTTTTTCACCAAATGTAGTCAGCAATTAACTACTACAGCATTGTTTGCTAGCTGATATAGTCTGTATTCAAATTAAGTTCAATTAATGTAAAACAAAATTTAAACAAAGAAAAATTAAACAAAAAAGGATCAATTAATGGATGGAAAATATTGTAAAGGACAATGTATTTCCCTACAGTCAATGTCTTTTCATTTCTTTTTATTTTGTTTTATGTTTTTTGATGCATAATATTTCTTTTTTTGTTTTTGTTTAGGGGCGTAGATATTATTAATATGTAATTTGAAAATCAGTAGGGCCAGAGAGACTATAATAATTTGTATGATGGGACAGCAGAGATTGAAGAGGGTATACACCTTGAGACCGGCGATGAATAGTAACGATTACTCTAGCTCACACTGGACTCTGGTGGCCTTAGTGGGTATTAGTATTGCAGACTCTGTCACAACACAATAAAACAGTGACCACAGAAAATGCATGCCAGCATCACCTGTCACAAATAAGCTACAGTAACGGGAGGGCTTAAGCCCGAGGTTCAGTGTGGGGGAATAGCTCCTCCCACATTCCATTCAAAAAACACCTCTCCCAGCAGCCCATGCTTAGCACATTTGGAAACCCTGTGTTTCTTGCTCTGAGCGCCTGCATGGCATGTCCCTGGGCTTTCTTTTTTTCTCAATAGCTGCTGCTTTTTCTGTTCCTGCCTTCTACCTGCCCCTTGTCTTGCTGCTTTACTTTCCCCTTCTGCCTCCCTTCTTTTGTTTCTTGTTTGTTTGTTCCCCCAGTCATCTCCTTGGCTGCCCCCCGTGCTCTCCCTGTTTCTTCTGTGCTCTGTACTCCCTGTATTTGCATCCTTTTTCTGTGGGTTCTTTCATGTTTCTTTTTTTTTTGAGGGGATCTCTCAGTATCATGCCTGCTTTTCCTATCACTGACTACTGCACTGAACTTTTCATATCACTCCGACTCTTGCTGCTGGTACATCCACCGCATTTCTTTCTCCCACAAGTACTCCACGTTTTCTTATATCTTCTCCACTTTCACCATTTTAACTTTTGTTTCTTTCATTTATGGCATCAGAAAACTTGGTAGAATCATCGGAGGGCTCAGTGGATCACCCCCCATTGAAGTGCAACACTTCCAGGTTGTGAGTGCTCCTGGAGCTCTTAAAGCGATAGGCGCCTCAGATTATCTGACCATAGGCAACTTTGTATCAGATATACAAATCTCATAATTGCACAGTGTGGTGAGCCTTTACTAATTCATATGCCTTCCATCCAACTAATTTATGTCCTATGATCATTGGGCACTATTCATGAATGGGCGGGAAATATGTGTCAGAGAGGTGTATCCCGCCCCTGTAGCTCTGCACCTGTGGACAGGTGTGCCTGGCTGGCATTCACCAGCAGCCGCCACCTGTCTGTGGCTTTGTCCCCCAGTGCACAGTACTCTGCAGGGCAGCCTGGGCAGAGTCGTGGACCCAGTCAGGCAACCAATGGGATGCCCGGCATGGGTCTCACAGTGGATCCCTAATGCATGTAGGTGCAGGTCTGAGTGCATGAATTGCACCAGCTGACACATGGACCCATGCAGCTATGCCCCGGCTGGTGGCGGGCCCTATGGCCAAGCCCTTTGAGCATGGGGTCCACCTGCTGCACCGCCACACCTCCCCCCACACACAGCAGCCCAGTACCCATGCAAGGCCCCCCACATGCCACTGCATCCCTGTGGCAGCAGAAGCAACCCCCCGTACCCCACACATGGCTGCCTCTGACCCGGTGTGCAAAACAACCAACCCTCTCCACCCATAGCTGCCCCATCCCCGGTGTCTCACAAGCCCCCACTCAGCGCTCAGGTGCCCTGGTCCCACACACCTGGTCCTATTCCCCCTGAACCTCATCAGTAGTCAGTGGCTGCCCCACCCCATGGCACTGACACCCCCCGTACCTACACAGTTGGTGCCACAGCTGGACGGCCAGGGGCACTGCCTTCTGCATACCTCCTCAGCCACTGGCCATCTGAGTGATGCTGGGAACATGCCTCTGTTAATAGGCTGTGCATTCCCAGCATCACTTGGACAGCTGGCAGTCAAGAAGGTGTGTGGAGGGCTGTGCAGCTGGCCATCTGGCAGTGGCACCAACTGTGCAGGTGGGGGAAGGGGTGTTGGTGCTGCAGGGATGGGGGGGCCACTGACTACCGATGAGGTTTGGGGGCATGACATCTAGGGTGAAGGGACTACTGGGCCAGCTGGGCATGTCCCCACCACATGTCTGCCTGGGAGTTAGTACCATGGGTGGGTGGAGGGACCACCGGACACTGGCCACCAATGCCTCCATTGGGGTACTGGGTATGGGGGTCTGGGAGGTTGCGGCGGGGCACCTGTGTGTGTATATGTGCGGGGGGGCATTGTCTATGGCATCACTGGGTGAGGGCTACCATGTGTGCACGAGGGACACATGGCAGTCACTGGGCAGGGTAGCCATCTGTTGGGAGGGGGGGATGGCACTGGGTGGGACACGTGGACATGTGCAGGCTCTCTCTTGTTGCACCGCTCCAGCCTTCCCCATCAGCCTAGTGGGCTGGGGCAACTCAGATTGTTGGGTCCCACTGCTGCCACGGGAGCATGCAGTGTGTTATGGCAGGGTTCCACCTGGTGTAGCTGGTGCCCTCCTACTCCCCCAGTGCACAGCTCCCCACGCCATAGTGCATGGCATGTACTGCGGACACCCCCAGCCCACCCCAGCACATTGCTGTCTTGCGAGATAGGAGATTGGGTGCATGGGGCTGCATACCCCATTTGTGCATCCCAGGTGGGGGATGCATTGGGTGCGGAGTGGCTACATGCCATGGATGCACGGCACATAGCCACTCCGCACAATCGTGCATAGGGCCCAATGTTCCCATTTCATTCATAAACTCCTGCTTATTTGTTGTTATCAGTACCTCATCATTTGTGTCTTCCCTTGTCTTAATATGTTTGCCTTCATCATCAGTGCCTTTCTATTATCCCTATACCTTCCATTGCTCATACTCCTCATTATCTGTTATTTCAGTACCACAGCTCCTGCTACTCTGTCTCATTCAGCACACACCAGCAACCTCACAGCTTCTGTCCCTAACTACATAGTAAGTATCAAGTGCAGGACCTACTGACTGTCATTGTTTCTCCTATGCCACTGTACATCACGCCTCCTCATATCGAACTTAATCCTTCTCAATCTCCTTGACCTCCTTCTCAAGCTCCTATGGCCCCTAAGCGGATTTCCAAGACCAACCTTTCCATCAAAGACTGGATTGTGCCCCGCCTGATGGTCAAACTTTCTAAACGAGGTGTCCACTACCCGGCTTCTGCTCGCAGGCAAGAACGATATGACTTATTTCTAGCCTTGTTTGCTTGCCCAGTTGGGAACCCTGGTCCCAGTCAACCTGTTCCTCAACCAGAATCTTCTCTGAATCCAAAATATGAGATTTTATGGCTCAACCTGCATCAGCAATTTTGGATCTGCAATCATATATGACTGTACTTGAGGCCTGAATTCCAATCCAGCCTCTTCCACCCTCCACTCCATCAATTTCTGATGCCATCCCATCTACAAGCAACTCCAACTCTTCCTTCTCCTCAGGAAACAATACCTTCCATCAATATACCACCTCCTTCACTGCCATCGCCTCTCCTCACCTTAGGTACCTCATCCTCCTTATCTCCTCCAATCATTTCTCCCATTCACTTTGTTCCGACTCACCTCCACAAGGACTTTCTTGATGGAAAGGAGGTTAGCTTAGTCTCTCTTCTCATCTTTTCTCATGACATCATGGACAATAGAATTGTTTTTTGTGGCAAAGTGTCAGCAATACTGAAATCTAAAGATCCCTGCCTCCTTTGCAAGATGACAGTGTCTGAATTTTCTTGGCTTTTAGCCTCTTCCTCAATATCATTTGTCAGCATTTCTGGCACGACATGGAGAACTGGACACTTATTTATATCTTTTAGTTGACTTAAGTGTGCACTATGGTGGAACTCATTTCTGGATATGCATGGACATCCCATTAAAACTGTTGGGGGCAAATCCATTTGCAATAACTTCAATGAAAGGGGTTGCTCCACTATTAGATGCTTATTTGTGCATGTCTGCAGTTTCTGTTGCGATGCCCATGCTTGCTATATCTGCCTGAAAGCTCCCAAACCTACCCAATGACAGATCATTCATCCTTCAACTCCAGTCAATGTACCAGCCCTGGTGAAGCTCCTAGCTTCCCATCCTTCTTGTCCATTTGTGCAGCAAATCCTGCTCAGGTTCATCCGTGGTTTTCACACTAGTATCTCCATGCTCCCCTCCACCACCTTCCATTGTGGTAATGTTCAATCTGCCATAAATCTGCTATAAAATAACCTGATGTCATTCAGCTACTAATGCAGAAAGAACTTCAAAAAGACTTCATCCTGATTTCTTTTCCATACCTGTCATTTCCTACCTATCACATCGATCCAGTGGGCATCGCAACCAGAAAGTTTTCTGGTAAGAAGCATCTCATCATTGACTTATCTGCTCCTTGATACTCCTCCATGTCTAGTAGTAATTCACTGATTCCTGCTGATGAGTATTCTCTGTCATATGCTCATATTGATGATGCTATCACGATCATAACACACTTTGGTACTGGCTCCTGGCTATCCAAAGCCATTGTAACGGACACCTTTAAACTTTGCCCATTCACTTGTCTCTCTGGCACGTTTTTGGACAACCATTATTATTTTGTCGTCCATCTCACATTTGGCTGTCGCAGCAGCCCCTAACTCTTTGACATGTTTGCTGAAGACCTTTACTGGGTGTTACTTAACTTCTGTCACTGACCAGCAGTTGTTCATTTGCTCGATGACTTTCTCCTGATCGATCCACCCAGTTCCACTACAGCAGCTGGTATTTCTGCTCTTGTCCAGCTTTTAAATGAACTACAGTCACAGCCAAAGACATGGTCAGATATTCTCTGAAATTTCTGTGCTATTTCTAGAGAAATCTCCTGCTTTCTGCATTTCCACAGTAGGGACAGCAGGGAGAAACTCTTTAGAAATTTCGTGAAATATCTGGAAATATCTGACCATGTCTGTGGCTACTACTGTATCAGTTCCTTTGGCTGAAGAGAAAACAGTAGGACTGGCTACATCCCTCGAATTTCTGGGCATAATCTTCGACCCTGACCATATGGAAGCCCGTTTACCTCTCAAAAAACTGTCTAGGATCCAAGCATTAGTGAAGTCCGTTTCAACTAGATCCTCCTGTACAAAGCGTGAAGTCCTTTCTCCCCTGGAATTCCTTAATTTTACTATGAGAATACAGTGTAGCAGGTCGAATTTGTGTCTGGCATATTCTTGTGATTCAGCATGCAGCACATATTCACATCCGGTAGAATTAGTGCCTTGGCGGATGAGAGAAGGAGAAGCAGTGGCAGACATCTTCTTACCATCATTAATCTGCAGTGAATTCTAGAGTTTCTCTTCTACTCCCTTCTACTCACTTTTTATTTTAACCTGCAGAAAACAGGGTGTAGAGTGAGAGTAACAGAGAGATGGGAGGGGGCGAGGTTAATGCAAAATGAGAGAGTGTGTAGAGTGTTGGAGTGATGGAACAATGAGACATGAGAGAGGGAGGGAGGTGAACACAAATGCCACAGTCTTGCAGTAAACACGTATCTTCGCATCCTTTTGAGGTTTCAGTTTACAATCGCTTTTTCATTTACTCCCTTTTTACTTCTTTACATTTTAAAATTGCCATAGTGACATGGACAGATGATTATATGGATAGAGAGATAGTGGAAGTGGGGGAGCGGAGGACAGTCCTGTCATCATCTGGAGCAGCACGCTGTCAATGAGAGAATCCTGTTTCTAGTTTCAAAGGCCTCATCTTCCACTCCTACTGTTTGTGATGGGACCATCAAAGCAGCAATACAGTGCCACAGACTGAGCACTTCGGACTTTCCAGTTTGCTGATCCGGTGCCTACCTCTCCCCCTCCTGCGCTGGAGATGCCGGTACTGGTGCTGTTGTTGCTGCTCTCGCTCATGGATGGGAGTCGCTCAGTCAGATACACTACACGATGCCTGAGGGGCAGGAATATGGTACTTTTGTTGGGAATATTGCAAAGGATCTGGGATTGGACATCAGATAAATTTCACTTTCTGGCAATTTTTGCTGATTTTTCTCAATAGTGAAAAAAGCGAAAATAAATGGAATGCGAATATAACCTTCTATACAGTAATTCTGCAAGGTCGATCCTTCATTTCTCACCTCTTAACCCAAGCTTCATCAGTTTCTAAATTGCATCACCATGTCCAAATCACAGCTGCAGCAAACTCAGATCTAGCCATATGGCCCCTATTTGCAGCTAGATGGAATGACTGTTCGATGTTCCACAAGAACCCTTCTCCTAAATTGTATCGCAGAATATACACTGATGCTTCCCTGACTCATGGATATGCTGCTGTATTTCAGCAGTCCTGGACTTCCACTCCATGGTCTC
This sequence comes from Neoceratodus forsteri, assembly GCA_016271365.2. Taxonomy (NCBI): domain Eukaryota; kingdom Metazoa; phylum Chordata; order Ceratodontiformes; family Ceratodontidae; genus Neoceratodus; species Neoceratodus forsteri. Next base: position 344,442,319 of record CM028132.1, on the reverse strand, counting down.
CGGATATTTCATCATTCCATGACTTTTCTTCTATATGTCCTCTCTTTGAGACATACTCAATAGTGGCAACCACCTTCCTCTGGGGTCACCACTGGTCCCTTCAATCAGTATCCATCTTTTCTGAGAATCAAATTACCATGGCTATCATCAACAAAGGTCGATCCTCATCTCATTCCTTCATGCTGCTCATGCGGAGGCTAACTTGGCTATCACTTATCCATAGTTGTACATTTAAATATTTTCACATATTGGGCTTTGCAACCAAAGCAGCTGATGCAATATCTTGATTTCATTTTCAGACCTTTCATTGCCTCCATCCTTCAACAGATCCAGTAATGACTCCTCTGCCTTCCTTCAGTGACCTAATAATATAAAGTATTATTGCCAGCAAGCTACCTCCATCTTGTGGGCTGCTCTAGCTCCGTCCGCTAAAGCTACTTATACAACAGCATGGAAAAAGTATTCCTTATTTTGTGCTTTGCAATCCTCCCATTCTACTTCTGTTTCTGTGGACCTTGTTTTAGCATTTCTGACATTTTGCCATCAAGTGCTGTGCTTATCCTATGGAACTATTAAGCAATTCCTATCTGGCACACAGTTTTTTTTTCTTACAATCTGCTCGATCATTGCCATCACTATTTTCCAACCCATCTGTCAAACTTCTTCTACTGGGTTTTCAAAGAATGTTTGTTGCACATATGCCTTGTCATCTTCCTATAGAAAGATCCATAATGAGACACATGTTAGATGTACTGGACTTAGGGCCATTCAAATCTACCTCCAATCTCATGGTTTCATCTGCTATTTGTTTAGCCTTCTATGGATTCCTCCATCCTCGAGAAGTCTCTGTGCCGTCACTCCACTCTACCAACTTTCTTAGGATCAGCAATCTTCATGAAAATGCTGACCATTATATTCTGGCATTACCTTCCTTGAAAACCGACAGATTACAAAAGGGAGTTCTCATAACCTATTACCCTTCATCGAATGCTTGGTGCCCAGTAGCTCAGCTAGAAAAGCTTATGCTCTTCCACACAAACTCAAATCCTTCATCTCGCTTGTTAACTGTGTGACTCTGAGCAAGTCACTTTACTGCCCAGTGCTCCCAGGTCGCCCCTGAAAACAGACACTTGTGCCTAGTGGGCCTTACCTAGTTAGCAAAGACTAAAAAAAAAAAAAAAACAATTTCGGACAATCAATCACCCATGACTACACAATGGTTCATAGATCATGTAAGAACTCTTCTCCAAAGGCTTGGACTTAATCCATATTCATATTCAGGCCACTCATTCTGGATTGGAGCAGCTACTTCAGCATTGAGAAATAATATTCCAGTTCACATCATCAAGGGACTCAGAAGATGGAAGTCATCAGCCTTCGAATCCTGCATCCCTGACCCAGACACAGAACTCAGACAGGCATTTTGGATCATCTCCTCATAGTTTGCCCAGGGGAGGGGCAGATCAGTACCCATGAGTCCTCAGAGGTTTCCCACAAGGGTTTTTTTCCTCTCCTGAGTGCTTCTGGTCATACTCTCTATGAGTCGGAGGAGGTAATCTTTTTGGTCCCTCTATACCCTACACGTACCCAGCTTAAATCTACCAAGGGTGGGAACAGAGAAAGGCCAAAAGTTCATAAATATACAAAAGCACCACATATTCACCAAACATTGAATTATTATTTGCTGATAATCTCAAGGCCCTCCCCCAGTTTATTGTCTGCGTTGCCTCCTGCCAGCTACTGCATTGGTAGTCATAGTGGTTCAGCCAAATTCTGGAAGTCGAAGTGAATTTGTAAGGCTCAGCTGGAAGCTGAATCAAAATAGCCACTGGCCCCCTTCTCTCAGCCTTACCCTTAGCCTTATTTGAGCCCATAAGTCAGGGGTAGGAATAGGAAGTAGGGGAAAGGAATAGGAAGACTGATGGAGAGGGTTAGAACCCTGTATCAGCACTAGACTGTGGGGTTATATAGGCTCGATGAGCAGACCTGATGGACCTTTGATCTTTCTCTGCAGTCACTGTCTATGTTTCTAAGTAGTGTGATTGCCGGCTACATGGTCAATATGTTATAAACCACCACATTTTTAATTTGATAAAAATAACAAAACAATGATTTATAATGTCAAAACTGATAACAAAACCTTGCTCTTCTGCTTTGGGAAGTGAATTGCACTTAATGAAACCCTATGCATATAACTGTGAATAGGGTACATAGAGAAAATTTCAGCAGTGGAAGAGCTGCAAATATAGCTGTTTCTCTTCTAGGGTCATGAATTGTTATATGGGTAATAGCAAGGCCCAACTTACTGTTTAGATTCCTCATTGCTAAAAAAGTTTATAAGTCAGCATTTCTATTTGGCTGTTTCTATGGTGATGGAATGTATTGATAAAATGCATCCTCCTGCTCTCTTCTGTAGAGACAATTGCTATGTTTATATGTACTGGGAATCAATTAGTTTGTAATCAATTCACTTTATTCAGATTGTAATCCTTTTTGGTTTACATGCTGTTGGACTGATGAGAATGAACTGAATTGATTACAAGGTGACTGATTCCCATTGCATGTAAACACATAGCAAATGAAGATTTTGAATCTGGTTGCATTCCTTTTGCTGCAGTTTCAACAGTAAGTATAACAGAATCAATTCACAATCAGGTTTACATATACAAAGTAACCGGGTTCAAAACAGTCAGTGCTTTTGAACCATTGCAGTTGAACCCAGTTCGGACTGAAACAGGAGCCCAACTGAGTTTACATGAGCTTCCAATTGAGAAATGCAGCATTGATTCCACTGAAATTGGAGTTAGAACCTGGTTCCAGTGTGCATGTAAACAAGGTAAGGGGTGAACAAGATTGTTAAGTGACGAAGTCAAAGTGCTCAGTTATCTGTGCCAGTTAAAGCTGCTATGATTTAGAAGATGCTGGACTGATGATACCTTCATTTCTAACCTGAAATAATTGACAGCCAGATTTTCAGCCATCACCAATATTGGTAACCTATGTATCTCAGGACTACAAAGATTGGAAATCTTGTACATTAACGTGTTGCTAAGAGAAGCAATCAGTTGGACAACATTTGATCAGCAGGCTACAGCTTCAAAAAAACGACTGCTTCATGACTGATACTAACAAGCATTTGTCAATGCCGAATGTTTGCTTGCTGGCATTGGCATTGGTAATGTAGAAGTTACAGAGCTGCATAATAGGAATGGCAGTGAAGTACTGAACTGAAGCCAACCCCACCACCACCCTGCAGAGAGTGACAGGCATTGGGGTGTGCCTTTGGGTCGTCAGCCATAACGGCCACGCCATTTCACCACACCCTACCCTACAGACACTGACAAGTGTCACAGTGTGCCTTGGGGTCTTTGGCCCTTATGTGCACCCCATTCCATCAGAAAATACGGTGAGATGGGTGCGGTATAGGAGAATGGGGTGAACTTTGGGGCTGAAGGGTCCAAGGCATACCTCGATGCCTCTCACTGGCTGTAGGGTGTGGAATGGTATGAGCATTACGGGCAAGAATCCCAAGTTACAGCCCTGATGCCTGTCATTCTCTGCAGGGTAGGGCGTTATGGTTGGATACCGTAACACCTCAGGCAGTCGTTGGTATTTTCACTCCAAATTTTCAACATGGTGTTTTTGTGACCACTCCTCATGAACAGTGGCAATATCAGTTTGTTAGCCGAAAGCTGCTTATGCACAGCGACTACAGCATTTAGCACCACAGGTACAAAAACACATTCCGAACAGGATGTGAAAAATGACAGCTGCACTGTTCATGGGGGGGTGTAAAAAATGGCAATGTTGCAAATTTGCAGTAAAAATATTCAAAAAACTGGTGAAGTCACGAGCGTGCATAGAAACTGTGCAATGCACACCTGTAATGTAATTAGTTTGGGGATTTTTTACAGCAGATTGTCAACACAGGCATTTTGGGACCTCCGACCATGAACAGTGTCACTGTGATTTTCTTTATCTGTCCCGAACAATGATTTCCCACAGCGACCACGCATCTCTGCACTGAAAGTGTGAAAACACATTTCGGCCATGTTGTGAAAAATGACTGCTGTACTGTTCATAAGGAAGTGTGGAAAAATGCCACTGGTGAAAATATTACAAAGTCATGAACTTATGAGGGTGCGTGGAAACTGCGCAATGCTCACTCGTAACACAGTCATTTTATGGACTTTTGTCACCAGATTTTCAACATAGTCATTTGCATAGACCTCTGCTCATGAACAGTGTAACTGTGATTTTCTTAATCTGTCCCAAACATTGCTTTTGCACACCGACTGCACCATTGTGCGCTACATGTACGGAAACACATTTTGGGTGACATGTGAAAAATGGCAGCTGTACTGCTCATAAGGAAGTGTAATAAAATGCCAATGTTAAAAATCTGGAGTGAAAATATTGAAAATTCGCAAACTTACGAGCGTGCATAGGAACTGCGCAACGCACGCTCGTAAAACAGACATTTTTAGGAATTTTTTCACCATATTTTCTACATAGCAATTTTAAGACCTCTGCTCATGAACAGTGTCACTGTGATTTTCTTAATGTGTCCCATACATTGATTTCGCACACCGACTGCGCCATTGTGCGCTACATGGACGGAAGCACGTTTTGGGCAAGATGTAAAAAATGACAGCTGTACTGCTCATAAGGAGGTATGGTAAAATGGCAATGTTGAAAATCTGGAGTGAAAATATTGAAAATTCATGAACTTACGAGTGTGCATAAGAACTACTTTTATGGCATGCGGCTTGTAAAACAGTCATTTTTGGAATTTTTCCACCAAATTTTCAACATAGGCTTTTGAGAGCCACCTTATGAACAGTGGCAGTGTCGTTGATTACTTGGTCCCAAAGATGATTTTGCGAGTGATCATGGAATCCACCTTCGGGTCCGGCCACCCATGACAGTGAGAACATTCATAAGAAGGGGTCCCAAAACCCCATGTTGAAAATTTGGTGCAAAAATTCCAAAAATGCCTGAGATATGCAGCAAAGTTGAAAAACCCTATCTATCCTATTATACAGCTTACGCATTTCTTCAGTTCGTGGTCAGCTTTGAAGAATGTAGATGTGTTCCCGGTCCACCGAAGATCATCGCTGGAGTCCGGAGGTAAGTATGGGGTGGGAGGGTGTGGGAGGCAGGGTGCGCAGTGGGTGGGCACGGGTGGGCTGGGTGAATGCCGAGGGAATGTTTTCTTGTTTACAGGTTTTTTAACAGGAAGGCGATGCGGACATTTGCCACGCTGGGGTGGGCTCCCAGCATGGCAGCTAGAAGGCTGTTTGGGGGGCTGGAGCCGACGGGGGATTAGGCACCCCCGTCGGCCATACGGACTTGTGCCCGCTGGGGTGGGCTCCCAGTGTGGCAGCTGTAAGGCTGCTTGGGGGGGCTGGAGCCGATGGGGGATTGGGCACCCCCGTTGGCCATATGGACTTGTGCCATGCTGGGGTGGGCTCCCAGCGTGGCAGCTGTTTGGGGGGTCTGGAGCCAACGGGGGATTGGGCAACCCCATCGCCCATATGGATGTGTTGCCACGCTGGGGTGGGCACCCAGCATGGCATCTGGAACTCTGGGGGGGAAGTGCAGCACAGCCAACGGGAGATTGGGCACCCCCGTCGGCTATACAGTGTGTGTGTGTGGGGGGGCTAGCACATAGTATGTGTGCTCGTGTGTGTAAGGCAGTATGCGTGTGCGTGTGTGTAAGGGGGGAGCATGCATGAGCAGGTGATATCTTATTGCTGCTCACTGAAGCGTAGCTCCCTCTTTCAACTGTATGCCATTGCATTTTCAACTGCTGTCATAGACAGCTCCAGCAGTGATTGGAGAACTGCGACCGCGCCTGCAAACACACTGACTGAACTGGAAGACACTGACACACCTCCGAAAAACTTGGATGATGGCACTATGTTTCTTGCACATGTTTGCAAGCAAACATAAAAATCTCATAATCTGTCCTGGGATTTCTGTACTCTGCTTGGGGTCCAGTATTTGCAGGCTACTAAAACTTTTGAACTGGTGCTGCTGTTGGCTGTTAGCAACTACTACCCCCCCCCCCCAGTCTACTGTGCCTAAATCAGTTAATTTTATCTGGTAATATTCTATACCAGAGCCTATCTCCTGCACTGGTTTTATTAGCTTGCACCTTAGCTGTCTGGGTGGTGGCAGTCTGCCACTGTCTGGTATTGCTGTCTATACTGTATAGCACTTGTGTCTTATTTGCATTATATTTCATCTTTATCTTGTGTAGCCCTGAATATTCTGCCTGTAAATTGTAACTGTGCACTATTATTTTATTGTATTTTTATTGTACTTTTGTATGGTGGCAAGTGAAAACAGCTAAGTAAAAACAGCTAACAAGTGAAAACAGCTAAGAAAATAGCTAAGTCAAATACAGCAACCGAAATTGCCCCTCCCTGAGGTGCACCCCCATAGTTGGTATTCTCCAAGAAGGAGTGTGAGCAAAGCCCCCACAAGGGGTGCAGGGGCTTGCCACCGCAAAAAAATAAAACTTGCTGTATTTGACTGAGCTGTTTTGTATTAGCTGTTTTTGGTGGTTGCTGTTTTTACTTTGCTGTTTTCACATGACACCCTTGTGTATTATTACTACTGCTCCCTGCAGTATGTATTTTCACTTGCACATCAGGTACTGCATACTCCCCTTCCCCCATCCCCCAGGACGCACCTGGAAATGAGCTGTTACAAGCTCAGTATGTCTTTGCTGGTGAAACATTTGAAATAAATACATTAATTAAAGAAAAGCTATTCTATTCCTTTATGGTTTTTGCACACTACAATGTGCGTGTGTATATATGTGTGTGTGTGTGTGTGTGTGTGTGTGTGTGTGTGTCCTAGGAACCACAACTGCAATAATGCAGCAGCCAAGTGGATATAGCCATCTGAAATTTCCACTGGCCAAACTATATTTACCTAAATCCAAGGGGAGACTGGCACTTCCACATTTTAAATTGTATTACTTAACCATGCAAATAAGCCAGATTAGTAATTGGTTCATCTCCATGGACATAGGTGGACATACTAAAGATATTAAACAAACAATCCACCAGTATCATTTATAGGGCATGTCTTATATGTGGAACTGTTGAACTCCATCAGAGGCTCACACTTTACTTCTGCAGCGAAAACCCCTATTATAAGAATAGGGCTCCTATAAGTTGAACGGTGGTTTTCATTTGTGTCAAAGGTAGCCTAAAGATGTATAGTAATGGTTTGAAAATTGCCTCATAGGATTCAAAGGGGCATGCCCCCATGCTGTCCATGGTAGGACATCACAAAATGTCCGAGCTCGAAGGCATGGTCAGTGGATAGGGAAGCTGGAAAAGATTGACTGGCTGGCAGTTCAGCCAGAGTTACAGTCCCTTCCCTTCTTTAAAGGACAGACTGAAAAGTTATGATTTCACCCAAGAGGGACTGTTGCTGCGGCAAGGTAACAGGCTATGAGACCCAATACTGAATCTCACAACTTTACTTTAAGCCCTTTACTCTGTCCCAGCCATTCTTGAACTCATTAATGTTTTTTGCACCAACCACCTCAGCTGGTAGGCTGTTCCATGACTCAAGCACCCTTTCCATAACATGGAAACATAGACAATATTGGCAGGAAAATACCATCAGTCTATCCAGTCTGCCCAGTTTTATCCTACTGTATCCCATGACCTATTGTCTTCCTGGGGTTTTACCTTTGCCTCCCTCACTTGCTTCTTGCCTTGCCATTACCTCCTGAGTACCATTAGTAAAGTAAAACCTTCTTGCATCCCTCCAGAATCTCCCCTTATTTTTGAAGACCATTCCAGCTAAATCGTTCCTTGCCATTTACCTTGTTTATTGATTTCAGGAACTTAAAGGTGTCTATCATGTTGCACCTCTCTCTTGTGACCTCCAGTGAGTACATGTTCAGTGCCCTAAACCGATCCTCACAGGATTTGTCCGGTTGGCCCTGTATCATTGTGGTTCCTCTATGCTGCATTGCCTATAGCCTCGCTCTGTCTGTCCTCGAGGACTTCAGAACTGTGCACAGTATTCCAGATAGGGTCTTAACAGTGATGTACAGAGAGGTAGTACTACCTCTTTCTGCCATCTATCAAAACCCCTTCCAATACACCCCAACATTCTGGTTACTTTGCTATAAGCCTGGTTACATTGGCAAGTTTGTTCTAGGGAGTCACTACTAATGACCCCAAGGTCCTTTTCCTCTACAGTACTGGACAGCTTGACCTTTCACATACGCTACAGGGTTTTCCCTTTATGCATCACCTTGCACTTTTCGGCATTCAATTTCAACTGTTAGACCTTGGATCACCTCTCTAACCTTTGCAGGTCCCTCTGTATCTTGCTTACCCGCTCCTTGCTGCCTACCCTGTGTGCCATCTGCAAAGAGACACATATTGAAAAGAACTGGTCCCCAGACTGACCCCTGTGGTACCCCACTTGTGACCTCCTTTTCCCCTGATTTGACTCAGTTTAATACCATGCTCTGCTGTCTCCTCCCTAAGCAACTTCCCACCCAACTAACTAGGTCCTTTGCTGCTCCTAAACATAGAAACATAGACTTTGACGGCAGATAAGGACTACTTGGCCCACCCAGTCTGCTCATTTCCCTACCTACTGGATAAGCTGCAGATTTTAGTTAACCAACAGCCTACTTCCTGCCACCCCCCACTACAATTGCCTTGTGTCTGTCCCATGCATGTTTGAATTCCCCCACTGTTTTAGCCCCAACAACCTCCCCAGGAAGGCAGTTCCACACATCCACCACTCTCTCTGTGAAAAAAAATTCCTTACATTACCCCTGAGCCATCCCCCCTCTATCTTTAAATTATGTCCCCTTGTTCTTACACATCTCTTTTTCTGCAAGATGCTACCGTCCTGGACTTTGTTGATTCCCTTGAGGTACTTGAACATTTCTATCATGTTCCCCCGTCCCTCCTTTCATCAAGGGTATACATATTAAGCTCTCTCAGTCTCTCTTCATATGGTTTCTGATGCAGACCCTGCACCATTTTAGTTGCCCTCCTCTGGACTGCTTCCATCCTGTCTATGTCCTTGCGTAGATGAGGTCTCCAAAACTGCACACAGTACTCCAGATCAAGAGTTCTCACACTTTGTCATAGTGAGCGTCCCCCAAGGCTTGGAAAAGATCCTGAGCCTCCCCCTAATATAGAAATAATTTTGGGCCTCCCCATAGTTAGAACAACTATCATACTTTGCACATTACAGGAAGAATACAATGAAGTGCATTTGAGTAGTTGAGTTTATTCTCATTTTATTGAACTTATTGTCCCTTTCTTTATACCCCCTTCCCCAGGTCAGCCTACTCGCTCTACACTTCTGACTTTTGGACTCTATTTACTCCTCGTTGCAATACCTCCATGAGTCAGATTACTTTCTTTGTCAGTTTTACCCTGCTCTCATCTTCTCAGGGACCATTTTGCTCCCTCCTGCTCTTGCTCCGAGTATCTCTATGTTTAGCCTTTGTATTTGTGATTTTCTGCAGCCAGTATAAAGGGTCAGTTGTTACCTTGTCCCTATTCATTTGCATTATTTTGAATTTTGTTTTGCACAGTTTCCAAGAATTGTATTTCCCCCATGTCATACCAGGAAACAAGTGTTTGTTGAGCATGTCTTTCCTGGTAACCATTTTGTATATAAATTTGCATGCCATTATTCACTTTCACTTTGCTACATCCTTCATACGAAACATCCAAAACTTGACATTTAAATATAGTACATTTTAAAGCTTGCTTGAGCCTCCCCTGAAACAGGTTGGGGCCTCCCCTGGGAGGCTGGCCTCACCATTTGAGAAACCCTGTCCTAGATCATCTAATTTCTTTAGCAACCTTCTGTGTTGCACTGAGGAGAATGCCTTGCTGAAGTCAGAATAAATCTACTGCTTGTCCCTTATCCACTACCCTTCTTACCCAGTCAAAGAATATTATCAAGTTGGTCTGACAAGACCTCCCTGCCACAGACCCATGCTGCTTACTATCCAGTAGTGCATTTCTCTCCAGGTAACCCAGTAGGTCCTCTTCGACTACTGTCTCCATGAGATTACCTACAATGGAATTACCTACTGGTTCCTCCTTGTGCCCTGCCTTGTGAAGTGGCACCATGTCCACTATCCTCCAGTTCCTCAGAACTACCCCTGACTGTAGTGAGCTGTTGAATAGCCCTGCCAGATTTTCAGATAGTTCCAATACCAGTTCCCTGAGCACCTTTGGGTGAATTCCATCTGGCCCTAGAGCCATCTATTTGCAGGGATACAAGCCCTTTTCTAACCCTTTCTCCTGTAATTACCTCCTGCCCAATTTCTGGGATCCCACTTGCAGCAGCCTTTATGCTGCTTTCTGGCAGATGCCCCTATCCTCCACTGTGACTACTGAGCAGTAGTAGTCATGTAGAATGGTTGTCTTCTGCTAATGTTCATCTACTACCCTGCCCCCTCCATCAGCATAATAATTCCTCCTCTTGTCTTCCTTTTCCCCCCTTGATGTACCTGAATAACTGCTTTCCCTCTCCCTTAACCCCCACAGTTCAGTGTCTAATTTTGTGTCCTGACTGCCTTCTTGGCCTTCTTCATCTTTGGCTAGTATTGGCTCCATTCCTTGTCTCATTTTTTTCTCCTTTTAGCTAATGAGGCCCTTTACTGGACATCACTGTCTCCCTAACCTTTTTACAGAACTAGATTGGTCTGCTGTGCCTATTACTGCTGGTAACCTTTCTCAAAACATTCTTATTTGGTTGCTTTGACATTAGTTCCTTTTATCTCTCCCCACCTCTCCTCAAGCCCCTAATTTTGTCCACTACAAACAACTTACCGTTGACTAATTCCCACATTTGATCAAAGTCTGCTCAGCTGAAAACCAGAACCACAGCCTTAGGTAAGGGTATACTGGTATCCAGGGCCAGTTTAAATCATATGGTGTTATGATCTTTGGACTCCTGAGGTTCCCCAACTTGCAGTCCACCTAGCATTTCTTGTTTTTGTTGACTCTATTTATGCTTCTCCCAGGCTGGGCATCCTTCTGGGATATACATGCGGCAAGGACTGCTACTCCCTGCCTGAATCCTGGTCTTGAAGGTACTCCCCTGACATCCCAGGCAGACCTAGCCTCCCGGATCAACCCCTGGGATGGGTCTGTTCTCCCTTAACAGCCTTTCTGATATTAGAGAGGTCTTACCTGGGTGTGCTGCATTGGCCAGGAGTCCCCCGAGGAGATGAGCCGGTGGTGGGATGTGAGTCCTGCCCCTGGAGCCCCCATCATCTCCACAATCCTTGGAGGGGATTTTTCTTCTTATTTTTTCCCCCTGTGAGTGTGACATGCAGTGGCATCCATGCACACTTATCCTGCTGATGCCTGCCACACTCCTCCCCCTCTTACGCTGGCTGGTGTGTCTGTGCTGTCCCTGATCTCCATCGGGGGTCACTAGGATGCCAAGCAGGCCCTAGAACCCTCCCCAGAGAGAGGAGACCAGTCCTCCGGATGTTCAATCCTCTCTCTCCCCTGCCGACCCCTGATGTCCCGGGCTCGTTCCCGAACCCAGGTTGCTGGTGTGGCATGAGGTGTGACATCCAGTGCCTCAACCCTCAGCACCACCAGGCTGGCCCACCTAGCATTTCTGAGCTGGTGATAACCACATTGAGAATAGCAGCCTGTTTTGTGGGTTCCTTGAGCAGATGCACCAGCAGACAGTCTCACAATGTATTTAGCAGGGCCTGATTTCTGGTGCTCTGCTGGAATGTCCCAGTTTACTTCTGGCAGATTAAGATCCCCCACAACCACTACCTCCCTGTTTGGGGCCCCCTTCTCAGTGTCTGCCCCTATTTCTCTATCCTCTTCACCTCCCTATCCTGGTGGTCTGTAGACCATCCCACGTGCAATTTATTTCCCAATACTTTCATGAGCTGTACCCACAGCAATTCTGTTTCACCCTATTCTCCCCAATGGACCCATCCTCCACCACTTCTTTTTTTTTTCCCCATATACATTTTCTTCTCCTCTGTCAGAGGAGGCAGACTGCTCTGGCCCCTGCTTTGGAGAGGGCTCGTCTCTCCGGTGGGATTTTCCCCTCACCCGCTCCAACTGGCCATTCCCTATGGGTTACTTCCCTGTGACAGGGCTAGTGGTGCCGGCCTCCCCTCAGCCCTGGAAGCCAACTTCTAGATTGCTGGGGGAGGCGTGGGCACAATCCACCATCACAGAGCCTGCCAGCTTTGACTTTTTTACCATTTTGTCCCAGGACCCATGCATGTATAATAGGTGGTGGTGACTGTCTCCACCTCCATGGAGGCAGCCTTACACCCTGTGCATGGGTCCACTCCATTCTAGCATTGCACCTGTGCTGATACCCAGCTTCCACTGGGTGTCAGTCTACAGCATGGCGTTGAGTCCTCCCACCTCTGAGGAAGGAGAGCTGTCAGTGGATGCTCAATCCTTGCTCACCCCGGTCAATCCCTGAGTGACTGGAGTCCATTCCCAAACTCGGGTCACTGGAGTAGTGCAAGGTAAGGTGTCCAGTGCCTCAGCCCTCTGCAGCACTGGGCCAGCCCAATCCTCTACCACTTCTATGCTTTCCTTGGCATAAAATATTACTCCGCCTCTTTTACCCTTCGCCCCATCTCTCCTATACATAGTATATCCTGATACTGCCAAGTCCAGGTAATTAGTCCCAGTGGCCCATGTTTCTGTAATGGCTACAAGGTCTAATCTCACATCTCCCATCATTGCCTTTGAGCTTACCAATTTTGTTTCCTAGACTTCTGGCATTTAGGCTGACTGCCTTCCAGCTTTTGTCTATATCATGCTCCCTCTTGTGAACTCCTCTCATTTTGTCATCCCCTCCCTTAACTTCCTGGTTTTCCTGCTCCCTGCTGGCATTATGAGTCCCTCTCCCCTGGCGACCTTACTAAACTTATCATGGATCCTGCTTTGTTGCTTTCATCCCCACTGCTCCAAGCCTCCATTTCTGAGGGAGTCCTAGCTAGGCACCCCTTTTGCTCCCTTTCCTCTGTGGTTCCCTTTGCCTCAGTCTCTTTCCCTCTTGATTTAAATGGCCACTGACACAGACATCAAACTTCTGCCCAAGCGCACTGGTCCCCTCTCTTGTTAGGTGAAGAATGTCATCCTTGAAGGGCCACTTACCCCAGAAGCCGCTCCATTCTCCCACAAAATGGTACCCCTCCTCCTGACACATCCCGTCAAACACCTGTTAAATTCCTTAAACTCCTCTTTCCTCACCAAATCTTTCCCAATCCCCCTTCCCCACACAGGGAACCCTCAGAAAAGGCCAGAGAAGCTGAGTGTGCCTTCAGTCTGTGTACCAGCCTTTGAATGTTCAGCTTCACTGTCTCAATAGGATGGTTTGTCAGATTGTTGGCACCCAAGTGTACAAGCACCCCAAGCTCCCACTCCCCATCCTCTACCATCTTCCCTATCCTATCTATATCCCAGATGGCTGATGCTCCTGGAAGGCATCTAACCATGCCTTCCCCTTTTCCTCTCCATAGCCACCTTCTCCACCCCTCTAATCATAGAGTCCTCTACTACTAGGATACTGTTATAGACCTGTCGGGGGGGGGGACGGGACTGCAGAGGATGGTGATAAATGGGGTCAAGTCAGAGAGAGAGGGAGGTCACAAGTGAGGTGTCACAGGGCCCAGTCCTGGAGCTGGTCCTTTTCAATATGTTCATCAGATACATAGGAGAAGGAATACAGGGCAAGATGTGTCTCTTTGTAGATGACACTAAGCTCTGTGGCAGGGAGGACAGTGAGGAAGGGGTTAGGGAGTTATAACAGGACCTGCAAAGGTTAGAGAGGTGGTCCAGAGTTTGACAGTTGAAATTCAACACCAAGAAGTGCAAAGTGATGCACATACAGAACAAGAACCCCATGATGGAATATTGGATGGGATGGGTTAAGTTGGACTTTATCTCTGAGGAAAGGGACCTGAAAGACATCACATGTGACTCCCTAAAACAATCAAACCAACGTAACAAGGCCTAAAGCAAAGCAGAGAAAATGTTGTGTATTCAGAGGTTGTTCAACAGCAGGACGAAAGACACGATGCTACAATGCAAGCAATGTGAGAAGGCAGTAGGGATGGCTGGGGGGATACTGGGATGTAGAGAGAGAAGCATCACCTGTAGAAAACAGGAAGTTGTTATCCCTCTGTACAGACAGTTGGTGAGACCCCATCTGGAGTACTGCGTCCAGTTCTGGAGACCCCATCTCTGCAAGGACATAGACAGGATGGAGGCAGTCCAGAGGAGGGCAACTAAAATGCTGTAGGGTCAGGGACATGATAGAAACTTTTACGTACCTCAAGAGAATCAACAAAGTCCAAGAGGGTAGCATCTTTCAGAAAAAGATGTGCAAGAACAAGGGGCCACAATTTGAAGATAGAGGGGGTATGGCCCGGGGGCAATGTGAGGAAGTATTTTTTCACAGAGGTGGTAGTGGATGCATGCAACAGCCTTCCTGAGGAGGTCATGGGGGTCAAAAAACAGTGGGAAAATTCAAGAATGCATGGGACAGGCATAAGGCAATTCTGGTGGGGGGGTAGGAAGAAGTAGGCTGTTGGTTAACTAGGATCTGCAGCGTATCCAATTGGTAGGAAATAGGCAGACTAGGTGGGCCAAGTGGTCCTTATCTGCCATCAAAGTCTATATTTCTATGTTTCTACCTCTCTATAGAGCAACAGAACACTCAAAAAGTGCACACAGGGATAGTGGTGTTTACAATACTGAACTTGTAGAACCATAATATGCAAACTGAGCACTCACCACCTCTGTTGTTTTGAAAAGATGACACCGCCACTTCAAATTCATTTACTTGCAAAAATGCTTTATTTTATTTCTCAAAAGTGCAAAAAACTACTAGAAGACATGGGAGGCTGCCTGATGCATTTCAGACCTTTGCTAAGATCCTTTTTCAAAAGCAATATCATTCAGGAAAAGCTGCATTTAAATAGTAGTCATTAGTGATGATGTCAGAAAATTGTCATAGTTCTTATTGGTTAATGGCTATTATGAACTACATCTGAAGTTAATCGGCTTCCTAAACAACACTAGGTGAAAGTACAATAAGTGTCCAGGTTAAAAATATACATTTAAACATGTAAATACATATTTACAATAGAAATGAATCTCCTAAAAATGCAGGTTTTTAACCATCCTATTTTTACTTAATTATATTATTTGTGGCCAGCCTGGTGATGCTGAGGGTTGAGGCGCTGGACGCCACACCTTGTGCTGCACTGGTGACCCAGGTTCGAGAACATTCCTGGGCCATCGGGGGTCAGCAGTGGAGGGAGAGGATTGAGCATCTGGTGGACTGCTCTCCTCTCCATGGGGAGGGCTCGGGATATACATTGCTCTGTGGGGGCCTCCGATGGAAGTCAAGGATATTGCAGGTGCGGTGTCAGCAAGGGGGAAGCACGGCAGATGTCAGCATGCAATGTCTGGACATCATTGCACATCTGTGCTTTGGGGAAAAAATGGAGGAAAATGTCAGTCGGTTGTGGTTTCTTGACGTCTGTACCTCTCTTCACCCAGGGGATTTATCTGGAATCATGCTCCAGTATTAGATCCAGGCCAGGCGAGGGGGCCCCCTGCAGGTACTGTGCTTGCTAACTGGATGTGAGTGAGCTGGTAAGTTGAATGGAGAGAGAGGACAGCGGCCGGATGACATGCAGACTGAGCTGTAGGTGGCATAAATAATGTAGTGATAAAAAAATAATTATATTATTCGTGACAGCTGTAGTGAACTTTTCATGGGTTCAAAACACATCAAACTCATGCCCTCACTTTTTCTATCCTGAATTGCATGGTGCACGCTTATAATCTTTAGCTTCTATTGACAGCTTGCTATCTAAATGTTAAATAGCTATAGGTCACTGGTGAGGCCACATTTGGAATACTGTGCCCAGCATACCTCTCAACTGTCACACATTATGAGGTACGTCACTCATTTTACCTCTCAGAAACCCTTTGTCCATCATGGGGCAGGTGATAGTCCACATTCTCCACTGAGACTTTAAAGCAGAAATTCATAATAATCTATTATACTTAGTTATACAAAAACATTATGAACATTAGTGCACTGATAGCTATAGTGTTCTGAGCTTCCCGTGCCATGTCAGATGATGTGTTACACATTTTGCTCATTTGTCACACATCGTGTCACACATTTTGGTGGAGAAAGGTTGAGAGATATGGTGCCCAGTTCTGAAGTCCCCACCTAAGAAAAAACAAAGACAGACTAGAGGTGGTGCAGTGTAGGGTAAACAGAATGATTCAGAGCCAGCAGGTCAGATCATGCAAGGACTACTTAAAGCTCTGAACATGTACTTGCTAGAGACCAGAAGGGAAAAGGTGATGTGGCAGAGACCTTCAAGTTCCTAAAAGGAATGAACAAGGTAGATTGTGAAGAAATGTTCAGCAAAAATTAGCAAATAAAAGACACGGGGACATGAGTAAAAACTAGTGAGGGAGGAGGCATTCAGGAAGGATGTGAGACTTGAGTGGAAACTGGCAGGGAGCATTCAGGAGGGATGTGAGACAAACTGTTGGGGGCATTCAGGAGGGATATGAGATACGGGTGGAAACTGATGGGGGGCATTCAGGAGGGATATGAGATACGAGTGGAAACTGATGGGGGGCATTCAGGAGGAGATATGAGATCTGGTGGAAACTGATGGGGGGCATTCAGGAGGGATATGAGATACGGTGGAAACTGATGGGGGCATTCAGGAGGGATGAGAGATGGTGGAAACTGATGGAGGCATTCAGGAGGGATGAGACATGAGAGGAAGTTGTTGGGGGATTCAGGAGAGATGTGAGACATGAGAGGAAGTTGTTGGGGGATTCAGGAGATGTGAGACATGAGAGGAAGTTGTTGGGGGATTCAGGAGGGATGTGAGACATGAGAGGAAGTTGTTGGGGCATTCAGGAGGGATGTGAGACATGAGAGGAAGTTGTTGGGGGATTCAGGAGATGTGAGACATGAGAGGAAGCTGTTGGGGGATTCAGGACGGATGTGAGACATGAGAGGAAGTTGTTGGGGGATTCAGGAGATGGAGACATGAGAGGAAGTTGTTGGGGGATTCAGGAGAGATATGAGACATGAGAAGAAGTTGTTGGGGATTCAGGAGAGATGTGAGACATGAGAGGAAGTTGTTGGGGGATTCAGGAGAGATGAGACATGAGAGGAAGTTGTTGGGGATTCAGGAGAGATGTGAGACATGAGAGGAAGTTGTTGGGGATTCAGGAGAGATGTGAGACATGAGAGAAGTTGTTGGGGGATTCAGGAGAGATGTGAGACATGAGAGGAAGTTGTTGGGGGATTCAGGAGGGATGTGAGACATGAGAGGAAGTTGTTGGGGGATTCAGGAGGGATGTGAGACATGAGAGGAAGTTGTTGGGGAATTCAGGAGGATGTGAGACATGAGAGGAAGTTGTTGGGGGATTCAGGAGGGATGTGAGACATGAGAGGAAGTTGTTGGGGATTCAGGAGGGATGTGAGACATGAGAGGAAGTTGTTGGGGGATTCAGGAGGATGTGAGACATGAGAGGAAGTTGTTGGGGGGATTCAGGAGGGATGTGAGACATGAGAGGAAGTTGTTGGGGGATTCAGGAGGGATGTGAGACATGAGAGGAAGTTGTTGGGGGATTCAGGAGGGATGTGAGACATGAGAGGAAGTTGTTGGGGGATTCAGGAGGATGTGAGACATGAGAGGAAGTTGTTGGGGGATTCAGGAGATGTGAGACATGAGAGGAAGTTGTTGGGGGATTCAGGAGAGATGTGAGACATGAGAGGAAGTTGTTGGGGATTCAGGAGGGATGTGAGACATGAGAGGAAGTTGTTGGGGGATTCAGGAGAGATGTGAGACATGAGAGAGGAAGTTGTTGGGGGATTCAGGAGAGATGTGAGACATGAGAGGAAGTTGTTGGGGATTCAGGAGAGATGTGAGACATGAGAGGAAGTTGTTGGGGGATTCAGGAGATGTGAGACATGAGAGGAAGTTGTTGGGGGATTCAGGAGAGATGTGAGACATGAGAGGAAGTTGGGGGATTCAGGAGATGTGAGACATGAGAGGAAGTTGTTGGGGGATTCAGGAGAGATGTGAGACATGAGAGGAAGTTGTTGGAGTTCAGGAGAGATGTGAGACATGAGAGGAAGTTGTTGGGGATTCAGGAGGATGTGAGACATGAGAGGAAGTTGTTGGGGATTCAGGAGGGATGTGAGACATGAGAGAAGTTGTTGGGGATTCAGGAGAGATGTGAGACATGAGAGGAAGTTGTTGGGGGGATTCAGGAGAGATGTGAGACATGAGAGGAAGTTGTTGGGGGGATTCAGGAGGGATGTGAGACATGAGAGGAAGTTGTTGGGGGGATTCAGGAGGGATGTGAGACATGAGAGGAAGTTGTTGGGGGGATTCAGGAGGGATGTGAGACATGAGAGGAAGTTGTTGGGGGGATTCAGGAGAGATGTGAGACATGAGAGGAAGTTGTTGGGGGATTCAGGAGGATGTGAGACATGAGAGGAAGTTGTTGGGGATTCAGGAGAGATGAGACATGAGAGGAAGTTGTTGGGGGTTTCAGGAGGATGTGAGACATGAGAGGAAGTTGTTGGGGGGATTCAGGAGGGATGTGAGACATGAGAGGAAGTTGTTGGGGGGATTCAGGAGGGATGTGAGACATGACATGACCTGACTTTTTTTTTCATTCACCACATTCTGCCTACAACAAAGTTTTACTGTGTGTGTGAGAGAAGTTGTTTTTGCTGAACTTTACATCATTATGTGAGAAGCTGTTTTGTGCTGGACTTGAAACATCTTTGTGCCAAGGCTCCCCCTGCAATTAAGAACTTGAATCAGCTGTAGAAGCTAAACCGGCAGCCAGTGAGAGGGCCATGGACTGGGAGCTTGTGTTCTTTGCAGCAGAGGAGGGGCAGTCAGCATAAAAGGGTGTTCGCAGCTACCACACAAGCATGGTAATGCAAACGTAAGTGGTGCGAACGCCACTCGGCATCAAAAAAATTGTAGGTTTAGTGAAGGGCTGAGTTCTTTAGCTTGAAGTTTGGATTTATAAATTGAGAACTATTTGTAGTAATTAAATATTCAACCTCTCACTCAGATTTAAAAGTCCAAGCTTGGTGAGTGTTATACTGAATTTCGACTGTTTTAATTATTAACCATGCAGAAATATGTAATGTACTGTGTCCTAATTGTGATACTTATTAATCAGTGGAAGAAGACTGACTGTTGGGATTGGGGGGTCACTCCATCACCTGCAAGGCAGCAAGAAAAAATATGTTGTGGCATTTATTTATGTCGTCAGGTTCAGAACTTATTCATAGAACTAGAAGAAATGGATTCTATAGGCAGTGGAGATTATTTAATCAGGTTAGAATCCAATGTTTTTCGCCTAGAAAATCCCACTTAAAATTAACTACACCATTTGTTTGTAGTATAGTAATACTGTTTGCAGGTGATGTGGAGATAAATCCCGGCCCCAAAGGAGTCAATAAACAAAATGTAAAAATTTCACTTGAAAACTCAAGAAGTGTTATAAACAAGATGCATAAATTTCAAATATGGACTAAAAGTTATGAACCAGACGTGATAGGATTAACTGAAACATGGTTATCTCAAAACATACAGGATAAGGAAATATTAATGGATGGTTATAATCTTTTTAGATTAGATAGGGGAAAGAGGGGTGGTGTGGTTCTTTTATATATCACAGAGAAACTGGGTTTGGGAGAAGTTGTTTTTCAGGGTAATTTAGAGTGAATTGAATGTCTTTGTGTTAAATTTGAAAGATTGCTGCTCTTAATTAGTATAGTATATTCCCCTCCAAAAGTAAATACTACCAAGTTTGAATTATTGGCATCTAAATTAGCATTAGTGTCAGATGGTAAAGAATTAATACTAATTGATGATTTCAACACTGCTTGGGGCAAGCCAATGTGATTAAAATTGGAACAACGTTTTGAGATATTAAATGACAATCAAATAATAAATCAGAGTACTAGGACAAGTGGAGTTAAAAGTCAGGGGAGTATTTTGGACTTGATTTTTCTCTCTAGGAGCTTTCATGTCAAAAAATGTTTGATTTTACCTCCAAATTTGGGGGATCATAATCCAGTATATTGTGTTGTAAAAGATTTAAATCAAATAATTGAGGAAGAAAAGATTACCCTAAAAAGAAACTTTAAGAACTATCACACAAATAATTTTGTTTCTGATTTAAATTGTCTAGCATGGGGAAGATTAAATTTAATTCCAGATGTAAATTTGGTGGTTGAAGAATTTTCAAAAACTTATTTAGAGGCCTGTAATAGGCATGCGCCATTTAAAAAGGAAAAAGCATCTTCCATGGATAAACGAATATTTGAAAAAGATAATTCATATCAGAGATAGAATCTGGAAAAGAGCAAATAAAACAAAAATGGAGGAAGACTGGGTTAATTTCAAAATTAAGCGAAATGAATGCAAAAGGTTAATTAGATCTGCAAGAAAAAATTTACAACATTAGAGTTGAGACAACTCATGATCCTAAACAATACTGGAATATGATAAAAGAATTGGAAAACCCTTTGAGAGTTAAGTCTTGTATAAAAATGTCTAATAATAAGGGTGAGCTCCTTGACTCAAAGAAAACAGCCCATTTGTTGAATAAATATTTCTTAACATTGCCTGACATTATCATCCCAGCTGGTTCACAAGTACAAACAGATTTTGTAAATAAAGAAACTAATAATGAAAATTGTCCTCTTTTTTATTTAAAAAAAAATGAAAATCTCAGACGTTAGGCAGGAGATCGTAAAATTAAATAAAAATAAATCATATGGTATGGACAATATTGAAGAGAAATTTATTAAAGATGCAGTTGAAGCCTTATCACCAATACTGACTGATTTATTTAATCAAAGATTGATGGAAAATGTTTTTCCCTCTATCTGGAAAATAGTCAAAATAGTACCTATATTTAAGGGGGATTCAAATGACCCCTCAAACTATAGACCAATAGCAATCCTCTCCATACTCTCTAAGTTAATAGAATGAATGGTGTTTGGTCAGTTGTATAGTTACTTAGAAAAATATTCAAAATTGACTAAATACCAACATGGCTTTAGGGCAGGTTATTCAACTTGCACTGAGCTCATGGACTTTGTTCATAAAGTGGCAGTGGCCTTGGCTAAGGGAGAGACCACGGGCGCAGTGTTTGTTGACCTGTCCAAAGCCTTTGATTTGGTTGACCACCATTTATTGTATGAGAGGATGGAGAGGATTGGTATAGCCCCTAGGTCATTATTATGGCTTAAATCATATTTGAGTCAAAGAAAACAGCAAGTAGTAATAAATGGTCAATTTTATGAAGTAGGTAGTATACTAAGAGGTGTCCCTCAAGGTTCAATTTGGGGGCCATTATTGTTTTTGTTATGTATTAATGAATTACCTACCAAAATAAATAGTACACAAATCAGGTTGTATGCAGATGATACAGTACTTTTAGCATCAGCCAAACCTCAAAATGAAATGATGGTTAAATTACAGATGGATTTTGATGTTCTACAGGATTGGTTTTCCAGCTCTAAATTAGTGATAAGTGATAAAAAACCTCAGGCTATGTTTTTCAATAAAAAAACAAAGGTTAATAAAAAACAGATCAGAGATAGGGAAATACTAATGAGGAATGGGGAAAAAATGATAATCACAGATCAATATAAATATTTAGGTGTAGAGATTGATTATGCTTTATCTTTTTCAGCTCATATTAATACTACAATAAAGAAAATTAATAATAAGATAGGGGCACTACATAGGTCTTCAAGGATATTAAATCTACAAACCCGGAGGTTAATTGCAAATCAATTAATAATGCCTGTATTAGAATATGGAAATATGGTATATAATTTTGCGGGTCAAACACATTTAAATAAATTAGTCATACCATATGATGGTTCTAGGTGACTTTAACGCCTGGGTCGACGATGAACTCTCACAATTTGGTAATTACTTCCTCCAATTAATGTCTTCTTTGGACCTTACACAGGTAATTTCCACTGCTGCTCATAAATCTGGACACTCTTTGGACTTGGTCTTCCTCTTAGGGATTGATGCATCCGACATGGGGGTGGAACCAGTCGCCTGGTCAGACCACTACACTGTGAGGTTCAATTTTTGCACCCCTCTGAGAAGGCCTTGCCCTGTGGAGATGGTCAGGTACCGCCCATTATGGAATATTACTTCCCAAGGCCTTGCGGCGGTCCTTGACCTATCATCCCTCAGGTTGGTGAGTAGTAATCCGGAGATGCTGGTGGCAGCCTATAATGAGGCCATTATGGCAGCCCTGCATCTTATTGTTCCTGTTCATGAGTGCCCCCTATCCCTTCACCTCAGGTCCCCATGGTTTGATGGGCCACTGAGGGAGATGCGGAGACACGGGCAAAGGTTAGAGCATTGCTGGCATAGGTTTGCCCTTGATACTGACCACCTTAGAGTGATGGAACATTATTCTACCTATCAATCTGCAATCACCTGTAAGAAGGCAGAATTCCTGTCCAGGGAGATTGCAGTTGCACAGAATCGACCAGCTCAGCTGTTTCGGACTGTAGACAGACTGTGCATCCCAGCCTGTCTACAAGTTCAGAAAGCCTTTTCGCAATTAGAGTGCGAGGAGCTCGCTCGTTACTTTGCAACTAAGGTGGCTGACATCAGAGCAGACCTTTGTCCGGCAATCTCTAAGGGTGAGGTAGTAGAACAATGTGAGTTCACAATATCCTGTTTCTCTTGGAGTTCCTTTGGTTGACATGAGTTTGTGGATATCATGAAGATCATCCATAGTGTGCATTCCACAAGCTGTAGTTTGGACCCTGCGTCCAACTCCCCTAATTTTGGGTTGTATTGATATCATCGGTCCAGTCCTGGTGCAAATAGTCTGGAGCTCCTTGAAGTCAGATGAGTTTCCTAGCTTCCTAAAAGAGGCGGTGGTGACACCTCTCTTGAAGAAAGCTACCTTGGACCCAGACTGTTTCTCAAACTACAGACCCATCTCTAACCTTCCCTTTATTGGGAAGGTTATTGAGAAGGTAGTGGCTGCCCAATTGGAAGACCATTTAACCATCCACAATATCTACGAGTCCTTCCAATCCAGTTTTCGTAAAAGACATAGTACCAAGACTGTGCTGGTTTGGGTGCTTAATGATCTTCTGAGGGTGAGAGATCAGAAGAGACATTCCATTTTGGTTCTCCTTGATCTCTCATCAGCCTTTGACACTGTGAATCACTCGGTGTTGATAGCATGCCTGAGGCTAATTTGTGGAATATCGGGAACTGTTTTTCAATGGTTCACCTCATTCCTCACTGCGAGATCACAAAGCATTGTGTCGAGAGTCTTTTCTTCTGACCCAACTCCTTTGTTGTGTGGGGTGCCTCAGGGTTCTGTGCTGTAACCCATGTTATTCGCAGCGTATATGCTGCCTCTTGGAGACATTATTAGATGGTATGGGCTGAGGTTTCACTGCTATGCAGATGATACCCAGCTATACCTATCTTTTGCACCCAACCAGGATGGAGCTCTCGCGGTGTTTAATAACTGTCTTGGGTTGGATGGATTCTAGTTGGTTAAAGTTGAACTCGAAGAAGACAGAAGTTTTGGTCGTGGACCCGGGAGGTCAGATAGAAACATAGAAACATAGAAGTTGATGGCAGATAAGGACCGCAAGGCCCATCCAGTCTGCCCATTTCTTTTTCTACCTTATAAATGTGCCATCGGCCTTTGCTCTGTCAGTGGCCTATCTATTCATACTCATTTGTATTGCTCCCTTATGCCTATCCCATGCCTGTTTGAAGCCCTACACTGTATTCATAGCCACCACTTTTGAGGTAGGCCATTCCATGCATCCACCACCTTTCTGTGAAAAATAATTTCCTACATTCCCCTTAATCGGCCCCCTCTAATCTCATACTGTGTCCTCTTGTCCTGCTATTTTTCTTATATTTAAACATGTTAGACTCTTTCACCTTGTTAATGCCTCTAAGGTGTTTGAATGCCTCGATCATATCACCTCTCTCCTCCTTTGCTCAGGGTATACATATTGAGCTCTGTTAATCTGGCCTCATATGTCTTCTGATGCAGTCCCTGCACCATTTTGGTTGCCCTTCTCTGGACTGCCTCAATTTGGTTAATGTCCTTGTGAAGGTGTGGCCTCCAATACTGCATGCAGTACTCCAGATAGGGCCTAACCAGTGTCTTGTAAAGAGGGATGATTATTACCTCCCTCTTATGACTTGTGATACCCCTACTAATACACCCTAACACCCCCCTAGCCTTACCTACTGCTTTAGAGGTCTGCTTGGATGATTTCAGGTCATCAGTGATGATGATGCCCAAGTCTTCTTCTTCCTTGTGACTGCTAGCAACTCCTCCCAGCCTATAGGTGGCTTCAGGGTTTCTCTTCCCTATGTGCATGATCTTGTACTTCTTTGCATTAAATCCCAGTTGCCACTCTTCTGATCATTTTGCTAGTTTATCCAGATCTCTTCTCATTCTGCCCACCCCATCTGGATCATCTACTCTGTTGCAGATCTTGGTGTCATCTGCAAACAGACAAGCCTTACCCTCTAGTCCATCTGCAAGGTCACTAATGAAGATGTTGAAGAGAACTGGCCCCAGGACTGATCCCTGAGGTACCCCACTTGTGACTTGCATCTCTTCTGACTGTATACCATTTACCACCACTCTCTGTTTTCTGCTGCTGCAACCAGTTTGCCACCCAGTTGACCAACTTCTGACCCACCCCTAGCCTACCCAGCTTATTTATCAATCTTCTATGTGGAACAGTGTCAAAAACTTTGCTGAAGTCAAGGTAGGCAACATCAACTGCTCCCCCTTGGTCCACCACTCTGGTTACCCAGTCAAAGAAATCTATGAGATTAGTTTGACAGGACCTTCCTTTTGTAAACCCATGCTGTCTTGGATCCTGTGCCCCTATGGATTCCAGGTGTTGCACTATTCTTTCCTTAAGGAGTGCCTCACAATCTTGCCCACTACTGAGGTAAGACTGACTGGTCTGTAGTTCCCTGCCTCCTCCCTGCTACCACTTTTGTGGAGTGGGATCACATGAGCCCTTCTCCAGTCTTATGGGACCTCTCCTGTGCTCAGAGACTCACTAAACAGTTCTGCTAATGGCTTGCTAGTGCCACCTTAGCCCTCAGTACCCTGGGATGTATGCCATCAGGTCCCATTGCCTTATTCCACCCTGAGCTTAGCAAGCTCTTGTAGGACTCTCTTTCTTTGTGAAGGGAGTAGTGGTCACCTCCCTCCCCTGTGTCCATGGTGCTGAGCTGTGGCCCTGCCCTACCTTCTCTTCAGTAAATACTGAGCAAAAGTATCTATTTAGGATAGATGCTTTTTATATGGTCCTCCTCCTCCTCACATGCTCCCTTTCTCCATTGCTTAGCACACCCTCTGGACTTTCTCCTTCACTAATGTATCTATAGAAAGTCTTGTCACCTTCTTTACTGTTCGTGCTAGTGTTTCCTCAGTTTGGGACTTTGCCTGCCTTACTGCCTTCCCTTAGGGCAGTTTGGTATGCCTCCCTATCTTCATCCCACTATGTTCCCTTATATTTCCTGAAGGCCAGCCTTTTGGCTCTGGCCTTTTCTGTTACTGTATTTGAGAACCAAAGTGGTTTCCTTCTTCTTTTGCACTTCCTTTTCTGTCTAACACAATGGGATGTTGCTTCAAGTATTGCATCCTTAATGCTTGCCCACTTTGCCTGTAGAGAGGTCACGTGGTGGCACGCCTTCTGGAATATCTCTTGGTGGCGTGTCACTTCCGTCCTCTGAACAGGTGCGTAGCCTTGGGATTGTCCTAGATGACCAGCTGACATTACAGTCCCAGGTATCGGCTGTCGTCAGGACTTCCTTTTACCATCATAGGAATATCGCCAGGGTTAGGCACCTTGTTCCATCTGACTCTTTACCAACATTGGTCCACGCCTTTGTGTCCTCGCGTTTGGACTACTGCAACACCCTTTGCTTTGGGCTTTCTGGGGTTGAAATTCACTGTCTTCTGCTGGTGCAGAACGCTGCAGCCTGGATTTTGATGGGGACAAGTATGTCCTCCCATATTACCCTGGTGCTGTGCGAACTGCACTGGCTGACTATACGGTGGCAGATCACCTTTAAAGTCATTTTATTGACTTTTAAAGCCCTTCACAATCAGGGTCCGGCCTATTTGAAAGAACTTCTGGTGCCTTACTACCATGGCCGATCACTCTGCTCGGCCGAAGAGGGGTTGCTAGAGGTTCTGTGAGTGAGTTTAAAATCTTCTGGCAGTAGAGCTTTTTCATATGCTGCTCCCACTCTCTGGAATTCTCTGCCATGCCGGTTATAGGAGTGCACCTCCGTGGAGGAATTCAAGGAAAATTTTAAAAATTATTTGTGGCAAATGGCATTTTTGGATGCTTGACCATTTTGGATGTTTAAGTAATTTTATTCTGTTGAATTTTTATTCATATTTATTAATTGATTTTAATAATGGTTGTTAATAGGATATGAATTTATTTATATGTGTTATTGGTTTGTGTTTGTTGTTGTGGTTTAATATGTTCGGCGCCTTGGTATGCTGAAAGGTGCTATAAAAATAAACTTATTATTATTATTATTATTATTATTATTATTATTATTATAATATAATCGATTGGCAAGATTTGTCCTGAACTGTAGCTATAATACTCATCATTGCATTTTGTATAAAGACCTAAACTGGGACAGTTTATCAGTACGATTTAAAAAACAATATTCAGTATTTATCTATAAAATAATAAATGGGATGATTGATGGAAACATAGAAATGCCTTCTGCTAGTAAATATTATCCATATCTTTTAAGGGATGTAAAGCATAGAGGTTACACTTTTCCAAAAACTAATATAAGATATGGTACTATGACACTTGAGGCCAAGACTGCAAATATTTGGAATAATATTTCCCCTGAATTAAAGAAAGCAACTAAACTATCCTAGTTTAAATTAGGATTGAGCATTGTATTTTATGATGAATGTACTTGTTTTAAAATGTGGATAAATGTGTTAGTTGTTCGTCTGATTGAAGATTTTAGTCTTGTATACTGTAAAAAATTATTTATTAATTGTTTTATGTAGTCTGAATTTTTGTATGCTATATTGAATGTAATTTGTTCTTGACACAGGACAACTTTGAAAATAGGTCTGTGACCTAAAGTTTGCTATCCTGTATAAAAATAAACATTTTTACTACTACTACTACATGAGTGGAAACTGTCGGGGGGGGGGATTCAGGAGGGATATGAGACATGAGTGGAAACTGTCGGGGGCATTCAGGAGGGATGTGAGATATGAGTGGAAGCTGGTGGGGGGCATTCAGGAGAGACGTAAGACATGAAAGGAAGCTGTTGGGGGGTATTTAGGAGGGATGTGAGACATGAGTGGACACTGTTGGGGGGGCATTCAGGAGGGATGTGAGAAAGTTTTATTTTACAGAGAGAGTGGCCGAGCAATGGAACAGCCTACTAGCAGAGGAGGTGGGTGCAAGAACCATTACTGGTTTCAAACACAGCTGAGACTGAGTAGAAGTCTTAATAGTTACACAAGGGGAAGTAATAGTGCTGGGGGCAAAGGGAGGTGAGAGCAATAACCCTGACTAGACAACAGGTTCATGGTAGAATAGGGCAGTCTGAATGGACCTATGGTCTTTTTCTGCCAACATGTTACATATATATTGTTATGTTTCTGTCCCCTGGGTGCCACCAAGTCACCTGTTTGCTCTTCTTGACCAGCAGAGAGCCCTCCCAATAGGCATCAGGTACCTGCGCCTCCTTCAGTGGTGCAAAGTTATATGCAGTCTGGATTTGATGAGTTGGATGACTTCCTTGTGCATGCCTCTGCCACCCCTTTCTCCCCCTCCACACCTCCCTTCTTCCCCATGGCCACTGGCCCTGTGGGAGTATGCGGGTGTGGGAAGTGCTTGTGGATATCAGCTCAGCGGATGATACAGCATGAATATCTCTTCCCATGTTGCTACCAGCTGTATGTGGAGCTCCATGTATCTATCTCCTCCATATGGGGATGGGTTTGATCATTCAGAGTGCAGCCCATTGTCTATACTTCAACAAATTCAGAAAATGTCAACAAACTTCGACAAATTTAGTATAACACCCTACACCAAACTTATTACACCCCAGCCAAATTCAATAATATGAATCCAGAAATCTCAGACCATTGCCCAAGATGCCTTTCTGCCCATGGTTTTATAGTATATATATTTGATCGGTGACTATCATCTTTCTGGGACAAAATTCTTTTAATGCTCTCACAAGCAACTGACATACCCCTCAAAAAGGTCACCCCAGCAGTTACTGTATATTGGTATTGATAAACCAGCCCCTCAGTCCACCCCTACGATCAATAAAACTGATACGGGGAGTATCAATGCCAAAAAAAAATATTTTTATGAAATAGAAGGATGACACCCCTGCCCTCCCCAATATTTTTGACACAGTTAAACTTAATTTGTGGACACATTAAAATAGTAAAAAGCACTTTATTGCTTTTAAAAGTATCTCTCAGCTTTTAACAAGAAATGACAGCCATTTAGTGACATCATTGAAAGAGGCCCCATTTAGGTTTTTCTTTGCCTATCTGGATCTCTCCATGCACATTTTATACTCTTATCTTTTTTCTCGCACAAGTCGTGACATTTAAAGAGCAGCTGACACTATTAGCCCAACTTTAACAAAACATATTATTTAGACACAGTTCAGCTTGCATTTCACGTTAGCTCTGTAATTCTCATCCCATTATTACTGAGGCCATTTGCCTGAAAATGGGATCTTTGCTGCAGAAGAGTTCATCTAGTCCTATTGCTTTCTCCTTACTGAGGTCATAATGCTGTACTTGTGACATCACAATTACTCCCATGGCAACAGATTGTGATGTCACAACAGAGGACTATGACAAGAAGTAGGGAGTAAGCAAAAGAGGCAGATGAACTCTAAGGGACGTAGAACATGTTTCCAAGCAAATTTCTCACTAATGAGTAATGGGGAGGAGAAGTCTATTGACTACATGTGTAATGCAAGCTGAATTGTGCCTAAATATTATTGTTTTTCATAGTTTTCTTTGTGTCGTCAGCAGCTCTTTAAGCACATGATCTGTAAATGACTCTCTTGTAATGTAGTTTTCCCTCCTTGCACTAAATAAAGTAAAAAAATACATTTCTACTGGGCTTTCAACTATTCCTTGAAGTAGTTTAATTGACACCAAGAGTAGATGGCTTTATGCATGTACAGTCTTAATTATTAATAACAATAATAACAATAACAATTACATTTATGTCTGTTTGGGTAACCAGAGATTTTTGCTTCATGGCTGTTTGAACAGCAGTGACTATTTTTGACAGCATGGTGTCTGTTAATAGCTTCTTGCAT
Organism: Neoceratodus forsteri; assembly: GCA_016271365.2. NCBI lineage: Eukaryota > Metazoa > Chordata > Ceratodontiformes > Ceratodontidae > Neoceratodus > Neoceratodus forsteri. The sequence continues at coordinate 344,412,807 of CM028132.1, read as the reverse complement.
GGGTCCTGAATAATTTCTAACACGCAAATCCTCACTGTTTTTCTGTAGAGAAAATAATAACTGCAATTTGCATATGGAACTAGCACAGTTATGTATATGAGGGATAAAATTGGCAATCACAGCCTTCTTCAAAGAAAAATAATTGCATTCAATTAATTATTATGTAGATCTTTAGGCAGCTTTTTATCTTAGTGTGCAGTGTAAGTCATTTCAATACTAATCCCTTAAAAGATACATGTGTATATATATACACACACACACACGTATGTGTACACACATGCACACACACAGACACACAATTTCTATACAATTTTTAAAACTTTACAAGTATTTATTGTACCATGACTTGTTGACTATCAGTCCACCTCCTCTCTAAGGTTTTGACAAACTAGTCCATGTATTAGCTAGTGAAAAATACTATCAATTATTCAACAGATTAAAGAATGTTAAGTTCACCACTACTCAGTAAATGTTTTGTCAATTCGTTAGTCCCCCCTTGGACATCAAATGTATCTGGCTAATTAGTGATCAACTATAGTAGCTCCTGTCTCATAAATACTATGCACAATTTATGCTGCAGTTATACAGTAATATGAATAACAGTAACAGAGAAAAACATCTTTTTCTAAGCTAACAACCAACAGCCTTTTGCTATTTCCACTCTGTCTCAGGTCCCAGTGTTGCAGGCTTTAAGGGATTTGAAGGAATCCAGTGAGACATTATCTGTGAGGGGTGTAGCTCCTGGAGGGACACTTGTATAGTTCCTCCTTGTTTTACTGGAAAGTTTAATGAGAAATAAATAACATTTCTTGATTGGGAATTGAACCCAGGCCACTGGAATACAATACCTCATAGTACTCATCATCTGAGTCATCCTGCCCACTTGTTCTGCCTTTGCTTGCTGCAGTCACATTCTTTCTTAGACTGCAAATCTTGCAGTCGGGAACAATTGAGGTGACAATTAATTATTTGTGTACTATTAACTGCTGCTAAGTACTTGAAGCAGAAATTGTAATAAGAATGAAATAATATGGCCAAACAGGGAATTGATCCCCTCTGTTCATTCCCTGATAACCAGATGCTACTGATGTCCAATGAGGGAAAATACAAGTTACTGCGGGAAGCTGAGATTCTTTAACAGGGCATGAGAACTCAGCAGGTAAGAGCACCAAGAGGGTGTCCAGGTTCAGTTTCCAGTTACATTCTCATCGCAGCTTCTGTTTCAACTGTGTAACAGTAATTAATATTTCACACATAATTAATTACCACCTCTTTCACATGCTTGAAATGGGGATAGCCTCCACAGTGCAGCTCAAGGTATACCTTGGATGGAATTTTAGATGTATTGTAATAGCTATTGAACTTGATCTGTTGTGTATTTTGGCCTGACTGTTGTGATGAAATGTTAAGCTGCCTGTTGACTTTATGTACATAATTCTGTGTTCACTGTCCCTTTTCACTGTTTTTGTCATGCAGTGGCATACAGCTTGTGCAGTAAATCTATATATTAGAGTAGGCACTGCTAAGTTAAATCCTGATTTTGTCACTTTAATAACACAGCTGTCCCTGGAAAGAATAGCCTGACATATGGCATGCCCATAGTTGGTGCCCGGATCTCTGGATCTTGTAAATTTGGTTATCAGTTGGTTCAGTGGTTTAAAAGTTCTAGAAGGTTGAATATATATAACAATATGGTTTTAGAGATGTTTATTTTGCTCACAAATAGCATCGAAATGGTTGCAAATTCAAACTTGAAACTTTCAGTTTCATTTAGTTTGGATCAAAGACAACTCTTTGATAAGTGGTTTTACCGAAAAATATGTAGATTTGCAATTATTAAGAAAATAAAATGCCATTTTCGCACATGTGCAGTTAATTTTGTCATAGTTTTCGTAACTGGAGTTTTGCGGAACTGACATGTATCACTTTTGTGAGTCAGAACCCACTTTCTTGAGAAATAACTCATGGTTTCATAAACCTTAGCAATGATGAAAGTTCTTTGTGGTTAAGAAAAGAGTAGTTTGGGGGCGTGGCCTGCAGAGCGCCAGGCAAGGTGTACTTCTTGGAGTTCCATCTTTGTTGGCTAGAACAGTAATATTTTAGAGCATTTTACAACAGCAAAATTGAATCTTCCTGCAGTCCTACTAGAATTTAATTGCTTGTATGGAAAAATGAGTAAAAAAAAACACAGAAAAATGCAAGCAAAGACTTTTATTTAGCCTAAAGTACAGCCCGGTTCAGCAGTCCATGAGGCTGGAAGGGCTACATCAAGTAGGAGTAGTGGGAGCACTACCGAGGCTGCAATTGCAATGCTCAATCACAACATTAAAGTGTTGGGTAAAAGCGTTACTGACCTCGACAAGAGAGTGAATGCTTTTAAGAACAGGGTCAGCAGTTTGGAAACTGATATGTCTGAAGTGATTGCCGACTTCCTCAGCAGCATTCAGGATGGTGGCGCTGGCCCAGGGTTCAGTGACAAGTCTGATAAGAAAGAACTCAGTGTTAAAGTTATGGCTTGAGCATTAGGAGAATAAGGCCAGAGAAAACCATGTTCATATCACGGGCTTACCAGAGAAGGCGGAGGGACAGGATCTGCTCTCTTTCTTGCAAAAGTGGCTAACAAAAGAACTGTGGGGAAACAATGCAGAGATGCCCATAAATATCATAAAATCTTATCGAATTACCCCTCAGTGCAATATGGGAGTGAACCCCCCCACCATGGACTGTGCTGCAGATACTGGGATCTGTGGCGGAAAGGGACTCAATGTTACTGGCAAATCAATGAGATGGCTCTCTTTGATGGGTTACTAGTCTAACTGCTTCCAGACCTGAGCTTTGTGATCTACCTGAGGAAATGCTCATTTGATGTGGTCCACCAGAAACTCACCACTGTTGAGGTACTGCACTAGTTTACCCACCCAGTGAATCTTCATGCACAATGTGGGGGTAAACAGTACTGCTATACCTCTCCCAAAGATGTCAGCAAGCTCATAAAAAGATTGAGATGGGCTGGCCCGGTGGCACTGAGTGATGAGGCACTGGATGCCACACTTCGCATTACACTGAAGACCCATGTTTGGGAATGACCTTGGGTTGTCAGGGTGCTGGCGTGGGGGGGGAAGGTGAAGCAGGATTGAGCATGCCAGTGGGCAGATCTCCTCTCCTGAGGGTGGCGAGGGTCGGTTGGCGCCCCCTGCAGTTCTGTTTCCACTGGGCATAGGTCCAGTGTTTAGCGTAGGTGGAGAAAGGGGCAGCAAAAACAGTTATGGGAGGTGGAAGGGGCTGAGCTGGTGCCATGGGGTGCATATCGTGCCTCCACGTGCTTGCACAGCCATGTGATGGGGCCTCGGGGGGGGGTCAGGGAGAAAAAATGGCAAAATACCTATGTGTTCCCATCGCCAGTTGGTGTGAAGAGGTGACAGGGACCAAACAGCTCTATTAAAAAAAAAAAAAAGATTGAGATGGCAATGGTGACAACGGAGCCTTTGCTCGAGTCTGACATGGATAATGAGGGGCAAGTATGTTACTCTGCACATAAGTTTTCCATAGTTTGGACTCTCTCTCTACAGAATGCGGTATTACTGACAGTTATGTGGTTTTCTTTGTAAAACACTAGGGGCCGGGTTTTCAAAGCATGGTGCAGGGCTTATATCAGTCCTGCACCACAACACTTAGGTTTTGGCAGTGCACCAAACCCCTTCACCACAACAGTGCCCGATTTTACAATCTCAGGCGCAGTTGTGACAGTTTCCACCATGTATGGCAGCTTGCACCAAATATCTGGTGCAAGCTCCATAAATACAGCCCCCACTTGCATACTGTGTGACGCTGAGCAAGTCACTTAACTTCCCTGTGCTCCCAGGTTGCTCCTGTAAAAAAGCTTTCAGCTTAGTATGTCTCACCTGGTTAAATAATTGGAAAAAAAAAAGTCAAGAGAACAGGCCTATTTTTGTGAAATTGAACAACCTATTTTATTAATATTTCAGAAACTATTTTTTTATAAAAACAACCCTTGAAGACGCATCATTACACCCTACCCTGTCAACCATGTAAGTGTTAGACTTATTCCCAGTGTTTTTTTGTTTTTTTATTCACAAACATTTACCTTTTCCTTAATTTTGTGACTGTCTCACAAAAGCACAGCAGGCCCTGTTTTTGTGACACTCAAAAAATATTTTCAGCAGTAGTTTAAAAACATTTAAAAAATACTTGAAGAAATACCCTTACACACAAGTTTCAGGCTTAACCTCCCCGTGTTGTTTTAGGGCTGGTCTGCATAGCAGACCAGTTCCTATTGGTATCAAAGTCAGAAAATGCTTTGCACTGTCCCATTGAAATGCATTGGCGGACTAGGATACACTTTTTATGGCTGTCAGTGAATGTGTGATGTTTATTTATTTATTTATTCGATCATTGGTTTACAGACCTTTGAGTCATAGACTCATTTACAAAGGCACCTCATCAAGTGAGCAATACATCACAGCAAACAAAACAGTACAGTACATACCGCTTAGATTAAAAAAGCAACCAGTGTTACAGGCATTCACTGCTGGTACATGCTTGGTAATAGGTAGACAGTGCCTTGCTGTTGCTCCTTGCAGCTGTCTGTAGTGCTTTGCTAACTTTCTGTTGGCTGCAAGGAGGAGAGAACACAAGAACCTCTTGAACAAGTGGTGCTACTCTCGTGAATGTGCAGCTGAACTAGCTGATACACTGAATAAGTCTTTGGGTTGTTTAGCCTACCCCCCTCCCCCCTCACTGTGTTGACAAAAATGATAATGCATGAGATGAATGAGCTCAGAGAAGAAGTACTTATAAACTCTCTGTCTGTACAATTTTGTTAATGAAAAGCTAACCTAGCAGTGGCACAAGCTGATGCCTGTAGGAGTTAGAAAGTACCTCTCCCAGCTTCTCTGTATAATGAAAAAAAAAGAGTTTCTAGTTAGTCTGAGTAGCTTGACCATAATAATAAAAATGTAATCTTGACAGAACAGCTAATAAAAATAATGGAAAACAATTCTACTCCTATATCAATTCTCAGAAAAAAACTCTTAGGTGGGGCCTATACTGATTCATGATACCTTAATCCATGATTCAAAAGCCATGGCAAACATGTTGAATACAAACTTCTGTGAAATTTTTAGTACGGATCAGTGGAATGTACAAAGCCCCAGTATGGGTGACTCTAGTTACATCACTTTTACGTTAGCTCAGATCCTTACTAAACTCTTAGACCAAAAAGGTAAGACTAGCTTTGGGCCTGACAATATCTCTGAACATTTATTATACCTGTTGCCCGACTGTCTGGCATATCCGTTGAACCCAATATTTGAGAGATGCTTAATGTAGAACTATGTCCCAGAAGACTGGAAACATGCTCATGTCATTCCAATCTATAAAACTGGCCCAACATCTTCACTGGAGAATTACAGACCTATCAGTCTTACTTCATCTGCCTGCAAAGTTCTAGAAAGTATAATAAAGGACATCATCACACCAATTCTGGGCAAACATGATCCGGAACAGCATGGGTTTAAAGAGGACAGGAAATCATTTCTAACTGGCAGCAGTTTGTGAGGTTCTTATTCTCAGAAATGATATGCATTCCCTAAATTATCCATATTTAACTATATGTGAATAAAAAGTGATGTGGAAAACTGAATTTTACATTGTTTTGTTTTTTATGGGTAGTATTCTATTACAGTTCTCATCATGGAACCAGTAATTTGGAGTTTTTGCTATGTCATGGTTTGTGTACAGAACACTTCTTATGAGCTGTTGGCCTATTAGAACCCTATTTAGAGTTCTGTGCACAAACTGTGACATAGCTAAAACTCCAGATTATTGGTTCCATGACAAGAACTGTAACAGAATGCTGTCCATAAAGACAAAACAATGTAAAATACAGTTTTTCATATCACTTTTTATTCAGGTACACTGAAATATGGATAGTGTAGGGAATGCATATCATTTCTGAGAATAAGAAGTTTATAAATAGTTACCAGCTAGAAATGATTTCCTGTCCTCTAAGACAGAGGCTGCTTAACCAACCTTTTGTGTTTTTATGAGACCGTTGGTTCTGAGCTTGATAGGAAAATCCCATACGATATTGCCTTCATAGACTTTAGTAAAGCCTTTGATGTTATGCCTCACTGGGTTCTAAACGATAAATTACTACATTTTAATATAAATAAATCCATGATTCATTGGATATGTGTAACCCCCCCCTACAAATGGGGATTCCTAAAATGTCTTCCTGGGCTTGCCTAATGCCCACTGCCAGGCTGGTGTTCTGTGTCTAAATAGTTTGAATATGCCTGCATGAGAGTGCCCTGTTAGCCTCCGTACCTGCCTCTTTAAGAGATATCTATTTTGTAGGACATAATTAATCTGTGTGGGGCTGAGTGGTTTCAGGCTCAAGTCCCACCCAGGCTGTAGTTCAGTTGCTCCATTCTGCCGTCGCTATGTGTGCAGAGGGAGCCCTTATAGGATCTGTGATTGTTTGCTGATTATCTGCTTTATTAATAATACTATAGAAGCTTGTCTAACCTGCTTCCTTTGCAGTATGGACTGTTCTACTTAGAGCCACCATTTTGGTTCTGGACTGCCAGTTTGGACCAATTGGTACATTGGGGGACTCTAAAATGGAGACTGTCCCCAGAGGCCTTATGGGAGTGAATTTCTGTAGGAATTGTATTTTTTATTGTTTGGTGCCTAAATGGACCTGGAGGGGAGCCCTTTCTGTGACAGACAGATGGATCAACCAACCAAACATTTTGGATCACTGGGAAATCCCAGAGCTGCCTGCAGCAGTGTGTCAGTCAAGAGTTGGAGTTTGGAAAGTGAACAGCTTGAGCAATTCGAGCAACTGCTCCTGCGTGGTAGTACGGGGATTCGGTGGGAAGGCTGTGTCGGGCCTGCCTGTTATCATCTTCCAGTGTGAAGAAGCCTACAAATTGAATTGGACTATATCAGAATCTGTTCTTGAGGCCTGAATTCTGAATAGAGAGCGAGCGAGAGAGAGAGAGAGAGAGAGAGAGAGAGAGAATGAATTTCACCTGGTGTGGACTGAAGACTTGCTTCTGGAGCAATCGGCCTGTCAGGAATTTGGAGAGAACCACAGAGCATATGGTTTGCACAGAGACCCTGCCTAATTGCAACTGGACTGTCATCTGAACTGTGGTATCTAGCTGTTTTGACTATAAGTGTGCTGAATGTGCGGTGTGGGTTGCGATTTGGTTCTGCACACCTTCGAATGTGTCACACTAGTTGGAAGTTGCTCCGGCACTTAAATGGACTGAAATCCAAACTTTCTACCTGGTCTGGGCCTCACCATCTCGGCCTAGATTGCCGCTCATGCCACAGAGATTCATCCAATGAAAGACCCACTCTGGGATTTTTTTTTTTTTTTTTTTTTTATTTAGTTGTTTAACCAGGTATAGCACACTAAGCTGAAAGCTTTTTTACAGGAGCGACCTGGGAGCACAAGGAGGTTAAGTGACTTGCTCAGGGTCACACAGTATGCAAGTAGAAGCTGTGGGATTCAAACCCAGGTCTGGTCTGCTGGATGTCACCAGATTTGCAGCTCAGAGCCTTAGACCACTGCACTATACAGCCTCTTAATTTGGCATGATTTGGCTCCCTGCTCAACACCATCGAACAGGATCGACCACCTTGGTGTGTTGTGTGGGCCCTGCTTCCCCAGGCAAACCAGCATACCATCTTGAGGTCTTCATCTCGTCAGTCCGGCCTCCTGGTCCGGGTAATGTGAGTAACCAACAGGGTAACTCCCTGCAACAAAGCTTTGGGTTGATCATCACGAACCGAGCCATCCAGCTCTGGAACAGAAATTGTGGGTTGAATTGCATGTTGCTTGTTTTCTTTCCTAAGGGCCCCAACAACAGCTGTAATGCCGGCCTACCCCAGGCAATGCTTCAGGCTAGTCTGAATAACAACTGGGTACCCAGAGTGTGTGTGTGACTGTGCTAGAGGGACTCTTAGTGCATGCATGTTTAACCTGTATTTAATGCCTGAATTTGGTTTAGAGTTTAAAAACAACAAATGTACAGGATATACAGGAGGGACCGGGGAGTTGGAAGGGGGTAGCACTCTGTGTAAGAGAAGGGATCAAATGCACAAGGGGTGAGGGGGAGGAGGGGAGGGGAGGACGGAGGCACTTTGGGTGCAGCTTCTGGACTCCAAGAGTAGAAAGCTGAGGCTGGGAGTGGTGTAAAGACCACCAGCCCAATCGGGGGAACTGGGTGGGGAATTGGTAGAGCAGATAAGGAGGGTGTGTAGAAGGGGGAGTGTGGTGATAGTAGGGGATTTCAATCTACCAATGGCTGATTGGAGCACCACCACCACCAACAGCGCCAGGGAGCAGGTGCTCCTGGATGTGAGCCAGGATGGCCTCCTGACATAAATGGTTAGAGGGCCTACAAAGCTTGGTAACACACTGGATCTGGTACTGGAAAATGGGGAGGCAGTGAGGGAGGTAAGGGTTGAGATCCCACTAGCTGGTAGCGACCACCAAGCAGTGTGGTTCATACTCATGTTGGGCAGGGAGACTGGAAGCATGGGCACTAAGGTGGTGGACTTTAAGGGGATGGACTTCGTGAGGATGGGAGAAATACTGCAAGGGAGATTCCAGAATATAAGGCCAGGGATGGATACAGAGCAAAAGTGGGAAGTTATTAAAGCTGGGCTAACAGAGGCCACAGTAGCCTGCACCAGGGCTAGGAGTAAGAAGGGCAGAGCCAGAAAACCATGCTGGCTGAACAGTGAAGTGCTGCGAGGGGTGAGGGCAAAGAGAGCTGCATATTGGAAGTACAGGAGAACAAGAAAGGAAGAGGATAAGGAGGCTTATGGGAGTTGGTCCAAGGGGGTGGCCAGGTGGGTGAAAAAAGCCAAGACCTCCAAGAAATTAAGGTTAGCACAGGGCACAAAGGAAGGGGAGAAGGACTTTTTTAGATATGTCAGGGAAAAGAAGAAGTGCAAAGAATATATAGTAAGGATAAGGTGGGGAAGGGAATGGCTGGAAAAGGGAGAGAAACAAGTGGAAATACTGAATGAGTACTTCTGCTCTGTTTTCACGAAGAAGAGGGATGGACCACTACTATTATGGACTGGGGGGGTGGGGGAAGGGGGGGAGGAGGTGACAGGCAAAATGATCATAGGGAGTAGCGTGCTAGAGGGGCTGAGGGTGTTAAGGGTGGAAAAGGCATCCACCCCAGGGTGCTGAGGGAGATGGTAGAGGTGTTGACTGAGCCGCTGGCAGATCTGTTCAACACCTCCCTGGAAATGGGGTGTGTACCTCAGGACTGGAGGGTGGCCCATGTGGTGCCCATACATAAGCATGGGCCTAGGGAAGAGCCAAAAAATTATCGGCTGGTCAGTCTCACTTCCATAGTGGGGAAGCTTATGGAGATGATATTGAAGGAGAGATTAGTGGCATTCCTCGAGGGTAATGGCCTCCAGGATGGGTGGCAACACTGGTTTGTCTCAGGGAGGTCTTGTCAAACAAACCTAATAGAGTATTACGACTGGGTAACAAGGGAGCTAGATGGGGGTCATGCGGTAAATGTCCTGTACTTGGATTTCAGCAAGGCCTTTGATACAGTGCCTCATGGGAGACTGGGGGGAAGCTGACTGCCATGCGGGTGGGAAAAAAGCTGACAAATTGGATAGAGAACTGGTTACAGGGGAGAGTGCAGAGGGTGGTTGTGGGGGGGGGAGCTCTCGACACCCAGAGCAGTGACAAGTGGGAGCCGCAGGGTTCAGTACTGGGTCCAGTGATAGTTGGGCTCTTTATCTCTGATATAGCACATGGAGTTGGGAGCATGGTTAGTCTGTTCACAGATGATACCAAAATGGGGGCAGTGGTGGATGAACAGGATGGGAGGGACTACTGGTTGGGGGGGTTGAGGTTGGGAATCACTGAGGAGGAGAAGGACCTTGGCGTGTTGGTAACAGGGAGCATGAACAACTCGGCCCAATGCAGGAAAGCAGCGACTAAGGCAAACAGGATGCTGGGTTGCATTGTAAGGGGTTTCTCATCCCTGCATAGGGATGTGATCTTGCCTCTCTACAGATCCTTGTTCAGACTGCATTTGGAGTACTGGAGGCCATTCCTGAAGAGGGATATAAAATTACTGGAGGGGGTATAAAGGAGGGCAACAAAAATTTTAAAGAGAATAGAAGGAAAGGACTATGAAGTCAGGCTACAGGTGCTGAATATGTACACACTGGGGGAAAGGAGGAATATGGGGGATATCATTGAAATGTTCAAATATTTGAGGGGCGTAAATATACCTAGCACCGAGGGGGCTGTTTAAACTGAGGAAAGGTAGGGAGATGAGGGGGCACAGACTAAGGTTAGAGGGAGGACGATTTAAGAGGGGGATGAGGAGGCACTACTTCACTGAGAGGGTGGTGTCTAACTGGAATGTGCTACCAGCAGGGGTGGTAACGTATGACAGTCAGAAGTTTTAAAAAGGAGTGGGACAAAGCAAGAGGAAGGGTCTGGGGGCAGGGGCTGTGGCAGGTATGGGAGGGACAGTGAGGGAGGAGGCTGGGGCAGCTGCAATCTAGGGTGCTAGCTGCACGCTTGGGCTGACTTTGATAGGATGGTTAATCTGTTCTGCTGACAAATTCTTATGTTTGTATGTATGATACTAGAGGGCATCCCTTACAATTGGCAGGGAAAAACTTTCATTATAAAAATAGAAAATTATTTTTTACCTTGCGGGCTATACAACTATGGAACAAATTGCCCTTAGATACCATCATCAGTAAGACAAAACAAGAATTTAAAAAATGCCTTGATGCATTTTTACTGTCAGGACTGACACTTACATACTACTAAATTTAGTATGCAATTTAATAGTATAGGAGCACTTATGGGCTTATAGCCTCCTTACTTTTTGTCTTGCTTAGTATAATCCTTACTATGACTGGGAAAACTAAGGGGGGGGGTCAGTTGCTGGAGCAAGAGGGGGCCCAGACTGAGGCAAGAACAGCACGGCTTTCATAAAGGCCACAGTGCTGTCACAGCCCTTGCTAAAGTCACATCTGAAATACAGATTGCCATGGATCAGGGCATGCTGCATGGGGCAATCTTCGTGGACCTCTCATAGGCCTTTAATCTAGTGAATCACTCCCTCCTCTGTGAAAAGCTCTGCTCCCTCTGTGTGACTGGTCCCGCCTTAAATTGGTTTTCAAACTATCTCACTGGAAGGCTACAGTTTGTTAAATACAATAGGGCTCTGTCGGAGCTTGTTCTTGTTACAATCGGTGTCCCCAGGGCTCCATCCTAGGCCCTATCCTTTTCTCTCTCTTTATTAGTGACTTCCCAGCAGTCCCTACCTATAATACCACAACCCTATACGCTGATGACCTGCTCCTCCTATCTAGCTCAAATGATGTCAGTACCATTAATAAAAACCTTCAAGCTGACTTCAACAAGCTGCAAAATTGACTCCTGACAAATAAGCTTCTACTCAACATAAAGAAGACTCAAGTCACGCTCTTCGGCTCCCCTGCCAAGCTCAAACAGTGTCCCGCACCGCTAAATGTCTCAAGTCTTGGTGGTGACTCACTTGGCATTGCCTGCTCCTTTAAATACCTGGGAGTTACTCTTGACCCCCAGTTAGACCTGTCTTTACACGTTCACAGTGTGTTCAGGGCAACTAATATCAAGCTTGGACTTGCGTACAGGGCTTGTGGGTCCCTTACTGCTGCTCGGCTTCCTCTTGCTAAAGGTTTATTTCTTCCCTCCCTCAGATATGGTCTGACAACCTTTAACCTTGCTGCAAAAACCAGCTTGGCCAAATGGGATGTGGCCTACAATAATATCTGCCACTTTGCTCTCGCCGTTCCTCGACTCACACATCACTGTGAACTATACAATAATCTACATTGGTTGTCCCCGGGTAATTATTGCTCTTTCATCTTGGGCCGCTTCATAGACAAAGTTGTCCTCAGTAACACACCAATTGCCTTGTCAAACTCCTTTGGCCGGTGCTACCTTTATAGCAGCTTAGGTCAGTTGCCTTGCACCCTCTCCTTGTCCCAAAAACTCGAACTTTGTCCAGTGATTGTGCCTTTGCTGTCTGTGCCCATAGATTCTGGAACACTCCTCAGATGTACCCCTACCCACCCTATCTTTAAAAGCTCTCTCTGGTCACTCCTAAAGTCTGCCTCAGCATGTAACTGTTATTAGGCTGCCCTACGGTCTCCACCCTGGTGTGATCCATCACATCCTCAGTCTTCTACCCTTTTTGAGCTCTATTAGGGGGAGTATTTACCCCTCACTTCAGCACTTACTACCCTCAAAATGAAATGACTGCCCTTAAATTGTATTTGTACTCTTACCATAAAATGTAATCATTACTTACCTGCTCCCTCTTACCATGAAATGTAATTATTGCTTAGCTGTCCTCACCATTGATGCCTATGCTTAGCTGTTCATCCTGTAAATGTTTGTTTCACCCTCTTCGTTGCCTGTATTTCACCTTGTAATACCCTTGTACTGTTTGTAAACCTTGCTCTGTAATCTCCCTGGTCACACATGAAAATAGACATTCCTTTTCTAGGTGTGCTTACCTGGTAAACAAAAGCTAATAAATAAATACATTTGCAAAACAATACTTAACCAACATTCATACACACTGTGTTTTTTACAAGGCACAGGAGTTCCATACTGGTAGTGCAGGGAATGCAGAATCAAAGTTTTTGTTCCTGACATGGCTTGACAGGGAATAAAAAAATCTGTCCTCCTCCCCCAACTACCTGATAGGTCCAGTACCCAACCTAGCCCATCAGGGAATAAAAAACAAACCTGTCCCCTTCCCCCAACAATCTGACAGATCCAGTACCCAACCTACCCAACAGGGAATAAAAAACAAATCTATCCTCCTCCCCCAACTACCTGATAGGTCCAGTGCCCAACCCAGCTCATCAGGGAACAAAAAAATGTCCCTCTCTACCAAACTGCATGATGGATTAGACTCCAGTATGCAACCCAGTCTGTCAGGGAATATGAAAAATATGTCCCCTTTCAACCAATAAGCTGATGGAAACAGTATCCAATATATCTGTCAGGGAATAAGAAAAATATGTCCCCCTCCAACCAATAACCTAATGGATACAGTGCCCAATATGGCCCATTATGGAATAAAAATGTCTGTCCCCACTCCCCAAACTGCTTGACAGGTCCAGTACCCAATCCAGTCCAGCTGGGAATAAAAAAACTGGCCTCTTCCTCAACAACCTGAGAGATCCAATACCCAACCTGGCCTGTCAGGGAATTAAAAAAAAAATGTAACTCTTTCCCCAACAACCTGCTAGTTCCAGTGTTCAACCTAGCCCACCAGGGAATAAAACAATCTGACCTCCACCCCAACTGCCTGTGTAGTCTAGTGCTCAACCCCATCTGGCTGGGAATAAAAAAATTCTGAACATCTTTTTCCCAAATATCTTACCAGTCTGATGTCCAACCTGGCCCATCAAGGGATAAAAAAATTGGTCTCCTTCCCTCCAACTACCTTACAGATCACATGCTGAACCTGACCCATGTATGAAGCCAAACAGCAATAAGGAGGAGGAGCAGCAGCAAAGCAATGAGTGGAAGGTGGAATAGACAGGACAGTAAAACACTGCTTTCCCTATGCCTATCCACTCAAGTCACAGAGAGGGGCTCAAACACTACATGGGAGGCTTGGGGCTGCTGCTGCAGTACTGCTGCTACCATCTTGTTCAGGCATCTCCACCTCCTCGGGACCACAGCACGCTAGCATGGGAAACTGGATTGAGGGGGACTGATGACTCACACTTCGAAGGCTGTAACACCAAGTGCCACTGATACTGGCTCCACCGGTCGACTCTCCCTCCCTCTCTCTTTCCTGTTCTCAGTCTTCAGTCTCAACTCTGCATTCTACTCAGTACATACATAGAGATCACACTGCCATGCATGCTCCTACCCAACCTGCTGCACGGCATAATGGTCCAGTGCCCCAACATAGGCTGTTAGAAAATAATAAAAAAAAAATCTGTTTCTCCTCCTCCATCACCAAGCATCTATAAGTCCAGGGCCAAACCAGGACCATCAGGGGGTAAAAACATCTGTCTTCCTCCTCCTTCCCTCAACAACCTGACACATCTCAAGCCCAACCCACCTGCCATTGAATAAAAATAAAATCTGTCTTCCTCCGTCCAAACTACCTGAAGGGTCTGATTCCCAACCTGGCCCATCAGAGAATGAAAAACATCTGGCCCTCTCCCCCAACTACTTGCTGCCCAACCTGGACTTTCACAGAGTAAAAAGGAATAGTGACGTAGAAGGGAGCTATAAATGAGTTTAGTGCTGGAGGGATGAAACTAATTGCCAGGTGTTGGGGGGGGATTTGAACCATTATACACAGTGTAGGGCGCATTAAAGAAAAGCAGCATTGCAGCATCAAAGTCCTCCCTGTCAGCACTGTATACAAAAAAATCTGTAAAACTGACACTGGGTGTGGCCCTCATACAACTATGATTATAACAGTGAGCGTAACAGTGAGACTGGTGAGACAGTAAGGTGTGCCACAAAAATAAAGATAATACAAAAATAGCAAGACCAGCTTTGTTGGCACCAGCTAAATCTTGTTTTTATTTTTGATGTACTAACATTTCCCTTCTTTATCCTGATTCCATGACCACGACAACTCACACAAATGGTAGTCTTATTTTTTTACAAAAGCAGGTTTAAAGCCACAAAAATAAGAACTTCCACTTTTGCGAAAAATACCTTATAGAAATTTGTGAAAAAATGACTACATGTGTGAAAATGGAGTCCTGTTTTCAAAATAATTTAAAATATATACAAACTCTTGGTTAAACCACATACTGACAAAATCCTTCTTAGGCCAAACTAAGTAACCTGAAAGGTTCAAATTCCAGCTCACAGCTGTTTGTTTGCACTATAGGTGAGCAAAAAAAAGTCTTAAAAAAATATTTTTTTTTCATATTTTCAACCTTGTACAACTTTCAAACTGCCAAGCTGACCATTACCAAATTATAAGGCTCCAGAGAGTGTGGGACTGACAATGCACATATCAAATTAAAGGTTATATCTTCCAGAAACGGCCACGGTGTTAAAGAAGACCTTTTTCAGTGCCATCTAAATGAAAGGGTAAGCTCCCTTACCTGTCTGAAGCTCTTCCAACATTAGTCCATCATTTTTATTTCCTGACTGTTTGGAAGGGAAGGGATCGTAATTTGCCCCTAAGAGGCAACTGGAACAATAAAATCAACATTCTAAATTGCCGGCCATTCCCCCGTGCTCAAACATTCCATGACCTGTGTATATGGAGAGCACAGGCTCATGCTCCATAGAAGTCAATGGGACATATTTTTGCAGTACAAAAAGGTGGTGGTGGTGGGGTGCCACACCCTTGGGCAATGGTGCTCACATAAGGTAAACAACCAAAATGGAAGAAATAAATGCTGTACTCACCCTGCTGGCTCATGGCACTTTTCACATTCAGCTCACTTCTGTATAAGGATGACTTAAGACATTCGAGATAGAAAATCTGTACAAGGGGCCCGATTCTAGAAGGGTTACATCTGTTGTAACCTAACTTGTGCCACAAGAAATTATGCAAGTAGCAAGTTACGCCAGGAGTTGCGACATATGGTATTCTGCAAAGTGGCCTGCGACATTCCACAGGCCACTTGCGTCAAAGTGGACTTATGCCAGCACTTATGCCCTAAACTTCCTGCGACATGATGCTAAGGGGTTTATGACAGCAGTTGCGCCCAATTCTGGTAGGGCAGCAACAAAGTCCCCAATGTTGGGATTCTGCAACAGCCCCCGGAGGAGAACCGGCAATGTAAGTTACACCAACATTTAGCTGGTGTAACTGTACATATGCCCTCTAGGGGTTGTGTAGCCCCACCAGCAGACTGCATTCAAGCCATGTGCCCTCCCGCTCATGCCCATAACACCTCTGTAGGTGCCCCACTTGGCATCTCACACCCCCACCCCTGATCCCCCATACTGTAAATGCTCTGCAGGGCATCTTGCACCAAGGCCCCCCAATCCCCCTAACAGTACATGTCACACAGGGCTGCCCACACACCCCATACCCCTGAACCCCAACACTGCTAAAAGCCCCGCAGGTCAACTCTGTTGACCCACCACCCGTGCCCAGACCCTGAGACACAGTGCCACAAAAGGTACTGTATGTACATAATGCATACAAAACCCTGGTAGTCTAGTGGCCCCCCTCACCCAGCTGTGCCAGTCCACCTCACCCCCTGACCCATCCCCAGCCGGTGACTGGCACAGCCCATCTCTCACCTCCACGGCCAGTTGCTGACTGAGCTCTGTAGGAGCGCTTACTGTATAATCATGCACAATACAGTGAGCGCGATTATACAATGCGCTTCTACAGAGCTCAGTCAGCGGCTGGCCATGGAGGTGAGAGGGGCTATGCCAGTTGCCTGCTGGGGATGGGTCAGGGGTGTGGGTGACTGCACAGCTGGGTGGTGGGTGGGGCTTAGACTCACTAGATATAGTTTTCTATTTTCCTATCTATTTAGGAGACATCCAATGCATGTATTGTACATACTGTACAGTACACAGTCAACATGTGGATCCAGATAGGGGTTGGAGGAACCGTGGTGGTACAACAGTGGGTAGGGGGCCTCTAGCACTGTGGGACTCTGCCGGGAATCTGGCATGGAGGGACACTTGCACCTTGTGGGACAGAAGTTGCGGCTTTCGACATCCTCGCCAGGTACACCCTCTGTTCAGCGTACCTGGCTGTATGTTGCAAGTCACAGGACTTAGATGCGGGGACCCTGCCCCTTGTAGAATCAAGTGCAGGGTCTATGTCGCAATTGGGTTTGGCGCAAGTCGCCTTTGGTGGTGACTTGCGCCATTCTTCTAGAATCGCGCCCATAATGTTTATGTCTTTTCAGAGCACCTTGTGTTTTGTGACACCTTAAGACACAATTTACCAATATGGTTGTCAAATTTCAATTCTTTGTACAACCGTAGTCCTGATGTTTATAGGTATTGACTTGCTCAAGAATAGACCCATCAGGGATAAGCTTGTCAGACGAGGAGCATGATCTCCCTGCTTTAAACAACATAACATTTGTTTTCTTTGTGTTTATGATAAGTTTATTTTTAAAGAGCCAGTTCTAAATATTTGTAAAATCAGGCTGTAATTTAGTATGAACCACCAACAGGTCACTTCCCGAGTAGAGCAAGGCCATAACATTAGCAAACGTTTTTATGCTGGAAGAGGTCATTGATCTAGGTAGGCTACCAGTAACTAAAACAAACAGCAGAGGCCCCAAAACTGACCCCTGCAGCATTTCTCTGATTACGGCATTGCAGCTGTGGCTCTTAAAGTAACATTCCAACTGCTACCGTCTGCAAACAGTCTTGTAGATAGGACCTAAGCCAAAACAAGGACTCGTGACTAATCCCGATGTTGGCCATCTTTTGTATTAAGATCACATAGTCATCTGTGTCAGCTTATATTAGATCCACGAACACTGCTCCCATGCACCATCTGTTTTCAAGGCGATGGGAAACGGTGTCCATCACTGAAATCCAACAAGGCCATAGAGGTGGAGTACACTGGTCTGAAGCCAGACCATTGAGGGGAGAGGAAATCATAACACAAGAGATATGTGTACAATTGGTTATGTACTGTATCTCTCTTTATAGAATTTTTGAAACCAGGTAGAGTAAGGAAATGGTGCTATAATTATTTGTCAGGGTCATGATGATCTCATGTAAAGACTGGCATAATTTCAGCTGATTTCCAAACAGCTGGAAAAGATCCACTACACAATCTCCTGTTAAACAGTTTTGTCAATGGGGTTACTATTCTATCTGTCCCTTCCCTTAGCAGTTTGGCCTCAGTGCCATCCAGCCCTCCAGGCTCATTTACCTTAAGTGACTTTAGCTGTTTTCATTCAATTTTAGAATGGATAATTCTAAAAGGAGGGTCTTCCCTATCCATTCAACTCTTATGGGCAATCAAAATTTATTTCTGTGTCCTGGTCACTCATAATGTCCTCTTGCATCCCCTTGTAGAAGATTTGTTAAATAGGTGTTTAAAGCCTCCTTTTTTTTTGGGGGCTGTCTGTACATCCTCATCTATATTTAGAGAATTTGGAAGATAAAGATTTACTGAAGATTGTAGTCGAGTCACCTTTTTTCAGAAGTTACATGGGCTTTTAGCAGTTTCAAATGTATTTCTGTAAAAAATGTGCCTTTGCATCCCTGATTAAGCACCCACATTTACTTCTAAATGTTAGTTAGGAAGAGGTAGATGCAATGGGCCTTTTTCTGTCAGCAGGGTTTAAGTTTTTATGTTTCTATGGATTTCCTGTTGTTCAATTACTGCTGACACCACACCGCCTTTTAATACAATGAAGTACCACCTTAAAACTACTGTACTATAAGCCCCAGTGTGCCTGCGGCTTTGTGGCTGCTTTATAAACCCTCATCTCCAGCATTTGGTAACATAAAAGTACTGTTCCTCTATGTGACTAACTTATTACCCTGTTTTATTACTAGGAACTTGAGTATATCTAGAATCTGAAGGTCAGCGGTTTGAGGGATTTATGATGTCCTGAGTGCTTAAGTAAACACCGCCCATGTCTTATGACACGCTCAAGTGCAATATTTTAGAAAGACAGCCTGAGAAAGGATTCAAGTTTACGTTTACCTCAAAGACACACTGTCTCTTTAGCTTATCATATTGTGAGCCTAATTCCCTACTCACTAACAAATCAAAGTCTTCTGACTTCCCCCACCCCACCCTATATAAGACTCCCTATGCTCTCATTGAATAAATCTGCTATCTTGCTCTTGGGCCGATAAGATAGCTGTATTGGTTTTAAGGGGCAATTCAAGTAGTGCTCTATATCACTGTGTACCATGGGAAGAATTTATATTAAAGTGGATGACATTATGATCAATGTATCACAACCTGTCAGGTCTGGTTTCTTCTGCATTTCTGGTGCATAGTCTGTTTATGTTTGTAAGGTTTCTTGATATATTTTATTACGTTGAACTCACCTGAGCAAAATCCCTGAAAAGATTGTTTTCCAGCAAGTCTCAGGCCATGTGTCTAAATGCAATCTTCTCTATCCACAACAGCCCAGCTTTAGGAAGGGCCCCAGCATAACTGTCATCATAGCATGCTTCACGATCATATTTTCAGAGACATGGATGAAGGCAAGCTAACAGGTGCCATCTTCACGGATCTTACGGGCTGGCAGTATAGCCTAGCGGTTTGAGGAATGAGGTGTGAATGAGCTTGATACCTCCAGCAGACCAGACTGGAGTTTGATTCTCACAACCTCTACTTGCATACTGTGTGACTCTGAACAAGTCACTTAACCACTCAGTGCTCCCAGGTCACCCCTGAAAACAGGCACTTGTGCCTAGTGGGCCTTACCCGGTTACCAAAGAGTAAAATAATAAAAAAAAAAAATAAAGCTTTTGGCCTGGTAGACCACAGCATCTTAGTAGACAAACTGCACTGTACTGGGTACTGTGCTGCAAGCACATCTGATTTCAAAATTACCTTGCTGGGAGAACCCACGTGGTCTGCACAGGGGGTGCCACCTCCAACATGCTGGAGGTCCAAGCCCGGGTCCCCAGGGATCCATACTTGGGCCTATCCTGTTCTTCTTGTCTGTAGACTTACTCTTCAAGGAATGCATGGAATGCAACACACTGTGGTATACTCATGACCTTATCCTCTTCCACAGTGCTAAGACCTCAGCTGAAATATCTTCTACCCTTATGACAGAATGTGGCACCACTCAGCATGGTTCCTTGCAAACAGATTCCTTGTAAACACCAAGAAGACCAAAACCATGTTGCTGGGGTTGAAACCCAGACTCGATAAGTGGACAGCTGACACTAATCCACTGCACACCACTACCCTCTGGATCCTGTTCCTCAGCCAGTTTTCTACCTACCTGGTCATTTTTTCCCCAACCCCAAGATCCGCCAGCTTCCTGATTAACCTCTTGTAGGGTACAGAGTCAAAGGTCTTGCTGAGGTCCAGATAAAGGATGTCCACCACCTGGCCCCTGTCCACTGCCTTAGTGACCCAGTCAAAGAAGTAAATTTAATTCATTTGACACGATCTCCCACCCACAAACCCATGCTGTCTGTTATCCTGGAAACCATTTTCCTCTCGATACCCTATCAACCATTCCTTAAGTATGGTCTCCATAAACTTGCACATGATTGAGATCAGACTGACCTGTCTGTAATTCCCCTGGTCTTCCCTGGAACATCTGTTATGGAGGGGCACTACATGTGCTGCTCTCAAATCCTGCGGCACCATGCCCGACTCAAGGGGAACTATTGAACAGGCCTGCCAGAGGCCCAGCATACTCCTCTGCCAGCTCCCTCAGTACCCAAGGATGTATGCCATCTGGGCCTAATGATTTATCCACTTTCAGTGCTAGTAGCCACTCCCTCGCTCTATTTTCCTCCATCACGTCATCCGTGCTCCCTTCCCCCCTACTCCTCTTCCCCCCATAGGTAGACATGCCTGATAGACAAGAAGGTGCTATTGGACCTAACCCCCCTGAACTTAACTCACTTCTTCTGCCCTGTCACCTATCTCTACAACACCAGAAGCATGGCTTGGAATGCCCTTGAACTGCCTTTTCTCCATACTCAGCTGGACAAGCATTCATTCACTGTTAGGGGCACCTGGCTAGTTAATGGAGTTACTTACTACCACACTTAATCTACCTGAGTTTGGCCAGTTTAAGAAAGCACTATGGGCAACGTTAACAGTTCAATGCAACTGTGACTGTTCAGTCAATCTTAGTCCCTCCTAGTGTACACTTTGAACTGTGTCAGATTCTGGCTCTGAGGCCATGTAACATTACTATGTTTGTTTTTCACTGTTTCTGTTTACCTGCCTTACTGTAAAATTGTATGCAATTGATCTAGCCTATTTGTACTTGTTCGACTATACTTGTACTTGTTTGGCTTCATTCCACTGGACCTCACTTACTGTATTTGCTATGTTGCCTTGTAATCTCTGTCACTGATGTGGAATCTTTGTAAATGATCACTTGCACTCAAAGGTATTCTCCAAAAATTTCAACAAATAAATAAGCTGGTGGGGAGGGGGGGCAAGTTTAAGATACATAACAGGAAGTACTTTGTCATGCAGATGGTGGTGCACGTGGTGGCAAAATAGGCTGCCAGAGGAGGTGGTCTATGTGGAATTAGTGGAGGGATTCAAAAGACAGTGGGGCAGATAAAAGGTTTTAGTAAAGACCACATCAGAAAGGGAGGGGAAGAGGAGAGTGAAGAGCCTCTAGGATTGTCTCATTCAACATTGGTTAGGTAGGAATTGGCAGACACAGTAAGCCAATGTGCCTTTTTCTGATGACTGATTCAGTGTTTCTGTGTGCACAGTGTGATTCACGGATGGCTTCTCCTGCCCAGCAGATCGTGGCTCTTTCTGGGGATCCCTATTTCCCATCTGCTGTACCTGATGGTATTTCCATTAGCATCTGTTAAAGCAGAGGCTCTTTGCTTTGAGGTTCTTTTATCTGTTTTTCAAGATGCCGACAAGGCATACATGTTTCTACTAATCAGCTCCTCTGATCCCAGAGGTAATATCGAGAGTTGGCACTTCCTTAGCCAGAACCCACCGAACCTCATTCTGCCCCGATCCCAGCGAGGGTCTGCCTAATTGTGTCCCACACATAATCATGTGTGATGCCTGGCAAACTCCCAAGTCAGCTGCTCAGATCCCTTCCCCAGCAAGGTAGACCATGTGTGCCCCTCCACAAGGGATTCAGCTTCTTTTCTTCTGCCCTTGAGATGGATCTCCTTCCTTATCTTGCTGCTTTAAGCCTCAGCATACCTCATCTGCTGTTGTCAGCAGGAATAACTCTGCACAGGTCAGTCTCTGGATTGCCTCCCCCCCCCCAGGATCTCCCTTGATGTCTTCAGGGGTAGTCACTGGTTGTTCTCCCTTGAGAAACCCCCCCCCGGGGTTCCTACACCATCCCAGTTGTCTCCTACTATTCCATTTTGTAGGCAGCACCTCTGACTTGACTTATGGATCCCTAGTGGCTTGGGTCTGGCACTGATGGCCTGAGGTCCATCTCTGGTAGCCACCAGGGCTTTGCTCATTGTTATTCAATGTCCTCCAAGCTTTGAAGTGTCCTAGACCTCTGCCACTGTCGGCGCTCTGACAGCAGCGGGCAGCCAGCTCCTGCTGTGTGACACGAGCTGCCCTGACCCCTTGAGATAGGGTGCTATAGAAATTGTCTTGCCTTGCCTTACTTTCCCTCCTGGTGCCTCCTGTGCCCCTGCCATGCATCCTGCAGCCAGCTCCATGCAGACTGGAACCTGGATATCATTGCTCACTGCTGCTGCTGTGAGGCAAGAGAGGCTTGGTGGGCCCACTCTTCTTGGCACTCTGGATAGCTCCCATGGTACCAAATTATACTCTGTCACTACCAGCCATCCTGCTGGCTGTGCCTGCTGTTTCCAGACAGGCACCCTGCTTAAGGTATTCCAATCTACCCCCTGCCTGGCAGCCTGAGGTGCCTGCCTGCTGAGGGCACCTGGCGTGGTGAAGGTTCTCCCAACCTTCAAACTACTGTTTAACGCTGGTGCCATGAAAGAACCCCATTTCATCCACTCCACAGCTCCTCCCACCATCTACACCCCCTCTGGGAACGATGCCAGGGTGCTTCCCTCCCTAGGCTCACCCTTGCAAAAAAACACCTCCAGTGCTGGAAATGGATCAAAATCACAGGGGGAACATACTACCTTTCACATAGGATCAAACATACTTGACAAGTAGCTGGGGACACATTTCCTATACTTTTGTTGCCTTTTAACATTTCATTTATTTAGTTTTATGTCTTTTAGTGAGTAAGCATTATGCAGGAGCAGTTCTTCCCCATTTTACCCTTGGAACTGAATCAGGCTCTTAATTTTACCCCAGGAACTGAGTTGATTGGCCTCCCCCCCCATTTCCACCACTAACCACCTCCCCCTACTGTTAAGAGGGGACTGTTACAGAATGAAATTGCCACCTTTATTAATGGCTGGACCATAGTTGTGGCAATACTGAAACTGGCTGGTACTGTGTAACCCCCTTTGCACCCTTGGTCAAGGGGACATTGCATAAGCTACCAGACCTAAGGACACAAGGAAGGGAAGGATTAGTGAGGTAAGGAAGTTCAAAAACAAACACAGAAATGACTGCATTGTTAATTAGAAAAACGCTGAACAATTCCGATTACAAATGAAATAACCCTTATTGTTGTTCTCAAAACAGTGAACAATTCCAGCAAGATCATGCCACTTTATCTCTCTCCAAAGACCGAACGGTGTCAAAAGGGGAAAAACAAGCAGGAATGCTAGTGAGTGGACAGGGAGATTATAGTTGAATAGACTGACTGAATAGGTGCCTCATAATCAGGGCAGAGAGTCCTTTCGAATCACTGAGACATGAATATAAGAGTTGACACATCACTTGCATTAATCCTGGAACTGACTCTGCACTAGAAGGCTATTGTCAGTATTGCAGCTATGGTAATCCAGTACATTCCTAAAGGGTTTGCTAGTGTTTCGCAGTCATTACATCATATCTAAACCGGGTGGTCTCAGCCCTTTAAAGATATAAGGCTCTAATTCCTGTACCATTCCAGGGGTGCATGGAACACAACAGCCAGTTGTCAGACACTATAGTTGGGAGCAATTAGGTTCATTTTTCAGGCCACGCCCCCTGAAATCCTGTTTTCCATCTTTTCTGAGTGATGTTGTTTTAACTCCATAGGGATCAATCCTGTTAGCACCTGCTCAGTGTTCGCATTAGGAATACCCTCTCTGCAGTACCAGTGAACTCTCCCAGTTATATTAATAAACTAATTATAATCACAGTTGCTGATGTATGCATCTCCATAAAACACATAAATTGTTTGCATTTTATGCAGCTGAAGTTTTTTTTTGCAATAGTTTTAAAGGGAATGTAAACAATGTTGTCTACATTTTTTGAAATAATTGTAAATTTGCATGGAGAAGGTCGCTGACTTTGTACCATAACCAGTGTTGGAGTTATTGGGGGGGGGTGCCATGACTCAGCCCTCTAACTCTGAAGAGAGCCTGGTAACTTATACATCACTGTCATTGACTTATAATGGGAAGGGGGCTCAATTTAAAGATGAGGCTGTTATAGGCCCCCTAGCTCCCAAAGCTCATAAACTATAATTCCAACACTGACCACAGCACCATGAAATAACCAGTTGGGTCCCTTCCCCCTCCCAAATTCTCAGCATTACTATGCCGTGTTGGTCTTTATAAGTTTATGTAAGGAATACATTAGAGGGCATATGCAACTTCTTTTGCAGCTTTTCTATAAAGCATGCAATATTTCAATGTTTAAATGTGGTTTATCTATTAAGAAAACCCACAGTAATGTAATGCAGTGTGTTGTGTACTGTTTGTACAGGGTATACATCACTCCATGTGCAGCATTTTTATAGAAGGATATTTGAGCATGAAGTATTTAAATGTTTAAATAATGTGGTTTATCTATTAGAGAACTCCACAGTAATGTAAGCCTGTGTGTTATGTAGTTTTTGAAGAGGGTGTATGTAACTTCTTGTGCAGTATTTTAGAGGGAAATTTGACCATGAAATATTTAAATGTTTAAATGAGGTATCTCTATAAGGAAATCCCATAGTAGTGTAAGGCTGAGTATTGTGTAGTTTTTGTTATTTTGTTAAATAAAACCAAAAAAATTATTTTACATTTTGGCATGTACTGTATGAAGTCTTTTTAATCACTCCAGTGTACAGTTTTGCATGTTTGTTTTGAAATAGTCCTGTTTTGTCCTTATTCAGGGCTTCATATTAAAGCAGACTTTTTCCCACTGAGTATGCAAGCAATACCACATGACGAGGTGTGGGTTATGTCCTGATAAGAGCGTGCTCATGTGTGTTATAAGGCGCAA
The DNA here is from genome assembly GCA_016271365.2 of Neoceratodus forsteri. Lineage (NCBI taxonomy): Eukaryota > Metazoa > Chordata > Ceratodontiformes > Ceratodontidae > Neoceratodus > Neoceratodus forsteri. The sequence goes on along the minus strand of CM028132.1, from coordinate 344,387,782 downwards.
GATGCATGCGCCGAGTGCCTTATGTACCTTGGTGTGTTCTTATCAGGACATAACCCACACCTCGGTGTGTGTTATTGTGCTTGTAAAATGGGTCCCCCCCCAGTAAAAAAATTCAATAAAAATGCACAGAAAAAGTGTAAATAAAAAGATTAAAAAAATATGGTATTCTCTATACAAAAACATAAAAGTAGTCCTTGTCTTTGTATTGTAGTGGACATGTTTGATAAAACTTAACTAAGGGACTGTGGTATCTGTCTGTTCCCTCCTCCCCACTCCCACTCAGACACAAAATCATGCACAATATGCATTTTCATTTTGTGTGTATGTGTGTTATGATTAGGTAGCAAATGCCCAATAAGTTTTACTGTGAGGAGTGGGAGCACGGGACCTCACCAGACACTGTAATTAGATGTTCTCTGATAGTGTCTTTCTGTCTCCTCCCAACACACAATCTTCCACAATCTGCTTTTTCTTTTTTTTCTTGTGTGTGAGTACTTTTTGGAATAAATGAACAAATACAGAGAGTTTTCCTGTGAGGAGTGGGAGCGAGAGTGTCCCTCACCAGCAGCCGTATTTAGAGCTTTCCCAGTCTTTGTTTTGGCTGCTGGCTATGTAAATAGAAAGCGTGAATGTTAAAAAAAAAATCAATAAACAAATAAACTGAAACACCCAGTGGATGAGGGGGACAGGACTAGGTCTCGTGAGTTGTGGAGGAGTGGGTCTGAGCCTCATTTTAAAGCTGCAGCACGCACAACGCTCACTGAATCAGTTTTTTTCAGAACCTGCAGAGGTCAAATTCTTCTTTGTATATGAGGAGAAAGGAGTGAAAAAAAAGTGTTTCTGTGGTCCTGTTGTACAGTGTAAATAGTGGCTGCAGTAATGGACATTGTATTGTGGTATGGGGGGGAAACGGGCAGACGGGCAGCTCGGCCACACGGATCTTCATTCTTGGCAGCATAATTTCCTTTGTGTGGTGAGTTCTGAATGGCTGAAGAGGTACCAGTTGGCAGGTTATGCCCTGAGAAGGACACGGCCAAAGGTACCTCTCAGCCAGTCAGGAACCAGAAAATTCCTGATCCATTTTATAAGCATTTTTAATTACTTAGTCAGGGCAAGGCAATTTTATTTACACAGCACCCTATACCAAAGACTCAGGGTACTTCGCATACACAAATCAAAGCAAAGAAATAATTATACAATAATGCCACAAAATAAATAATACAAAATAAATAAATGCAGTCAGCAAAAAATCTAAAAAATGGGAGTACTACTAAATAAATCAGGTATCAGTACCAAAAGCCTGGTCAAATAAATAGCTTTTTAATCCCCTTTTAAACCCCTCCACTGTGGGGGGAACTCCTGAGATAAAAAGCCATGAGGTTCCAAAAAACTGGGCCCACCACCAAGAACGCACTATCTCCTGATTGCTTTAGGTGAGACCTAAGGATGACCAACAGTAATTCTAGGGATGACTAACAGTGATTCCTCAGTGGAGCAGAGAGAGCAGCTGGGAGTATACCAGACTAAGCGGTCTTTCAGATAGGCAAGACCTGATCCATGCAGGACTTTTTGTGTTAACAAAGCAATCTTGAAGGTGGTGCGCCATCTAATTGGAAGCTAGTACAGCTGCCACAACAGCACACGGAAAATGTGATCCCTACATGACATCCCTGGTATCAACATGGCCATGGCATTCTGAACCAGCTGTGCACCTATTCTTACAGATAGCCATAGGTAAAAAGCATTACAGTAGTCCAGAATCAAGGTCATGAAAGCATGCACCAAGGTTGCCAGGTTGTTTTACTGAAGATAGGGTTTAATCTTGGAGATGTTCCTTAACTGGAAGAATCCACTGTGGACAACAGCTGACAGCTGATGTTCTAGTGTGAGCCTAGAATCCACAATGACTTCCAGATTCTTCACACTGTCAACAGGTGTCAGAAGGGTGCCGTTCAGAGATGGTAAGCTGACTGCACCCAAACTCCAGCTGACCCTCGAGGACCTGGTTCCACCTGCATCAACTCTGTCTTGGTTGGATTGAGACTCAGCCAGCTGGAAGACTTTCTGTCAAAACTTTCTTTAAGGCATTGCTCCCACACAGGGACCACCTACAGCTTATCTGATTTAAAAGACAGGTAAGACTGAGTGTCATCTTCATAGCAGTGAAAATTCACACCGTACCTTCTGATGACCCATCCTAGCAGTGGCATATACACTGCGAACAATATAGGGAACAGAATCAAACCTTGATGAACCCCACAGTAGACCACAGCTGTTCACGATGAGCAAGTATCATTATGAACTGCTGTGATGTGCCAGAAAGAAAGGAAGGACTCAAACCATTTTGAGGTTGTACTGGTGAGTCCCTTGCACTGTTGTTCTTCATAATACTACATGTACCTACTCACCTTGTCCACGAGTAACCTGTAAAATTCTGTCATTGTTTCTGTAACCTTTTAATATCCTGATGTTGTACTCTCCTGGGTTGTGCCTGAAAATAGGCAAGTTACTGTGTAGCGCACCCTACCCGGTTAACAAAATCTAAAGAAATAAAATAAATATTCCTCAAGATGCTCTATCAAAACCCCATGGTTGACAGTGTCAAATGCTGAGGACAGGTCCATCAGAATGAGAAAAGAATGTTTCTCCCCCTTTCCCTTGCCAAGAGCAGGTAATTAAACACCTTGACGAGTGTGGTCTCTACACTGAAGCATGGCCTGAAACCATCTCTGCTACTGTCTCAATAACCTTCCCTAAAAAGGAAGGCATGAGTCAGGCCTGTAATTAGCCAGCACATCAGGGTCCAATGATGGTTTTCTCAGGAGGGATCCCACCACAGCTTTCTTAAGAGGAGAGGAAAAACAACCTTTTGAAAGTGAGAGCCGGATAATGCTAGCCAACACTGGACCCAGAGTCTTGTGGCAGTCCTCCAACAATTGCATAGACCTTGGATCTGAAGTACAGTAGATGGGACGCAGTGTCACAATCACTTCGAGGACCTCCCCCATATTAACTGGCTAAAACTCACTCCGAACCCATGGAGCGCCCATGTGCCTCTCATCTGCACCACTGCTGGCCCAAGACAGGCCACATGTAGAGATCTCAGCTTGAGTGGACATTCTGTCCAGAAAGAAAGACCCAAACCCCTCACACTTTTCTTGTGATAACACTCCCCCAGTCTGTAGACAGGGAGGAAAAATTAACATGTCCACAGTGCAGAAGAGTTGAGCAGGTCTGTTCTTTCCTGAGGCTCTAATCCATGATAAGAACTCTGCCTTTTTTTAGGGTTATAGACCTTTATAGCCTCGGCTACAGGAGGGTACACCTTCCCCTGAAGCACCCTCCCAATGTCCACAAACAAAGGCTCCTGCCCTGAAGCCTCAGCTACAGGAGGGCACACCCTGCCCTGGAGCACCATCCCAACGTCCACGAACAAAGGCTCCTACCCTAAAGGTGACCGCCAGTCCTTGCAGTGCCTCATGGCTTTTCCCTTCTTTGTCTGAGGTTCGAATTTTGGCGCCATTTTCTCCTGGATCTCTGTCCTATAAAACTGCAGAAAATTACTGCATAACATACTGGACTTGCATCAGCTGCTGTTCTAATTTAAACTTATTTAAATGTGTACTCTCCAGGTGGACTTTGATATTAATTAATTTTCTGTAACTACACTCCTGGTCTCCGACTCGAAGTTGGCGCCAAAACTAGAAGTTTGAATTTTGTCTGGGGATAAAATAAAATTGTGCCAGATTTAACTGATTGAAACTCAACACCTAAGCTGCTGTATTTAATTCACTTTGCCAGCAGCTTACAAGGGCCACTGAGTAGATAATAACGCACTGTATGCTGTATTTGTAGTGCCTTTTCTAAATCAATTCAAGAGCTGCTTGACTCGCTCTTCTCATTTACTGAGCAGATAGTTGCGCTCGGAACGCTGAATTGTAGAGCCCTTACTAATTTCATTCAAGAGCTGCTAGGCTTGCTGTGCTCATTTAATTAAATGCCTGCAGTGGCTGATCTGCACTCGCATCAGAGAAATTATTAGCCCTGCCTCTCCTCGCTGTAATTTGCCTGCTCTCTTCGCTGTAACGTTGCATGCCAGCAGTTTCTGAATTTAAACTCACATTTGGTGCTCTATTCGCTCGCTCCACAACTCATAGCACCAGCAGCAGAAGTTTACCTGCAAAGTGCTCAGAGCTTGTCGGGTGCTGAAAAATATATATATCTGATAGAAAACAGTCTTTGAACTTGCATGCTTAGTACATTGCCTGTGTAATACTGACTCAATTACAGTGCTCATTAAGATTATTACCTGTGTTACTATCTTTGGTTTAGCACCCTATCTCAGATGTTTTATACATTATTTGTCCTAGGGCTGTTTCATCAAATTATTTACCTTAGAGCGTTAAGACTATTTCTCTCTGCTCTATCCCACTGACTCCTCTGCTTTCTCCACCTCCTCCCCAAAACCTCTCCAATCACTGCACTTTGTCTCCTCCTCTCTCCCTATATTACTTGTGTGCTCACCCTCTTTCTTTCTCCTTAGCCTCAGCTACAGGAGGGAACACCCTGCCCTGGAGCACCCTCCCAACGTCCATGAACAAAGGCTCCTACCCTAAAGGTAACCGCCAGTCCTTGCAGCACCTCAGGGCTTTTGCCTTCTTTGTCTGATTTTCGAATTTTGGCGCCGTTTTCTCCTGGATCTCTGTCCTATAAAACTGCCGAAAATTACTGCATAATGTACTGGACTTGCATCAGCTGCTGTACTAATTTAAACTTATTTAAATGAGTACTCTCCAGGTGGACTTTGATATGAATTAATTTTCTGTAACTACACTCCTGGTCTCTGACTCGAAGTTGGTGCCAAAACTAGAAGTTTGAATTTTGTCTGGGGATAAAATAAAATTGTGCCAGATTTGACTGATTGAAACTCAACACCTAAGCTGCTGTATTTAATTCACTTTGCCAACAGCTTAGAAGGGCCACTGAGTAGATAATAATGCACTGTATGCTGTATTTGTAGTGCCTTTTCTAAATCAATTCAAGAGCTGCTTGACTCGCTTTTCTCATTTACCGAGCAGATAGTCGCTCTCAGAACGCTGAACTGTAGAGCCCTTTCTAATTTCATTCAAGAGCTGCTAGGCTTGCTGTGCTCATTTAATTAAATGCCCGCAGCGGCTGATCTGCACTTGCATCGGAGAAATTATTAGCCCTGCCTCTCCTCGCTGTAAATTGCCTGCTGTCCTCGCTGTAACGTTACATGCCAGCAGCTTCTGAATTTAAACTTACATTTGGTGCTCTACTCGCTCACTCCACAACTCATAGCACCAGCAGCAGAAGTTTACCTGCAAAGTGCTCAGAGCTTGTCGGGTGCTGCTTCCCTGCAGTCACTTCGTGACTGCTCCCCACCACCCCACCACTCCCACCCTTAGCTGGCTTCTAGTTGTATAGCCAAGGCTTAAAGAACACTCCCAGAAGAAAACTAACTGTCTCCTTACTTTACCATTAGCAGAATATATTCTGTGACCAATAGAGGGCGCCTGGTACTTGCTTCCTCTCTCCAGCTCCTCTTATCTAAACTCTGCTAGCAATCCACCTGTTATTTCTAATCTGTGCCTTCCTCCCACACACTCCACCTTTAATCCAATCTCCTAATCACCATGTCTAGAATTTGTTGTCCAATATTCCTGCTAATATCTATTTTTTCTATCCTAATTTGGTTCCCTCTATCTTGCTACCCACCAACCGTGAACCAGCAAAACTCCCACCTTGATGTCTCCGGGCTCTCCACTATGGGTATGCCATTTCACATGACCAGAGACACCTCCCCACTTCTTGACCACTATAAATTCATCTACCACCTAGCCTTTACTTTACATAAATCATCGCTGCGTAACCCCACCCTGACTACACCTTTCATCCCTCGCAAGCTTTGGTATCTATTGCTCTTGGCCCTAATATTAGCTGGGGATATTGAGCTCAACCCAGGGCCTGCAAGTAACTTATCACACTTTGATACAACATGGAATGACACAAAAGGTCTCCACATTGTACACCTGAATATCAGGAGCTTGCTTCATAACAAAACGGAACTTGAGGCCTGGGCTGCTCAATACCATCCTGACATCCTTTGTCTATCGGAAACATGGCTAAAACCCTCCACCACAAATTTCCTTTGCTCGCTACCTAATTACAATTTAATCAGACAAGACAGGCCCTCAACAAAACGTGGAGAGGATGTTGCAATCTTTTATAAACCACATTTGCTACTATTCCACAACATCCTGCCTACCCTAACTCACTGTGAAACAATCCATGCAACCCTTCAGCTGGGCTCTAAGAAACTGCACATAGTCTGCACTTATTACCCGCCCACTGGTGGTACTACTGGCCTTGAAGAACTCCTCTTCCAAGTGGACAGCACCATTGGCCGTAATGAAGTCCTTATACTGGGTGACTTAAACTTAAACTGGACTAGTAAGTCTAACCAGTCCTCTCATACTATTGTTCAAAGCCATAATCTTCACCAATTAATCACAGACCCTACTAGAGTCATGGCTCCACTTCGGACTAGTACACTTATTGACTGGATCCTTACAAATCGTCCTGACAGCATAGTCTGTGCCGGCACCCTTACAGACTCACTGAGTGGTCACACCCCAATCTACTGCATCTGGTGATCTATCCGTAAACCTTCTCCTCCTCCTAAACTTATTACCTTCCGCAACGTGGCCAACCTAAACTTAACACAGTTCACTCATGATCTCTCCTTGATTGACTGGTCACCCATCTACACCTCGACTAATGCCCAGTTGGCATTAGACTACTTCCTGGCACAGTTTGCTTTACTCCAAGATATCCACACTCCATATGTCACTCGTCATATTCGGGGGGACTCAGACCAAATGGTTAAACAAAGATTTACTCACACAAATAAGGACCAGGGACAAAATGTGGCAGCAATTCAGAGCCTCTGGGTCTCAGACTGACTATAGCAACTATCGATCGCTGAGAAACGCTTGTAAAAGAAACATCTGGCTATCTAAAAGCCATTTTTGCAAAGATCTACTTTCAAAAGCAGCAGGGGACTCTAAGAAGTTCGGGTCCACCATAAAAACCTTCCTTGGAACCAATCATTCAACTCACTCAAGCGATATGCTGATAAATAACATACACTGCAATAACCCACTGACTATTGCCAATGCTTTCAATCACCTCTTTTCAGACCTTTCTAGCTACCTGGCCTCCTTCCCACATACACACACCACTTCTCCTCCTGTTGATACCGTGCCCCTTCACACGCATCCTCCTTTCAGGTTCCGGAGAATAACAAGAACAGTCATTAAACTGCTCCTCTCCATCCCCGACAATACCAGCTCGGGCTCAGATGATATGGAACCAAGGCTCCTAAAAGCTGCTGCTCCACTCATAGCCTCCCCCCTAACCAAAATATTTAACCTATCTCTATGCCATGGCCTAGTTCCTAATATCTGGAAAACAGCAAGAGTCTCACCTATCCCTAAAAAGGGAGATCCGAAAGATATTAAGAGCTACCGATCCATAGCAATTCTTTCTGTGCTTAGCAAAATCTTGGAAAAACTTGTGGCCACCCAATTTATTGAATATCTGCAGCAGTATAACCTTCTCTCCTGTTTTCAGCATGGCTTCCGCAAAGGCCACAGTACTTCCACTGCCCTTCTTAAACTCACTAATGATATCTGTGCTTCCATGGACTCAGGCCTTATGACAGGTGCAGTTTTCATCAATATAACAAAGGCTTTTGACCTGGTAAACCACTCCCTTCTCCTTTCTAAACTACGCTCCTTAGGCTTCTCCACTGATGTAGTGGACTGGTTCAACAGCTATCTGACCGACAGAAAGCAAGCAGTAGTCTTTAACTCTGCTATGTCAGACCTCTCATCCATGTTGGTGTACCACAGGGCTTTATACTTGGCCCCTTGCTCTTCTCTATCTTTATTAATGACATCCCGTCGCTTGCTGCCTCCTGTTCAACCCTGCTCTATTCAGATGACCTTGTTATCTACCATAGTGCAAGGCACGTTGCTGACATAAACCACCCCCTTGCCTCTGACTTTGCTAGCATTCAATCTTGGTTAGCTGTGAACCAACTTGTTCTCAATACTAGCAAGACATATTCCATGCTGTTTTGCTCCCCTGCCAGACTCAAAGCGAACCAAGATACCCTAAAAATCTCATGTGTAGACGGCTCTCCACTGGACAGTGCTAGTTCCTTCAAATATCTGGGCACTACTCTTGATCCTTCTCTTGATTTTGACCTACACATTTCCATCACCTGTAGGTCTGTCAATGCTAAGATAGGAGGTGCATATCTCATCAGTTATGCCCTCACTCCATCAGCTAGACTAGCCATGGCTCAAGGCTTTCTGCTCCCAGCCCTGGCCTATGGCTCAGCCACTTACATATCTGACTCTAAATCCTCCCTTCTTAAATGGGACACTACCTATAACAGCATCTGCCATTATGCCTCTGCTTCCCCACACTTCAAACATCACTGCCGGCTATATGCTGACCTAAATTGGCCTTACCCTTCTGCCCATCGACTTCAGTCCTATGGCTCTCTGATTGACTGCATTACCAGGTCAGGCCTCCCCCTATCCCTTGCCTCTCTTCTACACTCACAACCTCTCAACTATGGGCTCCGGTCTGCTGACCAAATCCCTCTTTACATACCTAGTTGCAAAGCTAACATGGGTACACGTGCTTTCTCATACACGGCACCTATGTACTGGAATTCCATTCACCAAACCGTACGTCAAGCTCCCACCCATGCTTGTTTTAAGAAACTTCACAGAGATCATCTGTGTGCTGCTAACCCCTGCACTTGTTTTCACCCGCCTTGAACATCTGTTCTCCCTGCTCTCTGTTTACTCTAGGTAATCCACTTCGTAATACTTCGTCCATTTCTCTTAATCCTCCTACTTATTCCTCTCTTATACTCTACCCCTTTTCTGCTTTCACCCCCCCACCTTTTCTTCTTCCTCCTCTTTCACCACTAATAGCAACTTATTTTTCTTGTCTGTGTTTATTATTTTTCTCACATCATTGTCTGATCAAACTGTTATTCATCCAAAATGTATTTGACGGTATTATGCCGAACAGTGTTTCTATTCACTTGTGTTTCAGACTGTTTGTTATCTCCTTCCTTACTGTTGTTATATAGTTCATGTGCAGTGTCACATGCATACTCATGTATTGTCTAATTGTACTCTCCTAGGTCGTGCCTGAAAATAGGCATGCTTATGCCTAGTGCACCCACCCGGTTACCAAAAGCAAATAAATAAATAAATAATCCCTAATGTGATTTCAGAGCCATTCTATCCTCCAGTGAGTGGGTCCTCTTCCAGGAATGCTCCAACCTCCTCCGAGTGGCCTTCAATCACCTCATCTGATTGTTATACCATGGTGAGCTGTGACAGGAGGTCAATAGGTGGACATGGATCATTGTGATGGAGTCCAGTACCACTGTAATAGCCAAATTATAGCCATAAGCAACTGCATGTGCTCCTCGATTGCACGCTGTTTCCGTATCCAACATGTCAAACACTGCCAGAAGTTTTTGTGTCTCCAAAGCATGTCTTGAACAGTATTGAACCATTTTTTTTGGGGGGGGGAGTATCCAGGAGGCCCCTTCAAGAAAGCTAACAGTGTGGTGATCCAACCATCCTACTGTATCTACCCAGACATCAAAGATGCTCAACCCCAGAATGAAGATGAGGGCCAAGGTGTGGCCATGTTCGTGGGTCACGGTGGAAATGACCTGTGTGAGGCCCAGTGAATCCATCTATTTCAAGAACTGCTGAGAAAACTGTAAGGATTCATCATTGACCCATACATTGAAATTCCCCGGCACAGTCAGCTTGGGGTGCTCAATAACAGGTTGACATTGAAGTCCTCAAATTCCCATAGGAACTTCTGTTCCTGCCCCAGAGTGAGGTAAACAAGGAGAATCCTACACCTCACACCCATGTTTCCCTTTACAGCCACACATTCAAATGACCCCATCTCCTTCAGTGGGTACACCGTAAGTCTCAAGCAAGACCTAAAACAGATGGCCACTCCACCTCCCCTATGCTTTCTCCTCAGGTGATATACCTGGCCAGGACTGCTGCCTCCAGGACTTACCCAGAGTTGTCCCTGAGTCAAGTCTCAGTGAAACATACCAGATCCCCAGAGGAATCCATGAAGAATTCTGACACCACAGCGGTCTTATTCCTCAGGGATCTGGCATTGCACAACATACCATGAAGGGGAGGAGTCAGAGCTGGTAGCCCTTCTGCTATCTGCCTCTTATTCCTAGTGGGCCCCCTGAGGATCATGACACAACAGGGAGGGCCGTGCTCCATGACCCTGTTAAACCCAGGGCGTCTACTCAGCCTGACGCTCTTGATCCTACTCTCCAGGCCCCAACCTCCGGACCATGCATCCCACTATTTCTACGCCTTCTCTAAATCCCCATCTTCCAACATCAAGTCAAAACCTCCACAGGAAGAACTGTGGGACGAAAAGGATGGAGCCGTCGGAGCAACTCTGGAGAGTAGGAATGCATAGGGTCCCCATGACCACAGCACATCTTAGTACCTCCAACACTAATTCTAAAATTCAAAAAATTGAATAACTACCACCCTCCCACAGTAAATAAATAAACCCCAAAACCCCAGATACCACCCTCTCGTAATAAACATCCATATCTCCCACTCACACAATAAAAACAGATAGCACAACTTACTATTTGCACACCTGCCTCATACTTCGAGAAAACAAGACAAAATTTCCAAACAAAAATAAAACCAAAAAAGAGGAAGGGGGAAAAGTAAATCAAAAACAGTTGCCGGCAGAGAGTTCTTGAATAAATTTAGTTATTGTCCAGAGATAGATATATAACTCCCCTCACAGTGCCACTGCTGGTGAGGAGAAAATTACCTTATCTCAAATCACAGTCTGAGGTAGGAAACACAGCCAAATGAAAACAACAATTCAGAAATTTAAAATGTCAGCATTGGCCAAATCATGTCAGACCAGTGCAATGACATGAGACTAAGGAACATAGTTTGGGGAAGGGGGGTCAAAATGCACCTTCACAGTGCAGGCTTCGGACCTCTGTTCACTTTGCCACAGTATACAAAGGCCAGATAAGGAGCAGACTTGAAGCAGGGAGTGGACATTCTGTGATCCACAAAAATAGACAACCACTTATCTCACTACCAGGTTGCCAATTGTAGTTGGTTTCAACCAGGATATTCCAAAGTTACAATGTTGCAGGCACCACTCACAAAGCAAGGCATTAACATTTTCTTATCCAACACCCCCTCCTACACTCACGGCAGAAATTCTGTAAAGAGATGTTCCCTTAAGATGCAGTTCAGTCTCTCAGGAAAATGCCATGTAGGATGTTCCGTTAATTCAGCCCTCCAACAAAGGTTTTAATATCTTTGGTCTTCCAACCAGGCCATGACCACAACACCCCCAAATTGGGTAAAGCAGGGGGAGTCTTTAAAATGCAGCTATGTTTCTTATAGCTGAATAATGCTATTTCAACAGCAAACTTGAAAAGATGTCAAATCCCGGAGCAGCACCCCCCCCCTTCAATATGGCTGCTACTTGTAAGCTTCCAGACCTTCATGGATCCATTGGTCACAACAGTCTCTGCCAACTGAAGCCACGAGTAACCAGCCATTCAAGTCCATGTCCAACCGAAAGACTGAGTCACCGAATACAATGACGGCTCCTAAGGTGGACTTCCAGCTGTAAGAGGAGAGCACAGATATACATTTGCTACATGGGAAAACAAAATATCATGAGTACACTCTGCAAGACTCCTAAAACTCCTAAACTGCAAAAGAAAAAAACTAAAACTACCCTGTCTAACAGTAGGCTAAAAGAAACAGCCCCTTGCTATTTCTACACAAATTTTCTGCTAGGTGCCGAAACAAAGTTAAAAGTGCATGTAAAGGTACACTAAATTTTGAAAATTTTAGCAAACTGATTTGGAGCTAGCAGACAGCATGTGCAGTGTGGCAGCCATCTTTGCTGTTCCAGAACCCAGTGACATCAGTCGAGCTAAGACTACAATGAAGTGGAACCCAGTGACATCAGCTAAGCCAAGGAAAACAGGCCCTCACCCATAGAGGTGATCTTATTGATATCATTTGCATGTGTACATATGCATTTTTATGTTAGCGCGCTTGTGCAGCCAACATCATGGGACAGTGCAGCTTTGGAGGTGGGGTCGCTGTTGGGCAAATGCAGGGCACGCACCGGTAGGTGCGTCCCTTATTCCCCAATCAGCCTGCATGCTGGCGCCACACCATGCATACATAATGTGGCAAGCACATCTAAGAAAATGTCTGCTGCAATCCGAGCAAAGCTCATCATATGCAGTGGACTCTTCCTACGTTCATGCCGACATTATGAGCATGGTTGGCGAGCGGGTGGCTGCCCAACTACTGCCGACTTTGGGGGTGCCCAATCCCCCTGTCGGGTAACTCCCCCTGCTTTTTTGTGTGCCGATGGGGTAACCCACTCCCTGTCGGCATAAACCCCCTCAATTGTTGAATGCCGAGGGATGCCCAATCCTTGGCTCGCCCCAGCTGCTTTGTGTACTAGCAGGGTGCCCAATCCCCGTCGGCATTACTTTCTCATCCTCCCGTGTTGTGTGCCGATGAGGGTGCCCAATCCCCTTCGGCTACAGACAACCCCCCCAAACAGTTAGGGTGGCATGCTGGGAGCCCACCCCAGTGTGCCAATCTCTGCAAAAAAAAACTGTCCGCAATTTTTTTTTCACATAAAATAATGGTCCTCATAGTCTCGATGCCCCCTCACCCCATCTGCACCCACCATCTATGCACCCTGCCTCCCCCCACCTCCCTCACCCCATACTTATCTGCGGAGTCTGGCGCGACGATCTTTGGTGGACCGGGAACACGTCTGCACTCTTCAAAGCCGACTGCGAACTGAAGAAATGCTGGTAAGCTGTATAATGGAATGAATAGGGGTTTTTCAACTTTAATGCATATCTCGGGCATGTTTGTGAATTTTGGCCCCAAATTTTCAACATGGGGTTTTTGGGACCCCTTCTCGTGAATTATTGCACTGTCATGGCGTTATTCGTTCCTTAAAGGTGATTTCGCAGTCACTGCGCAGAATCACCTTTTGGGACCAAGTAACGAAATGACAGTGCCACTTTTCATGAGAGGGGCTCTCAAAAAGCCTATGTTGCAAGTTTGGTGGGAAAAATCCAAAAAATGACTGTTTTACGAGCGTGCGTAGCAACTGTGCAACACACGCTCATAAGTTAGTGCATTAGTACTATTTTCATGCCAGATTCTCAACATTGACATTTTACCACACCTTCTTGTGAACCGTACAGCTGTCATTTTTGACATCCTGGCCGAAATGTGTTTTCGCACTTCCGGCACAGAATAGCATGGTCGCTATGTGAAATCAGTGTTTCGGACACATTATGAAAATGACAGTGACACTGTTCATGAGCAGAGGTCCTAAAATGCCTGTGTTGAAAATTTGGTGACAATACTCCATAAAATGACTGTTTTACAAGCGTACGTAGCAACTGCGCAACACACGCTGGTAAGTTAGCACATTTGCAATATTTTTCACACCACATTCTCAACATTGCATTTTACCACACCTTCTTGTGAACTGTACAGCTGTCATTTTTCACATCCTTGCTGAAATGTGGTTTTGCACTTCCTGCGCAGAATAGCACAGTTGCTGTGTGAAATCACTGTTCAGGACACATTACGAAAATGACAGTGACACTGTTCATGAGCAGAGGTCCTAAAATACCTGTGTTGAAAATTTGGTGACAACACTCCATAAAATGACTGTGTTACGAGCGTGCATTGCGCAGTTTGAACGCACGCTCATAAGTTCACAAACTTATAGTATTTTCACTCCACATTTTCAACAGTGCAATTGTTTTACACCTCCTAATGAACAGTACAGCTGTCGTTTTTCACATCCTGACCAAAATCTGTTTTCGCAGTTCCGGCGCACAATAACGCAGTTGCTGTGGAAAGCCCGTGTTTGAGACACATTATGAAAATGTCAGTGACACTGTTCATTAGCAGATGTCCTGAAATGCCTATGTTGAAAATTTAGGGACGAAAGTCAATAAAATGAGTGTTTTACGAGCGTGCATTGTGCAGTTTGCACGAACGCTCGTGACTTTGAATTTGTAATACTTTCACTCCAGCTGTTCATCATTGGCATTTTTCCATATCTCCTTATGAACAGTACAGCTGGCTGAAATGTGTTTTCGCACGTCCGGTGCAGAATTTCACGGTCACTGTGCAAAATCACTTTTCAGGACACTTTTCGGAAATGACGGTGACACTATTCATCAGCAGAGGTCCTAAAATGCCTATGTTGAAAATTTGGTGGCGAAAGTCCAGACAATGACTGCAAGCGTGCATTGCGCAGTTTCCACGTACCCTTGTAACTTCGTCAATCTGCAATATTTTCATGCCGTATTTTCACCACGGGCATTTGTGTACACCTCATTATCAACAGTCCATCTGCCATTTTCCACAGCCTGCCCAAAATGCATTTCTGCAGCTCTGCCACACAGTGGCGTACTCGCTGTGCAAAATCACCTTTTGGGACACATTACCAAACTCACAGCACTATGCCTCTCCACCTCCGCCATTGCCAATGCCAGCGCAACAACATTCGGCATTGATAAATGTTTGTTTAATTAAGATTGTAAAATATGTACCTGGCATTCATGGTACTAATCCCTGCCTTAAAAACATTATAGGCCTGGATCATTATCTTCTGCTGAGGATTAAAATCCAAAACTGAAATAAAACTGTACAGTGCCTCTACCCAGGGAAAGTGACAGTGGATCAAGTGGCAAGTATAGCATTGCTCTCAGGCAACAACACTATTCCACTATGGACCCACAGGTTCACCCCACCCAGTACCCACACAGTGCAATTCAGTCACAAAGACAAATATAGTAAGCCACAGTATTAGAGTACAAAAGACAAAGAAGGATTTTATTGGGGAACAGGATACAAGTATTTGGAGAGAAAAGGGTTAAGAGTTAAGGATCATCCTCCTTTTGGACATTCGGACAAACCCTTTGGTCCTCATTTTTAAAAATAAATTAAAAACATGTTTTTTCAACCAGCCCTTTCTGGGTACCTGACCAGACTGTTGTTCTGAACTCTATACTGTTTTAAGTAGGATTTCAAATGTAGTATTCTTCATGATTAAAGTATTTAATTTTGTCAATAAGTTTTGTTTAGTAATGTATCGTAATAGGTTTGTTGTAGTTTTTCTTTTGCTATGTATTACGCATTGCTTTTAGAAAGATGTATCTAAATAAAGCTCTATCTATCTACAAGATTACAAATAAATTGCGTATCCTGATCCAGGCTACTGCACATCCCATTTATATACAGCTACTTACTGTTTATAAAAAACAGGAAAACAGATTGTTACTTACCCATAGTGTGGAGGGTGGACCAAAATAGGGCTAAAGATATCCCAGATGACTTTTCATGGGCCTTAAGATGCTGGGTGGCCAAACCGGGAGGCTAAACAATCAAGTAGAGTTGTTTTTATACAACACAGCAGGGTGTGGGTCATTGTGAGATTCTGTGCATGCCTCCAGAAGTTTGCCTCTTGTCTTGAACAACCCAAGAAGTGATAAATTCCACACTGGTCACACCCTGGAGTGCCTTACAAAATGTATTTCCATTTAAATTAGAAAAAAGAACGTTGCTCTCATTGATAAAATACTGTTAGTATCTGCTGATGTCTACATATTGTACAGCTATGCTGACCTGATTCCAACCTGTACAAGAAAAGTAAGGGATAGATACACAGCTGCAATATGGGAAAAAACAAATTGGAGTGCAACCAGCTTCCCTGTTATGGCTGTCCACAAAAGGTTGACTCAGTCACAGTGCGGCTAAGTTAGAATGCAAATTTGGTTTTGACAGATATTAATGGCCACACATGGGGTTTACGCCAGTTAGCACCTGCTTTGCAATATCCACATACTTCTGTGGATGGTACAACACCAGTCGTATGGTTCTATGCCATCCACAGAGGGCTGTGGCAGAGACACTACCATCTAAGTCCCCCCCCCCACCCATACCTTTACATCTGCTTTTCAGCAAATGTTGAATTCAGTATTTGTTTCCTTCTCTGGCCTTCTGGTGGTCCAGTGACCCCCCCTTCCTAACTCCACTCATGAAGTGTCCCTGGTATATTGATCCCCTCTCCAGCTCTATTCCATTGCATGCAGCTTCTTGTTGCTAGGTTGCTCACTGATCTACATCCCAAGCCAGCTTGGTTGCACTCTGGTGACACTCTCAACAGTTCTACAGGAGGGGAGTGTCTCCAAAATTGCATCTGAGCTTGTAAGGGTGACCATGCTTTGTTAATAGCACTGCATTCCATTTGCATGGTAAGTCCTTCCTCTCCACAATTGTAGTGGAGGAGTAACTGTGCTGAAGGCTGCAAACCCCTGTGAGCATCACTCCGTTGGAGGGTGCCACAGGTAGGGATTCTCAAAAAATTGTTGTCACAGTGATTTTGTGACTGCTGCTGTGAGAGTCCTTGGTGACTATGAATCAAGTCCTAAATTCCCTTCCCTTATGGCTCCAAACTAAAGTTAGACCTTCTCAATGGCATTATATTTAGAAAGGTCTCTGTTTGGAACCAATAAAACTAGGAACTTAATTTTATTTTAAATGAAAGCTTAGAGTCAGGGTAATTGCAGAGCAGGCCTGCTGATGCACTTTCAATGTATTGGTAAAATAAAAAACACATTTAATAAATTAATTTAACAAAAGTGAATTTTCAGTATACAGTATCTATACATTGAAAATGTACTGATATAGCGTATTATCAGAAATTATTTTTTGAAAGGGATAGACAACCTGGCACTAAGGGTTGAGATGCTGGATGCCACACCTCGCACCATGCTGGCAACCCAGGTTTGGATGTGGACTCGGGTTGCTGGGGGTCAGCTGGGGAGGGAGAGAATTGAGCATCCGGAGGACTGTTGTCCTCTCCTGGGGAGAGAAGATTTCAGTGTGTAGCACTCTCCTGGCCCTGGTGTTGGTTGGGGGAGAAGCAGGCTGGGGCCGTCAGCACAGGGGGAGGGAGTGGCAGTTGCTGATGCTCCATGCACAGAAGCATGCATGGGGATGTTTGGGCGGCACTGCATGCTCTCTCATCGGAGAGAAAAGTAGAACAAACTGAAGTCCAAGCTGCAGCTGACCATGTCTGCCGAGTAATCCTGCACCTCTCGAGCATCCAAGCCACGCTGCACTTTGTGTACAGGTAAGTACTGGTGGAAAGTAGGGGAGTGGGCTGGGGTATCCTGCATCTAGAGGGTGGCTTGAGCTGTAAAGAAATAGCACTAACTGCAAGAAAGAAAAAATATTTAGAAAAGGATAACGTTTGAACCATTGAGGCACAAACAGAGGAAATAATAGCCCAAGGAGTAATGGGGAGGGGGAACCTTTTTGGGTACATAATTGAAAATAGTACAAGAGGAGGGACTGTATGGTTAAGAAGGCAGGGGTGACTGTGCAGAAGAGGATCAGAAAAAGCAGATACCCTGAACATATACTTTTGTTCAGTCTTCGCAGGGGAAGAGGAAGGGGATGGGCCACATAAAAATAGCAAAAGCACTGTGAGAGGAGGATAAGAGTCCTTCAAATGGAGGGAGAGATGGCAAAAAGGAAAAAAGGGGGTTAGCAAACAGAATGCTAACAAAATTTGGGAGGCAATGTGTGCAAATGGTAGAAGAGGAAATAAAATTCTGGACCTAGAAGCCATCATGGTAGAGGCGGACCTGGATATTGTGGCCCTTACTGAGTCATAGTGCACTGAAAACCATGACTGGGACATGGCCTTACCAGGCTATACCCTGTTCAGGAAGAACTGGGTGGGGAGAAAAGGATGGGATGTGGTGTCTTATGTGAGGGAAGACATAAAAGCAACAGAGATATAGGGAATGGGGGGGTACTGTGGGTCACCCTGGAGATACAGGATGGAGACATTATTTACACTGGCGTGATCTACAGACCTCCAGCACAGGGGGAGGATTTAGATAAGGCACTGGTGGAAGTCATTGGCAAGATAGCAGAAAGGGGGAGGTGCTGCTGGTTGGGGACTTCTATTTTACGGACATAGATTGGAGCCTTCCAGCTGCAGCTTCAGCTAGAAGCAGGGACATCCTGAACTCACTGCTGCAGGGGCCATTCCACAGGGAACCAGTGAGGGAGTTCACTCATGATGGGGCAGTATTGAACCTGGTGCTGACTAATAGGGACAGTGTTGCAGATGCCGGGGGAGGGGAGGCCACCTGGAAACCAGTAACCATCCTACAGTGTTGTTCAGTGTAAGGATGAGTGTGAAACTGAACTACACATGTGCGAGGGTCCTGGACTTCAGGAGGGCAGATTTCTAAAAGATGGGTGACTGCCTCAAGGATGAGCTGGCATGGGGGATGACCTGGGTAGGGTGGAGGAACAGTGAAAGAAGACATAATGAAGGAAACAAATCTTTACGTCAGGCAAGTGAGCAAAATCAAGAGGGAAAAAGGAGACTGCTATGGTTCTTGAAAGAAGTGGCTGAAAAGGCAAAGGCTAAAAGGGTAGCATTCAGGAGGTATAAGGAGCAGCAGAGGGAGGAGAAAGGGAAGTAGGGAAAGTAGTAAGGAGTGTGAAGGTGCAAACTGAGGAGAGAATAGCCCAGGCAGTAACAAAAGGGGACAAGACAATTTTTGTTATGTAAGTGAAAAAAGGAAGTCCAGGGGAGGAATTTGTAAAGTTCAGAAGGGAAGGAGGTGGGGGGGGGCTGTTTAGAGAGGGACTAAGAAAAGGCAGGCATCCTAAACAAATACTTTTGTTCAGTGTTCACAGAGGAAGAAAAAGGGGAGGGGTCACAAAAATGTAACTGAAGCTATGGTGGGAGGGAGGGAGGTGGACAATAGTCCTTTTTCAGAGGAGAGAGTCCTGAAGGGACTCACAAATCTAAAAGTGGACAAAGCAATGGGGCCAGATAGGGTGCATTCAGCGGTATTGAGGGAGCTCAGGGAGGTACTGGCTGCACCCCTGACAGTCCTATTTAACAGCTCACTGCAAACAGGAGTGGTTCTGGAGGACTGGAGGAGGTCAGATATACAGTAGTAGCCACAGACATGGCCAGATATTTCCAGATATTTCGTGAAATTTCTAAAGAGTTTCTCTGTGCTACCCTTACTGTGTAAATGGAGAAAGCAGGAGATTTCTCTAGAAATATTACAGAAATTTCAGGAAATATCTGGCCATGTCTTTGGCTGTGACTGTAGTCCTAGTTCACAAAACTGATAACAGGGAGGAGGTTGGAAACTATAGGCCAGTCAGCCCGACATCAATAGTGGGATCACTGCTGATAAAAAGGATTGCCAGCCCTGAGGCAGCATAGATTCATGGTTGGGGGGGGGGGGTCATTTCAAACAAATCTGATAGATTTCTTTGACTGGGTGACCTGAGAATTAGATTAGGGTGGAGCGGTGGACATGACCTACCTAAATATCAGTAAGGCTTTCAACACTGTTCCACATAGGAGACTCTTAAAGAAGCTGGGATGCTTAGGTGTGGGTCCAAAGGTGGTAAACTGGGTAAGAAGTTGTTAGGGGATAGGCGACAGGGGGCATGGTAAATGGAGTTCACTGTGGAGAAGGGAGGGTGACAGGGTACCTCAGCCATACTGGGACTGGTCCTCTTTAATGTATAAGTGACACTACAGAAGAGCTTGAAGTGAAGGTCTGCCCCTTTTTGGATGACACCAATAGGGTGGACACTCAGGGGCATGTGGAAAGAATGAGCAGAAACCTGAGAAAACTCAAGGAGTGGTCAAGAGTATGGCAGCTTGGTTTCAATGCAAAAAAGTGCAAAAATCATGCACTTGGGGCACAGAAACCCACGAGCAGAGTATAAAATGGCTGGAGAAGAAGTGACAATCACCAAACAGGAATGAAACCTTGAGGTGATCATATCTGATTATGTAAACATGGCTAGGCAGTGCAACAAGGCAGTTGGAAGGGCTAGCGGGATGCTGGGGTGCATTGGGTGGGGTATCACTAGCAGAAAGAGGGAGGTGGTGTTGCCTCTGTATAGATTGCTGGTAAGACCCCACCTAGAGTATTGTGTGCAGTTCTGGAGACCACATCCCTGGAAGGACATAGAGTGGAAATGGTCCAAAGGAGGGCTACTAAAATGGTACAAGGTCTGTATCAAAATCCCTACAAGAAAAGACTAAAGGTCTTCAATATGTAAACTCTGAAAGAGAGAAGGGAGAGTGGGGATATGATACAGACTTTTCAATACCTCACAGGAATAAATAAGGTACAGGAGGAGAGTATTTTTCAGAATAAAAGACGCACAAGAACAAGGGGACATGCAATGAAACTGGAGGGGGATAGATTCAGAAGGGATGTGAGGAAATTCTTCTTCACAGAAAGAGTGGTGGATGCCTGCAGCAGTCTTCCAGCAGAGGAGGTGGGGGCAAAAAGAGTGAGGGGGTTCAAGAATGTATGAGTTAGGCATAAAGGAATCATAATTGAAAGCCAGTGGGGGAAAAGAGCCAGAGAACAAGTAGGGTCTGTGGTGACACTGCAGGTAGGAAAAAATGGGCACACTAGGTGGGCCATGCAGTTCTTATCTGCTGTCAAACTCTATTTTTTTGTGGTTGAATCATATTACTTTAAACTCAAATTTCCCCTTTGGGTAAACCCCAAATTCTTCCCATACTTTCACAGGCTCTGCCACTTGTTCATTTAGGTCTACGATGATCCTGGGGTGTATGTTATCCATCCATTGGGACTTACCTGGCTTGCTGTTTTCCAAGTAGTCTGCTACCAGGGCAGGCATACTGTTCACAGGTGATATCATGGGTACCCTTGATTCCATTGACTTACAAGTGAAGGCCCCCCTTGGGTCCTTTTGGTAAAGGTCAAAGTGAAGCATTCATTTAGCACTTCAGCTATCGCCCCTGGCTCGCATACAGGATATTCCCCCCTTCCCTGATTTTGGGACCTAATCCCCTCTTTTACCTTCCTCTTTCCATTTATGTACTGGAAGCAATTTTAGTGATTGTTGGTGTTGTTGGGATAATGACCATAGATGTTTGTGTAGTACTTTATGAATGGACTGTTGACAGCCACCTCTTCCATTTGGCCATGGCAATTTCTGCCTTCTGCCTTGCCTATTATTGTTCTGGTGCTTCTTATGGGCCTAGCTGCAGTAGTCCTAGTGCCCTGACATTTCCTTGATGGCTATTTTTAGCTCACCCAGGTGCCATGTCTGTAGTGGTTAATTGACTATGGGTGTTGTTGCACTATACCTAGTGATCTCTCTGCTCTAGTTACAGTTTGCACAAGTACAGTTTTGGTGAGCATGGTTACGCCCTTCTTCTAACTTTAGTCAGCCCTGTCCTGCCCTGGACTGGGATACAAAATTATTACAGGTAGTTCCACCAGCTCTATTGGTGCTAACTCTGCCAGTGCTGCTTCAAGTCCTTTAGATGGGAAATTGGCACTATGGACCCTCCTCTGTTGCTGGTCATGGCCCCCTTTTCAGTCAGTGGCTCATGGGGCCAAACTTCTACCCGTTTCCTTGTTATCCTTCTTTTTGGTTAACAGCTGATTCTGCTGCTTGGAGCTATGGGTAACTTTCCTCTGCCTGTGTTTTAACTCCTTCCCTAGTTTTTATTGTTATACGCTCCATCGAATCTTATAAAACAGCTTCCCAATTTACGATTCATTAAGCTCTCTGAAATAAATAAATAAATAGGCAAAATCTATACAGCATTGTTGCACTAAGGAAATCGTTAGTATAAAATAGAATCAGCAGTATATTTACTAAAAAAGAGGAAAAACCCTACCTGCTGTTTGCACTCACTCTACTTGGAGAACTGCTGTTCTACCATAATTTACACCTGAGAGATAAGATAAGCTCACCACCCTGCAACTTAGGTTGTTTAAGAAGTCTTTCCCAACTACTTTCATAAGGTTAAGACTGTAAATCATAACATATTGTTGATTCAGTGCTTTATAGATTCAACTATAATAAACTGAAATGGAAATTATCTTTTATTAGATACAGTACTTTAGTTCTCATTAGGGCATGAAGTAATTTAGCAACAGGAAAGTCAGAAACCATTTCACTGAGAAGTATAGCACAACAAATAGATTATTTCCAGTTTTTGTTGGTAAGGCAAATACAATGACTTCATTCGATTTTAAGGAACTAACCTCGCATCCTTTATTAACAATTTATAGACTGGATCATTATTGTAGTTTTCATTTCATTTTTGGGGCTTATTAACAGTTACTGCAGTTATAAGACTGGTAGTATCTATACTATAATATATATAATATAGTTATTATATATTGCTTCCCTAACCACCTTTGTATATTTTTTGTACATTCTCTGTACCACTATATATATTTACTGTGTATTTTACATTGTATATATTTACTGTGCCTTGTATATACTTGTACACTATGTACCTATGTTATAGTTTTTGAATTTGTTATCTATGGTTGTGTATATCGTGTGCTGTATTATTGCTGTCATTTGTGACCAAGTGAACCTTACCCAGGTCCACCTTGCAAATTAGTTTTTCTCAATGGTGTTTCACCTGGTAAAATAAAGATTGTTTGATTGATTGATTGGGTATTGGGCTGCCCCACTGGTGCAGCAGTAATGATACTGACTGAGACGCTGACAAGCCGGGCTCAGGACCGAGCCTGGGGCATTAGACAGTTGTCTGAGGGAGGAGGATTGCACATCTGGAGGACAGCACTCCTCCTCCGAGAAGGGAGGGATTTGGAGCCCAGCTAGCGTATGACCCCCTGATGGTTGCCTAAGGTTAATGTGCATGGGACCAACACAGTTGTGAGGATAGGCAGAAGTGGTGGCCATCGGCATGTAGGGTGCAGGAACGTGCCCAACATTACCAGGATGTCACTGCATGTCTGCGCTGCCTGGAACATGAAAAAAGCAGAGATGCTGCCACCAGTCAGGGGATGACATGCTACCTGCCCTCCACATCTGTTCTGGGCTCCTGCCTCATTGCTCCTGCGTCTTACCTGACTTCACCTTGCTGAGACCGACTGGCTGGTGTGGGAAATCCACCAATAAGCAGAAGGCAACCCCCTCCCAAGGGGGCAAGTTGGGAGTGCACGGCCTTACTGTGTCTCAGGTGGCCAGTGGTGGAAGCAAAGCAATACAGGAGGGCCTCAGGAGGATGGGAGGTGACTCTGGCAGATGCTGAAGGAGGCCATGGCTGGTGGCAGACAAGGAGGTATGAACAGAACTGGAAAACAAAGACTGGTAATGTCACATGTAAGGCACCTTTTAATTATTTTTTGTAACAATGCAATACAGACAATGTTGTATTTCAATATGGGATGTGCAGATTATTTGTTCTGCTAGGTTAATCAAGAGCCAGAGCACAAGGGCGACTCAGTTGGGGTGACAGCATGGGTCAGCAGTCGACAGGAGGTGCTGCACTCCTGGTGTGCCACCCTCAATCAAACTGCAGTTTAGTTTAAGCATATTAGAAATTATTTATTGGTGTTTCTGAACCGTACAAATGACAGCCACCTGCATCAGATCCATAGTAAGTAATTCAGAGAGCGGTAATTGTAGAAAAACAAGACAATTAGTTTAAGGGGGGACAGAAGTAACATAAATTGGAGTCAAGTTAAAAGTGGGGTTATAAGGGATGTATTTCTAATGTAAATGTTTCATATTTTAAGTTTGACTATACTGTGTTCAGAGGCTGATGTAGATTGTTGCAGTCTGCATTTGCGTAGGTAATAAATATGTACAACACCCAAACCAGGGTAGAAATAGAATGGATTAAGGGGCAACAAGGGAAATCCAATAACATCATATCTAGGGTCAGGGTACAAAGGCAAAAGGCAAGTAAAAACATAATGAAAATATTAAGGGGGAAGCAAGTTAGTACCTAACAGGTATAGTAACAATTGTGATCTGGACAAGAGAGTCAAAAACACCCTATCTGGGTCAAGGAGTATAACTTCATTTCCAAGGAATAAAATTGGGAATGGTGGGAGTGGTGCAGTGCAGTGCAGTGGATGTGGACAGACAGTCTGCAAGAAGACCTTCTGGAGACTGAGGTGCTGCCCCATCTGTGTGTAACTCTCTGGACTGAGTGGGGAGGTCTCCAGACTCTGGGCCAAGTTGGCTAGGACTTGAGGCACTTCTTCCCCCGACCAGAGGCCACTGAGTCCACTACCTTTGCCTCAGAGGATGCTAGAATGGAGGGCTGGCTAGACTGTGATGGGTGCTGGGAGGGTAAGGGTGGGGGTGGGGGTTGGTGACTACATTCCTCAGCCAGTGCCATTAAAGAACTTTTTCACTACCCTGGTGGGATGGAACTGCCGAGATGAGGCACCCATGGTAGTGGCAAGGGAGGATGTGGAGATCCTTTATTATGGAGGCCCCAAGATGGACGGATGAGGACCCCAGCAGAAAGGGAAGCAATTTCTGGTGGGGGACTCAACTGTCAGGGGGTAGTGCTGGGCACATCATGGGCAGGAAGGAGGATGTTACATGCTTACCCAGTGCCTGGGCATGAAGGGATGTGGAGCGGATCCCTAGGATCGCTGGGGTAGAGGGGCAGGAGGGGGAGCTGGATGCCATTGTCTATCTGGGGACAAATGACCTGGCAGCGGATGTAACCAGGGTGGTGCAGGATTGTTTTAGGGAGCTGGGGTGGGGGCTGAACCAGGTAGCACACACAGTGACCTTCACTGAGGTGCTGCCTCTGTAAGGCTGGGAGAGGAGCAGAGACGTCACACTGCAGTCTTCAACAAGTGGTTGAAGGCATGGTGTAGGGAGGAGAGGTTTGGCTTCATATAGGACTGGGGTCCTACCAGGAAGGATTAAGGCCTATAAAATTGGGGTGGCCTACATCCATCCAAGGGGGAACTGCTGTCTTGGATGGAAGGTTTAAATGCTACTTTAATGAGCTTTTAACCCAGCCAAGGGAGAGGCAGAAGGAAAAAAGAAGGCAGTGTATGCCCCCACAGATAATGGAACTGCACTGAAGAAAAGCCCAAGGGAAATAAATTCCCCAGGAGTAGTGGGGAGTAGGGGCAAGGGGAGGAAGGGATGGGAGGGTTGAGAGGTGGAACTAAGATTAGGAAAAATTCTAAGGAGGGTGGGCAGAGGGCAGAAAAAAAGATGGATGGTGAATAAGGAAGGATGAAGGATGGATTTGGGAAGGGAGGGCAAAGTAGGGACAGGGAGGGATGAAAGGAGTTGAGAACTATGTGTACCAATGCAAGGACCCTAGGCAATAAAATTCTTGACCTTGAAGTTACCATTTTGGAGGCAGACCTGGATCTCGTGGACATAACAGAATCATGATGCACCAATAACCACAGCTGGGAAGTGGCCATACCAGGTTACAATATGTTTCATAATGACAGGGCAAGGAGGAAGGGGGTTGTTTTATATGTAAGGGAGGGTATAAAGGCCATGGAAATACAAAGACTCAGTAGGGAAATAGAGGCACTAGAAGTTGCTTGGGTTGGCTGAGAGTCGGGGTCTGGGGCCTTTATATGTGTGGAGGTGGTGTACAGTTCACCACCCCAGGGAAAGGAAACGGACAGTTTTGGGGGAGTCCATAGGCAAAATGGCAAACAAAGAAGAAGTACAGTAGTAATCATGGGTTACTTTAATTTGCTGGATGTGAACTGGAACATCCTGGCTACAGCTTCAACTAGAAGAAGGGTCATCCTAGACTCTCTGCAAGGGGCATTTCTCAGGCAGCTGGTTACAGATCCCACTAGAGATGGGGCAGCTGGATCTGTCACTTATGAACAGGGACAGCATAACAGATGTCACAGTGAGTAGCCCCTTAAGTTCAAGTAATCATTGTACAGTGTGGTTTGGCATACAGATTGGGCAGGGGAAAAACCAGACTAGGACGATGGTCCTGGACTTTAGGAGAGCAGATTTTAGAGAAATGGGAGACTGCCTTAGGAGACACCTTGAAGGGGGATAGCCGGGGAGGGGTGTGTGTGTGCTGTAGACACAATAGAATAGAATAACAGGAGGGAATAACTGAGGTAACAGCAAGATATTTAAAGGTAATAAGCAAGGGTAAGAGGAGAAAGAGGCTAGTGTGGTTCTCAAGGGAAGTGGCTAAGGTGGTAAGAGAGAAAAAAACAGCTTTCAGAAAGTACAAGGAGACCCAAATGGAGGCAGGCAATGTGGTGTGTCTAGAGAAACAAAGGTAGGTAGGTAGGCAGGAGGGTAAAGACAGCAAAGGCTCAAATTGAAGATAGGATCACCCAAGAGGTCAAGATTGGGGATAAGACTGTCTTCAGGTACATGAGTGAAAAGAAGATCAGAGGTGGTATAGTGAAGATCAGGAGATCAAGGGGTGGGGACTGTGCAGAGGAACACCAAGAAAAAGCTAACATTTTGAATGAATACTTCTGCTCAGTAATGACAGTTGGGGGGGCAACATGCATTAACAAGCACTGGGGGTGGTGGACATAAGTCCATTTATGGAATATGGAGTCCACTGTGGGTTGGAGGCCCTAAAGGAAAACAAGGTGATGGGGCTGGATGGGATACAACCAATGGTACTTAAGGAACTGAGTACGGTGCTAGCCACCCTTCTGGCAACACTATATATTGCCTCTTTGGAGACGGGGTGGTTCCAGAGGAATGGAGGAAAGCTGATGTGGTCCCTCTGCACAAGAGCAGCAACAAGAAGGAAGCCAGCAATTATAGATCAGCCAGTCTCACATCAGTAGTGGGGAGGTTAATGGAGTCCTTGCTGAAGGAGGGACTGATGAAGTACCTGGAGACATATGGACTACAGGATCACTAGCAGCATGGTTTCACAGCGGGGAGGTCATGTCAAACAAATTTCAAAGATTTCTTTGACTGGGAGACTAGGGAGGTCGATCAGGGGAGGGCAGTAGATGTGGCTTATCTGGACTTCAGTAAGGCCTTTGACACTGCACCACACAGGAGGCTGATAAAGAAACTTAATAGCCTGGGAGTGGGGGAGAAGGTAGTGTGCTAGGTATCAAACTAGTTGAAAGATAGGAGGCAGAGTGGTGGTAAACGGCAGTCACTCAGAGGATGGGAGAGTGACCAGTGGAGTAACATAGGAATTGGTACTGTGCCATGTCTTCTTTAATATCTTCATGAGACATTGCTGAAGAAATGGAGGTGAAAGTGTGTCTCTTTGAAGATGACACAAAAATCTGCTACAGGATGGACAGTAAGGAGGGGTGGTGAGATTGCAAAGGTATCTGGAGAAAATAGAGGCATGGTCTGGGGAGTAACAGCTGTGTTTCAATGCCAAAAAGTGCAAAGTCATGCACCTGGGGTAGGGTAACCCAAGGTCTGTGTATAAGATGGAGGGGAAGGTACTTACAGTTACCAAGCAAATGAGGGACCCTGGGGTGATGATATCTGAAGATCTCAAGGTGGCAGGGCAGTGCAACAGGACAGTAGGCAAGGTGAGCTGGATGCTGGGGTGCAAGGGAGATTTTTAGCAGGAAAAGAGAGGTGGCATTGCCACTGTATTGCTGTCTAGTGAGACCCCACCTGAAGTATTGTGTCCAGTTCTGGAGGCCACACCTCCACAAGGATATCAACAGAGTGGAGGCGGTCCAGAGGAGGGCTACTAAAATGTTGCAGGGGTTGTATGAGAAACCATATGAGGTTTGTCTCCAGAAGCTCAACAGGTACTCCCTAGAAGAGAGGAGAGTAAGAGGGGACATGACTGAGACCTATAAGTGCCTCACAGGGGTGAACAAAGTTCAGGAGAGGAGCCTCTTTCAAAGGAGGAAGAATGTTAGAACACAGTGGCATGCTATGAAACTTGAGGGGGGAGTTTAAGAGGGATGTGAGGAAATACTTCTTCATAGGAAGGGTGGTAGACACCTGCAACAGCCTGCCAGAAGAGGTGGGAGGGGAGAAAACAGTGGAGAGCTTCAAACTTGTGGAATAGGCACATGGGTATAAAATATAGAGGGAAGGTAGGAGGGAGGGACACCTGTGATCAAGTATGGCCCAGGGTGTAGTGTTAGGCTAAGAAAATGGGGCAGACTAGACGGGTCTGTCAGCCATTTTCTGTCAACACTTTCTGTCTTGCTATGTTTCTGTTCCCCACAGCAAATATCCTCTTATTGTTTGCCTACTAAATAATAATAATGGAAATTAGTGGAAATATAAAAAAAATGGCATAAGGCTGTATTGCACATTAGCTGTATAATTTATGTCAGAACTCAAAGAGGCATACAAGGTAGCACCTAGAACAAGACCGCATGTTCTCTGAGTCACACTGACCTGTGTTATGCAGTTAAATGTCATAAGAGTGGTGATCAGAAAATTCCCACCAAGTTCATTTTCATTGCTTTTTCACAGCTTTTGCTCTTGGATGGAATTGTAGCCTCTTTCTCTCTCTCGACCTCCACTATCTTGGAAGCAGTACCAGTTTTCTCAAACTTACTCTTTTGAGGGATATATTCAGTAGAGGTGTCTTCTGGTACATCAACCCCTGTTTCCTGTGAGGAATCAGTGGTATGACCAAATACTTCAAGTATCCAAACAGGCTAGTGTGGCACTGTACACTTAGGAAATAAATAGATATCACCAGGAGGGATCTAGTCCATTTATTCAGGAAAGATGCTCATTACATATAGAATAATACATGGGGTGCTGTGTTTAATGAGATTTTACACACATCCGAGGTGTTGGATGCTACATAAACCCCAAGAGCAAAGCTTGAGGGGTTTATTTAAGCATCCAACACTGAGGGTGTGTGCAAAATCTCAAGTTAAATACACCACCCCATGTTTTGTTTTATATAATTGCTGGGGAGTGTTTTGTTACCACAGCAATTATATAAAATAAAACAGCCATGGTCCAGTCAGGATGAAGTGCTGTCCGCACACGTGGGCCGCGGCCAAGTAGCTCCCAAAATGCTTTTTCCTTTTTTTTTAAAGGATTCCCCAAGCATTACAAAGGACTCAAACTCCACTACTGAGAGGCAAGTTTTTTTTTTGTGTGTGTTAAATTCGCTTTCCGCTGAGCGATAGTGGCAGTCAAGTGTCCCACGCTGTGTAAGGGGAGAGTGGTGGCAGGCACATGCGTGGAGTGAGGGAAACCTGGCGCGTGTTCAGTGTTATAACCCACAGGTTATAATGGTGAATTAGAACTGGGTTCCCTATGGGAGAAAACGCTCCCCAGTTATTATAAAAACAAAGAACCCACTCACTGGTTATGAATTTTATTATTTTTATTCTTGTATCCAAAAATGTGTAAACGTTTCATGACATTCCTGTCACTTTCTCAGGGCTGTTGTCTAACGAAATTAAATGTTTTTCTTTTTAAACAGTTTCCATGTGTTGTTAAATAGAACATTTAAAATCAAAAATAGCACAGGACTATGCAGAAGCAAAAATGAGACAAGTAAGGCAAACCATTTGAATAATTTAGAAGTTTAGAAATAGGTTCTAAAAGATAGTATAAGTTTATCAATTCATCAATTAGAATAAATCCATGTATCTACAGAGAGTGATGGGGTTGATTACTTGAGAACAAATGAAGCACAGGTCAGTGATGCTTTGCACAATGTATTATCTGACTGATTATTTGGCAACATTAAGAATACAGTACACTGTATTTTTGAGATTTGCACATCTTTAACACATTTAACGACCAAAAAGAAAAATACTGTATATGTTTTTTCACCAGCAACTGTTTGTAGATAGCATTTGTATATATAAGCCTGGATATTCAAAAGGGTTACGCATGGCGCAACAGGGATGTACCATGCACAACCCACCGATGCGCCCTGGCGCGATATTGAAAGGAGCAAGGTGCGATGCGCAACTCCCGATGCGCCGGAGCACAACAGTAATGTATGCGGTGCAAATGCGGGGGTTGTGCACATGCATATGTGGCACACCCCGATATTCAGCCCCAGGATGTGCGGCAAATATGCTGAGATAAACCCGCCTTGTGCCGCTCGGGGGGGGGTGCAAAGATGTGCCTGGTAAAACCAGGAACAAGTCCAGGCCACCCACAGGTGAGCCGCCATATTGCAGGGCGCAATACAGCAGCCACCTGCCATGGGTGGCCACCTGCCCATCCAGAACACTGACCCCAAACCCCCTGCCCTGGGAGCATTGAGCCCCCTGCCCCATTGTCCAATCACGGGCAAATGTGTAGAATATGTCCCTGGTGGTCCAGTGGAAGGGACCTATACACCCGATTGCAGGCATATATGTAAAATATCCCTGGTGGTCCAGTTGACCGCTCTCCATTGCCTGATCGCAGGCATATGTGTAGAATATCCCTGGTGGTCCAGTGGACCGCACTCCATCACTCAATCATAGGCATATGTTTAAATCATCCTGGTGGTCCAGTGGAACCCCCCCCAGCACCCGTCGAGGGCAGATATGATGAAAGTAATCCCAGTGGTCAGTGGTACCCCTTCCCACCCGCCCACTGAGGTCCCTGCTGCCCAGCACCCCCGTGGCAGTTGGCGAGCACATTGCCCGCATGCCTCAAGCTGCCCGCCGACTGACAGCATACAGTATGGTCTTTCGCCTATTGGTCCACCACGTGGACCAAAGGTGTGTAGACCATACTGTACCCCACAGGCCCGATATGTGAATGAACACTTTCATTCACTTATCGAACCTGTAGCAATACAGTATGGTCTGCATGCTCCATTGGTTCACGTGGTGGACCAATAGGCGTACCATACTAACGTATCGAGTCAGTGAGGCGGCCAGGAGGCATGCGGGCAGAGTGCTGCCACCCGCCTGACTGAGGGGGTACTGGATGGTGGGGACCCCAGTGGGTGGGATGGGGAGGGGAGGTACCACTGAACCACCAGGATTACTTTTGCAATATCCGCCCGCGATTGGGCACTGGGGGGTTCCACTGGACCACCAGAGATGCTTTAAACATATGCCCATGATCAGGCGATGGAGTAGTCCACTGGACCACCAGGGATATTCTACACATATGCCCGTGATTGGGTGATGGAGAGCAGTCCACTGGACCACCAGGGATATTTTAAACATATGCCCGTGATCGGGCATACGGAAGCGGGTCTGCCAAGGGACTGTAGGGCGTCGGTCCCCGATGGCTGCAGCCTGGCAGGGCGCCAGGCACAAGTCACCGGGAATTGGCACACTGCATGCAAATGGGGCCATAATGACATGCAAATGACCCCATTTGCCCCTTGCATGCATAATGGCCTCATTTGCATGCTCAGTGCTGAATATCGTGGTTGATTTGCCTAGCACAACCTCACTTGCACTGGCGCATCCCCCTGCTCCCCTTCTGCCACTTGCGCTGGTGCAGTCCACTGCACCATGCGCAGTGCATGCACCCTCAGTGCCATATTCAGTGGTGCTGAGCCGTGGCACAGCACCGTTGAATATCACCTGGTTCATGCCCTGGCGCAGCCCAGTTGCTCTGTGTCCAGGCTTGCGCCTCTGCCTGGCACAGTCTGAATATCCAGCCCATAGTGTATAGTGGAGTGTTGTTCTGTATAGAATTTCATCCCTTTCAAAATGCTGTTCTGCCACAGTTCCAATGTCATGGAATGCTGTTCTACCCTACTGTGGTAGAACAGCATTCTAGAACCTCTAGAGACTACATGAGTCAGTTTCATTTTGAAAGCAAAAGAACTCACAAAACACATTTTTCACCAAGTACTATATACTATAAAAAATACAGGATGAGCAACTCTATGCACAACCAGTGTGTTTTGCCACCTCGGGACTCTTGATTCCTATGGACCTCTCGAGCTTCGCTCTCGAGGTCAGAGGGAATCAGAATCCCTCTGTGGCAGAACACACTGGTTCTGCATAGTTGCCCATCCAGTATTCTCTATGTAGTGTGATAGTTGGGGTGAACATTCTGCCAGTAGAACTGAGCAGAGATTTAAATTCTTGTATTCCATACATAGTAAACATTCCAACCCTTGAATTCAAACCCAAGACAACTATCTTAAACTGCCTTCTTGGATACTTTGCACTTTAATATCTTCTCAACTATTCAATGGATTTACATGAAATTTTGCACGCATGGTCTCGAGGGGTAGATCTCTTGACTTGCTAAATTCTGGTCCAGTTGAATATGCAGATTCTGAGATCCAGGTAGTGAAAAAAGTTACAAAAAAAAAAATCACCATTTTTATTTTGTCATCGTCTTGTGCCCAGATGGTTTAGGATTTTGGTTTGAAATTTTCGGGGTAGAAAGGGCTTGACCCACAGATGTGCCTTTGGCTGGTTTGGTAAAACAATATTAATCTATTCCAGCAGGAAATAGTCAATCTGCTTGTGTCCAGGAGCTTGGCGTTGTTTTCCTTCAACCCATCACTAGCATAAGTACTGTAAAGCAACTAAAATCATATTTTACACCTAACAGTAAAATGTATTAAGTAGACAGATGATGCAGGGTAACTCTATAATGGAGTACAGTAAATGTGGTTGAATGTGTTTTAAGTTTTGTTACAAGACAGTTAGACATTCAGGGCCAGATATTCAAAAGGGTTGCGTCATGCGCAATAGGGTTGCGCATGCGCAAGTCCGAAATTGCGCCATTCTGCGATATTGAGCAGGAGGCAGTTGCGCCACTGAAAACAGGCTGAGCAACAGCGCAATGCAAATGAATGCATGCTCAACTGGAGGGAGGAACCATGCATAAACTGCATCCCGATATTCAGCGGGCTGTACGGAATTAACAGCAACCCCCAACCTGCCCTGCAGGACTTTGAGCCAAAAAAAGGCTTAGTCGAGGGCCACCCACAGGTGAGCTGCTGTATTGCAGGGCTCAACACAGCAGCTGCCACCTGTGGCTGGCCCCCAACCTAGTCCCTGTGCCCCCCTGCAGCCTGATCATGGGCATAGTGTACCCCCTCACCAGCCCGATCGAGGCAGCAATGTCCCCCAACACATCCCTGGTGTTCCAGTGGACGATCGCGGGATGAAATGCTGAAACACCTCCCCACCTCCGAA
Organism: Neoceratodus forsteri; assembly: GCA_016271365.2. Taxonomy (NCBI): domain Eukaryota; kingdom Metazoa; phylum Chordata; order Ceratodontiformes; family Ceratodontidae; genus Neoceratodus; species Neoceratodus forsteri. The sequence continues at coordinate 344,354,667 of CM028132.1, read as the reverse complement.
TATATCCCTGGTGGTCCAGTGGACTGATAAGCCCGATCGCGGGCTGGGTTTTCAAACACACACCCCACCTCCGATCATATCCCTGGTGGTCAGTGGACGAAAATCCCGATCGCGGGATGTAGTTGTCAACCCCCAACACATCCCTGGTGACCTAGTGTCCCCACCCCACCCACCCACGAAGCCCCACCACCCGCTCCCCGCGGCCGGCGGGCAGCAGCATCCACCCGCCTGCCGCCCGCTGCCCGCCGACTGACTGCCCGGTAGGGCTGCACGCCCACTGGTGCAGAGCAAGAGCCAATGGGCGTGCAGCCCATACCATACAAGACAGTTCAGTTTTGTGAATGAAATTCATGGACTGTCTGGTACGGTATGGGCTGCCTATGAATGGCGCAGTTTGAATATCCAGCCCTCAGTTTTTTATCTTCTTTTTAATGTATAAAAAAAATTAAAAAGGCAGCCCAAGACATGACAAGGGATGGCAGTATCTATATATGTTATGGCAAAAATTAATTGCAGTGCAGTTAAGATTTCAGATTTGTCACTTCTGTTACATGTTTTTATGTTTTTTTAATGGAAAAAAAGGTAATGCAAACAATGTGAAGTGATTCAGACTAGTTCAGTAAGGGACAACTTTATCTCAATGGCATGTCCAAATTTAATCACAATAAAGTTAAACCTTCAGATTTTTTCTGTCTGTTTATCGCTTAATCATTAAAGTCAAGTTGAGTTTTTTAGTCATATTATAATCACAATAAGGCATCGTGCTTTGACCCACCCTAGGTGTGCCATTATCCCACCATGACGCACACCCTGTTGTGCCTTATTGCTTAAGTACTGTCTGGTTAACCTTGATTGCAGTTGGAAAGAATGACCCGCTTGACTCTCTAGGCAAAGTAGTACACTAAGAAAGGGACTTCCAGGTAACTAATGCACCAACGTAGGATGAAGGCAAGCACTTCTCAAAAGGACAAGGGACACTTTATTTCCAATAGGGGGACCAACAGAGAAAGCTCCACGTCCTTAAACAGAAGATTCAATGGCCCAGGAAAGCTCGTAGCAGACTGCCAGGCCAGATGCAATCCAAAACTAATATCAGTAAGGGTTATGGCTGACCATTGATCAGCAGAAAACAAGGAGTTTTTCTCTTAACCAGACTCTTTGGGTGTCAGTAGGGAGGTCATGGTAGACCACCGACTAGGGTCACATGGAACACATACAAGGATCTGTAATCCAGGTTTCTTGAGCTTTCAACATCTTTGTCTTGCTGCTTTCGTCGTTCCTGATCTTGCTGCTTTCATTGTCCCTGATTTTGCTGCTTTCATCGTCCTTGATCTTGCTGCTTTCATCATCCCTGATCTTGTTGCTTTCATTGTCCTTGATCTTGCCACTTTCGTCCTTGATCTTGCTGCTTTCATCATCCTTGATCTTGCTGTTTTCATCATCCCTGAGCTTGCTGCTTTCATCATCCTTGATCTTGCTGCTTTCATTGTCCCTGATCTTGCTGCTTTCATCGTCCTTGATCTTGCTGCTTTCATCGTCCTTGATCTTGCTGCTTTCATCATCCTTGATCTTGCTGCTTTCATCATCCCTGATCTTGCTACTTTCATCGTCCTTGATCTTGCTGCTTCCATTGTCCCCGAAACAAGAAAATTTCCACACCACTGTATGTTGGAGCCCTCAACTATTGAGCTAGGTTGGCTTCTAGTCTTATTTTACTTTCCTTACTGGGGTAGGGACACAACAAAGATGATTAGCTTAGGGGCCTGCCCTAACTATTCCCTAACTTTAAGTAAAATGACCAGCCACTTTGTAATGTACAAAGATGAACGTTAAGCCATTCTTTTACAGTCAGAGCCCACACCACTTTGGCAATTCATTTGCAATAGGGGGAAAAAACACATTCTCAGCAGTTCAATGGCCAGGGGCAACCATAACACTGGCAGTTCGGTGCAGTAGGATATCACACAGAGTTAACAGTTCATTTGTCATAGGGTAAAACACAGACTAGGCAGTTCAGTTAATATTAGCCTAACACAGTTCATATAGCAGTTCCTTAGGCAAAAGAGCAATAGCACAGTTCATACAGCAGTTCCTTAGGCAAAAGGGCGATAGCACAGTTCATACAGCAGTTCCTTAGGCAAAACCTGACAGTGAAAGACAGTAAGGCATTATCAGTTGTTTATAATAATATCTGTTGGTTTGTCCTAGATGCATCGTATCATACTCATCATTGTTTGTTATATTCTGGGATGGGATGGTAAGCACCAATTGCTAGAGTTAAGTATTTTTTTTGGTTGTTTGATTTACCAGTCTCTGTTTTCAAAAAGCCTTTTTCCCCTAAGTAAATTACACACTATTAGAGAAACTTCAAAAAATTTGCAATCTTACAAGGGCACTTTATTGCAGACTATCTCTCATAGATCAAAGTCAGGTTTTCATTCTTTTTCTATTGCTTCCCCTCATTTTTATGTTGGCTCATGCTTGCGCAGCCAACACATTTCAGTAGTAGCGGATTTGGAGGTGCGGTTACTGTGGGCGAATGCAGGGCATGCATCAGTAGGTGCGTCCCTCATTCCCCAATAAGGCAGCTGCAGGCACCAATACCATCAACACATAAACTGGCAACCAGATCTAGGGAAAGGTCTGCTGCAATGAGAGCCAAGCTTCTCATGCAGCGGTGTGCCTTTCCTGGTGAACCAGTTTACAAAACATGGTGGCCTGCCGCTGCAGAGTGCCCCGACCCACTTCAATTGCTGATGGGGGAGCCCACTCCCCGTCAGCATTATGTAACCCCCCTCCCATTTAATGTGTGTGCAGAGGGGGTGCCCAGTCCCACTTGGCATCATGTCCCTCCTTCTCAGTTTAATTTGCCAGCGGAGAGCCCACTCCCCATCGGCATAATGTCCCCCATTTGTTGTGTGCGATGGGGATGCCCAGCATCCCCGTCGGCTGCAAACCCAAAAACCAGCACTGAGGTGGCATGCTGGAACACACCCCAGCATGCCAAATGCCCCTGTAAAAGAAAACCATCCCGCATTTTTTTTTTTGTGTTAAAACCTGCAAAGCAGAAAACGGTCCCTCATTGACTCCAGTGGCCCTCCCACAACCCATGCCCACCCTGTGCACACCCTGCCTTTGCACACCTCCCTCTCACCCCATACTTACCTCCGGAGCATGGCGCGATGATCTTCAGTGGACCGGGAACACATCTGTACTCTTCAAAGCTGACCGCAAACTGAAGAAATGCTGGTAAGCCATATAATGGCATAAATGGGGTTTTTTCAACTTTGGTGCATATTTCAGGCATTTTTGGGAATTTGGGCACCAAATTTTCCATATGGGGTTATTGGGACCCCTACTCATGAATTCACTCACTGTCATGGCGTTATTCAGTCCCGAAAGGTAATTTTGTGGTCACTGTGCAGAATCACCTTTTGGGACTGATTAATGAAACAACAGTGCTACTGTTCATAAGGTGGGCTCTCAAAAAGCCTATGTTGCAAATTTAGTGAAAAATCAAAAATGGCTGTTTTACTGAGCGTACTTTGCATGTTTCTCGCACGCCGCTCGTAACTTTGTGAATTAATAATATTTACTCTAGATTTTCAACATTGCCATTTTTCCACACCTCCTTATGAACAGTACAGCTGTCATTTTACATATCCTGGCCGAAATGTGTTTTTGCTTGTCCGGCACAGAATAGCACAGTTGTGCGAAATTAGTTTTCAGGACAGTTTGAGACAATGATGGTGACACTATTCATGAGCAGAGGTCCTAAAATGCCTAGGTTGAAAATTTGGTGCCAAACATCCATAAAATGACTATGTTACAAGGGTGTGTTGTGCAGTTTCCACGTACCCTTGTAACTTCGCAAATTTGCAATATTCTCATGCCACATTTTAAACACTGGCATTTGTTCACATCTCCTTATGAACAGTGCAGCTGTCATTTTTCATATCCTGCCCAAAATGTGTTTTCACACCTGTGGCGCAGAATGGCATGGTCACTGTGGGAAATCAACTTTTGGGACAGATTAACACAATCACAGTGCCACTGTTCATGAAGGGAGGTCCCAAAATGCCTATGTTGAAAATGTGTCTCTTCAGGGTGTGGGGTGAGGTTGGCATCAGTTCAGTGCTTCACTGCCATTCCTATGATGCATCTCTAACTCCTGCACTACCAATGCCAATGCCAGCGAGACAACATTCGGCATTGACAAATGCTTGTTGGAACTTGATACTTGATGATAATGATATAAGATGTGCTCCCTCATTAATGAGTTTTAAATCAAGGTTGAAATGCTGCTTATATGAAATGGATGATTGTAATTGTTTTGGCAATGTCTAATTGTTTTGTGACTGTTTATATGTATTTTGTGTATTTTATTTTTTGTTTGTGTCGGGTCAGACCTGAAAATGGACTAGTTCCAGTGTTCTTACCTGGTGAACAAAATAAAAATGAAAATGAAGAAAAGGGCAATAGCACAGTTCATATGGCTGTTCTTTAGGGAAAAGGACAATTGTACAATTTGTGTAGCACTTTGTTAGGCAAAAGGACAACTGCACAGTTCATATGACAGTTCATTAGGGCAACAGGGCAATGGCACAGTTCATGGCAGTTTGTTAGGAGAAAAGGGCAATAGCACAGTTATCTGCCCTTATTCTCCAGGGCCTGCAGGTTCACTCCAGCATTTGGCCACTTCTACAGGAAGTTCAGAGGTGGGAAACTAAAGAACAAACCCTCCTACCCTTGCAGCATCGTCTGCCTTGACTAGCACCCTGGGCATGAGTTAATTAAAATCAAAGTAAACAGATATGAGCCTGGGACTTTCTCTGTCCCTTTGCTGTGCCCTTTTGGGAGCATCAATGCTGATGGGAGGACCTCATGCCTCTAACTCTGCCCTCTGGGTGGTTCTTATTTCCTGGGGCCAACCTGCCCCTTTCCATAGCCTCGGCCATTTTCCCAGTGCCACAAGGCATCAAATTCCACCCTGGCTACCTGTCCCCTGCTGAGTCAGTTAGTACTTTGCCAGTAGTGCTGCCACTGACTCACTGCCCCATCCCAGGGAGAAGATCTGGTTGGGAACTGTGGAGGAGGGAGGTGGAGCCTGGCTCACTTTGCCCACACTGCTGCTCCTCCTCCTCTCTTGCTCTCTTGCTTTCACTTGACTGCTGCTCCTTGGTCCTGATGCAGCTCTGCTCATGACACCGAAGAGGAAGCACGCTTGCTTTAAAATGAAAATAAAAACCGGGGCAATACTAAGCCCCCACCGTGCAGTCACCAACCATGGGGACACCGTCTGCCAACACAGCTGGCCGAAAGGAGGGACAGAGTCAATGGGCCCAGCACTAGGTTAGCTTCTTTGGGGTGTCCATTGGACTCATATCCACTCCTCTCTTGGTACAGCCCAAATCTCTCCAGTTTTAAAACTAACTCCAGCACAACTGTTGGGGCTTCTCTTCGATGCTTGGAATTCCGAAACATGAACCCCAAGCCCAACGGCCTTTAATATTAAAACCAAGTAGAATACCCACACACTGGTCAGGGACAGAGTTCGAACACTTGGCCTGCCTTGCCCTCATGCTGCCAGCTCTAGAAAATGTAGAAAATGGTAGTTCCAAGGCAGCACAGATGAAAAAAGAATGTTGCAGCATTCAAAACACAGCTCTGACTTAGTCTTAGGGAATGAAGTGATGAGGGGAGGGCTCTCAGGGCATAGACTATGGGTGTAAGGCCCCAAAACCAAATGCTGGCATCCCTCTCTCCTGGGGCCCCTGTCACACCACCCTCCCATGACTACCTTCTTGGGGGGGTTCCTAGTACACAGTACCCTCTGTTGGGCACCAAGTTTGGTGCACTACACTGTAAAAATGATAACAGTTTATAACATCAACTGTGCAACACATCTAAAAAAGGTTAAAAAGACCAGACAACAAAGTGATACCACAAAACAAAGGCATACCATAGGAATATTCTCTTCCATGTCCCTTTGGGATTACCCTACGTTTGTTCTTAGTTTTTCCTGCTGTTTAGCTCATTATGGCATGAACTTTTATAGAGCAGAATAACTAACAAATCTGATTGATTAGAATTAATTTTTTTCTCATATATAGAATTAGACAATTAAAAACAAATAAACTGAGGCAGAATTCTAGCCACCCCAACCAAGCCTAACCCTCTCTTTTTGGACTTGCATTGTGAAAACTCTCTACCCTTAGTCCTCATTTTTGCTGTTGGCTATAATGAAGGTTCCCATTTTCAGACTTCTTTTTATAATGGTCACATCATACAATGTTACCCCCTGCCTCACATATCAGGTTCTAGGCTTTAAAAACGGGGGACAAAATTACCAAAAATCAGACAGACATCTTACAGAAGAGTAATATCAGTTCCCAGTTCCAGAAGCTGTCACAATATGTAGCGTTTTGTAAAGCATTGCCTGAAGGGGATTACTTGACTGTAATGTTAATGTCTGACATTATTTTATGCTTCAAATCTCTACTCTTTAGTGAGTGAACTGCTAAATTTAGGAGGGGTAGGACATTTTTAAGTAAAATGTGAGGCATCTGAAAATCATGGACTGTTGAGCGGTATAGATCACAGACCCTTTCATTTTTAGAGAGACTTTAGACTGTGGCTATTAACCAATCAAGCGAAGAACTGAACAGGCTTTTCCTAGCCAGCTTAAACATGCTAAACAGTGATTGGTCTTGCTGTCTATGTTTGCAACTCCCAATGTGGCATTACAAAGGGATGAATCCAGGTAGCTCCAGCTCTTGTTTGTCAGTTTTAAAGAGACAGTAACTGAAGATAGTCCAGTGGTGAGGGAGGGAGAGAGAGAGAGAGAGAGAGGAGATGGAGAGGGAGATAGTGCGTGGAGAGTGAGTGCGAGGAGAGAACACTAGAGACAGGAGCTGCAGTAACAACAGTGGAGATTTACTGAGGGCACCAGAAACTTTAAGTAAGTGCAAAACATTTCTGTAGCTATTGGTCTACTACAATATTTCTTTTTATTTCAAGATGAAGCAAAATAATTTAATTTATTTTGGCAAAGTAATGGCACTGTTGGTCTGGCAGTATAACTTTTCTGTTATTTATATTTTTGTTCTTTTTATAAGCATACCAATAATCAAGCATCTCTTTTTTTTTTGAAGCTGAGTTTCTGTGCTTTCTTATTACCTTTGACAATTGATATTTTGTTTCTTGCTTTACAACATAACCACTAAGCACTCATGAAAGATGATGCTTAGGAGTAGAGCTGGGCTGATTGCAAGGAACCCCCTCTAAAAGGTATCTATCAACTAGCACTGCTACAATATATATGAATTATCAGTCACCACTTTTGCTGTTCTGTGTAAACACTGCCAGACAGAATGGGTTTTATCTAGCATTCTGGGTATGGCTGAATAATAGTAAAAGCAAGCCCTCTTGCTGGCTCCTTTGTGCTGTAGGTTTGGGGGGTGGGTTCACACTATAGGGTAAAGGTTAATTGCTGCATGCCAAGCATAGGAGACAAGTGGCTGAAACAAGGCACAATGAAAAAAAGTAGAAGAGAGAGAATTTTTCATTCAAATAAATTGCTACAGTACTCTGCCCTTTCATTTGCTGAGAGAGAGAGAAAATGACTGTCTCAGAGGTCACTCATGGCCTGAAGACCACTTAGGAGCTCAAAGAATGCACACAAGTAATAAACAGAACAAACTGCAAGTATACCCAAAACTCTCTTTATTTTTGATATGTCTGAAGTTGAAAAAGCTCCCTTCCTCCCAGGACTGATTCATGCACCATTAGCATGTCACTGACCAGTGCGGAATGCAGTGTGAGCTACGTGAGGAACTGAAAGGGAAATGACAGAATCCATCCATCTGTGAGGTTTGTTACTGCTTCCCTGGTACTTCTACACCCTATGTCAATTATATTATTTTTTTACCCAGTAAATCATGGCCATCTAAGCACTTAAAATCAACAAAATTAACTATGGGTCGTGGGTTGCCAGGCTTGCTTTTGAATTACATGATAACACTTAATGCCTTATCAGATTTTTTCAATAGTAAAAATATCAATTTTAGGCATCCACATGATTGCTAAACCCAACATAAATCAAAGACAAAGCATCTGTCATGATATTTGCTAAAGTTTTTTCTACCAATGTAACAATACTTTGGAAATTGTTATTATTAGGACACCCCCCCTTGTAGCAACATTTAAATAATTATGGGACATTTCGTATACTTGTATGTGTAAATCCATATGAATCCCATGTACAGTAATCTACATAAAACGTTTCTGTTGGATGTAGACTGTAGTAGCAAATATAGCAACAGTGAGAAATATTGGGTTGCCATCTTGTTTTTGGATATATCTGATCCTGGAATACTGTGTCCAGTTCTGGAGTCCTCACATGAGAAAGGACATAGATAGGCTGAAGTGAGTATGGGGAAGTCACCAAAATGATCCAAGGCTAGCAAGACAGATCCTGTGAGGAAAGGCTAGTGGCCAGACACAGGGGAGGGGGGAGCATGATAGAGACATATATGTTTCTGATTAATATAAACAAGGTGAACAGCGAAGGTTTGTTAATTGAAAATAGAAATGCAGTCACACGAGGGCACGATTGGAGGTTGGTGGGGGGTAAATTCAGGAGAGACTTGAAGAAGATCTACTTCACTGAGAGGGTGGTGGAGCCTCGAAACAGATTGCCAGCTGAAGTGGTGGGGGCAGGGACCCTAAATTGGTTCAAACATGGCAGGGACCGAGCAAGAGGGCTCATAGTTGCACAGAGGAGTACTTGGGGGGGTGGTGGTGGTGGTGGAATTGTTGGTGGGGGGGCTAGAGGGGGACAACTTCCCAGGACACTAGGTTGGGGTGAGGTAGTATAATATGGGCAGACTTGATGGGCCTACGGTCTCTTTCTGCATACAGAGTCTTTGTTTTAGTGGTAAGTTTAGGATTGGTTGGTTCAGTACAAAAAGAACTACCAAAACACTATAAAAATTAAACATGCCTGAAAGCCATTCAAATAATTCAAAACTATACATACAGACCACCAGACACTTAGACATAAAAGAAGCAAAGCTTTGCAAGACAGATAGATATGTATGTAGTGTCCTGAAATATGTCAGTGGTCATTATTGTGGGAGCTTATTACCTCACTGTCATCCTGTTTATTATTTTTTATTAAAAATTGATAGCTGGGAAAGGCACACTGAGCTGAAGCTTGTTTCCAGGTGCGACCCAGGTACAGAGCGTACACAGAAATGAGAAGAGTTACACAAAGTAGTTTCAAAAAGACACAGTATACACAACCATATTTCATACAGTACACAAGATTTTACATTCACAATAAAGTCAACCAGTATACGGAAATAATGTTCTGGACTGCTGCAAGAATTCTATATTCAGGTGGTAGGGCTTAGGGGGAGTTCTGGGAAATATTGGGGCAATTGAGGTGGGGGGGAGGAGCATGAGGAGTTTTTTTATGGATGAAAGAGAGGAAGCCTGGTGCAGGTCAGAGGAATACTGTTCCAGAGAAGGGAGATGGTGCAAAAGGCAGCAGCAGTAACATTTTAGGTGAGGGATGTGAAAAGTGCTCAAGTCCCTGTGTTGGAGAGGGTAATCAAGAGAGTTTGCTGGGGTCATGTGGTAAGTGAGGCAGGGGGGAGGGAACCAAACCAGAATTTTGTTATGAGGGAGATGCTGTGGATGGTTCTTCTGTGGGAGGGCGGGGCAAGGGAGAGTGGAGCATAGAAGGTGCAGTGTGATGAGTGCGTGGGGAGGAGGCAGTGGCAAAGCGGCAGAAACAATTGAGTAGAATGTCCAGTTTGGAGAGAGATGAGGTTGGAGCCATTCCATAAACAATATCGGCATAGTCCAACACTGGCAAGATTGTTTTACGTACAAGCTTGCATCGGGTGGGAAGGGGTAGGCTGGCTTTGTGCCAATAGAGTACTGCAAGTTTTGGTCAGAGTTTGGCGCAGATAATCTCAATGTGAGTGGAGAAACTGAGGTGACTGTCCAGCCAGACACCCAGGTACTTGAAGGCTGGGACCAATTCATGGGCAGAGCCATCCAGGATGGTGATGACGGGGCGGGGAGGGAGCAAGCTTCTGTCTTGATCCAAAACCATGGAGACAGTTGTATTGGTATTTAGTTTTAGCTGTTTTTCCAGGAACCAGGACTGGACTCAGTTGAAGTTGGCCTGGAGATTGGGAAAGACGCTATCATAGGAGTCGCCAGAGGCAAAGATGATAGTATCATCTGTGTAGAGATGCACATCAGAGGACAGGGAGGCAGAGGGAAGGTCATTTATGAAAAGAGAGAAGAGGATGGGGCAGAGGATAGAACCTTGGGGGACACCAGATAGGATAGGGAGAGGAGGGGAGAGGGTGTCGCTTATTTGAACTGACTGTAGTCTGTTTAGGAGGTACAAGCAGAATCAGTTGACAGCAGGTTGGGCTTTGCCAAAGCAGCTGAGTTTATGGAGTAGTAGTGGGTGGGAGATGGAGTTGAAGGCTTTTGCCAAGTCGATAAAGATGGCGACAGAGGTTTGGCTATGATCCATGGCTGAGAGGATGGAGTCGGTAACACGCAGCAGAGAGGTGATGGTGGAGTGGTACTTTCTGAATCCTGACTGCACGAGTGAGAGGGAATTGTTGGAGGAGAGAAAGTCTGACAGTTTGGACAGTATGAGGGATTCCAGTATTTTTGCAAGGGAGGAGAGGAGCGAGATGGGTCTGTAGTTTCCTTTGTGCAGACGGATGATCTTGACCAGTTTCCAGGCTGCTGGAACAGTGGCTGTGGAGAAAGAGAGAGAGATTTATTATGTGTGTCAAGGGGGCAACTATGGCAGTGGCAGATATACGGAGCAGTCTGGGGTGCAAACCATCCGGGCTGGATTTGGATTGGTTCAAGGCGTCGATTGCATTGAATACTTCCCATGGCGTGAAAGGAGGAAAGAAGAAACCAGGGTAGGGGAGGTAGGTTCAGTAGGGTCGTGGTTGGGTGAGGGGGGACGGGCATGGGGGGGAGTTGGGCAGAGCATAGGAGATGAAGAATTTATTGAAAAGTTCTGCTACAGACTCTGGGTCTGAGACAGATCTGCCCTCAAAGTTCAGGACAGGGCATGCTTGTTTAGATGGGGGGTTGAGAAGGGAGTTGATCAACTTCCAGAAGGATGCAGGGGAGTTATGGGTTTGGGAAAGTTGTGCTTTAAAGTAAGAGGACTTTGATTGATGGATGGCCTTCGTGCAGTAATTTCTGAGATGTTTGTAGGATTGGAGATCATGTGTAGCATGGGTGGTCTTGTACAGCCTCCATGCCTTGTCTCTGGAATGACACTAAGCAATAAGATCGGGTGAGATCCAGGGGTGGTGGTAGCATTTAACTCTACATTTCCTGAGGGGTGCATGGAGGTCCCAGGTGTGCTGGAAGATGTCACAGAAGTGGGATAAGGCAATGTCAACATCTGATGCTGAAAGGACTGGTGACCAGTCAGCATTTGTTAGGTCTCAGAGCAGGGTGGGTTAGTTGAGGAGGTGCAAGGAGCGAGACCAGATAAATTTTGGGTGGGAGCATGGTGAGTGGATTTTGCGGATGCAATAGGTAATACAGTGGTCACTAAGAACGTCTGAGAAGATGCCTGAGGCAGAGATACAATGGAGATGGGAGGATAAAATCCAGTTCAGGAGGGTGTGGTTTTGGGACCGGTGGTTTAGGTGGGGAGGCTCCTGGATAAGTTAGGAGAGATTGAGGACTTCTGTCATTAGGGTGGTGGGTTTGGTGGGTGAGGAGAGCAAGTCAAGATTGAAATCACCTAATAGTACTAGCTCTCCGTTGGATGTGCTGGAGGAGAATGAGGAGATGGCCTTGACAAGGGAGTCAGATGAGGTCTTTGGTGGGGCATACAGGACCCCAATGTAGAGGGGGTGGAGGAGGGAAAGGATAGGTGTGCAACAATGGACTCGTGGGAGGAAGGGCAGGCTTCCTTGAATATTATAGAGCACGTGATAGATTGCCTGATGTAGAGTGCTACTCCTCCACCTTGCTTTCCACAGTTTTGGTGGAATAAGTTGAAGTCAGGAATGGCAAGAGAGGAGCTGGGGGTTCTGGCAGCTAGCCAGGATTCCGTGATGCAGAGTATGTTGGGGTGGTACTGGACTGACCCATACCAGAGGGCATCTAGTTTGGGAAGAGGCTCCTTGCATTGAGGTGAAGATACAGAGGCCCTTGGGAGAAGGCCGGGTGTGGTTGGAAGGTCGTCCAGAAAAAGCGGGGGTGAGGCTGAGTGGGGCTAGGCATTACAGGGCAGGGTTAGGATGTATGTAGCCCGCTAGGAACAAGAGGAGAAGGGGAGGAGAGTAGCATGGGGAGGTGCTTGATCTAGCAGGACTGCACCTGGAGGTAGTCCGTGGAGGTTTAAGGCATCGGAGAGTGCCTCAGATTGAGGAGGTTTGAGGAGCAATGAGGATGTGTAGATGGGGAGGGGTGGGGTATGGGGAGGAGGAGAGAGGAGGTGGCATAGGTGTGGGCCAGGAGGAGGAGGACTGGATGATGCATGGTGGAAGGTGGGGGTGGAAATGTGGGTGGGATGAGGGTCTGTAGTAGGGGGACTGCAGTGAGGGGCAGCTGGAAACAAGGATAGGTGAGCTTGTAGGAGAAGGCTGAGAAGCAGGGATTGAATCATAGTGGTTAAATGATGGCAGGGGGAAGGAAAAAAGTAGATTGCAAGCAATAGCAGCCACTAGAGGCAAAAGCAGATACTCTGCAAATGGAAAACTCCACAGATAGGTTTTAGCAGTCACGTGACCTGAACATAACATACATGAATAAGTCATTACTCTAATAATGGTTTCATAGATTGTATTTTTCCAGCAAATTACATTGGAAACATTTTTGGGTGCATCAAAAAATGCAAATCTGAAACAACAGAGAATGTCTTTAAAATGGATAATCCATCCAGTTTCACCATATACTTACTGTCAACCTGTACTCATGAACCAGATAGTCTTGGAGAAGATGCTGAACTATACTGATTTTTTTAACCTGTGTAAAAGTTCAGTATCCCTCTGGTATCAGGTAAAAGGCAAATAAGGAATATGACACGGGCTCTATTAAGACACCATTTTTATCCTTATGAGAGGGTACTTGTCTGCTGATATCTCACAAGTGACAAAGCCATGAGTAAGACAGCAATAGACCACTACCCTCAAATGAAGATAAAAATGATGTATTAACCATAGTGCCTGTGGGTTCTATCCCCACACCAGGCACTTGGGTTAATATCCCAATACTGACACTGCAGTGCAGCATGAGGGGGGATGCTGCACTCCTGAGGTGCTGTCTTTTGGATGAGATGTTAAAAATGAGGTCCCATCTGCCTGTTCTGGTGGTAGTTCAGGTGGACGTTAAAGATCCCATGGCACTTCTCGAAAAGAGTAGGGGAAGTTCCCCCGGTGTCCTGGCCAAATTTCCCCCCATTCACTAAAAAAATACCACCAATAGCTTAATCTGGTTCAAGGTCAGTTGGCATTCATCTGTATCCTCCTCCCCCTGGGTCATGCCTGAAAATAGGCAGAATTTGACTAGTGCACTTACCTGGTCAACAAAAACTAAATAAATAAATAAAATAAATATTAAGTCAGCCTGAGCTGCATTTGATTTTTACATGTGTTTAGGTGGTCTGTGATAGAAAGTAAAAAGCAGACTGCCTGCTGGCACAGCGGTAGAGCTACCGCTTGTGGCGCCAATGACCCAGGTTCGGGAATGAGCCTGGAACGTTGGAGGGTTGGTGAGGGGAGGTGGTCCAAATGTCCCTTGGATACTCTCCACCTCATGGGGGAGGGAGGTCTTGCCTCTGGTGCCATGCTGCCACCTGGGTAACCATGAGTGGTGGCTGAGCACCGCAGCCAAGAACAGGAGGGTCAATGTAGCATGGAGAGTTTTGGCTGTCAAGTTCAAGTCTATGAGGGGCATGTGGACGCACATACACCTGTCATGCCATTGACATCACGGGGTTAAGGGGTGGAAAATGGAAAAAGCCCCCAGCCTGCAGGAGGATGCTGCCTCTCCTTGCAGGCCCCACACCTGCCTATAGGGTTTACCGATCAGCAACCCAGCTAAACATCCTCTGGGGTAACAGAGGAGCCCCCTGGTGACCCCATCACAGGGGTAAGCTTTGGGGCACTGCACAGATAGGTTGGTAAGTCCCAGGGATGGCTAAGTGATGAGGTTGGAGAAGAGGGTGGAGAAGGGACAGCAGACTGGTGACATAGGGGGCATAAAGTATACTAAATAAAAAAAAATGGTAAAAAGCTACAAAAAGTTAAAAAAAAGTAGAAAATGTAAACTACATATAGACTACTGTATATACAATAAAAACAATGCAGCTCACATTTTATTTATTTATTGAAAGAGTTTTACCAGGAAAGGCCTTCTGAGATGCAAACGTTCATTTCCTGAGGCATGCTGGGGGAAAATGAATAACGCTGGAAACTGAGCATGCTCAGAAATGTATCTTCACATGTGTTGTAGTAATAGTAGTAGGAGTAGGAGTACAAGTTTTAAATTTTTTGACAGGATAAAGAACTTTAGGTCAGATCAGATCTGTTTTCAAAGTTCCCCTGTTGTGGTTACATAGGATATGAAAATACAATAATATAGTAATACAAATGTAAAATCTACTTATAACAGAAAATATACGGGCACACACTAACACCTGTATCAAAACATAACTAAGACACATACATAAAACAGAAAAAGCAAAAATTAATATAAAGTGAATGAAGTGTAAAAACAATAAGGATTTTACAACTCACAATCACAACTATCCTTGAATTCAGCTGATAGTGCATGTTTCAATGAAGTTAGTTTAGCAATACTCCTAGTCTTGAGTATAACCTCATTCTAGAATTTGAATATACTGTATGGCCATTGCCTCATATGTATTACTAATTCTGGGAGCTGGATCTCCTCTATGAACAATGTCCTTTAAGATGTAATGATGTTCTTATCCAATGATATTAAATCTCAAATTTCCCTTGAGCAGGTGATATCTTATTTTATATACTCATATTAAACATTGTTTCCCTCATCTTAATTCAAGAGTGTCCCACTTTAACTGCTGTAACATTACACAGTGATGTGTAGTGACGTGGCATCTTTTTTTTTTAGATTGTTTTTTTCCTTATTTTTCCATTTTTCTCCCCGTACACCCCCTTCCCCTCGCGGCGTGAATGCACATGTGTGGAGGCATGCGCATGTCACATTTCCACACTTCTGTGTCTCCCAACCTCTCATGCTGCCCTCTGGCCTCCACTAGGGAGCAGCCAAGGAGTGGAACAACAACCCTCCCCTCCTCGGGAGAGCAGAGCAGTCCACTGGATGCTCGATCCTCTCCATCCCCTGCTGACCCCTGGCACCCTGAGGTCGCTCCCGACCCCAGATCACCGGCATGGTGCGAGGTGTTGTGTCCAGCGCCTCAACCCTCAGTGCCACTGGGTCGGCATGATGTGACATCTTAAGATAAATTGGGCTAGTCTGTTATAGGAAACATTTACTTTATCTAAATTCTGTTGATTTGCTTGTCTAAATAATCAAATTACCATATTCAAGAGCAGCTACAATTAATTAAGTAGTAACTGTATTTTGTATCTTATATGATAAAGATGTGAATCTTCACAAAGCCTCTATCCTAGAGTTCACTTTTCTAGTTATGTTATTAATGTGAACATCAAAGGAAAGTGAATTGTCCAAAGTTACGTCCAGATAATTATGTTGTTCAGATACAACCAATTTCTGTCCATCTAAAGTTAAGATGTTTATTTCTTTATTACATTTACGCTTAGTGTATTTGCTGTGGAAGGATATAGCTTGTGTGCTTTTAGTATTTAGAACTAATTTAGATTAACCAAACCAATTCTGAAGAATTGTAAAGTCAGCTTGAAGTCTTTCCTCCATTTCCGAATAACTTTTTGCTGTTTCCAAAATGTGACTATCATCTGCATACAACTTAATAGTTGTATTTTGTTTATAAACTGTGGCAGATCTTTGACATAAATTAGGAACAACAGGGGTCCAAGGATTTACCCCATGGTACCCCCTTTTCCAAGTCACTTATCTTTGACAAATGTCCATCTGCAGCTACACTTTGCTTTCTTTTGTTTATGCAGAAGGAGAACCAGGTGATAGGACCAACAACCAGGCCTATTGTCCACAGCCTAACTATTATTAAAATGCCATGATTTACCATGTCAAAGGCCTTGGACAGGTTGGCAGACACCTCACCCACAGTCTCATCCAATCTAGTGCTCTTGCCACCAAGTCCACAAAGTCCATGCATGCAGTGCCCATCAAAAAAAATACAAAACATCCTAAAGCCTGACTGACAAACAGTTAACTTTAAGTACTTCTCCAAGTACTCATACAGTTGAATATAGACCATTCATTCCATTAATTTAGTCAAAATAGGCAAGAATAAATGAGAAAATAAATTTCCGAGTATGCTCAGTGTGACCAAAGTGAGTGAGATAAGTTTCTGAGCGTGCTCAGTGACCAGCTTCATTTATCTCGCTCACGTTGCCCAAAATACTATGTTTATCTTTTCAAATGTATTTTCATACCTATTGTATAAATAGCAAATCTCCTATGAGGTAGCTTCAAAGATGCATGTTGGGGCCTATGTATGAATGCCTACGCGGCCACATAAGGGCAGTGCATAGGCATTCCCACATCTGTATGCTGCTCAGAGGTGTCCTGCACCCCCAGTGGCATGCATCACAGGTGCACTAGCACCTTGCATGATGGATACCCCAGCTGGCCACGTGACACCATGCTGGGTGTGTGCCAGGGGGTGTTTACCATGCTGCACCCATGCACAATGGCACTGCGCACTAGGACAAGTCTTGAAAATGTACATGAGGGGGACTCTGCCATGAATAGTTATGTGCCCTCCCACAAGTCACCAGCTGGGCACAGTGGTATCAGAATCCCCTGCACACAGCTGCCACAGCATACAGGGCTCCCTGGGAGGGCTGGGGATGGCTATTTGGGCAAACACCTGCTGTTAATACCCGGTAGGATATGCACCATCCTGTGATCCTCCATCCATATGCAGACTGGGATCCACTGCGGGATTTGGGACGGGCATCCCATTGGATGCCCACCTGCATCCTGTGCTGCACCCCTGCACAGCCACAACCATCTGCTGTGTGGTTGTATGCCTTGGGGGTGCTGTCCAGAGGCTGGCCATTTGTGAATGCTGACCTGCGCACACTTGTGGGGTTCCACGCAGAATTCATTCCCATTTGTGCATAGGGTTCATTATTTGGTTTGGAATGCTGGTGTTATTGCATAGTGGCAATAACACCAACATTTCAAACTAAATAACATGCATGTTTGGAGCTATCTCATGGTATATCCGATGTATACCATGGGAGTTTCCACTTTTTTTGTGTGTATCTACTGCAGGTAAAAAATGCGCTGTGTTATGTAAATAGATTATCTTTTTACAGTTTTTTTTTTCTTTCCAGTTTATTACTGGTGCTAAGTTAAGCCTTTTACTTTTATGGTTAAAGTGACAGTGCCACTGTTTGATGTGCTGCTTGCAGGGATCCAGTTCATGTAAAATGCAAGGGTTGTGGTTGCTATGCAAATAACATAGCTACTATGCAAATAACATGAGTTCAGTTGTTATTCGCACAGTACAGTAGCTATGTCTTCAGTGAAAGTAACAGCTTTTATCTTCCAAATGTATTTGCACTCCCATGGTACATGTGGTATTCACCTCAACTCTCCAAAGCATAATTCTTCTTCTGATGCACAGTATTACTAAAATTGCTGTGCTTTTTAAATGAGGTACTTTTGGCTGTATTTACCTTCTTTTGCATTTTTAATTGCTACAACTGCATATACCAGGGAACATTAACCATGTTGTTAGCATTTTTAATATAGTTGTACATTTGGGCATGTGTGAAGTCTATTTAATAACCTCCATGTATTGTTTTGTGTGTTTGTTTTGAAATATTCCTATGTTTTACCTATTTTAGAGACCCCTGTTAATGCAGCCTTTCCCCATCCAGTATTTGTTTTTCAGTTACTTAGCAGTTCCTTAACCCAATGAAATGAGTTGAGCAAAAGCCCTGCATGGAAAATGTAATGTTAGGGTTCAGTTCAACCTGGTTCTGCAACTTGTCAGTAATAAAGCAAGCATTTGTCAATGCCGAATGTTCGTCGTGTGCACTGGTGTTGTGGGGGGGGGGGGGCTGTTTGAAAATTGTTTCAGTGAAGTTGCTCGTGAGGTGGGGTCCCAGAAAATATATGTTGGAAATATGGGGAAAAATATTTAAAAATAGCCAAGTTAAGCCACTAAGTTGAAAACCCCATTGAAGTACATTGACGCTCAAAAACCCATTTAAATACATTGAAGCGCTTACCTCAGTTCATGGTTGGGCTTTGAAGAGCGAAGACGTGCCTGCAGTCCAAGGAAGATTATGGTGATGGACCTCCAGTGGGTAAGTATGGGGTAGGAGGTGTGTGGGGTGGTGGGTCCTGAGTGGCAGGGTGAGGGGTTGGGTAACAGTGTAACGGACAATGGTGAACTGTTTTATTTTTTACAGGGAAAAAAATGATGAGGAACAGTTTTTCTTTTCATGGAGTTTCCTGAACAGATGAGGACACTGGGGGATTGGGCACCCCCAGTATCTGTATACTGTTTGAGGGGGTTACACAGTGGACAACAATGGATGGACAGATGAGGACATGGGGGATTGGATACCCCCAATATCTGTATACTGTTTGAGGGGGTTACACAGTGGACAACAATGGATGGACAGATGAGGACATGGGATTGGATACCCCCAGTATCTGTATACTGTTTGAGGGGGTTACACAGTGGACAACAATGGATGGACAGATGAGGACATAGGGGATTGGATACCCCCAATATCTGTATACTGTTTGAGGGGGTTACACAGTGGACAACAATGGATGGACAGATGAGGACATGGGGGATTGGATACCCCCAGTATCTGTATACTGTTTGAGGGGGTTACACAGTGGACAACAATGGATGGACAGATGAGGACATGGGGGATTGGATACCCCCAGTGTCTGCATACTGTTTGGGGAAGGGGGGTTACACAGCGGACAATGGTGGATGTTTTTCTTTTTTTCAGGATAAAAAACAAACATTTGTCAATGCTGAACATTTGATGCATTAGAAGCTGTCTGCCTCTGCACCTAGTTTATGCCCTTGAGGTACTTGAGTGTGTCTATCATGTTCCCCCGCTCCCTCCTTTCCTCCAATAAGTATGCATTGAGGTACCTTTAATCTTTCCTGATATGTTATGTGTTGCAAGCCATGTACCATCTTTGTTGCCTTTCAGTGGACTACCTCCACCTTGTCAATGTCCTTATGCATTTGCGGCCTCCAGAATTGCACACAGTACTGTAGGTGAGGCCTCACTAGTGCATTATACAATGGAATCACCACCTCACACCTTCTGCTAATGATACATTTGCCTATATAATCCAGCATGCCACTGGCTGTCCTTGCAACATTTGTGCTCTGCTTTGACACCTTTAGGTCATCAGAACTGATGACTCCTAGGTCTCTTTCTTCCTTGGTGATCGTCAGCACCTCCCTCCCAACCTGTAACTCTCCCCAGGGTTCCCTCTTCTCAGGTGAATTATTTGCCCTTCTTTGCATTGAACCTCAGTTGTCACTCCTCAGACCATTTTTCAAGTCTCTCCATGTTCCTACTCATTTTCTTCACCTCTTCTGGAGTATTCACTCTGTTACAGATGTTGGTGTCATCTGCAGACAGGCAGACAGACCTTTCTTCTAGCCCTTCTGCAATGTCTGTAATGAAGACATTGAAAAGGACTGGTCCCAGGACTGATCCTGAGGTACCCTGCTGGTCACTCCACTCTCCCCGGATTGGATCCCATTACCACCACCCTCTGCCTCCTGTCCGTCAGCCAGTTTCTAACCAAATTTATCAGCTTGTGCCCCATTGCCAGACTGTCCATCTTGTTAATCAGCCTTCTATGTTGGTCATTGTCAAAGGCTTTGCTGAAATCAAGGTAGGTGATGTCAACCATCCCTCCCTGATTTACTTCTTTAATGAGGCATTAGGGTTTCCAACCCTATCGCCCCACCCCCTCCCCCACCCTGCATAGATTGACAGGCATTGGGGGTGTCCCTTTGGGTCATCAGCTGTAATGCTCATGCCACTCCACCCCAACCCTACAGATACTAACAGGCATTGTGGTTTGCCTTGGGGGTCTTTGGACCTAATGCTTACCCCCTTCCATAATGAAATAAGCTGAGCTGGGTGCAGTATAGGAGAATGGGGTGAATGTTAGGGCCAAAGACTCCAAGGCATACCCTGATGCCTATCATTGGCTGCAGGGTGGGTGTGTGGGTGGAATGGTGTGAGTATTACTGCTGACAATCCGAAGGCACAGGCCCAATGCCTGTCAGTCTCTACAGGGTGTTGGGGGTGGGGCATTATGGTTGGAAACCCTAATGCCCAACTGTTTGTTAGCATTTTCACTCCAAATTTTCAACATGGACTTTTTAGGACCCTGCCTCATGAACAGTGGCATTATCATTTTGTTACTCAATCCCAAAAGGTGGTCTCGTGCAGCAACTGCACCATTTGGTGCCACAGGTGCAAAAACACATTTTGGGCAGGATGTGAAAAATGACAGCTATACTGTTCATAAGGAGGTGTGAAAAAATGGCAATGTTGAAACTCTGGAGTGAAAATATTAAAAATTGGTGAAATTACGAGCATGCGTAGAAACTGTGCAACGTACACTCACATGCAGTAATTTTTTGGAATTTTTTCACCAAATTTGCAGCATGGGCTTTTTGGGACCCACCTCATGAACAGTGGCACTGTCATTGTGTTAATCAATCCCAAACATTGATTCCGTGCAGTGACCGCAAAATCACCTTTGAGGACCAAGAAATGAAATAACAGTGACAGTGTTCATGAGATGGGGTTCCAAGAACCCCATGTTGAAAATTTGGTGCCAAAATTCCTAAAAAAGGTTACTATATCAACCTAAGTTGAACCCTCCCATTGAGTCCCATTATACAGATTACCTTTGATTTCTTCAGTTTGCAGTTCGGCTTTGAAGAGTGCAGACGTGTCCCAATCCATAACAGATGACAGCGCTCAACCTCCAAAGGTAAGTATGGGGTAAGGGGGGGCGTGGGGAGTTGGATGTGCAGTGGGAGGTTGGGGATCGGGGAAGGGGACAGGGAGAGAGACAACGAGGACCTTTTCCTTTTTTACAGGTTAATAGAAAAGACTGTGAGGATGCTTTTCTTCATTTACAGGAAAAATTATTTAAGCACATAGGATAGGCTCCCAGTGTTACCCTGTAAAATGGGGAATGCTGACACGAGGATGAGCACCCGATGTCAGCAAGGGTTATAGACGGGGTTAGAGAGCATCAGACACAGGAGTGGGCATCCCGGTGTCGGAACGAGAAAGGGGAAATTGTTTAACCAGGATATTTGTCCATGTAGGATGATGACTTTCTCTTTTTATGGGTCAAATGGGACAAGAAAAACGAGTCAACTGTAAAAAGGTGCTGTAACCCTGAGCATTTACTTTTACTAGGATGAGGCAAATATTGTCTTGCGATGCATTTTGCTTATGAACTTAATCATGCAATGATAACAGCTCTCAGATAATGTCATTGATCGGGGCTTTTATTTGGGAGTTCACCTCTTGGAATACTATCAGAATTGTAATATAGGTGTAATCCACATTCTACAAAAGCTCTCAGCTGATGACAGAGAATGGTAATTATGATAATATCAAAGGACAGGATGCGCCACTGTTGGTTTGGCTCTGTCCTTTGAAATCTTTGCCGACTCCACTCCGAGACCAGAAAGTGTGTCATAAACAGCCTACCTACTGATTCGCCTGCCACAGGCCTGCCCCTTGAACAGAGCTCTCCAGTGGACGCACCCCCCCACACCCCTCTATACCAACTCTCATATCAACAGGTTTGTCTGTGCTTGCGCACACAACAAACTTAAAAATGAGTATTCGGTAGGAAAAAAGGCAGCATTAACAAGAGAACCTAAATGAGGGAAAACAGGTCTATTTAAAATCAACATCGAAAACAGTACATAAGGGATATGTTACAGGGACCTGTGGAATACATGATTTATTTTTGCAAGAGCTGTTTGACCTTGGATAACCTCATGAGTGGCGTAAGTCACCAATGATGTGTCTATGGTCAAGCAGCTCGAGTGACAATAAATCATGTATTCCACAAGGTCCCCATTACATATTCCATTTATGCAATAGGGATCCTTTAGGACAGTGCAGGGAGTTTTGTTTTATATTGTTTATTTAATTTTCAATGTAAATTTACATGGACCTTTTGTGGTTTTCCCAGAGTAGCTCTGCTTAGCATAGTGGTTGCTATGGACACTCTAACTTTACATTATGGTCAGTACATAATGAACAAGTCTGATGCACAATTCTTCTATTTTTGCTTTTTTGAGGGTGGGCAGGTGTTTGTCAAAAAAGTGAATACAAAAATTGAGTGTTCTGCAATTTTATGCTGATTATAAAAAATCTAAAAGGTATCTGTAAATGAAATATCTCTCATTTGTAGATATTTTTGTGCTGAGCAACTTTTGTGCTCAAAGTACCATGCTGTCATTTTTGGTTTTAAAGTTATTCATATTTGCATGTCAAAAGAAATGCAAAAAAATTAAATTTTCTGCTGTTTTTTGCAAATTATAAAAAGCTAAAAGGTATCTATAAATGAAACACCACTCATTTTGTAGATATTTTTGTGCTGGAGAAACTTTGTGCTCACAGTAACATGTTATCATTTTTTTTATAAAGTTATTTGCATTTGTTTGTCCAAAAAAAAACCCTGAATTTTCTGCTGTTTCTTGGTAATTATCAAAATATAAATGGTATCTATAAATGAAATCCACTCATTTTGTAGATATTTTTGGTGCTCAACAACTTTCATGCTCACAGTACCATGCTATATTTTTTCGTTTAAAGGTTATTCACATTTGAATATGGGTAGTACTGCTACCAAGGCCGAAGTTTCTAAATCAGTTCCAAGTGCTTGTGCTGAACCTAATGATGTAAGAACTGTGTGGATGAACGGCTGATGACATAAGAACTGTGTGGATAAACAAAATTTATACACACAGTTGATCAGATAAACTGATTTATCACACTCCATTTATGTCTACCCCAATGCATAAATTGGAATCATTAAACAGAATTCCCACATGTCCAAATTGACAATGATATAAAAATGTAAACAACAGTGTGTATGTTCCCTTTCAGTGAAGTGACTGCAGAAACAACATAAGTAAAGGTAAACTGTGTTTTATAAAATGTAGCGTGACTAGCTGGTAAATGTCAAATGGTAAATGTTGTTTGTTAAACAGTAAAGAGACTGTGGGAGGAGAGAAAGAAATGCATTGTTCCCTTTTCTGCTGGGAGGAAAGGAGCCAAGGGGGGGTTATACATATAATGGTAGGAAAACTGCTAACAAGCCACAAAATGTTCTAAGGGTTATCTAAGGCTCATCAGAACCTTTGGAACTTTTTCAGGTTTTTGTAGGTTCTAAGGTGAATGCACCTAAAGTTTTGTAGTTTGGTCTCTAAACTGGTTGAAGTCGTGGCCTTGATATCTGTGCACAGTCCGCATATTCTAGTCATCATCAAGAGCTGGTTAAAGCCTTACACAGTGACTAAAATTTTGCTACCTAATTATGTGAGCCACTGTAAAGACAGACCCTCTCCACAAAAAAGGTGGGGGCATACTACGCTATGTTAGATCTGATCCAGACGTTGAGTGTCTCTCCCTTAATTACTCAACCTCTGCTTATTGTGAAAGGATATTAATTCAGTTGAGTTTGGGTATCAAAAAGCTAGACTTCTGCTGCATATACAACCCTCCAAACGTTGGAACAGAGGGCCTCAAGATCTTGGTTCAACTGGTTTCTACCCTAGGCATGACTGAGTTCATTATTATGGGTGACTTTGAACTGGCTCAGCAGCACAACATTGTACAGAGACAGTCTAGATGACTATTGCCTTACTCAAATTCTCACTGCACCTACTAGGCTCAATGTCAAATTAGGAAACCACACCCTCCTCAGCTAGATATTGGTCAGCCACACTGACAGAGTCAGGCTGCATGGGCACCAATCTGACTCGGTCAGCGACCACTCCATTATTTAGTGCCTATGGCACAACAGTGCAGTTAGCAATCCAGCCCCAAAAGATGTCACATACTGCTATTGTAAAAAACCCAATGCCTCTGCATTCTTGCACGATCTCGCATGTATCAACTGGTCCTTTATGGATATGATACATGTCATTGACTTTGCACTGGACCTCTTTATTTCAGACTTCATGGCAGTGCTTAATTACCATGTCCCTATGACCAGACGCAGGGTCAAAAATCTGAATTCCAAATGGCTTACTAAAAGCCATTTCAAGTTAATAAAGGACAGAGACATTGCTTGGGATACCCTCAAGAAAACAAAGTTGCACTCAGATTAGGTTGCATTCAGATATTTATGGAAAAAATACAAATGTGAGTTCAGAATGGCCAAAAATGCTTATCTCAAAGCACAACAGACAGACAGACGGATAATCTTAGTGACCCCCCAAAATTCTGGAACTGCATAAATTCATTGCTCAACTCCAATATTGCCACCTCCTTTCCCTCCCTTGAAGTGAATGGCCACAAGTACAGTGATCCCAAATCTATTGATGATTTGTTCAAAAATCACTTCTGCAACCTCGAGAAATACAGACTTCCCTTGTATGGCACAGTATGCCTTCCGGATTCCTGCATGCCTAACTGATGGCCATGCCATCCACTATTTTATTTTAAGAAAGTCACTGTCAAAGAAGTCCACAAACTGCTGTTTCATCTAAAATCTGACAAATCAGCTGGCTGTGATGGCCTTATTCCCAGATTCCTTAAAACTGCAGCCAGACAAATTGCTCTCCCCATTTCCAAAATGTTTCATCTTTCATTTGAGTCCAAAAAAATCCCTAGCATCTGGAAATTGGCCAGTGTAGTACTGTAGCACAAAAAGGGCAACTAAACTGTCCTGGACAACTACAGGTCTATTTCTGTACTGTTGGTTTTGACTAAGGTGCAGGAGAGGATAGTACATAATCAGCTCATTTCCTACTTAGACCAGCACAGGGTACTCTGTAAGGAGCAATATGGCTTCATGAAGGGTCATGGAACATCCACAGCATTGATCAGCTTCACAGATGCAGTACACCACGCTACAGGCAATGGCCTGTTGACTGGTGCTGTGTTCATGGACCTGACTAAGGCCTTTGATTTGGCGGACCATGATTTGCTGACTGGGTTGGGACTGGGGGGCCTGGCTACTCTGTGGTTCTCCAACTATCTGCAAGACAGGTCAGAGTTTGTCAAAACTATTAAAGTCTTGTCCAGGGCGAATACTATCTCCGGTGTGATACCCCAGGGATCCATTCTAGACCCTCTCCTAGTTACTGTTTTCATCAATGACCTGCCCAAGATTAGCAACGCTGCAAAGACCCTTCTGTATGCAAATGATGCAGTCATTTTTTATACATTGAAAAGACACCATCACTATCAATAAAGTCTTTGGGCACAGCTGCCATTCCTTTCAACAGTGGTTCACAAATGAGAAATTGGTCCTAAACGTTCCTAAAACAAAAGCTATGTTACTCAGTTCATCCCCAAAGATTAGAAGATTTTCCCAAGACTTCACTATCTTAACCTTAGATAGAGTGAAACTGGAACTAGTTAGTGAATTTAAATACCTTGGTGTTCCAATCGATCCCCACCTCACGTGATGCTCATATAACCAACACCATAAGAACTGCTCATCAAAACCTGGGTCTGCTCTATCATATTGCAAACTACCTGGCACCCGACACTAGGACCAGAATTGCCCAAAGCTGCATACTCCCCTGACTGAGTATGGATCCATTGTTATGGATGTTGTTCCTCTCATGATCCAGGCATAGAAAAAACTCTTAACCCACAAGGATGTTAAATTTGCATCTTCGCAGGGCCTGTAGTCCCATCACTGCACCAATTTTGAATAACTTGGTTGGTGGCAACTTGAAACCTGAGCCCAGTTAACCCTAGTGAATTTCATGCACAAAATTCTACATGGAAGTGCTCCTCAATGCCTATCCAAGCTGTTCATGTATGTGGACCACACCTTCTGTCGCTCCTCTACAAACAAGCTATTGAAAGTTCCATTCATGCACATGGGCATGAGCCAGAATTTTTTCAGATACAGAGCAGCATCATTCTGGAACACCATCCATTCTGCCATCAGAGCTGTCCCTTCCCCTAAATTGTTTGCTGTCAAGCTAAAAGTACATCTACAAGAGGTAAATATCTGTACCTGCTTTGCGTGACTCACAAAACACTGATAAATTAATATGCCATCTGAATGCCTAACATTTGCACCATGTCATTTCATTTTGGATTATGATACTTATGCACTTGTACCTGTTCCACTGTTTTGATGTGTACTCTTCTGAACCCGGGTCATGACTGAAAAAGGTTCTTTGGCACCAGTACACTTATCCGGTCATCAAGAATAAATAAGAAAGTAAATACATAACTAAATAAATACATACATACACACATATGTAAGATTAAAAGCACAAAAACAGTTTTAAACTTCGTTTCAATGGGTGCGCATGGCTTGACTGCCATGAATTATAGGGAACATCATCCTTGGGACTGATTACAGAGTGATTTTTCCCTATTCATTTGTATTTGGGGAAAAAATACTTGCAACTATAAAAATGTCATTAAAAACCAAAACAAACAACTACTCTATACCTGTGCATGCAACTGGGGGAAAGAAGGGAGGATAAACCGTTTGGGTCATTGATGATGCTAGCAGACTGATTCAGTTCACCTAGCATTATCAGTGATGCAAACCACACCATCATCCATTCCAGCTGTGCTTGCATCATGTTCTGTCAGTCATATAACTGGTAAAAACTGGTGCATTGCAGTGGGTTAAGGAAGGGGTACCTGGGCTAGTCTGGATTTTATGCAATTGGTACGCCTCCCAAATGGTGGATCAGGGTGGGGGGGGGCAACTTGACATATTTACCAATTTTGGGATTGATGGGTAGGGCTAAGGAGGAGGTGATACTTTCAAGATAGTGTCAGATCCTGGCATAGTGCCAGAAGACGCCAATTTGTATTAACAGAATAAATGTGGCTGGACAGGGAAGGGGGTTGATGGTGGGAAATTGCTTGATAGGAGAGAGGTGGCCAAGGGACTTGCCGTGGTCACCTGGGAAGATACAGAGTGTTTCTTTTTTTATATACAGCTTTATCCCTCTCCAGTATCATCTGCCCCTTGCTCAGGTCTGGGGGGCATGCCACTGTGGTGGAGCTCCCAGTCCTGTCCTCCAATCGCCTCACTGATCACTGCTGGGGGGGGGGTCCACAATGCAGGGTCTGAGAGCTTGACCAGTCATCATCACAGTGAAACCATGGTTTCCACCTATGTTTTTATGTTACTTCCTACTTCATTCCTGGCAGTGCAGACTGATGGCCTCACATGCATGCAGATGACCCAGTTGCGGAGCAAGCTCATTGAGCCCTCTACAGGGGTGGCTGTGGTACTGGAACCCAGTGCCATCTCTCCCTGATAGAGAGTGCCACCATGTGGCAGCTTCTCCCGTGAACCACCCAGCTGCCTCCTGAGTTTGCTCCAAAACCTTTGTTGCCAGCACAGCAGAGCAGCACGCTACCACTGGGCCATCAGCAGCCTGTTTATTCAAGGTGTCCGAATACAAATGATAAGTAATGAAAAGCTGAGTATCTGGGGTGCTGAGGACTCAAAAAAGGTAGTACTAGTAGTAGAGTTTTATTTATAGTTATTGGTGCCCTTCCCCAGAGGCTCAGGACACCATTACAATCAGGTGCTCTATCCCCACCCCCAACTGCACCCCAGAAACTATGCACAGTGATAGGAAATGATGTTAAAAATCCCTTGTGGATAAATATCCATGTAACTTGGCATGGTCTCAGAGAAGAGCCCTGACTGAATCCTTCATGGTGGAAATAAGTAGGCATTAAGCCACGGCAAAGGAGGGTTCTACTGGAGAATGAATGCCTGGTTGGGGGTGGGGTTGGGGCACAGCATTACTTCCCCATCAGAACCCTTCTTTGGAGTGGCTTAATGCGCTTGTAACATGGCAACATTGTAACATGGCGAGTTTTTCCAGAAATAACCAGATTTATTATTTGTACTGCTAACTTGTAATGCAAAAAAGACACACACAGTTATTATATTTCTTATCTTTAACAGTGACTTGAAAGTACACATTCTTCTGAATATAGCCTGTCTTAGATATATTGTGGGTGTAGGGCGGCATTACTTTACAACATTTTGATTTTAGTGCATGGTGTTATTATTGCCAAATATACTTTAATATACTTTATTAATTTTTACTATTATGGTATTTTTTCTCCTACCTTACTGTCTGGATCAGTGCTAGGTACTTCAGTTTTCCTCTGTGTATATTACAAGTTATGGATTGTACTGCATGATGGGACCATGCTAGGGTACATTTGCATATGTTGTTCCTGCAGTTCCCTAGGCAGGCCAACAGATGGCTGTGATTGCTGATAACTGTAATATCGTGAGTAGAAACTGAATGATTTTCAACCAGTAATTCTATACATATTAGCTTTACATTTACTAATATGGCACTTTTTCTCCTAATTTACTGTCAGGATTGGTGCTATGTACTTAGATTTTCATCTGCATGTATTACAAGATATGGGTTACACTGCATGATGGGACCATGCTAGGGTACATTTTCATGTTCCTGCAGTTCCCTTGACAGGCCAACAGATGGCTGTGAAACAATGCTAACCTAGCAGCACAGCACTGTTTTACAGCCATCTGTTGGGCTGCGCTTGATCAAAGAATTTACTCTGGTTCATACAGAGCAACAGGGCATTACTAGGGAATTAATGCCTAGTTGCTCCTTGGTCAGCTGTTGCTATTGCTCCAATGAAAAGTGTTTATTTCTGTCTAACATTTATTGCCATGGTACAACAGCAGTTATTGATGCAGTCTCAGAGGAGAGTCTTGCCTTTTGCCCTTGTGGCTGAAATACCTGCAGTAATTGGCATGGTCTCAGAGGAGAGCATCACCTTCTCCTATTGTGCTAGAAATGTCAGCAGTAGGATGGCAGGGAACCTCTTTAACTTAATACATGTTTGTACAACATTCATATTCATCCCTGCTTGTTTATTTATAATTTTTGACCAGAAGATGCACACTTTGATAGGCACTTTGATAGCTTGTTTCCAGGTAAGTCTTGGGTGGGTGGGTGGAGTTATATGGACCTGTTTTGTTGATTGGGGACTGCTGGGCACAATACTGGAGAACTCCTGTGCTTTTTCTCGACAAGTGCCATGGAACATAGAAACATAGAAATTGTTGGCAGATAAGGACCGCTAGGCCCATCCAGTCTGCCCAAGTCCTACTCTTGTTTGCAGCCTCTGACCCAGTTTGATAAATGGCTTTCTCCTCTCCTCTCCTTCCCACTTCTTGGGTTCCCTTATGCCTGTCCCATGGATCTTTTATTTCCACCAGGACAATGACCAAAGAGCATACTGAAGAGGAGCTATTTCCGAAAGTTGTCTCTGACGTGAAAGCTGTTAGTAAAAGGGAATACGCTCATTTCTCTTTACACAAGATCTGTGATTCATGGGAAAGGTATGTCCTGGATCATTAAGGAAAATTGAGCTGGTCTAAGGAAGTCAGAGTAACTCCTTTTGTTTTGACAACCCCTTTTTATGTTCATCCTGTGTGCAAGTGCAGATGAACATGTTGATATGAGAGTTGCTAGAGAGAGGTGTGAAGGGTGCCAGCCCAATGGTCAGTGGCGCTGCAGTTACCGATCTTTGGCCGGCAAATCAGCAGGCAGTGTCCTGATGACACTGGTTTGCTGAAGGGGCTCATCTTGGCAAACATTTCAAAGGACAGAGCCGACACTGCGTGCGGCTCTGTCCTTTGGAATGTGAGCCCTTCAGCTGCGACTTAGTGTGCATTTCCTTCTTAAACAATGTCCCCTTTCCTTGCTGCCGCTTAGTGTGTCTTTCCTGATTAAACAAGTTCCCCTTTCCCTTTCCAACACTGGGATGTCCACTCTCAGTGTTGGATGTGCTCCCCCCAACCCATCTATATCCCTAGCCAACATTGGGGTACCCAGTCCCCATGTCGGCATCCCCCCTCCCCATCACTGTTGTGGCACACTGGGAACCCACCCCAATGTGCCTAAATGTAAATTAATTTTTTTTACATGTAAATGAAGAAACCTTCCCTAGTGGTCTTTTTTTTTTTCACCTGTAAAAATGAAAACCATCCCTCATTGTCTCGCCTGTTCCCCTCCCTTATCCCTCCCCTCCCTCCACGCACCCACCTCACCGTACCCCATACTTACCCTCTGAGGTCGGTGGATGTGATCTTCTGTGGAGCAGGACACGTCTGCACTCTTCAAAGCCGACGGGCAAAGTGAAAGAATGAAAGGTAACCCGTATAATGGGAGTCAATGGGGGGTTCAGCTTATGCTGATATCTCAGACATGTTTAGGAATTTTGGCTCCAAATTTTCAACATGGGGTTCTTAGGACCCCACCTTGTGAACATGTCGCTGTCATTTCGTTCCTCAGTCCCAAAAGGTGATTTCACGGTCGCTGCGAGGAATCACCTTTTGGGACTGATGAAATGACAGTGCCACTGTTCATGAGGTGGGGTCCCAAAAAGACCATGTTGCAAATTTGGTGAAAAATCCCAAACAATGACTGCGTTTCGAGCGTGTATTGCACAGTTTCTACGCATGCTCATAACTCTGCCAACTGTTAATAACTGCACTCCAGATTTTCAACATTGCCATTTTGTCATACCTCCTTATGAACAGTATAGCTGTCATTTTTTACATCCTGTCCGAAACGTGTTTTCGCACCAGTCACGCAGAACGGCGTGGTCGCTGTGAAAAATCAACTTTTGGGATGAAGTAACAAATTCACAGTTCCACTGTTCATGAGGGGAGGTCTCAAAAAAGCCCATGTTGAAAATTTGGTGAAAAAATTCCACAAAATGACCGTGTTATGGGTGTGCGTTGCACAGTTTCTATGCACGCTCGTAACTTGTCAATTTCTCATATTTTCATTCCAGATTTTCAACAGTACCATTTTTTCACACCTCCTCATGAACAGTACATCTGTCATTTTTCACATCCTGCCCAAAATGTGTTTTAGTACCTGTGGCACCGAATAGTGCAGTCGCTGCGCAAAATCACCTTTTGGGATTGAGTAATGAAATGATGGTGCCACTGTTCATGGTGTCTAAAAAACCATGTTGAAATTAAGTGAAAATGTCAACAACCATTTGGGGCATTAGGGTTTCCAACTGTAACACCCACCCCACCCTGTAGAGACTGACAGGCGTCGGTAGCGTGCCTTAGGAGTCGTCGGCTGTAATACTCACTCCATTCCACACCCACCCCACCCTGCAGACAGTGACAGGCATTAGGGTGCACCTTGGAGTCTTTGGCCCAAATGTTCACTCCATTCTCCTATACTGCACCTATCTCAGCTTATTTCATTATGGAAGGGGGTGAGCATTAGGGCCGAAGACCTCAAGGCACACCACGACGCCTGTCAGTGTCTGCAGGGTGGGGGTGGAATGGTGTGAACATTATAGCCCGATGACCCAAAGGACATCCCTAATGCCTGTCGGTCTCTGCAGGGTGGGGGTGGGACGTTAGAGTTGGAAACCCTAATGCTTCATTAAGGAAGTAAATCAGGGAGGGTGTTTGATGTTACCTACCTTGATTTCAGCAAAGCCTTTGACAACATCCAACATAGAAGGCTGATTAACAAGATGAGTAGTCTAGCAACGGGGCAGAAGCTGATAAACTAGGTTAGCAAGTGGCTGATGGACAGGAGGCAGAGGATGGTGGTAATGGGATCCAGTGCGGGGAGAGGGGGTGACTACTGGGGTACCTCAGGGATAAGTCCTGAGACCAGTCCTGTTCAATGTCTTCATTACAGCCATTGTGGAAGGATACAAGGAAAGGTCTGTCTGCCTCTTTGCAGATGACACCAACATCTGTAACAGAGTGAATATTCCAGAAGGGGTGGAGAAAATGAGCAGGGACATGGAGAAGCTTGAAAAATGGTCTGAGGAGTGGCAACTGAGGTTCAATGCAAAGAAACTCAAATAATGCACCTGAGGAGAGGGAAACATGGAGAGTTACAGGATGGGGTGGAGGTGCTGAAGAAGGAAGAAAGAGACCTAGGAGTTATCAGTTCTGATGACCAAAAGGTATCAAAACAGAGCACAAATGTTGCAAGGATGGCCAGTAGCATGCTGGGGTGCATAGGAAGAGGTATCACTAGCAGAAGGCACGAGGTGGTGATGCCATTGTACAGTGCACTAGTAGTGAGGCCTCACCTATAGTTCTGTGTGCAGTTCTGCAGGCCACAAATGTGCAAGGACATTGACAGGGTGGAGGCAGTCCACAGAAAGGCAACAAAGATGGTACATGGCTTGCAACACAGAACATATCAGGAGAGATTAAAAGGACCTCGATATGTACTTATTGGAGGAAAGGAGGGAGTGGGGGAACATGATAGATACGTTCAAGAAGCTTAAGGGCATAAGCAAGGTGCAGAGGTGGACATCTTTCAATACATCAAATGCTTGTTTTTTATCCTTAAAAAAAAAAAGAAAACCGTCCATCATTGTCCACTGTGTAACCCCCTCCCCTAAATAGTATACAGACACTGGGGGTGCCCAATCCCCCAGTGTCCTTATCTGTCCATCCATTGTTGTGCACTGTGTAACTCCCCCAAACAGTATGCAGACACTGGGGGTGCCCAATCCTCCAGTATCATCTGTCCATCCATTGTTGTCTGCTGCGTAACCCCCCCCCAAACAGTATACAGACACTGGGGGTGCCCAATCCCCCAGTGTCCTCATCTGTTCAGCAAACTCTCTGAAAAAAAGAAAACTGTCCCTCGTCGGTTTTTTTTCACCCTGTGAAAAAGAAAACCATCCATCGTTGTCTGTTCTGCTGTTACCCAACCCCCTACCCTCCCACTCAGGACTCATCACCTCACACACCCCCGTACCCCATACTTACCCACCGGAGGTCCATCGCCATAATCAACCTTGGACTGCAGGCACATCTTCACTCTTCAAAGCCCAACCATGAACTGAGGTAAGCGCTTCAATGTATTTCTATGGGGTTTTCGACGTCAATGTATTTCAATAGGGTTTTCAACTTAATGGTATAACTTGCCCATTTTCAAATATTTTTGCCCCATATTTTCAGCATATGTTTTTGGGACCCCACCTCATAAACAACTTCACTGAAGCAATTTTCAAACATCCCCTTCCCCCAATGACATCCGTGCACATGACGAACATCCGGCATTGACAAATGCTTGTTTTATATGGTGGTGGTTTAATAATTTTATTTGCTTTTTCATTTGTACTTATGATTTGTGTGATACACTATGAATGATTGTTTGTATTAGTATTTCCAATACAAACTCCCCTACTCTTCTTTGATAAGTGCAATGGGATCTTTAACTTCCACTTGGACAGTGACCAGGGTTGGGCAGAAGGGACCTCAGTTTAATGTCTCATCCTTAGGGAAGCACCTCAATTGTGCAGCACTCCTCCTTGTACTGCACTACAGTGTTAGTTATGGGTATTACCCCAAGTACCTGGTGTGGGGCTAGAACCCACAGCTTTCTGATTTTCTGGCCCCAGAGGTGAGTATGCTACCTACTGAGCCGCTAACACTGATGCCAATGCAGTAGATGGGTGGACATGATGGACCTAGAGTAGAGTCCTTTTTTGCCTTAAATTACTATGTTACTTGGCACGGTCTCGGAAGAAAGTATCACATTCTCATGGAATTGGCAGATTATATAGGTACCCTCAATAAAATGAGAAGTCATCTGATATGTTACAGAAAACAAGGGAAAGGGGAGGTGCTTATAGCAGATGGAGGGATGGCACAGGATGATCGTAGCTGCCTCAGCCATTGTAAACTCCTTGATGGCCAACAGCAAACTAGGCTAGCATTTGCCCTGATTGTTAGCCCTCAGTGCCAGATCATAAGGTGTGGTCATGGTCAGGTGACCCCAATGTCGGGGATAAAGGGGAAAATGTTAGTGAAAAGGGCATTAGGGTAAGGTTAGATGTCTTTCCCCGTACAAAGTTATGCTGCTGTTTGAAACCTTGAGGCTACTGTAATAAAATAATGTTTCCATTTTATTCAATGAATGAATGAATGAATGAATGAATCAATGAATCAATAAATCAATTCTTTATTTATAAAAGGCACTTCCAGGTAACACGTTGTAGCTAAAACCTGGGAGGGGGGTGTCATTTCACAGGCTGTCAGCATCTTTCATGAGAGACATTCAATAACACATTTTTGTATTACAAAAAGCATAGATTAATCAGAACCAGCTGTCTGAGTGTCACAATTCCTCCCCACCTAGACTGAATTTGGGGGCTCTATCCCCTGCATGGGATGAGCTTCCCAAATCAGTTCACTCCTCATACACACAAGACAGCCCATCGGAGTTCTGATTTTTGGCTCCAACCCTATATAGAATTGTCATATCATACCCTTAGCAAAGCAAGACTCCATCTTAGCTATCTACCATTGTTTTTCCCCATCTGCATCAGCCAAACAAGGGGGTTGTGGTCAGTCTGCACTACAAAATGCTGCCCATATAAGTATGGCTCCAACTTCTTTAGGGCCCACACTATGGCAAGACATTCTTTTTTCACAGTAGAGTATGTCTGCTCCCTGGGAAGTAACTTCCTACTCACATACACTACTGGGTGATGTCTGACTCAGTACTGCCCCAGTACCCACCTCTGAGGCATCAGTCTGAACTATAAAGGGTTTGCTGTAGTCAGGACTTGTCAAAACAGGAACACTGCACAGTGCCTCCTTTAGTTTGGAAAAGGCTTCCTCATAGGCTGGGCCCCAGGTAATTTTCTTTGGCATCCTTTTCTTTGTCAGGTCAGATAGGGGAGCAGCCAGGGCACTGTAATTGGGTACAAATTTCCTGTAGTACCCTGCTGTCCCTAGAAAACTCCTGACCTGTTTCTGCATTTCTGGTCTGGGCCACGCCTGGATTACCTCTATTTTTATTTGGTTAGGACGGAGCTGTTCCTGGCCTACCATATGCCCGAAGTATCGAAGTATGCCACTTCTCCTATGGCCATCTGACACTTCTCAGCTTTGACAGTGAGCCCGGCCCTCTGTATCCTGCCCAGCACTTCCCTAAGGTGGGACAAGTGTTGCTCCCAGCTGGCACTAAAGATGGCAATGTCATCCAGGTATGCCACGGTGTACTCCTCAGCACCATTTAACACCTGGGTAACCAATCTTTGGAAAGTGGCCGGGGCATTCTTCATTCCAAAAGGCATTACTTTGAATTCAAATAAGCCTATCGGAGTGATGAAGGCCAACCTCTCCCTAGCTCTGTCTGTCAACTCTACCTGCCAATACCCCTTTGTCAGGTCAATGGTCGTAAGGTAGGTCGCCCCTCCCAACTTGTCCAGGAGTTCGTCCGTCCGGGGCATCGGGTGGGCGTTTGACTTCGTGACTGCATTCAGTCCATGATAGTCCACACAGAAATGAGTAGAGCCATCTGGCTTGAGCACAAGGACTACGGGTGAGGCCCAGGGGCTGTGGGATCTCTGGATTACCCCTGAATCCAGCATCTCCTCCACTTCCCTCCTAATGTCCTTTTGGACAGCCTCTGACACCCAATATGTTGTCCGCCGTATGGGCATCTGTGTCCCTGCCGCCACATTGTGAGTTGCTAAGGGGGTTAGTCCAGGCTTGGTGCTAAATAATGGGGCAAATTCTGCTAAAACCTCCCTTACATTCTGGATCTGGTCTGGGGTCAGCTGGGGAGACAATTTAACTGCCTCCGCAGAGGACTCCCACTTACTTTCCTCCAGCAAGTCCAGAAGGAGGTCTCCTTCATCCGTCCCCTCCCCAGGACTACACACTGCAAACACCATGTCAGCTCTATTTGCATATGGCTTCATCATGTTGACATGGTACATCCTTTCTGTCTGTCTTCTGTCAGGTAACTCTATAATGTAGTTCACATCATTTACCTTCCTAACCGCTTTGTACGGTCCTGCCCATTCAGCCTGCAGCTTGTCTTTCCGGACCGGAATAAGAACCATGACTTTCTGACCCACCATGTATGCGCGAGCTCTGGCTCTTCGGTCATACCACACTTTTTGTTTCTGTTGGGCAGCTGCCAGGTTGCTTTGGGCTGTCCCCATAAGCTCCTTCAGCCTTTCCCTAAACCTAAGGATGTAATCCACAATGGAAGATCCCAGGGTGGCATGCTTGCCCTCCTAGTCCTCCCAGATCAAGTCTAGGGGCCCACATACCCAGCGTCCATATGAGAATTCGAAGAGGGAAAATCCTGTTGACTCTTGGGGCACCTCCCTGTATGCAAACAACAGGTGGGGAAGGTATTTCTCCCAGTCCCTCCCATGCTGTTCAGCAAATGCCCAGAGCATTGACTTCAGGGTGCTACTAGATCTTTCCACAAGCCCATTGGCTTGTGGGTGATCTGATGTCGTGCATCTCTATACCACCCACACTTCTCCATAAACATTTCATCAGGTTTGACATGAAGGAACCCCTACGATGGGTGATAACCTCCTGTGGAAACCCAACACGGGAGAAAATCCCAAGTAAGGCATCTGCCACTTTGTCTGTCCTCAGTGAGGATAGGGCGACTGCCTCTGGGTACTGGGTGGCATAATCCACCACAGTCAGGATGAATTTCTTCCCTGAGGAGCTGGGGGTATTTAAAGGCCCCACAATATCCATTCCCACCCTCTGGAATGGCTCCTCCACTATAGGCAATGGAATCAGGGCGGCTTGGGTTTTCTTGCCCACCTCCTCTATTTCTTGGCACTGGTGACAAGACCTGCAATACTACTTCACCTGCTGGGTGAAGTTAGGCCAATAGAAATTCTGGGCCAACCGCTGCATTGTGCGCATGATTCCCAGATGATCAGACAAGGGAATATCATGTGCAATCTTGAGCAACTGCTCATGATACCCCTGAGGAACGACAAGCTGCCTGCCTAGCATCCCTCCCTCCCTTTGTCTGCACAGACTGAGTATACATAAGCTAATTTTATCAATAAACCTTATGTCTGCCATCACCTGCCTGTGCCCTGTCAGAGTCTGCCCAGACCCTCAGCTTCTCTAGACTAGGGTCACTTCTCTGAGCAGCTGCAAACCCCTCACACATTCCCAAGGCATGGGACATGTCCCCTTCAGTTGCTAAACTAGGGTACCTAGCACTAGCGTCAGGGCACTCAGGATCACTGTCAGTCCCAACCCTCTGACAATGAGTCACCCCTTCCTCTTCAGAGTAACCCTCTGTAGCTGTATGGTTACTTACTACTGGGGAAATATCTACCCTCTTTTCGTTAGTCTACATATCAGGAGACACAGGCTGGGGAACCAGCCTCTCAGTGGTTTCCACAATGGCTTCTGTGGGGTTCAGGGAACTACAATTTTCCCTTACCACTTGACTATGGGTAACTACACACACCATCCCTTGTTTGAGATTGTTGCCCAGGATCACATCCACTGCTAAGGTTTTGGCTACAGCCACCTGTTATACAGTTCCCCCTGTTTCACCCCAGTCTAGGAGAACACTAGCCAGTGGCAATGTTTTCGCCTCACCAGTAAAGTCCTGTACAGTGATGTATTTATTGGGTATAAGCTCTGACCAGGCTCTACTAGATCCCCCTTTACCAAGGTCAAGGATGCCCCTGTGTCCCTTAACCCTTGCGTCTGTACACCATTCACCATGACTGGGTGCATGTGTTCCCTCATGTTCACAGGCATGCTTCCAGGGACACACTTCTTTTCTAGTACTATTCTGTGTATTATTGCTCATTCTTTTGGGACACTGTCTGGCAATATGCCCAGTTTCTTTACATAACCAACATTAACTTCTCTTTTCAGAGAAATCTTTTCTCTGAAACCTGGAGCTAACTGGTTTCGGTGGAGGCAGTGAGAGTTTTAGCTGTCCTGAAGGCACACTTTTCCCTTTCTGCACTGCCAAGCCCACCTCATTCTCTCAGAGCAGGTCTCCTCTTGCCATAGCAGTCCGAGAGTTCACAGCCTCTTGCACTGTTTTGGGATCTCGGTTCTCCAGCCAGGTTTTCAGCTCTGCTGGGCACACCCAGAAAAATTGTTCTAACTAAATCACATTTTCAATTTTATCAACAGAGTTTGCTTCAATTCCTTCCCACCAACATTTTAAAAACTGACGTTGTTTCGTGGCTAGCTCCTCATAGCTCATGTCAGGGCTTCTCCTGAGCTTACGGAATTTAGCTCTGTATGATTCAGCAGTTAATTCAAATTTCTTTAACAGTGCAGCTTTAAGTTTGCTGTAACCATCACTATCCTCATTGTCCATTTGACCCAATGCATACTGAGCTTTTCTGGTAAGTAGTGGGGATAGCTGGAAGCACCAGGACTCTCTAGGAATTTTAGCCTGAATACAAACTTTTTCAAAAGAATTTAAAAAGGCATCCATATCCTCCCCCTCTTTAAATTTGGCTATCAATTTGGAATTCAATTTGTAACCCAGTCCTGTAGTCCCAGTTAAACCCAAGCCACTTATCTGCTCTGGTGCTGCTGGTCGTAGCATCTCCAGTTCATGTTGCCTCTGGCGCTCCTGCTCCTCATGGTCTGCCTCTCAGCGTTCTCACTCTCTCTTCTCCTCTGCAGCTCGCTGGTGCTCATGCTCCTCATGGTCTGCCTCCCGCTGTTCCCGCTCTGCCTCTTGTCTCTCTTGTTCTCTCTTCTCCTGGAACTCCAGCTCCATTCAGCGCAACTCAGTCTGCAGCCTGAGTACTTCTGGATCCATGATACTGGTGACCTTTCCCTGTTGCTGTGACCCTTCACTGACAGTGGCCCTGCTGCCCTCCTCATCGGATCTGGACACTGCACTGGCCACTAGCCCTGCCACACTTAAGGTTTGGTCCTTTTCAGTCACTGTCTGTGACTCGGTGCTCTGGGTATCTGCTACCATCAGGGCATCCACGAGGTTCTGTTTGCTGGCTTTCACCTTGAACGGGACTCATCTGTCCCTGCACAACTACTTTAAGTAGTCTACAGTGTGCCTGCTGTAGTTGGAAGCTATCTTCTTCCCTATCTACGGCTACTCTGACTTGCACTTTAGAAAAAAAAATAAAATGGGTAGGAACTTGACTGTACTCCAAGTGATATAGTTCTGTCTCCTTTTTTAAAATAAATCACTGCCTTTTTCTTTCTTTGCAAGTGACTCTGATGCTCAAGCTGACACACTGAACAATAAAAGCTTGTAATACCAAAATTTTCACACCGTTGCCAACCAATCTGTCACAAACCCACTCAGCAGGTCAGGCCCTCTGCTCCCACAGTGCCAACCTCCAAGCGCAGTCTTGTGAACAGTTAACAGAAACAGGGTAACTCTCCTGTTTATTTTGTGGGTTCGAATCAACCTTTGGTCTCAGTTCTGGAGGGATTCAAACTGTGAATCTCTTGTTAGCGTACCCAATGTACAGGCTCAGATAATTCTGCTCTTCAGGGGGGCCAGATATCTTTCACCTATGGGCATCTAACCAGGTGTACAAGATGAACCCTTAAAAACTCTAATAAAGACCTCAGATTACTCTTACCTTTTCCCTCTTTGGTAAAACCAGTAAGCTTTGTGCAGTGTCAGCTTTAACCATGTATGCTTCCCTTTTCAAGAAAAAGAAATTCAAAGGCACACCAAGTAGTCTCTAAAGTAGAGGTTTACTTCAAAATAGATAAGAAAAATGTAAAATGTAAATACAGAACCATGTATCACAAAACATACAAATCACTTAAACAAAACAGGTTTAAAAGTGCAGATTCCTACCACTAATACACTCAGACTTGCATGTTCTAAAGTATTCTTATCTCACAGTGCTGTAGATGTTTCTCTTTCAGAGTCCAAACATTTGTGTGTAAATGGAAAACAGAATACTGTTTAAAAACTGGCTTTGCCAACCTCTTTGCTTGAGATCACCTAGCTCCTCCCTGTCAGAATGTAAAAATATATATCTATGCAAAACAGGATGTCTTATCAAAGGTAAATTCTGTGATCTCAGCACAACTCATTTTCT
Source organism: Neoceratodus forsteri (assembly GCA_016271365.2). Lineage (NCBI taxonomy): Eukaryota > Metazoa > Chordata > Ceratodontiformes > Ceratodontidae > Neoceratodus > Neoceratodus forsteri. Next base: position 344,314,360 of record CM028132.1, on the reverse strand, counting down.
CATATGACTTTCTTTGATCTTATGATCAGCTTCCCCTTTCCGGGACATCAAAGGGACTTGTTATGTCTCTCTGCCAGATCTCACGGAGGTGCAACATGCTTTGTATCACCATGTGAATTTTACTGTGTTTCCTCTGAACGTTATAAAAGTTTATGATCTATCTTGGCATCTAGCAAGCTGCAATTAGTCACATAAAAAGGAGATCCTAAATTTTAAGTCTCTTCTAGCCTGTACTTATCTCTTGGCCTTCCAGGTAACACATTATGGCTAAAACCTGGGGGGACATTTCACGGGCTGTCACTATCTCTCATGAGAGACATTCAATAACACATTTTTATATTACAAAAAGCATAGATTAATCAGAACCAGCTGTCTGACTGTCACACATACAACAGCAAACATTATTACAACAATATTGGCAGCGGTGAAAAGCATTAAAAGCATGCTGCCAGTACATCCGTATGGCTGTGCACTTCACAGGAACCCTGACTGGTTTCATACACAGTACATCATCGGGGGTGGTTCCACATGTAAGGTCTTAGATCCTTATAGTGTCATTGACTTAAAGTGACAGTGTAATACTTAAAGTGCCAAACTATATACAAAGTGCATAGTGATAATATTTACAAACCAGCCACCTTCTATTACACATATAAATACATCTATTCTAATACATTAGATACAAAAGTCAATAAGTTTTGCAAGCAGTAGGGTTGCACAAAGGCATAAAGGACAGCAATAAATAAAGTCACCAAATACAGTAATTAAGCAGGAGAAAGACAGTAACCAAACGGTAGTTATCAAGAAAATATCAAATGACATCTCAGTCTCGTATTTTATATACTGGAGGCAGACAAGGCAATCCCTTCCAGTTCTGTAAGAGAAAAAAAGACTCAGTATTAAGTACTAGAGTTAAACTGCTTATTTTTTCAAATTTTCAGGGGCTACAAAAGATGGCAAGGCAAAACCAGTGTAGTGTTGATGGACAGGGGTACACTTCTAACCAGCAGAGAACCTAGGTGTAAGGAGACCAGACTGAATTTTGTAACAAAATATTCCAGACATTGTAAAGAAATTCAGGATATTATTTTCTCAAACTGGAATATTTTGGAAGGAGACCCACTCCTAAAAGAAGTCACACAATCCAAACCGAGAATGGTATTCAAGAGGGGTGCCAACCTTAAAGATATGTTAGTTCACAGCTACCAGCCAAGGGTTGAGGAAGGCAGGGAGAGTGGTAAAATGCCACCTTTACCATCCAGGACATATCCCTGTAGAAACTGTACATTTCGCAGCTCTCTGTTGAAGTATCAAACCTTTACTAGTTGCAATAGTGATACTAACTTTGAAATAAGGGATTTTGTGAATTGTGTGACAGAGAATGTTGTGTATTTGGCTACCTGTCAATGTGGCTCTTTTTATGTGGGCAAAACTACGAGAGCCCTGAAATTGCGAATAGGTGAACACCTTAGATCTATTGAGAATAATGAGACTTGAAGTGCCTTCGCGATATGCTGTAGAGATACAAGACTTAGAAATATGCACCACATTTTTAAATTCTGTGGGATTGAAAAAGTACATCTAGATCCCAGGGGTGGTCATTTGGATGACAAGTTAAGACAGAGCGAATCTTACTGGATCTTTATGCTTGGTGCCCTTAACCCCCTGGCCGGGACGATAAGAGAGATTTACCATGCATCAGAAAATAAACTTGTTTTGCCTAGGATGTGGTCTCCCAATTGCCTAGCTACACTGGTTTTGCCTTGCCATCCTTTGCAGCCCTTGAAAATTTGAAAAAGTAAGCAGTTTTACTCAATTTTAGTACTTATACTGTCTCTTTTTTCTCTTACAGTACTGGAAGGGATTGTCTTGTCTGCCTCCAGTATATGAAATATGAGACTGAGACGTCAGTTGATATTTTCTTGATAACTACCATTTAGTTTCTGTCTTTTTCCTGCTTAATAACTGTATTTGGTGACTTTATTTATTGCTGTCCTTTATGCCTTTATGCGACCCTACTGCTTGCAAAACTTATTGACTTTTGTATCTAATGTATTAGAATAGATGTATTTATATGTGTAATAGAAGGTGGCTGGTTTATAAATATTATCACTATGCACTTTATATATAGTTTGGCACTTTAAGTATTACACGGTCGCTTTAAATCGATAACAATATAAGGATCTAAGACCTTTCATGTAGAACCACCCCCTGATGGTGTACTGTGTACAAAACCGGTCTGGGTTCCTGTCAGGTGAACAGCCGTATGGATTTACTGGCAGCATGCTTTTAATGTTTGAACTTGCAGAATAAAGCCTTGCTATGAGCAGCAGAGGTGTGCGGTAGCTTGCTTTCTGTGAACTGTACTCCTTTACTCCTCGCACCCTCCATGTGTGGTTTGAGCTATATTTTTGGTCCTGTTAAAACCAGTACAGGCAGGCAGTATGGGTGACAAACTCTACAACTGACAACACAGAGATGGAGATTGTTGTGGGACTCAGTGGAGGGATGGGAGATGTGGGAAAACAGAACCAAGGAGGATGGTTCGGCTAGACACCAGGGACTGCTAAACTGATGGGGAGTTGGAAGGGGGCCACTGGACCACTGAAACAGGACTGCAGGGCCTGCAATAAGAAATAGAAGTGGGCCTAAAGTCTAGGGTTGTAAACATGGGGGAACATCATAGTTGTACAGTGCAAGCCTGTTATAATGGACGCATCTGTGCACACAGCTTTTGTCCATTATATCCAGTGTCCATTATATCCAGAGGAGGTGGAGCCTATGTGTTAGGTGTGCCTGTGTGTATGAGCAGGGGCTCAGAGTGATTAAAACCCTATTATAAAGACTTCATAGGTTAATCAAATTCCTGCCTAGCATATATGTTTCTGTACTTTGTGTGCTTAGAGTTATTTAACTGTCAGGGAGTGTGAGTATTTTTATGATGTGTATTGCAGAAAGTAAGAGGATAGAAACTCTAGTCACTGGATGTTGTGATTCCAGGACAGGAATAACAAAGGCAGGGTTTTGATAAAAAAAATGAAATAATTTCCTTTGTAGTGTAATCATCTAATGGAAGTTTATATAGCTTGTGGATAATTATGTTGTAAGAAATTTAGTTTCTCTAGCTCCTTCATCTAAATTCTACATTTGCCAAATCTCCTCAACAGCTCTGCCCCCCCCCCACAAAATGCACTAAAAATACCTACAAAAGCTTCAAAGTGTCCATTATAAGCAAAGTTTCTGTCCATTACAACCACAGGAAAATGCATTGGATTTGATGTATTTCGATTGGGAAATCATTTTTTGTCCACTATAACCGATTGTCCATTATAACAGTGTCCATTATAAGTGGAGTTCACTGTAGTATCATTTCCCTGCATAACATAATGCTGCTGCCCTCTGCGACCCCTCTGTGGTTCAGATTCCATTTTGTTAATCATGTGGAAGTGCATCCACACCCCCGAGCCAACCGTGAATTGGTTGTGCTCATAATGACATGGATCGGACCATAACTGGCTTCTGCAGGAGGTGCACTTGAGGCTGTGAAATTGTGGATGCCTCTGCATGTGTGTAGTGGGTAGGGGGTGTGCGAAATCCTATTTTGAATATTCACTGAGCATTTATATTCAGTGGTACCAATTATTCGTTATTCGTGCTTTTTTATTTTTATTTGTTATTCAGGCACTGGAACGGGCTGTGAGACTACATGATCTCCTGAGACTTCCTGTCCAATCAGAGGCCACTTTGGAAGCTCACTGAAGGCAAGTCATGTAACCCAGCACTTGCAGAAGCATCAGGCAGTACAGGCAGATGATTTGAGCTGCTGCAGAGAAAAAAATCTACTTCCATCCATTTGTCAAAACTAGAACAAATTCTGAAATCTTGACATTTTTTGCTCGCTCTGTAAATCTCAATCTAGGGAGGATAATTTTTTGTGGCACTTTTGTGTGTTAACATTCAGTGTTTCTCAGAAGAACTCCTAGGAGTGGGTTTTCCCCCTAAATACCAGGCCTTTTTTTGTTTGCAAGCAAAAACAATCACTCACTGCCTGGGCAATGGGGCTTGTTTAGGGGAGTGTTACTGTTGTCATCATTTTGCTATCCCTTTCTTACTTGCAACAGTTTATTGTGAAAGAGCATCAGCTTTGATCCACTTATTAAAATTAACCAAAAAGCAGAAATCTTGACAGTTTTGTTCCTTCTCTAAATCCCAAGCTAGAGGAGAGGGTATGTTTTTTTACACATCCATGTGATAATTAAAATGTTCAGTGTTTCTCAGGAGAACTGCTATGAAAATGTGTTTTTCTTTCTCTAGAAAATGTGTTTTTCTTTCTCTAAAAGTGAAAAAAATATATTTGTACTACTTAGGCCTTGCCTGTTTCTGCTCTGCAGGCAAGAATCAGTCAAAGCCTGGTGCAAATCCTCCTTATTTTGGCATTATGATAAAGATCTCATTAGATGTAGTGGCATAGAGGAGCCACTCAGTCAGCAGTTGTAGTTTTCCAAATCAAAAAAATTAACAGAACATTTCCACTATCATGTTGTTACATATTTTCCCTTAAAACCACACATATTAACCCTTCCCTTTCAGCGGTGGGGCTTGTGTAGGGGAATGTTTTTACTGTTGTGTCATCATTTTGCTATCCCTTTCTTATTTATAATAACTTATTTATCACACAAATAAAAAAGACTGCCTGCTTCTATGGCTCTTTTGTTACATTCTTTCATTTCAGTTTCAAGGGGAACCTAAGAGCAAGGCCTCACAGAACATGTTCTGTGAAGCACCATGTTGGTCTCCTTGCAGGAATTCCCAATCCGCTAGGAGACCAACATGACAGAGTCAAAATGTTTTGGCTGCATGGTCACTGTGATGGGTCAGGTTCAGGATGAGCAGAGCTGGGCTGGTGCCATGTAATGTAATGGGCTCCTGACTAAAAAAAATCCCTGCTGTGTAAGTGACGGTTCATAGAGCCTGAAGAGGACATCTCCTTTCCTGTCTGATTACAGGGCAGGGTATATCCTGTCTGTTTTTAGGGTACATCCCAATCTGATTATTGGGTATAACCCTGGTGGACAACAAGAGGGGACAATAAAAAAAACTAGCAAAAAAACAAACAATGTTTTTGTTTCTAAAATGAAAAGAAAGTGCCAGCTGCATAGCACTACAGTACCATCAGTTCTACTAACTACTCTGACGATCCGAGTTTCCAAATGGACCTTGCTCACTCAGGGGCCAGCCAGAGGAGAGATGATTGACTATCCCATGGATGGCTCTTCTCTTGGGAAATGGAGGCACAGCCAGTGTCCGCCATGGGACAGCTACAGTGCCCTAGCATAAGCTTGGTGATGGGTGGCTGCAGCTGAGCAAAGTGGATGTGTGAAAAAAAGACAATGAAATGAAAGGAGACTAAAAGAGCAATAAAAGTAGGCAGCCTTTTTTATTTGTGAGACAAGTTATTGCAAGCAAGAAAGCAATAGAAAATGATGAGGGCAGCAAAAATAGTCCCCTCAACAAGCCATATCTGCGAAACATTGGGGTGATGTGGGAAGCAAGAAGATTTAGGAAATGCTGTTTTTGTAGGCTTTATGCCAAGTGGAGAGGTGAGTTGTGCACTGTGCAGTGCACACAGTTTCACAGCCTCATTGTTATGAAGCCATAACATGAGAAGCAAATTATTAGTACTCACTGAGTTTTGATTTACCTTGGGGCTATTATAGCTGTGTTTTTAGTAGTAGTAAAGTATTTTTATACAGGAAGATGGCAGCATTCACCATTAGATCCAAAGGACCTGTTTCCAAGGTGATCCTGTTAAACATATGTATCACTTTCAATCATTTCTTAAAATAGTAATCATTCATACAACAAAAGCATGTACTGTAGTAAAATACAATTGATACAGGTCTGTACATAGCACTCTACAAGAATGTACAGTTGCAACATTTCAGATAGATACAGTTCCCTTAAGAATAGTCTTAAAAATTGTATTTCTTTCGCAGTACTTTAGATAGCTATCCTTACATTATTTATGCCTAATAATTTATTTGACTAATTACGGAAACTTAGTCCTCATGGTCCACACTGGCATCCAGTGGGAGGTACTTTACTCAAGTGGAGATTGAAAAGTTTAGGATTTTTAGCCTGCTCTCTATCTTTTGGATCCAAAGTATCTCACTATTTAGAGACTATCTAGGGAAATGTCATTTCACCACATCTATGTATCACTTTGGGAAAAATAAACGTGTTTAGATTTCTATTTCTTAGCCCATATTTATGGTCTTTTAATTGCAATTTATCCATTATTTACAAAAATAGATGGTTTTATATATTTGGAAAGTCTATTTAATTCTCCTTTTAGTCTCAAGATCAGCATCCTTGCTGTTTGTAACATACATGACAGTAACACATATTAAAACAACATGAAGAGAAGTTACTGTATATCTGGCTCAGAAAAAGTTAATGTATTTAATTATATTATAATAACTGGGGAGTGCTTTTTCCCATAGGGAAAGCAAGTTGTAATTTCCCAGTTATAACCCGTGGGTTATAACGGGTCTGAGCATGCACAGAAACCACTCTTTCAGTCCTCTTCACTACACAACACGTTGCAGTTCACAGCCAGTTGGAATCAGCGGTAAGATAATTTAAACTATGAACAAAAAAACTGTTAATGGAGCGCTTCCCAAAGTGGCTAAATTATGAGATTTTTTACCATGAGGAGATTTTTAGCATAAGCTGCGAACCGCGTCAAAGCCGACCAAGTGCACGGTGCCATGGGGATCTCTTTATTTTAAATAACTGCTGAGCTGAAAAAGCTATCCCCAGCAATTGTATAAAATAAAAGCTGGGGAGGTGTGTGAAGCTCGAATTTTAGACACCCCTTCAGTGTGGGATGCCTGCACAAACCCTGAGAGATTTTATATGGCATCCCACACCTTGGGGGTGTCTAAAATTCTCAATATAACCACTTCCCCAGCCATTATTCTATATATAATGAAGGTGCGTGTATTAAATACTGCAGGAAAGAAACATGGGGGAAAATATGCAGGTTCACTTTATGAAGAAAAACAGTCAGCAAAAGCAGACTTGAGAGACTATATTTCTATTTTTTTGGGGGTAACCCATATTTGTACCCAAGTAATGGCAAGTTCAGCTTGATGAAAACAAGCTGTTGGAAGTGTGTAGGGTCTAGTGTTGAATGATGAGGCTCAAGAACATAACATCACCAGCTGTGCTAAGCATCCTTTCAGATGGCATACTTGTAGAGGGGCAACTGATGTATCTTATAGCCAGCTGCGCCACGTGAGAGAATGAATGCATCTTCTGTGCCCAGTAGCCAAATGGATCAATGTAAAATGGCTCAAGAGACTCTGCAAAACAGCTATTAAAAGATATTTTCTGAAGAAAAAGGTTGTGACTGTGTCCTCTTCTGTTGTCCTTGATGTAAGGATGTGCAGAGCAGTGTCCGCTAACTCCCATCAGTGTTACTATCAATAACAGGTATTTCTTCCCAATCTACAACAGTGGGACTAGACCCGTCAAATGGAATTCCCTATGTCTTATGACCTTCTGCACCAGCAGCCAGTGTCACCAGTTCCCAGATGCAACCAATCAGGTCATCACACAGCTCTTATCAAAAACAAATCACTCTCTGGCTATCCATAGCCATGTGAAGGATCTCACATTTAAACTGAGGATCCAGCATGGTTATAAAAATGTGGCTGAGGCTATCCAGCACTTTTGCAAACCTTGTATCTAGTTCAGCTTGCAGCTGCTCAATGAGCACAGCTGCCATATCTGGAATCTCCCTGTTTTACTCTACATATCTCTCCATGAATGTTTTCAGTATATGCACTGTTGGGATCACCTGACTCAGAATGGCAGTGGATGCACCTAGATCATGGATGCTCCTCTCAAATGGCCCAAGTACTCTCACCATGTATCATGCAGTGACCACTCATGGTGGCCTAGGACTCCCCCAGTGTTGCATTCTGTTGCCATGCATGACGTGCGTGCTTCTGTTCTAGCAGTCTAGACAGAATCAGGTATCATAAATTCCATCTGGTACTGACATCCTATATTAAGCGATGTTGAGACAGACCAAGGCATTATTATGCTTTTCTTAGTTGGTCAGTTGCCTTTACAGACTGATGAAAATAAGTACAGATGGAGCGTGCTGTGGAGACAGTCTTGCTATCCTTAGTACTGTGATGTAGAGCAGACGTGACCACTAGACTGAAGGTGTGGGCAAAGCAACGAATGCTAAGAAAATTTCCATCATCAACTGCCTTCACAATATTTGCCCATTTATCTGTGATGAAGAAACCAACATGTAGACTGGTACCAAGTGTCCACAACTGCAGCATGTCTTGAATGAATGAATGCCAGGATGTTTGATGGTGATGTGTGGTCTTTCTCCATTAGCACAGCATTTAGAAGAGTAGACCTGGAGCGACTGCTGGGTTGTGGAGGGATGAAGGGAGAGCTAGTGACACAGAGAGAGAAGGTAAAATCCTCAACAGGAAACATAGGGTTTTGACACACCAGTATGCGGTCAAGGAGAGATATGCATGCACAGAGTTTGTACTGCTCCAGATGTCTGAGATGCAGTGGAAAACTCCACCCACAGCCTCAGAGACTAGTGTGGTAATTGCCATTCTCACTCCCTCATATATCTTTGGCACCACAGTGAGTGAAATTGTGGAACGTGATGGGAGCTGGTACCATGGCTGCAAGTGCTGCAGAAATCTATGAAAGCCAGTATCTTTCACAAGTGAAAAGGGTTGCAGATCCAAAGCCATCCTTTCACCTGTGAGCTGTGTGATGTGTTAAGCTGTTTGATGGGATTACTGGCATTTAGTTCTGGCCTGAAACACTTCCACTATTGGCATTGACCACAGATGGGAGATGTTCCATGCTTGCCAGATGGTGTGCAAATAGCAGAGGGCTGGTGCCTGGTGGGAGTGCTTGGGGTGCATGGAGGACTCTTTGGTGTTGAGGGTGATGGAGTGGTAGCAGCAGCAGGTACAGCAGCATTTCTTTTCAGAGACAGAATGCTCTGTGACATTTCCAGCACCACCAGCACCACTGCCTACATTATCTCCATGAGATGGGTCTGATGGAACCACAGGCATAGACCCTGATGCTTTAAAAACCTGGGGATGTTTTACCTTTAGGTAGTTCATTAAGGAGGCAGTCATGCTGATAGTCATACTGCGCAGTGTGCACACTGTCTTTCTAGTATCTTCTTTTAGTAATATGAAATCCAACAATACCATGCACTTAATGCTCCTGACACCACTCATGGGGCTAGTGTCCCCAGTACCACCAATCACTGTTTTGTCCCCCACTAGCCTTTCTTATTTGGACCTCCATCTGTGAATTTTCCCCTGGCACCACTGATGACTCTGTACCTGCTCTATTTGGTTGTTCAGGCTGGGATGGAGCCTGATGAACAAAGTGCTAAAGGGTTGCTTGCTGAGTTTTTTTAAAGGGGGAGGAGCCACATCCTTCTTTCTACTACCATTGTGATCTTGAGAGGTTGAGGTTTTCAGCCATCCAACTTTCTTCATTTATGGCTTTCAAGGTACTCCCCATACTCTGCCTCATCATCAAAGCTGGTTAGGTTAGCCTTCTCAGATGCTCTATCAGTGGGCAAATCTGTTGGAAAGTACTCAGACCTGAATGAGTGTGCCTCCTTCTCATCTGCACTGACAATTTCTACAGTGGAGGAGACAGGGTGATAAACAAGAAGTGTCACAGTAGGGGTAGACAAAGTACTGGAAATAGATATGCAACTGGATAGGGCCACAGTACTAGCAGTAGACAATGTCACCATAGCAGTACTGGTGGTTGCCATTTTTACAATGGAAAGTGTGCTCTGGGTCACAGTGGCAGGAGTGGTCTGAATAATAGTGGGGGGTCTCAGTCACAGTGGCAGGAGTGGTCTGGGTCACAGTGGTGGAAGTGGTGTCAGTCACAGTAGCAGAAGTAGTCTCAGTCATAGTGGCAGCAGTGGCTGGTAGATCTACTGTTGCAGCAGAAGTTGAGATACTAGTAGTCTCAGTGGATGGGTGGTGGATTAGAGCAGTGGTGGTTATTGAGGAAGATGTCCTTATCTTGGTGGTACTAGTGGCAATGGTAAGAGATGAAGAGGCCGCATTCACATTGGTGGTATCAGTAGCAGTTAATGACAATGTTCTTCTAGCAGCACTACTAGTACTTTGAATGCTACTTTTACTTTTATTCCTGGTGTCAACTGACACCATATTGGTACTGATGGAGAATGCAGGCTTTTATGAGGTAAAATATAATTTTGTATGGCCAATGCGCTCTGAGTGTCTGTGCTGCAGCTTTGCTGGGGCTGCTAGACCAACTACATTTTCTGGTGCTATGTCCTCTGTCTGCCATGGCTGTATTCCTCACAGGAAGATGTATTAATTGAAATTACATTTATTATGAAATCAAGTCACTCATGCTACTGCAGCAGTGCTGAGCTGACAAGTCTCACTGTCAACTAATAGTCAAGCCTGACTAAATTTTTCTCAGGAATAAAAAAAATCTCTTCTTCGGCACGCAGCCACAAACTTAGAAAAATGTCTTGCGTGCACATTAGTGCACACAAACAGAACAGAAAATCAGCAAACTGAGGCAGTGCGAGTAAACTGGCTAGTCCCGACCTACCGGCTATGATGCACTTACGCTTGCTTAGGTTGTCGTGGAGGGACCCAAGCCTAGGTTCCCCCACAGGAAGATTTCTGATATTAAATTTAAATGTTATTGATTATGAAGTCATGTCACTCAAGTCATTGCAGCAGTGCTGAGCTCACTAGTCTTATTGTCAACTAATAGTCAAACCTTATTAAATAAATGATCAGAAAAAATATTTAAAAAAATTTCTTCTTGGGCACAAAGCCAAGCCGCCAACAATAGAAAAAATATCCTGAAGTTAACTGCATTTCAGTTAGACTACTTGCCCTGTTCTTTGTTTCAGACAACAACTGAGTTACAGAAACCTTAAATTTCTAATCAACCCCCCCAAAACCTTCCGTAGCCTTTGTGTGTGTGTGCGTGTGTGCTTTTGTGCCTTCTTGCCTGTCTCTCTCTCTCAGGAAACACTCAACAGCCCTAGTATTTTCCCCTCTCTTAAAAGCTTAATTTTCACACTATAGTGTAAAAAATCGACACTCTCTAGCTTGGGATTTAGACGGGGAATAAAAACTTCTTTCTTAATTTTGTCAAGTTTTAACAAATGGATGGATGTAGATTCTTTCTCCACAGCAGCTCAAGTCATCTATTTCTCCTACCTGAAGCTTCTGTGAGTTCTGGGTCACATGACTGCCTTCAGCGAGCTTCCTAAGTGGCCTCTAATTGGACAGGAAGTCTCAGGGGGATCTTGAACTCCCGCTGAATAGCAAAACACAGAATAGCCATGAATAAAGCGTATTATTAGTTTTTCTTACTGAGTAACAAATAGCCTGTTATTCATGGTATTCAGGAAATGCTATTCGTTACATGCACACCCCTAGTAGTGGGACCTCCGTGCACCCACGGTCTTCCTACATATCCCAACACGGGTACAGAAGTCTTCTGTGGACTTCTGTGGATCAGGCCTGAAGTCAGACATTTATGTAAGGCAGATTCTGGTGGTGGTGCCCTCTAAATTGTCAGTGCCATTAATTGTAACTGCAAATGGGGCACCTGTTATTCATGGGAGATACTAAGTATAATATGTGGTAGGCAGTTAAAAATCAGAATCATACTGAAAACAAGATGTTGGACTCAGCTAGGTTCTCTTGGGTGAATAACTTATAGAAAGCAAAACATTTGAAAATCTTGGCCTACACTGCCTGAGGCAATGACAAGTGTTAGAAACAGTTGTGTTTCTTGTCCATTGACATACTTATTTAACTTGTTGTGTTTTTTTTTTTTTTTTTAGTTTGTATAGTTTCTTGATTAGTATGTTCAGCTACCAATACCTCTATTTCTTCATTTGATCTGGTTCTTTGTTTGATGGGCCACCGGAGCAGAAAGCAGGATTCACAGGGTGCTATTTAACACTAAAGGTAGTCATAGAAGGGAGCACAAAAGGCATGTTGGCTTCTGTTCTTGGTCATCTGCTTCCAACTAGTCTGCATTCTTTGCTACAACTTTGAAGCTACTGTCGCACTGCTGTTGGTTGGCATACATATTTGGGAGACTCCCGATTTGGAGGTGCTTTCTCCTGCCTCCCATGTCACTACTTACTTCTGGTTAGGAAAATCATGCAAAATTTCCATTTCCTTGGAACAAATCTCATGCAAATGATTGTTTTGCACCATTGTTCAATGAAGACAGCAATTCCATGTGATTTTTGCATAATTTCATATGAAAATAGGAAAATCACCATCTTTCACCTTTTTGATGAATTCCTGCTAGACATCCCTACCTGGGGTTCAGTCAGAATAGATTTAAAGTCTGGAACTGAGGTGTCAGCCTAGCAGGGCTTGCCTTGCATAAGCTCCATTTCTGTTGGAGATCGTAGTCTATTCTCCTGAGAAATCCTGCTGCTGGGATCCATCCTGGTAGAGGGCCATGTCACCACAGCCTTGTGTGACTGTCTACCCTGGGGTAGGTGAAGAAATGGCCCCCATGGAGTAAAGAGGATTGTTAAGGGATTTTTCATCAGAAGAATTTCTTAATGGCTTGCACCACTGCAATCTGAGAAATGCAGTAGGTCCACCCACCCAGTATTACAGCTGCATTAAAACCACTGAGGAGGATGCTAGGAGTGTGACTGCTTCAGCTGCCAGTGTACCAGGTGATGAGTACCCAATCAATGCCCTGCATTAGTTTTTTTTAGCTGGGATTAGTTAGTTAGAGCACCTGGGCCAGTCTTGCACATGTAACCCCCAGGTGGCGCTATCCCAAGGGCTACTACCCCTGCCTCCGTGACTGCTAACAGGTTGAGGGGCCTAGGTTCTATGGTGGGTGCCTCCACCCAGAGGTCAGGGTTTGCAGTAGTTAGACTAACTTGGTCACAGCCCTCTGGGACACTGAGTCCCCCTTTTTTAATCCTACTAGTATCCCACACAATACACCATGAGTATCTTCACTATTTACACTTACCCCCAGGACTGGTTCGGTCAGCTTGACTCTGGGGACCCCAGTAAAACAAGATGATGCAATACGATAGCCACAGTACAATACTTTAACATAAATGAATACCTCAGTCAGTGTAACTTTGCTGAAACAAACAGATCTGATTTATTTAAGGGGCTGTAACAAGGACAGGGGAAAATCAGATTAATTAAGTTAGACACATTAATAATCACAGTACTGTGCGCATTTTCAGAGTCCCAGATGTCACTCTTACTGGGTACCCAGGATGGTGGGGGGCTAGCCAGGATCGGTGCAGCTGGTTGGGGTCCTGTGATGGAAAAACACTTGCACAATACCCAATTGTAATCCGGAGCCGGTTGGCTCAGTTCATGAAGAAAGGAAGGAAAAGAAATCAGATGAAACACTTGCAATTTGATAAACAGATGGCAGGGAGCTACCCTGATTTGTACTTACAGATTCAATGCTGAAAGCTGGATGGGATGCAAATTGTCCTGGGTTGCCAGGAGAAACAGAATAGCTGGCCCAGCCCTCGTGGCAGGGCTCGCTTGCACTCAATGCAGGTAGATGCAGTCCAAGTAAGGCTGGCTGTGACTTCCAGCTCACTGCACAATTTATATGTACACAGAACACTACCAGGCAAGCAGCTGGTCACTTCAGGAAATTGAGCCTGGCTACAGAGGCCTTCTTCTCTGACTCAAACTCGGATTCAGTCTGAACCTTGCTAGGGAATCACACTCCCAGCACCGCACACAGTTCACAACATGGGGAATTACTCAAATCTCAATCCCCACAAGCACTATGCACATTTATATGTAAAGGTCACTTACTGTACCAGACCACAGAGTCCTGACAGGCCGATCGCAATTCTGCACACTTTCAGTCTTTTTCAGGTTAAGTCTGGTCTCAAACTGACTTCTGCTTCTTCTTTCACTCTGAAAGCTTGGGAGACAGTCCAAATTACGCTTGCTAATGGCTGCAGGCTGACTTTGGGGCCTCACCTGCACTTCCCGCGCGAACTACTGTGCAACAACTGCTGCACGAACACACAGGGCGGTTTCCCCACCCGCTTCCAACTGCAAAATGGTTCTCTTCTGCCACAAGCCTCAGGGCACTTCAGCATTGGCTTCCTCTTAGGAATCTCAGTCCGAAAATGAAGGTTCCTCTTCGGAGTCGCTGTCTGAAAATCAAGGTTCCTCTTCTTTACTTCTTCTCCACACTTGGTTGCACATGATCTAGGCCACAACAACTGCTTTCCTTTTTCACACATGTTCGGATACTTGGTCTGAGAAACACAGTCCTTTTCTCTCCCTTCAGAAGAGCTGACAACAGGCAGGCCTTTTTCAGGCCTCCCGCACGGTTCCCGCTCTGCCCCGTGGGCAGCAGCCCCACGAGCTGCTCACTCTTCCAGCTCCATGCTCAGATTGACTCTCTCAGCAGGCAGTCCGGGCATCTCCCCCAGGTCCAAAAAGTTTCAATTGGCTGAGCCTCCTTGTCAGTCACAACAGGCTCCCTCTATTAGCGGAAAAGGTGCCACTGTCCAAACTATACTACAGAGGCCTCTTCACACAGCTCCTTGTGGCTCGCTCCACTTGAGAGTCCAAGTTCTGATTTGCCAGCAGGCTCCATTTTAAGGAACCTGTCCCCATTGATTGGACCCCTTTAGCAGTCCAGATCCAAAATGGAGGGGCAGAACACACAGAGTCCCAGCTGCAAGAAAGGCAGGTTAGACAAACTGTACTGTCATTATCACGCTAACAAATTACTAGCAGATAGTTACATCTTTTGAAAGGGCTCCTCCTGCACATATAGCGACCGCAGAAATGGAGCGATCTGCTCAGTGGCTCAGGTGGGACTCAAGCAGGGAAACACACAGTCCCCCCCAGTTCAAATTAATTATACTGCAGTTTGGCAGCTCTTAAAGCAACAGTACACGGAGGCATTAGGCACTCTCACTCAATTATTTTTTAAATCGGCTGAAATACAGGACACTAGCCGGTCGGAGAGCATTTAGGCTCACCCAAAGAAGGCTTTTTAGTGACCCCCATTTGTAGGGGGGTTACACACAAACTTAGAATATGATCAGCAGACAAGCCTTCCTATAACACCCAAGCAACAAATTAGTACTATTAGTTGTTTTAATAATTTTCTGGGATCCGCAGCTGTCCATCAGCTTTACAGCAATCTCCAGCACTATGGCTGCCACTTCTGGATGAGGCAAAAACCAGATACTAAACCTCACCCTAAAGTCTGCTCCTGTCTCCATGCCGTTTCATGACTGATTGTACATTGACAGATGTGATCAGGGGGCAAAAGGGGAATAGTGTAAATAATATACAAGGTATATAATAAATAATTGTGTTTGCTTAATTTGTACAATGTATATATTTTTTTCCTGGATCCAATTCTTTTTCATGTCCACAATACTATTTCAAAGCCAAAATAAGTGACTGTACTATTTTCTTGAGGAAAAAACTCATCTAAAATCTTTAAAAATGCTTACATCTTGGTAGAGGTGGAAAAGCTTGGAACTGAAAGTGGAAGATAAACGAATCTTTTACTGTTATGAAAGGTGGGTCAGACTTTTTGCCTTGCTTTCTTTCAGTGCTGTTTTTAGATGTAGAGTGGAAAATATTAGGTTAAGTAACTGCTAATGGTCTTAATGGCCATACTTTACATCTCCCAGTTTGACTACTTTTACAAAGAAAGGGCCATATTGACAACAGAACTTGTTCTAACCTGGTCATGCAGCTGAAACAATGAATATGGTATGGCATGGTATGTGAGCACTCAAAATGGCTCAAAAACCTGACTATCTCTGACAAAACCAGAGAACCAGATTGGGACCCTGAAAACCAGATTATCGGGTAAAAAACCTGACAGGTGGCAACCCTATGACCAGCACAGTATTCATTGAGGATTGTGGAAGTTCCCATTAGGGACCTTGGCAACTGGTGCACCAGTGGGGAAGCTCAGTGGTAATAACAGTTAAGGGGCCACAAATAAAGACATGATGGGAGTGGTGCAGTGCAGTGCAGTGGCTGTGGAGCAGCAGTCTCCCGGGAGACGTTCTGGAGGATGTGGTGTTGTCTCATCTGCAGGCACCTCTCTGGGCTGGGGGAGGAGGTGAGTTGGCCAGGATTTGGGGGACTTCCGTTCCCACCCATGGACCTCCAGAGCCACTGCCGCTGCCTCAGAGGTTGCCAAGAAAAAGGAGCGGTTGGACCACAGTGGGCTCAGGGAGGGTGAGGGTGGTGGAACAGAGGTGCATCCCTCCAGTTGTACCTCTCCACAATTCATATGCCATTCTGGCAGAGTGTGGTTCCTCTATGGAGTCACCCACAGAGGAGACCAAGGAGGATGCTGGGAACCTCCACAAAGGAGACCCACAGGAGGGTGGCATGGGACCCCACAGGGGAAGGAAACAACTACTGGTGAGGGACTCCATTATTAGGAGGGTAAAACTGGGAGAGAGAGGGGAGTGGGAAGTAAGGTGCCTGCCTGGCACCATGGCTTGGAGGGACAGGGAGCGAATCCTCAGGATTGCGGGAGCAGCTGCATGGGGGAGGGAGCTGGATGTCATTATCCACATAGGGACAAATGATGTGGCTGGGAAAGGGATCAGAGCAGTGCAGGAGGAGCTTGTAGAGTTGGGAAGGGGGCCTTAGACAAGTAGCATGCACTGTAACCTTCTCGGAGGTGCTGCCTGTCTATGGTATGGGTGAGGCTAGGGTACTCCACACCATGGGATTTAATCAGTGGTTGAAAAACTGGTGCAGAGCTCAGGGTTTTGGCTTCATTGGGGACTGGGGGTCCACTTGGAGGGATGCAGGCCTATACTGGCACAATGGTCTGCATCTGTCCAGAAGGGGAACCAGGATCCTAGGTAATAGGTTTAAATGCTTCATTGGCAAGCATTTAAATGAGCCAAGGGGAGAGGCACTGAAAAGGAGAAGGGAAATCCTAGCCGCCTCCAAAAAATCAGGGTAGTTAGTGAGGTAAACACCAAGATAGAGCAGTCGATAGGGAGAAGGGCAGGGGTAAATGGAGAAAAAGACAAAGGCAGTCAGAACAAGGGTAGGGCAAAAAGGAATAAGGCCATCAAAAAATGGAGGATAATGAGTACCAATTCCCATAGTCTAGGTAACAAGCTCCGTGAGCTGGTGGCCATGATGGAAGAGGGATGCCCGGATACTGTGGCGGTCTCAGAAACATAGTACACAGAGAACCTTGAGTGGGATGTCAACATACCAGGGTACACAATCTACAGGAGGGAGATGGAGGGCAGAAGATGAGGAGGAGTAGCTCTCTATGTAAGGGAAGGGATCAAAGCAATGGAACTAAAGGGTAAACAGGGAGGAGAGGAGGCACTGTGGGTCACCCTGGAGACTGGAAATGGCACCACAATCAGCACAGGGGTTGTATGCAGACCCCCCGTCTGAGGGGGAGGAAATGGACAAGGAAATGATACAAAGCATCCTTAGGATGGCAGAGAAAGGGGAGATATTGCTGATGGGGGACCTGAATATGCCAGATGTTAACTGGAGCACCTTTGCTGTAGCCACATCCAAGAGCAGGGCCATTCTCATTGCCCTACAGGGGGCATGCCTCAGACAGTTAGTTTTGGAACCCACTTGGGAGGGAACAATCTTAGACCCGGTACTCTCAAATGGGGATGGAGAGAGGATCTCAGATCTAGAAGTGGGTAACCATCTGGTAACAAGTGACCACCAATCAGTGTGGTTTATGATAAACTTAGCAGTAGAGTCAACCCATACAAAAGTGAAGGTACTGGACTTCAGGAGCAAAAAGCGCTAGCAAACAGGCAAGAAGGTGGGGTAAAGCAACAATGGGGAAACATCAAAACTCCCATCACAGAGGCAACAAGCCTTTGTGTGAAGCAAATAAACAAATCAAACTAAAAGGAAAAAAAACACTATGGTTCTCAAAAGCGGCAGAGAAGGTTAGGGAGAAAAAGATAGAATTCAGGAAGTATAAGGAAACACAGAAGGAGCAGGACAGAGAACTGTACCAGTTAAAGTAGAAGAAAATGGGGAAGGCAGTCAGAATAGCAAAGGCCCAAACTGAGGAAATGATAGCCAACTCAGTTAAGAAGGGGGATAAAACCTTTTATAGGTACATTAGGGAGCAAAGAAAGGCTAAGGCAAGGATACTGAGGCTGAATAAAGAGGAGGGTGGTTGGGCAGAGAGGGACAGTGAAAAAGCAGGGATACTGAATGAATACTTCTGCTCAATATTCACAAAGGAAGAGGAGGGGGAGGTACCTAATCCAATCAATAGAAGCACTCTGGATGGGGGGTTGATATCAGTCCTTTCACAGAAGAAAGGGTTCTGAAAGAACTCCTAAAACTGAAGATGAATAAAGCAATGGGGCCTGATAGGATTCACCCCAGAATTCTAAAAGAACTAAGGGGAGAACTAGTAACACCACTGACTGCCCTTTTAACAAATCATGGGAGGATGGTGTGGTGCCTGAGGACTGGAGGAGGGTGGATGTGATTCCCTTTCACAAAAGTTGGAGCAAGACAAAAGCAGCAAACTACAGACCTGTCATTTTGACCTCAGTGGTAGGGAAAATGATTGAATCACTTTTTGAAGGAAAGAATTGTTGAGTACCTAGAGGCCAGTGGGGCACAGGACCCAAGGCAGCATGGATTCACAGCAGGAAGGTCATGTCAGATGAATCTAATTGATTTCTTTGACTGGGTGACCAAAGTAGTAGACCAGGGAGTGGCTGTGGACATGGCCTTCCTAGACTTTAGCAAGGCATTTGAGACAGTCTCGCACAAATGATTAATAAAAAAATTAGCCATCCTGGGAGTGGGTCCCAGGGTGGTAGCCTGGGTAAAACATTTGCTGGACAACAGGACACAGAGGGTAATAGTAAACAGAGTCCTCAGTGAAGAAATAGGGGTTACTAGTGGGGTACCGCAGGTTTCAGTACTGGGGCCGGTCCTTTTTAATGTCTTTATAAGTGACATTGCAGAGGGACTGGAAGGAAAAGTATGTCTCTTTGCAGACAACACAAAGATCTGCAACAGATTTGATACACATGGTGGGGTGGAAAGGATGAGAAGGGACTTGGCAAGGTTGGAGGAATGGTCAAATGTATGCAGCTTAGATTCAATGCAAAGAAGTGCAAAGTAATGCACCTGGGAAACAAAAACCCAGGGGAAGAGTACACAATGTGGGGTGAGATACTGAAAACAAAAAAAAATGGAAAGGGACCTGGGGGTAGTCATATCAGATGATCTAAAGGTGGGCAAGCAATGTGAGAAGGCAGTAAGGAGGGCTGGGGGATGCTGCGAAGCACAGGGAGAAGAATCACCAGTAGAAAACAAAGTGTTGTTATCCCTCTGTGCAGAAAATTGGTGAGACCAAATCTGGAGTACTATGTGCAGGTCTGGAGACCCCATCTCAGCAAAGACATAGACAGGTGGAGGCTGTCCAGAGGAGGGCAACCAAAATGGTGCAGGGTCTGCACCAGAAGACATATAAAGAAAGACTAAAGGAGCTTAATATGTATAGCCTCAAGGAAAGAAGGGAGAGGGGGGACATGATAGAAACTTTTAAGTACCTCAAGGGAATCAATAAAGTTCAAGAGGGTAGCATCTTTCAGAAAAAGAAATGTGCAAGAACAAGGGGCTACAATTTGAAGATAGAGCGGGGATGGCTCAAAGGTAATGTGGAGAAGTATCTCTTCATGGAGAGGGTTGTAGATGCATGGAACAGCCTTCCTGAGGAGGTCATGGAGTCAAAAACAGTGGGGGAATTCAAGAATGCATGGGACAGACATAAGGTAATTCTAGTGGTGGGTAGGAGGAAGTAGGCTGTTGGTTAACTAGGATCTGCAGCTTATCTGTTAGGTAGGAAAATGATCAGACTTGGTGGGCCGAGCAGTCCTTATCTGCCGTCAAATTCTATGTTTCTATTTTTCTATATACAGCCTATTTGGTGGAAGGTGGGATTTGTGTGGGGGATTCACATTGTGGGCCTGATCACAAAACAGGTTGGGATATGTGCGAATCACACATATCCCAGCCACAGATCTCAGCACCCTGATGCCTGCTCATAGTGGATGGCATCCACAGACCTTGCCTGTCACCCTCAACAAGTGCAAAGCTTCACATAGGGACAGGAGGCAGCTAAGGGGTGGCAGAGCTGTTCCGGACATTTGGCATCCAGTAAGATGCTTGGGTCAGCACTGCAGTGGATCTTCCATTCTGGATGGAGCAGAATACAATGGGATATGGCAGTTCCCGGGATTGCCAAATCCCTACTGAGGACTCTTATCTGTTTTGCAATACAGCTAAACTGTGCCAGAATGGCCCAAGCCCTTGTTAACAGCTCAGATGACTGGAGAGAATGGAATCCAATCAGGCCCTGAGATGTCCTGCAGCTAGTTGGCGGGGGGCATGTAGTCGCTACAGCAGGGGCATGCTCCAAGTGACTTGTGCCCCCCTCTGCCAGCACTTTGCACCATGGAGATTCAGTCCTGAATTGGGTGCTCGCATGCCCCCATTCCCACCCCAACCTGGCTGCCCACATAGTTGCTCTATGTTGAGCACAACCAGTATGGCTTGGGAAAGTTTAGTACCTCCAGATATGACTAAAATAGTCCAATGCATGCCTTTAATTACTTAATATCATTACTTCCTTTACAAATACGGTCTGAGTTTTGAGTATGAATAGAATTTTAAAGATTAAATGACTGCAGCAAATACTGAGGATACCCTGGTTCTAATCCCAGTTTAGCCACTGGTATGAGAGCTTGAGCATGGTCCCTGAGCTCTGCATCAGTCCTCCCAGTTGTCTAACTGGGAAAGTCAGGAGCTTACAGTAAATAGGTAGGTTACATTGTAGAAATTATTTTTTTATTTCACCTTATTGAAGTTCTTTTCAGAGAGATACAGTGACAGGGAGTCATCTTACATATTACAGTCATATTTTCTGTCAAGTGACCCAAACAGAGGGCTAGCCATGCATTCAAAATACAGCAAATTATAAAAAATGACTTGCCTTTCAGTTGTTTTAGAGAGCCTGATATCCCTTCTGCATGACAAAACCAGAATCACCTTCATCAGTTCTTCTCAGTATATAAAGAGGCTTAATTATACAGATTTCCATTTATTAATGTAGACATTAAGTCTAACAAAATAAAGGAATAGAATGGAAGAAAAATAAACTATCTAATAGATCAAAAGCTGTTTTTGTCATAAAGTTTTGGTAAAGAAACTATTACTTTCCTTCTGATGACAGAAATTAATTAAAGGCCCTCTGGCCCTTTGGTAAAACCAAACAACCCTGGCCCCAGATATGAACATACGAACATACAAAGAAGCCAGCAGAAGAACGGCATTTGGTCTGTCTAGTCTGCTTATATTGCAAGGTCCACAGCTAGCACTACTCACCCTGCCCCCACTTCCCACACCTCCCAACCTTTCCATCCACCCTACCCATGATCCTTACCTTCCCCCTATGCCTATCCCAGCCTCCCTTGAAGCTTCCAACCATCTTCAACAAGACCACCTTTTCCGGCAGCGCATTCCAAGTGTCCACCACCTTCTCTATGAAGAAGTGCTTCCTGACCTCCCTCCTAAACCTCCTCCCTCCAGCTTTTTTTTTTAGTAGTAGTACAGGTTTATTGTTCAGTTAAAAGCCATTACAATATACAAAAAAGAAAAAGAACCACCAGAATTACAGTCATTTCATACAGATACACAATATAAAATTTGATATCACGTTTAAACATACTTTAAATATGTATGCCTTTCCAGATGAAACAAGTCATTTTCCAAGTTAATTCTCTTATCTGTTCCTAAAAGGTCAGGAATTATCAAAAAATACCTAGCACTCTCTTGTATTATATAACCTTGACTAATAAATTAAAAAACTGAAGTTTTTTAAACATTTTATAACAGAGTTTAAAACAAATCAAGTAGCTGTTATTAATTGTCATTACTGTTAATAAAATATTAATTTCAACTCTATTCTTAGGCTTCAAGGTCAATATATATTTCATTAGGCCACATTACTCATTTTCTACTCAGCAAGGGGCTATTCTAGTCTCTCCAGACCTGGACAAAAATCAATCCAGGCTATCATTCTAAGAGTGGAGCCTAATGTGGAAATGAAACCAAATGGCACCAAGTCAGATTATTCTGTCCCACAGGGTTTACTCTACCAAGTCACATCATGTCCCATCCACACACATCTAGAAACTGATTGCACACTCTGAATCTTAAAGGGCAAATCCCTCAGAAGTACAATGCAGCGCATGCTGCTCCATACCCCCCAGACCACCTCCTAACTAGCCAGTCTGGTTGGCCATACCTGAGGTGCCTAATGTGACCCCATGCTACAAGAAGGGCCTGTCTGATCATACCATGTCCCAACTGTACCTACCTTGTCACCAATGGGACACGCTGGCCTTGGGACATATCCATTTGGGACACCATGAAGCGCATGCTGCTCCGTGACCCAATGACCACCTCCCTATCTGGCCACTCCTGTCAGCCACTGTTGAGGCATATAGTGGGACTACGTATTACAGTCTAAGTCCAACCAATCACACCATGTCCCATCTACGACTACCTGATGGCCAGTCAGACACGCTAGCAATACAGTACATCAACAGGGGCACCATGTGACTCATGCCGCTCTGTGCCCGCTAAAATTAGCCTTGATCCAGCCACTCCTACTAGCTACTCCAGGGGCATATAACGGGAGCTCTTGTTACAGGTAGATTCACCCATTTGGGACATTTTATCTTAACAAATTATGCCAAAAGGTACAAAAGACTTTAGCCTTGAGTCAATCTGGAAGAGAAAATTATGAACTTACTGAATAGTTAAAATGTCTAAAAACACCAGTGAGGTACCAATAACAACTGGCTACAATACACCTTGTAGGATAAATTGCCTGTTCAGAATTCAGAAATACAGATTAAATTGGGGGCAACCAGCAGAGTGTTTAAAGTTCCATTAAACCAAAAAGGGTAATACAAATACATTTAGAATACACACATGTACATATATAAAATAATTCATTTTGAATATTTGGGGATGCGTCTTTGCAACCAGAAGTACTCCATCAAATCTTTTAAAACACTCAATATTTTTCACGGGGTATCCTCCCCCAGTGACTCAGCTCAGGAAAACTTAAAGTCTCGCCCATGACCTCCATTTTAAATAAATTACCTAAATTACCTTGGAAAATGAAGATAAAGTTTGAGCAATGGAGGTTAAAATAACCAAAGGCTCCCTCCATGTGCAGAATACTGTCAGAAGATAGACAGTAGTAAAAGGCCATACCTTATGAGGGAAACTTAGCCCTTATACCGCAACCACTTGTCGCTAAACCAGCGTCCCAAAAAATCTTAATAAAGCAAAAGTAGGGCAAGAGCAGGGCAGAATTCTCTTGGTGGGCTTTACCAATAAATCAGTAAAAACTCACTGATCTCCCTGCTGCTCCAAAGTTCCCCATTCTTCAACATCCAGGTCTCCAGTACTACTGCACTTCTCTCCTGGTTCTAGAGTCCCGACCTCTGAGCTCCATGATTCCTGGGCTCCACCAATCCACCAGTCCAGCTCTACCTCCTCCATTCTGTGACCAACATCATTGAACATCACTGAATTACTAGAGTGCCTGAAAAATAAACAGAAAGAAAAATGCTCCCATGAGCATAATAACTTTGGGGTAATTTGATTCAGTAACAGTGTAACCCCTGCCTGTAGGCAACGTTTATTAATTTATTTGTACGTATCGGAATTACAATCCTTTGAGTCATGGACTCGTTTTCAAAGGCTCCTCGTCGAAAAATACAGAGACATTCACAGTTACATAGTTCCATGGACAAACACGGAGTTACATAGTTTCATAGCATACATTGTTACATAGTTACAGTGCAGAAAATATGTAAAGACAGGTTGTAATGACAACATATTTTACATGAGATAATATCATTGGCCTATACAAGGAGGTAGCTAGGCAATTAGTGTGAGAACTGTAAGTGGAGAACTGGAGTGATGTAGAAATTAGCTTAGCTTAGCGTTAGCATACCTTTTAGTGATAATAGACATACATGTCAGCACAAAGCATGCCATTGAAGTTCTGAGGACTCTGCAATTTAGCTCTTCTCCTCTCAGATCCCTTCTGGTTCAGGGAAGAACAAGATGTCCCCAAAAAACTCATAAGAAGGTCCCAATAATTTATAAGACAGCATCTATCACTCAGGCGCAAATAAATGTCAGAGCTCCACTTTCTTTATTTGCTCAAGGGAAAAACAAAGCACCAAAGGACAAGCAGTCCCCTTAAAAAAATTGCAAACAGTTTGGCATATCAACTACAATTTAAATCGGTCGTTGCTCTTTCCTGGCACTCGGTACAATAAAAACTTAGTACAAGCATACGAAAGATATAACATACCAAAAGAGCCGAAGTTTCATTCAGTCAAACGAAACCTAGGAGATAGTTTTCATCAAAATTGAGTTGCAAATGCTCCAAAGACACTGAGCTGTGGGGAGCAGAGCAGCACCGTGGCCATCTTGCCGCTCCACCCCCACTGCCCCCCTCCAGCTTAAGACTGTGTCCCCTCATATTATGGTTGGCGCTCAGCTTAAAGAGACCTTCCTTATTCACCTTATTTATCCCTTTCAAGTAGCTGAAGGTCCCAATCACATCCCCTCTCTCTGTTCTGTCCTCCTGGGAGTGCACGTTCAGTGCCCTCAACCTCTACTTGTATGCCTTACCCTGCTGACCTGTGATCACCTTTGTAGCCCTCCTCTGGACTTTTTACAGCAGATTAATGTCCTTTTTGAGGTGTGGCTGCCAGTACTGAACTCCATACTCTAGATGAGATCTCACCAGGGACCTGTACACGGGCAGTATAACCTCCTCTCTCCTACTACTGATCCCCCAAGATATGCATCCCAGAATCTTGTTTGCCCTTGCTGCTGCTTTCTTGCACTGCTTGGAATGCTTCAGGTCGCTAGGGATCATCACTCCCTGGTCCTTCTCCTCCTCTGATGCAGATACCTGGACTACATCCAGGAAGTACTCCATCCTGGGATTCTTGGCTCCAGTGCGCATAACTTTGCATTTCTTGGCATTGAAGCCAAGCTGCCAGATCTCAGACCACCTCCCTAACTTTTCCAGATCATTCTGTAGGTCCTGTATCCCTTTGGCTGTGTCCACTCTCCTGCAGAGCTTAGTGTTGTCCACAAATAGGCACATTTTACTCTTAATGTCATCCCCAATGTCACTGACGAAGACATTGATCAACACCAGCCCCAGCACTGACTCCACTGGTAACCTCTCTGGTGCCAGATAATGCTTCCCCCACAACTACTCCCTGGGTTCTGTCCCTCAGCCAGTTTTCCACTCATCTGGCCATCTTATCCCCAACCCTGAGATCCACCAACTTCTTGATCAACCTTTTGTGGCACACAGAGTCGAAGGCCTTGCTGAAATACAGATAGAGGATGTCTACTGTTTGGCCCCTGTCTATTATCTTAGTGACCCAGACAAAGAATTCAATCAGATTCCCTCACTAATAACCATCGTGCCACATGTTACTGGTGTTCATTGGTAACAAAATGGCTCCCAAGCAGGGAACTGAGGGGCCAAAGATGATCAACAATGTTTAGGGACTAGGGTAGAAGTTTTTGCAATGTTCAAAGTACTGTGCCACCATTACCCCTGTGGAGTGACTGAGACATTGTCACCAAAGTCTGGTAGCTGTGGCATGGTAGGCTATTTAGGCCTGATCCTGTAGGTGCAAAAACACATGTGCAACACAAGCTGGAGCATTAGGAGGGGTGTGATGGCCACATGTAAGATCTGTGATGACTGGCTGAACCAGCTGCAGTGCATGTGGGTGTGGAGTAGGTGAGTGGGATAAGAAGGTATTGGAAAGTTCAAGGAGTTTGGTTCACAGTAGACTTTGCTTGTAGTTCCACTTTAAGCAACTGTTATTAGCCGGCCCAGTGACATAGAGGGTTGAGGTGCTGGATGCCACACCTCGCGCCATGCTGGCGACCCGGGTTCGGGAACGAGCCTGAGTCATCAGAGGTCAGCTGGGGGGAGGGAGAGGACTAGAGCCGGCAGCCATCAGGCAGCCCTCTACCTCAGGGATAGAGGTAACATATAGAAGTTGACGGCAGATAAGGACCGCAAGGCCCATCCAGTCTGCCCATTTCTTTTTCTACTTTTTTACATGTGCCATCGACCTTTGCTCTGTCAGTGGCCTATCT
Organism: Neoceratodus forsteri; assembly: GCA_016271365.2. Taxonomy (NCBI): domain Eukaryota; kingdom Metazoa; phylum Chordata; order Ceratodontiformes; family Ceratodontidae; genus Neoceratodus; species Neoceratodus forsteri. Next base: position 344,287,991 of record CM028132.1, on the reverse strand, counting down.
ATTCATACTCATTTGTATTGCTCCCTTATGCCTATCCCATGCCTGTTTGAAGCCCTGCACTGTATTCATAGGCACCACTTCTTGAGGTAGGCCATTCCATGCATCTACCACCTTTTCTGTGAAAAAGAATTTCCTCACATTCCCCCTTAATCGGCCCCTCTCTAATCTCATGCTGTGTCCTCTTGTTCTGCTATTTTTCTTATATTTAAACCGTTAGACTCTTTCACCTTGTTAATGCCCTTAAGGTGTTTGAATGCCTCAATCATATCACCTCTCTCCCTCCTTTGCTCAAGGGTATACATATTGAGCTCTGTTAATCTGTCCTCATATGTCTTCTGATGCAGTCCCTGCACCATTTTGGTTGCCCTTCTCTGGACTGCCTCAATTTGGTTAATGTCCTTCTGAAAGTGTGGCCTCCAATACTGCATGCAGTACTCCAGATGGGGCCTAACCAGTGTCTTGTAAAGAGGGATTATTACCTCCCTCTTACGACTTGTGATACCCCTACTAATACACCCTAACACCCCTCTAGCCTTACCTACTGCTTTAGAGGTCTGCTTGGATGATTTCAGGTCATCAGTGATGATAATGCCCAAGTCTTGTTCTTCCTTTGTGACTGCTAGCAACTCCCCTCCCAGCCTATAGGTAGCTTCAGGGTTTCTCTTCCCTATGTGCATGATCTTGCACTTCTTCGCATTAAATCCCAGTTGCCACTCTTCTGACCATTTTGCTAGTTTATCCAGATCTCTTCTCATTCTGCCCACCCCATCTGGATCATCTACTCTGTTGCAGATCTTGGTGTCATCTGCAAACAGACAAGCCTTACCCTCTAGTCCATCTGCAAGGTCACTAATGAAGATGTTGAAGAGGACTGGCCCCAGGACTGATCCCTGAGGTACCCCACTTGTGACTTGCATCTCTTCTGACTGTATACCATTTACCACCACTATCTGTTTTCTGCCCATCAACCAATTTGCCACCCAGTTGACCAACTTCTGACCCACCCCAAGTCTACCCAGCTTATTTATCAATCTTCTATGTGGAACAGTGTCAAAAGCTTTGCTGAAGTCAAGGTAGGCGACATCAACTGTTCCCCTTGGTCCAACACTCTGGTTACCCAGTCAAAGAAATCTATGAGATTAGTTTGACAGGACCTTCCTTTGTAAACCCATGCTGTCTTGGATCCTGTGCCCTATGGTTCCAGGTGTTGCACTATCCTTTCCTTAAGGAGTGCCTCCATAATCTTGCCCACTACTGAGGTAAGACTGACTGGTCTGTAGTTCCCTGCCTCCTCCCTGCTACCACTCATGTGGAGCGGGATCACTGAGCCCTCTCAGTCTTCTGGGACCTCTCCTGTGCTCAGAGACTCACTAAACAGTTCTGCTAATGGCTCTGCTAGTTCCACCTTTAGCTCCTTAAGTACCCTGGGATGTATGCCATCAGGTCCCATTGCCTTGTCCATCCTGAGCTTATAAGCTCTTGTAGGACCGTTCTTTTGAGAAGGGAGTAGTGCTCACCTCCCTCCCCCCCCCCGTGTCCATGGTGCTGAGCTGTGAGCCCTGCCCTTCCTTCTCTTCAGTAAATACTGAGCAAAAGTATCTATTTAGGACAGATGCTTTTACATGGTCCTCCTCCTCACATGCTCCCTTTTCTCCATTAAGCTTAGCAATACCCCCTCTGGACTTTCTCCTTTCACTAATGTATCTATAGAAAGTCTTGTCACCTTCTTTTACTGTTCGTGCTAGTGTTTCCTCAGTTTGGGACTTTGCCTGCCTTACTGCCTTCCCTGCTTCCCTTAGGGCAGTTTGGTATGCCTCCCTATCTTCATCCCGCTGTGTTCCCTTATATTTCCTGAAGGCCAGCCTTTTGGCTCTGACCTTTTGCTACTGTATTTGAGAACCAAAGTGGTTTCCTTCTTCTTTTGCACTTCCTTTTCTGTCTAACACAATGGGATGTTGCTTCAAGTATTGCATCCTTAATGCTTGCCCACTTTGCCTGTACCCCCTCACCTGTGTTTCTTTTTGCCAGGGCTAGCTTAACTCTGTTGGCCATCTTATCAAAGTCAGCTCCTCCGAAGTCCCATATTTTTGCCTTGGAATGGGATGATTTAGATGTAGTAGCCAAATTGAACCATACCATGTGATGGTCACTGGCCCCCAGGTGACCTTCTACCTGGAGATCTGCGATCCCTTCCCTGTTAGTCAGTACTAGATCCAGGATAGTCCTGTCTCTTGTGGGTTGTTGTACCAGTTGTTTGAGGCCCTCCCCCTGCAGGGAATCCACTATGTGTCTAGTTCTGGCAGATGTTCCTGCTGGTATTGACCAATCTGTATCTGGCATGTTGAAGTCTCCCATTATCAGAACCTCCCCTTTAGCTGTCATGTTTTGTATATCTTCTAACAGTTATGTGTCTATGTCCTCCCCCTGGTCTGGGGCCTGTAGACAACCGCAGTTCTTATGGCTGTCCCATTTCCTGTTTCCAGGGTGACCCACAGTTCTTCTGGCTCCTTATGTGTATTCTGAATTTCTGTAGCTTTGATATTTTCATTGACATACAGGGCCACTCTCCCCCTTTTGCACCTCGGTCTCTTCTGAACAATACATAGCCAGGTACTGAAGTCTCCCAAGTGTGGTTACTGGTAAACCACGTCTCACTAATTGCTACTATGTCCAGTTTAGCCTCTGACATTATTGCCTGCAGGTCTGGGATCTTATTTCCCAGGCTGTGAGCATTTGTGTACATGATTTTCCATTGGCCAGATTTTGGTGTGTTAGTTGTTGAGTGAGGTTTGGCATTATCCCTGTGCGTTGTATGGGGAGACAAACCTTTTTTCTTATCTGGTGATGCAAATGAACTGCATCACCAGGTAGCAGGTACCTTGGAGCTTGGCAGCCCTCTGGTGGAGGCCAGAGAAGCGGCGCCTCTCCGAGGACCTTCGACGCTAGGCTGTTCGGGGGAGGGAGGAGGAGACCCCATCTGTAGCTGTGGTGTGCATGGGCACCTCCACACACATGTGCTACCACTTCCAGGGGTCTCGGAAATAGGTCCAAGGGGAGAAAACAGAGGAAAAAGTAGGGGTCCACCAAGGATGATACCTCTGAACCGGCTCTGGGGATCTACCGGGGTGCACATGGTGCTACAAGCCCCCGGGTCTGGTAGGTTGGTGGACGTAGAGGGAGGACCCGCCACAGGAGGATAAAGATAGTTGGAAAAAAAAAAGCAACTGTTATTGCAAACTTAGCCTTTATTACCAACAAAAATGACAAAGCTTCAGTCTACTACTGACTACCATGTCCCTGGTGGGGTTTCTATGAAGTAGGATACTGGATCCATCTTATTGGCCCTGTGTTCTGCCAGTGGAGGTATCAGCCAGACTTTGAATCCATCTAAGATCTGTGACTTATGCAAGGTGCCTTATTTGAAACCAGTCCACCTCTAGGAGGTACAGGGTAACCTGAAAGAGCCCTTATGACATGGCTGGGCACAGCTATAAGCAGAGACCCTTGCCAATGTGGATGCAGCACAGAAGGAAGTGTGGCAGCATTTCGATGACTAAGAGCCACCCTAAAGGAATGTGATGACCTAAGAGTTCCCAAACACAAGCCCCATCTTCGTTTTTCCAACATTCCTAATTCTTTGAAGAATTGTCCTGGTTCCTGCTTTAGCTGTCTTTCCATGGTGTGTGTTTGTTTGTGTTGGAGGGATGTAAAGGAGAACTGTGCTGAACCTAGTAATAGTAATGCAATATTGTGATGATGGAAGATGTGTTAGGTCCATCTTGTCCACCCCTCCTGCCACACAGCAGTAACTACACTCAGTATGAGTATGAACACACATCCAAGCTTAGGAGTTGGGATCATACCCCAGCTTATGCTGTGTAACCCTCAATACCATTCTCTCTTTGGACCCTCACTAAGTCCTGCTTTGTAAGCCTCAACAGTGGTAGCATCCACAACCTCACTGAGTAGGCTATTCCACATGTTAACCATCCTCATTGTGAAGTAATGCTCAGTACTGTGTCTCCTTATCTCACCTTCCCCAGAGTTTGAGAGCATGCCCTATAGATCTGATTGCTCTCACCAACTCAACATATGTGCATACATCAATCTGTCTATTTCCCTTAGTATTTGGAACACAATAATCATGTCCCCTCTCGGCTTTCTCTTTTCCAGTCTAGACAATTTAAACATGTACAATTTCTACACCCAGCTCTTGTCTCCCAAGTCACTAATCAGCTTGGTGGCCCTGGGCTGAACCTTGTGACTTGTTTAGCATGGTTTCTGTACTGCAGTAAGTAGAACTGGAGGCAGTATTCCAGGTGTTGTCTAACCAATGTCTTAAGGCTAGGATCACCTCCCCAGACCTGCTCCTTAGCTCTCTTCCAGTGCATTCCAAAACTGCATTTGCTTTCTTGCTTGCAGCAGCACACTGCCAGTATGGGTACATCTAAGGCCCTGTACACATTAGAGATGAAGATTTGCACTGTTTTAAAAAACATTTTAAAATGTTTTTAAACTCACTATAGCAGCCTGTCCACATTATTTTTCACCGAGTTTGAACTCAGTTGTAACACGGTCGACTCCCGTCTGCATCTGCCTCCAGTAGCGTTTTTAAAAACAGGTTCTCCATGACTGTTAACATGCTTCCTAGAGGAGTAATATGCAGACGCCTGTCCACACTACAGGGTAACACGCCTTCCCTCATCAAACCATGTTTAAAAACGCACTTGAGACTAGCTCCCAGCAGGGTTTAAGCACGGTTTCCTAACACGCTTTGAAACCGTGCTTAAATGCGGACGGGCACCATGTTTGTGCTAGTTAAAACACTTTAAGCACCTTAAAACGTTTTAACTAGCCTGATGTGTACAGGGCCTTACTTTCCACAATTACCCCTAGATAATTTTCCTCAGCTGTTCTGTCCACAGTTGCAGTGGCAGGCCAATGCAGTGTACGCTAATGTGTACAGAAATTCTAACCTGTGGGGTAGAATTTGAGTATGTAGCAGCTGCCGTTTCCTTTGCTCCTTTCGATGCTTTACTATGCAGTTTGAATCCTGGGCTGAAGCCTCTGATGTAAACTGCTGCCTCATGTCATTGTCACCACCTTAATCTGCTGTTTCCAGTGGTGGATGTGACTGAGTAGGGGGTGGGATCTGCTCAGAGCTGAAAGGGGGTGGTGTCAGCCAACCAGGTGTATCTGCACACTTTTTGAATTTACAGCTCACACTGAATAGATAGTCTTCAGTGTCATGTTGTTCTGTTTTGACTCAGCTCCATTGCAGCAGCAGCGGATCACTTACTGGAAGATTTCTGAAGCAGCGCAGGAGTCTAGAAGAGAAACCCTAGTTTGTGGACACCTGAATGGGACTCCGTAGTACTACCTGTAGACTTGGAGTGCAAGTGGCAGAGCGGAGCAATGGGGAAAATACGTTTTGTAGTGTGCCATAAAAGCCTGCATATTTTGTTTGGGGGATGGGGGTTGTACTCCCGGGGTTGTACTTGGCATCTTACATGGCGATTCTGGAGGAGCCTTGGTAGTGCAAGGCATAGAACTAGAAGTTCAGGGTTCTATTGTCAGAGTCTGATGCCAAGTCCCAGCATGATGGGGGTGGGACGTGTTTACAGTATGCCGCTGTATCTCACTGTTATCAGGAGGAAATTATTCTGTGTGTGCATTTTCGTGTTCACCGGCAATGTAGTGGTTTGGTTTACAATTGTGAGTGAGCTGACTGAACGCTGAAGCTCCCGATGCCCAGAGCAGGAGGAGGATCAGTAATTAGAGCTACAAGGAGCTAGGCTCACTGATGGAAGAGGACTACTCGGAGAGTAGGGAGTGAGGGCCAGTGAGACAGAAGAGAGAGATGTCCTGCAGGAGGTAGACTTTCTATCCCTGCCCTGCACATTCCGTAGGACTGGACACTGACACCCTACATAATAAAAAGATGTATTTTATTTGGCTGGTATAATAGTAACCTTATACATAGGTATAGCATGCATCAATGTAATTGGTTCTAGTCTGGAAAATGCCACATGTTTTTTTAATGTAGGCTTGGGGAGCAAACCCAAACTGTGGACCTCCCTCCCCCACACACACACAGACAAAACTATGAGGCATAGCCTTTCAGCTGCAGTATCTTGACTAAATTAGCAATGTGACTTCTCCACGAACTTGATAGCAGGCGATTCGAATAGTGACCCAGCTGGTTATTTGGAATCTGTTAGTTTCACACTGCTCAATCTTTAGAATCTACAGCGGGAGCACATACATAAGTTACTAGCTCTCCTATTTTTAATCATTTAAGATAAAAGGTAATATTTATTTATAGACAAATATATGTGACATCTTTCTGTGACCCAGTCCCAAATTAGAATCATCAGATTCCTGGCCTCAGTGAAAATGCTTCCATCTTTAAAATTCATGTGCTGAGTTTTGACAAGAAGGTAAACTTATAGTTGACCATAGAAAACTTGGGACTTTCTGAGTGCTCTCATAATGTTAAAATAATCTACAGTATGCATGTATTTTAGCAAGAAACCCACCATAGTACTCACAACTCTCATTTTTTAAACAGCATTTATATATCTTAAAAGCTGCAAGAACAATTTTCAGAGTGCAGTACTACTTGAAGTGAAACTTCAAATAATGCACACTTCTACACAATACTATATACTGTACTGCTCAAACATCCCAAAGTAACAGTGGTTTAAGTAATATAGTGCACTGCACTTAAACATGGCAGTGTATTCTTGCTGCAACTACTTTCTGACTTGTTCAGCATTGTTCAACATTAAATTTATGCTGTCACCTCCTCACTGACGTTTAATACCAGTTCACAAGTTTAAGTAATTTATATAAGAAAAAGGCGCAAAGTCATGGAGCAACTTTGGACTATACAGTCTTCCAGGATGTGACATAGAATATACAGATACTTTCAAGCTGTATCAACAATACATACAGAATGTGCAAACTTACTGTCAACACACAGGTGTACAATTCTCCAGTCTGAACTCTAGTCAGTAGTTTACTACAGCTTTTGCTGCCAGCAGGCAGTCCCTGTGTTCAAACTTATTTCCATTAATGTACAACAAACAAACAAAAAAATGTTAAACATAAAAAAGAAAGTTCAAACAAAAAATATATTTTACCTTTTAGGAGGTTTAACTTTCAAATGCAAGTAGTAGGAATGCAGTGGAGTCGTGAGGCAAAGCCTGCTTTTTTTGTCACTTAAAATAGTCACAATGGGAGAACCCAATTTCATCTGAGAAAAATAATATTTTCTAGCCATTTTATTATAGTCTTTTTCTTGCAGTGTTTAAACTCAATGTTTAATTATTATTAGTAATGCAGGAGAGCAGTCAGAGTCTATCTTAAAACTTTGTGAGACAAACTCTCAGAGAAGTTTACAATGTATCATGGTGCTCTGTTTAATGTATTTGACTTTTACAGTTGTAGAATGTTTCGGTCTCCATGGCATGTACTGACAATACAAACATTTGCTTACCTTCCACTTCTGCAGGATCATTAAAGACCTTTAAAGCCTCATCTAGTAGGGAGAACATCAGGAATCCAGTTCTCAGTTGCAAAGATAGAGGATCAAAACATGATGCAAACAGCCACCCAATTGTGCTGCCACACTCTGGGACTATACACATTGTTCATAGACACAAGAGGGTGGGGTCCCTCATGCAACTATGTTGTTATCGCAGTGAGGTTGAGCCCACCACAGCAACACTTATAGTGGTGAAAACATGGCAAAGAACCAGTCATATGACCATGCTGACAGTCTATGAGAACTGGTCCTACCACCAGATGCATCTCCTCTCATTCATCCTTTTCTTTTTTTTTTTAAAGAATTTGTGGCTGGGAAAGGCACACTGAGCCAAAGCTCATTTCCAGATCTGACCCAGGAGCACAGGGAGGTTAAGTGCTTTGCTCAGGGTCACACAGTATGCAACTGGTGGTTGTGGGATTCAAATCCAGGTCTGCTGGGCCTCCAGGTTCTCAGATGTGTGCCCTAACTTCTAGGAAATTACTCCTAAAGGCTATACTGTCTACCTGAAGGGTCACTACTGGGCCTGTGGTTCATTCGTTTTTATGTCCTCCTTCAAAATAACCTGGCAGTCCAGTTGCCCTCACTTTTACCTGGGCTGCTGGAGCACCCCACTCCCATTATCCTATGCCATCGACTTTATTACCATATCGCTTGCTGGACAGTGTCCCCCACCAGCTCCTCTGCCCTACTGCTGAGTTGCAACACCCTTACCACATGTTGGTAGCAGTTTCTATGGTAAAGATGTTGTAGAACTCAGCAGAAGGTTTTGTGAGGGTCCCCATGCAATGGGAATTAGCCTGTATATAATTTGTATGGTGACCCTGGACCTTTTGCTGCACAGTTACAATGGTGTTAGTGGCCACATAGGGAAGGCTTGCAATCCCAGTTGTGTATAGCACAATAGGGCACAAATGAAGGACTGTGGCTAAATGGTCATTGTGACCAGGTTACCAGCAGCCCATTGTGACCGTGTATGAGATCCCAGCTTTCTTTATCAGTTTGTACACACCGGTGACAATGGGAAGGGGACTGCAGGAACTCAGTTCCATGAGCAAAATGAAAAGTCTGACACATGCCGACAACAAAATGGTAAAGGATTTGTGCTATGTAAAATGTACCCCGACATGCATAAATGTACATTTAATAAAATGCAAAAATGCAATATTTAATGACAATAGTCTATCAGAAATTTCCTTTTTTCTCAAATGTGATGGATTTCTTCAGAGATTTGTTTCCCCAAAAATGTAGACACTAAATGAGCCATTGAATCCTACTGATATCTCAGAATTGCAATATTAAAATAGGCAGGATTGTAATAGCCTATCAATCTGAAAAATGACACATATCAACCATACTAAGCAGTAGTTAAACTAGATATCTTTGAAAAGGTGTATTGGTGGTTTAATCCCCATCCCCTCTGCCTGTATGTCCCCCACCCCCCACCTTCCCACCTCCTTCCTAGCCGTAGTGATTGGCTAACCCCTAATCTTTAATGCACTTATAGTCAACCTTGCACGTTTGTTACACCTTGCAAATTTTGTTCTATCTGTGTCTCTCCTCGCAATCTTGCCCTAGTTCAACCTCCTTGTAGTCTATCCAGCCATTTTCTAACTACAAAGCTATGTCCCACCCAGTGTTTGCCAAATATATTTGTGCTATCGTATCTATCTAGTTCAAGATTGTTAGCATTGCATTCCATCTAGTTCATACCTGTTAGCATTCATCCTTTTCAGTACTTCTGTATAGTCTGCTCGCTTTATTGAATGTAATCAAATTGTATATCTATATTGTGTACCAAATCTCTGTATACTATCCTCATGTTCCTCTACCCCCCAGGTCGCACTGGGAGACGAGCAACTTGTTGCTCAGCGTGCCTTCCTGGTGAAACATTTCAGTAAATAAATAAATAAATTTAGAGTTTACATTACTGTGTAGTTTCAAGTACTCACTGTGTAATGGGATGGCTACCAGTAGAAAGTAAAGACAGGTGGTTTCTGATTAGTAATTAGGGGCCCGGTATTCAAATATGTGCAAAGTGCAGCACAGAAATTTGGGCTGCATCTTGTGCTTGCCTGTGTGCCCAGAGATGCTATATTCAGTAGAATAGTGCACTGGCACTATTTAACTGAATATACTGTAGGGCCATGTTGGCCCAGTGCCAAGCCATTTTGTGCAGCCCCAACAGGGCTTCCGAAGTACACCACCAGAATGGATAGCACCAGAGTGCTATTTCCAGTATTCAAAGGGACCCATGCAAATGAGCCCATTGGGCATGCAAGGCACTAAGGGGAAATTTGCATACCCATTATGGGCTCATTTGCACGAGTAGTGAGGCAGGTTGGCATGGCGCCATCTCTCAATTGCCCAGTCCCTGCTATATATACAGATCCCTGGTGATAGTGGTCCCCTCCGCTTATCATCAGTCCATTCATTAAATGAAATGGATCCCTGGTGCTAGTGGTACCCCCATTGATCGCTGGCCCGTTCATTAAAAGAAATGGATCCCTGGTGCTAGTGGTACCCTCCTTCCCTCTGATCCCATCCCCAGCACCATGTATGGTGTCCCTGGTGTTTAGTGGTAACCCTCCTCCCTCTGATCCCATCCCCGGCATCACATATAGTATCCCAGGTTCTAGCGGTAACCCCCTCTCTCCAATCCCATTCCTGGCTTCACCAATCATATCCCTGGTGCTACTGGTAACCCTTCTCCCTCTGATCCCATCCTCAGCATCATATATGGTATCCCTGGTGCTAGTGGTAATCCTCCCTCTCCCTCTGATTCCCATCCCTGGCTTCACTAGTATTATCCCTGCTGTTAGTGGTGCCCTCACCCCTCCAATCCCAGCCCCAACATACAAACAATCCTTCCCTGGTGTCCAGTGGTTCTCCCCATGGCACTGGGCCCCCCCCACTCACCATATCTACAGTGGTGGTGCCACGAGTGCATACAGCACCCGGCACAGCCCTCCTCACACCTCTTTGGCCTGCCACCATATGTACAGTCAGGGACCATGCCTCTTATTTATAGGACAGCCCTGTCCAATGAATAAGAGGTGCACTCACTGACCATACATATGGTGGCTGATCGAGGAGGTGTGAGAAGGGCTGTTCTGGTCACTGTATGCACCTGCAGCACCACTGCTGTGGATATGGTGAGTGGGGAGTGCCTAGTGATGTGGGAGGGGGGACCACTGAAAGCCAGGGAGGGGTTGTTTGTATGTCAGGGCTGGGATCAGGGGGGATGGCACCACTAGCACCAGAGATAATACTGGTGAAGCCAGGGATGGAATCGGAGGGAGGGGGGCACCACTAGCACCAGGGATACTTTACGTGATGCTGGGGATGGGATCAGAGGGAAGGGGTTAGCACTAGCACCAGGGATCTGTTTCTGTTAATGAACAGGCCAGCAATGGACGGGGGGGGGTACCACTAGCACCTGGGATCCGTTTATTATACAGAACAGGCTGGCAATCGGCATATGTGTGTGTGTGTGTGTGTGTGTGTGTGTGTGTGTGTGCGTGCGAAAGAGGCCACAGGAAGTGGCTGTGCTCCTCCAGTGGCCAACCAGCTAGGTGGCTGCATTACCTCTGGAAGCCGCTAGGGTTGCCCAGAGTTAAGTTTTTTTTTTTTTCCGGTGGTATTTGTGCTGTATAAAAGGACCGCGCTAAACCCTTTTGCATAGCGCAAAACAGCTGAATATGAGGTTGTGTGCATATTCATGGCCATGCCCCTCCTCTTGCCTGCATGCATACATTATGTTTTGTGCTGGCACTAACCATCTTTGCCCATGCAAAAGCCCCTTTTGAATATGGGGCTGCAGTGCAAACCCAGGTTTGTGCGGGCAAAGACCCGTTACCACCCGTGCAAACCTTTGAGTATTGGGCCCCATAAATCCTGTGTCTTAAAATTGACTTTGGGTATAGCGGCCCATCATTCACCCACAACATCAGTGTCAGATTACATTTGACTAGAATGACTGGATCTTGCTGCATGCCCTAATAGCATAGTACAATAGATACAGCAATATACCCCTTGAATTCCTAAGAACTGTAGGAACTATGGACAGAAGGTGGGATGGAGGGGGGTAGAAAATGTTAGTTGATGCAAAAGAAAATTAAGTTCAGTAAAAGGGTAATTTATCATAGAAAATTATTTTGTTTTATTTTGTAGGAACACAGCCTACCCTCAAATACGATGACCTCTCCAAATAGCTTCCTAAAAGTGGAAGCTACTGAGGATCCACAGTTTGAGAATTCAAACTCCTCCTTTCACTTCAGGAATCACAAAAGCAAAAGTGCTTGTGAAGACAGACCAATCTCATACCCAGTGGATAACACAGATGTTAATTCCCAACTGCATGATGAAAGTGTGAATGAACATAGACATGCAGGAACTTCACAGCCGAAGGATAGATGGGACTTCCACCGGGATGATGAACACATTGACCAACTCAGAGAAGGTTCATCTGAGTGCCATGCTGGAATGTCAAGTAAACGATCTTTTGAAATAGACAACCTCTATGATGATTTCATGCGGGCCAAGAAAGCTAGAGTAGAAAGCATTATCCGTAGTATGAGCAGTTCTCCTCCTGCAAGTCTCAGCAGTGCAAATCACTATGACATTGATATGAAGAATGAGAAAAGGTATAAACAACTGCACCACCAACAAAAATATGGGAGTGTTCAGAAAGGAGAAAGATGCCAGGAGCGGAGCCAGTTGAAGACCCAGCTGGAACGAATGAGAGAGCAGCTTCTTCAGTTTCAAGAAAAGCTCTACCAAATGTATAATGGCATTTCCGAGAATGAGAACAATGTGTGGCCACATGGGCACAAAGTCTCAAAAAGCACTGATGTAAAGCTAAGTTATAAGAAACACATGTTGGAAAAAAACAGAGAACATGAAATACCAGCGCACAAGTCACTGTGCAATAATTCTGAATCCACAGAAAAAGAAAGGGATCAACAGTCTCTAAGTCTAGGAGAGAAAAACTTAGCAGAAGCACTGAAAGAGGAGTTAAATACAGCTGTTGCACAGGTAGTTGACACAGTTGTGAGAATGTTCACTCATAAGCCCATTAATGAAGTCCCACCACTCCAGGTCACTAACTCTCACATTATGCTTGAAAATGATGAACAAAGCCCTGCAAGTCAGCCTTTGCATTACATTGGAGATGTCCCAATGAGTACCACTGCAGACGTTAGCAAAGACTTTGAAGGGGGGCAGACAGAAGCATTGTCTCTTGTTGTCCGTAAACATTTACCAAACCCCCCAGATCATGGTCCCTACAGTGATGATGTCCCTCAACAAAGTTTGTTGGTCACAAATGAGGACTTCATTGCATCTCCGTTCCACCATCCCCCTCCTCTGCCAGTGGTTCACTATGCCATGAATAGTATTCTTGCTGCAACAGCCTCTAGCAAGGTTCATCACAAGGAGAGAACATCAGCTGACACCTTCTGGGAAGGGACCAGTCTGAGGACAAAGATGTCTTCACATCATCTTGCTCGGCGATCCTGTTCAGTGTTTCATGTGCCTAACTCTACAGAAGGGGTAACTTCAAGTATCTCTATGATAAAGTCTGAACATGGTGATCATCATGGCAGGACAGAAGCACTCCTTTATAAAGCAATATCAATATCCTTTGCTACGTGCACTATTCTTAATTTGATACAAATAGATAAAATGTTGTTCTTAAACGCCTTATTTTTAGTGCTGTCATGGATCCCAAGTTATGCTCACTAATTTACATTCACAGGGATTACCTGAGCTAATGTGGCATTTCACTGAGTCAATGTAGATTGCTGTTATGTTTAGCCCTATTGGCTGTTGGTTAAATCCATATCTACAGACAGCGGTGCCCGGCATCAGTTCCATCATGACTACAGATGTCTGGATACTGCTGTAACAATGTCCTCAGTCACAACTAGTGCAATGCTTGGTGTTTGCTGTTCTTAAATTCTTACAATATACATCATCATCTACAGGGCTTTTAAAGAGTCAGCAGATGGCATTGTACAGAACAATGCTCTGTGTGTGTGTGTGTGTGTGTGTTGTGTGTGTGTGCACACTTCTGCAAGCCCTTTGGCCTGTTGGCCATAGCAGTCATCTGGCAAATCGCGAGAAGACTGGCACATATTTTGCTTTTTTTTCATTTTGTCAGTTAGAAGGTTTTTCACTTGATCATACAAGGCTTCCTGTGTAAAGCAGTACTTCACATGAGGAAACATGACACTTGGCACCGCTGTATTTTTTGCTGCAAAGTTCCAGATTTTATATTTTACATTGGTGAATGGCACATATTGTATTTTCATTACTCATTTGTATGCAGCGCAAAATAGTTGCACCTGTACCACTCTCGCCCCACTGCAATATTTTCAAAAAACTGGACCTACATGATATGGCCAACCGAGGCCCACGATGGGTGGTATGGGTTAATGTTGCCTAATCCCCCCCCAAGCATACTTAACTGTTCAAATTCATTCCCTTTCCTTACACCAGAGATGGGTTGGGGGGGGGGGATGGGGCTTACTTAACAAAGGTTTATTTTTCTGAGTAGTTCCACAAAGCTGACGCTTGATATGTAAAATGGTAACCTCTTCTATTTTGGAAAGTGAAGCATTCCGCTTTTGCATAGACCATCAAATATAAAAAAGTGCCTTTAATGTTGCAAGTTAGTTTGCCCCCTCCAGTGATGTGCAGCATATATAAGTATACTTCCTACAATATACCGTTTCTGAAAAGTGGGTCCTATTTGTTCATAAACTGTAAAAAAATGCAGCAGTTTTGCTGATCAGTTTATTCATTTATTTGCAGGTTACACAGTGGTGAAAATTGGGGGGGCGGGGAGCGAGGAAACTCAGTTACAGTAGTAAAATTAAGACACTGACTCCGTTCCAAGAGTAAACTGAGGAAGGACTGTAAACTTTACCCACCAAAAAAACATAAAACTGAATAAATAACATGTTAAAATGCAATATATAATGAGGAAATCTATCCGCAGACCCCTGTCAGGTATATTTAATCCTACATGAAAGGTGGTGGATTCCCCCCATGAATTTTGTTCATTTCCAGCACTGAGGTTACACCAAGTGCTGCCCGTTGAGTCAGTCACATTTATTTTTATTCTTTGGTAAATGGGTAAGGTCCACTAGGCACAATACCTGTTTTCAGGGGCAACCTGGGAGCACTGGGAGACTAAGTGACGTTTAGGGTCACACAGAATGCAAGTGGAGGTTGTGGGAAACAAACCAAGGTCTACTGGATGTACCAAGCTCATTTGCAGCTCATTACTCTAACCCCAAGGCTATACTGTCAATGCAAATTTTCAGTGCGGTCCTGGAAACAAACTCATAAACAAGTTTCATAATGAGACATAAACAAGGAAACAAACAAAAGCACACTGAAAGTTTCATAACAAGACAAGATCAGCTACAGCATTAACACAGCATAAGTACACTAATAAAATAAGGTCAGTTGATGCAATTAAGTTGGTTAGATAGCCGGCCAGGTGGCGCTGAGGGTTGAGGCGCTGGACGCCACACCTCGCTTCACGCCGGCGACCCGGGTTCGGGAACGAGCCTGGGTCATCGGGGGTTGGCAGGGATGGGGAAGGATTGAGCATCCCATGGACTGCTCTCCTTCCCCAGGGAGGGGGGGTATCCACATGCCAATGCACTGGTGACCTCTGGTGGAGGCTGGAGGTTCCACAGTGCTCAGCCGCAGAATGCAGGGGAGTGTCACAGGCGGATGTCTTCGGGGGTGCAGGGGAGCGTGCACCAGTTGAGCTGGATGTCATTGCACGTCTGAGCTTAGGAGGGGTACATAGAACAGGGAAAACAACAGCAGCATGGACAGGCGATGGCACCCGTCCCCCATGCCCTATGCTGGACCAACCCTGACTGGCCTTCCAGGTCCTCCACCTCTGGCCCTACCTTACAGCCAGAGTCTGACTCTTAAGAGCACCCAGGAAGGAGGGGGTGACCCACCCTGGGTGGGTTAAACTGGGGGTGCTGGCTGTGGGGGGGGGAGAGGAGGCACAGATTGGGGGGGCTTCAGGCGGGCAAGACTCGGACCAGGATGCCTGAGAGAGGTTCCATGGGGCCGTGACTGGAGGGAAACAAAGTTGAAAAAAAAGAGTTGGTTAGAAAAAAATAATCCATAGAAACATAAAATTTGTTGGCAGATAAGGACTGTTTGACTTACCTAGTCTACCCATTTTCCCCTACCTATACTGTCACCGTAGACCCTACCTGATCTCCAGCTACCTCCTTCCCCCGCTTCCCTAATAAGCTTCCCTTGTTCCTAACCCATGTGTGCTTGAGGTCCACCACTGTTTTCACCCCCACTACCTCTGCTGGAAGACTGTTTCAGGCATCACCACTCTTTCAGGGAAGAAGTACTTCCTCATACCCCTCCTAAATTTCTCCCTTCCAGCTTTATTGCATGCCCCCTCGTTCTCATGCAACCTCTACTCTGTAAAATGCTGCCCTCTTGTACCTTATTCACCCTCATGAGGTATTTACAGATCCCTTTCATGTCCCCCCCCTTCTGTCTGCCAGAGTGTACATATTGAGATACCTGAGTCTCTCCTTATAGGGCTTCTGATGCAGCCCTTGCGCCAGTTTAGTTGTCTTCCTCTTCACAGCCTCTACCATGTCTATGTCCTTCCAGAGATGTGGTCTCTAGAAGAGGACACAGTACACCAGGTGGGGTCTCACCAATGATATATACAGTGGCAACACCACCTCCCTCTTTCTGCTGGTGATACCCATCCCTATGCACTCCAGCATCCAACTGGCCCTATCTACCTACTGCCTTGTCACTCTGCCACACCGCCTTGAGGTTGTCCAATATGATTACCCCAAAGGTGTCTTTCTTGTTTGGTGATCATCAATACCTCTTCCCCCATTTTATACTCTGTCTCTTGGTTCTGTGCTCTAGATGCATGATTTTGTACTTTTTCACACTGAAACCCAGCTGCAATACCCTTGAATCCTCCTCGAGTTTTCTCAGGTTTCTGCTCATTCTCTTCACCCCCTCTGGAATGTCTACCCTATTGCAGATTTTGGTGTCATCTGCAAAGAGGCATACCTTAATGATTAATCCATGTAATAAATAACAAAGAAAACTGAACTGTACTCAAATCAATTTTTATTATACAGATCAAATTATTCCTATGTTCCATTGGATTTCCCAACTTCTTCAGGGAGTGATTTAACAGATCTAAAATAGATATTTATACAAATAATTAACATTCAAAAATGTCAGTCCCTCCAGGTGTATAAGTGTAGAAAAATAATCCCACAGACGGTATATATCATCAGTGATCTATAGTGAGGAAGTATTATCTCTTTCCTTCTACAATCAAAAATCCTTCCAATACACCACAACATTCTGGTTGCCTGGCTGTAGGCCTTGTTACAGTGGCTGAATTGTTTTAGGGGGTTACTTGTGATGACCCCCAGATGCTTTTCCTCTGAAGAAGTGGCCAGCTTAACCCCTTCCATTCAGTATTGCTTTATGGGGTTCTTGTTGCCTACGAAACATGATAGAGATATTCAAGTACTTGGATGGGATAAACAAGGAAAACACCAAGAAACTTTTCTCCTTAAGCTCAGATAGAGGGAAGAGAGGGAACTCACATAAACTCAGGTACAGGCCAAATCAGTGAACTGCTTCAAGCAGGGGTGGGACAGGCATATGGAATTTGTTAGAAAGGTGGCTGAAACAAAAGTGGGATGGCCACTCGGGCCTTTGCAAAGTAATTAGGTAGGTTAGAAAGACTGGATGGGCTGACAGGCCTTTTTCTGCTGTCACTGTCATGTATCTCTGTATCAATGTATCTATGAGTGTAGGCCACCATTCACAGTGTGTTTAGCAAGTGTAGGCCACCATTTACAGTGTGTGTGTGATGAGTGTCGGCCATGATTCACAGTGTGCGGTGAGTCTAGGCCCCCATTTACAGGGTGTGTGTGTGTGTGTGTGAGAGTGTGTGAGAGATGAGTGTAGGACACCATTCACAGTGTGTCTGTGGTGAGAGGAGGCCCTCATTTGCAGTGTGTGTGTGTGTGTGTGTGTGTGTGTGTGTGTGTGGTGAGTGTTGGCACCCATTCACAGTGTATGTGGTGAGTGTATGCCCTCATGTACAGTATGTGTGTGGTGAGTGTTAGCACCCAATTATAGTGTGTGTGGTGAGTGTAGGCCCTCATTTACAGTGTGTGTGTGGTGAGTGTAGGCCCTCATTTACAGTGTGTGGTGAGTGTAGGCCCTCATTTACAGTGTGTGTGGTGCGTGTAGACCTTCGTTTACAGTGTGTGTGGTGAGTGCTGGCACCCTATTACATTGTGTGTGGTGAGTGTTGGCACCCAATTACAGTGTGTGTGGTGAGTGTAGGCCTTCATTTACAGTGTATGTGGTGAGTGTAGGCCCTCATTTACAGTGTGTGTGGGGAGTGTTGGCACCCAATTACAGTGTGTGTGTATGGTGAGTGGTGGCACCCAATTACAGTTTGTGTGGTAAGTGTAGGCCCTCATTTACAGAGTACGTGGTGAGTGCTGGCACCCAATTACAGTGTGTGTGTGTGTGTGTGTGGTGAGTGTAGACCCTCATTTACAGTGTGTGTGTGGTGAGTGTTGGCACCCAATTACAGTGTGTGTGGTGAGAGTAGACCCTCATTTACAGTGTGTGTGGGGAATGTTGACACCCAATTACAGTGTGTGTGGTGAATGTAGGCCCTCATTTACAGTGTGTGTGGGGAGTGTTGGCACCCATTTACAGTGTGTGTGGTGAGTGTAAGCCCTCATTTACAGTGTGTGTGGTGAATGTAGGCCCTCATTTACAGTGTGTGTGGGGAATGTTGACACCCAATTACAGTGTGTGTGGTGAATGTAGGCCCTCATTTACAGTGTGTGTGTGTGTGTGTGTGTGTGGGAAGTGTTGGCACCCATTTACAGTGTGTGTGGTGAGTGCAAGCCCTCATTTACAGTGTATGGTGAGTGTAGGCCGTCATTTACAGTGTGTTTGTGTTGAGTATTGGCAAACATTCATGGTGTGCATGGTTAGTGTAGCCCTTCATTTACAGTGTGTGTGTGGTGAGTGTTGGCACCCATTTACAGTGAGTGTAAGCCCTCATTTACAGTATGTGGTGAATGCTGGCCCTCATTCACAGTGTGCATGGTGAGTGTAGGCCCTCATTCACATTGTGTGTGCTGAGCATCACCTGCTATTTTCACAGTGTGTGTGTGTGTATGTGTGTGTGTGTGTGTGTGTGTGTGTGGTGAGTGTAAACTAGGAGTCAAATGTGTGTGTGTGTGTGTGTGTGTGTGTGTGTGTGTGTGTGTGTGGTGAGTGTGTGGTGAGTGTAGACTAGAAGTCAAAGTGTGTGTGTGTGTGTTTTAAGTGTAGGTTCCTAGTCACAGTATGTTTAGTAAGTTCCTAGTCAAAGAAGCTGCGACTGTGGTGCAGTGTGGGTGCTACAACACAATAGGTGTAGCCAACCCCTTTAAGGTTAACAAAGAAGTCCACAAGTGTGCAGCACTCAGGAAAGAAACACTGAAAACATACTTTCAATTAAACTTAGTGGTTTATTCTATCCATAAGTTCAGCAAGTTCAGCAAAAAAAAAAAAAAAACACTTCTGGCTATGCAAATGTGTTTGCAGGAGCTACAGTCGCCTGCCAGCCCCGGTGCTTCAGCTATGCCAGCCTTCTTTAGGGGGCGTGACTTGAAAGGCTCACATGCTCCACCTAAATAGCCAGTACTTCATGACACAATATACATCATATTACATCATTCCAACAGTGTAAACAATATACACAACAATTATACATGAAATCTAAAGAAAGTTAAAGTAAGTATATATTAGTGCTGGCTTTGTCTGAAACAAATATATTTTATTACTGGTTTCAGTTTAATTCATAAGACCCAGTCTGAGACTAAATAGCAAACTTTTTTCCTTTTTTCTTAAGATTAAATGTTTGTAATCTCATTATAAATCCTGAATGGATTTTATAGTATATGGTTTGGACTGATTATGTATAGAAATCAGTTGCGGCAGAAATCTTGTTGTGCACATTCTAAAAGTTGTTGTGCACATTCTAAAAGTTATTGTACACATTATACAATTAATATTCATCACTTCCTCATGAATATTCCTCCCTTCTGCACTACCCATCACCTGATTGGTCAAAACAGAGCTCCTAAAATGAAAAATTCAAACAAACATGGCGGCGCTGGCTAGTGAGCGGTTCACGGAAACAGTTTGGACACAGACTGCTGTACTCGGGTCTGTGTTACTAAACCATACTAATTTAACTTTTTTTTTGTTAAATCAAATGCTTCCACAGGTCCCTCAACTATCAGAACTGGAATGGGACCTGCACTGCACCAAACGGATTCCGCAGCACGCTGAGCTGCTGACAGCAGTGGGGAGTTCTGTGCTAACACAAGGTATGAAACCTTGTTAAACTGTCTCAAAAAGTTACTTTTTTAAAAATCTCTGAGAATCATATGCTATAACATATAAAATAAAGGTGCCAATTCACAACTCACCTTGTGTTTCCATCTTGGGGTTGAGATACCAGCGTGGACCTCTCAAGCTTCGCTCTTGAGGTCCATACACTGGTAACTCAACCCCTCAATGGAAACACAGGCTAATTGGGGATTGGCACCCATACTTTATTCCTTATATTACACAATTCTTTTAGTTAGAACATAAGAAGAAGAACAAACAAGAATAAAATAAATCAAACCAAAATCCGAGAGACTTGAAGGATCACATGATCACCCAAACGCTGCTGTAGATGTAAAGGGGATCCACATATTTCCAGCTCCAGAGATCAGATCTGATGAGAAGTAGGACCTAGAATCTGCATGGGGTGGAGAGAGAGAGAGAGAGCGAGAAGAGAGAATATCATTAGTACTTTACAACAAAAGTGGTTTTAAATCCCACTGTTCATTTAATCTCTGGGTTTGACACTGTTTAGGTGAAATATCCCAAAATGTTCTCTTTACAGGAGCATGTTTTTTCTATCTCCCCCAAATCTTGGTGTATCAACATGCTCCAATCCCATGAATTTGAGTCCTTCTGCTCTTGATTCATGGTAATAGTAAAAATGTGACCCAATCTGAGTGTCATTTTTTTATGTTTTCTATGTTTCTGACATGTTCTTGCACTCTGGTTTTTAAATGTCTCACTGTTTTCCCCACATAGATCATGCCACGTGGGTACCAGAGACAATACACTACAAACTGTTTGTCACATGTTATAAATTCTCTAATTTTAATTTCTTTTTGTGTTCCAGGATGAGTAAATATTTTCCCTGGTACACATAGTTTGAAGACATTGCATTTATGGCATTTAAAGCTGCCATTAGTTTTTTTGGTAGCCAACTCTGATTTTTTGATGGCTCAGTTCTGAGTCTACTGTGTACTAGCTTGTCCTATTAAATTCAGTGCTCTGCTGAAACTCACCCTCGGTTTCTCCCCTCTACACTCTCACCCACTACTGCATCCCCTAACAAAAGAGATCAATTTTTGAAAATAATACTTCCAATTTTGCCTGCCCAATTATTAACTGTGACGAACGTTATTGGTTGTGAACCAGACTCTTTATCATGTTTCAGTAGCAGCTGATTTCTATCAATTTCCGTTGCTCTGTTTTTTGCTTCTTGAAGACGATTTGGTACATATCCTCTTCTCAAGAACCTTGTTTCCAGTTTGTCAGCCTGTGTTGTAGACACTTCTGTATCACTACAATTTCTGCACAGTCTCAGGAACCTGAACAGTGTCAAACCCAGATGTTTAAATGACCAGTGGAATTCAAAACCTCATTTGTTGTAAAGTACTAATAATATTATATTTTTTCTCTCTGTCTCTCTGTCTCTCTCTCTCTCATTGCGTGAGGTGAATATAGGCTAAAATTTACAGTGTATGTGGTGAGTGTAGTCTGACATTCACAATGTTGGCGTGTGTGTGTTGAGTGTAGACCCCAATTCACAGTGTGTTTGCGATGAGTGTAGATCTCTATTCACAGTGTGTGGGGAGTTTAGGCCTCATTCACAGTGTGTGTATTTTATTTATTAGATTTTGGATATACCTTTGAGCCAGAGGCTCATTTACAGAGGTTCCACGTCATAATGATATTGTAGAAAAGTCTAGGAATTAATACATTTAGAACAGATTGAAACACTTGGTACAGAGAACAATTAAAGTAAAAGTCAAGTTAATACAATAGTCAGTGAGGTAGGTATAAACGGAATATTAAGGTGGAGAGGTGTGAAATATATACAGTTTACAATTTAAACATTGAAGTACACACACAGGTTACAAACTGTTAGAGCTGCAAGAGCAGGGTAAGTCAGAACATGTTACAACAAGCAGTTCTTTTGTCTGGTGAGTGTAGGCCTCCATTCGCAATGTGTGTGGTGAGCATAGGCCCCAGTTACAATGTATGTGGTGTTTGCATGCCCCCATTCACAGTGTGTGTGTGTGTGTGTGTGTGTGTATGGTAAGTGCAGGTCACCATTCACACCGTGTGTTGATTGTACAATGCAGACTAAAGGTTTTTTATTCTATAGTCATAGGCTGCTGTGAGAGGCCCTTTTATGGAAGTGTGGCCCTATATGTCCAGCAGGAGTGAATCTAAGCAGAGACTGTCAAGCACATGTCACCTGTGATCTACTGCAAGGTGGTGTCCAGTAGTAAAAGACAAGTGCATTATCAACACTGTCAGTCAGCCCCCATTGAGAGGCTCTCATCTTAACTTGAGCTCAGGGTAATGTATCCAAATCCCTTACTAAGAACGCATGATGCTGGGAACTGTGCACAGATTTTCTAACTAAGAAAGCTAAAGCATTTCAAATCCTTAGATCCACTGTTAAGAAGCCTTATTCTTAAAAGCTCCTGGGGATTTACCAACTAAGCAAGTCTATAGGATTATTTTGACCTCTTTGATATCTTCGGAATTATATGAGCAGTCAAAGTTGAGAGTGACAGACATGAAAACAATATGTTTAGTAGTGAATGCACCTGCCAAATGTTTGAACTAGTTAACTGAGAAAAGACTAAAAGGCTTGGGAAAGGTATAAGGGGACAGTTTTCAGCTGGTCCTGAATGGAGCCCTCAACACTACTGGAAGAGGGCAGGGAGTCAATGATTGCTATCTCTCAAACAGCAGCCAAGGATGGTAAATGGCAATAGGAATCCAGGCAACAAATACATTAATAAAAAACACAAGGCAACAAGTGTGAGTGAGTGACACACACACACACACACACACACACACACACACACACACAGACACACGCAGACAGAGGAACGGACAGCAGGAAGTGAATACTAAAAGGGTAGCATTCAGGAGATATAAGGAGATGCAGAATGAGGAGGATAGGGAGCTGTATCAAGAGAAAATGAGAGAATTAGGGAAAGCAGTAAGAAGTGTGAAGATGCAAACTGAAGAGAAAATAGCTCAAGTGGTGATGAAAGAGGGACAAGATATTGTTTAGGTATGTAAGTGAAAAGAGGAAGATCGGGAGGGATTGTAAGGTTAAAATGGATGGAGGGGCTGTGCAGAGGGACCAGGAAAAGCCAGACATCCTAAACAAATACTTTGTTCAGTTTTCACAGTGGAAGGAGAATGGGGGGCAAAAAAGTAACAGGAGCTCTAGAGGAGGGAGGAAGGGAGGGAGGAGATGGACACTGGTCCTTTTTGGAGGAAAGAGTCCTAAAGGGATTCACTAATCTGAAAGTGGACAAAGCAATAGGACCAGACCAGGTACATCCTAAGGTATTGAGGGAGCTATGGGAGGTATTGAGTTCACCTCTGATGATCCTATTTAATAGCTCACTGGAAACAGGAGTGGTTCTGGAGGAGTGGAGGAAGTGCAGTCCCACTTCACAAAAGTGGTAGTAGGGAAGAGGCTGGCAATTATAGGCCAGTCAGCCATACATTAGTGGTGGAAAAGTTAATGAGTGGTTCCAGAGGACTGGAGGAGGGCAGCTGTAGTCCCACTTCACAAAAGTGGTAGGAGGGAGGAGGCTGGCAATTATTGGCCAATCAGCCTGACATCTGTGGTTGGAAAGTTCATGGATTGACCGCTGAAGGAGAGGATTCTGGAATAGCTTGAATCCAGTGGGTTACAAGACCTGAGACAGCATGGATTCATGGGGGGAGGTCATGTCAAACAACTCTGATAAATTTGTTTGATAGTGTAACCAAGGAATTAGATCAGGGTGGAGCAGTGGATGTGGTCTACCTAGATTCCAGTAAGGCTTTTGACCCCATTCCATATAGGAGACTAGTAAGCAGCTGGATAGCTTAGGAGTGGGTCCAAAGGTGGTAAACTGGGTAAGAAATTGTTTAGGGGATAGATGACAGAAGGTGGTGGTAAATGGGATTCACTCACAGGAGGAGAAGGCGACCAGTGGGGTGTCTCAGGGACCAGTGCTAGGACCAGTCCTTTTCAATGTCTTTATAAGTGACATTGCAGTGGAGCTGGAGGAGAAGGTCCACCTGTTTGCTGATGGCACCAAAACATGCAATAGGGTGGACATTCCGGGGGGGGGGTAGAAAGGAAGAGCAGAGACTTAAGAAAACTAGAGGAGTGGTCAAGGGTATGGCAGCTGGGTTTCAATGTGAAAAAGTGCAAAATAAGGCACTTGGGGTGCAGAAACCTAGTGGCAGAGTACAAAATGGAGGGAGTGTTATTGGTTGATAACCACCAAGCAGAAGAGAGTCCTGGGGGTGATCATCTCTGATGGCTTAAAGGTGGCCAGGCAGTGTGGCAAGGCAGTTGGGAGGGCTAGTGGGATGGTGGGGTATATACGGAGAGGTTTCACCAGCAGAAGGAGGGAGGTGGTGTTGCTTCTGTATAGATCACTGGTAGAACCTCATCTAGAATACTGTGCACAGTTCTGGAGGCCACATCTCCAGAAACACATAGACAAGTGGAAATGGTTCAACAGAGGGCAACTAAAATGGTGAGGGATCTGCATCAAAAGCCCTATGAGGAGAGACTAATGGATCTCAATATGTACACCCTGCAAGAGAGGAGGGAGAAAGGGGATATGACAGTGACCTTTAAATAATTCACAGGGTTAGATAAGATACAGGAAGAAAGCATTTTTCAAACAAAAAAGTGCTCAAGAACAAAGGGACATACTATGAAGCTGGGGGGTAAATTCAGGAGAGATATGAGAAGTAATTCTTCACAGAAAGAGTGGTGAATTCCTGGAACAGACTACAAGCTGAGGTGGCGGAGGGTGAAAACAATGGTGCAGTTCAGAAAGCATAGGACAGGCACAAGGGGATCTTAGGGGAAAGGAATGGGGGGTAGGGAGAAAGAGCGGGACATCAAGTAGGGTCTGTGGTGATAATGCAGGTAGGGAAAAATGGGCAGACTGGGTGGGACAAGCAGTCCTTATCTGCTGACAAATTCTATGCTTCTAATACATTTTTTTTTGCACAGTGACACAAATGTGGCTTTGAAATAAAAACCAAAAGGACAGATATGGCCTTTGAGCATTTTTTTTGAGATGATCAATTTATCACATAAAATTGCAATACTAAAAATATTTGGTCAATTCCTTTTGTTTCCGCAGCGGTACAATCTAATCAGGAGTACATGGTTTTTCTATTGCTGAACACATTTTCTAAATTTGATTTACCAGCTGAGTGCATTTATAACGTAATGTATACAATTGCACAATTTCAAATATTTCCTTTTTTAATTTCTGAACCTGATTTAGATAAACCAACAGCTGAAAACCTTTAATTTACGTATATTTTAGACATTATCACCACTTACCCTAAGGAAGTAGCTCAAAGGCCACAAAATGTTTAGTGGTATTTATCTGTTTGGTGGCTGGTAATAGTGGTAAGACCAGCTCAACAAAAGTCAAAACAAAGGATGAATAAGTCTGACCCATTCTTTTTACTTGGATAGTATGCACCTTTCAGGAACAGATTCCTCTTCAGGTACTTTCTCTATTAGGATCCCAGGGTTCCTGGACCACGTTATTTCTAACCATAATACTCGGACATAACATATATTTAATTACTTTTCCGATTCCTGCTCCTCATTCTTATTACTGAAGACAGTTGCACAACATTATTTTTGCCCCTGGACTTCATCTCTTCCTCTGCCCCCAGCAGAAGTCATGATTGCCCATGTTTGACGACACAGACTATTGCTATGGAAATTAGTATGACATCAGCAAGGGGAGAGGCAGGAGGATGAAATAAACATTAATCCTGTTTTTTTTTTTTTTATTTAGTTGTTTAACCAGGTATAGCACGCTAAGCTGAAAACTTTTTCACAGGAGCGACCTGGGAGCACAAGGAGGTTAAGTGACTTGCTCAGGGTCACACAGTATGCAAGTGGAAGCTGTGGGATTCAAACCCAGGTCTGGTCTGCTGGGTGTCTGTAAATGCCCCTAGTAATAAAGAATTGGGGGATAAAAATACAGAAAAAGAATCCAAAATAAGTTGAATTACGTCTAAATATTAAGTTTTCCTGAATACTGGAACATCCCTTCTAGTTCGCTAGTATGGAGTTCAAATGATTCTGATACGGATTTGAAAAGTTACCAGGATTTCAAGCCTGTTAAAGTAAAAGAAAAGTGTATTTATCACTGATATAGGGCTTCTTCCCCATACCCCCTCCCACCCCCATCCTGAGGAGGACCCCTGGAGTTATCTCGGTCTTTTGTTTGTTTTCTTGACTAAAAGGTTCTCTGGAGCTTGTGAGGCTAAACTGACTTTCCAGATCTGTACACCCAGTGTTGGGATCTGTTTGGGTCTGGAGAGTGGTTTACTGTATCTACAAGTAAAACATACCCTCAAATCAGGGTCAGCTTCAAGGAGGGGGCTCTAGGGTTGTAGCCCCCTATAACTGTGTTTTTTTCCATTAAATTATCTTGCTATTCTGGACCATTAATAACATTTGTATGAGCTACGCACCCTTTCACTCTGTAGGTTCAGAGCATCCTCTGACTTAAATGTGACTAGAACTGTGCTTTTAGACTAGACTCACAAACTCCAAGGAAGCAGCGTGTACTGTAAGTTCAGTTGTCTCAATGGGTGCAGTGTACAACTGTGCTAAATACTGATAAGCCCCATACTTTACATAATGCATTCAGATTGCAAGTAAAGCAAAAGAGCCTGAATCAGCAGGGAAGGGAGATAAGCACTTCAGCTGGATAGTTTGGAGGCCTTGCCAGCTCCTGCTTTTGTTACTGTTATTTCTGTTTTCCTTCAGTCAGATAAGAAAAAAAAAATGTATTCTGTAAGACTACTTAGCTTGCCAGGTATGGATGAAAGAAAAAAGGGTAGAGAGTATTACCAGCCTGCAAGTGTGAGCTGGAATCACATGTTCAGCTGTGAAACTGCTCTCTCTTTCTCTCGCTTTTTCTCTCTTTCTTTCTTTCTCTCTGTCACACTCTCTCTCATGCTCTCTCTCTCTCTCTCCCCCCCTCTCTCTTACTATGTCCATATGTCTCTGTCCCTCCCTCTCTCTCTCTCTTTTTCAACTTCCCCAATGAGTTAATGAAAAGCAAATGAAGCTGATATTCAAGGTGCACTTGAAGGAAACAACTCCTGGTGGGAGACTCCATTATTAGGAGGGTAGAACTGGGGGAGGGAGGGGAGAGGGAGGTAAGGTGCCTGCCTGGTGCCATGGCTTGGAGGGACAGGGAGCGAATCCTCAGGATTGCGGGAGCAGCTGCATGGGGGAGGGAGCTGGATGTCATTGTCCACCTAGGGATAAATGACCTGGCTAAGAAAGGGATCAGAGCAATGCAGGAGTTTGTGGAGTTGGGGGGGGCCTTAGACTAGTAGCACACATGATAACCTTCTTGGAGGTGCTGCCTGTCTATGGTATGGTGAGGCTAGGGTGCTCTACACCATGGGGTTCAATCAGTGGTTGAAAAACTGGTGCAGAGCTAAGGGTTTTGGCTTCATTGGGGACTGGGGGTCCACCTGGAGGGATGCAGGCCAAAACTGACGCAATGGTCTGCATCTGCCCAGGAGGGGAACCAGGATCCTAGGTAATAGGTTTAAATGCTTTATTGGCAAGCATTTAAACTAGCCAAGGGGGGAGGCACTGAAAAAGAGAAGGGAAATCCTAGC
Source organism: Neoceratodus forsteri (assembly GCA_016271365.2). Classification (NCBI taxonomy): domain Eukaryota; kingdom Metazoa; phylum Chordata; order Ceratodontiformes; family Ceratodontidae; genus Neoceratodus; species Neoceratodus forsteri. The sequence goes on along the minus strand of CM028132.1, from coordinate 344,260,315 downwards.
CCGCCAAAAACAAAATCAGGGTAGCTAGTGAGGTAAACACCAAGATCGAGAAGTTGATAAGGAGAAGGGCAGGGGCAAATGGAGAAAAAGACAAAGGCTGTAAGGGCAGGGATGGGGCAAAAAGGGGTAATGCCATCAAAAAATGGAGGGTAATGAGTACTAATACCGATATTCTAGGAAACAAGCTCCCTGAACTGGTGGCCTTGATGGAAGAGGGATGCCTGGATATCATGGCAGTCATAGAAACATGGTACACAAAGAACCATGACTGGGATGTCAACATACCAGGGTACACAATCTACAGGAGGGAAAGGGAGGGTAGAAGAGGAAGAGGAGTAGCACTTTATTTAAGGGAAGGGATCAAAGCAACAGAACTAAAGGGTAAAGAGGGAGGAAAGGAGGCACTGTGGGTCACCCTGGAGACTGGAAATGGCACCACAGTCCGCACAGGGGTTGTATACAGACCCCCATGTCAGGGGGAGGGAATGGACAAGGATATGATAGAAGGCATCCTTAGAATGGTGGAGAAAGGGGAGATATTGCTGATGTGGGACCTGAATATGCCAGATGTTAACTGGAGCACCTTTGCTGCAGCTGCATCCAAGAGCAGGGCCATTCTCAATGCCCTACAGGGGGCATGCCTCAGACAGCTAGTGCTGAAACCCACTCAGGAGGAAGCAATCTTAGACCTGGTACTCTTAAATGGGGATGGATAGAGGATCTCAGATCTAGAAGTGGGTAGCTCATCTAGGAACAAGTGACCTCCAAACAGTGTGGTTCGCGATAAACTCAGGTGTGGAGTCAAGCCATAGAAAAGTGAAGGTACTGGACTTCAGGAGGGCTGATTTTGTCAAAATGGGAGAGTGCCTCAGAAAAGCACTAGCAAACAGGCAAGAAGGAGGGGTAGAGCAACAATGTGGAAACATCAAAACTGCCATCACAGAGGCAACAAGCCTTTGTGTGAAACAAATAAATCAAAACCAAAGAAAAAACACTATGGTTCTCAAAAGAGGTGGCGGGGAAGGTTAGGGAGAAAAAGACAGCATTCAGGAAGTATAAGGAAACACAGAAGGAGCAGGACATAGAACTGTACCAGTTAAAGCAGAAGGAAGCAGGGAAGGCAGTCAGAATAGCAAAGGTCCAAACCAAAGAAAGACAAAGGGAGGGATACTGAGGCTGAATAAAGAGGAGGGTGGGTGGGCAGAGAGGGACATTGAAAAAGCAGGGATACTAAATGAATACTTCTGTTCAGTATTCACAAAGGAAGAGGAGGGGGAGGTACCTAATCCAGTCAATAGAAACACTCTGGAGGTAGACATCAATCCTTTCACAGAAGAAAGGGTTCTGAAAAAACTCCTAAAACTGAAGGTGGACAAAGCAATGGGGCCTGATGGGATTCACTCCAGAATTCTAAAAATAATTAAGGGAGAATTAGTAACACCATTGACTATCCTTTTTTAACAAATCATGGGAGGATGGTTTTGTACCTGAAGACTGGAGGAGGGAGGATGTGATTCCCCTTCACAAAAGTGGGAGCAAGACAGAGGTAGGAAACCACAGACCTGTCAGTTTGACCTCAGTGGTAGGGAAAATGATGGAATCACTTCTGAAGGAAAGAATTATTGAGTACCTAGAAGCCAGTGGGGCACAGGACCCAAGGCAGCACGGATTCACAGCGGGAAGGTCATGTCATATGAATCTAATCGATTTCTTTGACTGAGTTGCCAAAGTAGTAGACCAGGGAGGGGTTGTGGACGTGGCCTACCTAGAATTTAGCAAGGCATTTGACACAGTCCCACACAAAAGATTAATAAACAAATTAGCCAGCCTGAGAGTGGGTCCCAGGGTGGTAGCCTGGTTAAAACATTGGCTGGACAACAGGATGCAGAGGGTAATAGTAAACAGAGTCCACAGTGAAGGAAGGGGGGTTACTACTGGGTACCTCAGGGTTCGGTACTGGGTCCAGTCCTTTTTTAATGTCTTTATAAGTGACATTACGGAGGGACTGGAAGGAAAAGTATGTCTCTGCAGACAACACAAAGATCTGCAACAGGGTTGATACACAAGGTGGAGAGGAAAGGATAAGAAGGGACTTGGTAAGGTTGGAGGAATGGTCAAATGAATGGCAGCTTAGATTCAATGCAAAAAAGTAAAAAAATAATGCACCTGGGAAACAAAAACCCAGGGGAAGAGTACACAATGGGGAGTGAGACACTGACAACAGCAAAAATGGAAAGTGACCTGGGATAGTTATATCAGATGACCTAAAGGTGGGCAAGCAATGTGAGAAGGCAGTAAAGAGGGCTGGGGATACTGGGATGCATATGAAACTTTTCCCCTTTAGTTTGATCACTGAACAAAAAAAAAAAACTAACAGAAAATTCCTAATAGGTAGTTGTAGAAGATGGGGCAGACACAATTTGGATAATGGTTACCATTAAGTGAGTTAAGCATGAGTGCTGCTAGTAACACTGTGATAGCAAACATGAGAAAAGCAGTAGTTTCTTCATTTGTCTACTGCAGGTGGAGATGCGCTGCCAGTTTGCGGCACTACAAAGGCCAGAAGACGGGAGCAAATGAGTAGGTGGCTTTTAGGTAGGTGAGGAAGAATACCATGTGTACTACAGCATTTAAAACAGTAGCCAGTTTGTATTTTATTTTATATTTAGTTAAGCAAAACTGTAGGTAGAGGGGGGCATTGGCTGCCAGCTGAAGGCTCGCAGCAAGTTGCATTTTAAAATTCTGAGTCGCACCATAATTCTTCTGATAAGGTAATTGGTACTGTCACTAGTTTTTACCCAGGCTCTGTTGTCTGATACATACCCACCTTGCCAAGGGGCTCAGCCAGTCACAGTCCAGAAAAATGTATGCCCATTTTCCAATTAGAAATAAAAAATCCTAATTGGCTAAAAAAGATGTTCTGATTTATAATCTTATTAAGTGTGAACAGGATGTCTTGTCCAGTAATGTTCATAAGAATGTTTCTCAGATGACCTTCATATAATTTGAGGGGAAACATAGAAACATAGAATTTGATGGCAGATAAGGACCGCTTGGCCCACCTAGTCTGCCCATGTCCCTACCTAATGGATAAGCTGCAGATCCTAGTTAACCAACAGCCTACTTCCTCTTATCCCTTTTAGAATTGCCTTATGTCTGTCCCATGCATTCTTGAATTCCCCCACTGTTTTTGACTCCACAGCCTCCTCAGGAATGCCGTTCCATGCATCCACAACCCTCTCCATGAAGAAACACTTCTTCACATTACCTCTGAGCCATCCCTCTCTATCTTCAAATTGTACCCCCTTGTTCTTTCACATCTCTTTTTCTGAAAGATGCTACCCTCTTGGACTTTGTTGATTCCCTTGAGGTACTTGAAAGTTTCTATCATGTCCCCCCTCTTCCTCCTTTCCTTGAGAATATACATATTAAGCTCCTTTAGTCTCTCTTCTTATGTCTTCTGGCGCAGACTTGTACCATTTTAGTTGCCCTCCTCTGGACAGCCTCCATCCTGTCTATGTCTTTGTGCAGTTGGGGTCTCCAGAACTGCATGTAGTACTCCAGATGGGGTCTCACCAACTGTCTGTACAGAGGGATAAGAACTTCCTGTTTTCTATTGGTGATGCCTTTCCCTATGCATCCAAGTATCCCCCAGCCCTCTTTACTGCCTTTTCACATTGCTTGCCTACCTTTAGGTCATCTGATATGACCACCCCAGGTCACTTTCCATTTTTGTTGTTAGAATCTCACCCCCCATTGTGTACTCTTCCTGGGTTTTTGTTTTCCAGGTGCATTACTTTCTACTTCTTTGTGCTGAGTCTAAGCTGCCATACATTTGACAATTTCTCCAACCTTGCCAAGTCCCTTCTCATTCTTTTCACCTCACCTTGTGTATCAACTCTGTTGCACATCTTTGTGTCATCTGCAAAGAGACATACTTTTCCTTCCCATCCGTCCGCTTTAAGTCTCTTGAGATGGGAGGAATAACTGATACACCTCCCTCTGATATAGGCCTTCAGGGCGTCCCAGTGTGTGGCTGCCGAGGTATCGCTAGGTGGATTTGGTTCTAGGAAGGAGGAGATCTCACTAGTGGTGGAGAAATTAATGGAAGCCCTGCTTAATGACAGGTTAGTTGACTATCTTGAATCCAGTGGGCTACAAGACCACAGGCAGCATGTGTTAGGGGGTAGGGGAGGTCATACCAGATGAATGTGATGAATTTCTTAGATGGTGTGACCAGGGAAATAGATTCAGGGGAGAGCAGTGGACTTGGACTAGCTGGACTGTAACAATGCCTCTGACACTGGGCCACACAGGACTTTGATAAAGTAACTGAGCAGCTTACGGGTAGGATCTGAAGTGATAAACTGGGTTAGAAACTGGCTAATGGATAGATGACAGAGGCTGGTGGGTAGCAGCACTCACTCTTATAATGGGAAAGTGACCAACAGGGTACTGCAGGGCTCAGTACTGGGACTGATCCTTTTTAATGTCTTCATAAGTGACATCACAAAAGAACCAGAAGACACGGTATGCCTTTTCGCAGATGATACCAAAATCTATAATAGGGTGGAGTCGGGACACTCAGGAGGGGGTAGAGAAGATGCTCAGGGATCTTGGGAAACATGAGGAGTGGTCAAGAGCATGGCAGTTGGGGTACAATGCTGAAAAGTGCAAAATCTTGCACCTAGGGCGTAGGAACCCAGAAGGGGAGTATGGGGGGGTACTGACAGTCACTAAGCAGAAAAGGGACCTTGAGGTTATTGTAACTGATGACCTCAAAGTGGCAGAGCAGTGTGGGTAGGGCTAGTGGGATGCTGGGGTGCATAGGGAGGGATATCTCCAGCAAGAGGAGGGAGGTGGTGTTGCCTCTGTATCGCTCACTGTCGAGACCCCACCTGCAGTACTGTGTCCAGTTTTGGAGGATGCACCTCAGAAAGGACATATAGAGGGTGGAGGTAGTCCAGAGGAGGGTAACTAAAATGGTGCAGGAGCTGCACAAGAAGCACTGTGAGGAGAGTAAAGGTTCTCAACATGTACATACTGGAGGAGAAGAGAACCAGAGGAGACATGGTAGAGATCTACAAGTGCCACAAAAGGGTGCACAGGGTGCAAGAGAGGATTCTCTTTCAAATGAGAAAGAGTAGCAGGACCAGGACCGGGGGCATGTAATGAAGCTGCAGGGGTGGGATTTAAGAAGGATGTGAGCAAGTACTACTTCACTGAAAGTGTAGTTGACACCTTCAGCTGAAGTGGTGGAGGTGAAAACAGTAGGGAGCTTCATGCATGCATCAGATAGACACAGTGGAATATTAGTAAATAGGCGGAAGGGGGGTTGCTGGTGACCAGTTAGAATCTGCAGAGACAGATTAGGCAGTGAAAATCTGGGCAAACTGGGTGGACCAAGTAGTCATTTTTTTGCTGACAAATTCTCTTTCTATGACCGGATTTAGCCAATAAAGATTTAGGGATGTTCATACTTATTTTATGGGTGCTGCTGCCACATTGAGTGCTGTGCATGCTTTCACTAAGTATACAGTCTGGACATTGTCTCTTGCAGATATGCTGGTTCTGGCCTTGTGGTACTGTAAGGTGTGCTGTATTGATGTCATATCACACATTGCCTTCCTCTCTGGCTAGTTTGTATACTACTTAGTAATCATTCCAAAGGTGTGGCCCAATAAAGGAGATGTTCTCTGTGAAGATAGAACAGTTACCTACTGTAACAGTAGATCTTCGAGAGTCTCCTCCATTAGGTTGCAGCGCATCAGCCCTCTTCCCCCCTTTCTGAGATATTAGCTAGCAAATTTATTCACTGCATTGTTAAGAGTTTTCCTTAAGTGCCTTATGTGCATTATCTTTTCTAGCCCCATGCCTCGCTTTGGGGGTCTGGTCCTGGTTGGTCTCCTGCTTTCTCCAAGTAAGATACCCTCCAAGCTTGTCTCTGGCAGGGAACTGAGGAGTGGTGGGACCACCCATGTTTTTTTTTTTTTTTTTGCAGTTATGTTTCTAGGCACCTTAAGCCACCCTCCAGAGGACCGATCACACCAGTTCCACCCTCCACGTTTCACTAGGACTTACCTTCCCGAAGGGGCAGCATGGCCTGGGAGTCAACAGAATGCAGGGCTACCAGGTAGTTGTGGTCACCGGTGTCTTGGAGAGCCATTTTTTCTACTTTCCTCCCCTGAGGGGTAGCATACAATGCCACCAGACGTCTCCATGCATGCTTCCATGCATGGAGCATAAGCAGCTGCCACTCCTTGTCCAAAGCTGACTGCCCCAGCCTGCCTCACCCCCAGTCAATGCTAGGTGCCAGGTGTGCAGTGGGAACTGACACTCCTCTCCCTGGGGAAGGAGAGAAGTTCTCCAGATACTCAGTCCTCTCCCTCCCCACAGCCAACCCTCGGCTATGTGAGTCTGCATCTGAATGGAGGTCACCAGCATGGTGCAACGTGTGGCATCCAGTGCCACAGTCTTCAGGACCTCATGGCTGGCTCATTGCCCATGTTTTATTGGTGCTGACATTGCACATCATGGTGGGCAGCCGATGGCTAGCAAAAGTTGCCAACTGGTTCTGATGCCCACAGCTTACAGTTCCAAAGGTGTGAAGTGGTCCAGTGGAGGAGATTCTCTCAAAGATCTACTGTTATGGTAAGTAACATTTCTTCTTTTATAAATATGCTCAGAAATGATGAATGGAATGTCTTGAAATTCAGATTTTCTTAGAATGTACTACAACTGAGGTCTGCTAGTTCCAAAGGTAATGGTTTTATTGGTGTATTTTCCCTTTCTTTAAAGTGTTTCTGTAGTAGGGCTATTTGCAGGGCTATGCTTTTAAAGGAATGGCTCCTACCTGGCTGGAGGATGCTTTGCTATGCACTTCACTTTCTCATTCTGAACAGTATTAATTGTGGAAATGGTTGTATCACGCACCACCCTACCTATGCATAGAATAACCACCTATCAAAAAGCCCTAGTCATGGTATTTCATAAACATCATTTTTACCTGCAGATCAATATGTAATTGTGCCAGCTTCAACAGGTGTTGGCCCCCCATATTCAGAAGTGGCCATTTGTGCCACTCGCAAAATAGTGCATGGCTGGTAGGGAAGCATATTCTATTCATATGGGCAATGTATCCTGTCTGGCATGTACTCTTTGCATGAATATCGGGCTGCGGCAGTGCTGTGCAAAGTGCTGATGTGCAGAGCATCACAGTCCCCTGCTGGCAGTAGACACCCAGGAGCAAAAAGGAATAGTTCATCCCAAATGGGTTAGTACCTTTGAACCTGGCTACCATTATTCATAGAACGGTATGCTAACAATCACACAAGGCATGCAAGGTGCTAAGGGGTCAGTTATATGTCATTATTATCATTATGTGACCATTAGCAGCTTGTACAATGCCTCCATGCATGTTTGTGCACAGAGGCATTGTGCAGAGTGTCAGCCATTGCCCCCACCATCACCTGAACCCCTTTATAGTCACCAGTACAGCCCTGATATTACAGTTGTACCCACTCCCATGCTCAACCCTTTAGAACATACTGTATGTAAATTTCTCTGGTAATCCAGTGGCACCCAGCTCCTATCCCAATCTTTGTTATATAACAATGTAACCCCCACTCTAGACCACCTACTCAGCACCCACAACAATCCACCCACTTGACTGACACATGACTCACCCTACGAAGTCCATGAACATTTGAGGGCAGAGATGAGGACAGTGACTGGCACAGATCCACCTCTTGCCACCTCAGCCAGCAGCTGTTATGACAGGGACCAAGTGCATGCTTAATGCAGAAAAAAATATTTCTACAGTATGCACGTGCTTTGTTCCTGTCATTAAGATAGAAACATAGAAACATAGAATTTGATGGCAGATAAGGACCGCTTGGCCCACCCAGTCTGCCCATTTCCCTGCCTACTGGATAGGCTGCAGATCCTAGTTAACCAGCAGCCTACTTCTTCCTACCCGCACCTCCTAGAATTGCCTTATGACTGTCCCATGCATGCTTGAATTCCACCACTGTTTTTGATTCCACGACCTCCTCCGGAAGGCCAATCCATGCATCCACAACCCTCTCTGTGAAAAAATACCATTTCTTTTTCTACCTCTGAGCCGCCCCCCCTCTATCTTCAAATTGTGCCCCCTTGTTCTTGCACACCTCTTTTGAAAGATGCTACCTCTTGGACTTTGTTGAGTCCCTTGAGGTACTTGAAAGTTTCTATCATGTCCCCTCTCCCTCCTTTCCTCGAGGCTATACATATTAAGCTCCTTAAGTCTCTCTTCATATGTCTTCCAGTGCAGACCCTGCACCATTTTAGTTGCCCTCCTCTGGACAGCTTCCAACCTGTCTATGTCTTTGCGAAGACTGGGTCTCCAGAACTGCATGCAGTACTCCAGATGGGGTCTCACCAGCTGTCTGTACAGAGGGATAATAACTTCCTGTTTTCTACTGGTGATGCCTCTCCCTATGCATCCCAGTATCCCCCAGCCCTCCTTGCTGCCCTCTCACATTGCTTGCCCACCTTTAGGTCATCTGATATGACTACTCCCAGGTCCCTTTCCATTTTTGTTGTTGTTAGTATCTCACCCCCATTGTGTACTCTTCCCTGGTTTTTGTTTCCCAGGTGCATTACCTTGCACTTCTTAGCATTGAATCTAAGCTGCCATACATTTGACCATTCCTCTAACCTTGCCAAGTCCCTTCTCATCCTTTCCACCCCACCTTGTGCATCAACTCTTTGCAGATCTTTGTGTCATCTGCAAAGAGACATACTTTTCCTTCCAGTCCTCTGCAATGTCGCTTATAAAGACATTGAAAAGGACCGTCCTAATACTGAACCTCGGTACCCCACTAGTAACCCCTTTCTTCAGAGTGGACTCCATTTACTATTACCTCTGTGTCCTATTCTCCAGCCAATGCTTTACCCAGGCTGTCATCTTGGGACCCACTCCAGGCTAGCTAACTTGTATATTAATCTTTGTGTGGGACTGTGTCAAATGCCTTGCTAAAGTCTAGGTAGGCCATGTCCACAGCTCCTCCCTGATCTACTACTTTGGTCACCCAGTCAAAGAAATCTATCAGATTTGTCTGGCATGACCTTCCTGCTGTGAATCCATGTTGCCTTGGGTCCTGTGCCCTCTGGCCTCTAGATACTCGACAATTCTTTCCTTCAGAAGTGATTCCATCATTTTCCTACCACTGAGGTTAAACTAACAGGTCTGTAGTTTCCTGCTTCTGCCTTGCTGCCACTTTTGTGAAGGGAATCACATCTGCCCTCCTCCAGTCCTCGGGTACCACCCCATCCTCCCATGATTTGTTAAACAGGGTAGTCAGTGGTCTCACTAATTCTACCCTTAGTTCTTTTAGAATTCTGGGATGAATCCCTTCAGGCCCCATTGCTTTGTCCACCTTCAGTTTTAAGAGTTCTTTCAGAACCCTTTCTTCTGTAAATGGGCTGGTATCAACTTCTGTATCCAGAGTGTATCTACTGTTTGTTTTAGGTACCTCCCCCTCTTCCTTTGTAAATACTGAGCAAAAATATTTGTTTAGTATCTCTGCCTTTTCACGGTCACCCTCTGCCCCCCTTTATTCAGCCTCACTATCCCTCCTTGGTCTTCCTTCACCCTGATGTACCTATAAAAGGTTTTATCCCCTTCTAACTGAGTTGGCTATCTTTTCCTCAGTTTGGGCCTTTGCTGTTCTGACTGCTTTCCCAGCTTCCTTTGCTTTAACTGATACAGTTCTCTGTCCTGCTCCTTCTGTGATTCCTTGTACTTCCTGAATGCTTTCTTTTCTCTTGAACCTTCACTGCCACTTCCTTTGAGAACCATAGTGGTTTCTTACATCGTTTTGTTTTGTTTATTTGCTTCACACAAAGGCTTGTTACCTCTGTGATGGCAGTTTTTATTATACCCCATTGTTCTTCCACCCCTCCTTCCTGCCCATTTGCTAGTGCATTCCTTAGGCACTCACCCATTTTGGCAAAGTCAGCCCTCCTAAAGTCCAGTACCTTTGCCTTTGTATGGCTTGATTCTATTGCTGTGTTTATTGTGAACATAAGATGGCGACCAGCCAAGGTGGTGAGAGGTAGGTCTGTGCTGGTCCCTGTCTTCAGCCCTGCCCACAGATGTCAATTGGCTTTTGTAGGATAAATCAGTGCTGGATGGGGAGGCGGGAGCGGTTGGTGCTCAGCGAACATATGTTTTATGGGAATCAGGGCGGGAGGAGGAAACCACTGGACTACCAGGAAAATTTGTTATGTTCTACAGGGATTGCGGCAGGAGGGTGGATACCACCGGACCACCAGGGAAATTTTCAAGTTTTACTGGGATCAGGGTGGGTAGGAGGAGAGTTTATATCATTGCCTGGCACCAGTACTGCCAGGTTGGGTGTAGAGGGATTATGCACCACTGTGCCCATTATTAGAAGTGGGGGTTTTGAAACAGTAAACAGCGCTGCCTCAGCAACATTTTAAGACTTCCAAAATCCTCTCACTATACCACTGCACCCTGTATGTAACAGGGTTCCTTCATTTGCATGTGCGCAGTCATATATTTAGCATGATTACACAATCCACTGAGTGCCGCACTACTGGGCCCTTTGAATATGCCTCACGTTATTTGGACTCACTATTGTCTGACTAGTGTGGCATTATTCCTGCTAGCACTGTGCTAACCTTCTGAATATGGAGGGCTATTGTCTCTAAATACTGTCAGAACCAAAGCATTTTATTTCAGTGTTTTGTTTGTTCACGCTGATTTTATTTCTTTATTTTATTTATTTAGTTTTTGTTGATTGGGAAAGGAGGACTAGACAATTCTGCCTATTTTCAGCCTTGTCCCGGGGTGAAAGGCGACATACAGATTGATGCCAACTGACATTGACCAGATTAAGCTGTTAGTGGTATTTTTAGTGAATTTTAGGAAAAAGAACAAACCATTTCTTTTTTTGTTGCATGACAAAACCCAAATTTTGAAGTCAAATACTATATGTGGCAGGCAGGCTTTTTAAAATTATATCAGCTCAGAGCAAATTTTAATCCGAGTTCAGGAACCCTCACATATCTCATTTTAGGGTTGAGATTTAAATTGGTAAGCAAAAAAAGAAAAACCTTTCTATACCACTCCATGACAGAAATATCAATTCTTTTTTTGAGCAGCATAGACATAAAGCATGTTATATAGGCTATTAGCAAGTAAATAGCAATAGTCTCTTTCAAATACATTGGTATCGATACATTCTCATTAGAAGCCCGTTACACTGATGACAGTTATTCCTCTGGGGAGGGGGGGTTAGCTGATACCTTCGTTATGACATTACTGATTTCAGCGTGGCATATACTCAGTCTAGATGATGATGACATTTTGAACAGTTCTTATCATCATTATATACACACACACATTAGCCTTTAATGAACCCTCAGCTCACTCAGGTAAAATTTCTCTCCCAGTCCTTTTATTCACTTGCCGAACATGAAACATTAATTAGGGGTTTTGTTTGGCAAGGGCTTGCAGTTATTTATGATCAGTTGTTTTTACATTGTTCGCTGGGGAAGGGGGCTAGCTGGCATTCTTTCTCTCTCAGTGGCTTGATCTATGGGGTAGATATCTAGAGATGGCGGAAGCTGCTCCTGGCTGCTTTCTTTTATCCTGATTTTGGGGCATGGTAGATGACGTGGGAGACTGCATGTTGGCTGTTTCTGTCCTATAGGCCTGCAGCTTTGGGATTATTGTGGCCAGACTCCTTGCTTGCTACTCATGTAATGGCATTCTTAGGTGTTGAAAGACACCCTGGTGGTGATGATGATGATCAGTATTCAGATGTCAAAACACCACACTGTACACATGTTGATGATGGCATCATTAGATGTTTCAAGATACCACACCCTACACTGAAAATGTCATCACTGGATGTTGAGAAATACCATGTGTCTGGAAATGGACATATTTGCATACAAACATTTTGTTTGGAGTAACATTTCCCATCCCACATCATGTAGAATTAAAAAAATGTGGCATACTGTTTACATGCAAATCAGTGTCATTTGTCAAAACAAGTTGAAAATGAGACTGCATCTCAACACAGACTTTAGACAAAGAAGTGGTTTTACAAAAATACATGTCTCTACAGCACAGGTAGGCATAGCAAGGCCAATACAAACAAGCATTTGTCAATGCTGAATGTTGATTGCGTTGGTCCGTTGAGCTCGCTTACTGGCCCTGTGTCACTCACTCATTCTGTTTCTCCCAGTGCAGCAGGCTGCTCTTTTGTACTGGGCTCCTGCCTGTGTTGACACATTTATCTGCCCACAAAGAAATCTGCAGCTGTCCTGACAGAGCTCTGTTGAGGTGGGTCACTCCCCTTCTCTCACTCGCTCATTCTGTTTCTGCTGGTGCTGCAGGTTGCCCTTTTTGTACTGGGCTCCTGCCTCTGTTGGCGGCTTCTTCTGCCCACGAAGAAATCTGCAGCAGTCCTGACACAGGTCCATTGAGCTAGCTCATGCCCCCTCTCTCACTCGTTCCGTTTCTGCTGGCGCTGCTGGCTGGCCTTTTGTACTGGACTCCTGCCTGTGTTGCCACCTTTTTCTGCCCACAAAGCAATGCGCAGCAGTCATGATTGAGGTCTGTTGAGCTTGCTCACTCCCCCCCTCTCAATTGCTCGTTGTGTATCTCCTGGCGCTGCTGGCTGCCCTTTTGTACTGGGCTTCTGCCTGCATTGTCACTTTTTTTCTGCCCACAAAGAAATCTGCAGCTGTCTCAACAGAGCTCCGTTGAGGTTGCTCTCTCCGCCTGTCTCACTCGCTCATTCTGTTTTTCCTGGTGCTGCAGGTTGCTCTTTTGTACTGGGCTCCTGCTTCTGTTGGCAGCTTTTTCTTTCCACAAAGAAATCTGCAGCAGTCCTGACACAGGTCCATTGAGGTAGCTCACTCCCCCTCTCTCACTCGCTCGTTCCGTTTCTGCCAGCGCTGCAGGCTGGCCTTTTGTACTGAGCTCCTGCCTGCGCTGCTGCCTTTTTCTGCCCACAAAGAAATCCACAGCAGTCACAATAGAGCTCCGTTGAGCTTGTTCATGCCCTCTCTGTCACTTGCTCATTGTGTTTCTCCTGGAGCTGCAGGCTGCCCTTTTGTACTGGGCTTCTGCCTGCATTGGCACCTTTTTCTGCCCACAAAGAAATCCACAGCTGTCCTGACAGAGCTCTGGTGAGGTCACTCACTCTGCCTGTCTCACTCACTCATTCTGTTTCTCCTGGCGCTGCAGGCTGCTATATTGTAGTGGTCTTCTGCCTCTGTTGGTGCCTTTTTCTGCCCACAAAGAAATCTGTAGCAGTCCCGACAGAGCTCCATTGAGCTAGCTCACTACCCGTCTCTCACTCGCTCATCCCATTTCTGTCGGCGCTGCAAGCTGCACTTTTGTACTGGGCCCCTGCATGCATTGCAGCCTTTTTCTGCCCACAAAGAAATCCGCAGCAGTCCCAACAGAGCTCCACTGAGCTCACTCACTCCCCCTCCCTCACTCGTTCTGTGCCTCCCACTGCTGCAGGCTGCCCATTTGTACTGGGTTCCTGCCTATGTTGCCAGCTTTGTCTGCCCACAAAGATGTGCAGCAGTCCTGACACAGCTCTGTTGAGGTCGCTCACTCCCTCTCACGCACTCGTTCTGTTTCTGCCGGGGCTGCAGGCTGGCTTTTAGTACAGGACTCCTGCCTACATTGCCACCTTTTCCTGCCCACTAAGAAATCCGCAGCAGTCACGATAGACCTCCGTTGAGCTCACACCCCCCCACTCACTTGTCCTGTTTCTCCCAGCACTGCAGGCTGCCCTTTTGTACTGGGCTCCTGCCTGTGTTGGCACCTTTTCCTGCCCAGAAAGAAATCTGCAGCTGTCCCGACAGAGCTCCGTTGAGGTCGCTCACTCACCCTGTCTCACTCGCTCATTCTGTTTCTTCTGGCGCTGCAGGCTGCCATTTTGCAATGGGCTTCTGCCTCTGTTGGCATTTTTTTCTGCCCACAAAAAAGTCTGTAGCACTGCTGACAGAGCTCCGTTGGCCTCACTCACTCCCCCTGTCTCACTCGCTTGTTCCATTTTTACCGGTGCTGCAGGCTGCCCTTTTGTACTGGGTTCCTGCCTGCGTTGCCGCCCTTTTCTGCCCACACAGAAATCTGCAGCAGTCATGATACAGTTCTGTTGAGCTTGCCCGCTCACTCACTCCCCCTCTCTCACTCATTCGTTCTGTTTCTCCCGCTGCTGCAGGTTGCCCTTTTGCACCGGGCCCCTGCATGCATTGCTGCCTTTTTCTGCCCATAAAAAAATCCGCATCAGTCCCAACAGAGCTCTGCTGAGCTCACTCCTTCCCCCTCCCTCACTTGCTCATTCTGTGTCTCCCGCTGCTGCAGGCTGCCCTTTTGTAGTGGGTTCCTGCCTACGTTGGCAGCTTTTTCTGCCCACAAAGACATCTGCAGCAGTCCCGACACAGCTCCGTTGAGCTTGCTCACTCCCCCTCTCTCACTCACTTGTTCCATTTCTACTGGAACTGCAGGCTGGCCTTTTGTACTGGGCACCTACCTGCATTGCCACCTTTTCCTGCCCACAAAGAAATCCGCAGCAGTCACAATAGACCTCCATTGAGCTTGCTCACTCCCTGTCTCTCACTCACTCATTCTGTTTCTCCCCGCACTGCAGGCTGCCTTTTTGTACTGGGCTCCTGCCTGCATTGGCACCTTTGCCTGCCCACAGAGAAATCTGCAGTTGTTCTGACAGAGCTCTGTTGAGCTGGGTCACTCCCCTTCTCTCACGTGCTCATTCTGTTTCTGCTGGTGCTGCAGGTTGCTCTTTTGTACTGTGCTTCCGCCTCTGTTGGTAGCTTCTTCTGCCCATGAAGAAATCTGCAGCAGTCCTGACACAGGTCCATTGAGGTAGCTCACTCCCCCCCTCTCTCACTCGTTCCATTTCTGCTGGCGCTGCAGGCTGGCCTTTTGTGCTGGGCTAGTGCCTGCTTTGCCACCTTTTTCTGCCCACAAAGCAATGCGCAGCTGTCACGATTGAGGTCTGTTGAGCTCACTCACTCCCTCTCTCTCAATTGCTCATTGTGTTTCTCCCAGTGCTGCTAACTGCCCTTTTGTACTGGGCATCTGCCTGCGTTGTCAACTTTTTCTGCCACTAAGAAACCTGCAGCTGTCTCGACAGAGCTCCATTGAGGTTGCTCTCTCCGTCTGTCTCACTCGCTCATTCTGTTTCTCCTGGTGCTGCAGGCTGCTCTTTTGTACTGGGCTTCTGCCTGCATTGGCACGTTTTGCTGCCAACAAAGAAATCTGCAGCTGTCCCGACAGAGCTCCGTTGAGGTGGGTCACTCCCCCTCTCTCACTTGCTCATTCTGTTTTGGGTGGTGCTGCAGACTGCCCTTTTGTACTGGGCTCCTGCCTCTGTTGGCGGCTTTTTCTGTCCACAAAGAAATCTGCAGCAGTCCTGACACAGGTCCGTTGAGGTAGCTCACTCCCCCTCTCTCACTCGCTCATTCTGTTTCTGCCAGCGCTGCAGGCTGGCCTTTTGTACTGGGCTCCTGCCTGCGTTGTCACCTTTTTCTGCCCACAAAAAAATCTGCAGCTGTTTTGACAGAGCTCCACTGAGGTCACTCTCTCTGCCTCTCTCACTCGCTCATTGAGTTTCTCTCTGGGCTGCAGGCTGCCCTTTTTTACTGGGCTTCTGCCTACTTTGGCACCTTTTTCTGCCCACAAAGAAATCTGCAGCTGTCCTGACAGAGCTCTGGTGAGGTCACTCACTCTGCCTGTCTCACTTGCTCATTCTGTTTCTCCTGGCGCTGTAGGCTACTGTTTTGTAGTGGTCTTCTGCCTCTGTTGGTGCCTTTTTCTGCCCACAAAGAAATCTGCAGCAGTCCCAACAGAACTCCGTTGAGCTCGCTCACTCCCCCTCTCTCACTCACTCGTTCCATTTCTGTCGGCGCTGCAGGCTGCCCTTTTGTACTGGGCTCCTGCCTGCATTGCCGCCTTCTTCTGGCCACAAAGAAATCTGCAGTAGTCACGATAGAGCTACGTTGAGCTCGTTCACTCACTCCCCCTCTCACACTCATTTGTTCTGTTTCTTCCACCACTGCAAGCTGCACTTTTGTACTGTGCCCCTGCATGCATTGCTGTCTTTTTCTGCCCACAGAGAAATCTGCAGCAATCCCAACAGAGCTCCACTGAGCTCACTCACTTACCCTCCCTCTCTTGTTCTGTGTCTCCCACTGCTGCAGGCTGCCCTTTTGTACTGGGTTCCTGCCTGTGTTGCTAGCTTTGTCTGCCCACAAAGACATGTGCAGCAGTCCCAATACAGCTCCATTGAGGTCACTCACTCCCCCTCTCTCACTTGCTTGTTCCGTTTCTGCTGGGGCTGCAGGCTGGTCTTTTGTACCTGGTTCCTGCCTACACTGCTGCCTTTTTCTGCTCACAAAGAAATCCGCAGCAGTCACAATAGACCTCCGTTGAGCTCGCTCACTCCCCCTCTCTCACTCACTCATTCTGTTTCTCCCTGCACTGCAGGCTGGCCTTTTGTATTGGGCTCCTGCCTGTGTGGCACCTTTGCCTGCCCACAAAGAAATCCGCAGCTGTCCTGACAGAGCTCCATTGAGGTCCCTCACTCCCCCTGTCTCACTCACTCATTCTATTTCTCCTGGCACTGCAGGCTGCCCTTTTGTACTGGGCTCTTGCCTCTGTCGGCATCTTTTTCTGCCCACAAAGAAATCTGCAAGTCCCAACAGAGTTCCGTTGTCCTCACTCACTCCCCCTGTCTCACTCGCTCGTTCTGTTTCTGCCGGCGCTGCAGGCTGCTATTCTGTACTGGGCTCCTGCCTGCATTGCCACCCTTTTCTGTCCACAAAGAATTCCACAGCAGTCACGAAAGGGCTCCGTTGAGCTCGCTCACTCCCCCTCTGTTACTTGCTCCTTCTGTTTCTCCCATCGCTGCAGACTGTCCTTTTGTACTGGGCCCCTGCCTGCATTGCTGCCTTTTCCTGCCCACAAAGAAATCCACAGCAGTCCCAACAGAGTTCCGTTGAGCTCAATCACTCCCCCTCCCTAACTCGCTCATTCTGTGTCTCCCGGTGCTACAGGCTGCCCTTTTGTCCTGGGCTCCTGCCTGCATTGTCACCTTCTCCTGCCCACAAAGAAATCCGCAGTAGTCCTGACGAGCTTAGCTCGGCTCACCCCCCAGTCGCCGATGCTAATCTGTCCCAAACACTTATTTCCGACAGCGACTGCGGTATTCTGCGCCGGAAGGGTGGAAACACATTTTGGCCAGGATGTGAAAAATGACAGCTGTACTGTTCATAAGGAGGTGTGAACAAATGCCAGTGCTGAAAATCTGGCATGAAAATATTACTAATTTGCAAACTTACAAGGATGCGTGGAACCTGCACAACACACGCTCGTAACACAGTCATTTTATGGAGTTTCATCACAAAATTTTCAACATAGGCATTTTAGGACCTCTGCTCATTATCAGTGTCAGTGTGATTTTCTTAATATGTCCCGAACACTGATTTCCCACAGGGACCACGTTATTGTGCGCTGGAAGAGCGAAGACACATTTCGGCCAGGATGTGAAAAATGGCAGCTGCACTGTTCATAAGGAGGTGTGGCAAAATGGCAATGCTGAAGATCTGGAGTGAAAATATTGCAAAATTACGAGCGTGCATTGAAACTGCGCAATGCACATTCGTAACACACTCATTTTATGGACTTTTGTCACCAAATTTTCAACATAGGCATTTTAGGACCTTTGCTAATGAACAGTGTCACTGTCATTTTCATAATGTGTCCTGAACATGGATTTCCCACAGCGACCATGCTATTCTGCGCCATAACTGCGAAAACACATTTCAGCCAGGATGTGAAAAATGACAGCTGTACTGTTCATAAGGAGGTTCAGGACAATGGCAATGTTAAAAATCTGGAGTGAAAATATTATAAATTTGTGAATTTATGAGCGTGCGTGCAAACTACACAATGCACACTCGTAACACAGTCATTTTACGGAGTATCGTCGCCAAATTTTCAGCATAGGCATTTTAGGACCTCTGCTCATGAAGAGTCACTGTCATTTTCGTAATCTGTCCCGAACACTGATTTCCCACAGCAACCGTGCTATTCTGTGCTGGAAGTGCGAGAACACATTTCAGCCAGGGTGTGAAAAATAACAGCTATACTGTTCACAAGGAGGTGTGAAAAAATGGCAATGTTGAAAACCTGGGATGAAAATATTGCAAATTTGTGAAGTTACGAGCATGCATGGCAACTGCGCAATGCATGCTCATAAAAGTAATTTTTTGGATTTTTTCCACCAAATTTGCAACATAGGTTTTTTGAGAGCCCACCTCATGAACACTGGCACTGTTGTTTCGTTAATCGGTCCCGAAAAGTGACTCTGCGCAGTGACCACAAAATCACCTTTCAGGGCCGATTAACTCCATGACAGTGATAGAATTCATGAGGAGGGGTCCCAAAAACCCCATGTTGAAAATTTGGTGCCAAAATTCCAAACAATACCTGAGATATGCATCAAAGTTGAAAAAACCCTATTTTTTCCACATACAGCTAACCAGCATTTCCTCAGTTCGCAGTCAGCTTTGAAGAGTGCAGACATGTTCCCAGTCCACCGAAGATCATCGTGCCAGACTCGGAGGTAAGTATGGGTGAGGTTGTGGGGAGGCAGGAGTGCGCAGTGGTGGAGCCGGGTTGTGGGAGGGGCAGGGAGACCGCCGAGGATAGTTTCTTCTTTACAGGAAAAAAAATGACATCAAGGGACCATTTTTAATTTTACAGGGAATGTGCATGCTGGGGGTGTGCCAACGGAGTCTTCTGTTTGGGGGGGCAGCTGTAGCTGACGGGGGATTGGGCACCCCCATCAGCACACAAAAAGTGGAGGGCGGTGTTACATTATGCCGATGAGGATTGGGCACTCCCGTCGGCACACAACAGAGGGGGGTGACATGCAGATGGGGATTGGGCACCCCGTCGACACACAACATGGAGGGAGAGTTACATAATGCCGATGGGGAGTGGCTCTCCATTGGCAACATAAATGGTATGACTCAGTTGAGGATTGGGACCCTGCCGGCAAACAAACACGGTGGGGGCACATGCTGCCAGGATTGGGCACCGGACTATTGTTTAGAACACAGCAGTAAGCTGCTGCCATGTTCACAAACAAGATCAGTGCTTCCAAAGTTCTGCCCTGCAATGACAGGTCGCTTCCTCATTGCAGTGAATGGCTGCTGCTGCAATGACGAGGCGGCCCCTGATTGCAGCAGCTAAAACGTTAGAAAGTTGTGGCACGGCTGGCTAAACTAGTGTCAGCAGCAGCATGCCACGGCATTGAGGGAAGCGGGCCAAGCCTTTATAGGCTGTGGGGGCATTGGCCACAACAGTGCTGTGCCTCCACAACCTGCTTCTGGAAAAAGCTGCCGCAATATGTTTCTTGCGCATGCGCTCAGTCAACATAAAAAGGCAGGCATGAAAAAATGGAAAAGCATTCTGAACTTCAGGCCTACACTAAGAAATATAGGTTTCAAATTTGAACACAGAATTGTTTCCCAAATTGTGATCCAGCAGACCTAGGTTTGATTCTCACAATCTCCACTTGAATTCTGTGTGACTGTGAGCAGATCACTTGTCCTACCAGTGCTCCTGGGTCACCCCTGTAATTAGGCCTTGTGACCAGTGGACCTTACTCAGTTACCAAAAGAATAAAAAAAAAAATAACTCACTTAGCCATAATTCAACTCATTTAGGTCATCAGTCTCTTATGAGTATAATTTAGGATCGGCAGAAAGTAGTACTATGTGTTGCTTGAGCAACTGTGTAGTTCGACTTAAGCTCTCTCTGGCCCTGACTTAAGCTCTCTCTAACCCTGCTACAGGATCTACAGCCCTGTCTGGGTGCCATAAAGACACAGGAACCTTCATTAAAGGGTTCCAACCCCCCGGGATGTGGCAGGAACAAGGCCCCAGGACAAAAGGCACATTAGAGAAGAAGGCACAACTCCAAGGAAATAAAGAGATAGAGAGAGATGCCCATGAGGCAGAGAGGAGGAAGGTGGCAGGAAAAAGCTGAGCACCCAGGATCCTTGGTTATGTGTGGTGTGTGTGTGTGTGTGTGTGTATATATATATATATATATATATATATATATATATATATATATATATATATATATACATACACACACACGCCACTTGAGGGGGCGAGGATATGTACCCACTGCCCCTCTGAACCTCAGACAAAGTCTTGCAATTCACAGGGTCATTGGTCTCTTATGAGTATGGTTTAGGACTGGCAGAAGGACTGAGTAGTAGTATATGATGCTTGTGCAATGATGTACTTTGGCTTACACTCTCTCTCTGTCCCTTCTACAGGGTCTTCCACCCTGTTGGCATGCCATAAAGACACATGAACCCTCATGAAAGGGTTCCAACTCCTCAAAGTATCACAGCAATGAGGTCCCAGAACCAAAGGTACCTTAGGGAGGAAGGTCAAAAAGAACAAAAATGACAAACACATTCTTCCTGAGGAGCATAGAGACACAGCCAGAGACCCTGAGACTAAGAAGGAAAACCACCATCCATCTCCAACTCCTGCAGAAACTAATTATTAGTATGAACTGCTGCACGGAAGAAAGCCAAATCCCATTTTTTAGGAGAAAACCTCTGGGAATTTAAAGTCTAGCTCACCATCCCTCCAACCTAGGGAGAAAATAAGCGATGACTCAGGTACTGCAATTTAGGAACCCAATTCAGGGGAATATTTTAGAAGAAGGCTCTCACTCCATCCCTCTAACAAGAAATGCTGTGAGGTTCCCATGAGGTTCCCATGAGTTGATCTTTGCAAGAAAATAAAGTTTCCCATGAAGGAGGCCCACCCCTCAAGGTGGGGAAATGAGGGAAGAAATTACTGCTGAAGGGCACTCACCTGGCACTTGAATGGAGGAGAGTCCTAATGGATAGGAAACTGAGTCCTTAAGGGGCAAGATATACAAGCAAAGCTCTTGAGTGGTGGAGCTGTACCATAGTCCAGAACTTCACCCTTGCAGACATATGAAGGGAAGGGAAGGGAAGGGAAATCACAGGAGACCAGGGGAGCCTTAAGCAGATGTAGGGAGAATAGCTTTTGAAGGGGATGCAGACATGGTCTGCATAGCTAAAGAAGTCCTTGAGGACTTAGAAGCTCCAGCCTCCAGTAGCTGAAATCATAAATACTATATGAAAATGGGCCACCAAGTTGATCTTCATGGCTAAAGTTTCCCGGGAAAGTAGGACATTCTTATCCAAAGGGCAGAAAGAGAAGGACCCTGCTCCAGTTGAGAGTTCCACCCTCAGGATGTGGACTTCAAGGGAGCAGAGCGAGACCATTATCCTACAGAGCAGGAGTACCGTGGAAGCCAGGGGATATATGGTCATAGTTAGAATGTGTCCTAGTACAGTTATGAGAGTTAGCAAGCGGTCACGAGGAGGTCAGTGGTGAAGCTTGATGACTGAGTTAGATGCAGATCATATGCCGCTTGTTGTGAGAGTATATGATGGCTGATAGGCTGACTGCCAAGAACTGATGGCATTTCCTGATGGCTGGTGGGAAGGCATGGATGGGGAGCAATACAAGGATAGCACAGTGAGCTGTAATGGTAACCAAGGAAGCTAATATGAACTGAAGACAAATGCCTAATAGGCTGAGCAACAGCCAGGCAGGCTGTCATAGAAACAAAAGAGGCAATATGGACAAAGCAGAGTACTTGTTTTCCTTCTGCAGAGCAAAAGGGGGAACAATCAAGAACAAAGCTACTATAGTAAGCAGGGAACAGCCTGGGAGTGGAGAAAGTAGGGCACTGCAGTAGTTGCTATGATGTTGACAGCCTGTTGCTGTTCTGACAGTAAGGTGCTCTGTAGCAGGAGGCGGACAGAGGGCAGCAGTGAAGAACAAATAGTGAGCTCAAAAATGCAACAGGAGACAGATGTGGCAAAAGCTGCAATGAGGAGCAGAAAGGGAACTGGGAGTCAACAGCCAGAAGGTCACAGGAGCACAAGAGGAAAATGGAGGGACACTGGAAAGCCGCCCTTGTGGCAGAAGGTGTGATCCTACTGGGAGAAGTAAAGCCCTGCAGTAGCAGGAAAAAAATCAGAGTGTCCAATAGACTCTCAGTCATGAATGATATGTATACTGCTCAGAGGAGCCATGGCGTGAATTGCCTGCTGTCTTTTTGAACCTCAAGCAAAACCTTGCAATTCCGTTATTTATTATGAATTGAGGGAATGCTCCTGACTAATTGGAGAGCTGTTTTCCCTCTGAACATAAGGAACTCTTATTCTGTGAAGAGTGTCTCACGGGCAGCTACCCTGGAAATGGACATGTTTGGGGAATTTGTTTTCAATGTTTTGTTATTGATCATCCTTGATAAGTCAATAATACATTAATACCGATGCTGAGACCACTGTTTTGGTTGTAAGAGGTCTCACTGATATTCTTAGGGTATCAGAACTGCTCACTTCAGTTTGCGGTTTTCATACCCTAAGAGTGTGTCAGTACTAAATTGTAAGAATGTGGAGCTATTAACATATAAATGATAAGGATGTGGCAGTATTATAGGGGCATGGTTGTGCCCCTATAGTTTTTTTTTATTTTATTTAGTTTTTGTTGACCAGGTAAGTGCACTAGGCAGATTCTGCCTATTTTCAGGCACGACCCGGGAAGGGGGATACAGATGAATGCCAACTGGCCTTGAACTAGATTAAGCTGTTGGTGGTATTTTTGTGAATGAGGGAAATTTGGCCAAGGCACCGAAGAAATTCCCCTACTCTTTTCAAGAAGTGCCATGGGATCTTTAACAGCCACCTGAGCTACCACCAGAACAGGCAGATGGGACCTCGGTTTAACATCTCATCTGAAAGCTGGCACCTCAGGAGTGCAGCACCCCCCTCATGCTGCACTACAGTGTCAGTATTGGGATATTTTACCTAAGTGCCTGGTGTGGGGATAGAACCCACAGCTGCCTTCTGATCTCCCAGCCTCAGAGGTGAGTGTGCTACCTGCTGAGCCACTGACACTGACATAGTTAGGGTTGAGTAGCCTGTTTAATGTTAAACTTCAAATTTTGCACTTTAATAACTTTGCAACTGATCAATGGATTTGCACAAAATTTGGTATGTGCTGTCCTGTGGGGTAGATCTCTTGACATGGCAATTTTTGTTCTGGTCAGATGTGCAGATTCTGGGAGCTGGATAGTGTCAAAAAGTAAAAAGTCACCACTTTTTGCAGTTTTTACTTCATCACCTTGCTCTCTGATGGTGTGGAATTTTGGTGTGATTTTTTGTGGTACAAAGAACTTGGGTAACAGAACTGCCAGTGTTAGTTTGGTGCAAAAATATTAAACTGTTGCAAAGTTAAGTTTTTAAGTTCCCATTATTTCCTATGGGAAGTTAATTTTTCATGATATAGGTAAAAAGTTCAACAAAGGAACTGATCTCGCGAAAAAGGATTCAATCTCACTAGAGTGTTTTCTTTCTTGTGAGAACAAAATCCTTTTTCATGAGGAAAAAATTATTTTTTGCCAGCTGCCATCCTGTTTTCCAGTTTTTTCCAAAAAAAAAAATTGAAAACCCACAAGAATTAAGTTATACAGGGACACCAACTCATGTATCTTGGTCATTGGGACTCCGTTAGGTGGATCCTGAAGTTATTTGGTGTAGAAAACAACTTTGGAAAGTGGTTTTTTTTTTAAACATTTTTAATCCTTTTTCGTGATTCGCTTAGTTCCTTTTTCTTAAGCTGATTCCTTTTTCATGAGTTCATGAAAAAGGATCCCTTTTTCTCGAGCTGATTTCTTTTTCATGAGTTCGCAAAAAAAGGATTCCTTTTTTGCAAGCCAATTCCTTTTTCACGAATGCGAAATTTAAGGTTTAACATTAAACAATGTATTTCAATGTGGGTTTCAACTTTGGTACATAACTTTTCCATTTCTTAACATTTTGACACCAAATTTTCCACATGGCCTTTTGGGGACCCCACCTCATGAACAATATGACTGTCATTATGCAATTCCTGCCTTAAAGGTGATTTCACAATCGCTTGGTGAAATCATCTTTTGGATAAGATTTGGAAATTTTTTCTGCCTTTGTTCATGAGGTGAGGTCATAAGAAGGCTATATTGAAAATTTGGGGTCCAAATATGAATAAATGCCAAAGCTATGACCATTCATTACAATTTCACTACGCACACTCATAACATTAGAAATTTTAAATATTTTGACCCCAGATTTTCAACATAGCCTTCTTATTACCCCACTTCATGTACATCACAGCTGTCATTTTTTAAATCCTGGCCAAAATGTGTTTTCACACCTGTGATGCAGAAAGGCTTTGCACTTGCAGAGAATTATGTTTTGATGGGGATTCTAAAATTTTCTGTACCAGGTACATGAGGTGGGGTAAAAAGATGGCTATGCTAACAATTTGGTCACTGTTGTCCTATAAATGGAATAGCAAGGCCTGAAGGGCCCTGTGCTTCCACAGCTACATACATATATGCATCTTTGGAGGGATGGGAATGCAGGGCCCAGAGGGCCATGTGCTCCAACAGGAAAATAAGGATACAACTATGCTATCTCAAAAAGTAATTAAATCAGTTGTAAAAAGCTTTGTTATTGCATCAGTTAGGGTTAAAAGTGACAGAAGTAGGAAACTGTGGTGTTAAGGTTTCCAACCCTAACACCCCACCACCACCCTGCACACACTAACAGGCATTGGGAGTGTGCCTTGGGGTCATCAGCCCTAACACTCACCCCATTCTATCTGTAAATAAGGTGATATGGGTGTCACACTTGGACCACTGATTCTGATCCCTGTATAAATTTTTGTTGTAAATATAATAAATTAATGTATGATGACTGTGTAAGAGAAAAATGCAGTCTTACTGGAACTGACACATCAAGACCCCCCAGGGATAAGTTCAAAGGACAGGACATAGTTAAACTGCAGATATCTGGGGTGCAATTACTTTGTCAATTTGCTTTCATACCAGGAAATAAGATTAGTCATTCATAATTCCCCTCAGGGAAATCCTTTGACTTGCAATAGTTGTCAGGAAGAACCTGTGTTGGGAGGGGTGTCAGAGGGAAGCCAGAATGGACATTGAAGAGAGGTTGATGTCTGGGTCAGGGAGGACCCAGACAAAATTGGAAGACCCAATATACATTCCCGGGGAAATCTTGAATTACATCAGAGAGACCTTTGATATGTAGATTCCAAAGCCAAGATGAAATTAAAGAGGCAAATACACTTTTGCTTTGAATACAGTGACTTAGATCAAATAAGCTTTTGAGATGTATGTGTAGCGGAGCACAAACTGGTTTTATCTGGTTAACCTGTGGTGGGGAAAGTCAGTGAGGTCACCTATTATGTTTTTTTTTATTATATCTTAATTGGACATCCTGTGATATAAAATATATTGTTACACCAAGGTGGAGTTAGCTGACCTCAGAGAGAAGCAGGCTCAAGACTCTTCTTAAGCCTACTGCAAACCTTGAAACACACAGAAGACAATATTTTATTTCTGACTGAAACAAGGACAGCAGCACTGGAAGATTCAGAAAGTAAGGACTGTAGACAAGTTTAGTCTGAAAGTTATTATTTGTAGAATCTGCACTTTTAACCTATTTGTTTTAAGGCTGTATGTGTGGGGATATTTTGTTCTGTAATGTTTTCTGTTTTCCTATTTTAAAGTAAAGATATATATATATTTAAAAACAGAAACTGCCTGGAGTGCCTTGACATTTCTTTTTATTTAAGTAGAGCTTAGAGTGGTTATAGTTGACACTGTGTTTAAGCTTATTGTTATACCAAACTGGGAAATGGATAGAGTTCTCTAAAGTCTTGCATAGAGTTCTAATGGTTCATTTGAAAGACCTGGTTGAGTGCCCATAGGCAAAGATATCTGGCCCCCCAAAGACAGAATTATCTGAGCCTGATAATTGGGTATGCTAACAAGAGGTTATCAGTTTGAATCCCTCCAGAACTTGGGACTAAGGTGACTTGAACCCACAAAACAGACAAGAGGGTTACCTTGTTCTGTTCACTGTCCACAAATCATATGCTCAGAGGCTGGCATTTTGGGAGTAGTTGGCTGACTGGCTGAGCAAGTTTGTGACAGATTGGTTGGCAGCAGTGGTATAAAAGGTTTGGTGGTATAGGCTTCATTGTTCAGTGTGTCAGCTTGAGACCGTTTAGCTCACTTGGAAAAAAGAAAGACAGTGTTTTATTTCAAAAGGAAACATAACTATATCCCTTGACTTACAGTTAAGTTCCTACCCATTTTATTTTTTTTTCTAAAGTGCCAGTCAGATTAGCGTAGTCAGGGAAGAAGATGGCTTCTGACTACAGCAGGCACACTGTAGATCACTTGAAACAGTTGTGCGAGGACAGAGGAGTTCTGTTCAAGGTTACAGCCAGAAAGCAGAACCTCATAGAGGCCCTGATGGTAGAAGATACCCAGAGCAGAGAGTCACAGACCATGACTGAAAGGGATCAGACCTCGAGTGTGGCAGGACTAGAGGCCAGTGAGGGATCCCAAGCCGATGAGTAAGACAGCAGGGCCACTGTCAGTGAAGAGCCACAGCAGCAGGGGAAGGTCACCAGTATCCTGAATCCAGAGTATTCAAGCTGCAAATTGAGTTGCACAGGATGGAACTGGAGGCAGAGTGACAACAGAGGGAGGTGGACCATGAGGCAGAGTGACAACAGAGGAAGGCAGACTGTGAGGCAGAGCGACAACAGAGGGAGGCAGACCCTGAGGAGCATGAGCGCCAGAGAGCTGCACAGGAGAAGAGAGAATGAGAGAGACAAGAGGCAGAGTGAGAACAGTGAGCTGCAGAGGAAAAGAGAGAGGAGTGCCAATGGCAACACGAACTGGTGAAGCTGCGACTCCAACCAGCTGCACCAGGGCAGGTAAGTGGCTTGGGTTTAACTGGGACTGCAGGACTGGGTTACAAAATGAACTCCAAATTAATAGCTGAGTTTAAGGAAGGGGAGGACATGGACACCTTTTTAAATTCTTTGGAAAAAGTTTGTATTCAGGCTAAAATTCCTAGAGAGTCCTGGAGCTTCCAGCTATCCCCGCTACTTACCGGAAAAGCTCAGGATGCATTGGGTCAAATGAACAATGAAGACAGTGATGATTACAGCAAGTTAAAAGCTGCACTGTTAAAAAAGTTTGAATTAACTGCTGAATTATACAGAGCTAAATTCTGTAAGCTCAGGAGACACTCTGATATGAGCTATGAGGAGTTAGCCACTAAACAACGTCAGTTTTTAAAACATTGTTGGGAAGGAATTGAGGCAACCTCTGTTGATAAAATTGAAAATATGATTCTGTTGAACAGTTTTATTGGCATGCCCAGCAGAGTTAAAAATCTTGCTAGAGGACTGAGATCCAGAAACAGTGCAAGAGGCTGCTGATCTCTTGGACCACTATGCCAAGAACAGACCTGCTCTGAGAGTGAATGGGGTGAGTGTGGCAGTGTAGAAAGGGAAAAGCGTGCCTTCAGGGCAGCTAAACCTCACTGCCCTTCACTGAAACCAGTTAGCCCCAGGTTTCAAAAGAAAAGATTTCTTGAAGTAAGAATGTTTGTTGGTTATGTAAAGAAATTGGGCAGATTGTTAGACAGTGTCCAAGAAGGACAAGCACTAATACGCAAAGTGGTACCAGAAAGGAAGTGGGTTGTTTGTGTGTCCCTGGAAGCATGCCAGTGAACATGAGGGAACACACACACCCAGTCATGGTAAATGGCATACAGACACAGGGGTTAAGGGACACAGGGGCATCCCTGACATTGGTAAAGGGGGATCTGGTACAGCCTGGTCAGCTTATACCCAATAAATACGTAACTATATAAGGGTTTACTGGTGGAGAGAAAACATTGCCACTGGCTAGTGTTCTCCTTGACTGGGGTGAAACAGGGGGAACTGTGCAACAGGTGGCTGTAGTCAACACATTAGCAGTGGATGTGATCCTGGGTAACAATCTCCAACAGGGGATGGTATGTGCAGTTACCCATAGCCAAGCGGCAAGGGAACATAGTAGTTCTTTGAACCCCACAGAAACCAGTGTGGAAACCACTAAGAAGCTGGTTCCCCAGCCTGTGTCTCCAGATGGGAAGACTGATAAAATGGGGGTAGAAATTTCCCCAGTAACAAGTAACCACACAGCTACAGAGGATTACTCCAAAAAGGGAGGGGTGACCCCTTGTCAGAGGGTTGGGATTGACAGTGATCCTGAGGGCCCTGATGCTAGTGCTAGGGACCCTAGTTTAGCGACTGAAGGGGACCTGTCCCATGCCTTGGGCAGGTGTGAGGGGTTCACAGCTGCTCAGAGAAGTGACCCTAGTTTAGAGAAGCTGAGGGCTTGGGAAGACTCGGACTGTGCACAGGGAGTCAACGGCAGATGTAAGGTTTATTGGGAAAATGGACTTATGTATACATAGGCAGTACAGACACAGGGAGGGATGCTAGGCAGGCAGCTTGTCATTCCCCAGGGATATCGTGAGCAGTTGCTCAAGGTTGCCCATGATATTCCCTTGTCTGGTCATCTGGGAATTGTGGGCACAATGCAGTGGTTGGCCCAGAATTTCTACTGGCCTAACTTCACCCAGCACGTGAAGGAGTATTGCAGGTCTTGTTACCAGTGCCAAGAAATAGGGAAGGCGGGCAAGAAAACCCAAACTGCCCTGATTCCATTGCCCATAGTGGAGTAGCCATACCAGAGGGTGGGAATGGATATTGTGGGGCCTTTAAATACCCCCAGATCCTCAGGGAAGAAATTCATCCTGACTGTGGTGGATTATGCCACCCGCTACCCAGAGGCAGTCACCCTATCCTCTCTGAGGATAGACAAAGTGACAGATGCCTTGCTTGGGATTTTCTCCCATGTTAGGTTTCTGCAGGAGGTAATCACTGATCGAGGGGGTTCCTTCATGTCGGACCTAATTAAATGTTTATGGAAGAAGTGTGGGGTGGTGCAGAGATGCACAGCACCGTATCACCCACAAGCCAATGGGCTTGTGGAACGCTTCAATGGTACCCTAAAGTCAATGCTCAGGGCATTTGCTGAACAGCATGGAAGGGACTGGGAGAAATACCTTCCCCACCTGTTGTTTGCATACAGGGAGGTGCCCCGAAAGTTGACAGGATTTTCCCCCTTTGAACTCTTGTATGGATGCCTGGTATATGGGCCCCTAGACTTGATCCAGGAAGACTGGGAAGGCAAGCACACTACCCAGGGAACTCCCATTGTGGATTATGTCCTACGGTTTAGGGAAAGGCTGAAGGAGCTTATGGGGACAGCCCAGAGCAACCTGGCAGCTGCCCAACAGAAACAAAATGTATGGAACGACCACAGAGCCAGAGTTCGCTCATACATGGTGGGTCAGAAAGTCATGGTCCTTATTCTGGTCCGGAAAGACAAGCTGCAGGCTGAGTGGGCAGGACCGTACAAAGTGGTTAGGAAGGTAAATGACGTAAACTACATTGTGGAGTTATCTGACCATAGACAGACAGAAAGGATGTACCATGTCAACTTGATGAAGCCATATGCTATTAAGGCTGACATGGTGTTCGCAGTGTGTAGTCATGGGGAGGGAACGGACAAAGGAGACCCCCTTTTGGACTTGCTGGAAGAGACTAAATGGGAGTCCTCTGTGGAGACAGTAAAATTGTCTCCCCAACTGAACCTGGACCAGATCCAGAAAGTGAGGGAGGTTATAGCAGACTTTGCTCCCTTGTTTAGTGCCAAGCCTGGACTAACCCCCTTAGCAACACACAATGTGGAGACAGGGACACAGATGCCCACAGCGGACAGCATATCGGGTGTCGGAGGCTGTCCAAAAGGGCATTAGGAGGGAAGTGGAGGAGATGCTGGATTTAGGGGTAATCCAGAGATCCCACAGTCCCTGGGCCTCACCCATAGTCCTTGTACCCAAGCCAGATGGCTCGACTTGTTTCTGTGTAGACTGTCGTGGACTGAATGCAGTCATGAAGTCAGATGCGCACCCGATGCCCCGGACGGATGAACTCCTGGACAAGTTGGGAGGGGTGACCTACGACCAATTGACCTGACAAAGAGGTATTGGCAGGTAGAGTTGATGGACAGAGCTAGGGAGAGGTTGGCCTTCATCACTCCAATAGGCTTATTTGAGTTCAAAGTAATGCCTTTTGGAATGAAGAACGCCCCGGCCACTTTCCAAAGTTGGTGAACCAGGTATTAAATGGTGCTGAGGAGTACGCCATGGTGTACCTGGATGACATTGCCATCTTCAGTACCAGCTGGGAGGAACACCTGTCTCACCTTAGGGAAGTGCTGGGCAGAATACAGATGGCCGGGCTCACTGTAAAAGCCAAGAAGTGCCAGGTGGCCATGGGAGAAGTGGCATACCATGGGCATGTGGTAGGCCGGGGACAGCTCCGTCCTAACCAAATCAAGATAGAGGTAATCCAGGCATGGCCCAGACCAGAAACTCAGATGCAGGTCAAGAGTTTTCTCTGGACAGCCAGGTACTATAGAAAGTTTGTACCCAATTACAGTGCCCTGGCTGCACCCCTATTTGACCTGACAAAGAAAAGGATGCCAAAGAAAATCACCTGGGGCCCAGCCTGTGAGGAAGCCTTTACCAAACTAAAGGAGGCACTGTGCAGTGGTCCTGTTTTGACAAGTCCCAACTATAGTAAAACCTTTATAGTTCAGACTGACGCCTCAGACGTGGGTATTGGAGCAGTACTGAACCAGACATCCAGCGAAGGGAGGGACCACCCCATAGCCTACCTGAGCCGAATGTTGCTCCCCAGGGAGCAAGCATACTCCACGGTGGAAAAGGGGTGTCTTGCCCTAGTGTGGACCCTAAAGAAATTGGAGCCATACTTGTATGGGCAGCCTTTTGGGGTGCAGACTGACCACAACCCCTTGGTTTGGCTGACGCAGATGGGGAACAACAATGGCAGACTGCTCAGATGGAGTCTTGCTTTACAAGGGTATGATTTGAAAATTGTACATAGTTCTGGAGCCAAGAATCAGAACTCAGATGGGTTGTCCTGTGTGTATGAGGAATGAACTGATGTGAGAAGCTAATCCCATGTAGGGGGATAGCTCCCCAAAATTCAGTCTCGTTGGGGAGGAATTGTCACACTTGGACCACTGATTCTGATCCCTGTATAATTTTTTGTTGTAAATATAAGAAATTAATGTATGATGACTGTGTAGAGGAAAATGCTGTCTTACTGGAACTGACACATCAAGACCCCCCAGAGATAAGTTCAAAGGACAGGACATAGCTAAACTGCAGATATCTGGGGTGCAATTACCTTGTCAATTTGCTTTCATCCCAGGAAATAAGATTAGTCATTCATAATTCTCTCAGGGAAATCCTTTGACTTGCAATAGTTGTCAGGAAGAACCTGTGTTGGGAGGGGTGTCAGAGGGAAGCCAGAATGGACATTGAAGAGAGGTTGATGTCTGGGCCAGGGAGGACCCAGACGAATTTAGAATACCCAATATACATTCCCAGGGAACCCTTGAATTACATCAGAGAGACCTCTGATGTATAGATTCCAAGGCCCAGATGAAATTAAAGAGGCAAATACACTTTTGCTTTGAATACAGTGACTTAGATCAACGAAACTTTTGAGATGTATGTGTAGCAGAGCACAAACTGGTTTTGTCTGATTAACCTGTGGTGGGGAAAGTCAGTGAGGTCACCTATTATATATTTTTTTATCTTAATTGGACATCCTGTGATATAAAATATAGATTTTGTTATACCAAGGTGGAGTTAGATGACCTCAGAGAGAAGGCAGGCTCAAGACTCTTCTTAAGCCTATTGCAAACCTTGAAACACACAGAAGACAATATTTTATTTCTGACTGAAACAAGGACAGCAGCACTGGAAGATTCAGAAAGTAAGGACTGTAGACAAGTTTAGTCTGAGAGTTATTATATGTAGAATCTGCACTTTTAACTTATTTGTTTTAAGGCTGTATGTGTGGGGATATTTTGTTCTGTTATGTTTTCTGTTTTCCTATTTTAAAGTAAAGATATATATTTAAAAACAGAAACTGCCTGGAGTGCCTTGACATTTCTTTTTATTTAAGTAGAGCTTAGAGTGGTTATAGTTAACACTGTGTTTAACCTTATTGTTATACCAAACTGGGAAACAGATAGAGTTCTCTAAAGTCTTGCATAGAGTTCTAATGGTTCATTTGAAAGACCTGGTTGGCCGGCCCGGTGGCGCTGAGGGTTGAGGCACTGGACGCCACACCTCGTACCACGCCGGCGACCCGGGCTCGGGAACGGACTCAGGTCGTCGGGGGTCGGCCGGGAGGGAGGATCGAGCATCCCAACGGAGCCTCCTCCGAGGGGATTCCCAACCCTGAACTGTCGGTGGGAGCACCGGCACTCGGGAGGTTGTGGCTCCGTTACTGGAGTCCAAGGGAGGGGGGACGCTGTGAGGCGCTTGAGGTAGGCGTGCGTCAGCACGTCGCCCCTCTAGGACGTACGTCCTTGTGTGCCGCTGTCCCAGGGGGTGGGGGGAATTAGGGGAGAACAGCGGAAAAATGGTGTCCTCAGTGTCCCTAGATGAAGACTGCCCATCCCGAGCCCACCTAGGACAGACCCCGCTGTGCAAGGAAATAGGAGGAGGTAAGGGCACTCTAGGGGCAGATCCTGAAAGGGGGGCTTCGGCGTATGTGCAGTCGGAAGGAGGGGAACACCGGGGACAAGGAAGGAGGATAAAAAAAAAAATAAAAGACCTGGTTGGGTGCCCATAAGCAAAGATATCTGGCCCCTCGAAGACAGAATTATCTGAGCCTGATAATTGGGTATGCTAACAAGCGGTTATCAGTTTGAATCCCTCCAGAACTTGAGACTAAGGTGACTTGAACCCACAAAACAGACAAGAGGGTTACCTTATACTGTTCACTGTCCACAAATCATACACTCAGAGGCTGGCACTTTGGGAGTAGAGGGCTGACTGGCTGAGTGAGTTTGTGACAATGGGTACACTATAGAAGAATGGGGTGAGCATTAGAGCTGATGACCCCAATGCACACCTCCAGTGCCTGTTGGTGTGTGCAGGGTGGGGGTGGGGTGTTAGGGTTGGAAACCCTAATGCCACATTTCCCTACTTTTGTCACTTTAACCCTAGCTAATGCATTAACAGAGCTTTTTGCAACTAATTAACATATACATGATAAGAATGTGGCGGTATTAACATATAAATGATCTCCCTCTTGTTAATGCAGCAAATTATTTTGTTTTAGTCTCATAGCAGAACATCCTTCATTTTTCCTTTTTTTTTAAGAATTTAGTATTAAAAACCAGGACTATCCTGGTCAGATCAGGACAAGTGGCAACCATGCCTATGCAGCTTGCCCTTCTCGGTGGGTTGAAGATCACAAACAAATTAGATGCTACTTTATTTTAATCTTGTGCTAATAATCAAATAAGGGTTTTCCATTACAAATAAGGGTTTTCCATTACAAATTGTTGTTCATACTAACTGTGTGGGGTTGTACCAGTATGTTTTCTTTCATTTATTGTATATGCTCCTTTGTAACCTGGAGTGGCCACTTCCTGCAGCAACCACCCAGCCTTTTACTCCTACTTCTCATGCACAATCTTGAACCTGCAGGCATGCCCACAGGGTATAGTTCACTGGGCCTGGCCACTGCCTGGTGAGGTAGCTGTCCCTTTTGTCTAATGATCTCCAAAGGTGAAGGTGGCCAGTCATGGAGACCAATGCCCACGCATGCCACCATCAAGCCACTGAACTCTGGGGGTATTTCCATGTTCTAGTCCCAGCCTCCTATGGACATCTCTGTGCAAGGGAATCCAAACATGTGTATGTCAAAATGTGCCATTGTGGAGCTCTGCAGATGTTTGCCTCTTCACAGAAGACTCCCACTCCACTACCACCTAGGGCCACCCATGTGGCAGGGTAATATGTGGTTGTGCACACCGTCCCTCACCCTAGGAGAACAGTGTCCTCAGTTACAGTCAGTCTTCCTCTCTGTAGCTAGCTCTCTACCACCCAAGTTTGTTTCTGAACCAAAATCAGTAGCACCTAGAGTGGTAGCTCTACCACAGCACCAAATGGGCCTGCCCACCGGTGTAAATTTTTCAATACTACTCCTTTCTGATCACTCAGGCTTGTAATATTCTGATGATGTCATTTAAATCACTACAGCAGTATCCAAATATTTCTACTACTCCAACCCTTTATGATGATTTCTGTAAAACGTTTTTTTCTTTAAAAGTAATGAAATGAAATTGTTTATTCTGTCACACTCACTACTACTATGAGGTTTAATTGGACTCTTTCAGTGGGAGGAGACCTTGACATCATGTTGCTTCCCATACAAACTCAGAGTTCTGAGAGGTCATGAAAGAAAACAAGTACCAAAAACACCATACGGTGTGATGTACTGTATCAGTAAAAGCTTGTACGCATCTCTAGTTGTCATGCGTGTACTTTTCTGCATTTGGTCAAGTTTATGGTTACATTCAGTCTGAATGATTCAGCTACATGATGTTATTGATAAGACCCTAAAAATGTCTGCACACTGCAACAGGGCAGTGAGCAAAAGAAACAGAATGCTGGGATGCATAGGGAGGGGGATAAGCAGTAGAAGTCGGGAAATGATCCTCTGTACAGGTCACTGGTGTAGAGACATTTGGAATACTGTGCAAGGTACTGGAGACAATGTCTGAGGAAAGACTGCAGCAAGGTGGAGGCAGTGCAGTGCAGGGCAACTAAGATGGTGCATGGCCTTGGGGATCTGACATACGAGGTGAGGCTGCAGGGCTTAAACATGTACACCTTGGAGAAAAGGAGGGAAAGGGGTGACATGACTGAGACATAGGAGTACCTGCATGGGATAAATAGAGTACATACCAAGGAACTATTCTCCTTAAGTTCAAACACAGGGACAAGAGGTAATTCACTAAAGCTGGCGGGGGGAGATTCAAAAGGATGTCCGGAAGCACTTTTTCCTGGAAAGGGTAGTGGATAAGTAAAATAAGCTATTAGAAGAAGTGGTACAGGCTAAGTCAATCAGCAGCTTCAAGCAGAGATGGGACAGGCAGGTATTTTTTGTTAGAAAAGATGGACAGTAAAAAAGGGGAGGATTGCTAGTAGGGTAAGGCAGAATAGTTAGGCATGGTGAGGTGACTAAAGGGGCCCAGTGCCTTTTTTTCAGCCATCAGTGTTTATATATCTATGTATCTCTATCTCAGTGGTAGGGTGTTTAGGGCTTGGCACAGTGTTTTGGACCTACACAAGCCTGGGTTCAGTCCCCAGTGTGAAATAGTCTCTTTCTTATTACAGTTTATGCAGTATGACAGAAATTGCTGGATGTCATTGCTGATATCAGTAACAGAGTTTCAACAAGGGTTGAATCAGATTTTCAGAACTTTAAACTGTTACTTCTACATTGCAGTCAACTTAATTAGTTCTGAATGAAACTTTGAGGCTTGTCTAGGTTTGAATGCAACTTGGTGGAAAGCATTACTTTCAGCTGGAAAGAGTTCATTACTAAAATCCACTGCAGCTGTGTATGAGTGGGAGGTCTGCACTCACTGCAGGATGTGCTTTATCACAGCATGGAACTTTTGTTTAGAAACCTTCTTTGTCACCATGTGCAATGATAGCGCAGTGGTAGAGCACCAGAGCAGTAGTTGAAGGGGGCCTGGGTTTGATTCCCAGTCTGGACATTTTTTTTTCTGTCTCATTATAGTTTATGTGGTATGACAGAAATTGCTGGATGTCATTTCAGCAAGCCTTGAAGCAGACTTTAAGAACATTGAACTGTTACTTCTTTGTTGAAGTAAACTTAATTAGTTCTGGCTGAGACCTTGAGGCTTGTCTAGGTTTGAATGCAACTTGGTGGGAATCATTACTTCAAGGTGGCAAAGAGTTTATTACTAAACCCACTGCAGCTGTATATGGAGGGGTGGATCTGTACTCAGTGCAGGATGATCTTTCTCATAGAATGCATCTTTTGTCTAGAAACCTTCTGTCTCACAGTGATGAATGACTGCACAGCGGCAGAGCAGTAGGATAGTAGTTGAAGGGAGCTTGGGTACAATTCCCTATCTGTAGCATTTTTTCTTTCTCACTACAATTTATGTTCTGAGCATGTGGTGGAATGTTAGTACAGTTTTAGCATACCAATACCTTAGTTGGGAGAGGGCTGAGATTTAATTCCTAGTTGTGGACATTGTTTTCTTTCTCACTACAATGTATGTTGTTAACATGCATCTCTTGTCCAGAAATCTTCTATCTCACCATGTGGAACTATATCCCAGTAGCAAAGCACCAGGATGGTATTTGGGAGGGGGGCCTGAGTTTAGTTCCCAGTCTGGAACATTTTTTCTTTCACACTACAGTTATGTTGTTAGTATGTGTCTCTCTCTGGAAACCTTCTGTCTCACCATATGGAATGATAGCACAGTGGCAGATCACCAGGACAGTAATTGGGACAGGTCTGGCTTCAATTCCCAAATGTAAAAATGTTTTTCATTCCCAATACAATTTATTTGTTTGTTTAAACTTTGTATTTATAACCTTTAATAATAACCACAATTACATGGAATTACATGGTTCTAAGTACAAGACAACAGATAAGAGTCAGTTCAAAATGAGCACATTAAGACACTCTTGTTCCTGCGTTCCACATAGTGGGATAATAGCTTAGAATACACAGCGAGCACTACAGTTTATTTTATTAGCATCCATCTATTGTATGACAGAAATTGTTAGATGTTATTGATCATATCAGTGACAGGTCTTTCAGGGCTTGGAACAGGTTTTCAGACCACGGAACTGTTAGTGACCCAGGAATGAAGAACATGGAAAATGCAACTGTCACACTTCACAGGGATTAATCAATCACGAGAGACTAGTGGAGGCTCATCAATCACAGTTCATGAGACCTTTTGGTTTTTTTACAAAAGATCATGCTGACTCCAGGGGTCTTAATTCAGGAACTGGTAGGGTAAAAGTTCAGATGTTGTGCCTTGTGTAGGATGTGCTTGCTTATTCTGTGAATTGAATGAGTGTGCTTGTATGAATGTGTGTCAGAACTGTGCAGAATCTGTGTATACATTGTGTGGCATGATGTGATGTCTTCTACTATACAAAAATGACACAGCCATTCCCTAGTGCCTTTCAGTACCATTGGTACTTTGAATTTATACATGAACATGTATTTTGCTAAAAACATAGCTTAAAACTAAACAGAAAACAAAGTATCTTTAATCATCCCCAATTTTTATGTTTTTATTCGTAATTTGTTTTTCTTGCTAGGAAAGGCACACTGAACCAAAGTTTGTTTATGGGTAGCACCCACAAGAGAATTAAGTACAGGGAGGTTAGATGTCTTACTCAGGGTCATACAGACAAATGGCGGTTTAAGGATTCAGTCCCAGGTCTGCTGGATTTTTGGTTTGTCACCTATGTGCTCTAACCACTTGGCTGTACTGACTCCCTTACATTATGTTCATCTCTACAGGTTCAGACAACAGTGCGTTCTGCAGAAAATTCTTCCCAGGAGATTCCGAATGAAACTAGTTATAACTTTTGGTACCATTTTGGCAGACTCTGGGAACGCCATTTTCTTTAGAAAAATAGATTCTATTTGAAAACATAATC
This sequence comes from Neoceratodus forsteri, assembly GCA_016271365.2. NCBI lineage: Eukaryota > Metazoa > Chordata > Ceratodontiformes > Ceratodontidae > Neoceratodus > Neoceratodus forsteri. The sequence goes on along the minus strand of CM028132.1, from coordinate 344,222,579 downwards.
AACTCTTTTGAGATGACTATATTAGGTGTATAAAAGTGAAATCCCTAAAAACAGCCCATGTGACAAGAGCCCCGAATGCTTGGGCATGGGGATTTCATTTTAAGTCCCACGTTTGTTTTTTTTCTTTAACATCTTCAATCTCAAGAAGGTCTGTCTCCCACCCACCTGAAGAAAGCCAAGCTGATGTTTTTCTACACCCGTTACCCCAGTTCAACAACCTTAAAGATCTACTTTCCTGATGTCAAGGTAAGCAATCTCAACAAGGGCACTAGGCTGGTCTTTAACAAAACTGCAAACCCGTCCATCAGAATATATAGAGACAAAAGGGAATGAATATTTAAATGCATTTCTAACCATTAATTGATTTATTTTTTTAATTTTCTAGACCAAAATTATGCTGAACATAACATTATTCTTTTCTTAAGGGTCCTGGAGGAAGCAGTTTATTGGCACAGGACATACGTCAAGCACAATATAATCCTTGCATCAGTTGACAATATGGCAATGTGCATAAACCCAACATACAGCAAATGTCTTATATTTGCAACTTAAAGGAAAATTACTTGCAAAAATTATAAAACAAATGTTGTGCATTGGGTTATTGTTTCTCGGATTGTTCCTGGCATTCTGTTCTCTGTGTCCGTGGCAAGCTTTTTTTTGTTTTTGTTTTTACTATTCCCTGCCAGTTTTGTGGACCCCTGGGGATAACCATACAGGATTCTTTTATTGCTTTTGATCTGTCTGGATCCTTTAAATAAAGGGCATCTGGTGAAAATAGCACTGTAATAACAGTGCAGGAAGAACAGCGTGGAGAAAAGAGCGTGGGGAAAAATAGAGGATGCGGCAGGACAGTGCGGGTTAGAAACAGCGCCGTTCTGACTTGAGCTGTTCTCCCCCATTTTAAATGCAACCTGGAGTATGTTTATCTTTTAGGAGGGGGTGCAGGAGGTGGGCATTACACCTGGCACTTCTCTTGATGTTTTCCCTGTCCGCTCTTCTGTACCATCGCTGTGTTGGTACTTGCTGTTTTCTCCGTGCTGTTTTCGTTCATGCTGTTATTACAACACTATCATCTCCTAGTACTTAAATAAAGAAGCCCCCTCCTCCCCCACACTCAGCACCCAAATTGTATCCCCCAAGCACCCATGTTTAGATTAATTTAAACTCCAGCAATGGGCGGCCACGACCCACCCACCTCCATGTGGTTCAACTTTCATCAGTGCTTTGTATTTACTCATTGATTGTCCCTCCCCAACTCTGGTAGCAACACCTTGTAGTAGGACACTCAGTGCAGGCACAGTTAGGAACCTTATAGCACCTCCTCTGCACACATGCACTCCCTGTTGTAGCCATTATGCGTAAGCGGGGAAGAAGGTGACCAATGCAGCCTGCCCTGCTCAGTTTATGGCTTGCTGCCTTCTTCTGAATGAAGACACTCATGCTTGCTGGTGTGGTAAAACCAGCCGATCATGTTTTACTATGCAAGCAATCACTGGAGTATCTTCATTCAGGAGAAGGCAGCTGGTCATGGACTAAGGAGGGTGAGTTGTGTTGGTCGCCTTCTTCCCTTCTTGCATGCAGGTGCAGCATGGTGGGTCTGCTATGTGCATGCTGATACAGCATGGGGGGGTGCTATGAGGGTCTTGACTGTGCCTGCTATAAGTGTCCTACTAGATGGGTACTGCTACCAGGGTGGGGGAGGGGAACAATCAATGAATAAATACAAAGTGCTGATGAAAGTCAGCGACCAGCCATGGAGGTGGATCTATTGTGCTGGCCACCCATCCCTGGGGTTAATTTTTATCAAAACCTGGCTGCTGGGGGGGGGAGGAGTGGCATTTGGATGCTAACTGAGGATGGGGGATGGGGGCTTAATTATTTAAAGGGTCTGGGCTAGGAAGGGGGGCTGTTGGCTTTCCTTTTTATTTTTTTTAGCATTTCCTGAATAGGGATGAATAGTGCCCTAGTCGTGGCATTTGGAAAATAATATTCATTGAGTGCACACCCCTAAGAAAAACCCAGTGCACTGCATGTGTTTTTATAATTTTTGCACACAGTTTTCCTTTAATTTTTTTCTGTAATGTACTATTGTCTAACAAAAGTGAAACATGATTTAAGATAAAACATTTCCGTTTCAGAACAACATTCCTAATATTTTGGACTTAGAACTACTTGTCCGGCTTTTTGGGGCTCGGTAGACACATGATTTTCCTGACTATGCTCTTGAACATTAGTTATTTTAATACATTTGTGACTTGTGATAGAGAATTAAGAGAGGAAACATGTTTAAATAGAATTTAAGTACAAAAGTGAGCTAATGCCACAATCTTCTCTAAAGAAAAAAGATGCAACTGCTGTTACAGAACACTGCAGGGCTCTTCCTTTAGTGACTTTAGTGTCAGTCAAGGAGGGATTAACCCATGACAGAGCATGAGTTTACTGAGCATTAATCCATGTCTGGGGGGGTTGTGAGGCATAAGACTGCAGGCCGAGTGACTTCAACCACCCATGCATGAATTAATGCTCAGTAAACCCATGTTCTGGAGTGGGCTAATCCTCTTATAAAATGGGCAACTTTATTTTAGAGGTTTACCTAAGTAGATATTTTAAAAAAACACTGTTTACATGCATTTGTAATAAAACAGTGCTTCCGCCTAATGGGGTTTTCCTTATTAGGATGCTGTAGTTGTAGTTCTCCACTAGGTGGATTTATTCTAATGAGGATGCTGTTGTTGTAGTTTGTTTTACATGTTTCTCTGGTGGAATGATCACAAAAGGTCACTTTACATTGCTGTCACTCAGGATTTTGTAGTGTGGCAAGGCAACTGTGGGGTTACACAAATTACTCCGTGGATAGGTGACCTGTTTTGCCAAATCAGAATACAGAATTTTCAGCACCCATTTTATAATACAAATTACTCTGTAACTACTACCTGACTAATCTATAGTTACATAGTACAGTTACATTAGATGTAGTCCCACAAAATGCTATACACTACTGACAGCATTACTTATGTATGTACTGTACAAATGGCAGTCACATTTGCAACGTGGGCTAAACATGGAATCAATAATAACAAATGACCTTTTGTATATAGAACCAAAAATGTTCGTATGTTGTGACAATATAAAAGAACTGAAAACAAAGTGAAAATTATGATACAGTGATGTATTAGTTACATGGTGATCGTACTGCCCATGTTGTGAAAGATAAATGATTCTTTCAGTGTGTTATCTGCAAGAACCCTAAAAATCTTTGTTAAATATCATCTGAAATCTTCCTAGCTGGAGTGTTTGCACAGTCATCAAGATTTAGGGTCTCTGACATTTAATGCACTCAGTGGTACGCAGCACACCAGAGAGGCAGTCTGGAAAAACAATACTGCATAGGATCCAAAATGATGTGAGAAAGAACCAAATATCCAAATTGTTTCAGGTCTGTGTGTTTCTCCAGACCATACATATACACTTGTAATTCTTAAACCCTGTGTAAAGCATAATGGGTATGCAAATATTTGTGTGGGGACAGGCTGAGAAAAAGGTTATGGCCTCAAGACTGTTACGCTCTATGAGAGGGTTCTTTCTATTTCGAGCTCCTTTTCTATGAGAGTGAAATTAACTAATCCTATGCTGCAGTGCGCTACTCTTTATATCTGCCTATGTATCTGCTGCTTTCATTTTCTTACTTGCATGTGGGTAGTAAAGTACTGTTAAACCACACCTGGCTTGATAATTGATAAACATCTTGACTTTTCTAGTCATGTGGATGCAGTTCACAAGAAACTGCTCCCCAAGCTGGGTGCCTTATACAAAAATCATGAATGCATTCCCCTATCAGCCTGGAGAGAAATTCTGCTGAGAATGATACTTCCAACATTTGACTATGGTGATGTAGTCTACAGTGCTGCCCCCAAAACAAGCTTAACCAGACTAGACACCCTCTTCCACTCCTTCTGCTGCTTCATCCTTGACTGCCCTCCCTGTACTCACCACTGTTCCTTATACCAGTGCCTGGCACTCCCTTCCCTCACTGATCACCACCTGTCTCATTGCTCTAATTTTATTGGCAAGTTCTGGCTCAGTGCATTCCCTTCTTATCTACTGGCATCAGTCTCCCTGCCTCCCTCCACTTGTTCCCTAAGGAATAGCCCTGCCCGGACCCTTGCTATCCCCTCCAGGTCTACTACTTCTGATCAAGCATCCTTCTCCTACCACTTGCCCAAGCTTTGGAACTTCCTTCCCACCATCATTCATAATGCTCCCTTGTCCCAAGTCCTCTCCTCACTCTTGCATTCTCACACTACCCCCATATGCAACTGTATCTAATCTCTTTCGTTGGCTTCCAACATCCTCCCTTCTCCTTGTACCCCCGCCTTTCTCCGCCTCCCCATTCTTCCCCTTTTAGTACCCCTTACTCCCACTCCCCTTACCCTATGTCTATTGTACCAAGTCAGCTATGTAAACTGAATGTAATAACTATGTATCAGTACTTATGTTGTGTATTAACGCTGCAATCCGTATTGTAGCTCTTGTTTTGCCTGTTGTTTCTAATTGTGTTATACTCTATATTGTTTTGTACTCTGTATTATCCCATGTCCCTTCCCCCCTGAACACATCTGGAAATGAGCAATTCTGCTTAGTATGTCTTCTTGGTGAAACATTTCAATAAATAAATAAATAAAACCATGTCCTGTCTATTTTTCAGTATTTATAATATGCTTATGTGTAATTTCTAAAAATCAGAAACTATCTCAGTAAAGCCTGATGATCATTTATTTTGGGTCTTCCTTCCCCCTTCTCCCTCTAGTTTAACCGTTGCATTACCTCCCAGCTGATCAAGTGGTTCAGTAACTTCAGAGAGTTCTTCTACATCCAGATGGAGAAGTACTCCAGACAGGCCATGAGTGAGGGAGTGACCAGTGCTGAGAAACTCACCATTTCCCGTGATTGTGAGCTTGCCCGCATCCTGAACCAGCATTACAACAAGTCCAATGACTTTCAGGTAGGAGTCCAAAAAACCCTTTTGCTAACATTTATCTTCTGTATTTCTTTCACTGCCTGTGATGAAACCATTATCCTGTATGCTGATGATGCAATGATTTTCTCTGACCCCTCCCTCTCGGAGAAACAACTGCAGGAAAGTTTCACACACTTTGAGGCCTGGCTCGTCTCACAGAAACTAGTGCTAAATTGCAAAAAAACAAAGACTATACTATTCATAGAAACATAGAAGTAGACGGCAGATAAGGACCGCAAGGCCCATCCGGTCTGCGCATTTCTTTTTCTACCTTATAAATGTGCCATCGGCCTTTGCTCTGTCAAATAGCCTATCTATTCATAGTCATTTGTATTGCTCCCTTATGCCTATCCCATGCCTGTTTGAAGCCCTGCACTGTATTCATAGCCACCACTTCTTGTGGTAAGCCATTCCATGCATCCACCACCCTTTCTGTGAAAAAGAATTTCCTCACATTCCGCCTTAATCGGTCCCCCTCTAATCTCATGCTGTGTCCTCTTGTCCTGCTATTTTTCTTATATTTAAACATGTTAGACTCTTTCACCTTGTTAATGCCCTTAAGGTGTTTGAATGCCTCGATCATATCACCTCTCTCCCTCCTTTGCTCAAGGGTATACATATTGAGCTCTGTTAATCTGTCCTCATATGTCTTCTGATGCAGTCCCTACACCATTTTGGTCTGCCTCTCTGGACTGCCTCAATTTGGTTAATGTCCTTGTGAAGGTCAGGCCTCCAATACTGCACTCAGTACTCCAGATGGGGCCTAACTAGTGTCTTGTAAAGAGGGATTATTACCTCCTCTTACGACTTGTGATACCTCTACTATTACACCCTAACACCCCCTAGCTACCTACTGCTTTAGAGGTCTGTTTGATGATTTCAGGTCATCAGTGATGATGATGCCCAAGTCTTTTTCTTCCTTTGTGACTGCTAGCAACTCCTCCCAGCCTATAGGTGGCTTCAGGGTTTTCTTCCCTATGTGCATGATCTTGCACTTCTTTGCATTAAATCCCAGTTGCCACTCTTCTGACCATTTTGCTAGTTTATCCAGATCTCTTCTCATCCTGCCCACCCCATCTGGATCATCGACTCTGTTGCAGATCTTGGTGTCATCTGCAAACAGACAAGCCTTACTATTCTACAGCACACATAACAAACATAAACACCAACAGTTGGCTATCAAAAACAGCTCGAGTGTGACCCTGGACCAGACACAGACTTTCAAGTACCTTGGTGTAACCCTAGACCCTACTCTGTCCTTCTCCAGCCATATCAATTCAGTTGTGAAATCGGTAAATATCTGTATAGGCCTTCTCTATAAACATAGACACTACCTGACACTGGACACCCTTAAACTAGCAATACACAGTGCTATTGTCTCCATCATTGATTATGGGCTTATTATCTATGGAGCAGCCACAGCTACAGTACTATGGTGAATCATTACAGCACTGAATGGGGCTGGCAGACTCCTTACTGGTGCTGCCCACGGCTTGCATGCTGGCGACCTCTATGAACAGTAAAACTGGCTGCAACTTCAGGGAAGGATTACTTTCCAAACCTGCCTAATAGCAAAAAAATCATTGATGGGACTCATGCCCCCTGGGGTTCAGTCTCTCTTAAGTCCAGCCAACCACTCCCGTTACATAAGAAGCTCTGACAACTATTTTCCATCTGTTCCCCACTGTCGCATCACCCAAGGCCAGCGGTCTTTTTCAGGTAGAGCTCCTAAGATGTTTAACTCCCTGGGCACGAACTCATCAACTTAGGCACCCTCTGCTCATTCAAACACAAGCTACATAAAACGCTTGTGTCCAGAGACACCTGTGACTGTTTCTCCTAACCTCCCTGGCAGTCGCTCCTGTTTTTTGCACCTCTCTACTATCCCCATCTCTGCCTGCCACCACCTTCCCCCCCATACCCCTGCCTCTCTCCCTAGCCCTGGTCCACCACCCTCCTCTCTCCCTCCTTCAACTCTTCCCCTCTCCCTTTTCTAATCTGCTTGCCCCACCCACTGTTGCATAAGTTCTCTGATCCTTGCCTCCCACCCACCTCTCCTTCTATCTCCCTCCCAGTTACCCCTCTATGCCCACTCTCTCTTCCCACTTTTCTATGCTGCCTGGCACAAGTGGCAGCAACTCAATTTTTCCACTCCACCTTTCCCTTTGATGTTGCCCTTCTGGTAGCTTTAATTCATGTTAATAACATTTGCTGTGACTCATCATTCTTAAATGTATGCTTGGTTGTGTTGTTTTAACTGTTAATTATAGTACCTGTAGCTTTTGGACCACGTATACCCTGTACTGAAATTTGTATTCCAACTGCTTGCCTGCTAATCTCACACAACTTGTACTTCTATTCTCTATATACTGACATGGAACCTTTGAAAAAGAGCCATTGATTCAAAGGTATTTATCCAAAATTCTAATAAATAAAATAAATAAGAAAGATGACCAGCCTTTGAATGTGTTCTACTTGAATGGATATTGATTCATTTAGAACTGTTACTCAAAGCTAAAGGAAAAAAAAATCAGCAGTTTTACATTACATAATGACAAATGCAGATTAAGCTATGCTAAATACACTAGAAAACTAACCCTAACTGAAATAATTACAGAATTTATTAAACAGTGGAGCACTTAAAATACATGGGTATACTGTCACATAATAACAAAGCATTATGATGATGGAAGGGAATTAGGGTCCATGTTTTCTGTCCCTTCTTTACAGCAGTGACTATAACAAATGTGACTTCCTAAGGGAACCCTAAGGAAAGATTATTGGCCTCGGTAAGAGAGATGACCAGTCCTGTTGAAAATAAACACATTGATGCTTTGATTCATAATGAATAATCTGTTTCAGATTCAGCTAGCATTTGTGAAATTTTTATTGATAAGCTTTCAGATATGACTAAGTATAAGGTTGCTTTTGATGAATCCAATGTAATTTCCCTTAAAAATTCAAAGAATCTTTCATCTAAGCCAACGCCTCCTTTTTAGTTTCGATCAGTTAAGCCCAAGCAGGTTTCAAAAATGCTCGAATGTCTCCCTCCTGGGAATCCAGTGATATGGGCGAAGCAAACTGAGTGACTCAGAATGAGCAATTTGGAAAGATAGCTAGGTACATGGATAGCGAAGTAGGGAGGGCAGAATAGCGAGTGTTGAAGGGATTAGTGAGTGTAGAGGGAGGAGGTTAGGTAATGGGTGTGAGCAGGCTGCTGCTGATCTGGCTGCTTGGTGTGGTGGTTATGGTCACTGTCCAGGGTGTGCATGGTCCCGGGCTTGGGAGTACATGTTGGCATGTACTGATTTTGGTTTTTGGTGTTGCTGAGTACTTTTTTTTTTTTACATAGCTCCCATTCCCCCCAGGTTGTTCTCCCACCCGTGGGTTGTCCCTCCCGCAACAGTCACCCCCTCCCATGTTTTCTTCCTTCCCTCAGTGTCCGCCCACCCTGGAGTTGTGAATCCTTAGTTTGGGGGGTATGGGGGGCTTGTCCCCTTCAATGGGGTGTGCAGGGTCAGAGCCCCTTGCATAAAATGCAGGTAATTTTATTGTTTGGATTGTCACTGGTGTTGTATCTGGCATAGTGCTGATCATCGCTTTTGTTTTCGTCGATTAGCACTCGCTCATGTGACAGTCGCTATTGAATATTTGCTGTTACGACATGAAACCCTCTTCTGATAAACATTCTGGCACCAATGGATTAGAACCCCATTTTCTTGAATGGATAACAAATTACATATTTTTTCCACTGCCAGCTATTTATAATTTATCACTAATTACAGTAGAGGTTCCACAACTGCGGCAAAACACAGTGCTCATTCCTATTTTGAAGTCAGGTTCACCAGAGTGTGTCAATAATTATTGATCTATTTCTATGTTATCTCCCCTTAGCAAGATATTAAAAAATTGTGTAAATGATCAGACGTGTACTTATTGTAATACGTATAACATCCAGTCCACAGAATAACATGGTTTTAGAGAAAAACATTGTACAGGAACAATGTTGATCAGGTTCACTGCCCACATCGGTCAAGCAATGGATAGGGTCAGCTCACTGATGTAGTCTTTGTGGACCTAATCAAAGCCTTTGACCTTGTTGATCATACTTTGTTACTAAAATGCTTAAGAAATGTGTGCCTGTGAAATCCCTCATGTAGTTGGTTTCAGAGTTACAGTATTTGAGCACCTGTTCTCTTGTAACAAGGCAACATGGTTTTACATCTAGCGAGCATGTTATACTAACTGATGAAGTACTGGAGGCACCATTTTAGGACTCCTGTTCTCCCTTTTTGTTAATTCGTTTCCATCTACCTTGGCTGATGGAAGCTGCACCACACACCGTGGGTCGCGAGGGCTGGAAGAGCCTGCCTTCCCCTGGACTGAACTCCGAGATCGCCCCCCCACCCCCCGGACTGCTGTAGGTAGGAATTGAGCAATTCGACGACACAGGAACAGTGCAAGCTCCTGAACAAAGGTGTGTTGTTCTGAACAAGGCATGTTTTGGTGCCAAACCACTTTTAAAAATGGACTTGTAACAAAGGACCCTTTTATGCGCCTTAAGAGTCGGCGCAGCACTGCAGATAGTTTTTGTTCAAGCATTTTTCTGTCATGTAACTACAGTTTCCCTGCTGCAAACAAGTTTCCTTAAGAGTTTGATTTTACTTAGTGAAACCTCTGTTGCAAACAAGTTTCCTTAAGAAGTCTGAATTTACTTAGTGAAGTCCCTGCTGCAACAAGTTTCCTTAGAGTTTGAATTTACTAAGTGAAATCCCTGTTGCAAACAAGCTTTCTTGAGTTTGAATTACCTGCCTGTTTTTTAAACAAGCAACTTAGTGCCTGATTTTTTTTTCTACTTATGCCTATATGAACTGTTTGAAAGTGTATAGTCTCCTACTTATTAATAGTGCAAGTAGACTCGCTTTGTGACCACTAAGAGATATTTCAATAAGTTCTTTGTCCTTACCTTAGCTCCGCCTCTAAATCCACCGTTTAAAATCTCTCCCCTGTCTCCTCATCTAGGGGTTTATTGGAAGCTGCACTGCACACTGCGGGTCGTGAAGGCTGGAAGAGCCTGCCCTCTCCTGGACTGAACTCCAAGATCTCTCCCAACCCCCCAGACTGCTGTAGGTAGGAATCGAGCACTTCGACCACACAGGAGCAGCGCAAGGCTCCTGAACAAAGACATGTTGTTCTACCCTGCCGGTACTGCGCACCTGCTCCCCACTGCCCTCACCACCACCCTTGGGTGGCTCTCTGATTTATATACGTAGTCACGTGTGGTGCAGAACCAATCAGCCCACTTTCCCACCTGCAGATTACATTTGTTCAACACTAGGGGGATCCTGCCTGCCAACACTTATCTCCCTTCCTTCTTCCTGTACACCAATATGTCTCTAGTAGTGTTCTGTATACTGGCTTTACTCCTCATGGTCCTGTTCCCCCCCCACTATCCCTGCAATGAATCTCTCCAGCACCATTTTAAGTGCACATCTACCAGAATCTTAGCCTCCTTGTGCACATCCCCCCACTGCTCCTAGCCTTCCCATCTGTTTTCCTCTCACCACTAATGCACCTCACACGCTGGACCACCCCATCACCCCTCCACACCCACCACTGACGTCCACCCCCTACCCCCTGTACACAGTAGAAGGTGGACCTTCTCTGTCCTAGTCATACCTGCCCTCAACTCCCTACTCATCCTCTGCACTGCACCCCCAGATCCTTGCATCTGCCCAAACACCTCTACCACAACCACTGTAGTCCTCTTCTCCATCTCATCACCTTACTCCTCATGCTGTCTGGGAATGTCCACCCTAACCCTGGACCTGGACCCGCTACCCCCCATAGCCCCCTACTGGTCATGGCCTCCAGATTGCCTCTATGAATATCTGCAGTCTCCCTAGGAAGACTGCTGCACTCCAGTGTTGGGTCTCCCAACACACGCCCGACATTCTTGCCATAGTGGAGACCTGACTCTCCCAATCAATTCCAGACTCTGCTGTCTCCTTCCCCGGCTTCACCCTTTTTAGAGAAGACTGTGTGTGTAAGCATGGCAGCGGATGTGCAGTCTACCTGCGTGACTCCCTCCTGGGTCACGTACTATCTACCCCCAAACTTGACCACGGTGCCCAAGCCATCACCCTAAATATCACCCCTGACCCAGGCCGTGGACCTCTTTACCTTACAACCACCTACATACCCCCACGGGCACAAAGTCTAGCTATCCACTCTCTCACTTACTATCTCTCTACCCTGCCACACAAAGCTGAACAGCTCGTCCTAGGAGACCTCAACATCAACTGGCTTGGCTCCACTACAACACACATTAAGGACAACTTCACAGCCCTTGACCTATCTCAACTAGTCACTCGGCCCACCAGATTTAACCAATCAAGTGGGTCGAGCTCCCTCCTTGATATAGTACTCTCCAACCACCCCCCACAAAATCAAGTCTGTTAACGTTCTAGCCAACTCCCTTAGCGACCAATCACCAATTCTCTGCTTCTGGTCCTCCCCCATGCTCAATCCTGCATACAAAGCCACCCCATCACTGCTTCTGCCCCAGGGACCTTAATAAGCTAAAGCAGTGCCTTGCCCAGCTTGACTGGTCCCCAATCTCCCTCGCAACTGATATAGATACTGCTCTAGCCTTCTTCACCAGTGCCTTCTGCAAGGCCTGTGACATCTTTGCCCCCGTCACCAACACCCACTCCAAGAGACACAATGCTGCCTGGATTTCCCCCTCTCTGATCCAGCAACTGAAGCAGCGGGATAACCTGTGACACACTGCTGTTGAGTCTGGCAGGACAGCTGACAAGCAAGCCTACAATCCCGCTCGCAACCAATGCACCTGGGCCATAAGACAAGCCAAGGCCAGTTACTATCAAACCACCTAGACCTCATCCTGGGGCTCTGCCCGAGCTTTCTGGGATAACATAAAGGAGCTTAATGGGAAGACCTGCTCTCCCCCCCTTCTCAGATGGCTATTAACGGCACAATTAATACTGACCTACCACGTGTTGCTGACTGCCTCAACACAACATTTTCTGACCTAAGTGCAGTCCTTCCTGCCCACTTCTTTTGACCCTATCCATGCATCCAACCTCCCAGCTATTTCCCGACCCCCATTTCTCTTCCTGCCCATCTCTCCCCATGACACCAAGCCACTCCTCCTAAAAGCCCTCTCCTCCCACAACCTGAGCTGTGACCCCCTTGATTCCAGGATACTCTGCCTAGCACTTGATGTCATGTTAGCCCACCTCACTGACCTTCTTAACCGATCCCTATGCCTCGGCCAATTCCCGCGCGCATGGAAATTGGCTGAAATTACCCCATCCATAAAAACGGAGACCGCACATTACCAAACAACTACAGACCTATCTCCATCCCCCCCAAAGCCCTGGAGATGATAGTATCCACCCAACTCGTGGATTATTTATCCAAGCACAACATACTATGCCCAGAGCAGCATGGCTTCTCTGCCCTGGTCACAGCACCACTACAGCCCTATTGGAGTTCTCCCACCAAATACACTCTGCACTTGATGCTGGGGAGATCGCCGGAGCAGTGTTCATTGACCTATCCAAGGCCTTTGACAGTGTGTGTCACCCACTAATGCTTGACTCCCTCTGTCAGCTGGGCTTCTCATCTGGCCCTCTGGCCTGGTTCTCCAGCTACCTCTGGGACAGATCCCAATGGGTAAAATTAAATGGTATCCTATCAGTTGCCCTACCTGTATGCTTTGGGGTCCCTCAAGGCTCCATCCTGGGCCCCACATTGTTCAGTCTCTTTTTAAACACCTTCCCCAACTCCTGCACAGGCAAAATGCTTCTATATGCTGACGATACAGTCCTGGTCGCCTCACATCCCGACCCACTTACACTCCAGAGCTCCCTGCAACTCATCTTTAGTCAAGCTGAAAAGTGGTTCCCCGACCATCGTCTGGTTCTGAACCTCAAGAAGATGAAATCTATGATTTTTTCACACCGCCAAAGTAACTCCAGAAATGCTCCCCTTCGCATCATCCCCAGCACCCTCCACCCCCTTGAACAGGTATCAACATACAAATACCTGGGCATCACCTTCGACTTAGTTTTCTCCTGCCATGCCCATCTTAACTGTTTGTCCTCTGCCATGAATGCCTGGATTGGACTCCTCTACCGCCACAAAGACTACCTCCCTAAGTTTGCCCTATGGCTGGCTATCACTTCCTCCATCCTGTCTTTGGTTGATTATGGACTCCCTACCTATGCAGCTGCTGACCCCACTGCCCTCACTAAAGTCCAGACCTCTATCAACAAAGCCTGCAGGCTCCTGACTGGCACCCCCAGCAGAACTCACACATGCCAGCTCTACTCCACCACGAACATACTCACTTTTGAAGAACGCCTGCAATACCACACCTATGTACTGGCAAAAAAGGCTCTAATTGGGCTCTCCCCCACAGGAGTTGCTACACCCCTTCAATGGGCCTCCCATTCGGTCATCACCCTCAATACAACCAAAGCCACCTTCCAGGTGCCTAGAGCTAGGACCTTACTCGCCCAAAGGTCTTTCCACTACAGAGCACCTTCCTGGTATAACTCCCTCGCCACGCACATTACAAACATCTCCAAAATCGACCCCTTCAAAATCGCCCTACGCAAACACCTCACTGCCACTTGGAGTTGTAAATGCCCATTATAGGGCTTTCCAAGAGCACCATTCTGAATCAATATGTCTCTTATAGTATTACGTATGTACTAGTTTACTTAGAATAGCTTGTTGTAGTCTATACACCATGCACTGCGACCTGTGTGCTCCACTGTGTCACTGAAAGTGGTTAGTTTTGTATGCTCTTCTGTATCTCACCTATTTTGCTCACTGAAATACCTTGCTTTGTATGCTCTTTTGTATCTCACCTGTATTGTTCTCCACTGTCTTGCTTCACAAATATGTTGTCTCCCCTCCCTGTGATGAGGTGCCTTTGTAAATGAGTCTTTGACTCAAAGGTTTGTAAATCCGATTTGTGAATTAAATAAATAAATAAAAATGTACCAGTTCAATTCTGTATGAATGTGATATTATTATTTGATGTTTCACTCAAGTCCAATTTGAACTTATCATGTTAATAGTATTTGTAAACAGGTTACTCAACACGGGACATTTTACACAGGTTTCAGTTCAGTTCAGTTTATTGAGAAGGGATAAGATCTGTTGAGCAAGTTCATTTGCAAGGATGTCCCTTGTACAACATACTCAGCAATATACATAGTAGCAAATCAAAACATAAAAACAAAACAATACATAGATACATGGGTTTAGAATACATCATTTGGATAATAACAGTACATTTAACATACACAATGAGCAGGGAATTATACAAGCTAAGACTGATCCAGTAAGACTGGATATAATCAACAGTATAGTATAGTATAGTATAAGTGTAGGGTGTTAATAAGACATCCCATACGAGGGACAGATATGAACTAGAGAGGCTGTATAAGGTCTTGAAAAGGGATTTAAATACAATGGCAGGATCGATATTAGTTTTGTTAGTAATCCTTTCGAATGCATTTAGTGAAATTAAAGCTTTAGTGTAGAATGGAGTTTATTCCAAATGGTGGGGAGGACATAGCTCATGGCTGCCCTACCATAACGGGGACAGAATTTGGGTACTTCCAAGGAAATATATGCACAGTATTTCCTAAAGGCATAAGCACTGTGTAACTGATGGATGGCAGAGATAATGTAAAGGGGCAGCTTATTTAGGAGTGCTTTATTTATCCAGGTATACTGTGAGTGTAAATAAGTCTCCTAGTTACCAGCGAGGTCCAATTCACCTCTTTATACAATATACAATGGCAGATTCTGGCCATAGCATTGGTTATGAAATGTATGGCGCGGTGGTATAGAGTGTCCAGTTTGTGAAGATCCGTGAATGCACTCTTGTTATTTATGATGTCGGCATAGTTCAGATGGGGCAAGAAAGTGGCCTGTACTATCCTGAGTCTGGAGTCTCAGAAGAACAGAGATTTGTTTCTAAAAAAGAACCCTAATCTGATTTTTAGCTTTCTGGTCAGTGCATGGATGTGAGAGGTAAAGGACAAATGAGAGTCAAGAGTGAATCCTAAATACGTGCAGTTATCTACCAGCTCGAGTGTACACCCTAGGAGTGTGGTTAAGGGAGTAGGTAGGCTAATAATGGGACAAACAGTTTGTGAGTTTGGCAGGGAGAAAAACATTATCTTAGTTTTTTTGGGCATTTAGCAATAATTTGGATAAAATTAGATTGTGCTGCAGCTTATTGAAGTCAGACTGAAGAGTTGAGCAAACTTGACTGTGAGATGGTTTAGATGTGTCTAGGATGGCATACAATTGTTTCTCATCTAAAACTAGGAAACATATTGCAATTTATATTCTCCTGCCTACTTTGACAGACAACTAATTATCTTCTCAAACATCTTACTGTCTGTCTTACAACATTTAAATTATACATACAATAACATTTATTATTTTGTTTTAAATGCTCGTTACAGAACTCATCATTGTACATTATATAATCTACTTCTGAACAGCCCAGACAATACCAATATAATGTATAGTAGAGCATTGTCTTGTATAGAATTCCATCCCTTTCAAAATGCCATTGTAGCACAATTCAAAGGTCATGGAATGTGATTGTACCCTTTTGTGGTACAACAGCATTCTGAAACCTCACGAGACTGCACAAGTCAGTTTCATTCTGAAAGTGAAAGAACCACTGTGTGGGCATTTCACATAATACAATACACTATAAAAAATACAGGATGTGCAACTTTATGCACAACCAGTATGTTCTGCAACCTCGGGGTTCTGATTCCGATGGACCTCTTAAGCTTCGGTCTCAAGATCAGAGGTAATCAGAACCTCCTCTGTGACAGAACGCACAGGTTGGCATAGTTGCCCATCCAATATTCTCTACAACACTTTCTTATAGATAAGTCTCTGAGATTGCACTCTGACTCCCCTTTATCTTTTTTATGTAACTTTTAAAAGAAATATTATAAACCTAAGATCTGATGATGATTTAATGCTCATTATACCCAAGGTGAGCACATTAATGGGTCAATGTGCATTTTCATTAACTGCCCCAAACTATTAGAATGATCTTCCCATAACTACTCATGCAGCTAATACTCATATGATCTTCAATACAATTCTAAAGCAGTATTTACTCACTAAATCTGTTTGCAGTTGTTAAACATGTATTTACAAGCTGTTTTATACATTGTAAAGTTTAATGTAATATTTTAAAATTTTTATTCCTGCATATTGCATGTCAAAATTATTGTATTTTTATATGACAACTCATAGCTGCCTTTTGTCAGCTCCAGTTCAGTAACCCTGCTAGCAGGCTATTTTACATGTTAATAACTCTCTTGGTGAAGAAATGCTTTCTTATACTACCCCTTGTTGGGCTTCCTCCTCAGTCTGAGTGCCCATCCCCTATGAATAATCCTCCCTTTCCTCCTCCTTCAGTATTCATAATACTGTAATCATGTCTTCATTTAGCTTTCTAGTTTCTACGCTAAAAAAATGTAAGTATGTCTAAGCTCTTCTTGTGGCTGTTTACCTTTCAGTTACTTAATAGCTTGGTGGCCATATGTTGGACCCTCTCAGTCTCTTCAAGGAGATTTCTACACCACACTGACCAGAACTGGATACAGTACTCCTGGTGCAGTCTACCCTAAGGCCTTGTACAATGGAGAATCACCTCTCTTGACCTGCTCCTACACCTTCTCCCCTTCATGTTGCATCCCACCATTATTTTTGCTCTCTTGACCGCAGCAATACATTAGTAAAATAGTAATTTATGGTCAAAAGGGACTCTAGGTTCATCATGTCTGCCTCCTGATTTGTAAGCAGATATGAATATGTATGATATGGCTGGCAATGTAGCCTAGATGTTAGATTAATTAGCTGTGAATGAGCTTGGTACATCCAGCATATCCAGGTTTGATTCCCAGAACCTCCACATACATACTATGTGACTCTGAGCAAGCCACATAACCACCCCAGTGCTCTTGGGTCACTAAAAACAGGCACTTGTGCCTATGGGCCTTACCTGATTACCAAAAGAGTAAAAAAAAAAAGTGAACACATTCTAATTTTTATTTATTTATTTCAAAGTTTGGTAACTGGGAGAGACACACTGAGCGGAGGCTTGTTTCCAGGTGCAAGCTGGGGGGGGGAGGATGATGGGGGAGTAGGCAGCCAAGCAGTTACGAACATGAGAAGAGCAATGACAACAGTTACAAGTGCAAAAGCTCAGTTGATAACAATTTAACAATTTAAAACAGTGACTATACACAGGTTGCTCACAGTTACACAAGGGTAGGCAGCATATGATTTAGAAGCTGAGTTAGGGTGAGATGAGCCCTCCTGTGAGAGAGAGCAGGGGCAGGAGTATGAGGACACTAGAAAAATAGGAGCTTCTGCTAAGATAGGAGAAACGGAGGCAGAGGAGGGAAAGGGAGCAGAGGAGTCATTGGATGGTGACAGGAACATGTAGGGGGTGGAGTGAGCCTTAGTAGGAATTTTAGGGATAGTAGCAAGGGGGCTAGATGAAGAGGAGAGGAGAGCAGGTTCCAAAAGGAGGGGGGATGGTATGGGAAAGCAGCTTGACCAGAGCATTAGGTTAGCAGGTTCCTGTGGACTTCGTTGGGGAGGCAGTCCTTATTACAGTATAGGATGTTAAGCTTGGGGTGAAGTTTGGAGTATATGGTGTCAATGTGGACTGAGAAATCTAATTTACTATCAAGTCACATGCCAAGGTATTGGAATGCAGGGACAATCTCCAGGTGGGTGCCACCCAGAGTGGAGAAGACTAGGGAAGGCGAGAGCCTTGCTAGTTTCTGGCTAGTATCAAAGGTCATGGTCACAGTCTTTTTGGTGTTAAACTTGAGCTGGTTGGCATGGAACCAGCATAACACATTGTGGAAATTGCTGTGGAGTGAGGATTCAACAGCAGATGTAGAGGGTCCTGATGACTAAATGTCTGTGTTGTCAGCATACATGCATATATGTGAGGAGATACAGGCAGAGGGGAGATAATTAAGAAAGAAGGAAAACAGTATATGACCCAGGTTGGAGCCCTGGGGGACTCCTGCCAGTATGGGGAGGGGTTGGGATAGCACACCACCCACCTGAACAGATTGCTGATGGTCCGTAAGGTACAAGTGGAACCATTGAACTGCAGGAGCAGAGAGGTCAGCTGAGGCCATTTTGTTCAGGAGGAGGGGTTGGGATACAGTGTCAAAAACCTTTGCATGATCAATGAAGGTGGCTGCCATGATATGTCCCTGATCCATCCCAGTAAGGATAGAGCCTGTTACATGTGGTAGGGAATAGATGGTGGATTGTTTTTTTTAATAAAGCCACACTGGAAAGGTGAGAGAAAAGAAGAGGAGTCTAGAAAGTCAACAAATCTAGAGTAAACTAGGGACTCTTGGAGTTTAGCAAGGGAGGAAAGGAGTGAGATCAGCCTATAGTTTCCTGGGGAGGAGGGGTCACCCTTCCCTTTGTGAAGAGGAAGTACTCTGGCAATTTTCCAGGCATGTGGGACCACACGGAGGGAGAAGAATAGGTTCAGGAGCTGAGTGAGTGAGTGAGTGAATGATTCTCCTTAACTGCCTCTGAATCTGTGCATTGGCCAAAATCTGAAAGACAGGAGGAGGTAATCTTGATCTGTACTGGATGCCCAGCTCTGTGCTGTAATAGAGCTATTGAATTGCCGGAGAGCAGCAGGAAGTAGCCTGTGACCTGTAGTTCTTTGCACATAGGGACGAACTACAGGTCGGGAAGAATTGCTGTCCTTTTTAGTTGTGGGCACTTATGTGGGCTGATAGCTGTTTTTGGTGCTGAAGAAGGTAGCCTGGGTGCTTTTTAGAGGGGAATTCAAAGGAGATTCAGGTGTTGTGTGTAACCGCAACCCATCTGTACTTCCAGGTCACGGCACATATATTGCTGCTTCAAGGCGAGCGTCGGCATTCTTCTTAACTGCCTCTGAACCTGTGCATCAGCCAAAAGCTGAGAGACAGGAGGAGGTAGTCTTGGTCTGTGCTGGACACCCAGCTCTGTGCTGTAATAGAGCTACTGAATTGCTGGAGAGCTGCAGGAAGTAGCCTGTGACCTGCAGTTCTTTGCATGTAGGGACGAACTACTGGTCGGAAAGAATTGCTGTCCTTTAATGTTGTGGGCACTTATGTGGGCTGATAGCAGTTTTCACTGCTGAAGAAGGTAGCCTGGGTGCTTTTAGAGGGAAATTCAAAGGAGATTCAGGTGTTGTGTGTAACTGCAACCCATCTGTACTGCCAGGTCGCGGCACATATATTGCTGCCTCAGGGCGAGTGTTGCGAGCATCTTGGTGCGTGTTTACGTGTGTTCAAGAGGGGACAGCAGGCAACGGTCCCAGAAAAGATTATAATAAAAGGCTTCCAGAGGACTACTCAATAAGAAGGCCATCA
The DNA here is from genome assembly GCA_016271365.2 of Neoceratodus forsteri. Taxonomy (NCBI): domain Eukaryota; kingdom Metazoa; phylum Chordata; order Ceratodontiformes; family Ceratodontidae; genus Neoceratodus; species Neoceratodus forsteri. The sequence goes on along the minus strand of CM028132.1, from coordinate 344,203,073 downwards.
AGAATGAGAGTGGGGAGATATTTTTACTTAGGTGAGACCTGAATATCTAAAATGAGAATGGAAAGCAGAGTTATTGCTTTAAGGTCAGGAGAGTTAGGAGTAAAGTGCAATATATGTAACAAATTTAGTGTAGGGGACAGTACTGGTGAAATAGAGTATACATGTCTACAATGTATTGAAATTAAGCAATTAAAGAATAAAATAGTTGGCTTGGAAATGCAGGTAAAGTGCTATCAAACAGCAGCTAGTAGAAAAGAAAGCTTACAGGAAGAGGAACAAGTAAATAGAACTGAACATAAGAGAAGTAGAGGCAATGAAGGCCTAGAGTTAGATTGTGAGCCTGATTCTCAGACGACTAATAAAAAAACAAAAAATTAACAAAGGAAGGAGGGCAATGACCTTCCAACTACCTTTAAAAAATAGCTTTGCTCACCTGTCAGAGACTGATGACTCAAATGGAGGGCATGAGACAGAGATGCAGGGGGTGGATAATTCAATGGGGGAAGTGAGTGACCTGGAGGAGTATATCCAAGAGAAACCAGTAGAAGCTGAATTACATTGAAAATCTAATGAAGGGAACCTAGTAGGACTGGTTGAAGAAGAGATTTGTTAACATAATACTACACAAAATGTTGAAAATACAGGAATGAATATTGAAGAAAATGTTGTAAAGGGAAGGATACATATTATAGGAGACTCCATTGTTAGGTACATGGATGCATACACAACAAAAAAATTTGAAAGACATAGTAAGTTCATATCTGCCAGGTGCTACCCTAGAAGGTATAAATGGCATGATTCCTAAAATGGTAAAAAAAGGAACAGATACCCCTCTAATCATAGTACATTGAGGAACAAACGACTTGTACAAAACCAGGAAGGAACAAATATACCTACAGTTGATGAATATAGAAAAAACAGTGCAGAAAGTAAATAGAGTAGTGATCTTCTCTGAAATCTTGCCAGTTCCAAAAGCAGGATTTAGAATAAACCAAAAGTTTAAAAGAATAAATAACTGGATGAGAAGGTGGTGTATGTTAAATGGCATAAAATGTATTCATTCATGGGAGGATTTTGATTTAAATACACATTACTTTGGTCAAGATGGTAGACATTTAAGCAGGAGTGGTTCAAAAGTACTGGGATTAGCATTTAAGAAATGCTCGGATTTACATTTAAACTAAATATATGGGAGGCAAGTATACACAAATTAACCGATGGGGAAAAAATCTCTCCATTTTATGGGAAGGTTAGTAAAGAAGAAAGGGAATAAATCTGCTATTGGCTAATGCAAGGATTGTGAAACCAAAGATAGATGAATTAAGGTATATCCTACAGAGAGACAGTATAGACATCTGTGGGTTGACAGAAACCTGGTTGAGATAGGACGATTGGCTTGATAACATCGAAGGATACAACTTCTTTCATAAACCGAGATTAGGAAAGATGGGGGGTGGGGTTGGGGTATATAGAGCTTCATATTTAAAGGCAAGTCCTATAATATTGGATAACCTAGGTTGGAACCAAGTAGAACAATTGTAGTTATCTATCTGGACTGGCAAAGGAAACATCTGATTAGGGATCTATTACAGAGCACCAAGTCTGACAGAGCAGGAAAATCATATCTTTTTGGATGTCTTAGATAGTGAGATGATAACTGACAAAACAATTATAATGGGAGATTTCAATTTCCCTTGGATATGCTGGGAAACTTTAGTTTATGAAGGGTCTCCGGAGGAAAGATTTGTGGAAATATGCCAGAATAACTGTCTGATACAAAAAGTGGAGGATAGTACAAGAAATCATAATCTTTTGGATTTGGTGTTATGTAACATGGATGGAGCAGTAAAGAAGGTACAAGTAATTGAACCATTAGGAATTAGGGACCATAATATGGTCAGGGTAATACTAAATGAAGATTCCCATGATATACAGGGGAAATCAGTTATAAGGAATTATAATAAGGCAGATTATATAAGCATTAGGAAAATCATAGGTACTTATGATTGGAATTTTTTACAAGGTAAATCGTTAGAGCAATCCTGGGATTTAATAGATGGAGTATTACAGTTATGTATCCACAAGTATGTTCTCCTAACAACAAAATATAATAAAAAGGGTAGGGTTCCAAAATGGATGACATATTTGATACATAAATTAATAAATAAAAAATAAGGCTTACAAAAGATTTAAAGAAAACGTGTCCCCCTATAGGCTAGCCAAATATAGGTCCCTGGTTAAAAAATGTAAAACCACCATAAATAAAGCAAAGGCAAAGTCAGAATTAGATCTTGCCATGAAAAAGGGAAACAGTATTAAAGAATTCTATAGTTATGAAGATAGCTTAAGAAAAAATAATAACACCCAGATCACTATTCTCAAGGATCGGGAAAAACAAGTAGAAGACGAACAAGGCATTGCAAATATGTTAAGTGCCTATTTCTAGAGTGTCTATATCCAGGATAAATGCCCACCTATTACAGAAAATAAAATGGATGGGGAAGTAAAAAAGGATATCCCAATCATAACTGCTGAACAGGTAAAAAGTAAGCTAAAGAAATTAAATAAATTAAAATCTGGGGGACCAGATGGGTACCACCCAGCTTTTTTGATGGAATTAGCAGAGGAAATCTCCACCCCATTGGCTGCCCTCTTTAACAAATCGCTAATTGAGGGAGTTGTTTTGAAAGTATGGAAGATGGCACATATTACACCTATATTCGAATTAGGGGATAGGTCTAGGCCTGAAAATTATCGGCCAGTAAGTATTACTTCTATTATTGGTAAAATAATGGAGAGCTTTTTGGACAAACTGCTAGAAAAAAATCTGAGGGATTAGAACCATCTGGATATTTCCCAACATGGTTTCTCAGGGGGGAGATCATGTACCACCAATCTGCTCCATTTTTTCGAGCCAGTGAGCCAAGCACTGGATGTGCGACTGCCAGTGGATGTAGTGTACTTGGATTATAGAAAGGCCTTTGATTCTGTCTCACATGATGTCCTGTTAAGCACTTTACAGCAGTTGGGAGTTGAAAACTATATTAGAAAGTGGATAGCAGCATGGCTGGATAATAGACAGCAATGGGCACAAGTCAGAGGCTACCTGTCTACAGCTGTGAGTGTCACTAGTGGGGTACCCCAGGGATCTGTACTGGGGCCAAGGCTTTTTAACATCTTGATTTCTAGTATGCAGGTAGATGGCAAGGCATGGATCTGTAAATATGCAGATGATGCGAAAATTGGTGCTTTAATAAATAATGAAGAAACCGTTAAAATATTTCAAGATCAAATATTTAGTTAGAAAGATGGGCAGAGGAACATAAGTTGGAGTTCAATATTGCAAAGTGTAGGGTTATGCACTTTGGAAAAAACAGCATCAGAGCACAATACAGATTGGGTTCACAGTCAATTGAGGCAAAAGATAAGGAAATAGATCTGGGGTGGTTATTACTGAGAAATTAGGCTTTGATATGCACAATAAAACTTGTACTAATTGAGCTAATGGAATTATGGGTAATATATTTCGTAACATCAAAAGTAGGAAGAGAGATGTCCTTGTACCCTGTACAGATCCCTGGTGAGACCCACTATGGAGTATGGTGCTCCTTTCTGTTCGGTTCAGAGTAATGGAGGAAGTAAAAGGGTGGAACGAGTCCAGAGACCGTTCACCAGAAAAACTGGTTCAGTGGTAGGATTGGAGTACAGTGTAAGACTGGAAACTCTGGGTCTTTTTTCTATGTCATACAGAAGGGTAACAGGAGATCTGTGTTATGTATACAGATCAGTGAGTGACGGAATGCTGAGAGAAGCTGCAGGTTTAAAATGGAAAGAGAATGTAAGGGTGGGTATAAGGGTTCATGAAAAACAACTAGAGGGAGAAAGATATAGGACAAATAGAAGAGGGAAATGGTTTAATCAGAGAGTGGTTAATGTTTGGAATGGGCTTCTGATACAGGTGGTGGGGGCCAGTAGTCTAACTGTATTCAAACATCTATTGGATGAATACATGAGAGATAGTAAATGGAATTTTGTCCACTAGTTGAGTGACGGGTCCGATATATGGCTCCTTGAAGCTTATGGACCTGTAATGATCTATGAACCTATGAATGCTAGTAGGAGCAGATATATGAAGGAGTTTAGGCTCCAGGCCATTAGGGCTGTATTTCAGAGGGTTAAGGGATGTGAGGGTAAGGAAGCCTTCCTGTGGGGAGACAGGAGGGAAGCAAAAGCCTTCAGATGAGATAGAGGAGGAATAATTTGAGGACTGACAGGATACACACAAGTGGTGAAGAATTTATTAAAAAGGGAAGCAACAGCAAGGTGATTGGAGACCAGGGATGTGTCTGCTTTAGGTGGGGGACTGGGGCAGTGGGTCAAATAAGGAGTGGATCACTTTCCAGAAACTGAAGGGAGAAATTAGGTTGGACTGAAGGTTGGACTTGAAACAGTGGGCCTTGCTGTCTGAATTGCCTTCACTAAGGTTCACTAAGGTTCGAGTAAGAAGCATTAGGCCGAGGCCCATATAAGCTCATATCGTTCAGCCATAATAAGATAGCTTCTTACTTGAAAACAATAGCTTATCTAGCCTATTTGTGAAAGTGTTTTTGTCTCACTAATAGAAACTTCCAATGGTAATGAGTTCAAAAGATTAACAACCCTCTGCAAGAAAAAAATACCCCCTCTTTACAGGAATAAATCTATGTCATGTTAGTTGTAATGGGTGACTCTGGTGCCCACAATTGTTTGCTTGAAATCCAGATCCAATTCTGACATTAAACATTGATCCTGCAAAACCTCCCATGTCAATGGTAGATCTCCACACAACCTTCTTTTCTCAAGAGACATGAGTCCCAGTTCACCCAACCTATCTCCTTAACTCAAACTCCTCATTCCATGTATTTGTTTGGTAATTTTCCTCTGTATTTTCTCACCACGTTATATCTCCTCTCTTGTATGGGCACCAAAATTGTGAGGAGAAGTCAAAATGTGGATGATTATAAACTCTATATAGTGGACGTATTCCTGCCTGATCTCTAGACTTACTATTCCTCCTCACTGCCCACCAAATTGTATTGGTTTTACTAATAATTTCTATTATTTGTTTGTTGAAACTTAAATCATCAGATATTATGACTCCCAAGTCTTTATTGTGTTGAGTCTTTACTGCAAAGGTAGTAATCATGTGTGGGGCTATGTAATCCCAGGTGCATCACACCACACTTATTTAGGTTGAACCTCATCTCCCATTTAGCAGCCCATTGTGAGAGTTTGTCTATGTCCCCCTGGATATGAGAAATTTCCTCATGGTTTCTACAGGGACCACCTAGTTTGCAATCATCTGTGTATTTTGTCACCCACTCTTACAGATGAGAGGATAGATCAGAAACAAATATCTGAAAAGCAAGGGGGCTAAATTCTGAGCCCTGCGGCATGCCACTAGACACTGTACCCCATTCCAAAAAATGTCCATCAGTCATCCCCCGCTGCACTTGATCAGTCAACCAATTAATAATCCAGTTAATGTGTCTTGAATGAATTTCCAGGCTGCCTAAGTTTTCAACTAAGGCCCAGTGAGGTACCAAATTGAAGGCCTTACTGAAGTCCAAGAATGTCACGTAACACGGAACTCTCATATCTAGGCTTAGACTTAACAGCTTCATAAAAGCAAAGAAGATTCATAACACATGATCTACCCTTTGTAAACCCATGCTGATTTTTATTGAGTTCACCTAGCACAGTCATTACCCTATCCTTGATTATACCTTCCATGACTTTAACCAATATTGGGGTAAGACTTATAGGCCTTCAGTTATTCATTTCCTGTTTGTCACCTTTTTTGAACAGCGGGACAACATTAGCTTTTTTTCAATCATCAGGTGTATTTCCACTGTTTATGCTACAGTCCAAGAGTAATTTAAGTGGCTGTGCTAGATGCTTCATCAACTGCACCCGCGCGTGTAAAATCGGGCGTATTTGTAACAGAGGCATCGGCGCAGCACCATAACCTAAGTGCCATGGTGGGCGCAGTGCTGGATGCAAGCCCTGTGCCAGGCTGTTTTCAATTATTCCATCTGGACCTGGTGATGAACTTAATTTTGATGTGTTTTAGTTTATTATTAATTTCTTATGGAGAATCTCATATTGTGAAAATGTGTCAGTGTATTTAGGCATTTTATTGTGCTTGACAAAACCTCACAGAAATGTTTATTCAACTATTTGCCATGTCGTTAAGTGTACTGACAATGTTATTATTTATACTCGGAGAGACAACCTTGCGTTGTGGCCTTTTAAGTGAATTGATGTAACTATAAAATACTTTACTATTATTCTTTGTTGCTTGAAGTGCTAATGTCTTTTCCATGTTTATTTTACTTTTCTTAATTTCACTCTTTCATTGTTTTTGGACTTTCTTAAAGGCTTCCCATCTCTTGGGAATTTTATGTGATTGGTATATTTTGTATAGTCATTTCTTTTTGGTAATCACTTTACTAATTTTCCTTGTTGGCCATTTAGTGCTTAGTCTATTATTTCTGTGTTTTTTTGATTTTTTTGGTATGTATTTGTTTGCAGTTTGAAGAATTATGTGCTTTAATTTGTCCCACACAGTGTCCATGGTACAGTTGCTAAATAATTTGTTCCAGTCCAACCCTGATAGTACGTCATCAATTTTTTTGTTATTGGATTTTTTATAAACAAAGATCTCAGGAGGCCGGCCTGGTGGCACTGAGGGATGAGGCGCTGGATGCCACAACTCACGCTACGCCGGTGACCCAAATTCAGAAACAGACTCGGGTTATCAGGGATCGATGGAGTGAGGGAGGAGCATCACAATGAATGCTCTGCTCCCTCCGGGGAGGGATACCAGGGGTGCCCTAAGCACCTGACATCCCAAGAGAGCTGGTGGAAGCACAGGTTCCTGAGGGCTTGGTGACTCTGTTTGGTAGAGTCGGGGAGGGGGGATGTTGTCAGGTGCTTGACATGAGGCATGCATTAGCATGTCACCTGTCTGGACGTATGTCTTCATGCCAGCGTTCCAGGGGGATGGGAAAAAATAAGGGAGAAATAATACAAATACCCTGGCCCCACAAGCAGAATGAAACCTGGGGCAGGGTTGCCTTGGGGAGTGCCCTGGCAGATGGAGTAGGAGAAGGTACGAGGCCTCCTCTGAAAGCCATGGGAGCTGTGCAAGTTAAAAAAAAAACAAAGACCTCAGTAACGCTGAAGAATCCAGTGTGACCAACATCAATCACAAATTTGACTAAATTATGGTCACTATTTCCAAGTGAAGCTTCAACTACACAGTTTTTAATTTTAACATTTCAGTACCTAGTGTAATATCCAAGATGTTTTCATTCTGAGTCAGATATAGTGCATACTGTTGCTCGCTGAGCTCTTCGCAGACAGTAAGAAAATGTTTACTTATAGAAGATGTTGCTATTTCATGCACCCAGTCAATATCCCTGAAGTTAAGATCCCCAGTAAGAATGACTTCCCTCAAGTCTGTAGCAGCCTCAATCTCTTTTATAATTTCTAATGTAACATCAGATAATGTATCTGGGGGATGATAACATAAGCCAAAAACGGGTGAGTCAGGACTATCAGTAAATAGATTAACCCATAAGGACTCAGTTAGTGATGATGTCTTAATCTTATTTTATATTACTAGAGCAGAAAGTGGAATTGATGTAAAGGGCAAGCCCACCAGCCTTTCTAGTACACCTATTACTAGTGTTCAAATCACAACCATGAATTATTTTGCCCCATGTCTCGGAACTAGTCCACCAGGTCTCCGGTATGGCATGTTTATTGAGATCACATACAGTATAGCCAAAAGCTCATCAAATTTATTAAGGTTGCTTGCATTCAATAAAACACTCTTGTTATTATGTCCCTTTTGTTGGTAAACACCAAAAATGTATTTTGGGCTCCTGCCCAAGATGATAAACAAGATGGACAAGTTTCCTCTCTGCAATCAGTTTAAACCCATAATATTGAGTGCTTTCTGAAAGTGGATACTCAGATTTTTTGCTTCCACTTTATTGAGGTGCAAACCATCCTTGAATACATTGAACTGTTATTGTAAAAGTGTACCAATGGTTGATAAATACAATCCCCTCATTTCTACACCAGCTCATAAGACGTGCATTAATTCTTGAGATGGTGTTTTTTTTTTTCTATTGAGGCTCATGGAATAGGCAGAATACCTGATAAGGTGACTTTACATCCTTTATTTATAGTTTTTTTTAACCAAGCTCAATCAATTCATAACAAATATCCTTTTTGTGCTAGTGGCCCACATCGTTTGATCCCACGTGTAAAACAACATTTGAATTTTTATTAACAACTAAACAATCAATTCTAGTGCTAATATCCTTGATCTTAGCACCAGATAAACAAGTAACACTGTTAATAAATTTGTTGGGATTACATAAGTGAGAATCCGTGAAGTGTATTATTGAATCCCCTATAACATTACTACATCTTTCTGAGGGGTACTCAAATTATTATTATTCACCTGACATTGAATAGTGTTTTCTAAAGGGGGCATATCTATTTGCCACTGGTAACTCAAAGGACTTAGGATCCTGTGAATAAATGTTAGTCCTCCTACCCCATCTTATCTCTCTCGGTTGTACCATGGCCCAGTCTGTATCCTGTGAGTCATCCTCTCTATCCCTTTTACCATTGGTTGTGATTTTGTTGCACCTTCCCTTACTACTTCCTTTGTGTATGAGATTTAAGTTAGTATCATTATTATCTTCTGTTAGTGTTGTGCACGGATTTATTCCCCTTATCATATTGTCTACAAATGCTTCCGGTTCTCTTAGCTCCTTTATCTTATTTGTCTCAGTTTTTAAACTGTGTACTTCCTTTTCCTCCAAACATACCATTTTACTGCAGTTAGGGTGTTTCCACATCTTTCTGCACTTCTGTTAGTGCAGGTGCTCTTACTTGGAGATGATTACATTTGGTACACAGTAACCCTACATCCCAATTTTTTAACTCCAAGGTTTTACCATGACTATAAACATCTACCGTCTTGCCCAGGTGATAGAGTTTTACTAACTCACTAGCAGTTATCTGTAACCTAGCAAGAGTTACTCTTTAGTTTGCCAGCCTTCTTCTGGAATTAGATGTGTTTTCCTTGAATTTTGGAACCCTGAAAATAATGGTTAGGGTAGTGTCTGTCAATGTTTTATTTTTTATTATTTATTTATTTATATATATATTTTTTAACACAGCTACTAAGCTTCTAATTTAAATGAAAATATAGTTTTGAATATAGTGTAATCTATCACAGGCTATATCCTAACCTGACCACCCAGCCTGAGTAAGACAGAGTCACCTGCCCATTCACTGACTCCAGTTTCCTATATTCGCCTGATTTAGTTTAGCTGCAACACACGTAAGAAGGGAATTTCTTTGTAATCATTCATTCTACTTGTAATTAAAGAAGAAGTAATTCACCACAACTCTGCACTTGCTCTGCTATATTATATTTACCAACCTTTCTGTCCAGGCTGCTGAATTTCAGAGTGCCTGGGCCCGTTGCCCCCTTCTGCCCTGCCTGACACAACAGACATGTACACTTGCCTTGCTTGTGCTTGCCCTGCTTGCCAAGGGGTGAGTTTAATTACTGGCAACCTAGAAGTAGCGCTCCCGGGTCACCCAACCGCCTGTTTGCACCTGCCACAGAATATACTTTAAACGATGCAGGAATACCCCTGCAAGGTTAAGATTCAGCCCTCACACAGCCAAAATAAAAATTATTACTAAATAAAAATGACAGAGTATGATCCTATGTGAGAGGTGTAGTTCCTGGGCTCACCAGGACACTACAAACCCAAGAATGCCCTAGGAGGTGTCTCCCGGCAACAAGTTATAATAATAATAATAATAATCTTTTATTTATTCTGCACCTTTCCATTATCAAGGCGCATTACAAAACTTAAAACAAGAAATAAAAATTCAATTTATAAAACACAGTAAGATCCGAAAATAACAGTACTAATTACAGTAAGCTTTGTCCCACAGATGGGTCTTCAATGCCTGTTTAAATTCTCCCACGGATGTGGACTCCTGAAGCTGGCATGGTAGAGAATTCCAAAGGACAGGGGCTGCGTACATAAATGCACGAGCCACTGAAGATTTCAAAACTACCCTTGGGATCTCTAGCAACCCCTCATCAGCCAAGCGGAGCATTCGCTTGGGGCAGTAAAGGGACAGAAGCTCTTTCAGGTAATTATGGCCAAGTCCGTGCAGGGCTTTATAAGTCAGTAATCTGACTTTAAAGGTGATCCGCTAATGAACTGGCAGCCAGTGCAGTTTGCACAACACCGGTGTAATATGGGAAGTCTGAGGAGTCCCCATTAATAACCAGGATGCAGCATTCTGTACCAGCTGAAGGCGGTGGATATCAACCCCAGGAAGTCCAAAGTACAGGGAGTTGCAGTAATCAAGGCGCAAGGTCACAAAGGCATGGATCAAAGTAGGAATGTCACCAGACAGAACAAGGTACTTGATCCTAGTGATGTTCCTTAGATAGTAAAAGGATGACTTAACGACGGCCGACACCTGAGATCAAAGTACCAGCCCTTCATCAATCATCACCCCTAGGTCCCGCACCAGTTCAGAGGTAAGGAGCTCGGAGTCCCCCAGGAAAAGTCCTGTGGGCTGACCAGCCCTCAACCCCCCTATCTGGTGACCAGGATCCACAACCATCACCTCCGTCTTCCCTGAGTTCAACTTTATCCAGCAAGAATTCATCCAATCCTGGATTTCAGTTATGCTGCCGATGTCCTCTCAATAATGGTGTCCAGGCAAATATTAACTATACAACACACATATTAAGCATTGTATCACTGCTGCCAAACAGCTACATAGCAGTGATTCAATACGTGCCCGCTCACTGAGGGGTGAGTTTTATTACTGCAATCCAGAAGTAGTGCTCGCAGGTCACCTAACCACCCATTTGCACCTGCCACAGAATATACTTTAAAAGATGCAGAAATACCCCTGCAAGGTTAACATTCAGCCCTCACACAGCCAAAATTAAAATTGTGTAAAAATGACATTGCATGATCCCGTGTGAGAGGTATAGTTTTTGGAGCTTAGCACAGGAGTTTCTAAGGCACCTGTAATGTTGGTGGTCAGATGCAGAATGGGTGGTGTTGAAGCAAACCCTTGCAAGGTCCTGAGATATGCACATCTCCATAAGATTGGATGTGATCCAGGGGTGGTGGGAGTGTTTCACACTGGATTTTCTAAGGGGAGCATGTGTGTTCCAGGTGTTGTTTAGGATGGCAGTGAAGAGTGAGAGGGCAGTGTTAATGTCTTGGGTAGCATATACAGGGGCCCAGCCTGAGGAGGCAAGTTCTCTTAAAAGGGCATCAGTGTCAAGTGACCTGAGAGGCCTGTGCCAGATGTATTTGGGGGTGGATGGGGGGGGGGCTTTCCTGATACAGTAGGTTAAGCAGTGATTGCTGAACACATTTGAGAGAACACCTGCAGCTGAGATGCGATGGGGGTGGGTAGACAGCACCAGGTCCAGGAGCGAGTGGTTGGAGGAGTGAGGATTGAGACTGGTAGGTTTAGTGATTAACTGAGTGAGATTCAGGGACTTGATAGAGTGGAGGATGGGCTTAGAGGCAGGGGAGAGCCAGTTGACACTGATGTTTCCGAGGAGGATAAGTTCACCAGAGGCAGTGAGGGAGACAAGAGAAGAGAGGGAGTTGAGGAGAGAGGAATGAGAGATCTTAGGGAAGGCATATAGTACACTATCAAAGATTGGGAGGGTAGATGGAAGGGAATGTTTGACTAGCAGGAGCTCATGGGAGGTGGGGAGGACCTCCTTAAGGGAGATGGAGCAGGAGAGGGTTTGATGGATGTAAATGGCAACTCCTCCACCATGCATGACTCTGTCACGGTGAAATAGGTGGAAGTCAGGAAGGGCTAGGTGTGAGTCTGGGATGCTAGAGGACAGCCAGGTTTCAGAAATACATAAGATGTCAGGAGAGTATTGGGAGGTCCATACCTTGATGGAGTCAGGCTTAGGCAGGACGCTTCCTGCATTGAAATTGAAGAAGCTAAGGCCTTTTGTAATAGAAGGGGAAGGTGAGAGGGGTCCAGGCTTGGTTCCACATTACCAGCCAGAAGGAGAAGGATAAAAAAGTGGAATAGAAAGGAGATAGAGCATTCCACCTTTTATGCTGAAAGGAGAGAGAGAGAGAGAGAGAGAGAGAGAGAGAGAGAGAGAGAGAGAGTGCGAGTAGGGAAGAGGGAATAAGAGAAGTGGTGGAGGAATTTGAGTTTTAAGGAGGAGGTATGTGGATAAAATGAATAGGGAGTGGGATGGGCAGGCAGGTGGAAAAGAGGTGGGAAGACAAGAGGAATGGATGAGAAAGGGAGAGGAGGGGAAGGGAAATGAGAGGGAGGGAGAGAGGGCAAGTGGAATGCGAAAGGACCTGTGGGGGGGTAGGAGAGAGAAGGGAAAGAGAGAGAGAGATAAGGTAGCCAGATAGCCAGAGGAGCATGGTACTGGGGAATCTGAATGAAAGGGGAGGAAGGAGAAGGGTGAGTAGAGGGTGATTTGGCTGAGGTAGCAGTTGACCAGGAAAGGAGGTATGAGAGGGTAGGCAGTCACAGGTGCAAATAAAACAGATTAACGGTAGGAAGTCGAAAGAAACAATGGGTGAGAGAGCACAGAATAGTACCAGTTAGCGTAAGCAGCTGCCAAGAGGAGAATAGGTTTTAAATGGAAAACTGACACAGCAGATTTGAAGTTAGGACTGGTACAATTAAAGCAACAAGCTAATATTAAAGCACAGGCAATCCTAGCTGGAGAACAAGCAGGCCAAACAAAGCAGGCAGGCAATAAGCATGCATGTAAAATGAAACAGCAGGTGAGCAGAGGATCAGTAGCAATGATGTAAAACACTTGAGTGGGTATGGCAAGAAGATTAGGCTAGATGGCTAACAAAACACGCCTACAGTAGATACTAGGGGAAGGTAATATGAAGGTGCAGACTGTTATGGCACGGGGTCATAATGTCACACAACATTATGCCACGTGGCAAAATTGCGCTGCCAATACAGCGTGATTTCTGCTATGCGGCATAACTCTGTTTTTTGTGTGGGGGGTCTGCCCCTCACACCCACTGTTATGGGGGGCTGTGCCCCCCAGAACCCCCTCAATAAAAATTCTCAACTTCTCAACTCTTGGGAGGGGGGTCAACTCGGGGAGCGCACAAAGTAAAAAAAAAAATAAAAGTTTCTGGGACTGGTAACTGGTAATCAAACCTGGTCCCAGAAGCACTACCTGGGTTCTCTGCTGCTGTGGCTCAGTCCATTGAGCCACAGCAGCTGCTTGGTGGAACCCAGTCCCCACAGAGGTCTTATCCTCGGCCTGGGATAGTGCGAATGGTGCAGTACCATGTATAGCAGTACACGCTGTATTGCACCATTCGCTTACCTCTACAGCGCTATTCCGGGTTAGCTGGAATGTCGTACACTATTAAGCATACAACATTCTGACCCAGTAGGGTCTGTTACTGAGCAGCCAGCAATAACACTTTGGGTACACTAACAATGACTAGAGTTCTGAGTACTGATGCAGACACTGTTTACAGTACATTAACACAGGCAGGAGTAGGTGGGTGTGGAGGATGTCAGTTGGGCAGCGTGAACGGCCAACTTGCTGACTCACAACTGACTGCAGGCAGACTCCTCAATGTCCTTAGCACATGGTCCTTTGCGTCAATGGGCCACTGCATGGACAGGCCACTTACACAGGGCTGTTTAAGCAGTGGGATATGTGGAGAAGTCCTGCCCCTGAAAGCACCCAATTGGTAGAGGGCACAAAGCACAAGCTTCCCTAATGTCCTGGCTCAGGGGGTCCAAGGTCTGGCAGCGGGGGCAGAGAGCAGGGTCAGGTTCTCTCAGTGAGCCATGTGGTTGTGGCATGGGTCAGCGGCAAACTGCAGTGGCTGGATACAAAGGGCGCAGTAATTGAAAATTGCACTAGAGTCCTTAGTGCCGCCCCCGAAATTTAAAGGGATTCTTTAGGTAAGCTGAAATAAAAATAAAAAAAATTTAGCCCCTCCTACACGCCGGAGCCCCGCTCTGTCGGGAGACGCCTAAGCACCAGCCCCACTTCACTGCCTTACCTGATTCCAGGTAAGCTGAAATTTGTGCAGGCTTACCTTAAAGGCCTATACTGTGTTCATGCCCACAGTCACTACTGGGAAGCTGACCAATTGTTTCATCACACTCTGGGAGAAGAAATGTTTCTGAATAATACCCTTGAACTTATCACCTTCGAGCTTCAGGGAATGTCCCTTTGTCTTGCTGGAGGACACAGAATCAAACTTCTGTCTGTTTGATCTTGAGTATGTAGACGACTGAGATCATGTCCACTCTGAGCTACCTTTTTTCAACGTGAACATGTTAAGGGTGACCAGCCTCTCATTATAGCTTTTGTCTTTCATACCCATTATCATTTTGGTGGCCCTGTGTTGCACCCTCTCGACTGCCTCAATTGCTTTTTTGCATTGAAGAGCCCTGAACTACAAACAGAACTCCAGGTGGGTCCTGGCCAGGGCCTTGTAAAGAGGCAGGATTTCTACCCCTGCCATTCTGGTCATCCCCCTTTGATACACCCCAGCATTCTGCTGGCCCTCTTGACAGTAGCCAAACACTGTTTTTATTCTTCAGCCTCTTTTCTATTAAGAACCAAGGTAATTTTCCTCCTCCATTGCAGCAAGAGGTACCCCATACAGCATGTATGTTCTACCTGTTTTTCTTGCTCAGGTGTAGCACCTTGCATTTGGCTAAATTGAATCTGAAACTCCATGGGTCTGATCAGTCTCCCAGCTTATCCAGGTCTTCTGAAGTTTGTTCCTGTCCTCAGTCAAGTCCAACACCCTGGATTTCATCAGCATGCCCGAGCAGCCTGGTGGAGACCAAAGCTTCTAGATCATTAAAGTTCAACAGCAGTGGCTCCAGAAACAATCCCTGAGAGATGTCACTGAGTACCTCTTTTCACTCTCCACCACAGCCCCCGTAACACTGTTTGCTTCCTGATATCCTCCTTATCCCACAGCAAGTCTTTTCCTTACATAGAGAGCCACCACACTTATTTTCCTGTCAGGCCTATCCCTTCAGAATAGTCTATATCCCTCTATTGTGGTGTCCTACATTTTCCATTTTGGTTTTTATTTATTGTAATCAGCACAAAGTCATTGAGCATATGATCATTTAAAATGATGTCCTGTGGCATTGATAGATAGGTAGATAGATAGATAGATAGACAGATAGATAGATGGATGGCCAGCCAGCCAGCCAGCCAGACAGACAGACAGATAAACAGATGGATGGATGTATGGATGGACGGACAGACAGACAGGTAGATAGGTAGGTGGGTAGATAGATAAATACAATTTTTATTCAGATAGATAGATAACATTTTTATTTAGATAGATAGATAGATAGATAGATAGATAGATAGATAGATAGATAGATAGATAGATAGATAGGATAGTTAGCCAGCCAGCCAGACAGACAGATAGGCAGATAGATGGATGTATGGATGGACGGACAGACGGACGGACAGACAAGTAGATAGGTAGGTAGGTAGATAGATAAATACAATTTTTACTCAGATAGCTAGATAAAAATTTTATTCAGACAGAAAGATGGATGGATAGATAGATAGATAGATAGATAGATAGATAGATAGATATAATTTTTATTCATATTAAAATATGAACAAGGATAAACTCAACTGAGCCAAGCCTCATGGTATCTTGTGAAGTGAGTGAATGCATTTGGGTGAATGCATTTGAGCGACGGCAGAAGTGCGAGTGTAATTTGAGCGAGTGGGCATAAAGAGTGTCCGTATTTACAGCGAGTGAGACTTGTGCAACTTGTGTTTTGATGTAATGTCACTGATTAGTGCAGTCTTGGAGTTGGTTTATTTACAGTACAGGGGGTTCGGGGGGCTGAGTCCCTCAAGGGCAGGGGCGGGCACAGCCCCCCCGCAGAAAATATAATGTAGAATTATTTTATCTTCTTAGGTAGTGAGCAGTTCTCTCCTTGTATCTGTAGTGAATGTATGCTGGGCTGGGGGGGTTGGGATTATGGTCCTGTCATGGCATAGTGGGTACAGTAGGGTGTTGAGTAGGTAGGGATCTTCCCTTGTCAGTCTTCACCATTCATTACTGTTGGGTGTCAGCCGAGGCGCGCACCGCCATGGGAGTTTTTTTTATTTTTTTATTTAGAGGAGTTATGCCGACGCGCCGCTTCTGGAGTGACGCTCACGAGAGCTGATGGTGGCCGCTAGGCCGCAGACTCCTCCTCCATCCCAGTTCTGTTTCTCCCGCTGTCGAGACTGCACCTGCTGTGTGAGTTTCCGACAGTTCGATAGTTTTACTGCGTCATAGGCCTTTCGAAATTTATTTTGACGCTCCTTCATCCCGGTATTTTCTCGACGTCGTCGACTGGTAAGATCTTTCCATTACTGTTTTTTCTTTCGATGACGCTGAGCCTTTTCTGTGTTTTTATCCTTGATTGTTTTGCATCATGTCTGGTTCGGGGGCAAAGAGTAAGTCTAAGGCGGGCTGTGTGGCTGTGGGGGACTTGTGGCTGGCAGTTTTCCATCTCAGACCGTCATGATGTTTGTCTCCGGTGCCTGGGACCCTACCATGATATGGACCACTGTGATGCCTGCTTCTCCATGGACCGCCGTGTTTTAGAACTCCGTGCGTTGCGAGTTGGGCGAGTTCTGCTGACTTTCGGAGGACGACGTTGCCCTAGAACCTCCCAGGCCTGATCGCTCGACCTTTCCTCCGTGTCCCCTCCCGGGTCTATACGGCCCAGCGAGGAGGAAACCTCCTCCACTTCCAGTCTTGCCGAGGAGGAGGTTTCTTCTTCTTCGGTGCCGGAGGAACGGCGTGATCCCACCCGGGGTCGCGTTGTTGGCGCCGTCCCGGTAGTCACCTCCATGGAGGTGCAGGCTCCCCCGGTGTCGCAGCCCCTGGCTTTAGGCCCCGGCACTGGTGGGCCCTCGTTATCGTCTTTCCTCACCGTAGAGTCTTCCATTTCTCATGGTCCCGGCAACTCAGTCGGGGCCGTAGGCGGCGCTGTTCTGGGCCTCGGCGTTGTTCGCGGCACCGGGGACTCTGGTGGTGCCGTCAGTGGTGTCGCTCTGGGTCACGGCGCCGTGGGTTCAGGCAGTGTCCACGACGGTGCCGCCTTGGGCCTCGGAGCCATACGTGGTGCTGGGGACTTGGTCAGCGCTGTCGGCCGCGCTGGGCCTTGGCACCGTACGCGGTGCCGGGGACTTGGGTGGCACCATCGGTGGTGCCGCACTGGGCCTTGGTGCCATTCATGGTGCCGGGGGCTCACGCAGCACCATTCGTGGTGCTGCGCCAGATCTTGGCACCGTGGCGAGTGTCGGGTACTCGAGTGGCACCGTTCACGGTACAGCCCGGGAACTGGGCACCTCCAGGGGGACGGATGACTCGACGGACGTGTTGCTCATTGTGTCCTACGGTGGTACCAGGACTGGTGCCACCTTGCAGGTTCCTGCTGTGGTTGGTTTGCAGTCTTCTCTTGTCGACCCCTCCTCGGAGGGGCACGACTCAGGTGAGGACACAGACCAGCAGCTAGAGTCCTCTGGCTCTGAACCTCCTGTAGGCCGCAGGGCTAGACGGTCCAGTATCCCTCTCCCAGACTTCCTGGAGCTGGTCAGCCCGGAGGGCTCCACAGCTAGGGGTGGTCTGGAGTCATCTGTAGTGGACCCTTCAGGAGTACGAGTAGGGACTCTCTCTTCTGGTGGGTCCCAGGCAGCCGCCATCCCCGGTGCTGCTTGGGTCCTTCAGCAGAGGGAGGAGGGCCCTGCTTTGGTAGGTGCCCTTTGGGGCCTTACTCAGCAGGGACATCTTCTGCTGGTTTCGAGGAAGAGGGCTGCTTCGGAGTCTGAAGGGTTGAGAGGTAGGGGTTGGGAGCAGCGATGAGCCCCCACCGCCCTGCGGGGTGTGGGGAGGTGTCATAGCACTGATCCTCACCTCTCTCTGAAGGTCTCCAAAGCATCTTCTAGTGGCGATTCTGAGGGTTGCCCTTCTGGACTCATGCAATCCCAGGTGCACCACAGGGGAGATTCCCCTTCAGGGCTCTTTCCGGAGTTGCCTCCCTTCCTTTCTTCTACGCAACCTGGCATGATCACAGGGTCCCCAGTTTTGTCGGCATCGCTACCTGGATCTCAGAGCTCTGGCAGAGGCCAGGCATGTGCTTTTAGGTGTCCTTCACCCATCCCTCTGCAACCACCCCCCTCTCTCCCAGGCCATGTGGGGCCCACTGGGCCGTTAACTTGGGAGACGTTCAGAGCTACTGTGGCGGCCTTCCCGTCCTATGTTAGGGCCATGGACAAACAGGTTTTTCACCTGTCCCCCCTGCCACAGGAGTCTTCTGGACATTTGAGCTCCACTTCCTCCTTGTCTTCCTCAACTGAGGAAGAGGAACTTCCTGTCCACCTTTCCTCTGACGCTGACTTCACTGACTATCAGTGTTTCCTTTCGAGGATGATGTCAGAGCTTCGTATTTCCTACGTTCGTAGAGACAATACTGAGCAGCAGATGCATGCTTTCCTCAGTGAATTCAGTGCCTGCCATTTGGTGGTGCCTTCCTGGCCAATTCCCTTCCAGGAAGCATCTATCTGCACCTGGCAGTCTCCAGCCACTCCTTCTCCAGCCCCAGGAGACTGCAGGAGATGGTATTGTGCCCCCCATGAGTCTCTAGGTTCTCTACCTCACCCACCTTTGGGGTTGACATCCCTAGATACTCCTTCTGGGCTTCACTGCCCAGTGCACGACAGGCCTCCGGACTCGGATTCTGCTGAGTTTGACCGGTAGGGATGAAGAGTTTTCTCTTCTGGTCGTGCATTATTGTGCATTTCCTCCCATCAGGCTCACCACGCTGCTTACAACAGGCATCTGTGGTCAATGCTGGCTCAGGTCTTAGCTTTGCTACCTGACTCAGAGCAATCTAGACAAGCCATGGCCCTCTCTGCACAGGGTCTGGAGCTTGTAAGCCACCAAGCGAGGGCATCCTATGACACTAACGAGGTGGCATCCAGGCTAGTAGGGACAGCGATCTGCATCAGGTGGATGGCATGGCTTCATCTCTCCCAACTGTCACCCATTGCCCGGCATAGGGTGACTGGCTATGCCTTCCAGGGGACCCGCCTATTTTCCCGTAGGGCGAGGAGACTTCTTCAGGGGCAACCCCCTTCCCACAGCCCCTTGGGGGCATCTTCTCCTCCTCACCCACCTTAGACTCTTGTCTATTGGTCAGGTCTCCTCTCTACTTGTCACCAGTAGGAGGCTGAGGGGTCTGTTCTCTCAGGGTTTTCTCTCCCTCCCCTTTTCTAGGGGAGGGCTTGTCTCACTCATAGTAATGAATGGTGAAGATTGACAAGGAAAGATATGAAAATTACGTACCTACCGTAATTCTTGATCTTCTCTTGTATCTTCACCATTCATTACTGAATCCATCCCACCATCCCCTCAAGGGCCTCCTTCTTCGGCATCTCCCCCTCCCTGCTCGCCCCTCCTTTTTCTCCCTGGGCTGTTAAGCCAAAAAAAAAATGTTTTTGTTTTATATGTTCTCTTCCGATCCTCTGAACGGATCTTTCCTCTGAGAATAGGAGGAACGAGCTTTCATTTATCTGTCCTGAGGAACTCTTTCTGACTGCCCTAATGGGCATCTCTTGGTTCTCCCCAGCCATTTCTTCTCATTCACAGTTTAAAGAGACGATCCCTTTCGGGACTCGATTTCTCTTTTCCAGACCACTTCTGGTAAGTCTTAATCCTATTATGTCAGCCTCTACAGGTGTAGTGCTATCCGGCACTCCAATTTCCTTAAAGAGTGTTCCCTGCCTTGCCTCTAGGGAGTCTGATTGAGTTCCCGCTCTTTCTCTTTGGCATAGGGGTGCCACCTGTGGGCCCCCCCTCATTTTCACATGATACTGTGTTATCACTTAACAAAATGCTGGTGGGCTTCCTCCCTCCTAGCTGGCAGCTCTCGTTTGGAACAGAGTTTTTCCTTCTAAATGATTAAAGAGCTCCCAGCTGGAGTCTGGGAAAAAACGGGTAGGCGGGAGGTTAGGGAACCTGCCTTTGGTGTCCATTCTGAGTGAGAAGTTCAGTTGACCTTCTCTTTCAATTCCAAAATGTGATCCTTGCTCCCCTGTTTGTGGTTCCGAGCTTATAACCCTTAACTATTTGCCAACGGCAGTCTTCCCCCCTCCTAGCCTCCCCTCCTATTCTTCTGTCTTTTTACCCTTCTTCTTTCTCCTCCCTATCTGTTCCTCCCTTAGAGCCGCCCCAGAAGTGAGGCCCTTCGGTCCCTTATGGTAGGCAGTTTTTCTTTTCCTTCTATCCTCTATCGGCTTATTCCTTTTCAGTTTATATCCTTTCCTTTTCTATCCTCGGCTCTCTTGCCTCACTCTATCTTCTAACCCTTTTTCACCTCCCGCCAGCAGAACTGGGATGGAGGAGGAGTCTGCTGCACCCAACAGCCACCTCGCGCTCTCACGAGAGCTACTCCAGGGGGCGCCGCTGACACCGACTCTCAAAAAAAAAAAAAACTCCTGTGGCGGGTGCGCGCCTCCAGCTGACACCCAACAGTAATGAATGGTGAAGATACAAGAGAAGATCAAGAATTACGGTAGGTACGTAATTTTCATTTTCTGTAGTTCTGTGTGGTGTGCTGTCATGGGTCAATTCTAGGAGTTTCTACTAGTGTGCAGCACTGTTGTCAGTTTGTACCTGGTGTTTGTTGTTGTGGTAATAGAGTTATTGAGTGAGGTTTTAATTTTTTGGTGTTTTTTTGTGAGGTGTTGGCAATTTATGCTGCAATTCACTGATGGATTTGCTATTTTGATGTTCACGGTTTTTGGTATGGGCAGTATTTGCTCATGCTCATTTGCTTTCGCTGTTATTGTAGGGGCTGTTATTTATTCACCCTTTTGATATGGAACCAGGCTCATTTACAACAAGGTCCCATTTGCAATTTGTTACTGATTAGTACTAAAATTAAAAATCATAAATAATTTACAAAGGACAAAAAGACAATCATAGACAATCACAAAACAAATACAACAACAGTAGTAATGTAGGAAACAGTTATGGATATAGTACTTACAATTAAACCAAAGATAAACATTAAAGTGTCTGGCAACAGGACATACATGCTACACACACACACACATATATATATATATATATATATTAGTTTACTCTTTATGCTCCTACCTCCTTGGCTGGGGGTGTTGCCTATGTTTCCCCCTTCAGCCCTGTGACCTCTGGCATCCCACAGGCCACAGCTCCTGTTCTCAGCCTCCTTCCCCCTGCACACAGCCCAGGTCTTGACCCAGCGGGTACTTATTCCACACCCTGGGGAGTTCCTGGTGAGCCGGGCTGAAGGGAGAATCATGGTGCATCTGGTGTGGTGCCAGTAGGCCGAGGCCTCATTTGCACTGGAGGATTCCATTTTCTTCTTTTTTCTTCTTCCAGCATGGGCATGCAATGATGTCTAGGATATCGTAGTATGTGTTCCCATACTCTGCATGCCCAACATCTGCCCTGCCGTCCCCACTCTGAGCTACCACGTACCATCCCCTGGCTGCCACCAGAAGCCAGTGCTGCAGCGGCTCTTGTCCCCCACCATACCCAGGAGAGGAGAGCTGTCCTCCAAACCCTCAATCCTCTCCTCCCTGGCCAACCCCCAGCAACCCGATCTCACCCCCGACCTCAGGTCACTGGCGTGGTGTGAGGTGTGGCATCCAGCGCCTCAACCGTCTGCACCACCAAGCCAAACATACATATATTTATACATTAAAAACATATAAAAAGTATATGCTGGAAGCTGCTTGCTTCCTTTGCTTCCTAAGCTCTCTCTTAGACTGAAGCCAGGTCAGGGTAGCATGTCAGCAGAACAGCCATGACTGCAGTGGCTGGAGAACCTAGCAAATTCTTCATTCTCCCACCCTCAGGAACAAGGCAGCAGTGGGATGGGGAGAAACAGGTCACAAGTGGGTATTTCTCTGAGGCCAGTCACACCCATAATGATGTGGTCTGTGAGCCGCTAGCATACACATGCTTCCCCACACTCAGAGACTGTACAGTGGGGCAGGTAGCACAAAGGCACATTGTGTCACTTTCAGTTGTTTCTGTGTTAGTGGCAAATCAACTTTTACTGTACATGACAGTTACAGTAAAAGCTGGCTTACGCTCACCACATATGTATATGGAAGAGGTGCTTTCTTGTAGTATCATTAGAGCTGACAATGAAAGTATTACAAGATCCCGTAATACTATGATTACAGCTGAAATAATAGTATTACAAGATTTGAATGTTGGTATTATGGGATTTCTTTTGTATCCTTTTTAATTGTAATATTGATGTTATTCATATATTACACATTCATAATGCAATATAGGAGAGATACTTTTAGTGAAGGACACAGCTACATGGATGAAGGAACATCAGGTTTCAGTAATGCAACGTAAAACATGAAGAAGTACCTTGAGTGCTTGATTACTCACCCCGTGCATTATCAGACTGTTAAGACCCTCTGTGTTGGGCCATATTGCCTACTTAATACTTGGCATATACTGTAGTAGCAATAGTGCCCTCTGTGGAGGGCATTTCCAGCTGGGGTTTGGGCCTTCTGCGAGCTCTGCCAACTGATCTCTAAGCACCTGATAGTGCCATCCCTGTCTGACATTATTGCTGAATTACTGCTTTGTCTTTTGATTGATTGGGTGCATTATGAAAGGATAAAATACCCCCTCTGTTATACCACACCACCGCCACACAGTTACAATGTTAAAAAATTATATTTAACTTTTGTATTATGTTTTGTTCCAGCAGGTTCCAGAAAGGTTTCTGGAGGTGTCCCAGATCACCTTAAGGGAATTCTTCACTGCCATTCTTAAAGGAAGGGATTCTGACCCATCATGGAAAAAGGCCATCTACAAGGTGATATGTAAGCTGGACAGTGAGATACCTGTGGTGTTCAAGTCTCCCAGCTGTTTACAGGAAGTGTTACTTGCATAAGGGGGATTGGTGCAGCGAGTTTGTGTATGGTGCTCTTGCACTAGTCTCTATTCTGGGAGTAACCCAACGAAGAAGGGACCTGATGCAATTTGAATTGGACACCTGTAAGGACATGAGTAAATTGCATTTTACTTTCAACTCCAAATGATCTATTTTTTCAATAAAAAGAAAAAAAGTCTATGGAAGGACAAAGGACTGGTTTTGTACAGTGCTCCATTTTCCTGCAAGAAGAATTCCTATTACTCCAGGAATCTTGTGTGTTTCTTTATTTGCTGTTGACCTTAAATTGCTTCATTTTCCTGTAGAAATCATGGAAAGAAGTGAAGCAGGCATGTTAAATAAAATGTCCCAGTAAAGATCCTTATCTGATACCTCAACGTGGGAATGGTCATGCCACATTGAAATGTCTACCCAATCAACTTTCTCCAATAATAAGACAAGCCCAGTGGTAGTACATATTCTTGTAAAAATAAGGAATCCCTGCAGAGTCATTGGAACGTAGAAACATAGACAATGATGATAGAAAAAGTCTGCCATCCAATCTGCCTGTAGTTCCCTATTAAAGCCAGGGACCTACTGTCCATATAGGGTACTAGCCTTCACTATCTACCCGCCTCTTCCTTTCCACTGCTACCACTCTGAATAACCCCTATACCCTTCACTGTGCCCCAGTCATGCTTGAAACTGTTTATAGTTTTGGCATCCACCACCTTGACTGGCAGACTGTCCCATGGTTCTACCACCTTTCTGTAAAATAAAGCTTTTTCACATCCCTCTTGAACCTCCCTCCCATCCATTTACACTCGTGCTCCTGTGTCCTTGAACTGTTACTCATGCTACATAGTTCCCCACAGTTCACCTTGTCTATTCCTCTGAGGAACTTGATGGTCTCTGTCATATCACCCCTCTCTCATCTGGTCTCCAGCAATTACATGTTCAGTGCCTTAAGCCAATCCCATTAAGATCTGCCCTTCTGGCCCTGAATAATTCTGGCCACCAGTCATTGCACTGTCTCTGTCTTGTACTTATGCTTCCTGAGGTGAGGAATCCAGAACTAGGACAGTATTCCAGGTATGTCCTCACCAATGATATATAAAGAGGTAGTAATACCTCTTTTCTTCTACTGTCAATACCCCTTCCGATACATCCCAGAATCCTATTTGTGTAGGCCTTGGTGCAGTGGCCTGATTGTTCAAGGGAGTCACTAATGATGACTCCCAGCTTCCTTTCCTCAGCTGTAGTGCTCAGCTTTACCCTTCCAATCCAGTATTCTATCCTGGGGTCTTTGTTCCCTAGGTGCATCACCTTGCACTTTTTTTCCCCATATAGGTTTTTCTCTCACTGGTCAGCATGGGGGGCTCTCAGCCCTGTCCCTGCCCCCTTTGCCGTGCACCTATCTCTCCAGTCTCTGGGCCCTAGATCCCCCATGGATTGCCCCCTGTGGTGGGGCTGGGAAAGGGAGGTCCATCCTCTCCCCCCAGAGACTCTCATCCAGATTGTTGGGTCAGAGACCAGATGATGGCACAGGGATGGAGGTAGGTGGGCAGGGTTTCATGTAGCCCACATTAACCCATTTTCCATTTTATCCTTGTCTTCACTCCCCAACCATGGCATCACGTAACCATGTGTGTGTGGAGGTATGCACATGCTATGGAACCACAGTCCCTCCCTGTGTGCCACTTGAGCTGCAGTGCTACCCCAGACCTCCACCTGGGGGCAGCCAAGGGCCAAGCTGACAAGCCTCCCCACCCTGGGAGAGGAGAGCTGTCCTCCGGATGCTCAATCCTCTCCCACCCAGCCAAACCCTGGTGACCTAAAATCGTTGCATACCTTGTGTCACCAGCGTGGTAAGAGGTAGGGCACTAGGCATCTCAGCCCTCTACACCACTGGGCTGGCAACACCTTGCACTTTTTGGCAATGAGTTTCAACTGCCAAACCTTAGACCACCTCTCTAACATTTGAAGCTCACTCTACAGCACCTTAATTCTCTTATCCCTATCTACAACTGTAAAGAGACACAACTTACCCCAGATTCCTTCTCCAGTGTCACCGATGAACATATTGAAGAGGAAAGGACCCAGGGTGGATCTCTGCGGAAATCCACTCAGGGCCTCATCACAACCCTCTGCTGCCTCTCCCTCAACCAGTTTCCTACCTATCTTACTATGTTCTTTGCCACACCAAGATCCTCTGTCTTTTTCAGCAATCTTCTGTGAGGCACCAAGATGAAAGCCTTGCTGAAGTCGAAGTTGAGTAAATCCATGGCATGCCACTTCTCCAATACCTTCATCAGACAGCCAAAGAAAACTATCAGGTTGGTCTGACAAGACCTCCCCACCACAAACCCATGTTGCTTACTATCCTGGAGTCTGTCACTCTCCAGGTAGTCCCCAGAGATGACATCTCCCTGGATCTTTAGTGAAAGGCAATGAAATTCTATGGTTAGGACAATGGACTGGGATTTTGGGGATCCTGGTACAAATCTCATTTTAGCCACTTGCTCACTCTGCAGTCTTGGTCATATCACTTGCACTCTTTGGGGGTTTGGCCCTTCCAGGGTTAAAACCAGACAGATGCTGGAGTCTGCTGTCAACAAACCCCAGGACCAGATGGGTTGCATCCAAGGATACTCAGAGAATCTGCAGCAGAGCTGGCTGAAACACTGGTATGTCTACTTAACAGCTCACTTAGGTCTCGAGAAGTTCCAAGGGATTGGAAGGTGATAGACATACCGCTTCATAAAGGGGGGGGGGATAAGAAGCAACCAGGGAACTACAGGCCTGTCAGTCTAACCTCTATATTAGGGAAACTGATGGAGTCACTGATCAAAGAGGACCCTCACAGACTACCTGGAGAGTAGCAGGCTCCAGGATAATGAACAGCATGGTTTTGTGGCAGAAAGATCTTGTCAGACTAACCTGATAGTTTTCTTTGACTGGGTGACAAAGGAATTAGACAAGGGCCATGCTTTGGATCTGTTCTACTTTAACTTCAGCAAGGCTTTTGACTCGGTACCTCTCAAACGATTGCTGAAGAAGATAGAAGACCTGGGTGCAGCTATACCCATGGTGAACTGGGTGGGTAACTGGCTAGAGGGGAGGCAGCAGAGGGTGGTGGTCAATGGGGCAAATCAGTGGAGTGGGAGGTTATAAGCAGGGTTCCACAGGGATCAGTCCTGCGTTCGGTCCTCTTCAACATGTTAGTTAATGACATTGGAAAAGGAATCCAGGGCAGGTTGTGTCTCTTTGCAGATGACACAAAACTATGTGGGAGGGTGGATAGTGACAAGAGAATAAGGGAAATGCAGAGAGACCTACAAAAGTTAGAGGGGTGGTTAAAGAGCAACTGACACCTCAAAGGAAACTTCGAAAAACATAATTATTAGGTACAATTCAGCTTGCGTTCCATATATATTCTATATATTTCTTTTCCCCATTATTTGTTACTGAGTAAATTTGCACAACTAAATTATAGGTATCCCTTAGAGTTCCCTTAGAGTTTATTTGCCTCTATGACTTACTCCCTACTTCAAATCATACTCCTCTGTTGTGACATCACAATCTGTTGCCACGGGAGTAATTGTGATGTCACAAGCAGTGCATTATCACTTCAGGTAGACAGAAAGCAACAGGAATAGATGAACTCTTCAGGAGCAAACATCCTGTTTTCATGAAAATGACTTCAGTAATAAATAATGGGGAGGTAGAATACAGACCTAATGTGAAAAACAAGCTGAACTGTGTCTAAATATTATGTTTTGTTAAAGTGCTTCTGAAGGCATCAGTTGCTTTTTAAAGGCCTGGCAGTAGAAATTCAATGCTAGAAAGTGCAAGGTAATGCACCTAGGGAAAAAGAACCCCAAGCCAGAGTACTGGATGGGAGGAGAGAGACTTAGCACTACAGCTAAGGAACGAGATCTGGAGGTTATCATTAGCAACTCACTTCAAATCAGTGCAACATAGCCTATAACAAGGCTAATAGGATGCTGGGATGTATCGGAAGGGTTATTGATAGGAGAAGAAAGGAGGTAATACTCCCCTCTATAGATCCCTGGTGAGGCCTCACTTACAGTACTGTGCACAGTTCTGGAGTCCTCACCTCAGAAAGGATAAGGATAGGTTGGAGACAGTGCAGCGCAGAGTAACAAAAATGATTTGGGGGCAGCAGGGCAGATCCTATGAGGAGCACCTCAAGGCACTAAATATGTACTCACCGGAGACCACAAGGGAGAAGGAAGATATGATAGAGACCTTCAATTTCCTTAAAGGAATTAATAACGTGAACTTGGTGGAACTATTTAGATTGAATACCAATTTGCGGTCACGGGGACACAAATGGAAATTAACAGGAGGCAGGTTCAGAAGAGATGTGAGGCAGTACTACTTTACGGAAAGGGTGGTGAAACTGTGGAACAGTCTGTTGGCTGAAGAGGTGGGTGTGAAAACAGTCAGGGAAATCAAGCAGGGCTGGGATATAATGATGGGAATAGTGGTTACCTGGGGGCAACAGGACCAAGGAGGAGAAAAAAGAGAGAGGATGGGGAGAGTTAGTACCCTGCAGGAACAGTAGGTTCCAGGGATTATAGGGGACTTGGGCAGACTAGGTGGACCTCTGGTCTTTTTCTGCCATCATGTCTATGTTTCTATGTAACAAAATGATGGCTATCCTTGGTGGATTGGTTAGTTCCAATGATTCGGGGGGGGGGCACTGCATTACTTTGAAGAAAAGATGTTTTATTAATGCTGTGTTAGATTGTTATAGGATGTACAGTAATTTGTTTTCTCTTGCCTTAGATATATAATTTTTAGGGATGTCGTTTTTGTTTTTTTCTTTTACAGACTATTGCCACAAAAATATTTAATGATTTGAATACAAAATTACAAATGAACATGGACTCTCCACTGGTAAATGATAACCATTTCTAAACAAAAATTGGGGTTAATAGTGTTTAGAACATATAGAGTAATTTAGTTCTGGATTTTACATTCAGAATACGTTTTTAGTCTTAAAAACTGGTTTATTGCACTTAGCACATTGATATATGTACTTCCACACAAAATATATAACCACTTTTCGTCATATTGAGAATTCACTTGCTACAGGCATGTAAACAATACGGATAGCAGTTTTTTAAACTTATCTTAATACTTAAGAAAATGAAACCTTGCTTCTTTGCATTGAAATTGCAGAGTTTAATATTGCGTTCTGAACACCGTCATCCCCTATGCTAGTTAAAAAGGGGCAAAAATCAATTGGTGGTTTGGCGGTTGTGTGGTGTATAATTTATTGCACAGCACAACTGTATTTTTAATTCATAGTGAGACGCAAATGGGAAATGGGAGTAACTCTGTTCTGGCATATTCATAACCCAAATTGATTTGACAGTGTACTCGCACTAACATGGAGCCACTCACTGCATGCCAGTTGTCATATATGTTTTCTGGAGAGCTTATTACTGGATTATCACAAAGAGTTAAACTGTCTTTCATTCATCATTGCAATTGTTAACTCTTATGTGTGGAGAGGTAATGCATTCATGGGGGTGGGCACACCTTCTTGTTCAGGCACACTGAACTGCAAGGTGTTCTAGTTATGGGTGTGAGAGCACCTGTTTTGGAATGGTGGGTGATTATTTGTACTTGACACCTCTGGCTATTTGGTATTCGATACTCAGGTATTCAGGAGAAAGTGATAAAACAAATAAAAAAGTTATATCAAAACCTGCCAATTCCTCAAACAACACTGTCTTTTCTAGGGTTGTGACAGACCAAATATTATTTCCAGAATACAATGAGTAATAGGGTCCTGAGTACTCACGCCAAATACTAAGTACTTTTTTCATATTCACTGCTATTCTGAGAAATATATTTGACTATTGGTGACAAAAAGAAAATTTAAAAATAAATTTTGACCCCCCCCCCCAGAGTTTACCAGGACTAGTCTATTGGCCACGCCTCCCCATTGCAGTTGTTTCCCAATCTCCACCTTCTCCTCGTTCTCCCAGAGTCAGAGTACAAAAATAATTTCTAGCTCCTGGCACTGAGCCAAAACTGACACAATGGTTCTTCATACTCCTTTCTCTCCCCCCAAAGTTCTTAATTTGGGGGACAGTCCAGTGTATGCCAGCCAGGCTAGAGCAGCCATCTCCCCTCCTTGTCCCAAAGTATGCCTTCCCACTAGTAATACAGTCTTCTAAATGTATCAGTACTAGGCTGGGAGTTGCATGTGACTGGGTGTGGGGTGTGGAGCAGTCTGCATCACTAAGCAGATAGACTCAGTTATCAGTGAGGCAGACTACACTGCCCCATCTTGGGGGGGGTATGAAAAAACATGCTGTCAATTCCTGGCACTGTGCCAAGCGCAGGTGTATTTTGCTTACACTGAAATCAATCAATCAATCAATCAATCAATCAATCAAAATCTTTATTTATTCAGGCGAACATCATTGAGCAAAGCTCATTTACAAGATGGACCTGAGTGGTCATACAAATGAGGATACAAGTATTATTACATAGACAAGAATAGAATAAATAGCAATACAATGGCATGAAATGATTATATACAACAATTTACATATATACAAGTAACAATAGAACCATTTAGCCTGTAGGAAAAAAAGAGGACAAAGGGTATAGCAGTCCTAAAATATAAGTTATATGGTCTAAACTAGTTTTTAAGTGAATATAATAGGTGATTCGAAGAAAGAAATTGAGTTAATATAATGGATAGAAAAAGGAGGTTTAGTTGGGTCAGATAGGTGGGGGATTATGCTTTATAAAAGCAATTGCAGAGCTCTGGAAAAGGGCGGAGAACAATCTTTGAAGGATGCCAGAGGTAGTAGGCTATCTAGCTTCATGGATTTTGGAGAGAGTTCCATGCAGCTGCTAAGGAATAGCTGAAAGCAGCCCTCCCATAAAGGGTGCAGGCATTGGGGACCTTTAATGTGATGAGTTTACTGATCCTTAAGGTGTATGGCCTGGTTGTAATTTGGGTAAAGCAATCAGTGATATAGGTCGGTAGTTTGCCTGTTAACGCTTTGAGTATCCAGATAACAGCATTCCTATTTCTTCTGGGAGACTGGTGGAAGAGTGTGTGTGTGTGTGTGTGTGTGTGTGTGTGTGTGTGTGGGGGTGTATTCAACTGCAGTGGGTAGGTGGGAGGTAGCCAAGGGACTTGTTCTGGCCACCTGGGGAGGGATAGAATTTTTTTTAAGTATTCTTTATGGTTTTAAATATTTTGCCCAAATACTTGAGTACTAAAAAACAGTACTTATGTAGCTGGGGTGCCAAGTAAGAATACTTGTTAAATATTAGAAAACTGGTATTCCCATACCCTTTGTTCTTTCTAATACCCCCCCTCGGGTAACCCATCAGAAAATCCAGAAAATATGTTTTATACAGGTGGCCCCTCTCCAGTTCCTCAATCCTTTATTTTTTGGGGGGTGGACAATCAAACTTAAACCCAGTTAACTACAAAAGAACCCCAGAGCAAATGCACTGGGGCATGGGTTATCTCGGAGGATATTGACCTTACAGCCAAATTTTAAAGAAAACACAAATTGCACATACCCCAATAATACAAAGCATCATGGGAAGCATATGGAAATGCCCATGAATTAATTTGGACTGGCTCAACTTTAAACTAAATTGCATGGTGCCCAAAACCTCACAATGCAATCAGCAAAGGCTGAGAACAACAGACATAGACACATGTTTCATCCTCACTTGGACTCCTCGGTGTGCTATATCTGTATCTCAGTCCAGGGAGAGGGAGCCAGCCCAGTTAGCCCAGTCACCATTTCTTTGTAACCAAAAGTGTCCTGTTGCCCAATGTGCTATCCAGTCATCTGACTGTGTTAGTGCAGGGCCAGAAGATTTATGTGAGCAAGAGTGGCAGAGTAGTCTGTCATTGATTGGTCAGTCTGCCAACTGTCATTAGTGATGCAGGCTGTTTTGCTTCCCTCCTGGGTGTGTACTTCTTGGCTCTGTGCTAATAGTCCTGTATAAAAAAGTATATTATCAGCGTTTTGGCAGGTAAGGGGGTTTGGCTGGGGAGGGGATTAAAAAAGATGGTGTCGGCCCCTGCCAGAGTGTTAAGGGTGGGAAAATATCTATCTATCTATCTATCTATCTATCTATCTATCTATCTATCTATCTATCTATCTATCTATATCTATATCTGTATCTATATCTATATATTATAGAGACGCAGTCGCGCCTCTATAGTTAGGGTTGAGTAAGCAGTTTAATGTTAACCCCCAAATTTTGCACTTTAATAACTTTGCAACCATTCAACAGATTTGCACAAAATTTGGTAGGCAAGGTCCCATGGGGTAGATCTCTTGAAAAGCCAAGTATCGTTTTGATCAGATGTGCAGTTTTCGTGCAGCACAGAGTGAAAAAAGTGTGTTTATTGCTTTTTTTTGCCAGTTTTTGCTGATTTTTGTCCCTTGCACTGTGGACACACCATTTAGAATTGTGGTCTGCAATTTGCGGGGTAGAAAGAGGCTGCATCAAGGAATAAGTCAGCATTAGTTTGGTGAAAAAATGTTAATCCGTTCAAACGTTATTCAAGGTTGAAATTTCGGGTTCTGAGCATGCTGAGTTCAGTCTTTTGGATAGGTGTATTTTTTGCAAACAAGGATTTGCCTCACAAATGGGGATTTTGACAGGTCACAAACAGGGATTCATTAAATCCCCATTCGAGAGAAAAAAATCCCAGTTCGTGAGCCGCCATCTTGTTTTTACTTTTTGCCCCAAACAAACTCTAGCATCTTGCCCACAGATGTATTTGTTGAGAACCTCTGTATGAGCTTTGTTCAGGGCAATGCCCTCTACAAACCCATGTCTTTGGTTTCCCCTCACTGTATTAAAGAAGGCCATTTTTTGCTATGGGAAATCCCCATTCATCACCCGCTTCCGATCCCTGTTCATGAGGAGTCAGAATCCCCATTCGTGAGCTGTCAAAATCCCTGTTTGTGAGGTAAGGACCAGATGGCCCTATCTCACGAATGGGGATCAGCTGACAAATGAGGATTTTGACACCTCATGAATGGGGATTTGGCTGATGAATGGGAATTTTCACACTTCACGAACGGGGATTATACAAACAAAATCCCCATTTGTGAAGTGTCAAAATCCCCATTCATCAGTTGATCCCCTGTTCGTGACGTGTCAAAATCCTCATTCATGAGATGAAGATCAGATGGTCAGATAGGGCCATCTGGTCCTCATCCCACCTCATGAACGGGGATTGGCTGATGAACGGGGATCCACAATGGTGGATTTCTACTATCAAAAAATGGTCGCAGCACTTATTCTTTAAATGCCAACACTAGGCTGCCCAATCCCCGTGTTGGCATGTATCTACCCCCCCTAATAAAATGGCACACTGGGAGCCATCTGCGCTCATGACATATGGATACTGTTGTACTACTTGGATGGAGGTATGGGTGCACAGGGTCCAAAGGTCCCTGCTCTCCCACTGTGAGAGAGGGATACTGTTGTACTATCTGGATGGAGGATGGGAACGCAGGGTGCAAAGGATCCTGCGATCCCACAGTAAAATAAAGATACTGTTATACTATCTCAAAAAGTGAGGAAATATATTGCAAAAAACTTCATTAATGCATCAGTTAGGGTTGAAGCGACAAAAATATGAAAATGAGACATTAGGGTTGAGCCCCTAATCTCCCCCACGCTACCACCCAACCCCCCCATCCTCCACACACCAACAGGTATCAGGGTGTGCACTGGGGTCATTAGGTCTAGCTTTCACCCCATTCTCTTATACTGTACCATGTCAGCCCATTTACACATGGAATGGGGTGAGAGTTGACCCTAATGACCCTATTGCATACCCCAATGCCTGTAGGTGTGTGGAGGATGGGGAGTGGGGTGGTAGGGTGGGGGAGATAGGGGCTCAACCTAATGTCTCATTTCCATATTTTTGTCACTTCAACCCTAACTGATGCATTAACAATGTTTTTTTGCAATATACTTAAAAAGTGAAAAAGAAAATGGGAGAATGAAGTAATAGGTTATAGGTGTGAAATCCCCTCGGTGGGGAGAAGGTGGCCAAAGAACTAGCATTGGTCACCTGGGGAAAGAGAGAAGTTTTTTAAAATCAACATTTTTAACCTTGAATATTCTCCCCTGCTTACCATGAACAGGGTACAATACTCAATATTTAACCTCAAGTAATCAGGACCCTTTTAGTTATGATATTCTGGGAAGAATATTTGGGAAATGCACACATATTTTATGTTTATTTTTATAGCATCCTTAAACATGGGGGGGGGGGCTATATTTTCACATGGTAAGACAAAGATACAAATGTTTTCTGCAGTTGTCTGCCCAATTTTTAAACAATGCATCCACGTGTAACAAAAAATTACCATGTGACTCAATTTTCATAAGGATGCAAATTGAATATGCAATGATTTTAGCAAGGCATTTGACACAGTCTCACACAAAAGATTAATATACAAGTTAGCCAGCCTTGGAGTGGGTCCCAAGGTGGTAGCCTGGATAAAAAACTGGCTGGACAACAGGATGCAAAGGGTAATAGTAAACAGAGTCCACAGTGAAGAAAGGAGGGTAACTAGCGAGGTACCACAGGGTTTTGTACTGGGACCTGTCCTCTTTAATGTCTTTATAGGTGGCATTGGAGAGAGCACCTGGAAGGAAAAGTATGTCTCTTTGCAGATGACACAAAGATCTGCAACAGGGTTGATACACAAGGTGGGGTGGAAAGGATGAAAAGGGACTTGGCAAGGTTGCAGGAATGGTCATATATATGGCAGCTCAGATTCAGTGCAAAGAAGTGCAAGGTAATGCATCTGGGAAACAAAAACCCAGGGGAAGAGTACACAATGGGGGATGAGATAATAACAACAACAAAAATCGAAAAAGACCTAGGAGTAATTATATCAGATGACCTAAAGGTGGGCAAGCAATGTGAGAAGGCAGTAAGGAGGGCTGGGGGACACTGGGATGCACAGGGGAGAGGCACCAACTGTAGAAAGCAGGAAGTTGTTATCCCTCTGTACAGACAGTTGGTGAGACCCCATCTAGAGTACTGCGTGCAATTCTGGAGACCCCATCTCTGCAAAGACATAGACAGAGTGGAGGCTGTTCAGAGGAGGGCAACCAAAATGGTGCAAGATCTGCACCAGAAGACATATGAGGAGAGACTAAAGCAGCTTAAAATGTATACCCTTGAGGAAAGGAGGGAGAGGGGGGACATGATAGAAACTTTCAAGTATCTCAAGGGAATTAACAAAGTACAAAAGGGTAGTATCTTTCAGAAAAAGAGATGTGCAAGAACAAGGGGGCATAATTTGAAGATAGAGGGGGGATGGCTCAGAGGTAATGTTAGAAAGTATTTTTTCACAGAGAGGGTTGTGGATTCATAGAACAGCCTTCCTGAAGAGGTTGTGGAGTCAGGAACAGTGGGAGAATTCAAGAATGCATGGGACAGACATAAGGCAATTCTAGTGGTGGGTAGGAGGAAGTAAGCTGTTGATTAACTAGAATCTGCTGCTTATCCATCAGGTAGGGAAATGGGCAGACTGGGTGGGCCAAGCAGTCCTTATCTGCCTTCAAATTCTATGTTTCTAATTTGTGATGTAACTTCAGCTGCAAATCTTGCAGAAGCATAGATGTGTTAGTCCATCTAAAATATGCTCTTGTTCATCCAGATGGATGTGGACGCGTGTGTTTTTCAGACTACGGGCAGAGGGATCTTGGATGACTGTTGCCGGAAATGCTGCCCAGACAAAGGAATGCCTTAGATATGGTCAGTGCAGTAACTATATGTGGGCAAATAAGGCTACAGTTCTGTGTCAGCAACATCTCACATACAGCTGCCCATGGGGCAATGTCAGAAACTGTTGGTTAATATGGGGTTGTTCCCTACCACTTTTTGAATTTTGCCATGGAATGTGTAACTTTATCTGAACAACCACCAGAGTCTGGAAGAAGGGCTGTCTGTTTCACATCTCATTCAAAGAACAACATCTCTGAAAGTAAAGTACCCTCCTGTGCTTCACATCAGTTTCAGTACTGGGTGGAACTGGAAAGTACAACTTTCTGGTCCAGAGGCAAGAGTGTTATGGACCGAATGCAACTGATACTCCATGAGTTCATTCTACATCTTGCTTGCTACTTACTGTACGTGGCATGGGTGTAAAACTATTTGCCCACATCAAAGTGATGACAGGGATTCGGTCCCATTGCATGTGTCGGTGAGGTTGTATGTTTTTCTATGTTAAATCTGTACAATCTGCCCAGGAAATAAAATAACAAAAACATAGAATCTGTTGTTGGAAAAAGGCCCATTGGCACATTGTGGCTGCCCATTACTACTTAACTAAATGCTAAATGAGGAAACCCTAGGGGCTTCAAACTTCCCTTCCCCCTAGCTGTGTTCTTTACAAAGCACTTGTATATGTCTCACCCTCTTTTGAATTCCCTCACAGCTTTAACACAGACCACCTTCTCCAGTAGCCTATTCCCCCCCCCTTTCATCACCCTCTCTGTGAACAAATACTTACTCTCTCTTATCTCTCTAAAACCTGCCTCTCACCAGCTTCCTGGAGTTACTCCTGATGATTGTGTCTCATCAGTCTAAACAATGCCTCAACATCAACTTTATTTAACCCATGGAGGTCCAGCATTTGTATTTTTAATCATATCCCCTCTTTCCCTTCCTGTCTAAAATGTGTGCTTGTTCAGATCTGTTAACCTCTTCACTTATGTCCTTTCCTTCTGTCCCTGGATCATTTTGGTTACCCTCATCTGCATTGGTTCCACCCTGCCTCTGTTCTTTTTCAGATGCAGATTCCGAAACTGCACACAGTAGTCCACTTGAGGCCAAACCTGTTACCTATACAGGGGAAGCAGCATTTCCATCCTCCAGCTGGAAAAACATTCTAATCACACTTCCCACCACCTTATTACACTGTGCTGATGCCTTTAGGCTGTCTGATATGATTGCTCCTAAGTCCTTTTCCTCCAATGTGCTTTCCACTACCATCTGTATTCAGCATTAGGATTTTTTTACCTATGTGCATCACCTTGCATTTTTTGGTGTGAAATGTAACTGTCATACCTTCAACCAACCTTCCATCTATCCAAGTCCTCCTTCATGAATTTGATACCCTCCCAGCTATCCACCCAACCACAGATCTTAGTAACACCTGGAAAAAGGCATATCTTGCCCTGGATCCATACCCCTATGTCACATATCAATATTTTAAACAGGACTGGTCCCAAAATTGATCCCTGTGGCACTCTCCTGGTGACCCTCAACCTTTGAGTATGACCAAGTAGTTTTATCCCTCCTACAAGGTCCTGCTTCATCTTGGCCAACCATCCATGCAACCCAGCACTGAAATGATCCTGGGAATATGACCATGGCTTGGAATCCTTCACTGTCCTGTCTGTTTCTGATGATGATGTACTGGATAGCATTTAATGGAAGTCAGCAGGGGTATGCTATTATAACTGGGGCCTGCTGTTGAAGTCAGAATGTGTCGCTATGCTTCTATAGTATGCTTATGTAGGAACAGAAGAATGACATTGCGGGTGTGGGTAGATACAGTATGTTCCATTAAGTGTCAAAAAGTTGTCTGATCATCAATAACAAGGGATCTGACCTTCAGGATGTTGTGTGCTAAAATGTTTGACTCATAATTCATGTACTTTATAATAATGACATATTAAATAGGTTTGAATATTAAGGAAAGTACATTATTTATTGTATTATTGTCAAATAAGTTAATGTTTGTTGATTAAATAAATGATTTTTATCTGAATTGGTTTTCAGAAGGTGCATTTAACAGCAATTGGCTTTGATGAACTTGAATTCCTCAGTCCACAAAAGGAACCCATTCAGGACTCAGAATAAAGCATTGTGCAGCAGTGCACATTGGGAAAGATGATTTGGTAGCTGGCATGAGGTTCTTGTAATGCTCCCAAAGTGGCCCATAATTAAAGAGGAAATGGATGGTCATATGCAGTTTTCACACTTTTCTATTAAAGAAACAGTTGAGCCTTATTTCCAAAAGAGTCCTTCTATGCTATCATGTGCCTAGGACAAAAAGTTAATGAAAATGGCCTGCACTGTTAATGTTTCTGGAAAGTGTCTCATATATCTTAGAGGGAAACAGAATTTTACTTGCAAATCACAATTTTTTTCTTACTGTTTTGTTTGTACTACAAAGCTCTCAGCCTGTCCTTGGCCCCCTCTAAGGACATTCCAAACCCCAACTTTATCACCTTGCCTTCTCCAGGACTTACCTCATGCTCCACGGTGTTATCCCCTTGGCTTTCTCTACATATTACAGCATTAAGGAGTGAAAACAAGGATCATGGTGCTCAAGAAACACACTGGGCCAGATATTCAAACTGCACCCAAAAAGTGCGCAATAGCAGGCGCAAGCGCAAGTCTATTGCGCCCATGTGCAAGAGACACGATATTCAAAAACGGAGCAGGCCAAATTGCGCCTACAGCCGACGACTGAATATCGCACCACCTGCGCCATAGCGCAACTAGGGAGGGGAAGCTGAGCAGATCTGATGTGCCACAGGGCAACAAGGGATGTTCAGCTGAGCAGTCCAGAGGTGCCATAGTGCAACCAGGGAGCCCCCCAGCTGCAGAGCAATGTAACTGCACAATCAGGGAGGTAGGGGCCCACCACCCATGCCACAGATGGGCACAGGAACACACAGCAGAACAGACATCGTCCCCCCACACCCCAAGCACAGCACAACTGGGGAAGGGCTGGAATAACCACTGGCCCATGGAGACAAGCAAACAACCCACAGCCTGGCCATGGTGCCCCATCCACACCTACCGGCCAAGCTGTGACTGGCACCTGGGAGGGCGAGACCACCCTGTGCCCAACATCCCCCAGTGCAGAGCACACCCTGCACCATGACCCCCAGACACCCCCCATGAGCAGTGACCACCACTGCAGGAAACCCCATGCATGCCACCACCCCCACTGTGTCAATGCAACCCTGTGCACCACAGAACCATGCAAGCCAGCCCCACCATGAGCATCCATCAGTGGGTTGCAGCACACGGCAATGCAACAATGGCAGACACAGTGCCACCATGCACAGTCCCCCCGAGGTACTTCTGAGAGACCGACCATGCGTCGGCACAAGAGGTACCCCACATGGGACAGGGTGTGCCCTTGACACCACCACCACCAGTGGTACAGTGCCCTGCACAGTATTCCAGTGACACACCCCGACCCACCACTGGCCACAACAGCCAGTACAGACACCCACAGTGGTGCGTGGAAGCATGCACCATACTGGATGCCACACAGGGTATGGACAGACACCCACCCATACCCAAGGGCACACCAACACAGGGACGCAGTGGTGGGGCAACCAAGTCCCCATTGTGGGCCCATGTAAGTCGTGTACACACAACCCGCAGTCCACCATGGCACTGGAGTGCCAGCCACCCTGCACAGGCACTGTGGACCCATACACCACCAGTAGTCACCCGGAGCACAAGCCACAGACAGTGGGGCATATCCCCTGCAACACACACAAGGCACAGCATGGAGGTGGGACAATGACTGTGGTGCCCACAGTGCCACCCTAACCAGGTATGCACCACACCAGTGACAGGGGCAACCCAGCAAAGTGACAGGTACAGTGTCCATCCTGCAGGGACTGCCACCACTGACATGCCAGCAGACCGTGCAGGTCACAGACAGGCATGTGTGTCGGCTGCACAGGCCATGGACGGGATGATGGGTGCACCATGGACACAGAGCATGCGCCATGGACCACTGCATGCAGTCATCCAGTGCACAGGGAACAACACACACAATACAGACACTGACTGATATCTACCCTCACACCATAGTCACCTCCACACGGACACACACACATACCCATGACTGCACCACCCCTGATGAAATGCACACCACTGCAGCTGAGCACCTATAGCCCATTGCAAATCAGAGACCACCACAGTATTCATATCAAAATCAAATGTATTGAATATATAAAGATGAACTATGTACAGAAATAAAACTATATACAAGCTTGGGGGACACAAACAAGGTGGGGGTGGGTGGGAAGGGTGGACAAATGGGATGGGATAGGAGGGGTGTGAGGGTGGGTCCAGGGGGTAGGGGAAGTAATGGACTGAAAGACTCCTATTGGGACCGCCGTTCCTAACTCTGGGACCTCCGGCCTCTGTGCCTCCACAGCACCCCCGTCGTGTCCAGCCTCCTTAGGATGTCGAGGGACTCGCTGGCCAGCTGTAGGAGCTCCCGTAAGGTGTCCCGAATGTTCCTGAGATGGCGTGTACCTAAGACAAGGGAGCACAGTCAATAGGTGTGAATGCACAACCCCATACATCCCGCCCACTGTGCATGGCATACGGCCATGAGACATACCACTGTGATGGTGTGTGATCACCCGCAGTGATCACGTCCACAGGACCTGCCCACCCAGGCGCATACAGCCATGTGGAATGCTGCACACACCCACTGGCCAAGTCATGCACAGCACCACCGTGGCCATTTAGTGACATGGCTATGTGGTGCAAAGACAGTGGCACAGCCATGCACCTGGTGCATGCATGGACCACCAGTGACACACACCCAGACATGCATTGCCACTGGACAGTGTTGATTGTAACAAGTTTCATGCATGGCAGTGGTGTCGATGAATGGTGGCCATGCCCATGTCCAGGGGAGCCTCCCCGAAGAGAGGCCCATGGTGTGGCTCCACAATGGCCACCAGATTGGCCAGCTCAATTGCTGTCCACTGTGCTGCCCATCTGTGCGCCATCCTAGCAGCTATAGTAGGCAATATGGTGCTCTGCAGCGCAGCTCCCCATGTGCAGATGCTGCGCGGTACAGCGTTGCCATTCCCTATCGCGCTGTTACCGAACAGCGTGATAGAGGTGCACCCATGCCTGACGCATGGCGCCAAGGGGGCAAACATCAGGCACAGGGTCAAGGGTCTCTGGCACAAGGCCACGCACAGTGCCATTGGATGACAATGCGTGTAGCGTGATTGGCTGCCTGTGTGCCAGCGCCATAGCGGACTACCAAGCAGTTGGGCCATTGCGCCTACGATGGCCCAGTGCCAGAGCGCCATGTAGTGACCATCGCTATAGCGCCACTGGCACGATGGTGGCCATGCCCTGCATTGCCTACCGTGCACAGCACATCATCAGCACGGCAGATGCCTGCGTCAGCAACCCGGGCATGCGCAGTGAGGTGTACTACGCATGTCACAGGACTGCACCGTTGGCTCAGCACGTTCAACACAATTGCGCAAAGCGCAACAGTGCGATATTCAGCCGTCATATGCAAATCATCTAATCAGCCATTCAATGGTGCAGCACTGCAATTTGCATCTACTTAAAGTTGCGCCTCGCCTCATTTGCATGGATTGCGCTATAACGGTGCGACAATGTGCTGCAGTGGCCATAGTCAGTTACTGCAGTTTATTGGTGAGTTGCATGCTGTTTGGGAGTGTGGACTGTGGATTCAGGGACGTGCATGGGACTGCACAGTCACAGGTAACAACTGCCATTCTTACAGGCTACATAATGACCGAGCACGTTGTTGGAGAGGAGGAAAACAGTGGTGGGAGGAGGAGGAGGCTGAACTTTACAAAGGCTCAAACCGAGGCCCTGTTCGAGGCCTACTAGATCAGGTGCCACTGCTCAGTGGATGGCAGGGAACCCCTCAGGCCCGTGCTGCTGCATGGGAGGAGGTGGCACATGCCATGAACCTGCATGGCAGCCACCAGTGCTCTGTGCAGGAGTGTAAGAAGAAGATGGGCATGGACAGGAGAGGGTAAAGGAGAAGGTGGCTGCCATCAGGGCAGCACATGCTGCAACAGGTGGGGGACAGCCGGAGGTGGTACAGCTGACCCCAGTGGAGGACAGGCTTGCTGGAAGCATGCAGCACAGTGCCATTGAGGGTGTTCCGGGTGGTGGCTTCCAGACGGGTGGTGGCCCATCACTGCATGGTAAGCCATGGTCTGTCTATGGGGGGGGCAGGGTAGGTCACACGCAGTAACACGACTTTGCTTTCCCTTACAGATCCTGAGCATCTGCATGGGTCAGTGGTGGTGGGCCTGTCCACTGTGGACAGTTGGATGGAGTCAGAGGTGGGACCATCCACCTCCACAGGTATCTGTGGATCATTGTGACAGTGGGGCCGCCTGGCTGTCCACACTGATGTCATTGTGACAGGTGTGGAGGAAGCCCTGCCTGTGTCCCAGTGTGCTGGCATCCACGGATGCCAGCACGCTGTGGCTGTGGCCGGGGCAGAGTCCGGCACCAGTGATGATGACACGACCATCATGAGCAGTGACACATGTGTGCCACAGGAAGGACACACAGCAGGGCAATTCGCACCCATGGCTGTGGGTGGTGCCGCCATGGAGGCCTGCGAGTCAGCACAGTCCCAGGCTGTGCCTGTCAGCACCAGTGGGGCAGCACTGGTGTCTGTTCAGGACAGTGGGACTGATGTGGCCACTGTGGTGGCACTACTGAGCCCTGGGGTGCGGCAGCCAGAGGGGCAGCATCAGCAGTCACCCACTGGGCTTGGGGGTATAGGGTTCAGTGGCGGCATCTGTGCACTGCCTGTGGACATGCCCAGACCTGGTCCTGGTGCACAGCACCCACCCTCAAGGGGTGCTGAACATCAGGGCCTTGCACACCCTGAGGGACAGGATGCCGATGAGGCTGATGACCTCTTGGATGAGCACACTCGCCTACTGCAAGCATCGGTCCAGCAGCAGATGCGGCTTGCGACGTCCGTGGATACACTGCGTGTGGCTCTGGAGCGTGCAGAGGAGCATCGCAGCAGGGACACCGCACTGATCCTGGCAGGGATGGACCATTTGCGGAAGGATGTGACCGCTGCCATTGACAGGCATGCACAGGCATACATTTCTGTCATGGCCACAATGGGCACACAGTCAGGTGCCCATGCATTGCAGACACCATGCAGTGCACTATCCACCCCCCATTCCTGGCATTGTGCGACTCCCACTGGATTGATTTATATTATTTAAACATGTTTTACACTAATTCCATGTGAGAGACATTTGTTATTACATCCCTCTTAGGGGTTCTGTGTGTGCCAGAAACCTGTAAATATTTGCTTTCTCTCCATAGGAAAGTCCTCGGGTTCGGCTAGGACCTACAGGGGACTTCTCATCTAGTCTTTCAGGGGACAGTGCCTGGGTTGGTGGGTGTGGGACCTGCAGGCTGGAGGAATGCCATTATGCACAGCTGTGTGATTTACCTTCTTGTTTCCTACCCCTGAGGATACCACATGCTTGGGTGTCATGATGTGCACACACTGAGCATGTCCCTGTCGATGGCATCCTTCCCACCCTGCAGTCCTGTTCTGTACCTCCCCCTGTGGTCACACAGGGCATATCCTTACAAGACACTGACGTTCTTCCTCCCTGGAGGAGAGCAGTGTCTGTTTGGATGCATGATTCTTTTACCCCCAGCTGGCCCTGATGACCCAGCCCTGATGACTCAGACTCATTTCCAAACCTGGGTTACCGGCATCATGCACAGTAGCTTTACCACTGCACTAATTGACTGGCCTTCAAATCATGTTCTTATTGGCTATACTGTAACCATTGCTGGCTTTTTAGTAATTTGAGTAAATTGTTTCTGAAGTGTGGACCAATGCTGAAGACCATTTTGGACCACACGACTTCACTGGTGTTGTACAGTACTTGATCAGTGTTAATCTAATACTTAAGTTGTTGTTTAAAATTTTATTCAAATTTCATGAATTACAATAGTTGTTACATACTCCATTGAGCAAAGCTCATTTCAAAGGAGGTCCATTTTTCGAAAAGGAGAAAAAGAAAAAATCATAAATAATTACACATACAACATTATCTAAAAATTAGATACATTATACAAAGTCAAAATTAATTGCACATACAACATTATCAAAAATGAGACACAGTATGCAAATACACATCATAAAATTTATACAAAAAATAATTTTACATGGCAAAAAATCACCATGATAAAGGGAGCATCTACCAAGTATACAAACTATACAACCAGAGATCAGACAGTAATCATTAAGCAATGTGTAACAAAGTCCCTATTAGGTAAATACACCTGTACAACAAGTTAATATTGCATCTGACCTAGTTTTATACCACTGTTTTATACTGCCCAAA
The DNA here is from genome assembly GCA_016271365.2 of Neoceratodus forsteri. NCBI lineage: Eukaryota > Metazoa > Chordata > Ceratodontiformes > Ceratodontidae > Neoceratodus > Neoceratodus forsteri. The sequence goes on along the minus strand of CM028132.1, from coordinate 344,159,732 downwards.
TTACCTGATTATTTTGATGTAAAGAAATGGGTAAAGAATTCCATACTAAAGGCCCCTTGATCCAAATAACAGATCTCCCCATGTTAGAGTTGCATCTAGGAACATCAAATTCTAAGCCAGAGGCAGGCCTCAAGTTAAGTTTAGTTTCCCTGATAGAAAATAGATCTAATAGATACTGTGGTAAGTTAAGTTTGTATACCTTATACATAAAAATAAGAAGGTGCCAATCTCTCCTGTCTTTTAATTTTAACCACTGCAGAGATCTATATAAATTGCAGTGGTGAGTCTCTCTAGGTACCTCAAGTATAAAACGTGCCATCCTGTTGTATAGTATGTCTAAAACAGCAAGTACTCCCCCTGTTGCCCCTACATAAAAAACATCCCCATAATCTAAAACAGGGAATAACATACCGTTTACCACCTTTAGTCTACTCTCTGATGACAAATACTGCCTTATTTTATATAGTGCTCCCAGTTTGTTGCCTAAGTTCTTAATCAGAATTTCAATGTGAGGTTTCCATCTCAACTTAGCATCCAGAGTTAATCCTAAATATTTATAATTATCTACCTACTGAATGGTAGTACCATCCATAGATTTAATTTCAAGATTGTCTCAATCATCAATTCTAGAGAATAGAATCCAATTGTTTTTTTTTTTACGTTTAGACACAAACAATGTTCCTGAAAAAAGACCTGCAGGTTGTCAAAAGCTGTTTGTAATTTTGTTTGAATACTTTTAGGATCCTTCCCTTCAATATATAAAACTGTGTCATCTGCATATATGTGATAGTGTGTTTCTTGATCACTAAACTCTAGATTGTTAATATAAAGATTGAAAAGTAGGGGACCTAATATCCGTACCAGGTCATAATGTCATACGCTTAATAGCGTGCGGAGTTATAGTGAAACCCAGACTTGTGCATTCTCTGTGTTGGACCCACCCAGATTTAGAATCTTAAGTGGGGGGGTCCATGGGGTACAGCCCCCCATAACAGGGGGGATGTGGGGGGCAGAGCTCCCCACAGTAAACAAAATAAACCGAAATTGCGCAACGCGATTAAGACACACGGCATTCTGCCGTGCGACATTTTGACCCCGTGCCCCTAATATCAACCCTTGAGGAACTCCCTTTTCAATTTTAATTTGTTCTGACTTAAAGGAACCTATTTCAACTAGCTGTTCCCTTTTCAACCAATAGGAAGCAAACCAGGTCAACTCTTTCCCTCGTACCCCAATACCATGCAGTCTGGGACAGGAGAATGCCATGGTGCAAGGTATCAAATGCCTTAGATAAATCTACAAATAATGCACCCATGGACATTCTTCTGTCCAGACTACTCTGCAAGTCACCCACCACCTTTGCCAGGGCCATTTGTGTACTATATGAGAGTCTAAATCCTGATTGAAATTGACTCATTTAGTCTACTTTCCTCCAGAAAACATGTTAACTGAGTAGCCACTAGGCTTTCAAACAATTTGGAAACAATAGGCAATAAAGAAATGGGGCGATAATTATTAATCTTGTTCCGGGATCCACCCCCTTATAAATGGGTGATATTTTTGCAATCTTCCAATCTTTAAGAAATTCTCCCGTAGTTAGTGAAAAATTAAATAAGTAAGTCAAAGGATGTACAATAAAGGGGAGCAGCATACTTCAATAATCTAGTATCCAAATTATCCAAACCTATGGCCTGTTTAGTATCCAATTTTAAAAGCGCTTTCATTATTTCATGTTCTTCAATATGTCTAAATTTAAAAATTTTCCCCATTATCTTATTTGAGTATTTTAGCTGGGTAGTTTGTAAGTCACTATGTGCTAAGTTGTTATCTAAAATCTTTGAACCAGCTTCAGAAAAAAATTTGTTGAATTCATTCATCACTAAGTTACCCAATGGAACCAAATCACCCTTTATGTCTATTTTACCAATCGTTCCCTTATCTGTTTCACCCATTAATTTAGTTATTGTACTCCAAAAGAGTCTAGGATTTGGGTTTTGGTTTTGTTCCAGAAAGGATCCAAAAAAAAGTTGCTTAGTTTTCCTGATTGACTTAAGATATTTGTTTCTAATTTGTCTGAAAAGATCCCAATCGGTATTTGTACCAGAGACTTTGGCCTTGTGTCAGCAAGCATCCCTCTCTTTTTTTAATTTATGTAGGGTAGCAGTATACCACTTACAATTATTTGCCTTTATCTTTCTTCTTTGTAAGGGAGCATGTCTATTGCAAATCTGTATGAATTCCTTCTGGAAATATTTCCATGCATCGGAAGCTGTTGGTATTAGTTCTAATTTATCCCAGTCAATCATTTCAACATTCCCCATAAAGTGTGCATAATTGAAATTCTTAAAATTTCTCCACTGCACTGTCTGAGCCTGCTGAACCAACTTTAGGTGTTTACGTAAAGCAAATATTACCTGATGGTCAGAACAATTGTCAGGCGGGACACCACTATAAGAATATTCAGATGGTCGATTTGTAAACATAAGGTCTAACAAAGAAGAGTTTTGAACATTCTTACAGTTGATCCTAGTATGGTCAGTCAGTAGTTGGGATAACTGAAGATGTTCTTGAAACTCAATTAAGCTATTGGTAGGTTCCACCTGGAACTAGTTTACATTAAAGTCACCAGTAACAAATAACTCATGGGTATACCTGAAATTCTCCAAAAACATTTGAAGGCTTAAGAAAGCAGTAGTCTCTAATTTAGGAGGTTTATAAACTCCAGAGACCAATAAAGGTTTAATGAATGGAATTCGTATTTCAACAAATACTGCCTCCAAGCCCTTGTTCAGAGAATCACAGTTAATTTCCCTAGCATCGAGATACAGATTTACATACATCGAAAGTCCTCCCCCTTTTTTATTTCTATCCTTTCTGAAAAACTGATATCTATCTATTTGCAAACTTATGTCCAAAACTCTTTTGTTGAGCCAGGTTTCTGAAATAATAGTAATATCTAGGTTGTAAGTACTTATCCAGTCTTTAATTAAGTCAAGTTTATTACAGATACTACAGGCATTAAAATGAACAATACTTAAGGCATTTGTTCTCAGTATGTCTGCATGTCTGCGTTTGGCTCAACAAAAATGGTGGGGTTTAAAGGGCCAGGGTTTGGGTGAATATCTCCTCTTTGCAAAAGTGTCATAATTAAAATAAACCTAAGAACCCATCAGATTCTTTTTTTTTACACTTAATTGGGGGTTACGTTGAGTAAGGTAACTAGGCTGTGAGTACCTGGAAGCAGTCCAGAGGAGGGCAACTAAAATGGTGCAGGGTCTACATCAGAAACCATATGAAGAGAGACTGAGAGCTTAATTTGTATACCCTTGATGAAAGGAGGACGGGGGACATGATAGAAACTTTTAAGTACCTCAAGGAATCAACAAAGTCCAGGAGGTAGCATCTTTCGAAAAAAGAGGTGTATGGACAAGGGCACAATTTAAAGTTAGAGGGCGGCTCGAGGGTAGTGTGAGGAAATTTTTTCATGGAGAGAGTGGTGGACGCATGGAACCGCCTTCCTGGAGAGGTTGTGGGGTCTAAAACAGTGGAGGAATGCAAACATGCATGGGACAGACATAAGGCAATTATAGTGGGGGGTTGCAGAAAATAGGCTGTTTGTTAACTAGAATCTGCAGCTTATCCAGTAGGTAGGGAAATGGGCAGACTGGGTGGGCCAAGTGGTCCTTATCTGCCGTCAAAGTCTATGTTTCTATGTTTCAATCCAAGATCCTCTCCTAAAGGATAGATATTTCACCATGTTTCTAAACAAAAACAAGGTGTCAAGTCTCCTGAAAACTCCAGTACTAGATGGGAATTTATAATACTCCAAAGACCTGTACTTCCAGGGATTAATTTATCAAACCTATCCCAGCTTGTGATGTCTACCATTTTAGCCATCTGGCAATCAAATGGCTGTATAGGCATATCAGCAACATCACTAACTAGTAATGCCTCATGTTACAATGTACGGGACAAGCAGAAAAATAATATAAAATTACAATTATATTTATCACCCTTTCCTGTACAGGGAAAAATGCCTCAAGTAATTGCAAATACCTCAAGTACGATAAAATACACTTTTTTCCCTTTTATGTTTTTTTTAGTAAAGGTAGTACATTTACTTAAACAATACTTAACTACCCCTTTAAATTCTAGACTGATTGCACTGTAGCAACTAATACAAAACCTGTCTAACCTACTACTTTAAAATAAGCACACAATATTTTAAACACAGTTACAATATCTTGCAATTGTTACAAGCTGATAATGGCATTTTCTTTTTACCAAGTGGCCTCACACCACTCATGCTTGTGCCACGGAGCTTGTGCTGTGGGCAGCTGGGCTTTAAAGTCAACTGCCCCTGCTCCTCTGGTGATGATGTCGCAGTCTCCTCCCACCATTTACGGCAGTTCGTTAGTCAACTCCGTAACTGGGAAATAGGCTGGTAAGGCTGGGAATCTAAAGAGGGAGCTCTGGCACAAGATGTTACAGAAATGCACACTGATGCAGGCAGGTAGACAGTAGTTGGAAAAGTAGCAGTGTACCTGCAAACACACAGCGTGGTGCTTTAAAGTCAACTGCCCCTCATCCTCTGGTGACGATGTTGCAGTCTCCTCCCACCGTTTACTGGCAGTTCATTAGTCAGCTCTGGTAACTGGGAAATAGGCTGGTAAGGCTGGGAATCTAGAGTCATAAACTGCCTACATAAAATTATTGCCTCCTCTGTCTTCTCCCTGTATTGGTCAAGGTGCAAAAAATGTGTCTTTTCTCGGTCCTCTTTTTTTCCTTCCCTTCTCTTCTTTCCTCTTCTCCTGCCAGTCTGGCTTCCATACCACCCACTCCACAGTATCCTCCCCTTCTCAGTGGCACTGATTCTATCCTGAAAGGGATGGAGCAGAGTAAACTCACAGCAGCAATATCTATGAACCGAACCAAGACCTTTGATACTGTGGCATGTTCAATCCTTCTTTGATTAGCTGGTGGGGCTGAACTCTCTGACCTTACAGTTGTCTTGTTCTGCTCCCACTTCTCTGACTGGCATCAGTCATTCGAGTTTGGTTATGTCTTTCCCATTCAGATCTGGAGTCCTATACCACTCTGCTCTGGGTCCTATCATATTCAACATTTTTCTAAATGACTTCCCCTCTGTCTCTGTCTCCTATACGCAGATGATACTATACTTCTTGCCTTGGTTGTGTCAGTCCATGAGCTGGAATCATCACTAAAGCAGAATTTAACAATGTCCAGTACTAGTTATGTTCAAACTAGCAGCAACAGCATCTTTTTTCTCCTACTGGATAGCCTTCTCCCTATGCATCCCAGCATTTTGTTTGCCTTCCTGAGTGCTGTGGTGCACAGGATCAATGTCACGACGTTGTCTATAATGATCCCTAAATTCCTTTCCTCAGTGATAAAACTGATGTTTTCACCCCTAGTCAATAACCCATCTTTGGGTACCTTATTGTGTGCACAATTTTGCAATTGATTGCATTAAACTTTAGTTGTCATACCTTGGACCATACCTTCAACTTTTCTAAGGCCCTTTTTATGTCCTTGATCTCCTCCTTGATTTACCCAGCCACAGAGTTTAGTATCACCTGCAAAAGAGGCACACTGTTCTCTCGATCCTGTCTATGTTGCAGATGAACACATTAAACAGTGCTTGTTCCAGTACTGACCTTTGTGAAATCCCACTTGTGAACTCCAGACCTCTGAGTGTTTCTGATTTACAGTTACCCACTGGGTGCTTCCACCTAGACAATTTGCTACTCACCTCATTAGATTTGCCCCACCTCTTAGATCCCCAGCTTCTTGATAAGCCATCTATGGAGTACCGAGCTGAAGGCCTTACTGAAATCCTGATACAGCATATTGACTGGCTGGCCCTTGTCCATTGCTCTTGTTACAGAGCCAAATAAATCAATCAGATTAGTCTGGCATGACCTTCCCATAACAAAGCTGTGGGGTTCCACGTCAAGATAATGAATTTTAAATGGTGATGACCGAAAACGGCACACACATTACAGCGTGACCAAATATGGCGACCCCCCACACCCTACTATTAAATATGAGGGGGTGCAACTCAGGGAGGGGGAACCTCCGATTGCTGACATGCCACTCATGGTATTTTTGTGCTGTTTTTCACGTCGCCGTTAAAAACTCGCCATCTTGATGGGATACCAAGCTGTGGTACTTGTCATGCAGTCAATTGGCTTCAAGAAAGTTCACCCGCTACTACTTGATGTTAGTCTCCAGGAGTTTTACCACTACAGAAGAGAAACTAACCAGTCTATAGTTTGCCAGACCCCCCTGCTCCCACTCTTGTGCAGAGGGATCACATCCATCCATCCATCCATCTCCAATACACTGGGACTACCCCAGTCTGTAGGGACTGGTTAACAAGACCATCAAGGCCCATGGAAGTTCCTGCCCCAGTGCCCCAGCACAATGAGGTGTAACCCATCTGTCTCTGGAGACATAGCCACCCTACAAGCCCATAGTACCTTAAGTACCCGATCCCCTAACACCAGTCTAAAGTTCAATTCCCTTCACCCCCCCCATAGCCCACCAACCACAGTCAGTGAGCAGGCCTTCTGCCTCTACCATATATACTGAGCAAAAATATTCAGTAAGGATGTTAGCTTTCTTCCCAGTCTCCTCTGTACAAGCATTTCCCAATTTTAGCCTCACAATTCCCTCCTTGGTATTCTTCTTCTCTCTGCTATACCTAATGAAGGCCTTTTCAGTTTTCTTTACCCCTTCAGTTATCATCATTACCATTTGCATCTTTGCCCTCCATATGATTCTGTTTGCCTCCGTCTTCAGTATACCTCTCTGCATACCCTCAAATTGATCCCCCTTATACTTTTCGAATGCAGCCCATTTGCCCTGACTATATCTCTCAGTTCTCTGGAGGACCACTGTAGCTTTTGTGTGTTTTGTTTTGATCTACCTGCTTCAGACAGGTTTTAGTCACCTCAAATGACTACCCTTGAAGAATTCCTACATTTCTCTACTTCAACCCTTTCCACCTCCTTCAGTTTGTCTTGGATGGTCTCCCCATCTCCTAAAATCTAATACCTTGATCCTAGACATAGGAACATAGAATCTGACTACAGATAAGGCCCATCTAGCCCACCCAGTCAGCCCATTTCTTACCTGCCTATCCTATCCTGCAACTGCAGACACAGTTTGACTACCAGCTCCCCCTTTCTTTGCAGCTAAGATTCCCTGTGCCTGTCTCATGCATGCTTGAAGCTCACAACTGTTTTTGCCCCACCACCCTCTGCTGGAAGACAATTTCAGGCATGTACCACTCTTTCAGTGAAGAAGTGCATCCTCACATCTCTTCAGAATGTTACCCTTCCTGCTTCACTGCATGTCTCTTGTTTTGTGCATATTTTCCTTTGAATAATACTCCTTTCCTATATCTTTTAACCCCTTGAGGTATTTATAGGTTTCTATCATGTCCCCTCTCCTTCTCTCTTTCAGGGTGTGAAACTGTTGGTCAATGTTGCCAAAATAGCCATGCTTTTCGGGTTACAAACTGAAACTCTCCACCCTTGCCCACAATGGCAGCTTTCTCACCGTCAAATCCCAGATGGCTCTCCCTTGACACTGTTCCTGCCTTCAAGTATCTGGGGTTAATCCTGGACCAGTCCTAACCTACAGTGACCACATTGCGTCACTGATCAGGCGCATCAGCCAGAAGCTAGGCTTTGTGATCACGATCGACCACCTCTCACTGGAAGCCTGCCTTGCTATTGCCTGTGGCAAGCTCCTCTCCCTCCTTGACTATGGCTGCCTGGTGTACTCCCTCACCTCTATTACCAACCTGAGCTGCCTGGACACCACCTACAATCGAATATGCCACCTTGCCCTCCATGCCTGTCTCCTCCCTCACCACTGCTCTCTTTACCAGTCTCTTAACTGGCTCCCTCCACAAGCGTGATGCTCCTGCCAGCTGGCCTGGACTGTCGCTGATACCTTGCACAGTCCCTCCTACTCTCCACTATCCCTTCTTAGCCAGCCCAGAACTGCTACAATTTATGTCAGTCTTCCCACCTTCAACTAAAACACCCTAACATAACTACGAGGATGGGCCTATGAGCCTTCTCTGCAGTCAGACCCTCACAATGGAATGACCTCCCCTCCTCCCTACATTCCCCCGACCCCCTTCTAAATCTAAATTCCTTATTAAGAATGCACTTTGTGTCCTCCACGACCTGCGTCTGCCCACAGGCTGATAGCATGGCTACACCTAACTTGCAGCCCACCCTTGCCCCTACCCCCCCTCTAGTGTTCTGCTCTCCTCTCTTGCCCTGAATACTATTGTTATTCCTATTGTTGAATGATGGAGCAAACTTACCCCATATACCTATATGTTATATACCTTAGTATGCTCAATTGTTGATGTACCTGGTACTATTTAACTTATATTTTCTCTGTTAGCTTGACCTACACTGTTATGTTTCCTATATGATCCACGCTGTTCTCTCACTGTATTTTACACTGTTTGTGCCAGTTTTTGGCCCAGGCCATTCCTGAAAAATGTATTTGGATCAGTGCACCAACACGATTACCAAAAGAACAAGCTAGGGTTACCACCTTTGGATGAGGTAAAAACCGGATCTGAAACCACACCTCAAACTCTGTCTCTGGCTCCACCCCTTTTTTATGACTGGCGAGTAAACTCCTCTTCCAAAGCCATTTGTAATATTGGAATAGACATTACTAGTGATAGAAAATTATTTTTATACTGTTATTTATTTGATTTATTTTTTCAGTTATTTATTTTTATTCTTTGGCAACCAAGTTTCCTCCCATAGGCCACATAGCCCATTTTATAGGAGTGACCCAGGAGCACAGGAAGGTTAAGTGACTTGCTCAGGGTCACACAGTATTAAGTGGAGGTTGTGGGAATCAAACTCAGGTCTGCTGGATGTGCCAAGCTCAGCAACAGCTTATTGCTCAGCCCTCTGTTAAACACTCTACCATTTTCCTTTCCATGTCAGCCATGTATTCTGATTCTTTGACCAATTTTTGATAACTTATCAGTGCTTGTGGTACCCTTAACACTGCACTGTGTTCCCCTTTACCTCAGCAGCTACTACTGTTTCTTTTCATATTTCTAAGACATTCCACAATTTCAGATACACCATTCCATGCTGTTTATCAGAATGACTTGTCAAGTGTAGCTAATATCATGGAATGTTCAGGTAATACAAAAAATTAGACCAAATGTAGTGATAAAAGCAATAAAAGTTAGATTATGAATTTAACAAAATTGGGTTTAAAACTTACCATAATATAGAACAAACAAAAATAGACACATGAGAGCACATAAAGGTGTAAAAACTGTTTCCCGTCATAGCAGTAAAAGGCCATACTTAAAATTCAGAGTGGAAAAGAATAGGTTAATTTACTGCTAATGATCTTAATGGCCTACCTTACACCTCTCAGACAGTCTGGTTTTACAAACAAAGGCAGGTCTGAATGACTGCGACAGCAGAACTTCTTTGTAACCTGGACATGTAATGCAGCCAAAACAGTGAATGATTTGATGCATCAGTTTTAAGAGTATATGAGCACTCAACATGGTCCAAAAACCAGATTACATGTAACCAAAACCGGATGACCAGATAAGGATCCTAAAAAACGGATTATCTGGTCAAAAACCGGATAGGTGGCAACCCTAGAACAAGCATTTGTCAATGCTGAATGTTTGCTTGCTGGCATTGGTATTGGTAGTGTAGGAGTTACAGAGCTGCATAATAGGAATGGCAGTGAAGTATTGAACTGAAGCCAACCCTATCACCACTCTGCAGAAAGTGACAGGCATTGGGGTGTGCCTTTGGGTTATCAGACATAACGGCCACACCATTTCACCACACCCTACCGTGCAGACACCAACAAGTGTCACGTGTTCCTTGGGGTCTTTAGCCCTTATGCGCACCCCATTCCATCAGGAAATATTGTGAGTTGGGTGCGGTATAGGAGAATGGGGTGAACTTTGGGGCCGAAGAGTCCAAGGCACACCTCAATGCCTCTCAGTGGCTGCAGGGTGTGGGTGGGGGTGGAATGGTATGAGCATTGCAGGTGACAATCCCAAGTCACAGCCCTGATCCCTGTCATTCTTTACAGGTTGGGGTGTTACGGTCGGAAACCCTAATGCCTCAGGCATTCATTGGTATTTTCACTCCAAAGTTTCAACTTGGGTTTTTTGTGACCCCCACCTCATGAACAGTGGCAATATCAGTTTGTTAGCCGAAAGCTGCTTTTGCACAGCGACTATGGCATTTGTCACCACAGGTGCAAAAACACATTCTGAACAGGATGTGAAAAATGACAGCTGTACTGTTCATGGGGAGGTGTAAAAAATGGCAATGTTGAAAATCTGCAGTGAAAATATTAAAAAAACTGGTGAAGTCACGAGCGTGCGTAGAAACTGTGCAACGTGCACCCGTAATGTAATTAGTTTGGGAATTGTTTACAGCAGATTGTCAACACAGGCATTTTGGGACCTCCGGTCATGAACAGTGTCACTGTGATTTTCTTTATCTGTCCTGAACAATGATTTCCCACAGCGACCACGCATTTCTGTGCTGAAAGTGTGAAAACACATTTCGGCCATGTTGTGAAAAATGACAGCTGTACTGTTCATAAGGAAGTGTGGAAAAATGCCACTGGTGAAAATCTGGACTGAAAATATTAGATTCATGAACTACGGGGCTGCGTGGAAACTCGCAATGCTCACCGTAACACAGTCATTTAAGATTTTTCACCAAATTTTCAAAATAGCCATTTAAGACCTCTGCTCATGAACAGTGTCACTGTGATTTTCTTAATGTGTCCCATACATTGATTTCAAGACAATCGACTGCGCCATTGTGCGCCTACATGGGTGGAAACATGTTTTGGGTGAGATGTGAAAAATGACAGCTGTACTGCTCATAAGGAGGTGTGGTAAAATGGCAATGTTGAAAATCTGGAGTGAAAATATTGAAAATTCGCTAACCACGAAGCAAGTATAGGACCAGTGCAACGATGCTCAGAAAATAGTCATTTTGGGAATTTTTCACCAGTTTTTCACATAGCCATTTAACACCTCTGCTCATGAAAAGTGTCACTGCGATTTTCTTAATGTGTCCCATACATTGATTTCGCTTTTATTTCTGCCCATTGTGCGCCATGCCGGAAACACATTTTGGGTGAGATGTGAAAAATGACAGCTGTACTGCTCATAAGGAAGTGTAGTCAAATGGCAATGTTGAAAATCTGGAGTGAAAATATTGAAAATTCGCGAATCTAGGAGTGTGAGTAGGAACAACGCAACGCATGCTCATAAAACAGTCATTTTTAGGAATTTTTTCACCAAATTTTCAACATAGGCTTTTTGAGAGCCCTCCTTATGAGCACTGGCACTGTCATTTCATTAATTGATCCCAAAAGGTGATTTCACACAGTGACCACGAAATCACCCTTCGGCCCGATTAACGCCATGACAGTGACAGAATTCATGAGGAGGGGTCCCAAAAAACCCATGTTGAAAATTTGGTGCCAAAATTCCAAAAAATGCCTGAGATATGCAGCAAAGTTGAAAAAACCCTATTCATTACATTATACAGCTTACGGCATTTCCTCAGTTGCATGTCGGCTTTGAAGAGTGCAGACATGTTCTGGTCTGCGAAGATCGTCGTGCCGAGCTCTGGAGGTAAGTATGGGGTGAGGTGGGGGTGTGGAGAGGCAGGGTGCACAGTGGGTGGGTGCGGGTGGGAGAGGGGTGAAGACAGCAGTGAGGGAAGGTTTTTTCTTTCAGGTTTTTTTTTAATTTGGACTCACGCGGGACGCTTGCCACGCTGGGGTGGGCTCTCAGCGTGGCACCCGATAGTCTGGGGGGACAGCAGAGCCGACGGGATTGGGCACCCTGTCAGCCATACAGACTGCAGGGGAGGCAACAGTAGAGCTGAGGGGGACTGGGCACCCTGTCAGCCATACAGAGTGTGCGTGGGGAGGTAGGAGCATGAGCATGCAGTAATGCGTGCGTGCATATGTGTGTGTGTGTGTGTGGGGAGGGGAGCACTGCTCACTCAAGCAGTGCTCTCCTTTCAACTGTATGGCACTGCATTTTGGATTGTCGCACTATGTTTCTTGCATATGCGTGCAAGCAAACATAATAAATGAATGAATAAATAAATAAATAAATATAAATATTCAGGTTATTTTTTCTTTCCTTGTAGGGCTTCTGATGCAGCCCCTGCACCAGTTTAGCTGCCCTTTTCTGGATAGCCTCCACCCTGTCTATATCCTTCCTGAGATGTGCTCTTCAGAACTGGACACAGTATTCCAGGTGGGATCTCACCAGAAATCTATACAGTGGCAACACCATTTCCCGCTTTCTGCTTGTGATACCCCTCCCTATGCCCCCCAGCATCTCACTGGCCCTACTCACTACCTTGTTGCACTGTCTCACCACCTTGAGGTTATCAGATATCAGTCCATTTCTGATTTGGTGACCGTCAATACATCTTCTCCCATTTTGTACTCTACTTCTGGGTTTCTGTGCCCTAGGTGCATGGTTTTGCACTTTTCCGTATTAAAACCCAGCTGCCTTGCCCTTGACCACTCCTTGAGATTCCTCAGGTCTCTCTGCATTCTTTACACTCCCCTGGAGTGTCTACCCTATTGCAGAATTTAGTGTAATCTGCAAAGAGACATACCTTCCCTTCCAGTTCATCTGCAATGTCATTTATAAAGACATTAAAGGGGACTGGTCCCAGTACTGTGCCCTGAGACACCCTGGTTACCCTGCCTTCACTGGAGTGAACTCTATTTACCACCATCCTTTGTCATCTATGCATTAACTAATTTATTACTGAGCTTACTACTTAGGACCTACCCCTAAGCTGCCCAGTTTCCATACAGAGTCTCCTATGTGGTATGGTGTCAAATGTCTTACGAAAATCCTTAAGAAGTGCCTTACAAAAGTAGGTCATGTGCACTGCCTCACCCTGATCTATTTCCTGGTCACACAGTCAAAGAATCTATCAGATTTGTTTGACATGACCTACTGCTTATGAATCTGTGAGTTCAATGTGTAACCCACTGGATTCAAGATGCACCACAATATTTTCCTTTAGCAGTGACTCCATTGACTTTCTCACCACTGATATCAGACTGATCTCCTATAGTTGCTAGCCTCCTCTGCTACAGCTTTTATGAAGTGGGACTACATCTGTCCTCCTGTGGAACCACTCCTGTTTCCAGTGAGTTGTTGAATGGGCTGCCAGAAGTGCAGTCAGTATCTCCCTGAGTTCCCTCAATACCCTTGGGTGTACCCGCCTGGCCTATAGCTTGCCTACTTTCAGATTTGTGAGTCCCTTTAGGACTCTATTCTTTGTAAATGGACTTGTGCCTATCTTCCTCTGCCCGGTGCTCCTGCTGCTTCATGTGGCACATCCCTCCCCTTCCTCTGTGAGGACTTAACAAAATGTTTTGTTCAGGATATCTGCTTTTACATGTTCCCCCTCTGCACAGTCCACCCAGCCCTTCTTAACCTCACCATTCCTCCCCTAGTCTTCGTCTTTTCACTTATGTACCTAAAAAGGCCGTGTCCCCTTTAGTAACTCCTTGGGCTATTCTTCCTTAGTTTACTTCTTTGTGCTCTTCACTACTTTCCCTGCTTCCTTCTGGATCTCCTGATACACCTCCCTATCCTCCTCCCTCTATGCCTCTTTATACCTCCTGAATGCTACCCTTTTAGCCTTTATCTTTTCAGCCACATCCTTTGAGAACCATAGCAGTCTCTTTTTTTCTCCTGCTTTTGCTTACTTCCTTTGTGCAGAGGTTTCTTGCCTTCACTATGATTTAACTTAACTTAGCCCAGCGTTTCTCCATGCCACTCAAGTCATCCTCTCTCCCACTAGGTCATCTCTGAGGCATTCACCCATTTTTTTTTTAAATTTGCCCCTTGAAGTCCGGGATCTTCATCTTTGTGTGATTTGCTTCTGCTGCCATCCTTATGCTGAAACACACTATACAGTGATCACTGGTCCCTTGGTGGCCTCCTACCTCCCACCTTGACATCTACAATACTGTCCCTGTTTGTGAGCACTAGGTCTAGTATTGCTCCATTACAAGTTGGCTCCCTGGCTAGCTGCCTGAGAAACAACCCCTGCAAGGAGTCTAGGATGTCTTTGCTTCTAGTTAAAGTTGCAGCTGGAAGCTGCAATCTGTCCAGCAGATTGAAAGCCCTCACCAGCGCACCTCCCCTTTTTCTGTCATTGTGTTAATGGCTTCCACCGGTGCCCTATCCTGTTTCTTCCCCTGTGCTAGAGATCTGTAGATCATGCCAGTGCAAATAGTGGCTCTGGTTTCTGTCTCCAGGGTGACCCTTAGTACCTCCAGCCCCTTCATTCCTCCATGGATTCCCTGTGTCACTGGCACCTTGATACCCTCCCTTACATGCAGCATCACCCCCTTCCTTCCCACCATATCTTTCCTGAACTGAGTACAGCCTCATATGGCCATATCCCAGTCATGGTTTCCTGTGCACCAGGACTCATTAATAGCCACAGTATCCAGGTCTACCTCTGCCATGATGGCCTCTTAGTCTGGAATTTTGTTTCCTAGACTTTGTCTTCTTTTCATCTAGGGTCAAGATGAAACAAACTGGGTTGTGATTACTTGTCCCCAGGGGTTCCCTTACCCTGACCTTTTCCAGCATGTCCTGGTTCAACAGAACCAGATCAAGAATGACTCCCTCCTTGGTGAGTTCTTTCACCCACTGTAAATGGAAGCCTTCCTGCAATGACCCCACAAGGGCCTGGCTCCTTGCACTCCTAGCTGTTGATGTGTCCCATTCTACATCTATGAAATTAGGATTTCTCATTAATACCATGTTTCCTTAAGTGGAAGTTCTTCTGATTTACTCCCCTAGCTCCTTACCCCCTCCTTGGATTGGTTTGGTGGCTTGTAGGCCACTCCTACTCTTGGATTCATCCTGTTTTCAACTACAAGCTGCACTCCTTAAAATTAAAACTGCCTTTCACTAGCAAAGTTCTTCCTTCCCCTGACTGCCACCCCTTTCCTTCCTCCCTCCCCTTCTTTGCACTGCCTGCATTTTTTCATCCCGTTAATATGCCCTCTGTGTATCTTATTACCCAAGTGACAGATATTGTTTATGCGGGTACGGGTGAACCACTGCGACTGTGTGTGTGTGTGTGTGTGTGTGTGTGTGTGTGTGACCTGCTTGTATGTACTTCTCACCATCCTCCCTAGTTTAAAAACCTGCTAGTTCCCTCATCAACATCTGCTCCAACATGCTAGTGCCATCTTTGTTCAGATGCTTACCATCCCTAGCAAACAACCTGTGCTTCTCCCAGAACATCTCCCAGTTCCATAGAAAGTAACATCCATCTTCCCCACACCAGCCTTTTAGCTATGAGTTAAACTTTTTTCCTTTTCTCTAACCTCACCCTTAGCCTCAAATGGTACAGGTAGGACCTCAGAGAAGGTTACCATCTCTGCTTCTATCCTCTGTTTCCTGCCTAATTCATGGAATCTGTTCTTCACTGTATCCATGCTGCTGCCTGCTAGGAGTTTGGTGCCAAATAAATTACCTCACCTTGCTTCCCATTCTCTGCTTTGATGTACTCACTATATCTCGATAATTGATTGATTGATTGATTGATTGAAAAGAGAGCACCCTGCTTACTCTTACACCTGCAAGCATCAGACAATTCTCTCCTCCTCCTGACTGGTGACTCTGACTATAGAGTCTCCCAGTACTAGGCTGCATACACTTCTCTGGTGTTGCCCCCTGTCCCAGGGATTCCAGTACTGTTTCTTCTTTGAGGACAGCAACAGTCTGAATAAGTTCCACCAGCGGTACAAACTGGCTCCTTGTCTCTACCTTGGGATTCCCCCCCAGAGAAGTACCTTCCCACCTTATCTATACCCCACCACAGTGCATCCACCTGCACTGACCCTGGGGAGCCTCTGGGGAGTGGAGCTGCAGTCCCCATG
Source organism: Neoceratodus forsteri (assembly GCA_016271365.2). Classification (NCBI taxonomy): domain Eukaryota; kingdom Metazoa; phylum Chordata; order Ceratodontiformes; family Ceratodontidae; genus Neoceratodus; species Neoceratodus forsteri. The sequence continues at coordinate 344,143,706 of CM028132.1, read as the reverse complement.
GCACCCTGCCCTGAGATGTTCCTTAGAAACCTCATTTCAACTCTAATGGCAGTTACCTCATCAGCAAGGGTCCTGATCCTCCTACACAGTGGACATCCTCCATGCATCCACAGCAATCTCTGGAAAATGGTGGCACTACATTCCCTACAACTGACCAGCTCTCCCTCCCTTCCACCTTCTCACACAAACGTGGTGCTAATGTACACTATTGATTTGTGTGGATTTGGACCATGATGCACTTCTCTCAGCCTTCTCTCAGCCTACCTCCCTCTTCTGGTACTGTTTTGACCCCTGTCTCAAGTGGAGTGGCCTACCCCCTGCCCATCTTCCTCCAAGTCCCTCCCTGATTAAATCCCTTCAGTACTTAACTTTGTGGAATTCACCAAGTGGTACAATCACTATGCATGACTCACTACACTTGTGGGAAGTGCGGTTATATACTGTACTTCCTAGTGGAAAACCATCTAAAGGCATTGTAAACCTAGATAAACTGTTCCTGTCTACAAATACAGTCTCAGACATGTGCCACAGTGCAGCTTTTCTTTACCCAAGTTTTACACACACTATGGCAAAGAATGTTTTTCTTATGGAGCCCCTTTCTTGTGGAATAATTTGTCCCCTCATCTCAAAAATTTGCCCACTCTCTGTATTTTTAAACATGGTTTGAAAAAATTCTTGTGACAGGCACAATCTGTTTGTAATTGTTATTAACTGATTTGTGTATGTTGGTCTTTGTTGTCTTGTTATTTCAATGACTTGGGACATTCTGTAAACGAGACTTATTTCTCATAGAACTCATCCAGTATTTTATGCAGCTTTTAAATAACTAAAAAAAACCTGTAATTGATTTGAAAAAAAATTTACCTTCAGTAGTTTGAGATTTCCGTTGTTACATCATGTGTAATCATGTATATATGTATACGCTATGTATATATTATGCTTTTACTGCATGATTCTACTTATATGTGATGTAAGCTGTAACTTGTATTGTTACACCTGTTATATACCCTCTCTCTCCAGGTGTAGCTGAAAATGGGTTATTGATCTAGACCACTTTCCTGGTAAAACAAATAAAATAAAAAATAAAATTAAATCAATAAATAGTGCCTCACAACCTGGAAGTACTCCCCTTCACTTTCTACCTCTATACACCCTACTTACTGGGCTTCTATTTGATCTTTACTCACCTCCATTACAAGGTAAGCAACCACTGAAACAAAACGCAACACTGAAAAGCACTTACCTCTACCTACCCACCTGCACTGCCACTTTAAAGATCAACTGTAGATATATTACAAACATATTATAAACTTTACTCCTTTTCCTTAACATAAGTACAACCAGACCTTATTTATTACATGTGAAATGCAGAAACTGCCATTTGTCAATGCTCTCCTATTTGATGGTTTCACAGAAAATCCCTCAGACATTTTAATTTTTTATCATGAAAATTTTATTAGGTTTCATTTTTCGGTAACACATATCTGAAAACTTCACACAAACAGGTATAACACAGAAGTATAAACATACCTGTGTTGCGCCACCAACAGGGTGTAAAATGTTACACAATGTAGAATTGACCAAAAAGTCACCTGCATACCTCTATCTGTCTTCCAAGTACAGCAGTGAGCTCAGACATTTTTAAACCAGCTGGTGGAATCTTGGGTGAGTGCTCATTCCATTCGGGCAACAATGACATCATTTTCCTCAAGATCCTGGCAGCTCAGTACACCCCCCCATCCACACACACACTAATGTACATCGGATTGCAAAACAGCAACAACTCATGTTTACTTTCACTTGTCTGAGGATCTTTGCCTATTGAATTTTATTGACACAGCATTACAGATAAATATTTAGTTACTTTCACAGATTAATCAGTAATTTCTAGGGGACAATACTTTAAAATAAGGAGGAGCTGTTGGGGATTCATTAATGGCAGGAAGAGAGCAAAGGAAACAAAAATGTTCATGTTAAGAGCCTGCCATGTTGTTCATGTTTTTTTTTTTTTGGGGGGGTGTGATACTGAGCACCAAGTTTTGATCAGCTAAGGGAAATTGACAGATATTTACTCATGGTGTTTTACTGGAATAATTTGATTAATGCAGGTCACCACCAGAAAACTGGAAGCAAAGACAGATTTTTGAATGTCATATTAATATGTACTGAGCTGCCAGGACCTTGAGGAAAATGATGTGATTGATGCTTGGATGGAATCAACACTCACCCAAGATTCCACCAATTGGTCTGAAAATGTCTGAGGGATTTTCTGTGAAACCTTCAAAAAAAGAAAAGCAGTAAAACAGCATCTGAACATGAGAAATGACTATGTGTGCACATTACTTGCAATATATATGGAGTGGTTGTTCTCATGGTGAGCAAATAAAATATGGTAAAAGCATTTTAAAAACACTGCAATTGATCTTTAAAGGAAAACTATACTCTCATATCTTGTAAATTCTGTTTGTTTCCATGTCAACAGAACACTCTTGCTGTAACTGTTAGGGTTATTTATTTGTTTGCTTTAGTTTGCTTTCACTGTTCCTGCTAGTCCCCTGTAACTATTGTGGGGGTCTCCATTTTATGGTTGTTGAAATCTCATTGTCCATGAGAGCTTCATTAGTGTATGAGAACATGATGTGTCAGCAACCTTTAGACTCCACAGTATGGATGTCTGCTTAATTAGAGTTTAACAGAAGAAGTTGCAGCAAGGTGTGAAATATCACATTTACCTTCACTTAGCCTAGCAAACTGTCTTGTGTTATAATGCAGGGTTCTTCCCTTCAAACTGCATTCAATGTGAGTGTTTCCAGAGAGTTTTTTCAGAATATTGGTACTTTCAGCACAGATACATGGTATAAATGGGTGATGTGATATCATGTTCTTATATGCTAATACAGTTTTCATGGACAATGAGATTTCAACAACCAGAAAATAGAGACCCACACAATAGTTATAGGGGACGAGCAGGAACAGTGAAAGCAAGCTGAAGCAAGCATGTATATCCCTAACAGTGACAGGAAAAGAGTCGTCTGTTTATAAGTATCATAAGTAAATTCGAGCCAAGCAGGCAAATGCCATAACAGCTCGTCAACTAATATCAATAACCCCCAATCATCTTTCTATTGCAATAGTCATCTAATCTTTTTTTAAAAATCTCCATGGTCCCACTACCAACCACCATGCATGGTTCCATGTGTTAACGATGATCGCAGAAAGGTGATTGCCGTTATAGCGAGCGTACACTGCTGAAAACACTCCCAGTGCACAACAAAAGGGGCTGAGCACTTGGATTTTTGTATTTATGCAGGGGGCTGTACCCCCACATCCCCCTACTAAAGGATTCTCAACTCAGGGGTGCATGCCGGGGTGCAAATTTGAAAAAAAACCAGCCAGGCGCAACAAAAGGAACTCATGCCCAGACCCAAACCTGGCACCCTCGCAACCCTAGCCTGCTACCCACCAACTATGCCATGGGGCCAGCTCGGCAGCCCACTGCTGCACTATACCTCACAAACCTTCCCACCCCTTTCTCCCATTGTTTGCTGTGCTTGCTCCCCTCCGCGTGCATGTACATATTGCAACATCCTGTCATTATATTTGCAGACCACCCATCCAGTTGCCCTCCCTGCCCGGTTGCCCTGTGGACAGGCACCGCAATTGAGTTGCCCTTTTTGAAAGTGCCTAATAGCGGTCACCATTATCATGGTCTACCCCATGCATGGCAAAGAATTCCATAGGCCGTTCACTCTCTGACTGAACCATGATGCCCTCCTCTTAGTGTTAGCAGTTTCTCTCTGTAACTGCAATATGTGTGCCCTAGTATTGTACCTGTTCTCTCTCATCCTCAAGTCCAAACAATCCAATAAATCCATATTAGTAAAGGCTTTATATACCAAACATAGATCACCGTTAAATGACAATACTCCAGCGTGTACAGCCCAAGTTCCTCTAGTCATTCTTCATAACTCAAATGTTTCATGTATTAATCATCTTAGTCCCTCTATGCTGCACTCTCTCCAGTGCCTTAACCTCAGTCCTATTATAGGGTGACCAAAACTGGGCACAGTATTCCAAGCTTGGCCTCACCAGGGATGAATACAAAGGCAACAGCACATCCCTATCTCTACTCTTTATAGTTCTTCTTACATTTCCCAATATGGAGTTTGCCATTTTTGTTATGGTATAACAGTGATTTCCAGTCTCCAGTCTGTTATTTGTATTCCCAGGTCCTTTTCTTTCTCTGTTTCTCTAAGATCCTTGCCTGCTAATGTATATTTAAAGCACTTATTGCTTCTCCCTAAATGCATAACTGTGCATTTCTCAATGCTCAGTTCCAGTTTGTTATCACTGTTCCACTTCTCGATTTTTGTTAGTGCTTCTTGAAATTGGTCTGTATCCACTGCATTCTCAACCACGCTCCCCACTTTTATATCATCAGCAAACTTCATAAGCCATGATCCTTCCAATATGGGCACAGATGTTACACATCTTTTAATTAAGCAGGGACCCAGGACCAATCCCTGCAGTGCCCCACTAGTAACAGCACTCCAGCTAGACATATACCCTCTTATGCCCACATGCTGTCTCCTATCCGAGAGCCATGATTTAATCCATGCTACCAAAGTGCTATTCATACCTATATTATATAGAATCTGCACTAGTTGGTCATGAGGGACCTTATCAAAGGCCTTGCTCCAGTCTAAAAAGACCAAGTCCACTGCCCTACCCTCATCCATTGCCTTACTGACTTTGTTATAGAATTTAAGCATATTGGTCTGAATAGATCTGCCTCTTGTAAACCCATGCTGCGTTTTATCCACCAAGTTTGTATTTATAAGAAAATTCTCAATATAGTCCTTGATGACTCCCTCCAATATTTTCCCTAGCACCGACATCAAATTTACTGGTCTATGGTTCTTAGTATTCTTCCTAGATCCTTTTTTATAAATTGGTGTTATAAGAGCATCCCTCCAAGTAGATACAACTGTCCCTGTGTCATTGGATTTTTGAAGAGTAACAGGCCCAGCCACTTCATTTGCCAATTCCTTTGTAATTCTGGGGTGTAGTCCATCAGGCCACTGAGATTTATTTGATTTAATCTTCTGAAGTCTATCTCTTATGTCTTTAATGTCCAATTCTACATCCTGAATGCCTGATCCCATATGACTAGAATTGGCAAGACCACTTACTATTTTTTCACCAAAAACAGAACCAACGTATTCATTTAGCATATTGCCCATTTCTGTATAATCTATAACCGCATTCCCTGCCATGTCCACTAGTGGTCCCACCTGCCCCTTACCACCTCTCATGGTGTTCACATATTTATAGAGGGCCTTATAATTGTCTTTGGTTCTTATGGCAAGTTTTACCTCATAATCAGTCTTTGCTATCCTAATACTTGTCTTAACCTCTCTGGCTAACAGTTTATATTGTAACCAGTCAGTGTCTTTACATGACCCTTTAGCTAATATATATGCCACATTCCTCTTTTTTAGCATTCCTATAATAGTGTTGGTGATCCAAGGTTTCCTGTTCCTGGTTTTCTTATATTTATTTCTTATAGGTATATGTCTAGTCCATTTATCTTTACTGCCAATTGTTGCCACATTTCCTCAAGGGTTAGATCACTCAGTTAAGTGTTCCAATCCCACTCCCCTAACTTGCAACACATAGTCTGAAAATTAGCTTTAGCAAAACATTTAGCTTTTGTGAGTCCCTGTACTTTCTGAAATTCAGTTAGTATGGTAAAAATTACCTTCATATGATCACTTGCTCCAAGTGGTGATAATACAAAACAGCTGGTAATGGTGTCCCCCATATTGCTTAACACAAGATCAAGAATCCTCGATTCATGTGTGGGTGACCTCACATACTGCTCCAACCCTAAATTGTCCAGGCCAAGAAGGAAATCCCTTTCAAGTTTTGAATTACCCTTCCATTCTTCCCGGTCAATGGTCGGCATATTATAATTGTTCATAATAATATTATTTTTATTGGGATCAATATTACGCAGAAACTGTAACATTTGATTGTTTAAGTAATCATCCTGTGATGGTGGCCGGTACATAACTCTCATAGTGAATCTTTTTTCATTTCTAGCTATAATTTTTACCCAAATGTGTCCCAGCTGCTCCCCACTCGTCCACTCTATCTCGTTGACTATTATACCATCCGCTATGTACAGCACCACACCCCCACCACATATATCTTTTCGTTCCTTGCTAAAGCATTTATATCCAGGTATATCCCTATCCCAGTGATCCTCTCCAGTCCACCAAGTCCCTGTTACTCCACAAATCTGTATGTTCTCCTTAGCTAGAAACAATTCCAGTTCATCTTTCTTATTTTTTAAGCTCCTAGCATTTATTAAAGTTGCTCTCCATCCTGTCTCATTTGTAGCTTCCTTTTGCATGCTCTGAGCCAAATTCGGGCCAGATGATGGATCTACATCCCCTACCCCTTGCCCCTGAGCAATCAGTTTAAAGCCCTGTCTATTGCCTTCCTAATTCTATCACCCAAGGTTCTGGAACTCCTTCTATTTAAGTGCAGTCCATCACTGCAGAACGAGTCACTATTATTAAATGTATTCCAGTTCTGCATGAAGATAAAGTTTTCCCTGTGGTACCATCTTTTTAGCCATCCATTTAAATTCTGGATGTTCATTTCTCTGACACTTCCCACTTGAGGGACTGGTAATATCTCTGATATTATAAGTTTACACCCTTTACTTATAAGTTCTTTCCCAAGCTCCTCAAAATCTCTTTGTATGTTTACCATTTTTTTTAACCAGGAGAGACACACTAAGCTGAAGGCTTGTTTACAGGTGCGGCCTGGGAGCACAAGGAAATTAAGTGACTTGCTGAGGGTCACACAATATGCACGTGGGGGCTGTGGGATTCAAACCCAGGTCTCCGGGTTTGCAGCTCAGAGCCTTAAACCACTGCGCTATGCTGCCTCTCTTCTGTACCCAACATCATTTGTCCCAATAGGTAACACTGTGACAGGAGGTACAGAACCCTGTAAGTGTCCATTTATATTTTTCCAAAGATCACTCACTTTTACCCCTGAAAATGATGCTACCATGCAGTGTTCTTTCCTTTCTCTACATACAACTGAGTCTGTATATTTAATGATGGAATTCCCCAAGCACTATTATATCCTGTATCTCAAGTTTCTTAGTTGAGTTTGTGGAATCAGTAGCTACAGATATTGGAGTGTATGTAGTCTGGGTTTTATGGTAGTCCCTCTTTTCATGTTTTAATTTTCCATCCCCTAGCGGGGCAGGTGGAGGCAAGACATGACATCCATTAACGTTGTAAACCTCCTGTTTGAATGTAACCTGTGTACTAACGATTTCTTTATTTGATACTATATCTGTAGGGCAGCCAGTACTGTCTATTTCACTTGTGTCCACATTCCCTAGTATAGAAAATATTCCTTAATTCAATTGACACTTCCCCCAAAGGTCTTTCCCTCCTTCTACTAACTCTTCCCTGTACCGTGCACCACGAATCGTCAAAAAACGCTGAATTATGCCCCTGTTTTCCATTGACTATTCTAACTGTGTTAGTACTACAGTAGTTTCTTCCAAGCCCACATTTGCTTGTTCCTTATTACACTTATCCATCTGTATGCTTGAAACCGTCTTGTCAATAAATTGTTCCAGGGTAACAATCTCGTTATGTACTTCAAGTCGTTGTCTTAGACTTTCAATCTCTGTGTCCATGACTTCAATCATGAGGCAATTTTGACACCTAAAATCACCTTCAATAACCCCTTTTACAAACATCAAGCATGATATGCACTTAGTAAACTCTCCCTCCATTTTATTGTAGGGCTACTATAGCAAACAGTGTAGTATAACTGTACCATGTATATTATGTAACTTCCAGAAATCAGGTAGTATACAAACATGCAGTATATGTATCCTTGCCTGCAGATCACTCACCCATCCTGTTTTCCTGATCGTGTCTTCAGCAGAAACCCAAACAAAACTATATTGCCTGGTGGCGTCTCTGACCCAGAGGCTTCACAAAACTAAGAAAATACTTAACTCAATGGGATTAGTCCCCCCAACTCCAGGGCCCCTACTATAGATGAAGCCCTTGATTATGTCACCTGTTCTTTTAATAAAGCACGTGACATCTATGCCCCACTAGCAGAAGTGCAATCCAAGAAACTTAATGCCCCCTGGGTCAGGCCTGCACTGCTCCAACAGCTAAAGCACAGAGATGATCTCTGGCATAAAGCAGTCACATTCTGCATGTAGGCGGACAGGTAGCTTCATAAAGCGGCTCATAACAAATGCACTTGGGCCATAAAACAGGCCAAATTGGTCTACTACATAATGACCCTTGCCTCTTCCTGGGGGAATGTTCAGTTGTTCTGGGACAATATCAAGGAACTCAAAGGCAAATCCCAGCTCCCCCCACTCCCTGCTAACTGTCAACAATGTCCCTACCACCGACCCCCTGGCCATCGCCAACTGCCTCAACTCATCATTCTCTGACCTTAGTGCAGTACTCCCAAATAACTTCTTTGACCCCACTCCTGCAACCCCGCCCCCTAACACCCAGCATCCCCCCTTCCATCTCAGGGTGATCTCTATGAATGAGGCAAGGCCATATCTCATTAAAGCACTCAGTGGCTCTTGCTATTGCAAAGATTCTTTTGATATGAGAATCCTACATCGAGTACAAGATACAGTCCTCTCCCCACTGACTGACCTCATTAACTGCTCCCTAGGTCTAGGGCAGTTCCCGGCAGCCTGGAAAACTGCCTCAGTCACCTCAATACTGAAGAGTGATAACAGCACCTCCCCCAATAACTACCATCCCATATCCATTCTCCCACCACTCTCGAAAGCCCTTGAAAAAATTATAGCCACCCAACTCACTGAGTACCTGCTTGCTCATAATCTACTTTGCAGGGAGCAGCATGGCTTCAGATCTGGGCTCAGTACAACTATGGCTCTCACTCAGTTCTCTAATTTTATTCACTCTGCCCTGGATAGATAACATCTAGCTGGAGCTGTCTTCATCGACCTTTCAAAGGCCTTTGATACAGTCTCCCACCCCTTACTCTTAAGCACACTCCATCACATAGGTCTATCCCAAGGACCCATCTCCTGGTTTACCAGTTACCTCACAGCCAGATCACAATGTGTCAAAATAAACAACACCCTCTCAACCACCCTGCCAGTCTGCTCTGGGGTTCACCAGGGCTCCATCCTTGGCCCTCTATCATTCAGCATCTACCTAAACACCTTGCCCAATTCCTGCCCCCAGTAACCTACTACTCTATGCGGATGACGTGGTTCTTTTTGCCTCGCACCCAGATCCCACAGTATTGCAGTCCTCCCTCCAACATGCACTTAACCAGATTGAAAACTGGTTCATAGACCAAAGACTTGTGGTCAATGTAAAAAAGACAAAGACCATGCTCTTTGCCCACCGACAGAATAAGGCCAAGAATGTGCAGCTAACAATCCTCTCCCACTCTCTCCTTCCTCTAGAACAGATCCATACATATAAATACCTGGGCCTTACATTTAATTCCAGCATCTCCTTCCATTCACACATTAACACTCTATCATCAGCCATAAATGTCTGTATAGGCCTATTGTATCGGCACAAGGATTGCCTACTTCCAGAAGCCCTTAATCTGGCTGTCACCTTCTCAGTCCTCTCTCTCTCTAGTCGATTATGGGCTCACTATCTACTTGGCCGCTGACCACACAGCCCTTAACAAAATCCACCTGGCCATAAACAAAGCATGCAGACTCCTCTCCGGGGGCAGACAAGCGTACCCATACTTGTACCCTATATGCTCTGACAAATCTCCTCACCTTGGATTAAAGGCTATTTTATCAAACATGCTTCCTCACAAAGAGAATACACCTGGGGCTTATCCCCTTGGGGATTTCTGCCTCTCTCCTATCCTCACACACCTCGGTGAACACCTGCATTGCCAACCAACAAGTGTGGTCCATCCTGAGGGTTAGAACCTCCTTAGCCCAAAGGTCACTCCTACACAGGGGCCCCAGTCTGGTACAACAAACTCCCCTCCATCTCCCACATCTCCAAATTAGGACCTTTCAAGTCAGCCCTCAGTGAGCACATCCTCGCTTCACGGCACTGCCAATGTACCAGCTACTGCTGGGTCACATATCTATCATCTTACAGGACCACCCTGCCAATGAGTTCCTACCAATAGGGCTACCAAACATTACCTATTAACAATGCCTCCTTTGGCTGCACTTACAAGATATCTGTTTAATTCTCTACTTCGCTGTAAATATCAAACCTGTTACTCCATCCCTCTATCAGCAAACTTATAGTTCTCTTGAAAACTGTAAAATACAGCTCTTGGTAACACACTCAATGCAATGTATAGCTGATCTTGATTCTGCAATATTGTATAACTGAAAAAACTGTAACCTTTAGATGCCATTCTATGTCTATATGTATTTAGTGTTTGTATTTGTTTTTTCTGACACAGAGCCTTTGTAAATGAGTCCCTGACTCAAAGGTTGTAATCCTAAAGTCTGTTAAATAAATAAATAAATAAATAAATAAATAAATAAATAAATATCACTCAAGCTACAGGTCATTTCAACCAACCAGTATTCAATACCACTGAATTGCCTCTGCAAAGGCAATGATGGTCCTTGCCTATTCTCTCCCTGCTGTTTATACACCATTTAATATATACCCACAGTTTTAAATTGCCTGGCTCCCATCCTCCCCTGTCCTTGCCAGACACGCCAGACATGCACTGATATGCTTGTTTCGGGGTGCATCTCCATGCATGGTGCCACGCACCCTGCATTTGCTTGCCCTGCTCGCTGTGGGGCCCTTTTTATATGTGCGGTGAACCGGAAGCAACCATGGCCACCTCCCAGCTGCTGTAGTTCACCCGACAGAAATGAACTACAATCCCCACACGTCCATAGTAGTTCAAATAGTGCAGCCTACACTCTGTATTCCCCAGCCGTGCACATCACTCCCACTTGCAACTGCTATATAAAACAAATAAACTGCAGAACAAAACAAGCCACAGGACTACGCTGTCATGCAGCTTTCCGCTGCCACATAACTCCTGCTCCTTGCTGCTACTAAAAATAAAAACAAGCATATCACCACAGAACTAGGCTGTCACACAACTTTCGACCACCACACAGCTCCTGCACTAATGTTTGGCAGAATGTTGACATGGACATGGGCATTGAAACAAAATTTTCAAGGTATGAGGGTGAAGTTTTCCTTTAAGTTTTAAATGAAAGACCTTATTTGGAGTAGGGTAGCTGCTCTGTTCTCTCCTAGCTTTCAGGTCACCCAGCTCTGGGTCCCCTGCTAACTAGCCCCTTAAATTTCCTGGGCCTGATTTTCAGATCGGCACTGGAACTGTGCACATGGCTGTGGCAAGCTCCGGGTGCATAAAGGACCCTGCGCTGTATTCTAGAAGAAAGGGGGTCCCTGTGCCAAGGTCCTGAGAATTGCCACAGCCGCAAGGTTGTGGCAAACCTTTGGTGCACTGGAGGGCTTTGATGGAGGGTCCCGTCAAGTCCCCCAGCCTGTCATAAATGTGCTGCAGTTGCAAAGGTGGGGGAGTAGAAGATGTCTGCAAGGTTGGGACTGATGGCAGAGGGACCAGTAGGGGTGCCACAGTGGGCAGTGGGGACACAAAACCAGTGGCGGGGTTCAGAAGTGATACCCAACAATGGTGCTATGGCCACTGAAACAGAGCCACTAGTCCCAGGTACACTTAGGTAGGCACGGATGGAACCTGTCCCAGTCCCCTAAGTGGCAACATCCTTGGCACCTGCCCCACAGGAGACACTGTCCCTGACAGTGGCAGCAGGCATCAGCCTGGCTCCATGTGGTGGGCTGTTTAGCAGGGGAGTGTTGTGGTGCTCAGGGGACATCCATGTTTACTGACCGAACCTTGTACCCTGCAGCCAATGCCACCCTCCACATATCAGGGATCATGTCACCTATTGGGCAGGTTCCAGGGCTGTTGCCACATGGGGGTCTGGGACAGAGTCTGTCTGTGTCTACCTTGGTGTACCTGGGCTTAATGGCTCTGTCCCAGTGACCATGGCACCTCCACTGGGTGCCACCTCTGAACCCTGCCATTACTGCCATGCCCCCATCACCCACTAATGCACCCCTTCACTGCTCCCTCTGCCCCAGTCCTGACCTTGCAGGGCCCCCCACTTGCCTCCCTTCTAGCCAGTGGTGGAGGGCCCTTAAACTGTCTCAGGGCTGTAACCTCAGCCTCTTCATGCAACCAACATGGGGCTTCTAATATCCAAAGTATGGGGATGCAGCAGTCCTGCCATGGTGCAAGCCCCATTGCATCCTGGCATACCACCTCCACTGGTGCAATGGTGGTGCAGGGGGTTCGGCACATGGCATTCTGCTTTTGACACAGCCTGCATTTAAAAATTGGGACTACCACAACATTTGGCACAAGATACCAGTGGTGTCAATTCCTTTTGCCACAGGCACCGTCTGCCAAATGTCCCCTTTTGAAAATTGAGCCCTCTGTCTCCTGTAAGCCTTATTTAGCTCTTCCCCCAATCACATACATTTCACAGGTCATAACTAACAGCTCAGCCCACAATAGGCTGCAATATTCTACCCAGCTAGTTTCCCCATGCTGACTACTAAAAGTTAATAAAATTTAAAGAACTGCCCTGAAACACTGACTAAAAAGCACTTACCTCCACCTACCAACCCACCCACTCACCCACCCACCCACACTCCCACTTTAAATATTAAAAACGTTGTTTGGTGAAGGCCAGCTGCTCTGTTCTCTCCTCTTTTTCAGGTCCCGCCGTCATTTTCACAATGAAGGGGAGATTAGGGGAGCATTTCTTGTCGATGATATTGATGTGGCAGGACAAGCAAAGTGACTATTTAGCCAGACCCCCAGGTATTTAAACATGGGAACAATCCCTTGCAAAGAGATACACAGGGTCTTCAAGGCAAGTGAGGATTGGAGTTGTATGTCCAGTCACTGCCTGATGACAAAAGTCATATTGTACTTTTCTTTTTGGCATTTAAGGGGAGTTGGTTAATGAAGAACCAATGCTGCACATTGTCAAAATAGCTCTGGAGCTCTGCTTCCTTCTCAGAGGTTGAGTAGCCACAGGCATGAGCACTGTATCATCTTCATACTGTATATGTAGATGTTTATGGAGATTCAGGCTTTGGGGAGGTCTCTGCCTCAGTATAAAGGACTAATTGCAACTGATGTCACTGGTTGGAGCATCTTTAATGTTGCAGATGGGGGGCTGCAAAGCAAAAGTTATTTGTTGTTGTTACCTTCTGTTTATGCTGCCTTTCTCAGCTGGCTTCTGGCCCCATCTTCAGGCTCTTGCATGTCCCCAACCCTGTAACCCTGCCTTCTCTTAGGGCTTACCTCTCCCAAGTTTTTCTCATAGCTTAGCCCTACAAGGTGAGGCCCTTAGGTTGAACTAGGTCCCTTGGGAACTTCAGGTAGTGTTGCCAGGAGGGAGCCAAGGTTGGTAGGCGTGGTGTTGTAGGCAAAGCAGGGATGTCATCCTGCTCTGCTGAGGGTTATTTTTGTGTTTTTTGACCTCCTCCATGGAGATGCCATCTGACAGAAGGTGTGAGCACTTAGTGCGTCAGTGCCTGCTCCAGCCTATCCATGTCTTACCATTACTGCGTGCACTCACGCCTGCACCAACACCTGTGGTAACCTAAGTGGAAGTCATGCGGTGGCAGTGATATCCTTCCCTCCCTCCTCAGAGGAGGAGACCATCCTGTGGGATGCTTGATCCTCCTCTCCTTGGCCAACCTTCAGAGGACCCAAAATAATTTCTGAACACAGGTTACCGGCATTGTGAGTGGTAGTGCTATTCTTGCATCAATGGGCCAGCCTCAGAGAGAAGGTTTAAAGGCCAGAGAGACAGAAAACAAAAAAGAGAGAGAGAGAGCTGTAGCGAGAGAGAGAGAGAGAGAGAGAGAGTGAGAGAGAGAGAAACTGATGATATGCAAATAGGAATTGTGAATGCTGCAGTGACTTCCTTCCCCTTTAAATGTATACAGACATGTTGCAGTTTTGTATGTACACTGAACAACTACTGTGGTGATAGAAAATGAGTGAGCTGGTGCTAGTAGTTGCAGCCTGGTCCAAGGCTCACTTCAAAACACATGCTAATCTCCCACATCGTACTCAACATCAGTGGCTTTTGTTGGTATCTCAACCTCACTCTATATTATGTAGAAGACACAATAGGCCAACGGACCTTTTTCTTCTGTCAGTTTCTATAGTTCATTATGAACTGAGGATCATAAATAGAGGAATCTGATTGGCCGAGAGCTCTTTGAAACCGTGATGATATCGGGCTACATCATCATGGCTTAAAAAAGTTCCAGCACCACCAGCCTCCTTGCTCTCCACTGTCTGAGAACTATTTTTTCAAAATGTACTCCTACGCCACCCAAAAACTCATTCATAAAATGTTTTAAAACCTGTTTTTTTATTTTTTTTATTCATAAAACTTCAAACTCAGTTCATATTAGCAATAAGTCACTCCAGGGTGTGGTATATCATGGGATATCGTCACTTCTCGGGTCATTGGATGCACTCGGCCTGCAGCCTCATGCCCAACACCGAGGCTTGACGATATCCCATGATATACCACACCCTGTCTTGCCTTATTGCTTAATTATACAATGGCATGAAAGAATCCTGGACACTGATTGGTCAGTGTTGGACTGGACCTGTGATGTTATCCCAGTACAACATCACGGATCTAGTCCCAGCACACAGATGACCACTTCAAGTGTTTGAATCACTTCACAAGTCAGTCCTCTGCTCTTCAGCCTGCTACACTGATCACCCCTCAGCACCTGCCTTTAGCATCCCCGGCTCCTCAATTGCTAAATTTCACTAAAATCCTCTCTCCTAGCAAATCACCGCAGCACAAAAAATGTGACTGTTATTTTTTTCTTCTTTTCCTTTCAGACTCCGTCTGGAAAAAAAGAGTGAGAAAGCACCCTCAGGACTGAGAAAGCTATTGCCAGTCTCCACAACAGTTTGCCCAAGTACAGGTAGATCTGGGATCCCTTCCATACGTTATATTCTGTTTAACCTGTTTAGAACATGGACTGCTTTGACAGATGACTATTGCTGGTGTTATGTATATTGTGATTTGAATGGGGTGGGGGTAGGGCTAGGGGTAGGGAGGAGGGTGGTAGGTAGGGTGGTGAGACAGAGCCATTATTTCAATATGTTTGTACAATATGCTCTTTTATCCTGTTCTGTCTCACCCTGTATGAAAAATTCTAATAAACTTTAAACTGAAAAAAAAAAGAGTGAGAAAGCACCAGACCACTGTCTGCCAAAACAGGAATATGCTGCCCCCCAGCCCTGCTCCATCAATGTTACTTGCGAGTCTCTCTCATTCTCCCAGTATAGAAGGCATGTTTCATTGTACCGGGACAACAGAACAAACTAAAACAAATGAAGAAAACATCACTCCCCACTGCCAAAGTAAAACAAAACGAAGCCCCTACTGCACGCTAAGCAGCACGGTCATTCGAGCGCATGCAGATGAGTACCATAACTGCTGCGCTCACTTCTGACACACTGTGCCTAGCTTAACAAACGCACCCACTTGGTCCACTAATTTGCCGCCTCCCCGAAACAAACAAAAAAACCCAACAGATTTAACTAAAGCCGGACTGTGAACTGGCACTTTTCAATAGTGAAATCACTTGCCATCACACACCTTCCCTTTGCTTGCTACAGTCCTCTAATCCACCTACTCAAGGAGCGACCGGGAATTTTAATTTGAATACATCTGGTAAGTGCAGAATAGTGTCTCCCACTCTAACAAGACAACATGAGGAAACATGGGGGGGCACAGGGTAACACTGTGATAAAAACAGAGCATCCTGACACAGACAGAAAGCTAGCAGCACCATAGAGATACTGGGAAAGCATACAGCTGCACTGCCACCTGCTGGACAGGAGAAAAACCACAGACTCCTTTTTCTAAAGGGTTGCCTCCCCTAAGAAAAACTTTAAAAAAAAAGGTATTTTAAATTATTTAATTTTTCCATTTTCATTTTTTTAAACAAAGGAGCCATTATATAATAGCAATAATGCACTCCAGGGTGTGTGTTGTGCTGGGATAATGTCACTTCTGGGGTGATTAGTCGCACTCGGCCTGTGGCCTCGTACCTAATCACTCCAGGCGTGATGTTATCCCAGTACATCACACACCCTGTCATGCATTATTGCTTAATTATCCTCTTTCAACTTCTATTCCACACTTAGTATATCAGCAGTTATAAACCTTAATTATATACAGAAGTGCAAAGCAGGATGTAACAGCGCCATTGGGTCATAGATGCTGGAAATGTCTGAGAAGTGGTAGGGCTAAGGATGTGAGAGGTGAATCCCCACCATGGGTAAATCACCTTGCCCCAATTTGTTTTTGAAAACTTGTAATTGGTGGATTAACTTTCCATTCCCTGATTGACAGCAGCTCTCTTTGCTTACTGCTGTGAACCCCTGATGACATCAGCTCCCTATGATTAGTTTTGTGATGCCCACGTATTAACAGTAGCTCCCTCTGCAGGTTTAGTTCAGTGGACATAGCCTCCCATAATGGAAGGAGCTCTTCAATATAATATTAGGAGGTCTACCTCAGTTAGTAAGGCTCCTTTCCAGTGCCACACATGTGAACCCCCATCACCCCAGAGAGGCAATGCAAGCCTTGAGGTGCAAAGTGACTCCCGCTGAATCTTTTGTGGGATCCCCTCTTGTACCAGCTCATAATCACAGCTAATTAAAGCACTTTTATGAGATGCTAAGCACACCAAGCTACAATGGGAGTTATTAGTAACACAGTTTGCTACATACACTGCAGTTAAATATGGACTCAGCATTTTATTCTGAACAGTTTTTTTAACCATATTGTAGGCTGGCAGACATCTGTGAGAAAATTGGAAACTACATTAAAAATCACTGAATCAGTAGCTGTTGTGGCAAAGGCACAGCTCTTCCTAGTATTATAGTAACATGCTTGAAAAACTGTTAGGGCCAGATCCTACCACATATGGTTCAGTGTGCGTATGCAACTTAGTGAGGAGTTATGCTTGTGTAACTTTGTTGATAGTCTGAAGGTGTTTGAATGAATGTATTGTTTGTTTACTATACATGGATACTTTTCTCTGTCCCATGAGGCACTGCCCCCCTGTCTGGGTACCGTGAAGGCAAAGAAACCCTCTTGAGGAGGGTTCCACCCCTAGAGGTGCCGCAGGAGCATAATTCCTTTAGGCTAAAGGTTCCTTAGGAAGGAGCCCAAATGTGCTGTGAAACAGGTAGTGAACACAGAGACTGAGTGGAGTAGTGACTGACAAAAGCTGGTGGTGACTGATAAGGGGCAGAGACTAACTGGAGTAATAATTGACAGCAACTGGTAACTGGTAGAAGAGGCATGACTTCATAAGGAGAGAAAGAATGGCAGGATTGAAGGATAACAGAGTCATCATCCAACCCCAACTTCCAGTAGACATCTACCACTAGGGTAAATGCTGTACTTAATATGCATACTACATTATGGCCTTCGACACTCAGGAAAGAAAAAACACCTGTGGAGGAAGTCTGTGGAGATTCATGGACTCAGTTTCCATCTCTCCTGGCATGAGAACTGCTTATTATGACAGCTTAGTTTACTAATTTGGAGTTTGAAATTCATGGGACATTTTTTGGAGGGATAACTCTGTCTCTCTCTGCCTCTCTCTCTCTCTCTCTCTCTCTCTCTCTATCTATCTCTTTAACAGTATAACATTATGGAGTGCCACAAGTCAATCTCTGCAGCTAAACAAAGTTCCCCATGAAGGAGTCCCACTACTTAATGTGCAGAGTGAGGAGAGTAGCAACTGCTGAAAGGATCACACAGCCTTGAGACTGTGAGGAGGCCTATCCTTGAATAGAAATTAAAGTAAGGGGATACTGAATGAGACTAGGTGGACCTTAGGCAAATGCAGGGAGAATAGCTTTCAGAGGTGCTGATGACATGGTCTCCACAGCTAAAGAAACCCCTGTGGGCTTAGGGGTCCACACTCTGGGAGCTGAAGGCTTAAATGCTAAACCTTGAGGTGCCGCCGACCAAAAGTGTGCATGGCTAAATCTTCCCCCAGAGTGCTGGACCTTACCATCCTGCATCCAACAAGACTGCTATAATGGTGGAGCTTGTTGCATTAGTTAACCTGGTGTGCATTACAGAGACCTGGCTTGGGGATGCTTTGGGCCCTGTGCTAGAGGCATCTGTCCCAGCTGGGTTCACCATAGTTCGCTGCCCGAGGAAGGAGCACCGGGAGGGTGGTGGTGGTGGCCATCTGTTTCAGGTCGGAACTGGGCCTGGCAGTACACCCAGTGGGGGACACCAGTTCTTTTGAGTGTGTGACAGTGCACGGGGGTCCCAGAGTGGAGTTCAGGATTCTCCTGGTGTACTGTTCACCTGGGTGGGACAAGAGTTTCCTGCAGGAGTTGATGGCCTTTGTCACCGAGATGGCTTATTCTCGGCGACTTCAACACCTGGGTGGATGACAAGGTATCATCTGGGGCCAGAGACTTCCTTTCTAATATGGAGGCTCTGGACCTCACTCTTGAGACCATGGTCAGGACCCACCGCTTTGGTCATGCACTCAATCTGCTGTTCTCCCTGGAACTTGAAACTGACTCCATCAAGACGGATCCAATCATCTGGCCAGATCATTGCACCATCAGGCTCAGCTTCAAAGCCCCCTGAATGTCTCTTCCCCTATGGAAATAGTTCAGTTTCACCCATTTAAAGGGTTATGACCAGAGGGACTGATGGCGAAACTGGACATTTTGTGTGTGTGCTTGAGGCTTGCGTTGATGGTCCGGGGAATACTGTGATGACCTATAATAGGGCTGTCATGGAGGCCCTGGATTGCCTGGCCCTGATCCATGTACACCTGCTGGTTTTGTGCCTCAACTCGCCATGTGCTGATGGTGAGCTGAGAACCCTGAAAACCAGGGGGCAGAGGCTGGAGAGGCGTTGGAGGAAAACCAGGTCCTAGGAAGACAGACTGGTTCTGCTTGCTCATTGTGATAATAATCAGAATGCAATTACCCAAGAAAGGCAGCTTTTATGTCTAGGATGATTGCATCTGGAAGAAATGACTGTCTCAGCTCTTTTGGGTTGTAGACAGGCTATTACATCCGGCCTGTCTGGAACCCATGAGAACGTTTTCAGCTCACAAGTGTGAGTTTTCTCTGTTCTTCTCAGACGGAGTGTCCACTGTTAGGGCTGGGATTTCTCCAATTGGAATACCATTCTTCAACAGTGGCAGACCCTGGGTAGGTGGATGTACTCGGTCACCCTGGGGAGAGTTCTGGCCAGTGTCAACAGTGGAGGTCTGTGGGGTGATCTCGGGGCTCAAACCAACATTCTATGACCTTGACCTAGGCCCAATGCATCTACTTGTTGGCTGCATCGAGGGTCTGGTTTTGGCCGAGATTGTCGGGAGTTCCTTGTTGGGGCTTTTTTTTTTTCCAGAGTCCCTTAAACAAGCTCTGGTTAAGCCCTTGCTGAAAAAACATCTTTGGACCCCGATGTCCTAGCAAACTACTGGTCTATCTCAAATCTCCCCTTTTGGGGGAAGGTTCATGAGAAGGTGGTTGTGGAACAGCATGAGAGTCACCTCACGGACTTCCAGATTTACAGACTGTTCTAGTTTGGATTTAGGGCTATGCACAGCATGGAGACCGTGTTGGTTAGGATGCTGAATGACCTGCTCAGGGTGAGGGATAGAGGAGAATGATTGATTCTCATCCTCCTCGATCTCTCATCAACATTTGACACTGTAGACCATGGGGTGTTGCTGGATAGGCTTAGGGAGTATGTAAGACTCACCAGCAAAGTCATCAGCTGGTTTAAGTCCTTTCTCTGGGGCAGGTCTCGGAGGGTGATACTGGGGAACTATCCCTCAGGCCCAATGGACCTGCTCTGTGGAGTTCCCCAAGGCTCTGTCCTCCCCCTCATGTTGTTCCCAGTGTATATGTTGCCCTGGGAGATATCATAAGGTGGCATGAGCTGAGTTTTCATTGTTACGCTGATGATACTCAGCTCTACCTATCCTTCACAACTTGGAGATCTGACGTGGTTGACGTGCTGAATGATTGCTTGGCTGAGATCCAGGCTTGGACATCATCAAACTAGCTAGGATTTAACCTGGGGAAGACTGAAATGCTAGTGGTTGAGCTTGGTTGAAGGGGAGCAGCGGGGCCTCTGGGGATAGGTTGGGGCTCTATATTGGTCCGACCAAACTAGAGGCCTCCCCAAAGGTGAAGAATTTGGGCGTTGTTCTGGACAATGAGCTGACACTTGATGCTCAGGTGTCGGCTGTTGTCTGGACTGGCCTTTACCATCTCCGGAACATTGCCCAAATTAAATCCCTTATTCCCCTAGACAACCTAGCCATGCTGGTACATGTGTTCATCACCTCGAGGCTCAACCACTGTAACGCACTCTACCTCAGGGTCAGAGGAGGTGCGATGAGGCACCTGCAGCTTTTGCAGAATGCAGCGGCCTGTTTGTTGACTGGACACTCGCGGTTCAGTCACATTACACTGGTGCTGCGCGAACTGCATTGGCTGCTGGTGCACTTGTGCATCACCTTTAAAGTAGGTCTTTTGACCTATAAGACCCTACATGGGTTGGGTCCGGGCAACCTAAAGGAGCTTTTGCATCCCTACATTCCATGTCGCTCTCTTAGATCCACTGAAGATGCCCTCCTGGAGGTCCCTAGGCTAGGCTAAAATCTTCAGGGGACCAGGCATTCGAGGTGGCAGCCCCAGTTCTTTGGAATTCATTACCAGGGTACCTCCAGGAGGCACCATCCATAGAAATTTTCAAAAAACATCTTAAAACCTTCCTGTTCAAACAGGCCTTTGGGACCTAAGGAATTTATCTTGAGACTGCTAGACAGCTTGGGAATTAGTCTGTTTATGATTTTAACGGGGTTTATATATGAATTTTATATATTGTATGTTGACTGTTTCCTAATTGCTGTGTCTGTTTATTTTGCTGTACAGGTGTGCTGAGCCTATGGTGAAGGGTACCCAATATAAATAAACTCTTCTACTACTACTAATACTGCTACAACATCCTGTGGGACTGCCAGGAAGCACCGTAGGAGACACGCGGTTTACAGAGAAAGATCTCATCCAAAGGTGAGGCACTCACCCTCAAGATGTGGACTTCAAGGGGAGTAAGAGCTTGCTACTCACGGGACGAACCCTGAGGGCAAGAATCTAACTCAGTAATAAATGCTGAACAGAGTGACTGATATTGATGGAAAATACAATGACTGAAAAAGTACTGAAACTGAACATACATTAAATGTCAAAATGAGAGGTAAAACCCAGTATCAGCAGGACAGGCTGGAAGCTGTATACACTGTAAGACTAAGGTGGCAAATGCTGAAGCAGACTAAGTAACAGTAACTAAAATGATGGAGCAGGAATGGAAGTGGCTGCCCTGCTGGGAATCCAGGTGAAAGCAATTGAGGAGGAGGTTTGCAAAAGGCCTAGTATGATAGCAAAATGGAAAACACTGAGATAGCACAAGGCAGAACAGCAGAATAACATAAGTAGGACGTACTGTGAAAACCAGTAAGCACACCAAGAACCAAAACAGAAAGAAACACACAGGGGTTACATGAGAAGTGCAGCAGGAGTAACTAACCAAGAGAAAGAAGGAAGCACAAGCTGCAGTCAGGAGGTTCACCCATGACGGTACTTGGGCAATGTCGATGACATCATTTATGGTGCAGGAAATATGTCGCTTGGAATTATCGGGGGTGATACTGTGCCACCCGACAGTTGCAGCAACAAAGCCCCATCCAAGGAAACACTTAGGTTTTGTGGGGGGCTGTGCCCACCGAACCCACCCCCAAAATAAATATGACATCCTCCAGGGCAGGCATGCCACAAAGGGCAGAGAAATTGTGAGGATGCCTAACAGGGTGTGAGTGTAGGACAACCTAAAATCCAGATCGCCCCTCTCACTTACGCCCTTGTTGTGGCACCCACATTATGGTGCCTTAACAATAGGATACCCAGCCAGGAAAGGTAGAAAAAAAATGCTGAGCTAGAAAGCTGCTGAAGGCACAAACTGAACAGAAAGCCCAAAAGCACTAAGGAAAAGCAGCAGACAAACACAGGGAGAAAAGGGGGAAGGGGGTACCAGAGCCCTAGCAGACTACAGCAAAGAAACAGTGCTTTCGAATGAGGCTGGAAGAAGCTGGCTTAAATAGCTCAGGAAGGGGTTGGGGGGGGGGTCTGGTAGCTCCAGGACCACAGAACTGCAGGCATAGGGTTTGTGAGGTGGTAGTGCCAGGGCCCTACTACCCCTTTCCTGTTCTGGCACCTATGCATCTAGTAGATAAAAATGCTGCCCCTTCATAGATGGGTATGAGGACTGCTCTAGTTCTCATCTTTTAGCCATCTTACCTGAGCTGTTCTTCTCAACCCACAGGGTAGCCAATAGCTGTAGTATAGCATTTAAATGAAATAGTTACTAATTCATGAAAAATGATTTTCATATTAGAGACAGACTATAGTAAAATTCACCTGGGGCATTATGAACTCACAGGGACCCTGATAAAAAGCATTTTTTAACTGAAATCGGATTTCTTAAACTTCATTAAACTCAAAAAAGTATTTCTGTAGTTCTTTTCCAAAAAAAGATTGTTTTCAAGCTGGCTGTGTTGCATCAAGTGATACAGGACTCCTTGGCACACTGTAATCCTGGGCTTATAGCCTGAGCCCAGGACATTAAGACAGGAGGCTGCTCATTGCCATGTTTGTAGCCACTGGCCCATTTGCTGTTTAATTTGCACCTTATTCTGCACATATATCCATTACTATTTTATCTGCATTTCCCTTGCCAATTTTAGTTTTATTTCTCCTGGTTAGTTTACTTTGATTAACTTCTCCCAGGTTTCACCTGGAAATAGTGGGCTTTTCCCCCAAACAATTTTTAGATAACACTAACTAGCTAACTAACTAACTAATCAAAATACAGTGCATCAGTGCTGACATCATGTGATTCTACAATGCCCCATTTCCCAGCAGGGCCAAACCAATCAGTTTATAAAAAAGCCAAAATAATGATACAATATGCCAACAAAATGGCTACTGTAAGTGAGTAGCATGTTGTACTTTCACGTGGGGACCAAAATCCATAAGCCCACATCAGGACTGGTTTGTTTTTCTGGCACACTGATGAGTCCTGTGTAGGATAAAACATGTCTATGCCTTCTGTCAATTGGCACAAATTTCCTGTCCTCTTTAACTTTTGCAGGTTGTGTGAGAGGCCCTTTGGCACCATGCATTCCTGCTTAAAGCAGAACCAGCCTAAATTCTCTTGGGGATTTGCATATACAGTATATCCCATGCTGTTTGCATTATGGGGGTATGTGTGATTCTGTATTTCTTTGAAACCTGGTTTTGTTGCCAGTGCCCTTTTTGGATAACCCTTGCTTCAGTGCTTTTGTACTGAGGTTCTTTGTCTTTTTAGTTTGCTGTCTTATTTTGGGCCCACCATGACCCAAACCATTAAGGCCACATTTGGGCTGGTTCGTTTACCCTGGGGTAAGATACAGATGAGCACACTGATGCATCCTGTGAAGGATAAAACACATGCCTGTGTCTTCTGTTCACACCCTTTGCAGGTTGTAAGAGGCCCTTTGGTATCATGCATTCCTGCTTAAAGCAGAACCAGCCAACATTTTCAAGGTGACTTGCATATATCTTAGTTTATTTATTTAGTTTTTGTAGACTGGGAAAGGAGGACTAGACAATTTTGCTTATTTTCAGCCTAGTCCTGGGGCAGGGGAGGAGATACAGATGGAAGCCAAGTGAAACTGAACCCAATTAAGCTGTTGGTGGTATTTTAGTAAACAGGGGGAAATTTGGCCAGGACACAGGGGAAATCCCCCTACTCTTTTTGAGAAATGCCAAGGGATAGTTAACGTCCATCTGAACAACCTCTAGAACAGGCAGACAGGACCTCGGTTTAACATCTCATCTGAAAGATGGCATCTCAGGAGTACAGCCCCCCCCCCGCCCCATGCAGCACTACAGTGTCAGTATGGGGATAGAATCCATAGCCTTCTTGTCTTCTGGCCTCAGAGGTGAGTATGCAACTTGCTGAGCCACTGACACTGTTATACAGTAGCATCCCCGAGGATGAAACCCACTTTTAAAGCACTCCGCAGTATGCTGCAGCAGACCTACTAAATAAAGCAATGTAATTTCAATGGCAATTAGCCCCTTTTGTCATGCAGAAGACTGTGGCATTCACTTCATCCTGGCAGTGTCACATTTTCCTGAATGACAAAAAGGACTAATTGCCATTGAAATGACATTGCTTTATTCAGTCTGCTGCAGCATTCTGCAGAGTGCTGCAAAATGCTGCAGAATTGGGTTTCATCTTGGGGAACGCCACTGTATATTCCACTGCTATATATCACATGATGCTGATCACACTTAGGCTCATACTTAGGAACGTAGGAGCTTAGGAGGTGTAAGCCCAATATTAGCCCACATTTTTACATATAATAATCTAAAACATCCTTATTCAGTAAATATATGTCAAGTTTTTTTTTTAATTCTTTATCGCTTTTGCTTACGACAATGTCATCTGGTAATTGGTTCCAAATATTTATGACTCTTTGCATGAAGAAATATTTATGTTTTTGTTGTTTTGAATTTATTTTTCTTAAGTTATACTGGATGTTCTCTTAAATTCTGATGGGTTTCCTTAAATTCGAAGTTCACTGCTGTGAATAAGTATGGATCTTTTATAATGTTGTACAGCAACATCAACTCCCCTCTTATATGTTGAGTTTTTAGGGGCATTATTTGAAGTTCTAGCAGCCTGTTTTCATATGTCACATTTTTAAAGCCATACATGATCTTAGTGTCACTGTAATGTATTCTTTCAAGTTCTTTAATTTCTTCTTTTTTATATGGGCACTACATTTGACTTGCAAAATGAAGTTGTGGCTTAACCTATGCTCTTTATAGGTGGAGTATTACCTTGGTCTCTCTACTCCTGATGTTCGTTTCAATAGACCACAGGATTCGATTAGCCTCTGATCTAGCCACTGATCATTGTTTATCACTTTCTGGTGTATTTGTTATGATTATTCCCAGGTCTCCTTCATTTGTTATGGATTTTAATGTTTTATTGCACATGCAAATATTTTTTATTGTTCCTCCCTAAGTGATAATACTGTACTGCATTTTTCAAGGTTAAACTTCATGTACCATCTATGGGTACATAAGGTAATACAATCCATGTCATTTTGTATGGAGATTGCTTGTTTGGGGGTTCCACAGGGGCCTCTGGTCTTAGTATCATCTGCATATTTTGTGTTCCAGTTATGTATTCTGTCATTTATATCTGAAATGAATATTTGAAAAAGTATTGGCCCTAGAACTGAATCCCTGTCGAACCCCACTGGTCACCCTACCATATTCAGAATAATGACCATTGATTCCTACTCTCTGTGTTTTGTTGTGCAGCTGGCTACTTACCCAAGTAGTTAGTGTGGGTGATATACCCAGCCTTTCCATTCTTTTGGCTATCACCCAATGGGGGCACCAAGTTGAAGGCTTTACAGAAATCCAAATATATCACGTCTACAGGAGCTTGATTACCTAGAGCCTTACTCACGTTTCATCGGTTATGTACAGCCTTACTCACTTTTTATAGAAACATAACAAGTTCGTAATGCATGACCTCACTGCTGTGAAGCCATGATGATCCAGTTGTAGTTTACTATTATTTGTCATGTGTGTAATACCTTTGTCTTTTATGATTGATTTCAATACTTCTCCGGGGACTGCCGTAAGACTGATGGGTCTGTAATTTTTCATTTCACATTTTTCTTCTTTTTATGGCTGCATAGGTGGAGCCCTGCAGACATTTTGGGATTACTAGGAGAGAAAGAGAGGGGACTGATAGGACACGATGACTGTGTCCTTCCCCTGAGTGCTTCGGAGTGGACATTACTCAAAACTCTTCGGTGTTCTCTGGATTTATTGCAGTGGTCTGTTTGTGTCTAGCTTTTCCTTCACCAGTGATGCTCTCTCTCTCTCTCTCTTTTTCCCACACAAGCATGCATGCATGCATGCAAACGTGCACACACGCAGACACACACACACACACACACACACACACACACACACACACACACACACACACACACACACACACACACACACACACACTGGGACACCACTATTCTTCAACTGCTTGTTTGAACAGTTAGAGATGTTAGGATTACAAAATGATTTGTAACTTTTAAACAAAGAAACTTAGGCCCTGTCCACACTACGCCTCTGTAACATTACAGAGTGCCCAAACTGTTACCACAACGGTTTGCATTTACACCTGTAACATTACAGGAGGCATTTTCATAACCGTTGTTGAAACCACATATGAGGTGGTTTCAACAATGATTATGAAACTGGTCCTGCCTTGGTAACGTTACCAGCGGTAGTGTGGACAGTCGGTAACGGTCCCCTGCAGGGACCGAAGCGCAGTGCAAGCTGCATTGTGGGATTGGGTGCTGCCGTAATGGTTGCCCAGCTCCCGATGTGTGGACCGGCAGTGCCGGTCCCATAACGGACACCACTGAGGTGTGGATGCACTGCACCGCTCGCCGGCTGTAACGGATTGCATCCGTTACCGGGCCAGAGCAGTGTAGTGTGGACAGGGCCTTAGGGATCTAATTTTTGGCATGAGGCTGATTGGGGATATGCTGATCCAAATTCTGAATTTATAGATGCTAGAGAAATGTAGGCTGGACTCCCTCTTTGAGAGGTTTTGTAGAATTCCTGCACTGACTGAAGCAAGCAGACTCCTGTGTTCATTTGAGCTCAGAAATACCTCATAAATTGTGTCACTTAGTCAGCCTTTCTGAGCAACGAATCTCCTAAAAATATTTATACTGGTTTTTTAACCTCTTAAGACACTATCTAATTAACACTGTCTCAGACATAATTTACTATAGCAGAAGACATTTGTTTCTTTAATCCCTAAGACATTTAAAGAACTGTTATCTTTAGTTACTAAGAGACATGCAAAAAAGTGAATATAAAAAACAAAACTGTTGTTGTCAACCTTGTATTCAGAGAATTTGGATGTGGTGTGGGGCAGGAGAAAGGAAAGGGGTGGTAGTGGGTGCTGTAATGAAGGGGAATCAAAATTGTTTCTGCTTGTGGCACTGTAACATTTGAAACTGGCCTTGACCTGAAGACATGAGCTGATTGGAGGTACAGCACTGAAGTGACACTATGAGCTTTCACTCAGATGATGTTACTGTGTTCATAGCCATGCACGGGGAAGGGGCGACTCTGTCCCTGGCCCCCCCCATTAAATTCCCCGGATTTAATTTTTTTTTATTTAATTAGGACAGCAGAAAATGGCTGATAATCCATTGTGACCTCACCGCAACAATATTCGGGACAGTGTCCTCGTCTCCCAAGTCCCACTTGGCCACCTATGCCACTGTCCCTCCCAACTCCCATCCTGGTCCCGCTCATTACTCCACTGCTGTAAAAACAACAGTCATCAGACAGCAGCACACAGTGTGTCTGACCCAGTGTCATCTATCATCCGTCCCCATCCTGCTGCTGATCCTCCTGATCATCACTCAGTCCCAGCGGCCCACCGCAGTCAGAGAGTGACTTTATTGACTTACTTATTTGTTTGGTTAAACTTACTGATGGAGACTGGTGGACTCAGAGAGGAGATGCCTGGAACGGAGTAGAAAATAGATGAGGAGTGAGTGAATGAGTTGACTTGTAGGCTACCTGGTGGAAGATGCTCTAGTGCTTGCTGTAGTAGTCTTGTCCTGACGGTCTATCCTGGCTGGTCATGTTAGTTCTAACTTGCTCTGTGGCAGTGGCACTTGTGGGGGTGGTGGGCATGATGGCACCAGTGGATCAATCACTCACAGCAGCAGGTCACTTGTAAGTTGTTCTGACTGCAATATGTAATCAGTGAGTCTGACTGCCTGCCTGGTGTGGTGTTGTGTGTTGGCACTTAGTGGCAGTGAACAAGTGCAGCAACATCCAACTTCAGACTGGAACCATGATCAGAGTGATGACAGCAACAGCACAGAAAATGGCAGGCACCAGAGAATGAGATTTGTTGTTTGAACTGTGTGTGTCTTTGTGTGAGTTAAACTCAGATGCTTCACCTTCCCTTCCTCCACATTAACTTGCAAGCCAACTAGCCAAGAAATGCTGCCTTCAATATAAACAAACAAAAACAAAAAGAAACATACTGTACTTGGTTGGAACTCGGGAGCTGGGATTCTCTGGTGTGACTCTGCAGCTCACTGATTTACAGGGACTGTGCAGGAGACTGCTTGCTGCTCAGTCTCAGTCCCTTTAACTGTCTGTAGGCTGGACTAGCAACTATTGGTGCAAGCAGCACTCAAGAGGTCGGGTGGCCAATCAGTGTGCTCTAAAATGCAGGAAGATGCACCATTTACAGTGATTTTTTTCTAAAACATTTTTTCGGGGGGGATATTCTCAGACCCCCCTAGCTTTGTTATGGTTTTTGGCCCCCCTTTTTTCCCTGCTCCTGTGCATCAAATCAAATCATCTTTATTTATAAAACGCCTTTCAAAACCAAGGTGCTGTACAATAAATTCACATAAATACATAAGCTAAAATGATCATAAATTAACAGCCATAACTAGGATATGCTAAACTAAATAAATATGTCTTCAACTAATTTTTGAATTTCTCGACGGTTGGACATTCTCTCAACCAACGAGGTAGAGAATTCCACAGAGTTGGTGCTGAAAAAGCAAAAGCACAAGATCCTGATGTTTTTAATCGAACCCTGGGAATCACCAGCAATCCCTCGTTGGCAGAGCGGAGAGGACGGAGGGGGCAATAGGGTACCAGGAGATCTTTCAGGTAGCCAGGTCCCTGATCATGTAGGGCTTTAAAGGGTAGTAGACCAATCTTATAGGTAATCCGCCACCTAACAGGCAGCCAATGCAGTTCGCAGAGCACAGGCGTAATATGACTGATCTAGAGATCCCAGTCAAAAGCCTTACTGCCACATTCTGCACCAACTGCAGGTGATGGATATCAGCCCCAGATAGCCCTAGGTAAAGGGAGTTACAGTAGTCAAGAGTAGTGATAAAGGCATGGACCAATGTTGGCAGATCACCCGGTGGGACCAGGTATTTGACCCGGGCGATATTCCTCAGATGAAAAAAAGAGGATTTGACTACAGCTGACACCTGAGATTTTAAGGTCAAGCTGTCATCAAACATAGCGCCCAGGTTTCATACCTGATCAGAGGTAGTGAGTGACATATCACCGAGCAATAGGCCCGGTGGTTGGCCAGCCTCCAGACCCATCACTGGGTGACCCAGGTCCACTACCAACACCTCAAGTCTTATCAGGATTCAGTCTCAGCCAGCTAGAACTCATCCATAATCTGATCTCAGTAAGGCAGATGTCTAGCATGGAGAGAGCACCATCTTGGCCGGGTGGAAAGGACAGATACAGCTGAGTATCATCTGCATAGCAGTGAAAACCCAAACTGTATCGCCTGGTGATATCTCCTAAAGGCAGCATATACACTGCAGACAACATGGGCGCTAAAATGGAACCCTGTGGTACCCCACAGGGCAGGGAGTGAGCACCAGAGGAATAAATTCCAGTGGTAACCCTCTGAAACCTGTCTGTGAGGTAAGATTGAAACCATTTGAGGACTGTTCCAGATAGTCCACAATAAATCTGCAGGCGCTCCAACAGCACACCATGGTCTACAGTGCCAAATGCCTCAGAGAGATCGAGAAGGACCAGAATGGTACATGCCTTTCGATCTATAGCCATTAGGAGGTCATTTAACACCCAGACAAGGGCAGTCTCCATGCTATACTTCTTCCTAAAACCAGATTGGAAAGTATCATAGACATTGTGAGTTGTAAGATGATCATCCAATTGTAACGCAACCACCTTCTCAATAACCTTCCCAACAAAAGGAAGGTTAGAGATAGGCCGGTAGTTAGCTAGACAGTCTGGATCAAAGGAGGGTTTTTTAAGGAGTGGTCGAACCACCTTCTTTTAAGGGATCAGGAAAAACCCCCCCTCTCCAAGGATTTCCAATGTCAACAAGGATCGGGCAGATAACCTCTAAACATCCTACTAAGAGGGGTGTAGGACCTGGATCCAAACTACAACTGGTTGGTCGCAATGTTTGGATGATCGTCGCAATGTCAATGAACTCCAGCCGGCGAAAATCTGACCAGACAGACCAGGTAGATAACACTTCCTGTCGACAGCTGCAATCCCTTAAAGGAGGAGTTGGACCAATACCAGACCTGATGCTAGCAACCTTATCTGCAAAGAACTGAGCGAACTCCTCGCATCTTAGCTGAGAAAAGGCTTCTCTGGGCTGGAGACAGACTGGATTGCACAATCTGTCAACAGTCCAGAAAAGCTGAGCCGGTCGATTCTGTGCAGCAGAAATCTCCCTGGACAGGAACTCTGCCTTCTTACGGTTGATTTCTGATTGATAGCCATCATAATGTGCCATCAACCTAAGCCTGTCAGCATCATTTCTGGACTTCCACCAGACTCTCTCCAACCTTCGGCCAACTCTCCTTAACTCCTTCAAGGAGCCATCAAACCAAGGACTCCTGTGAGCCGGAGAGTGAGAGGCCGACACCGACCAGGGAGCAATCTTGTCCAGAGCATCTCCCACAGCCTTTATAGGCCAATACAAGATCATCTGGACTCATGCATTCACCAGACATGCACGATAGATCCAGTACCGCCATCAGGTCGCTGGGACTAATACCCCTTAAAGGACGGTACTAAACCATCTCCGTAGGGGCAGACCTCTTAGGGGGAGCCCTGAAACTGAACCTTATGGTGTGATGGTCAGACCAGCTGACTGGTTCCACCCCCAAGTCAGCAATCTCCATATCCAGAAGGAAGATCAGATCCAATGAATGACCTTTTATATGGGTTGAGGAGGTAACAACCTGTGTTCGGCCCAGTGAAGTCATCAGCTGGAGGAGATTTTGACCAAAATAAGAGAGTTCATCATCAAACCAGGCATTGAAGTCCCCCAGAATTAACAATCTGGGGGACCGTATTACCAGGTCGACGATGAAGTCTGCTATCTCCTGCAGGAATTCTCCACCTTCTCCTGGTGGATGATAGATGAGGAGAATTCCGCAACCTACACCCTCACCCAGTATATATTCAAAGGATCTGGTACTTCCCAAAGGCACATCCACAAGGCCCAGCTCAGTCTTAAACATAATGGCTACACCCCTGCCCCTACGATCCAGCCTTGGACAGTGTATCACTGAGAACCCGGCTGGTGTTGCTAAGGCCAATACAGGGCCTGAATTTTCATCTAGCCAGGTCTCGGTGATGCATGCCAGATCAGTTGATCCAACAAGATCAGCTATTATAGCTGTCTTGTTTTCAATAGGTCTGGCATTGCATAACACTGCCAAGGCTGGATGAGCTGTCTGGGAAGACCTCAGCTCCTACCTACTAGAGTCAGAACCCTTGGGTATGGGAACAAGACAAGAATGACCTCTATCTTGGCCCCATTTCACCCCAGATCATCTCCTGGATGGATCCTACCACCCCAATCCACCCTCCCCCCTCCTAATCCCCCACCAGACTCTGCTCTCCATCTTCTTTTATGTTTCCTCAAAATGCCCAGATCATGCCACTTACTGTGTTCCAGAATGGACCAGTAATTAGAAACAAGGATTTATTTATGAATGCCGAATATTTGTCATGTACTAGCTGTTAGTGTTGTTATTCACCCAGGATCCTGCAAGGGTGGAGCAGAAGACCCAGAACATTAGATCAAATCCTATTTCACACTGCATCTACTGATAGTGAGTCAGTGTGGCATATTAATGCTTAGAGCACTGTTTTAAAGACTGAAAGACTGCAGGTTCAAGCCCCACTAGAATAAAACATTTATTGTGGACCAAGTCACTTAAGTTCTCTGTGCTGCAGGCTACCCAGCTGTAGAAAGTGGTATGAGCAGGACCCCACTGAAAATGAGGTGCTACATCTCAGCTGGGCTATCCTGGGTAAATAACCTGTAATGCAGGACCAAACAGAAAATGAGAGTTTGCATCTCAGCTGGGATATCCTGGGTAAATAAACTGTAATGCAGGACCCCACTGGAAACGAGATGATGCATCTTGTCTGGGCTATCCTGGGTACATTAATTGTAATGCAGGACACTACTGGAAATGAGATGCTGCATCTCGGCTAGGGTATCATGGGTAAATAAACTGTAATGCAGGACCAAATGGAAAATGAGATTTTACATCTCAGCTGGGATATCCTAGGTAAATAAATTATAATGCAGGACCCCACCAGCAATGAGATGCTGCATCTCAGCTGGGCTATCCTGGGTAAATAAATTTTAATGCAGGACCCCACTGGAAACAAGATGATGCATCTCGTCTGGGCTATCCTGGGTACATAAATTGTAATACAGGACACTACTGGAAATGAGATGCTGCATCTCGGCTAGGGTATCATGGGTAAATAAACTGTAATGCAGGACCAAATGGAAAATGAGATTTTGCATCTCAGCTGGGATATCTTAGGTAAATAAATTTTAATGCAGGACCCCACAGGAAATGAGATGCTGCATCTCAGCTGGCCTATCCCGGGTAAATAAATTGTAACACATGACCCCAGGGGAAACAAAATGCTACTTTGCAGCTTGGCCTATCATGGGCAAATACATTGTAATGCAGGACTCAATGGGAAATGAGATGCTGCATCTCAACTGGGCTGTTCAGGGTAAATAAATTATAATCCAGGACCCCACTGGAAATGAGATACTGCATTTCAGCTTGGCTATTCTGGGTATATAAATTGTAATGTTGGATATTACTAAAAATGAGATGCTGCATCTCAGCAGAGCTGTCCTGGGTAAATAACTTGTAATGTAGGACCCCACTGCAAAACAAGGTGTTACATCTCAGCTGGGCTGTCCTGGGTAAAAAAAAATTGTACTGCAGTGAGACACTTGGCCAGTTGGTTATGATTATTGTATGATATTGGTAGTATAAATAAATGGTCAGTGTATGAAATGTAAGTCTGTGAGATTTTGCCCTTTTAAATTACAAGGTGTCAGCAGCTGAAATCACAGAATGTATTATACTGACTAGGAGATCTCTGTAATGCAATTAACTTCCTTGACAAATTGCATTTTATGGCCTTTTTATGACCTCGTGCTTCTGAAGTTGGAAGCTAAATATACATTTTATTACATCAGGACCAGGATGTAATTTAACTGATTCCTGTTGGCTATCTCACACCTGGGTGATGGACTGCAGGGTTGTAAATCCCAAAGGAACTGGTTGATCAAAGACTCATAATTTGGGAAATGGGTTTTTGCTGATGTCACATTATTAACATACCTCTGGGTAGGATATCATTTTTTGTAATTTTATATTCTAAAAGGAGGAGCTAGATGACTTACAGAAGGGGTGTGGAGACACAGAGTTTAAACTGATACTTGTGTCTGAAATGTGAGATATGTCATCTGCGGACTCTAGAAAGACACAGCTCTCTGATCTAACTTTAAAACGCACTTCCAGAGGTAATACCTTAGATAGCAAACATGTAAATGTATTGTGGTAGGAGTTTTGCTTTGTAATTTTCCCTTGTTCTTTTATGTGATTGTGAGCTCTTTGATATATTGTTCTGTGTTTACATTTTTCACACTTTTATCATCTTTTAGTAAAGTACATTTTCTTAAGATACTGCTTGGGTGTATCTTCCAAGTTCTTTTTGCATGTGATGTATATGTGGTTAAGTCTGACAGCTGTTTGAAAGGCTTGATGGTGTTACTAAACTGGGAAAAGGAAAGAATATACCTAAGGTCTCTTATAGACTTAAAAGGGCTCACTTTGGAAGCCTGGCTGGGTGCCCCTGGCAAAAGATTGTACCGTAATCCCCAAAGAGGGTATGTATCTGAGCCTGTTCATTGGGTATGCTAGCATAAGGTTCACAGTTTGAATCCCCCAAGAACTTGAGACTAAAGGTGATTCAGACCCAAAAGCAGACAGGAAGATTACCCTGTCTGTTAGCTGTTCACACTATTGCACTCTGAGGTTGGCACTGTGGGAGCAGGGGGCCTGACCTACTGAGTGTGGTTGTGACAGATTTGGTGGCAGTGGTGGGATCCAAACCCACGCCCCTGAAGAGACTGGAGGGGACCTGTCCCATGCCTTGGGAATGTGTAAGGAGTTTGCAGCTGCTCAGAATGGTGACTCTAGTCTAGAGAACCTGAGGGTTTGGGCAGACTCTGATGGAGCACAGGGAGGTGACAGAAAACAAAGTTTAATGGGAACATGGACTGATGTATACTCAGGATGCTAAGACAGAGGGAGGGGTGATAGGCAAGCAGCTTGTCATTTCCCAGGGGTACTGTGAGCAGTTGTTCAAGACTGCACACGGTATTCCCTTGTCTGGTCATCTAGGAATTGCAGCACTACGCAGCAGTTGGCCTAAAATTTCTATTGCCCCAACTTCACCCAGCAGGTGAAGGAGTATTGCAGGTCTTGTCACTGGTGCCAAGAAATAGGTAAGACAGGTAAGAAAACCCAAGCCACCTTAATTCAATTGCCCATAGTGGAGGAGCCATTCCAGAAGGTGGGAATAGATATTGTGGGTCATTCAAATTCCCCCAGCTCCTCCGGGAAGAGGTTCATCCTGACTGTGGTGGAGTATGCCAGCTGGTATCCAGAGACCGTCATCCTATCCTCACTGAGGACAAAGTGGCAGATGCCTTACTTGGGATTTTCTCCCATGTTGGGTTTCCACAGGAGGTTATCACCAATCGAGGGGGTTCCTTCATATCTGACCTGATGAAATGTTTGTGGGAGAAGTGTGGGGTGGTGCAGAGGTGCACAAAACCTTATCACCCACAAGCCAATGGGCTTGTGGAAAGATTTAACAGTACCCTGAAGTCAGTGCTCCAAGCGTTTGCTGAACAGCCTGGGAGGGACTGGGAGAAATACATTCCCCACCTGTTGTTTGCATACAGGAAGGTGCCCCAAGAGTTGACAGGATTCTCCTCCTTCAAGCTCTTATATGGACGCTGGGTACGTGGTCCCCTAGACTTGATCTGGGAGGACTGGGAAGGCAAGCCACCACCTAGGGCACTCCCATAGTGGATTGCATCCTTAGGTTTAGGGAAAGGCACAAGGAACTTATGGGGACAGTCCAGAGCAACCTGGCAGCTGCCCAACAGAAATAAAAAGTGTGGTATGACCACAGGGCCAGAGCTCGCTCGTACATGGTGGGTCAGGAAGTCATGGTCCTTATCCCGGCCTGGAAAGACAAGCTTCAGGCTGAGTGGGCAGGACCATACAAAGCAGTTAGAAAGGTAAATGATGTGAACTATATCATAGAGTTACCTGACAGAAAACATACAGAAAGAATGTACCATGTCAACATGATAAAGCCATATGCTAATAGGACTGACATAGTGTTTGCAGTATGTAGTCCTGGGGGAGGGGACAGATGAAGGATACCCCTTCTGGACTTGCTGGAAGAAAATGAGCAGGTGTCCTTTGTGGAGGCAGTTAAATTGTCACCCCAGCTGGCCCTGGACAAGATCCAGGAAGTAAGGGAGGTTTTAGCAGACTTTGCCCCACTGTTTAGCACCAAACCTGGACTAACCCCTTAGCAACGCACGATGTTGAGAAAGGGACACAGATGCCCATACAGCAGACAGCATATCGGGTGTCAGAGGCTGTCCAAAAGGACATTAGGAGGGAGGTGGAGGAAATGCTGGATTTAGGGGTAATCCCGAGATCCCACAGCCCCCTGGGCCTCACCCATAGTCCTTGTGCCCAAGCCAGATGGCTCTACTTATATCTTTGTGGACTATCATGGACTGAATGCAGTCATGAAATCAGACACCCACCCAATGCCCTGGACAGATGAACTCCTAGACAAGTTGGGAGGAGCAACATACCTTATGATTATCAACCTGACAAAGGGGTATTGGCAGGTAGAGTTAACTGACAGAGACAGGGAGAGGTTGGTCTTCATCACTCCGATAGGCCTATTTGAATTTAAAGTAATGCCTTTTGGAATGAAGAAAGCCCCAGCCACTTTCCAAAGGTTGGTGAACCAAGTGTTAAATGGTGCTGAGGAGTACGCCATGGCATATCTGGATGACACTGCCATCTTTAATGTCAGCTGGGAGGAACACCTGTCCCACCTTAGGGAAGTGCTGGACAGGATACAGGGGGCTGGGCTCACTGTCAAAGCTGAGAAGTGCCAGGTGGCCATGGCTGAAGTGGCATACCTCGGGCATGTTGTTGGCCGGGGACAGCTCCATCCTAACCAAGTGAAAATAGAGGTGGTCAAGGCATGGCCCAGACCAGAAATACATAAGCAGGTTAGGAGTTTTCTAGGGACAGCAGGGTACTATAGAAATTTGTGCCCAATTACAGTGCCCTGGCTGCTCCCCTATCTGACCTGGTAAAGAAAAAGATGCCTAAGAAAATTACCTGGGAACCAGCCTGTGAAAAAGCCTTTACCAGACTGAAGGAGGCACTGTGCAGTGCTCCTGTATTGACAAGTCCTGACTATAGCATACCCTTTATAGTCCAGGCTGATGCCTCAGACATGGGAATTGGGGCAGTACTGAGTCAGACGTCCAACCAAGGGAAAGATCACCCCGTAGAGTATCTGAGTAAAAAGTTACTTCCCAGGGAGCAGGCTTACTCTACTGTGGAAAAAGTGTCTTGCCATAATGTGGGCTCTAACGAAGTTAGAGCCATACTTATATAGGCAGTATTTTGAGGTTCAAACTGACCACAACCCCCTGGTTTGGCTGACACAAATGGGAAAAACTAATGGTAGGCTATTAAGATGGAGTGTTGCCTTGCAAGGGTATGAGATGACAATCTTACATAGGGCTAGAGTGACTGATCAGAACGCAGATGGCCTGTTGCATTTATATGAGGAGTGAACTGACTTAGGGAGCTCATCCCATGCAGGAGATAGATCTCCCCAAATTCAGTCTAGGTGGGGAGGGTTGTGATGCTTGGCCAGTTGGTTATGATTATTGTATGGTACTGGTAGTATAAATAAATGGTCAGTGTATGAAATGTCAGTCTGTGAGATTTGGCCCTTTTAAATTACAAGATGTCAGCAGCTGAAATCACAGGATGTATTACACTGACCAGGAGATCTCTGTAATGTAATTCACTTCCTTGAGAAATTGCATTTTATGGCCTTTTTATGACCTTGTGCTTTTTAAGTTGGAAACTAAACATACATTTTATTACATCAGGACCAGGATGTCATTTAACTGATTCCTGTTGGCTATCTCACGCCTGGGTGATGGACTGCAGGGTTGTAAACCTCAAAGGAACTGGTTGATCAAAGACTCATAATTTGGGAAATGGGTTTTTGCTGATGTCACATTATTAACATACCTCTGGGTAGGAAATCATTTTTTGTAATTTTATATTCTAAAAGGAGGAGCTAGATGACTCACAGAAGGGGTGTGGAGACACAGAGTTTAAACTGAAACTTGTATCTGAAATGTAAGTTACATCATCTGGGGACTCTAGAAAGACACAGCTCTCTGATCTAACTTTAAAACGCACTTCCAGAGGTAATACCTTGGATAGCAAACATGTAAATGTATTGTGGTAGGAGTTTTGCTTTGTAATTTTCCCTTGTTCTTTTATGTGATTGTGAGCTCTTTGATATATTGTTCTGTGTTTACATTTTTCATATTTTCATCATCTTTTAGT
The DNA here is from genome assembly GCA_016271365.2 of Neoceratodus forsteri. Lineage (NCBI taxonomy): Eukaryota > Metazoa > Chordata > Ceratodontiformes > Ceratodontidae > Neoceratodus > Neoceratodus forsteri. The sequence continues at coordinate 344,105,793 of CM028132.1, read as the reverse complement.
AAAGTACATTTTCTTAAGATACTGCTTGGGTGTGTCTTCCAAGTTCTTTTTGCATGTGATGTATACGTGGTTAAGTCTGACAGCTGTTTGAAGGGCTTGATGGTGTTACTAAACTGGGAAAAGGAAAGAATATACCTAAGGTCTCTTATAGACTTAAAAGGGCTCATTTGGAAGCCTGGCTGGGTACTAGCCAAAAGATTATGCCGCAGAAATCCCGAAGGATCGTATCTGAGCCTGTTCATTGGGTATGCTAGCATAAAGTTCACAGTGTGTATCCCCCCCAGAACTTGAGACTAAAGGTGATGTGGACCCAAAGTAGACAGGAAGGTTACCCTGTCTGTTACCTGTTCACAATATTGTGCTCTGAGGTTGGCGCTGTTGGATCAGAGGGCCTGACCTACTGAGTGTGTTTGTGACATGCAGGACCCAACAGGAAATGAGATGCTGTACCTCAGCTGGGCTATCCTGCGTTTTTATAAATTGCAATGTAGGTATGTCGGCCCACCTGGCACAGCTGCCGGATTCCGCATGACGCCTGCCACCCGGTCTGGAATGGACCCAGGTCACTGGAGGGCCAGCCAGGGGAGAAGGGATGGAGCCGCCCTAGGGACTGCTCTCCTTCTCCAGGGGAGGGAGGGGGAAGTGTCCGAGCTGGATGACTCTGGTGGAGGCCAGGGAGTCACACAGCTGCCGCACAGGCACGTACTGAGGTGGAGCAGGATGCTCCGTGGTCATTGCACTCCACCTCCCCGAAAAAAAAGAAAAATGGATAAAAGCTGCTGGCAGCCCTAAATGAAGCTCACCACAGCTCAGTGGCCCCCCAGGCCAGCCCTCAGACCTAGTCCGATATTCACGGCATGCAGCCGATGCCGCACACACCGTGGGGGGTAAGCCACGGGTATCGGAGGGCCCGAAGCCAATATGGGGGGTGGAAGTCAGTGGTTCGTGACCGGGCTGACAGTAACGGGCTGCCAGCAGCTAGGGCAGGTGGAAAAAGAATAAAATAGAAAAAAAAAATAAATTGCAATGTAGGACTCCACTTGGAACAAGTTGCTGCATCTCAGCTGAGCTATCCTGGGTAAATAAACTGTAATGCAAGACCCCACTGGAAAAGAAGTATTGCATCTCAGCTGGGCTATTCTGGTAAATAAATTGTAATGCAGGACCACTCTGGAAATGAGATGCTTCTCAGCTGGGCTATCTTGTATAAATAAACTATAATGCAGGACCCCACTGGAAATGAAATGCTGCATCTTAGCTAGGCTATCAAGGGTAAATAAGTTGTAATGCAGGACCTCACCAAAACTGAGATGCTACATCTCAGCTGGGCTATCCTGGGTAAATAACTTGCAATGCAGGACCCTCAGAGAAATGAGATGTTGCATTTTAGTTAGGCTACCTTGGGTAAATAAATTGCAATGCAGGACCCCACTGCAAATGAGATGATGTTTCTCAGCTGGACTATCCTGGGTAAATAAATTGTAATGCAGGACACCACTGTAAACAAGGTGTTGCAACTTAGCAGAGCTATCCTGAGTAAATACATTTTAATGCAGGACCACAGGGGAAATGAGATGCTGCATCACAGCTGGGCTAATTCTGGGTAAATAAATTGTAATGCAGGACCCCAGGAGAAATGAGATGCTGCATCTTGGATGGTCTATTCTGGGAAAATAAATTGTAGTGCAAGACCCTGTGGGAAATGAGGTGCTACATCTCAGTTGGGCTGTCATGATTAAAAAAATTGTAATGCAGGACCCCACAGGAAACAAGATGCTGTATCTCAGCTGACCTTTCCTGTGTAAATAAATTGTAATGCAGTACCCCGCTAGAAACAAGATGTTACATCTCAGCTGGGCTATCCTGGGTAAATAAATTGTAATGCAGGGACCCACTGGAAATGAGATGTTACATCTCAGCTGGGCTATCCTGGATAAATAAATTGTAATGCAAGACCCCACTGGAAACAAGATGCTGCATCTCATTTGGGCTATTCTGGGTAAGTAAATTGTAATGCAGGACTCCACTGGAAATAAGATGCTACTTCTTAGCTGGGCTGTTATGGGTAAATAAATTGTAATGCAGGATCCCTCTGAAAATGAGATGGTGCATCTCAGCTGGGCTATCCTGGGTAAATAATGTGCAATGCAGGACCCCACTGGAAATGAGATGCTGCATTTCAACTGGGCTATCTTGTGTAAATAAATTGTAATGCAGGACCCCACTGGAAATGAAATGCTGCATCTCAGCTGGGCTATCGAGGGTAAATAAGTTGTAATGAAGGACCTCACTAAAAACTGAGATGCTACATCTCAGCTGGGCTATCCTGGGTAAATAACTTGTAATGCAGGACCCCAAGGGAAATGAGATGCTACATCTCAGTTAGGCTATCCTGGGTAAATAAATTGTAATGAGGACCCCACTGGAAGTGAGATGCTGCATCTCAGCTGGGCTATCCTGGGTAAATAAATTGTGATGCAGGACCCCACTTGAAACAAGGTGTTGCAACTCCGCAGGGCCATCCTGGTTAAATAAATTTTAATGCAGGACCACAGTGGAAATGAGATGCTGCATCTTAGATGGTCTATCCTGGGAAAATAAATTATAGTGCAAGACCCCATGGGAAGCAAGGTTTTGCATCTCATCTGGGCTATCATGATTAAATAAAGGAATAATGCACTCCAGGGTGTGTGTCGTGCTGGGACAACATCACACCTGGGGTGATTAGGCATGAGGCTGCAGACCAAGTGTAACTATTTACCCCAGAAGTGATGTTATCCCAACACAACACACACCCCAGAGTGCATTATTCCTATTATACAATGACTCATGTAAAAAAAAAAAGAGATTAAAAAATATATTTAACAATTAATTTTTATTAGTTTTTATGGCTGCAGTAGGTGGAGCCTGCAGACATTTTGCATGTACAAAAGGAGCGATGTCATGTTTTCTGTCTGTGGAACTGATTGAAGGTGTAAATAGTCTCCTCCACCTTACCCTCCTCCAGGAAATGTTTTCCGCTATCAAATAAATACACTTTCATGTTAGTCAATGGTTGCAGGGTACTATTTTCTTTCTTAAATGGGCGGTACAAGAACTGGAACCTGAGCAGTGCGAGGCAGCATTCATTTTTTGGGGGGAGTAAGATCCACCCCACCTCCATCTGAGAAGCCCCTAAAGATCCACCCCCACCTTTTTTTGGATTCATGTGGGAGGGGCATGAGGTGGATCTATTGTGTTGGAATAAGACACACTAGTTTGGGATCTGGACCAAGCAACAGAACAAGTCTGTGGAATAACAGAGTTGTGGGGCCCCTGCATTTTATTAAGGACTAGGAGAACAGAAGATACTTAATGCCTTCAAATTGACTTAAAAACCCTTGGAACAAATGATTATCAGAGCCACCTGGGACCTCAGAAGGAAAGAGTAATTAAGGAGTGCCTGAACTACAGCTCCCAAGGAAAACAATAGACACAGTGTTCTGACTCAAGTTGAAAGAGCCACAGGTTTTTCTTAAACATTTATATACTAAAAACATAACATTCAAGTTTTGGGATTACCAATATTTGTTTACCATAGTGTGTGTGTGTGTGTATATATATATATATATAGTTTGTCTTTTTAGTAGTTTCAAAACTTTGAAAGCATTGGTGTTAGTAATGCATTTAGAAATACATTTTTTAATCGACTTTACAGTTAAACATGCTGTTTCATGTAAGGGCACATTTTTTTGGGAAGGGGGTTCAAATTATTTTAATCATGGGCACAGTACTTGGTAAAAATAGACCTTGATGATAACGTTTATTTTTTTTTTAAGTTCGAGAAGTAGGTATTATATATAAGTGTAACCATGACAAAGACTCTAGCTGTTTTCTTACAGAAACCCCACTCAATTAGATTTCAAGTATTTGCTAAACTGTAAATGTAGATATCAGCATTCTATTAGCAGTTAGTGCTGATTTTGCTCTGTGACAAGATTTTCATTTTCATTTTTTTTTTTTACAAATGAAGTGTATGGTATGAAGCTGCAGCCTAGAAACTGCAGAATACTTTTAAGTCATTTTTTCTCCTGTGTGCGGTATGGCATGAAAGCAATAAGATGACAGTGACTATTTCAGCTACACATTTAATTCCATATTACAATGGTTCACTACACTAGAATTTAGTGTATCACACTTTTTCAAATAATAAAACAAATATTCTCCAAACTAAATAACTCACACATACATATTTTTATATTTTATTAAAAGGATCATTCACATTTGTAACAAAAAACAAAATAAAAAAATGAAAATCATGTCACAGAGCAAAATCAACCCAAACTCCTAGTAGAATGACGGTACCTACATCTACAGTTTAGCAAATACCTGACAGCTGAGTAGGTGTTCTGTAAGAAAACAGATACAGGCTTTACTAACTACAGCATTGATGATCTGAGACAATTTCTGTGCTTTTTATTGTTGTGTGTAGTTTGATGAAATAACATTTTTAAATGAAAACACTTACTACTGCTAGCTAGATCTGACACACACTGAAAACACAAATAATGAATTAAAGCTATTTAGCAGCTGTTTTCTTATGTAAACCCCAGTTAGCTAGCTCCCAGGTATCTGCTAAACTGTAACTGTTGCAATTTGTGCTCCCTGACAAATTCATTATTTGGATGTTTTCCATATAAAACAGAAATTTTGTTAATGGCATGTCAGCAGCATCATTTGTAGCCAGTAAACTATTATTTACATAGGTTCTGTAAACAACAGATTTTAATTCAGAAATCCAGTCTTGATAAATTTGTTTTTTTAGCAGTTCTGTAAGATTTATGTCTCTCTGATGTAAAAGTGCATAGCAGAGAAATGAAAGGGTTTCTGTAATTGACCGTTGTTTGTATGAGAAGTGAGCATGACAGTGGCATGCAAGAGTGAAGTCTAAATTGTTTCTTGGCCATTCTGGGATATAAAATTTAACACTATTGTGTGAAAAGAATAAAGTCTTGTGTTTTTTGCATTTGAATATATTTAGTGCTTTGAAGTTAAAATATATAAATATATATACATGGTGTCATGGGCACCTGAAAAGAAAGAAGATGCTACTAAAATAAATGCTGTTCTGATATTTTATTTATTTATGTGTGAGATTTTAAGTGCAAATTTTGCCTAGGTCACAGACACATAAGCTATAAATAAGGATGGATGTATTAGTCAAAGCTTGTAGTAGCAAAATAAAGCAAGAAAAATAATATATTGTGTTTTTTTTTCTTTAAATTGCTTAACCAGGAGTGGCACACTAAGCTGAAAGCTTGTTTACAGGGGCAACCTAGGAGCACATGGAAGTTAAGTGACTTGCTCAGGGTCACCCAGTATGCAAGTGGGGGCTATGGGATTCAAACCAGAACTCCAGATTTGCTGTTAAGAGCCTTAAACCACTGTGCTATACTGCCTCCCTAGTTATGGCAGTCATCTGTTTTATGGTTCATGATGTTGGTGTAGTAAAGCATAGCAACATACTAACATACAGAAATACCAGCAGAATAGGCCTAGCGGGCTTTCGTGTCTGCTTGTTTGGTCAGTTTCCACCCTGGGAGCTGACCTTGCTGCCCCCCGCCCTCTCCGGCTTCTCCCTTCCCAGTCCAGGGTATTTCCACTTCATTGGACTTTGCTTCCACAACCCTTCCCCTGAACCTGTCCCACCCCCTCTTGAACCCCTCCACAGTCTCTGCCTCCACCAGCCCCCCTGGCAGTGCATTCCATAGTTCTACCACCCTCTCAGTGAAGTAGCACCTCCTCCTTTCTCCCCTGAGTCTCCCCCCTCCAGCTTCCACCCATGCCCTCTAGTTGCCCCCTCTCCTTCCTTTGGAGCACTGTGACTGCGCCTCCCTGTTTACCCCCTTCATGCACTTGAAGACCTCTATCATGTCCCCCCTGTCCCTTCTCTCTTCCAATGTGTACATATTTAGCTCTTTGAGCCTCTCCCCATAGATCCTTTCCCCCAAGCCTCAGATCAGTTTGGTTTCCTTCCTCTGGACCCTCTCCAGGAGTTCAATGTCCCTCTTTAAATGTGGCCTCCAAAACTGTATGTAGTACTTGCAGTGCGGCCTCACCAAGCAGTTATATAGAGGGAGTATCACTTCTCTCCTTCTGGAGTGATCCCCTAGTGATGCATCCCAGCATTGTGTTGGCCTTGGCCACTGCCCTCCTACAAGTCTCCGAGTTGTTCATCTTGACATCCATCACCACCCCAGGTCCCTCTCAGGCATACAGCCATAGCAGCAGTACACTGCATAGCAGATATAAAATGTCAATAAGCAGGTCATGCAACAGATGTGCTGAGCAGTTACTGAAGCAAGAAATATACAGGTGTCATTTTTTACATCCTGTTCAAAATGGATTTTTGCACCTGTGGTGCCAAATGGCACAGTCGGTGTGCAAAATCTCCTTTTGGCTGATGAACTGATAGTGTCACTGCTCATGCGGTGGGGTCAGAAAAAGCCCATGCTGAAAACTTGGAGTGAAAATACCAAGAAACGCCCAGGGCATTAGGGTTTCTGACCATAACACCCTGCACTGTAGGGACTGACAGGCATCAGGGATGTGGCTTGGGATTGTCAACAGTAATGCTCACGCCATTCCACCCCCATCCCCATCCTTCAGCCAGCGAGAGGTATCGAGGTGTCCCTTTGACTCTTCAGCCCCAAAGTTCACTCTGTTCTCTTATACTGTTCCCATTTCAGCATATTTCTTTATGGAATGGGGTGAGTGTAAAGTTTGAAACCCCAAGGCACACCTCGACTCTTGTCTGTGTCTGTAGGGTAGGATGAGGTGAAATGGCATGAGCATTATGGGCAATGACCCAAAGGCACACCCCAATGCCTGTCCATGTCTGTGGGGTGGGGGTGGGGTTAGCGTCACTTGAATACTTCACTGCCATTCCTATTCTGCCTGTCTGTCTGTCTCTCTTGCTCTGTCTCTCTATCTATATGTCTATGTAAGTATCTATCTTTCTATTAATTGCATGTATCGTTATTTCTAGCTATTTCTAAAACAAACCTGCATATCACATTTGCCTGCACTCTGAGCACATACTTATAAAACTGTGCATAGTTGTACTCCACTGCTACGTAGACCTCATACTTTCCTAATATTCCCATTATCACAAGCATAACTAGCTTGCCCTTTTCAAAAGCGACCCCCTCTGAAAGCTACTATCACATTTTCTCTAACAGTTCATCATCATTACACCTGACTTCCTGACATCAACACATTGCTTAAATATAACTTACATCACCTTATGGACAAAAACCCAGTTTCTCTTAAAAAAAACAAACAAAAAAACTGTAAATAATCCCAAGGCTGAACATATGTCAGCCATTACTTTTTCATGTACTGCCACCTTCTGTACCGTCATGGGGATTTGCATATGTTTCCCTTGATGCTTTGCATTATCGGGATATGTGCAATTGTGTTTTCTTTCAAATTTGTCTGTCTGGCCAATATCATCTGGAATAACACATTCATCAGTAGCATTTGCTCTGGGGTTCTTTTGTAAGCTTCCTTTTCTTTCCATTAAAATGTACACCTCCATATATTTTCCTAATAATGTGTATGCCTTCCTTAGAATAGAAACTAAAACAAATCTTACTACTTACAAATCATTGTGTTGTTTCTCCATACCTCCTTAAAAATTCCACACAACTTCACTAACCTCATTATGCACCCGTGGTGGATTTGACCAGATTTTGTTTAAATGGGTAGGTATACATTGGAGAAAAATGGTGCGGAATTACTGTTTTGTTCTGCAGGTGGGGCTGCTGCTCCAAAACTGGTTCCCCAGTGTTACAGTCTCTGCCTTTAGGTTTGTGTCTCTTTGGTTTGTCTCCCTGCCCGCAACTGGCTTTTCATTAACAACCCCCTCCCCTCCACCACCACCAAAGCAGGTTTTCATGTAACTGAAAAAATAAGCAAGTCTGATGGGAGAAATAAAACTCATAAAATGAAGCCAGCACCAGCCACCCTGACATGTAAGGTACAGAGCAGTCAGTGTTTTTATTATTTTTTTTTTTTTAGAGCATGTGCTGTTTTCATCTGTGTCTCACTGTCTGGTGATGTGTGGGGTTTGTCCTTTGTTCTTTCTCCCAGTATAGTTGCTTGTATTTAATATTTGTACTGGGAGATGCAGAATGTGAGCTGGGAAAAAAAAAAAGTCGTTAGCTAAACGGGACAGCCACGTGCTGTTCCTCAAGTACTGAACAGTTAAGACAGTGATGTGAAACCGATCATGCTGTCAGCATGGAAGGCTGTGGGGAAGCTGATTATGGTACTTTCATGTTTTGTGACAAAGACAATAAAAAATGAATGAGACTGTGATGGGCTGTTTTGGGTTGGTTTCTGACAGTGGGAGGGAAGGAGAAGAGCAGGGGTCTGCTGTTGGAAGGAGTGGGGGACTGCTGTGAAGCTGATCGTAAAGATGGCTTTCATTTGGCTTTGTTTTTCATTTTTTTTAATCAAGGAAACTTTGCTTTGGTTGGAATGTATGAGGGTTTTGGGTTAAAGCAGTTTAAAGCCGATGGGAAATGCAGCTTTCACTTTAGCTGGGACCAGGGAGTGATGACGCAGATGGCAGGGATGGCTGTGGACTGATTTTTGTTTTACGTTTATTGCTATTATGAATGTGCTGGGACTAGATCTGTGATGTTATGCCAGCATAACATCACGGGTCCAGTCCCAGATGGACCAATCAGAGGCCAGCATTATGTCTTGCCATTGTATAATAAATTGTAATGCAAGACCCCACTGGAAACAGGATGCTGCATCTCAGCTGGGCTATCCTGTGTAAATAAATTGGACTGCAAGACCCCACTGGAAACAAGATGCTGCATCTCAGCTGGGCTATCCTGTGTAAATAAATTGTAATGCAAGACACCACTGGAAACAAGATGCTGCATCTCAGCTGGGCTATTCTGTGTAAATAAATTGTAATGCAAGACCCCACTGAAAACAATATGCTGCATCTCAGCTGGGCTATCCTGTGTAAATAAATTGTAATGCAAGACCCCACTGGAAACAATATGCTGTATCTCAGCTGGGTTATCCTGGGTAAATAAATTGTAATGCAGGACCCCACAGGAAATGAAATACTGCATCTCAGCTGGGCTATCAAGGGTAAATAAGTTGTAATTCAGGACCCCACGATAACCGAGATGCTACATCTCAGTTGGGCTGTCCTGGGTAAATAAATTGTAATGAAGGACCCCACTGGAAATGAGATGTTTCATCTCAGCTGGGCTGTCCTGAGCAAATAAACTGTAATGCAGGACCCCACTGGAAATGAAATGCTGCATCTCAGCTGGGCTATCAAGGGTAAATAAGTTGTAATGCAGGACCTCACCGAAACTGAGATGCTACATCTCAGCTGGGCTGTCCTGGGTAAATAACTTGTAATGCAAGACCCCCGGGGAAATAAGATGCTGCATCTCAGTTAGGCTATCCTGTTTAAATAAATTGTAATGCGGGACCCAACTGTAAACAAGGTGTTGCAACTCAGCAGGGCTATCTTGGGTAAATAAATTTTAATGCAGGACCCAACAGGAAATGAGATGCTGCATCTAAGCTGGGCTATCCTGGGTCAATAAATTGTAATGCAAGATGCCACTGGAAACAAGATGCTGCATCTAAGCTGGGCTATCCTGGGTAAATAAATTGTAATGCAGGACCCCGCTGGAAATGAGATGCTGCTTCTCAGCTGGGCTATCTTGGGTAAATAAATTGTAATGCAGGACCCCACTGGAAACAGGATGCTACATCTAAGCTGGGCTATCCTGGGTAAATAAATTGTAATGGAGTACCCCACTGGAAATGAGATGCTGCTTCTCAGCTGGGCAATCTTGGGTAAATAAATTGTAATGCAGGATCCTTCTGGAAACGAGATGGTGCATCTAAGCAAGGCTATCCTGTGTAACTAAATTGTAATGGAGGACCCCACTGGAAATGAGATGTTGCATCTCCGCTGGGCTTACATGTGTAAATAAATTGTAATGCAGGACCCCAGTGGAAACAAGATGCTACATCTAAGCTGGGCTATCCTGGCTAAATAAATTGTAATGCAGGGCCCCACTGAAAATGAGATGCTTCTTGTCAGCTGGGCTATCTTGGGTAAATAAATTATAATGTAGGATCCCTCTGGAAATGAGATGGTGCATCTCAGCTTGGCTATCCTGGGTGAATAAATTGTAATGCAGGACCCCACCAGAAATGAGATGCTTCATGTCAGCTGGGCTATCCTGGGTAAATAACTTGTAATGCAGGCCCCAGGGGAAATGAGATGCTGAATCTCAGCTGGGCTATGCTGGGTAAATAAACTGTAATGCAGGACCCCACCAGAAATGAAATGCTACATCACAGCTGGCCTATCCTGGGTAAATAAATTGTAATGCAGGGCCCACTGAAAATGAGATGCTGCATCTCAGCTGGACTATCCTGGGTAAATAAACTGAAATGCAAAACCCCACTGCAAACAAGATGATGCATCTTAGCTTGGCTATCCTGTGCAAATAAACTGTAATGCAGGACCCCATTGGTAAATACTTTTTAATGCAAGACCCCACTGGAATCCAGATCCTGCATCTCAGCTGAATAACCTGCGTAAATAATTGTGTAACTGTATCAGTCAGTGTGTGTGTGTGTGTGTGCGAATATATCACAACAGTTAGAAAGTGCAGTTAGGTGGCTCAGTGGTTTGTGCAAAAAATGCTAGTTTACCCGTTTCTCACTTCCCACAATACCATAATTTTGCAGCCGTATTAGCTTTTACTAGATTTTGTTTATATAATTGGACTACGTCCGCTGTTCTCCAGTCCTCAGGAACTACGCCCTGATCAAGTGAATTTTCTTGGATGATTTTTAATGTGTTGTGATATTGTCAACCATAATTGTGAGCATAGCTGTTGAGACCTTATCTGATCCTGGGTAGCTGTGTTTTTTTTAAGGCTATGTATTTTCTCAGTAATTTCTGATTTGCTCATTTCAGTAAAACTTGCACTTAGGTTCATTTCTTTAATATGTTCTTTTGTTTTTTGTTGAGAACACAGAGCAAAAATAGTTGTTGAAATGGTTTGTCATTTTTAGACTCTGTAATTGGAAAGGCGTTGCTTGGAGTTCAGTGGCCAAGCAGCTAGCCACTCCCACTTCCTAAGCTATATAAGCAGTTCATCTCAGCCTCATTGTGAAGAATTTTTTCTTTGCAGCTGAAGGCTCTGTCAGTTTGTCCTCTGAGCTGGTTGGGCCTCCCTGGCTGGTTGTGGCCTGTGCCCCCCCCACCTTGCTGCTCCTGCTTGTCTCTGCTGGGCTTCTGTGTTTATTCTCCTGCTTCTGGTTTGAATTTTGCCTTCGGCTGTGTGCTCTTCCTTCTGTTTTTTTTTTTGTTCCCTGTTTTCTGTGTTTCTGTGTCTTTGGTTTTGTCTTTTTTTGGGGGGGGGGGGCTTTATTTTTAAGCTTCTAGCATACTGCTACTCCAGAGCTCATACTGCTTGCTTTCAGTTACTCACAACTCAAATTACTTGCACTGCAACTGCAAACCTGATCTGTGTGTTTCAGCTCAACTATAGCTGCTCCGTGTTGTATGCTCGATTACTTTCACCTGACTCAGATTTACTTTGAACCTAGCGATACAGCTCACTCATGCTTGTTCTAATTACCTCACTGCAGCAGTTTCATTGCACTGCCTTGTGACAGTGCTTTCAGAGCATTGTGCCGCCTTTTATTTTGTTTATTGCAGTTACAACTCAGTGTACTCAATTGTTTTCACTACTGCTGCACAGGCCTAATTGCTTACTGCTATTGCTTCGTTTACTCCCTTTGCTGTTGTACCTTGTTCTACTCTGAAGTTTGCTAAAGCTCCTGCTGAGGCTATTAAATTAGCTTTAATATCTGCATGTGGTTCGCTGCCCTTCAATTGCTTCCTTGTTTGTCCTACTGTGGGGACTGGGAGCTATTTGGGGGATCGTAGCCAATATGGCTAATTATTTCTGTTCTAAATCCTGTCTTTGCCACCGAAAATCCTCAGAGTTTGTCACCTTGATTTGGCTTTGAAATGCCTGGCTGGCTTGCCCCACTATTCAGTGCTGTTTGCCCTACGATATGCAGCTCTACGTGCAGGACCACTTATTACTACTCTGTTCACTGACCTATGTGCAGGTCCACACTTGCTTACGCAGTCATTGCTCCTTGCTTATGCAAACCATTCCTTCATGCCTACTGCCATCCCCTCTGCTTCAGCCATTGGGATTCTGCTGCACTCCATTCTGCATTCCACCTTGCAAGGTCTCAGCACTCAATGCTTATTACGATCTCAGCACGCTGGGCTCATTCAGCTCACCAGCTTTTCAGCTCTCAATTTCTGGGGCATGCCAGCCATTCTATTCTACCACAGGGTTCCTGCAGTCAAGGGTCTCACTCAGCATTTAGTCCGCATCTCGAATATGTCCAACTTGGGGCAGGATCCTTCTCACCTGGCCCATTGCTGGGAATGTCCTTGCCCTGAGCTTGGCTTAAGCTGCCTGCTACGTGACAGCATCTCCTGGTGTAAAATTTAAGACTAGCGGTGAAGGGTGGAAAAAGTTACCTCCTTTGACTCTAGTAATGGTTAGCCATTGACTTTATTGGTTTCCCTAGCAAGGCACCTTCACCGCATTCTCCCTATGACTGCCTCTGGTTCACCTGGTTTGATTTTAGGGTGGGTAGGCCAGGTGAGTGCCTCAGCAGTCATTGCTGTCCTCCTGTGCCTTGGTTGCATGTATTGCTGCAGAGTTTTCTTGCAACCTTCCACAGCATTCCCGCTAGAGGGTTTGAGTGAGAGCCTTCCTCCAAATTGGAATATTTTCCACCTCCCTTTAACTGGGTTTTCCAAATTGCAGCTGCAGAGCCGTCACTAAATAAACTATCCCAAGCCTGGAGGGAAGGTGACCTAGGCCTTGGATCCCCAGAGATTTCCTCCTCATAGGGTTTTTTTCTCTTCTCCGTTGCCTCAGGTCAAAACTCTTAGTTAGCACAGTAGTGTTCCCCAGTTTCTTTAGGTAGGTTCTGCTGTTCGATGGAGGTGGAAGATGTCCTGCCATTCCCTCTCTCCTTAGGGATCCCCTAATCTCAATGCAAACCATTAGTATCATGCTACGCAAACCTGGGCATTTCATTACATTATCAAACTGAGCATCTCATTACGTTATCAAACTGTCTATGCTGCTCTACTACTATGTCACAGTTACTGCTAATACATCACAGTTACTGCTTGCTCATATGCTTCGTGTTGCCTCCTTCTTTGGGGATGATTGTACTACATTTCTTTTGAGGATTCCTAAGGTAACGTTAGCCATGGGAATCGTCCTGTGGCACCTCTAGGGGTGGAACCCACTCTGAGGGTTCCTTGCCTTTTATACCCTTACAAGGTGGTAATCCCTCTGGAATAGAGCATGTGAACAGTCAAAATGAAACTCACACAGTTGCACAAGCATAACACTATACTGGCTGCGTAGGTCAGTGAATTGGAAAGGCTTTGCCTGGAGTTCAGTAGCCAAGCAGCCAGCCATTCCAGCTTCCCAAGCTATATAAGCAGTTCCTCTCAGCCTCATTCTGAAGCATTGTTTCTTTGCCCCACCATCCTCTCCTCCTCCAGAGGCTGCACTTCTCTCCTTAGGGGGATTCCTAAGGAACCTTTAGCCACGGGAATCATCCTGTGGCACCTTTAGGGGTGGAACCCTCTCCAAGGGTTCCTTGCCTTTCGTACCCTACAGGGTGGTAATTCCTCTGTAATAGAAAGTGCGAACAGCCAAAACCAAACTAACACAGTTGCACAAGCATAACACTATACTGGCTATGTAGGTCAGTGAACTAGCATTATTCATATTGATAGGTGCCATGGTAGAGCTAGTTTTCCACAAAGAGTTTATGTAGCTAAAAACTGTTTATTGTTCTGTTTTGTTGAGTCTTTGGCAAGGTTGGGCTCCATTTCTTTTTTTGCTTCTCTGATTTTATTTTTGCACTTTTTCAGCACATTTTTGTATGCTTCCCAACTGCCTTGCATTTTTGTTTTTAAATGATTTGCTTATAACTTATTTTTCTTCTTTATTATTGATTCGACTCATTCGTTCAGCCATTTTTTTCCTTGTGATCTGCATTTTCTTTATATATTTATTGCTAATATCTATAATAGTCTGTTTTATAATTTGCCACATGCAATCAACAGATTTGTTTTTTAATTCGCCTTACCAATTTATTTTACCTATGCTTTCTCTGATTTTTCCTGTATCTACTGTGTCATATAAGATTTCTGTTTTACCAGACTGACACTTTCTAATATCTTGGATTGTGAACATTATTCCATTATGGTCACTGTCTCCTAATGGTGGTATGAATCTGCACTTACTGATGTTCACCCCAAGAGCATAAAACAGTATTGAATAGCTTGTCTCCACAAGTATTGTTTTTTACCTTTTGTGTGAGATTTAACTGGGTGCACATTTTTAGGAAGTCATTACCCACTTTTGTGTGAGCCCTGTTATTTTCCAAGTCTATGTTGCCTAGGATCAAGTCACTTACTAGAATAACATCGCATACCATTGTAACAGTCACACTTTTATAGCAACACCAACCAGTCTACACCTGCAGTGTTGACTGGGTTGTCAGAGCAATGACCGTGTCATTGACTCTGGAGTTTGGCCGCTCTCCCCCGACATCCACCCCTCCGGAGTTGTAATCTATAAATTTGGGTGCATGGGGGGGTTCAGCCCTCCTGCATGAACACTGAATAGGTGTCAGTGTGATCCCTAGTTGGGGTCTGAACCTGGTGATGTTGGGGATATCAATGGCCATGTGTCACAATGGGGGAGGTTGGCGATATTCTTATCGCTGCGGAATGGTGGAACCGAATAACATCTCCTATATTGCATGCAGAAATACGTTCTTCATGATCAACTGATCATTTTCACTATTGGAACTGGGAGGCCTGTAATTTTCTTTGATAAGATTATCGTGTTTAAATTTTTTATTTTTAACCGTAAGGATTCAGTGTTTGTTTCATTAATTTTGATTTGTGCATTATGTCAGTTGTTTGGATTTTAGAAAAACATATATTGCTACACCAGCTCCTTTTTTATGCATTCTATCATGATGAAATAGCCGATACCCATATATATTTTTCCCCCAGGTATCTTCTGGGGTCGACCTGGTTTCTATGGTGGATATTATGTCTGGTTTTCTTGATGTTGTCATGACTGCAATGTGTTATTTCTTATTATTCATACTTCTTGGATTAAATAATAAACAGTCACATTCATTATTATGCATGATTGTCTTTTGTTATTTACATTCATAGAGATATTATGTGATGGTAGTAGATAAAAAATATTTTTCAACTTTGTATAGCCCTTTGCCTCTTTTCAGTTTAGCGTAAACATTTTTCCTTAATGTGTTCATTTATAAGTTGTATAACAAACTTGCTCCCTGTTTATTTAGATGAAGTCTGTAGGTCACATAGAGTTCTTTTTCCCTTTGAAATGTTCCCAAGAATTTATGAAGTCATAATCGTTCCTCTTGCACCAAGTTTGGAGTCTGCTGTTTATTCTTAATATAGTATTGTTTTTTTTATTCTATGGAGCCTCAGGGCATCGGGAGGAGTCCAGAAATGATTACTCTACATCCTGTGTCCGTAATTTGTTGATCCATATAAATTAGCTCATGGCAGATGTCCTTCCAATGATCATGCCCCACATTAACGATGCTAACATGCAGAGTAACTGTAGCATTTATGGTCCTCCTTGTTATTAGTCTATGTAGACATTTTCTGATGACTTCTATTTCAGCACCTGGGAAGCAGGGGACCACATTATTCAGTCTGTCTTCTCCACATACTACTGAGCCGCAATATCTAATTGTTGAATTGCCTAGGGTTACTGATTGCGGGGTGCCACCATGTTCTACTGTAGCTTGGTTTGGACATCTTTGTTCTTTTTTGGCTCTATTCATGTGTTCTTGTGACAACAAACTGTATCTAGTTTGCAGAGTAATTGGATCTTCTTTGAACTGATCTGCCCTTTGCCTTTTTGTTTGTTTTTTTGTCATGGTCTGACATTACACCAGTCAGTGTCTTTGGATGTATATAAGTCTTCCCTGCCCGTTTTGATTTTTATCTTCCCACCATTTTGATTATCAGAATCCTCTATTCCTTCCCTTTTTCTTTTCCTGCCATGCTCATTTTTGTGTAAAATTTTATTTTCAGCCTCCAGTGATTTTACAGATGAGTCTATCTTTTGCATTTCAGTTGTCACATGTTGTAGTTCAAGCTTAACTGCTCTAAGTTCATCAGTTAGCTCAGCGGAATGCTTTGCATTTAACACAGATAAACCCATCGGTTTCAATACTCGTTTTTTTGTGCTGTGCATCATGCATTTCACACACTTTTTCATTGATCCTTCATTACAAAGTAATGTTAGTAAATCACTGGTGGGGGTCCATATTTTGTATCAATGGACTACACTAAATATAGTTTTAATGCAAATATGTAGCTTCTGTCAGTTTGCTTGACCAATATTCCTCACCTTGTCTCGTCATCTCCAGCGGACTTGCCTCTGCCATGTGTCACCTCTGCATGCACTCTCTGATGCTCTCTTAGTGCTGGCCCTATATACTCATGGACCAGGAGTGCCATTGGCAGGACTTCTGGCTAGCCTACAGAATACCTTACCTTTAGTAATCTGTGAACCTATAATTATCCTGCTGGGTATATAATCCCTTGAAAACCTCAAGTGCACTATGTGTCATTTCTGGGTTTTGGCTGTACAGGTCCTCCACCTGATCAGAATCTTTTGCTAACATAGCTATATTGCCCTCCGAGAGATCAGACGGAATAAGGAGTATGATTTCGGTGGTACTTCTTAAAATAAAACACAGCCACACAACACGGGTTTAGAAACAGCACAGGGCTCTGCCAGGCTGCACCCAAGTTCTGTCCAAGGAGCATTCACTTATCACTGGCCCTATATACCCAGGGACTGGAAGTGCCGTCAGTGGGCCTTCCTGTTTTGCAGGGTGTATTTGAAGTTTTAAAAATGCCTTTTTGCCCTTACTTTCCCCTTAATGATTCGTGAAAATATAATTGTCCTGCTGAGTTTATAATCCCTTGAAAGACCTCAAGTGCACTATGTGCTGTTTCTGGGTTTTTGCTATATAGGTCCTTCACCTGCCCAGAATCCTTGGCTAGCTGAGCTATATTGCCGCCAGGGAGAGGGAGAGGGAGCGGGAAAGAGAGACATGATTTCTGTGGTATATCTTAAAATGAAACACAATCACACAGCACTGGTTGAAAAATAGCACAGGGCTCTGCCACGCAGTACCCCAGTTCTATGTGTTTTGTGACTATGTGTGATTTTGTACCTCCTGTCAATCTTAAAAATGGGATGCGGCACAGTCTCAGTGGAGACTATTACCTGTGCCAGACATTGTTGAGTTTGGGGTCTACAATGCACTCTAAAAAATGCCAAGAAGGCCCATGTCCCCAGGAAAAAACAAACAAGCAAAACATAAACAGAATTGAGACTAACATTTACAAACCAGTGATGACAGAAAATACTGACGTACAGTGGAAATACAGCATCCCTTTAAAAGCTGAAATGAAATGAAACTGTGTGACTGAAAGCTTTATAAATTAATGGATGTTTGCACATCATGCTTGTTAGTTCCTGCTTAGGAAGCTGGTGTCAGTCTTGCTGAACCTTGTGTCCCTTCCAGCCTTAAGTTACTATGTTACTATGTGGAACAGTTTTCCCACATATGCTTTTTTTCTCATATATCATAGGTAGTTTATGAATTCAGTAGGCAGAGTTGCCTTTTATGAACTTGCCACCATTATTAATGGTGGAAATAAATGTTTTTAAGTCCCATATGTATGTCCAATCTTGTCTTAAAAATGGTAATTGTTTCACTCTCCACTACAGTCTATGGTAAGTCATTCCATGTTGTTATGATTCTTTGGAATACCAATGGCATTTTTTATTGGTTTTATTATGGCTTCCTTTTAATTTCATATCATGTGTTCTGGTAACTTTGTTTGATTTATTTTTTATTAAATCAATGGTTTCCAACATTGACTCCTTTTTGAGTTTGTCATGTGCACAAACGTAGACGAACTCGTTGAAGTGAGAGTTGCTATACAGGGGTGTGAGGGGGTGTATCCACTGAAGAGCTCAGTTCCAAGGGGCAGGTCAGCGGTAGGCGAATCAGTAGGCAGGCTGGTGATGACTCACTTTCTATTTTTGGGGCAGAGTTGTCAAACTTTTCAAAGGACAGAGCCAAACCAATAGTGGTGCGGCTAGGTCCTTGATGTGTAAAGACCTGCATTACATTGACTTCCTGGTTGCACATTCACACTGCCATAGTGCTTATAGTGTGAAAGTGCTGAGCCTGCCCACTGCTCCTGTCCTCCCTGCATTCCCATTCGAGACCCCCTGCCAGCAAATCACACCCTCCCACTGCTGCTATCCTCCTCATACCCTCATTCTGTTTGAGGCCCCCCCACCAGCAAATCACTCCCTCCCACTTCTTATCACTACTGCTATCCTCCACACACCCTCATTCTGTTTGACGCTCCCCCACCAGCAAATCAATCCCTCCCTCTCCCTCCCACTGCTGCTGTCCTCCTCACACCCTCCATTCCCCAGCCTCTCAGACACTGGGAAGCACAGTCCCAGTATCCAGAAATGTTCACATCTTTTCTCCTATAAAAAAAAAGAAAACGGTCCCCAATGCCTTTATTTCTTTAAACTTGGAAAAAAAAAAATCCATCGTTGTTGCTCTGTCCCCATCCCGACCCTCCAACTGCACACCCACCTCCCCTTACCCCCTCTTACCCATACTTACCTCCAGAGGTCAGGAGCAATGATCTTCTGTGGACCGGGACATGTTTGCACTCTTCAAAGCCAACCAGCAAAGTGAAGATTTCAGGGTAAGCCGTATAATGGGAATCAGTGAAGGGGGGGTTCAACTTAGGTTGATATCGCAGCCATTTTTAGGAATTTTGACCCCAGATTTTCAACATGGGGTTCTTGGGACCCCACCTCCTGAACACTGTCACTGTCATTTCATTACTCAGTCCCAAAAGGTTATTTTGTGGTCCCTGTGTGGAATCACCTTTCAGGACTGACTAATGAAATAACAGTGCCACTGATCATGAGGTGGGGTCCCAAAAAGCCCATGTTGCAAATTTGGTGGAAAAATTCCCAAAAATGTCTGCGTTACATGTGTGCATCATGCAGCTTCTACGCATGCGCCTAACTTTGCCAGTTTTTAATATTTTCACTCCAGAGTTTCAACATTGCCGTTATTTCATACCTACTTATGAACAGTATAGCTGTCATTTTTCATATCCTGCCTGAAACATGTTTTCACACTTGTGGCACAGAATGGCATGGTGGATCTGTGAAATCATCTTTTAGGATGAGTGAACCAAATGACACTGGCACTTTTCATGAGGTGGGGTCATAAGAATGTGTCAGTGACTCAGTAGGTAGCACACTCGCCTCTGAGGCTGGGAGATCGAAGGGCTGTGGGTTCAGTTCCCACATCTTGCACTTGGGTTAATATCCCAGTACTGACACTGTAGTGCAGCATGAGAGGGGTGCTGCACTTCTGAGGTGCCATCTTTCGGATGAGACGTTAAACCGAGGTCCCATCTGCCTGGATTGGTGGTAGTTCAGGTGGATGTTAAAGATCCCATGGCACTTATCGAAAAGAGTAGGGGACTTTTCCTGGTGTCCTGGCCAAATTTCCCTCATTCACTAAAAAAAAAAAAAAATACCACCAACAGCTTAATCTGGTTCAAGGTCAGTTAGCATTCATCTGTATCCCCCTCCCCCGGGTCATGCCTGAAAATAGGCAGGATTTGTCTAGTGCACTTACCCAGTCAACAAAAACTAAATAAAAAATTAAAAATGCTACATTGAAAAGTTGGTGTGAACATTTTTACAAACAATAAAGTTATGAGCATGCACTTAAATTAACAAACGCTGGCTTGTACCTTTGGTACTTTTCACTATTTTGACCCCAAATTTTCATCATAGCCATCTCTTCACTGCACCTTAGGAATATGACAGCTGCCATTTTCCTGATCCTGGGCAAAATGTTATTTTTGCATCTCGAAAGGTGATTTCGCAAAGTACCTTTGGGAAAGGAGTTGAAATTGTACTCTTCCTTTCTTCATGAGGTGGTGTAATAAGATAGTATGTTGAAAATGTGGTGTAAAAATATTAAAAAAAACAATGAAGTTATGAACCCATGTTTAAATTTTCCAACACCAGCTTGTAACCCCCCTCATGGCACCAGTGCTCACGATGAACTTTCAGCATTGACAAATGCTTGTTTATTGCTTTATATGTTAAGCACAAATCTCCCCTTACCCTCCTATAGTGGTCTGGTCATGTGCTTCCATAGTGCTTTTATTCAACTCTGATGATGACATATCATCTTCCCTAGTGATGATGCCTTTCTCACCAACCAACTCTACAGTGCTTCCCAATTTTACTGATATTGCTGTTGCCTACATAACTGCCACTTATAAAGCAGCTGTGGATGGTAGTACTGAATGATGTCTGCCTAGCCATTTCCCTCAGATGCACTCAATGACATCCACTTGCCACTGTCCTTAGATGCAGAAGACCGCTGCTCAGCTTTTCTCCTGTTTATTTATAACTGTAGCACAGTGTGATCCACTTGTCACTGTCTTTAGATACAAGAGACACCTACTCACGTCTGTTCCTGATGTTCTCATATACTGTAGCACAAAACACTGCTGTTGAGTCAATGAGATGACTTGCTTTGGTGATTCTGAAACCCCCTTTGGTTTGAGCTGCTTGAGGGTTTACTAGTTGTGTGTGTATTGTGTGATGTTTGGTTTTGCGTGTGTGTGTGTGTGTGTGTGAAAATATCTTTCAGTCACAACAGAAATATATAGGAACAATTTGTGCTATTATTTTATGATTTTTTAAAAACTCTGAACAGTCAAAAAGCACCGAGGTTCTCCGTGGGGCCCTTACTTTTTTCTTTCCAGTATTTCCACATCAGAGGGTGAGAAAAAGCAAACTTTAATTAAATGGGCATCAGTACACACAAATACTCAGTACATCATAGCCTAATTACAAACTGTTGAAATAAAGGTATTTTTGGCAGCTGACAACTGATATAAAATTCATTCATTCATTCACCTTCATAATATATATATATATATATATATATATATATATATATATATATATATCTAGAATAATCTCTGTACAATGGGACAGGCTCACTTTCTTCTGATTAAATGACATTGTAGTTTAGGGTGTCTCTTACTCATCACCCATCCCAGTAGTTACATATTTATGTCTAGTCATTAGCAAGTGCACAACAGAAAATCTGTATAGCCAATTGTCAAATAAAGTCACCTTTCTTATTTGACAAAGGCAAGATAATAAGTAGACAACTGATTACTGCTGTGATCTGTGGGATCTTTTCTTCAGTGAATCTGTTAGACAGTAGCCTCCAGGGTATAGGCAGCTCCTTTAAACTATAGCCTCCAGGGTGTAGGCAGCGCCTTCTATGGCTTGCACGACTATCGTGAGATGTTTTCGCACTTCCTTCCAGTCACTGTCAAGGTTGCTGCTGCTGGCTTTTGTGTATGCATCAGCCAGCCCAGGGAAGGTTGCTATACTCGATGTCTTGGATGCCCAGATCACATGTCTAAAGGAAGGAAGAAAGAGAACAAGAAGTATTTACTTATTTTTGCAATTTGTAATTTTTGCCCCAATTACTCTAGTTCCTGTCTCCCCCAGGAATCCTCTGGCACTCTCCCAACAACCCCCACCTACCTCTCCCATCATTCTCCACAGATCTTCAGCTTATCCGCCCAGGCAGGGTATGGGGGTGAAGGGAATATCCCAACAAATGCACAGAATATTAAGAGGTGAGTGTAGAGGTGGGTGCTGGACAGGATTTCTATCAAGCCAGCACCAGGGATTTTTGTTTTCCATGTTTCTCCCTGATCCCTGGAGAGTATGTGCAAGGGGGAACAATGTGTGTGCTCACGCAATGCATGTACAGTGCAGGTTCCCAACTGGCATCCACCCTTCCCCCTCAGTGCCTTGATGCACTGCCACCTGTAGTCTCCCAGGTGGCAGTATTGCAGTGAAGATGGTGTCTTGCCCTCCCCAGAGGAGGAGTGCATCACCTGGATGCTCGACCCTCCTCACCCCTGCTGACTTTCAGTGCCCCTGGCTCATTCCAAACCCAGATCACTAGTGTTCTGAGTGGTAGCCCTACTATGGTAAAGATGGGCTGGCCTGAGAGGTAATAATTTCTGATGCAAGTACAACAAGAAAGCAAGCACCACTGAGCTCTGCTGTAGGGAGCAGTGCATCAAGATTTTAACAAAGTCTGGTCAGAGCCAATACAGCTGTGAAGAGCTTTTAGGAACAGCAAGAGCTTTGAAAAGAATATGCAGTGCTCTTGCCGCACCAGACTCAGTTGTAACTAATACTGTAGTGATTACAGTATTGCACATACATGATACTCGTGCATCTGCAGTTTGCCCCAGAGTCAGCCGTGTCCAACATGGTGGTGCTGACATGACTACGTATGCGCGATACTCACGCATGCACAGTTTAAGTCAGTGCTGAGATGCTGAACACGGTGGACATCACTTCTGCAACTGCAGAAATGAAAAGTAGTGCACCATGAAGGGGGTGTGTTTATGTGGCCCGTGGAGGGGAAGGGCTGCATAAACAGAATCACTGGAATCTATGCCAGAGCACTGTGGCAGCACACCAGACAGCAGTCCGGTCATGTGCTTCCACAGTGCTTTTATCCAAAGCTGATGATAGCATAACTTCTGCGGAGCTTGGCCCATACAGCTGTAAAAATCTGACTGCTATTTATCACTTCAGAAGGTAGATTACTGCAAATGTCTAATGTCCTTTTTGTATAATAAATTTTATGCTTGCTTGTTTTAAAATTGTTTGGTCTAATTTGTTGTTCATGTCCCCTTACTTTTTGTTCCATTCTAAAATTTTTAATTTAATTCTTCCATTAGATTCTTCTTGGTAATGATTTTGTACATCATCAATACATTCCCCCCAATATGCCTGTTGGACAGAGTATTTACCCCCACCTACTCCCTCCACAACTCCCCCATAGGACCTCACCTTCTCTGCCTGTACTTCCACATCAGGGAGAGCTGCCTTCTCCTATCACTTTCCAAACATTTGGAACTCCCTCCACTTAAATATCCATTCTGCCCTGTCTACTCGTTCACTGTCCTATCTTCTTTGACACTATATTTCCCCATCCTGCAATTGCACCTGATCCTTGTCTCCTTCATTACCCCTCCCTGCCCTCTCTTCTGTTCTATTTCCACTACTCTACCCTCTTCTACCCCTCCCTAGGCATGCCAATAGCTCATAGCACTAGCTGGGTTTACATCAAGTAATGTTCATACCCTCAGTGTTCCACTCCTGGGGGTAAGGCTTGCCTCCCCCTTCCTCTTCACTCTTTTTCAATTCTTCCCTTTCACAATTTCATACCACCTCCTCCCATCCCCCTTTTGTTCCCAATCCTCCCCCCACCCTTTCCTCAATTTAGCCACACCCACCTCTTCTGTGCCAGTATACTGTTCACCCTTTCATCCCTCACCGCTCCCCCCTTATCTCCTGCCTGCATTCTGGAGGGGTGAAGGCTCGCCTAATCTCCAACCATCTCCCACTGCACCATCCCCCTATTCTGCCAAGGTTTCTAACTTATTTATTTATTGAATTTTGTTGACCGGATAGGCCCACAGAGACTAGACGTCCCTTTTTCCAGGGGTGACTGTGGGGTGGGGGGGGTGACAGATGGTAACCAACTGAAATTGAACCAGATTAAACTGTTGGTGGTATTTTTAGTGGATGAGGGAAATCTGGCCAGGACACCTTGGAATTTCCTCTACTCTGCATTAGGGGGAAACCTTGGCCGTCTGTCCAAGATGGCCATGCCAGAAGAAAGAATGGACACAGCAGGAGCTGAGGAGTTGGCCTCCTCCCCTGTTCTAACTTCTTCTGAGGCTGGTGAAAATGTTACTGCAGTACAGGAATTTCAAGATGAAGATGAAGGAATTGCACAAGAACAGTTCTTTACAACAGAGAATTTGATGGAGGACATAACAATGGAATTGTCAGACACAGCTTGGATAACAAGCTCTAAAACTTGTATAGACTTGCAGAAAAAGAAAACAAACAACCAAAAAGAACTGCTACTTACTATGTTGAATACAGAAGAACAGCGTTCTTTAGCAAAAAAACAAGCCTTGCAAAATGAGCTGAGCAAACTGCAAAAACAACAAATATCTGACAAAAGTAAAAGCTTTGATCTTGACAATCCCAAACAGCTGAACACTGCTGATACAGTAACATCAAAGTGGGATGACGCTCTGCCTGCTCAGTCTGCTGTCAAAGACTGTCAAGAAGTGCACAATCGACAAAGATCACAGCAGAATCAAATGCGATGGAAAATTCAGGCCAGACTGTGAACCAAAATCTTGGGTCAAAAGAGAAAGGTTGTGGGTCTCTGTTTGGAATGGCACATACGAGTCAGTTTTGTCTCGGTCTACAGCGTCCCCACAGTATTACCATGGCTTCAACCACTGCTGCAACCAGCGTAATATATGCTACAGCCCTTAAGATAACTGGGAGTCATGCCAGCACAGTTTTTCAAGCACAGGATATGGAACTAGCACAAACACTCTCTGAGGGTAGTAAAAACAAAGAAAACAGCAAGAACTCTGCGCCAGAAAATAAACCTGTTTCACCTCTTCGGAATACGGATATCAGATCTGGCAATTGGTCTCCTGTTCACATGCTACAGGATGCAGGGTGGATCCAAACTGCAGAGGGTAACTGGATCCCAGACCCTCAAGATGGGAAAATAATTCAGTACAACACAGAATTATAAACAGGGTCCATCAGTTTGAATAGTGATTTTATGAATGTAAATAATGCTCTGCAAGAGACTGCGGGGAACATAGATGTGCATGCCTCACAGGAAAACACAGATATAGTACTTGCTGATACTCCTGTTGCTACTCCCAACACAAATAATGTCCTGGATACAGAGCAGAGATTACCCTCCGCCATGACTGCAGTTCCTAATATTGAATGCTCTCCTATGACTTCCCTGGAGCACCCTACTGTAAGGCTTGGGCTCACAGCTGCCACAGTGCAGGATCCTGCAAGAAAAGCCTGGCTAGAGCAGATGTTTAGACTTTTGGACCTGCTTCAAAATAAATGGGAACCAGCCCCCCGATGGAACACTGTCTGCCTCATATATAAAGAGGGACTCGAGAACCCCCAGACTACATATAGCCAAACAGTTACTAAAGGGGTCCAATAAGTTTTTTTCTTCAGAGATTTTTGCACTTATACACTTGGGCAATGCTAATTATGATGTAAGTTTAAAACTGTGTCTGGGTTAAACAGATCTTGGGCCCAGTACCAGGCTCTCAAAAATACCCCAGGATCCCTTTCTTGGCAGTCCCTCTCACAAAACCCCTAGTCAAGAATATTACTGTGGAATATATCCTGTTCTGGCTTAGACAAGATCTGGAATGGAGGGTGGAAGATCACGGTACACATATATTCTACCAACAGTTGCCCAGTACACCTTCCTAACAGCTTCTTTTTAGGAAAGGACAGAGATGCTATTTTATGTAGGATAGCCCAGATCTTGTTTCAAGTGTGGGGCTGATACCCATCTGAGTTCAGCATGTAATACACCATGGTGTAATCACTGTTTAGACTGTGGGCATGTCTCAGCAAACTGTTTAAACCTTTCCAAATGCAATCTGTGTGAGAAAACAGGCATGCCTATGGTAGATGCCCTTGGGCCTCCCATAATCATGATGACTGCCCTTCACACGAAGGACTAATCAACATAGCTCAGCAACTGCAGTCAAAGAGAGTTGCAGAGCCACTATCTTCCACGTCAAATATCCCAAGAACTTAACACACTACAAGCTCCTGAAGTCCCCCCCCCACCGGCAGGAAGAAATGGAGCAAGACCCTCCTACTCAGGCAGAAGAAAGCACCCCAGACATGGCTCCTAGCACAAGTGCTGATGCAACTATTTTAGAAGGTCCTCTCCTTTTAAGCGAGTGTAACCCCCCCTACAAATGGGGGTTCCCGAAAAGTCTTCCTCGAGCTTGTCTAAATGCTCACTGCCAGGCTGGTGTCCTGCATTTTAGCAGTTTAAATGTGATTGTCTGAGAGCGCCTGTATAGCCTCTGTATACTGTCTCTTTAAGAGCTGCCTGGATTGCAGTCATAAGTAATCTAAGAGGAAGCGCTGTTGAAAGATGTAACTATTTGCTGAAAATCATTTAGAGTGATAATGATAATGTAGTTTGTCTAACCTGCCTTCTTTGCAGCAAGGACTGTTTTGTTTATCTCTACTATCTTGGTCCTGGACTACGAATTGGACCAATCAGTACTGGTGGGACCTAAAATGGAGCCGGACTACAGGAGCTGTCTGGAGTCAAAATCTGTAGGAATTATAGTTTGGGGCTTTTTGCGGCCTTTTGCACCTGAACAGGTGACTGACAGGAGGATCAGCCAACCGAACCTTTTGGATCTTGGGAATTTTGCAGGCTGCTGCAACTAGTTTCAGTTCTGGGCTGAGAAGTGAAGCAGTAACAGCTCAAGTGATTTGGGCAAGAGTTCTTTGTAGTTTTGCATGGGAAAACTGTGGAAAGGCCTGAGTTGTGGCCTGCATGTCTGCCTGCTGCCTCTGAGAGGGAGAGAAGAGAATTATTTCAGACTAAATCCAAGTTTGTGAGAACGAAGTAAGCCACTGTTTTTTACCAGGCTCATACCTGAAGAAGACCGAAGATTTTTCTGAATGTGATTGGCCTGTCTGGATTTCCAGCTGCTTTTGAATCCCCGGTTTGTGCAGAGACCCTGCGATCGTGACCGGAGAGCGGTTTGCCTGATACAGTAGAATTTCCTTACATGTAAATGTGCTGTGAGTTGTTAGTGGGATGTGATTTGGTTCCCCACTGTGTGAACTGTGTTCTGCTTGCTGGAAACTGTATCCAGCCCAAAATGGACTGTATCCAAATTTGTCTCCATTTGGCCGGGGCCTTGCCACACTGGCTCAGCCAGACTACCCACTGCACAGAGAAAGCCATTGATGAGAGACCTGCCTGAGGATCAGCACCCTGCTTCACGCTTGAACAGGAATGATGCCTCGGTGATTTGCGTGGGCACTGCATCTCGTGGCACTCCAGATTAACCACCTGCTGTCTCAATTTTCGTCCAGCCTGAGTCCAGTCTTGGGTATCGTGAGTAATCATTAGAGTAGCTCCCTGCAACAACAGCCTAATCTAAAAGTGTGTCATCTGATTGTCTTGTTGTTTTCTTTTCATGAACTGAGCCCTCCGGCTCTAGATTATGAATAATGTGTGTTGTGCATGTTATTTTCTTCCATCACAGGGCCCCAACCAGTTGCAATGTGCCTGGCTAGCCCACCATTCTCCATCTGGGTACCCAGAGTGTGTGACTGTTTATGGACCCTGAAGTGCATACATAACTGTTTGACTGATACAGCCTTTAAGCAAATTAACCTGATTACGCCCTTCCCTTGTTCAAGTCCCTTAAATAAATCAGATCTAACTCTTTTTTGAATTTACCCTGACTGTGGTTCCAGTTTGTGCAAGAGGACTGTACTGCTGTTATTTGCTGTGTATAACCTTGTTTTACAGGGGTTCCCCAGGGCCAGGCCAGAGGAAAGCAGTGGTGGTAAGTGCAAACAGTGTGGGTACTTGTGTGATGTATCAGGGGTATTGTGAAAGTGATTATTGTGTATTGTTCTGGCCACCAGTAAGAAAGATGGGGGTTACAGTGTCCCAGAGGGCTGTGCCCAGGTTAGCTTGACCACTACCAACCCTGACCTCTGGGTGGAGGCACCCATTTCAGAACTCTGGCCCCTTAACCTGCTACTAGCCAAGCAGGCAGGGGTAGTAGCCCTTTGGATAGCGCCACCTAGGGGTTACATCTTGGAGGCTCACCGCTGGGAATTTGTGCCTTCTAGTGGCCAAAAATTATGAATTATTGTTAAAGATTAATGGCTACACCAGTAGAAATGACTGTACACCTGTTGGTGGGGTGGTGTACTGGGCAGGAGATCGACCCACAAAATGCTCTACTTATACCGGATATTCCCCTGGGTACCAGTAAAGACACTGTAGAGGGAGCACTCTCCAAAACTGAATGTTTAAAAAATCCTGTGGTGGTGGGTCGACAGGCTGATTTGATTGCCAAAACTTTCATAGCCTTGGTAGAGTGTAGTGACCTCGTGGACAGCTCTGAAGTGCCACAGACTATTGCCCCAAAAGGGGTTCCGGCTGCCTCGAGAGTGATAACAAAAGACAGTAAAGACCCCGGGGAGGATGAGCTCCCACCATTGTCTGAGACTTTTGAGGAGACATTTGCTAAGTTGTTGCTGGAGGAAGGGAAAACCGTAGAGGACTTAAAGAAACTATTCCTGCCACTTGGGGGTGTTCCTTCCCCAACACCCCCTCCCACTCCAGCATCTGTTACTGCCCCACCTTCTGTGCCCATGCCAGTGCTGGCCCCCATATCTGTACCTGCCATTAGTTATGACTCCTACCGAAGGCTGAGAATCTTCTGGGGCACCCTCCCCACCCCAAGGGGGAGGATGACTGGGAGACCTGGGTAGACTATGTTGCCCCTTTAGTACTTGAATGGCAAAGCTCAGAAGCAGAGAAATGAAAGAAGTTGAGTGAGAGCCCCTGAGGTCCTGCCCTGGCTACCATCCGTGCCAAGGGGGCCAATAACCCAGAAGCATCAGCCGGCAACCCCCACTATCTTAACCCGCAATTCAGAGAAAGCTCCTCTGGTTGTGCCCAGGGTAAAAACCTCTCTTGCCCAGAGATCTTTCCACCATAGGGCACCCACATGGTTTAATGCACTCCCAAGAACCATCACTAGTGCACCCAAGATCGCCCATTTCAAAACCACTCTTCGCAACCACTTCTTCAATATCCGCTCCTGCAACTGCTTCTAATTCTTTCACTCTCTTACCCACTCTGATCCAATATTCTCTGACAAAGTCCATTATGGATTGCAACTTCCATCTTTAACACCAAACCCATGATTAGGTCTGACTACTATGTTTAGATGCCTTCTCAAGCTTATAATACCTCACTGCTGTTATGTTGTAAATATCGTCATACAAAGGTTATAAATAATGTCAGAAAATACCTACTTCCAAATCTTGTAAATACTGTCTGCGACAAATGTCTGTAACACATGCTTAATGTAACCACTGTTATACCATGTATCTCATGTTTAATGTAATTGTTGTTATACCTACTCTATATTTCCATCTGTCTTACATGTGACGAGGTACCTTTGCAAATGAGCCTCTGGCTCAAAGGTTGTAAACCGATATATCAAATAAATAAATAAATAAAACTGCACAGGACTATCTTGATGCATTGGAAAATGTGTACGGGAGCCCGGATTCAAATGAGGATCTGTGGTGGAGAGTAAGAAACATGCAGCAGTACCCAGGGGAGCCATTGTCTGTGTATGTACCTTGGCTTGAAAAGCTGCTACAAGAGTGTCTCAGAAAGGGTAGTTTGCCACCAAATGAATTAGATCGAACTAGGCTGGACTGGATTCTTAAGTCTGCTCTGTTTTCAGAACTGTTACTGCTTCAGTTGTGCCTTGCCACCTGACTGGAATCACCCCCCTCCTATGACGAGCTAATGAAAGAAATTCGGGGGTTGACCAAAGGTGACCCCATGGGGGAATTGCACCCATATCTGCTGCTGCTGCACAAGTGACCGAGAGTGATGAGCCAAGTGATGCTCAGGGGCAAAAGTCGGCACTTAATGAGCACTCTGAGAATGCAAATAACTTCCCGCCCTGGGCCCAGCATTGGAAAGACGAGCTACTAAAGGAAGTCTGAGAGTTGAAGATGGGTGCCTCTGGAAGGGTTTCCCCCATGGAAGAAGATTCTGGTCCCTTTCAGGATGTGACTGCCATGGGGGTGGGGGTGTGCCCTCAGGCATCTGCTACCGAGGGTGGCTTCAAGGCTGAGATCACTGGATTGACTGCCACTCTAAAGGAACTGTTAAGACACATTGCACCACTCTCACCACTGCAAGCAGTTACTAGACCCCAATCTCTTACTACTGCTTCAGTTCCTTATATGATGTTTACTCCCAGGATGACCCAGGAGTCTATCATTTGTCACAACTGTGGAAAGATGGCCATATGAAAAGAGGATGCCGGTCTCAGAAGAAGTTAGAAAGAGTAGTAAACAGACTCCAAGGGGAGTTCCAAAAGCAAATCAGTAGCCAAGGGTTGCCCGAAATGACCACAGTGAGGGTTCTAGAAACCCTGACTCAAATTTCTTTGTGGTTAAATCATCTGTCCAGGCCTCTGCTACTGCCTTTCAAGACTGGTCCAAAATAGTGGACCCTTCAATGGAGACTACGGTGACTGTGAATGGTATTCATACTCGGGTTGTGCTTGACAGTGGGTCGTAAGTGCCCATTGTATTCCAGGACTGGTATGACAAACACTTATCTGATGTGCCTTTGCAATCCCTGGAAGGCCTACATGTGTGGGGCCTGAGTGACAAGTCTTATCCTTACCTAGGGTATGTCTGCCTCTGGTTGTCTTTTCCTGCAACTGTAACTGGTGTAGAGGAGCGAGTAGAGACATTGGCCCTAGTGTGTCCCCCCACCGGACTGTATGATGGGGTCCCCCTGTTAATTGGAACAAATGCCCATATGTTTGGGAGACTGGCTCAACTCTGTCATGAGAAACAAGGGCAACAGACAGGGAGGGCTCTGAGAATTCCAGCTCTGATCAGGAGGGACTATGATTTGCAACAGAAACCCGAGGAAGTATACCAGGATGAACTGGTGGGGATCGTGTGGAAGAAGGATCCCGATTCAATGGTACTGGCCCCTAACGCCCAGTGTACCATTCAAGGGGAGGTCCACCTCCAGAAAGATGTCAAGAACAAAATGCTGATGTTGGATGTGCCAGGCGATGGAAAATTGTGAGAAGGATTATTGGTCAAGCCCAGCATCTTGCTTGCTCATGCCCATGCCTATGCACAACGAGTGATGGTCCAGATTCACAATGTGTCAGATCGGGAGATCTGGGTGAATAGATGGTGTACCCTAGCTATGGTACACTGCACAGGCACTGCAGTATTGCCCAGCAACAAGCACCCTGGTGAGAAGGAGAGAGTGACCCCAGACTTGTTTGACTTTGGTGACTCCCCATTGCCAGCTGAATGGAAGGCTAGAATTAGCAAGAGACTTGCCCAGAGAGACCAACTGTTTTCATTGAAGAAATGGGATGTGGGATGTGTCCAGGGTGCGGAGCATCACATACACCTGCACAATGAATGGTCATTTCGAGAGAGGTCCCAATACCTAGCCCCAGCAGACATAGATGATGTGAGATGACACCTGCAGGAAATAGTCTCTGCTGGCATGATACAAGAATCCAGGAGCCCATACGCCTCTCCCATTGTGGTTGTGCTTAAGAAGAATAGGTCTGTGAGGATGTGTGTTGATTATCGAACCCGGAACCAGCAGACCATCCCAGACCAATACACTATGCCTTGTATACAAGATGCCCTGGACTGCTTGAATGGAAGCAAATGATTCTCGGTCTTGGATCTTCTCAGCGGATAGTACCAGATCCAGATGGCCCCGGAAGACAATGAGAAAATAGCCTTCATCTGTCCATTGGGGTTCTATGAGTTTCTGAGGATGCCCACAGGGGATATTGGCTACCCCGGCCACCTTTCAGTGACTGATGGAATGTGTGGTGGGAGATATGAATTTGTTGGAATGCCTAGTGTACTTGGAGGATGTCATTGTGTCTGGGAGCACCTTAGAGGAGCATGAGAACTGACTGTTTAAAGTTCTAGACCAACCGGAAGACTTCATAGAAACATAGAAACATAGACTTTGACGGCAGATAAGGACCGCTAGGCCCATCTAGTCTGCCCATTTCCCTACCTACAGGATAGGCCGGAGATCCTAGTTAACCAACAGCCTATTTCTTCCTACCCCCCACAAGAATTGCCTTATGTCTGTCCCATGCATTCTTGAATTCTCCCACAGTTTTAGACCCCACAACCTCCTCAGGAGGCTGTTCCATGCATCCACTACCCTCTCTGTGAAATAATACTTCCTCACATTGCCCCTGAACTGCCCTCCTTCTATCTTTAAATTGTGTCCCCTTGTTCTTGCAAGTCTCTTTTTCTGAAAGATGCTACCCTCTTGGACTTTGTTGATTCCACTGAGGTACTTAAAAGTTTCTATCATGTCCCCCCTCTCCCTTCTTTCCTCAAGGGTATACATATTAAGCTCCTTTAGTCTCTCCTCACACGGCTTCTCTTGCAGACCCTGCACCATTTTAGTTGCCCTCCTCTGGACTGCCTCTATCCTGTCTATGTCCTTGCAGAGATGGGGTCTCCAGAACTGGACACAGTACTCCAGATGGGGTCTCACCAACTGTCTGTACAGAGGGATAACAACTTCCTGTTTTCTGCTGATGCTGCCTGTCCCTATACATCCCAGTATACCCCCAGCCCTCCCTACTGCCTTCTCACATTGCTTGCTAAACTTAAGGTCATCTGATATGATTACCCCTAGGTCCCTTTCCTTTTTTGTTGTTGTTACTACCTCCCCACTCATTGTGTATTCTTCCCCTGGGTTCTTGTTTCCCAGGTGCATTATTTTGCACTTCTTTGCATTGAATCCTAGCTGCCATACTTCTGACCATTCCTCCAACCTTGCCAAGTCCCTTTTCATACTTTCCACGCCTCCTTGTGTATCAACCCTGTTGCAGATCTTTGTGTCATCTGCAAAAAGGCATACTTTTCCTTCCAGTCCCTCTGCAATGTCACTGATGAAGACATTAAAAAGGACTGGACCCAGTACTGAACCCTGCGGTACCCCACTAGTAACCCCCCTTTCTTCAGAGTGGACTCCATTTACAATTACCTTCTGTGTCCTGTTGTCCAGCCAATGTTTTACCCAGGCTACCACCCTGAGTCCCACTCCCAGGCTGGTTAATTTGACTATCAATATTTTGTGTGGGACTGTGTCAAATGCCTTGCTAAAGTCTAGGTAGGTCATGTCCACAGCCCCTCCCTGGTCTACTACTTTGGTCACCCAGTCAAAAAATCTATTAGATTCGTCTGACATGACCTTCCCGCTGTGAACCCATGCTGCCTTGGGTCCTGTGCTCCACTGGCCTCTAGGTACTCAACTATTCTTTCCTTCAGAAGTGACTCCATCACTTTCCCTACCACAGAGGTCAGACTGACAGGTCTGTAGTTTCCTGCCTCTGTCTTGGTCCCACTTTTGTGAAGGGGAATCACATCCGCCTTCCTCCAGTCCTCGGGTACCACACCATCCTCCCATGACTTATTAAAAAGAGTAGCCAGTGGTTTCACTAGTTCCTCCCTTAATTCTTTTAGAATTCTGGGGTGAATTCCATCAGGACCCATTGCTTTGTCCACCTTCAGTTTTAGGAGTTCTTGCAGAACCCTTTCTTCTATGAAAGGACTGGGATCAACCCCCTATCAAGAGTGCTTCTGTTAATTGGATTAGGCACTTCCCCCTCCTCTTTTGTGAATACTGAGCAGAAATATTCGTTCAGTATTCCTGCTTTTTCACTGTCCCCCTCTGCCCACCCACCGTTCATTCTATTCAGCCTCACTATCCCTCCCTTTGTCTTTCTATGCTCGCGATGTACCTATAAAAGGTTTTATCCCCCTTCTTAACTGAGTTGGCTATCTTTTCCTCAGTTTGGGCCTTTGCTATTCTGACTTCCCTCCCTGCTTCCTTCTGCCTTAACTGGTACAGGTCTCTGTCCTGCTCCTTCTGTGTTTCCTTATACTTCCAGAATGCTATCTTTTTCTTCCTGACTTTCACAGCCACCTCTTTTGAGAACCATAGTGGCTTTTCTTTCATTTTGATTTGTTTATTTGCTTCACACAAAGGCTTGTTGCCTCTGTGATGGCAGTTTGATAATTCCCATTGTTGCTCCCACCTCCTTCTAGCCTGTTTGCTAGTGCTTTTCTGAGGCACTCTCCATCTTGCCAAAGTCAGCCCTCCTAAAGTCCAGTACCCTCACTTTTGTATGGCTTGACTCTGTAGCTGAGTTTAACGTGAACCACACTGTTTGATGGTCACTTGTCCCCAGATGGCAACCCAATTCTAGATCTGAGATCCTCTCACTGCCCCCGTTTGAGAGTACGAGGTCTAAGATTGCTCCCTCACGAGTGGGTTCTGAAACTAGCTGTCTAATGCCTGCCACCTGTAGGGCATCAAGAATGGCCCTGCTCTTGGATGTGGCTGCAGCAAATGTGCTCCAGTTAACATCTGGCATATTCAGGTCTCCCATCAACAGTATCTCCCCTTTCTCTGCCATTCTAAGAATGCCTTCTATCATATCCATGATCATCATAGCTTCAGCCTGAAGCTGTCCATTGACAAGTACCAGTTTTTCCAAACCTCCGTGAAGTATGTGGGGCACATAGTATCTACAAAAGGGATAGAGACTGATCCCAGTAAGGCAGAAGCACTGACTACTTGGCCTCAGCCCCATAATCTGAAAGGACTACAACATTTCCTGGGGTTCTGTGGCTACTACCACAGGTTCATAAAAGACTATTCCAGGGTGATTTGCCCACTCTTGAACCTTACCCGGGGTTACCCTCCTATCAATCATAAATACAAAAAAGGGGCCCTTAAAGAACCAGAAAAAGTATACTTCCACCCAGGTGAACTCTTCAGGCCCCACTGGATGCCTGACTGTGAAGCAGCCTTCCATGAGATCCTATACCAGCTCACCCACACCCCCATCCTCACCTATGCTGACCCCACCAAACCCTATGTGCTGCACACAGATGTTAGTCTGCAGGGTCTAGGAGTGCTGTTGTATCAAGACCATGAGGATGACCTGAGACCAGTAGCTTTCACCAGTAGGAGCTTGACCACGTCCGAACGAAACTACCCTTTGCATAAGTTGGAGTTCCTTGCGCTAAAATGGGCCATTGTTGACCAGTTTCATGAATACCTCTATGGGGCAAAGATATTGGTGAAGACTGACAATAACCCATTGACCTATGTACAGACTTCAGCTAAGTTAGATGCCATTGGGCACCGGTGGCTTTCTGCATTATCAACCTATGATTATGCTGTCAAATGCAGACCGGGCCTGACCCAGAATGATGCTGATGCCCTATCACGAAGGCCCATTTACAAGAGTGATTGGGTCAGGCTGTCTGAACCTGACATTTGAGCATTGTGCCAAAAGTTTGATAGAGATGAACAGATGTCTGCGGACACAGTGGACTATTTAGTAGATTGCTTGGGCCCTTCTGACACCTGGATACCAGCTGCTTTTTGCCACTTCTCTGCTCTAGATATTAGTGTATTGCCTCAGTTTGACAATGACAGCATTCAGTGGGCTCAGTCCCAAGATCCTATGATTCAGCCAGCACTTGATGCCCTGCGTGCGGGGGAAGATGTGTCTAAGTTATGTTCCACCGACTTGCGAACTGCATTATTGTTTAAAGAAGGCCCCAGATTGAAGTTGCTTAATCAGTTGTTGTATAGAGAGACAATAGATCATAGTGGCAAAGTAGACAAGCAACAATTGGTCCTGCCCACGGCCTTTAAAGATTTAGTACTGAGGTCCCTCCACAATCACATGGGGCACCTCTGTATTGACAGAACCCTTGACCTGGTATGATCTTGCTTCTACTGGCCCAAAATGGGGGCCATTGTTGAGCACCATGTAAAGACTTGTAGTCACTGCCTGCAGAGAAAAGTCCTGCCTCAGAGGGCTGCCCCCCCTTGTTAATATTACTACCTGCACCCCCATGGAACTAGTCTGCATAGACTTCTTGTGTTTAGAACCTGATCAGCAGAACATTGGCAATGTGTTAGTAGTCACGGATCATTTCACACGGTATGCACAAGCTTTTCCCATCAAAGATCAAAAGGCATCTACCATGGCCAAGGTGCTAGTGGAAAATGTCTTCATCCACTATGGTGCCCCAAAGCGGATCCACTCTGACCAGGGCAGAGACTTTGAGAGTCAACTAATCAAAGAAATGCTCTCTCTATGGGGGGTGCGAAAGTCAAGAACCACCCCCTATCACCCGCAGGGAGACCCTCAATCAGAACATTTTAACCGCACCCTTCTTGACATACTGGGCACCCTCCACCCAAAAGACAAGCATAAATGGAGCCAGCAGATTAGCACCTTAGTACATGCATAGAATTGCATGAAAAATGATGCTACTGGGTTCTCCCCCTACTGCCTCATGTTCGGGAGAGAGGCCCGGCTGCCAGTTGATGTCTGTTTTGGGGTCTCTCCAGATTGGGTCCGAGACAAAAAGTACTTGCAATATGTACAAAAACTGAAAGCTCAATTGAACCATGCCTAGCAACTGGCCCAGACAATGGCCGCCAAGAGAAATCTAGCCAACAAAGAGAGGCATGATAAAAAAGTAAAGGCTGAAAAGCTTCGACCTGGAGACCGTGTGTTGTTACGCAATTTGGGACTGCATGGTAAACACAAAATTGGTGATTGGTGGCACCATCTTCCCCATGTAGTAGTTGGAAAGTTGGATGATTTACCTGTGTACAAGGTGTGCCCAGAGAACAACTCCAAAGCTGTCAAGACCATGCACCGTAACCACTTGTTACCTATTGGCCAAGTCATAATTGAGGCAGAACAATCAGAGATTGATTCCCCTGGGCCAGTGACTCGTGATGCTGCAAGGAAGAGACAGAGTCAGCCTACCCCAGTGGATACAGATTTAAGTGTTCCCCCCCAGCAGGTCCAGAATGATAGTGACTGTCAGTCCACTTCTGACGAAAGTGAATACGACCATGCCTATTACCCCTCTTATGAATTGAGTCAGCTGTTTCGAGTTAACCCCCTGATAAATTGCGGAGATGAAGCTGGGCCTTCTGGACTGCCTTACCCCCCAGCTTCATCCTTGGAGCCAATGCTCCCAGAAAGTGAAGTGTAAAGTATCACGTCTGAAGATGTTGAGTCTCTGTGTATTGTGGAACCGTATGATTTGCCTGAAGAAGGGGCTGAGGGTTTGAGTCTTTCTGGTGACATACCAGAACTTGACGAATAATGTGAGAGTGCTGACCACCCCCCTTCAGTACCTCAAAGCTTTATTGTGCCTGAGCCTTCACAAAATGAGTCAAGTGTTGTAGAAGCAGAGCAAGGAGCTGACAGTGCCCCAAGTTTGGACGTTCTCATCCAGGCAGAGGCACCCCTCACAAGTGACGAGAGTCCCCAGACCAGTGCTGAGAGTACAGAGACTATAGTTGTTCCCCTCAGAAAGACTTGCCAAGCTGTCAAGCCAGTAGTATGCCGCAGTTATGATTCTCCAGGGAGGCCAGTGGATTTGCCTCTCAGTGTGGTGCACAAAGGTGTTTATGTCTCACCAAGCTCACTGCCCAAACTGAGCTTGACAGCCAATTCCAAGTTACTTGTCTTTCCCTCTCACCATGGTGTCCCTGCCCCCTCTAGCCCCAAGTTAGCTGATAGGGAAGGGCCCCTTCTTGCATTGTTTAAGGTACAAGAAGTTATTACCTGATTCAGTATAGTAATGTTCAATTTACCTGTGTGAAATATGTCCAATGTGTTATCAGAATGGATATAGTATCATGAAGTGTAGTGAATGTGTATAGTAAAGTAATAAATTTATGTTAAACTGATGCATGATGGTACAGACTTGACATGAACACCAAGTTTTCTCCAGGCAGGGAAGGGTGTAAGCCCCCTTACAAATGGGGGTTCCTGAAAAGTCTTCCTCGAGCTTGCCTACATTCTCACTGCCAGGCTGGTGTCCTGCATTTTAGCAGTTTAAATGTGATTGTCAAAGAGTGACTGTATAGCCTCTGTGTACTGTCTCTTTAAGAGCTGCCTGGATTGCAGTCATAAGTAATCTGAGAGGGAGGTCTGTTGAAAGATGTAACTATTTGCAGAACATCATTTAGAGTGATAATGATAATGTAGTTTGTCTAACCTGCCTTCTTTGCAGCAAGGACTGTTTTGTTTATTTCCACTATCTTGGTCCTGGACTGCAAATTGGACCAATCACTACTGGTGGGACCTAAAAAGAAGCTGGACTACAGGAGCTGTCTGGAGTCAAAATCTGTAGGAATTGTAGTTTGGGGCTTTTTGCGGCTTTTTGCACCTGAAGGGGGAGCCTTTGTTGTGACTGACAGGAGGATCAGCCAACCGAACCTTTTGGATCTCGGGGAATTTCCCATGCTGCTGCAGCTAGTTTCAGTTCTGGGCTGAGCAGTGAAGAAGTAACAGCTCAAGTGATTTGGGCAAGAGTTCTGTGTAGTTTTGCATGGGAGAACTGTGGAAATGCCTGAGTTGTGGCCTGCATGTCTGCCTGCTGCCCCTGAGAGGGAGAGAAGAGAATTATTTTGGACTAAATCCGAGTTTGTGAGAACGAAGTAAGCCACTGATTTTTTACCAGGCTCATACCTGAAGAAAACTGAAGATTTTTCTGAATGCAATTGGCGTGTCAGGATTTCCAGCTGCTTTTGAATCCCCAGTTTGTGCAGAGACTCTGCGATCATGACCGGAGAGCGGTTTGCCTGGTACAGTAGAATTTCCTTACATGTAAATGTGCTGTGAGTTGTTAGTGGGACGTGATTTGGTTCCCCACTGTGTGAACTGTGTTCTGCTTGCTGGAAACTGTATCCAGCCCAAAACGGACTGTATCCAAATTTATCTCCATTTGGCCCGGGCCTTGCCACAGTGGCCCAGCCAGACTACCCGCTGCACAGAGAAAGCCATCAACGAGAGACCTGCCTGGGGATCAGCCCCCTGCTCCACGCTTGAACAGGAATGATGCCTTGGTGATTCGTGTGGGCCCTGCTTCTCCTGGCACTCCAGATTAACCACCTACTGTCTCGATTTTCGTCCAGTCTGTGTCTAGTCTTAGGTATCATGAATAATCATCAGGGTAGCTCCTTGCAACAACAGCCTGATCTGAAAGTGTGTCATCTGATTGTCTTGTTGTTTTCTTTTCACAAACTGAACCCTCCGGCTCAGGATTACAAATAGTGTGTATTGTGCATGTTGTTTTCTTCCATCACAGGGCACCAACCAGCTGCAATGTTCCTGCCTAGCCCACCATTCTCCATCTGGGTACCCAGAGTGTGTGACTGGCTAGCCCACCATTCTCCATCTGGGTACCCAGAGTGTGTGACTGTTTATGGACCCTGAAGTGCATGCATAACTGTTTGACTGATACAGCCTTTGAGCAAATTAACCTGATTACGTCCCTCCCTTGTTCAAGTCCCTTAAATAAATCAGATGTAACTCTTTTTTGCATTTACCCTGACTGTGGTTCCATTTTGAACAAGAGTACTGTACTGCTGTTATTTGCTGTGTATAACCTTGTTTTACATGGGGTCTCCAGAGCCAGACCAAAGGAGAGACCTGGTGGTAAGTGCAAACAGTATGGGTACTTGTGTGGTGTATCAGGGGTATTGTGAAAGTGATTATTGTGTATTGTTCCGGACACTAGTAAGGAAAGAGGTTGGTTACAGTTTCCCGGAGGGCTGTGCCCAGGTTAGCTTGACCACTACCAAGCTTGACCTCCGAGTGGAGGCACCCGTTTCAGAACTCTGGCCCCTTAACCTGCTACTTGCCAAGCAGGCAGGGGTAGTAGCCCTTGGGATAGTGCCACCCAGGGGTTACACGAGCATGCACGTTCAGAGATCATGACACCTCCCCCACCCCAAATCAGAGCTCAGCATTTAAGGTAGTAGGCCTGAAGAAAAGAACCAGACAAGGGAAAGCCTTTGCTTCTTCCGCCTGGCCCAACAAAAAAGGGAAAGAGAAAGCTAAAACCTCCTGGAAGTCAGGGAAAAAATATGCAGCCTTGTCCAATGAAGGCAAAAGGGGGGGGGGGAGAGGGGCTTTGAGGAAGAAGAATTAGAAAGTTTTTCAATAGCCTCCACCATGACAGATATCATTTCTGATACAGAAGAAGGAGGAGAGGGGAGGACAACTCTATTGCAAAATGTACATGGGATAGGAAACCCTCACAGACACCTTAGTTGAATGGAATAACTTGGCACTGGGTTCAAACAGCAGCAGTCAAAATAGTGCACGCAAGGTGCACTTCGCAAAAAAGGTGCCAATTTCTATTTTGGTGGGGCGGTCTCTCCTCACCCCTTAGGAAACAGGTGCTCTTGCCCCCCACCCCTGTACTTATAGATTCTCACCCGGGGAGAAGATCATGGGGAAAGTTAAAATGTGTGGGGCTGTGGAAAACTGTTTCCATGGCACCGCAAAAAAAAAACACAAGTCCTGCTGCTGCCAAAATTCAAGAGATCAGGATTAGAACCCTGATCTCCATTGCTCCTGGCTAAGCTGCTCCATGCCTCAGCCCTCCATGCCATGGAAGCAGCTCAGCCAATTACTGGATCCCTGTTGCACTTATCTTCTCTTCAGGACTGTGTACAGTGACCAGGGGAGCTCTTATATCAAGCGCTGTAAATCCATGGTCACTGTCTGTGTGAGCGCTTACCAGACTAGTGCCGTATAGTGCAGTGCTATTCTGGTAATGCCATTCTAACCAGGTACCAAATAACTTCCACCCTTACAGCAAGATATGGGGCCTTTAACCGTTACTACTATTAATGAAAACTATATAAAAATCCATAGGAAAAGAATAATGACATTACACACATTGCAAAGGAGGACCAGGGACATTTTTTGTTTACAGGACACCAGACTTAAAACCCATCAGGAATTACACCTGGCCTCTAATATATGGTCCAGTGGCCCCTCCTTTTGGTCCACAGGGGAGGATGTGTGCAATGGTGTAGGCATACTCTTCACAAACCCAGACATATATTTTAGCATACTAAGCAAAATATTGCTGAAATGACTCACAAGGTTAGCAGATAAACTGATTAGCCCACACCAGACATGTACAATCCCTACTAGACATCAACAGGATAACCTTATACTACCGAGGGAATTGTTTCATAAAGATAACAATATTGAAGCACAGGGTTATGTGTTAGGACTGGATCAGGAGAAAACCTTTGATCAGATAATGCATAACTACTTATTTGCTGTATTGCAAGCAGATGGACTCCCTGAACTATTTGTGAAGTGGATAAAAAGCACGTATGATAATGCCACCATAATTCCAAATGTAAATGGCTGGGTTGGAAAACAGACTGCAGCTCATCGAGGTGTAAGACAAGGCTGTCCACTCAATCCATTGCTTTATGCCTTTGGCATAGAATCCTTTTAAGATATATTGCAGGGAACAATGATATACAGGGTATCCTCCCAACCCCAGGACAATCTCCAGTTGCAATTCCTGCCTATGCAGATGATGTAATATTGACTGTAGCCCCCTCCAGTTGTAGAAAAGCAGTATCAGACACACTAAGCACATTCTCTAGAATGTCAGGGTCACAGGTTAACTATAATAAAAGTAGGGGAATAACACTGGGTAACACCCCCATACCTGCAGATGGAGGTTTGCAGGCATCACAGTAACACAGGAGCCCATGACCATATTGGGAATAGAGTTCGGGTCAGGTGACATAACAACAAAAAACTGGGAGATAGGTATCCAAACAGCTAACAGATTGGAGTCCTCCTGGAAAGGTCAGCAAATATCCAAGAAAAAAAGGTATTACTAATCAAAATGCTGCTAATACCTGTACTTCTATATATTAGTTATGTATTCTTTCCCCCCAGGCAATGATTACAGCTTTGTATAGCATGTTTTTTCAGGCTCTCTGAGGACTTAGATTGAACCCCTTTAAGTGAGAAATCGCATATAGAAGCATACAGGAGGGAGGTGCACACATGATCAATCCTGTAGCCTTTTTTTGCAGTATTTTTATTACATATAATTTTGGAACAGCCTTGAGACCAGGTAACAACTTATGGAAACTGTTCTTATTGGTGTGATTAACA
Source organism: Neoceratodus forsteri (assembly GCA_016271365.2). Lineage (NCBI taxonomy): Eukaryota > Metazoa > Chordata > Ceratodontiformes > Ceratodontidae > Neoceratodus > Neoceratodus forsteri. Next base: position 344,063,681 of record CM028132.1, on the reverse strand, counting down.
CCATGTATGGGCCCCTGGGCTAGCAAAAAATCCAGATTATTGAATAGAGTTCCTTCACTCCCCAAATATGGGTTAGAACAGCCGAAACATATTCTTCAGTGGAATTTTACCACCTCCCAAATTCAGACATTAGACTGAAAGACAATGTACAATAAAATTCTTCAAGCAGAAAGAAAGGAAGAGATTGCCTTTCCACACTGTCCAACGAATGGACAATCATTTGTATTAAAACAATTGAGGAACCCACTACTGCCAGCCTTTGTCTGGGACTTGGTGTGGTTAGGCAATTATGGTAGCGTAGTAGTTAAAATAATAACAAACATAAACAGCTTGCAGAAAGATAGAGAGAGCCCAAAAGAGACTTGCATTCAACAGTTAGAAACTCAGGAGCACTTATTTTCGGAGTGCACATATGCCATAATGTTTTGGGATTACTTAGCTGAAGAATGGGAGGAACCCCTCTTCTCATCCTTGACATACACTAACTTGTTATATGGGGGTTTGTCAGGGGGCTGGGGTAAATATAATTCAGAAACATTGTATGTCGTGTTTGCAGTGATTAGGTATTACCTCTGGCAAGCCTGTTGCTTTTGGGTAACACAACAAACGGTTGTTATGTATACTCAATTGTATAAAAATATTAATCTTGCTGTACAAGACATCATCCAGAATGATCTAAAATGATACTTAAGTGAAAAAATGAAACAATTATGGGTACATTGTGAAAAATGAAAAACTATTTAAAATTACTAGCGTTATAGGACTATACTGTAACTAGTTATGTTTTGCTGTTTTTTTTGTTTTTTTCTTTGTATTTTTGTGTTTATATACTGAACATTATTTCAATTTTCTGTGACTTGTAAATTTACTGAATTGAAGCCCTTCTTTAAACAAACATTCCCCCTACTCTTTTCGAGAAGTGCCATGGGATCTTTAACGTCCACCTGAACAACCACCAGAACAGGCAGACAGGACCTCGGTTTAACGTCTCGTCCAAAAGACAGCACCTCAGAAGTGCAGCACCCTCCTCATGCTGCAGTGTCAGTATTGGGATTTAACCCAAGTGCCTGGTGTGGGGATAGAACCCACAGGTTTCTGATCTTCCAGCTGCAGAGGCGAGTGTGCAACCTGCTGAGCCACTGACACTGCTATTTACTACCCCAAGTGCTAAAAAAGAAAAATGTATCTGTGTTGAAATGCTTTGCGAGTATGCATATGATATGTATATGAATATAAAAGTAAGTGTGTGCATGTGCTTAAAAACATATATGTGTGTATATGTATAATGTGTGCATGTATATAGACTATATTCTGGGATGGCAAGTGCTGCCTGCCTATTCCACAAAAATGTTTGGTATAGCTTTACATTTATTTGGTAGTATGTATGGACTTAGCTCTATGTAAATTTTTTTATTTGGATCTTGTATTCAAAATTGTATTCCCTTTTCCCCTCTCCCCCAGGACGCATCTGGAAACAAACTATTGCAGCTCAGTATGCCTTTCCTGGTGAAACTTTTCAAAATAAATAACTGAACAAATAATGTAATCTGAGGAGTTTCAAACGTTCCTTATATGTCTCATGTTCCAAACCCTTTCTTGTTGCCTTCCTCTGAATAAATACAATTGTCTTTCTATTAGTAATAGTAATATTTAAAGCGCGCCAAAACTGTGAGCAGTTGTCTATGATAAGTACATATTGTATGAAGTTACTGCATTATGATGGTATGCAGCTGTATACCAATGTTGAGTTATCTACATTATTGGATTTTATTTATTTATTTATTTTTAATAATCCATACATTGTCTACATACTAATGACACAGCCAAGGATGCTCTTTACAATCTGTGACATTTTTTTTGTACCACTGTATTCATTTTTGGGAAATCACTTGCAACCTGGCATGTGCTCTGTTTTGTTAGGTAAACAATGGGTTAACCTTATCAACTGCAAAATGCTAGCTCTCTCTCTCTCTCTCTCTCCACACATTTATAACACAAGGATTACCCCTTACCACCCACACCAGAAGTGATCATTCACACAAGAAACTATTTAGCTTCACATCACAAGGCAAAGTAGAGGAACTGAAAAATAAATAGCACTGAACTAATTGTTTTATTAAGTCATTGACTGTAGACCCATCTCTGCTTGGTGCTTCACTGAATTCAACTTTGAAATGTCAGTAACGAGGGGGAGGTGCACTGACTAATAGCATAGCATAGCATAGCATAGCATAGCATAGCACAGCAGAAATGTGATTCTTAAACACAATGTCCTCAGCCTATAAAAGCTGTGAAGGGATTATCTGAATATAAAGGAGGTACAAATCAACAAAAATCCCATATAATCAGATATGTACTAGCTGTCAGGTCACTTAAAGCAGGCATGAGGACAGAGACAAGAGAGAGAGAGATGAACAAGCTGAAAAAACAGTGTTGCAAATGGTCTACTCAATAGAGAGAAGAGAGTATTTCATTCAACTGGCGTAGTAATTTATAGTTGTGGAAGGATACACTGAAAACTCCAAAAAGTTGTGCTTTGGTATCCCATTTTTAAAGCTAAAATAAGATGGCTGTAGGCTCTGCCCACAGCTGTAAAAATGGAATCTTGAAGGGTTCCTAATATCTCTGGGAAACTTAAAATAAACCCATCATTTTTAGAGACATTTCAGCTTATGTTATATATACTTTCTGTTTTTAGCTTCCAGCTTTTCAGTATAAATATTAAGCATTGAGACATAACCAGGGGTTGGGTTGCTGTAATTTAATCTTTTTTGAAACTTAAGTATTTATTGTCGTTTTTGAAGGAGCAGATACCAAGACATTAACAATACCAATTTCTCTACTTATATTCTATAATAATGTTAACAGATCATTTAGGCAAGATGAAATGTACACAATTATCCTGGCAGCTAATAATCTATTATATATTATCATCTTAGTCATTTCTAATTGCTGCCTATCGGATACCTTAACTGAGTGGGCGATTGAAGGCCGTCCGAGGAGGGCCCGGGAGGGAAGCTGGGAAAGGGCAAACAAGAAGGAGGTCCTAGCAGTGGACCGTGTGACCCACCAGAACCCCCACACCCTGTCTCACTCACCCTCCAGGGTTAAACTACGTAACAGCCTGACCGGAGTTCCCCAAAACAGTGCCTCCCTTTCTCCCTTTCCTATTTCCTCTTTAGGGGATTATATCTGGCCTACTAGAGGCTATGTTCAAAAACCATGACATCCATCTATTTCTTATTATCTCTTATTTCCCCTGCAATTTTGCAGTCATGGTCTCCATCTTATATATGTCATAAATCAAATCTTCCCATTGAGTAATTGAGGGAGGATCTGGCCTAAATCAGTTTCAGGTAATAACCTTCTTCGCTGCTGCTAGGAGAATAGAGCAAGTACATCTGGTATTTAGATTGAATATGTCGAGGGAAGTGCAATAATAATGCTAGTTCTGGAGTCAAATCACTCAGCTTTGGAACCAATTCAGTGATTACTCGGGCTACCCCTCTTCAGAACTGGGCCAGAACAGGACAGTACCAGAGAATATGTGCATGGGTGGCAACCTCCCCCCCATATTTCCTCCAACAAGAGGAGTCTGAAGTGGACAGAAATTTTGCTGTAATCTGAGGGGTGCTGAAATTCATTGCCAATACCTTCCATCCAAATTCCCACCACAGATGCAAACTCGTTCTACGATGTTCTCTGTACCATACCCAGAGCCAATCCTGTTGTGTCAGTTCAGTAAGTAAGTCTGACTCCCAAGTTTCTTGCACTCACTCCCACCCTGGCCTGGGTAAATTCATCTCAGCTTTATAGATAAGCAAGATCTGATGTCTAGGTACCCCCTCCAGTCAGAAACATCGAAGTAAGTGAAAGAGCGGGGGTATAGATGTTAAATCCAGCTACAGACTCAAGGTATTCACCATGAAGTGTCTAATTTGTAAGCACCAGTAAAAATCAAGTTGGGGAGTGCATATTCTGATTGCAGCTGTTGGAAAGTTTTAAACTCCTCTTGGGTTTAGAATTGAAAGGCATGGGCCAGACCACATCTCGCCCAACCCCAGAAGCCATGATCAAGCTTTGCTGGTAGAAAGATGGAGTCCCAGGCTGGCAATCCCAATCATCTTGCCCCCTCCCATTCCTAGGCAATCTTAAATAAGATGCCCAATAATGCAGGACATCCCTGGTGTACTGAGATCTCATGGATGTAGGGCTGACATTGGATGGCTGAAATAGTGTTGTGTAATCCAATAGAAGCATTGATTGGGATCTCTCTATGTCCACCCACTGGGATATTGGTGCCATGGCAGGCAACCGGGTAACCAAGTGCGAAAGCTGATCTGCAAGGCTATAGTCTGACTAAGACCGAAGGGCCAGACCCCCCTCTCTTTGGAAGCCTGGAGTCTGGACAGGGCCACCCAAGGCCTTACTGTAGTTTAATCTAACCTTAGGAGGTTATGAGGCACAAAGTGTAGCTGAGAGCCTTATGCGCTTAGTGTTAGATTAATAAAGGTAACCAAAACCATGGTGTGACCTATTGCTGTGATAAACTGAAACATTTTCATTTGTTATAAAAATGGAGCCTTTATATAGATAAAATTGTAATGGTGCTATTCTTCATGAAGGTTTTCGGCCATTAACAACACCCTTTAAGAAAGCTGTCAGTCAACTGGAATGCTCCATTTCCAACCCTTGTTTTATATTTCAGGTTAAGATATCACAGAGCATTACGATGCTAGCTGTAGACAAGCAGCCACAGCAAACAAAGTATAATTATGCATGATCCTTTTTTCACACGATAAACTGCTTAACTCCTCAACAGGTTCAGTGGCAGATAATCAAACTGCTGGCTGGGTTGCTGGACATCCTGTGCACTGGGTACTATATCCTGTAGTATAGCACCTTCCTCTTTACACTTAGTTGTGTGGTGGTCTTGCATGTGCTGTGGCCAGGATATGATACCTTGCATGTGCATGGCATGCAAGATTCTGATCATCATTCATCTAATATCTTCCTCCCACATCAGTCTAGACAAAAAAGCCCTCCCCTGGGAATCAGATAAAACCTGAACAATTTGTGCTCATACTGTACCTGACTCATAGTAAAGAAAGAGGCTGCCAGTTTCTTTTATGTTTATCACCAACCTTTCAAGAGCACTGAAGTCTGTAATGGCAGTGTTCACAACCATTGTCTTCATCTCCAGATACCGTTATGAAATCTCATCATAATATTTGATGAAACACACACACAAAATGCCCCTCACTTCATTATGAATCTCTAACAATCTCATGTTATTGCAGAATTTTACATTTTAACTGAAAACCCTTCCTTCCTTCCTTCCTTCCTCAGAGCAAGTTAAGTTGCTCTTATATAAGTAATGAATATATAAATAGTAGCTAGTACAGAGGGAGCAATCTTTATGCAGCCATTTTCTGGAGGTGTGTCACTGCATTCTCCCCACCTCCTTGTAACCTCTTGAACTCCCTGGATTTCCACAGTAGTGGCCATTGGGTATAATTTGGCTCCTCAGTTGACTAACACCATCCTACATTTTGCTTCTGCAGCATGTGACTGTTTAATATTTACCTGTAGTAATATTTTTCTGGGAATGCCTTGGGATCGAGGAATGCACGTTCCAGCAGCATCAACTGGTCATTTATCCTTCGGACTGTAAGAGGTCTATGCATAAAAAATATATTGGAGAACTTAAAAATATGTAGATAAACAGCAAGCTATTTTCATTAAATGTCCATTAAACCTCTGATCAGAAGATTTAGATTGGGACATGTGTACAGTCACATTTTAATAATCTTGCCATGCCTGGGGACAGCTAATTGACCAGAGAAAAAGCTTGCAAAACATCTGAAGAAATATTCAAAATGGCTATAAGGATACTTAACTGAGACCTGTTATACATGACTAGATTCTGAAATGTAGGTGTTTCTTCTATAGCAACATGGTAGTACCCTGGGCACTGGGGAAGAGCAAAAAAAAATTGGTGGCTCAGAAAAAATTTGTAGGCTTGTGGGACTGCAGCTGAGGTGTGAGAAGCACATTCTGCACAAGGCTCAGTATATGAGGAGGAGTGGCCACCCTATTATGTGCCAGAGAGTGTAGCTAAACTGACAACAGTGTAGCTGGGAAGATCCTTCAGAACTAAGCTAACTGTGCTCTGGTATCATGAGTTGGAAAGACGTTTGCTGGCAGCAGTCTCCAGAGAGGCCTCATATGGGTTCTTTTTCATCGAGGAGTAAAATGAGCCAGACCATTCTTAAACATTGCTGTCTGTGAGACATTTTGCCATAGGCTCTTGCAATTTTCTTGGTTTGGACTCCCATCCAGAGTGAAGAGGGGCTTGTGGTCAGGACCATAAACAGGTATAAAAATAAAAGGGAAAAAGCCTTTTCAGTGTAACTGTGGTTGGTGCCTAAGCTACTGCCACTGAACAGTAGGTTCAATGAAATGCGGGGACACCTCTGCTTATTTGCAGGATATAGACTTCAGAAAGGTAAAAAGATTTAAAAAATCATGACCAAGAACAACAACGGACTGTTACTAAATCAACCTTGATCAACTTGCAAACTAAATTTATACCAGTTATAAGTATGTTTAATAGTAAAGGTTAAAAAAAAAAACCTGTTTGGCTAACTAAGAAAGTAGTCACAACCCTGAATAAAAACCAGAAACTCTATAAAATAATGGAAAGCAACCCCACTTCTGAAAATATTGTAAAGTACAAAACTGCTTTGACAATAAGTAAAAATATCATCAGGAAGGAAAGGGCAAAAAAATAGTTCAAATTAGCACAATGTTAAGACAATGAAATGACTTTCTTCAAATATGTTAATTTCAAACATAATTAAAGTCGTGTGGACCATTAATTGACAGTGACATTAAGGTAATTGCCCCTAGTTCCATGGCATTTGTCTCAGTCTCCTATGTCTGCACGGTGTTCAATAAGCAAGGTAGACAATTACACAATGAGAACAGTAGGCTTAATGATCAACTCATCAATTGTGGTGCGACTCTTCTCTTCGATAAAATCAAAATCCAAACAAAGCTAAAATTGTCTGGATGTCACTAAATTTGACAGGACCTGATGCACTACATTGAAAACTACTAAAGGAGGTAACAATGGAAACCTGTGGCCCTTTAAAACTCAGTTTTAAAAGCTCATTTATACAAGGCACAGTACCTAGTGACTGGAAGGAAGCTATCATTGTCCCTATTTATAAAACAGGGGATTGGTCTCATAGGTCACAAACCCCTCTCACCAGTCACAGGCCCTTCCGTCCTCCTGAACAGACTAAGACAAACAATGTGCTTTGGAGGAAAATGGCACAGCAGTATGTTTATTGAACAAAATGTAACAAAAAGTTGCAGTCAAAACTACTGTGATGTGCGCAATAAGGTAGTTATGGCAAGTTATTAACTGATCATCATCATGATCACTACCAAAGGCCATCTCCTTAACCTAAGGGGGTTAGAGGTCACAGAGCAAGAGAGAAATCCCTCATTCACCTGGTTTATTTATGTACCTAAGATCTGCCCCCTGGCCATAAGTTGCCCACATCCAGGGAACTCCTACCTGACTGCCTGAGTACCCCCCACTCCTAGTGGGCATCTACCTACCTACTACCTAAACCTGCTGGCTCAGCTGTCAGTCAGAGCTGTTCCCACAGACAATACCACTCCTGCTATAATTCTTTGCAGGCTCCTTAAAACAAATGATCTTGTAATTACCACACCAATAGCCCAATTTTGATTCAAAGTAAAATTATGGAGGGTTTTGTCAGGGATTATTGAAAGGAATGAATGAAACAACTAGATATTGAAGATAATAATGAGCATGGCATTGTTAAAATATGTTGTGCCTAACAAATCTCTTGATCTTTTCTAAAAACATTAGTAATACACTTGACAAAGGCATCCCAGTTCATTTCTTTTTTTGGGACTTTAGCAAAAACTTCACTAATGTCTCACATTAGTCTTTTCAAGAAACAGAAAACTGTAATGTTTATTACACCGACTACTAGTTGAATAAGGGATTGGTAAACTGACTGCATCAAACAGGTACATGTAAATAGTAGTTTGCCTGAAAAGAGATCTGTTTGCAGTAGGGTGCCACGTGGCTCAGTTATTGACTGGAGACTGTTCACATTTATTCACTAATTATATGATTTTAAATGCATTGGGATGGCAAGGCAAATTCCGTGATGGCACTCATTACCTCCTGGGTGGCCATTTTGTGTCAGGTAAACAATGGGTAGTTCAGACTTCATATGGAGCTATTGGAGGTAATGAGCTAATTAACTTGGAGGTCCATCAAGTAATCATTCTGAAAAAGGTCATTATAGTCTGACTTGAACAAAATTAAAAACTGGGTTGTCTTACATGGAATACCCTTAAATCTGGAAAATCGTACATTACTGCATTTGGGTCATAATAATAATAAATCCAAGTATCATCAGGCTGATGTTAGTTAATGGCAGTTTGGGGAGAAGGAGATCTGGGGGTAATAATTGTATAAGATTTTAAGAAGCACTGTCAATGTGAAGAAGCAGCTAAAAAGGCTGACATAATCCTGAGCTGTACTCATAGGGTATTCAGCTGCGGCTTAAGGGAGGTGGTGATGCCTTTACAAAGAAGTTTTATAACATGGGAATGAAAAATGCTCCCCTCTGATTCACCTGGTGTGACAACCCCCCCCAGGCATGGATTAATTCCCCAGTAACCCACACTCTGTTGTGTGTTAATCCTTACATGTTAGACCTTATCTTTACTATTGCTTCCAGTTCTTCAGCCCATATTATCAAATAAATATCAAAATACTGGAATTGCTCATTTTAGCGTAGGGCAACAAAACTGGTACATATGCTTCAAAATCTAAACTTGCCAGACTGACTGGATTCCCTGAGTATGTATAACCTTAACAGGAGAAGAATAAGGGACGAGCTACTCCTTATGTCCACAGTACAAAACGACAGTAATCTTTTTAATGATTTACCTACAGCTTATAAGATCAGTGGGTACAATACAAGTGGGCATGAATATCATCTTATGAGAAAACCACATGGAACTGAAATGAGTAAAATGTTTTACACAAAGACTTTCTGGTATGTGGGATACACTGCAAGCACACGAGGTACATTCAGATACCATAAACATTAAGAAAAAAATCAAAGGGCAGTTTCATATTAATGGGAAGGGCAAAATTCATAGCATACTGTTGAGAAGCAGGTGATGGACTTGATGGGCTAGAACCTTCTTTTATCCTTAATACCCAGTATGAAACCCAGTATCTGGTATAAGCTACAGTACCTTTGGCATCACACCATTAGAATATTGAACTTAACAACAAGGACAGGACCATTTGCACAAAGGACAGAACATCAAATCCCCTTGATATGCAATTTGTGCCAAAGCTTGGTGACCCTTTTTTTTGTCTGGCCCTGGCTCCGGTCCCAGGCCCGCCCACCTCTCCCCCCATTTCCAGGCTCCCCTCCCTGGATGGGGCTGCTGAGCAGGTGACCCCTCCATGAGAACTTGGGCTGTGAAGCCCTGGCTTGCCCCCAAGGGTGGGATCATGGAAGCAGGACCCCCCCCAGTGGACTTCGGACTGAGTGGGCAGCAGCAGCTAAGGTGGGAGCCATCATTAGCAGCTGACATGTTTTCCCAGTGCTTTTTTCCCCCTGGGGCCAGGGATGTGCAATGACGCCAGCATCCATCCCACCCCCTGATATGTGTGGTGCCGGCTGCATGGGACCCACAGCCTCTGTCTGGGGTCTTCATTGCGCTGGACACTCTTCCCCCTTCTCCCCAGAGAAGGAGAGTAGTCCATAGGATGCTCAGTCCCTCTCCCCCTGGCCAGCCCTCCAACTCCCAAGTCTGTCCCTGAATCTGGGATGTTGTCACTGCAGATGGATACCTTGTCGCTGCGCCGGCGGGCCGGGCTTGGTGACCCTTAGTGGTCAGGGGTTACTCTACTGTACATAACCACAGTTTTTGAGTTCTGCATACCTCCCTTATGAGTAGTCATATTACAATGGCAGCCTTGTAATATACTTGTGAGTGTGGGTTTGGAGAATTTAGGAAATTCTAATTGTAGTTTATATTTATAGAGCAAGGGCGCCCACTCAACCAATTAGTTAACTCCTTTCCCCTGCACATGAGACACTTACTGTAAAAAGTGTCTTATCTGCAATTGCACTGGAAATAGTCATATTTCAGGGATTTATTTATTTACTTTTAATTTAGGCTATTTCTTAACCATCTATCTGTCTGCATGACTGTCTGTCTGTCTATCTATTGAAATTTCATTTACACAACCATATCTTCATTACTCACATTTCCTTCATGTTTGTTAGTTCATCTATTTTCTTTTTCAAATCAGAGGCAGCAGTTTTAAACTTCTCAATTGCAGTCTTTACTGGATCTGAAAGTTAAATCAGTTAAAAATTGTTGATAACATGTTCCTTTCTTTTCAGAGGATCTGCTTCAAAAAACTTAATGGTCAGCTGTGGTTTACCATTGGAATAAATAGAGACTAGTGTTGCCTGTTATGATGATGTTGATGTCAATAAATGCTGTGACTGACTATATTGCCTGTTTTTTTTTGGGGAGGGGGATCTGGATTTTCATAGTCTTCAGCGGCCATGTGTATAGGTGGATTTGGACAGAGGCTATACCACCTCTGATATGCCCAGCCATGATATTTAGTTATCACACAAAAGGGCCAGGAACTAAGTGCTAAAATTAAAGGATTAGGGCCTAATCCACAATAGCCCAGCACTCCTTCTACACCTACAAAGGAATCATTATACTATTTTGTGGTGTGTGAAGGTCCTGCTTCACACAGTTGGGGACCTGCAATGAACACGGGTTGCTGGCCCCTCTGCACTTGATCTTTGCACATGTGGTTACATGTGTGGGTGGAATGGGGGCAGGCCAAGAGATGTGGGTATGCACCCAATCCCAAAAACATTCTCCACTGTATGCAGGGTCAGCAGAGGAGAAGGAAGTAGCCAACCTATGGGGCTACATTAGAAACTACACAGTTATGCACTCTCTGCACAGCTACTAGACATGAGCTGCCCATCTTCCACTATCTCCCAGACCTGGGAGCCTCCACAGTAGGCTGGAGGCAGTACCAACACTGACCAGTGTTTTACAATCCTTTGCAAATTCTGGTGGGGGTACAGCAGTCCTTGGATGACTGTCATATCCCATCTTCCCCTGCACTCTCTTTAGGCAGTCATTCACTGGCAGCTGGCATGGGCATCCAACTGGATGCCCATAGTTTGGATTGGCTCTGCCCTTCAAACCTCCTCCATGCCCCGAGAGGAGATCTGCACCAGCAGAGATTGGAGATACCTTCCAGTATGGATGGGCATCATAGTGAACACAGCGCCAGCCAGGATATGCACAATCTGACCATCTCCTTGCCACCTATGTGGATTGGACCCTATATTTTAGATGCTCTAGTGCTTATTTTCCAAATTAGAAGCATCAGTCCAACTCTGGATGTATGCTGCCATCAACTGTGTCTAAATGTCACAACTGAGTACAGTGCAGAAAATAGCAGCTGCTGCATTCAGGCAGGTGTTGGATGCATCGTGTGCTACCAGATGCAGACATAACTCATTGCATGCAGTATATCTGCATATGTCTGAAAACCGAGCCCCAGTTGTCATATTGGAAAAAGAACATCAGCCTGGGTATGGGACATTTTGCAAAACACTTAAATCTCACTGTGTACCTACATCATCCACAAATAAAAAACAGTCTAACTAACACTGGCATGCATAACACTGCCTGTGAATTACAGCTGTATTAATGTTACTCATTCAGATTTAGATAGCTAGGATAGTAGCACAATCTGGATGAGTGGATAAAATTGAATCATTTTCTATTTATTCTGATTTTTACCCGATTCAGCTTGGGGGGCAGTTATATTACCTGTCTGTGAGCTATGTGGGGAGGGGGATAGGCCCTGTTCCAGGCCATACTTTTTCTCCTGTCCTCCCACCCACCAACAAAATTAAAGTAAAATCTTGTTACTCAGCTACTCCATGACCCCACCTCCATCAATCAGTGCAGACCACCCTATTGTAGAAATCTTCAAAGGCCTATCAATCAATCAATCAATCAGCATCGGAAGGCACATTGAGAGAAACTCTCATTTACAAGTGCATCCAAGAACAAATACAAAACAGTTCAGTTGCAGCTATACATACAGCACATGAATAATTAAAAAAAAATGCAACACAACATCACATACTGTCAAAAATGCTTTGAATAAAGCTGAGTTAAAAAAAAAGTCATGTTACATAATTGGAAATAATTAGGAATATAAAATTCAACCATAGCAATCGCACTGGCTATACAACAACCTGTCAATAAGAGTCTGGAAATGGGAAATGGGTAATAAGGGATTTAATTTATTTTTTTCAGAATGAGGCCCCTTTTCTTCTACTCAACCTGATTCAGCAAAAGATTAACACTAGCTACCCAAAAAAGTGTAAGCAGAAGAAATTCCTTTCAATGCAGGGGGCTTTGAGGTTCTGGAATGGTTTGCCATAAAAACTCTAGTTCTCTATGACAGCATTTACCAAGCATTTTTAATGCCGAATGAGTGCGTGCATGGTGCGTATGGCAGGCATACATAGTGAGATATACTGGACAGTTTGGACATAAGAAGGCCATCATGGCCCATCGAGATTGTCCCCCTCAAAAGTGGGTCAATTTCCTTCATATTGTTAACCAGCTATCTAACTTGATTTTAAAAGATTCAATAGTTTTTGAATTAACTATATATTTAGGAAGTGAATTCCATTTCTGTGGTGCCCTAACACTAAAAAAATTATCTCTTTTATTAGTGTTAACCCGTTCAACATTTAGTTGTTTATTATGCAATCTACCAACTATATGTTTTTTAGCATATGACAACCCACATTGTTTCATTTGTGTAGGACATTTTAATATCTTGAATAAGAATAATAGATCTCCTCTTAATCTTCTTTGTTGGAGAGAATGTAGTCCTGTTTTTGACAACCGTATATCATAAGGATCTTGTTTTAATCTAGGTATCATCCTAGTCAATCTTCTCTGAACCTGTTCCATTCTATGAATGTCTCTCTTGAGATATGGATTCCAATATGGAGAACCATAATCCAAATAGGGTCTAACATAAGATCTGTACAAGGTGACCAAACACTGTTCCGATTTATTAACAAAGGTTTTATTTATTTGTTTCAACAAGACATTAGCAGTATTTGCCACTCTATTACAATGTGAATCAGCAGATAATTTGGTATTTACTAAGATGCCCAGATCTCTTTCGCACTCAGAGTGTTTAAGTGGTTTATTATTTAACCAATAGGTAGTCTTAGGATTTCTACTCCCAAAGTGTAAGACCACACACTTATCCATGTTAAAATCCATAAGGTTAGTTTTTGACCATAATTCTATAATCTTTAAATCATTTTGGAGAATGTTACCATTTAGAGTTGTGTCTACTCTACCTCCCAATTTGGTGTCATCTGCAAACTTAGAAATAAAATTACTGGAAGATATAGTCAAATCACTAATAAATATGTTAAATAAAGTTGGTCCAAGGACAGAGCCCTGTGGAATACCACTAGTCACCTTACATGGTTCTGACAAAAATTGTTTACCTTAACTACCTGGGATCTATTATATAACCATTGAAATACCCAGTTTAATATGTATCCTGAAAAACCAAACTTGTGCATTTTCTCAGTAGGTAATGAATGGGGTACTTTATCAAATGCTTTACTGTAGTCCAAAAGTACAACATCTGAAGGAATATGGTTATCCGAGTACCTACTAATATTGTTATAAAAAGAAATCAAATTAATTGTACAAGATGATCCTGATTTAAAACCATGCTGAGTTGAATCCTGAACCCCAAGCAAGTTAATTTCTGAATCGATGTGTGATTTAACTATTCTTTCCATAGCCTTACCTATTAATGATGTAAGACTTATTGGTCTATAGTTTTGTACATTTGTTTTATTTCCCTTTCCTAAAATTGGAACCACAATTGTCGAACGCCAATCATTGGGAATGCTACCTTCTGTTAATGATTTATTAAATATTAAAGTTAATGGAACGGTAATCAATTGTTTCCTTTAGAAACCTTGCGTTGATATTGTCAGGTCCTGAACTAGTAGATTTTTTAAGAAGAGATATAACATTTCTTACTTCCTGCCCATTTATTGTTGGATAAGATGGGTACAGATTACACCTTGGGTAATAAGTATCTTTATTATAAAATACAGAGCAAAAATATTCATTAAATATATTAGCAATTTTTTGGTAATTTTTTACAAATTTTCCATCTAGCATTATTGGTCCAATTGTTCTAGAATCACCTCTTTTACTATTTATGTACGAATAAAGTGATTTTTTATTTGACTTGGAATGAGCCTGGGTAAATTCGAGTTTAGTTTTTGCTTAATGTTTTTAAATGAGATACTGCATTTTTATATCTAACCTTAATACCTATGGTACCATTTGTTTTTAGTTTCTTGATCAGGCGTTCCTTTAATTTTATTTGTCTATATATAGCTTTAGTAAACCAAATGGGTATTTTACCTTTTTTATTGTATTTAACTTTTAAGGGAACATATGTCTGTTCTAACTTAATTATAATTTGCTTGAATATTTTTCATGCTTGTGCTGTAGATTTATCCTGAAACTTATTTATCCAATCAATTTGATTTAGTGAGAGATTTATTTGTTTAAAGTTAGCTCTATTATAATTTTTATGTAATGTTCCAGATGATGATTTACTTTTAGTAATACTTATATTTAATAAAAGTGAACTATGATCACTATTCCCAATTGGTGCAGAGATGTCAATATCTGAAACTAAACTTCCTAAATTAGTAATAATAAGATCAAGTATATTAGTACCTCTAGTAGGAAATTTTACTAATTGTTCTAGGCCAAGGTCGATACATAAATTTGTTAATAATTTTTCCTGTGAAGTTACGCCAGAGAATATTTCCCAATTTATTCCTGGCATATTAAAGTCACCCATAATTATCACATCATTTTTTTCTGTAATATCAGTTATTTGGTCTGTTAACTCTTTTGTGTATTCAAAATCAGATGAGGGGGGTCTATAACAGACTCCTATAACTAATTTTGGTTGACCCTTAAATTGTAATTTTACCCACAATTATTCGGTATTTGAATTATTAATTAATTCTGATGATATTATATCATTATGCACAAATAGACAAACCCCACCACCACTTTTATTTATTCTGTCTTTGTGATACAATTTGTAACCAGGTAACACTTTTACCCATTTTGAAGCAGGGTCCCACCATGTTTCAATTACAGCAACAATGCCAATGTCTAGTATTTTACATTTACATTCTAATCCAGCCATATTTATATTATTCAAGGATCTAGCATTAAAGCTTAGAATTTTACAAAATTTAGTTATTTGATAAATAGCATTGGTATTTGTCCTTTTTAGAGAAATTAGACCTTTCCAATTCTCCCCCTCATAATCTAGTTTAAATTATTTAATACTGCAATGATTTTTCTCCCCAGTATAGTACTACCCCTTCTGCTGAGGTGGAGACCATCCCAGCAATAAACTGAGTCCCTTCCACAGAAATCTTCCCAATGATGATACATTTTATCCCCTGCTTCAAACACCACAATCTTAACCAGTTGTTTATTTGTTTAATTTTATTAGTGATGGCAAGTGTGGCCCTGGGTACTGGAAGTATCTCCGAAAAGCACACTGTGCAACCCTTTTCCACCAACAAATTGTTTAATGCCACATAGCTTTCTTCTAATTTAGTAATATCAGCCTGAAAAATATCATTTATCCCTGCATGAATTATTACCAGCGGTTTAGGTCCTGCTTGAGATAATATAGAATTTAACATGTCAGTAATATCTGCTACTTTAGCCCCTCTATAACTTGAACAAGTTCTATTAAATTTATCCGGGTTACAAATTGTCCTGTCTATGTGCTTAATTGTTGAATCACCCAGTACAAAAATTTGTCTTGGTGGATCATTCATGGGCATCAAATGGTTTGTGTCCATAGAATTATCTATTCCCTGGTTTGTTGGTTGAGGAACTGTTTTTTGTTTAGTTGCAGAAGTTAGAGGCAAGGGGCTGTCAAGGTTTATTAAAGGTTCCTGGGTATGTTGGTCATTATTTACTCTCTAAGTCTCCAAGTAAGATACATCTGAAGAGGACAGTGCTGGTAAAGTACTAGTAATTATATCAGCCTCATTAGAAAGTACCTGAAAATGGTTTTTAGTTGGATTTTCAAACTGGTTTGCTTTACGACCTTTTTTGATTACTCTACCTGATGATACTGTAGCCCAATCATGTTCTTCTATGTCATCCTCTCTAACCCTTTTTCTATTGACATCTTAATTTTTATCTATGGTTGTGACAATTTCAGGTGCCATTGGTTTTTGTAACAAGTTTAATTCTTGATTTACATTGTTTAATGTATCATTATTTGTTGGCAATGCTTGTAAGATTTCATTTCTTTCAATATGACGTCTCAACATATCAGCCTGACTATTCTCTAATATGAATAGTCTTTGCCCAAACGTGCCTAATTCTTCTTCCATAGATTTATTTACTAAGCACTTTTCACAGACAAAGCTATTGTCATTGGTAGGTAGAGAATCTATCAGTTTGTACATATTACATATTTGGCATTTTAGGCCGATTTCCCCCTCTATTGTCATAATAGTAGTGATAGGACTCACAAGTTTCACAGATTCCATGTTGGTAGATGGACTTACCAAATTTATATAATCTCAATGTGATAGCCTCC
Organism: Neoceratodus forsteri; assembly: GCA_016271365.2. Taxonomy (NCBI): domain Eukaryota; kingdom Metazoa; phylum Chordata; order Ceratodontiformes; family Ceratodontidae; genus Neoceratodus; species Neoceratodus forsteri. The sequence continues at coordinate 344,046,832 of CM028132.1, read as the reverse complement.
CTAAAGGTGATTTCTCAAATGTCCCTAATGTAGCACAGGTTGTGTTATTTAAGTAAAAACAAAATAAAAACAATTTAGCGCTGAAAGCGCTGAAACCGCTGAACAAGCTAAACACGCACTAGACGCGCGTGTCTTTGCGTGCACAAGTGCATTCGCCCTGCTCGGCTTGCCCTGCTTGCCGCAAGGACGAGTTAAATATCCCAGGAAACCGGAAGTGGTTTCCGTTGTCACGGAGACTGATGCTGCCTAAACAGTAACAACATTTTAAAAAACAGCAAGTAAAAAGCTCTGACTTAGTGCAGGTATTTGCCTACAGGTCAGAAAAAGTGTACTTTAATAAATGAATAAGCAGCAAACTAAGTCGGTAGTTCTAGTTTTTGCCACAATGAACTACCACTCCTCCACCTGTTAGAGACTGAAACAGGGCTCCAAATAATAAAAGGACTGCATGATTTAACTAGTAAACAGCACTATTTATGGTATATTTGGCTAAAGTACAGCCTGTCAGCACTTTTACATGCTCCTGCTGAACTGCAAACAACTCGCTCTATGTACTGAAAAAATGCTCGCCGCAAGAACAAGTTAAATATCCCAGGAAACCAGAAGTGGTTTCCGTTGTCACGGAGACTAATGCTGCCTAAACAGTAACAATATTTTAAAAAACAGCAAGTAAAAAGCTTTGACTTAGTGCAGGTATTTGCCTACAGGTCAGAAAAAGTGTACTTTAATAAATGAATAAGCAGCAAACTGAGTCGGTAGCTCTAGTTTTGGCCACAATGAACTACCACTCCTCCACCTGTTAGAGACTGAAACAGGGCTTCAAATAATAAAAGGACTGCACGATTTAACTAGTAAACAGCATGATTTATGGTATAATTGGCTAAAGTACAGCCTGTCAGCACTTTTACATGCTCCTGCTGAACTGCAAACAACTCGCTTTATGTACATGAGTAATATGTAGGGTATCCTGATTTTCTACTAACTGTACATCTGTGCTTGTGTTGTAATTTAAAACTGTTAGGCTAACCTTTGTCCAGACACAGTGCATGAGACCATCAGGCCTCAACACGCATGTCAACCCCTTGTGAGGGAAGGCTCCCCAGCCCGCCACAAGGTTTCTTGTGTGCACCAGGACATTACTCTGTCCCTCCCATGGCTTGGATCAGTGCAACACACTGCAACACCTTTCTCCCAGCCTCAGCCCATTCAGTCAGCTCACTGAGCTCTTACCCAAACTCAGGTCTCTTTCTGTGTGTGTCAGGTCTAGCTAGCAGGAGTGTTTCAATTTTAAAACTTTTAATTGTATCAAACTATACACAACCATAAAAACACAGAAACTGCCCAGATCATCAATGCTATAATTAATAAAGCCTCTAGCTGTTTTCTTATAGAAACCCCACTTAGTTAGATTTCAAGTATTTGCTAAACTGTAAATGTAGGCATCTGCTTTCTATTAGCAGTTAGTGCTGATTTTGCTCTGTGACAAGATTTTCATATTTTTTTTACAAATGAAGTGTATGGTATGAAGCTGCAGCCTAGAAACTGCAAAATACTTTGAATTCAGTTTTTCTCCTGCGTGTGGTATGGCATGAAATCAATAGGATGACAGTGACTATTTCATCTACACATTTGATTCCATATTACAATGGTTCACTGCACTACATATTTAGTGTATCACACTTTTTCAAATAATAAAACAAATATTATCCAAACTAAATAACTCAAACACACATATTTTATACTTATTAAAAATATACTTCACATTTGTAACAAACAAAGAAACAAAATAAATAAATAAATGAAAATCATGTCACAGAGCAAAATCAGCCCTAACTCCCAGTTCCTTCTAGTAGAATGATGGTACCTACATTTACAGTTTATCAAATACTTGAGAGCTGAGTAGATGTTCTGTAAGAAAACAGCTACAGTCTTTACTAATTACAACATTGATGATCTGAGACAATTTCTGTGCTTTTTATTGTTGTGTGTAATTTGATGAAATAACATTTTAAAATAAAAACACTTACTACTGCTAGCTAGACCTGACACAAACACCGAAAACACAAATAATGAATTAGAGCTATTTAGCAGCTGTTTTCTTACAGAAACCCCAGTTAGCTAGCTCCCAGATATCTGCTAAACTGTAACTGTTGCCATTTGTGCTCCCTGACAAGTTCATTATATGGATGTTTCCATGTAAAATAGACATTTTGTTAATGTCATATCTGTAGCATTGTTTGTAGCCAGTAAACTACTATTTGCATAGGTACTGTAAATGACAGGTTTTAATTCAGAAATCCAGTCTTGATAAATTTGTTTTTTTAGCAGTTCTGTAAGATTTATGTCTCTCTGATGTAAGAGTGCATAGCATAGAAATGAAAGGGCTTCTGTAATTGATTGTTGTTTGCATGAGAAGTGGGCATGACAGTGGCATGCAAGAGTGAAGTCTAAATTGTTTCTTGGCCATTCTGGGATCTAAAGTTTAACACTATTGTGTGAAGAGAAAAAGTCTTGTGTTTTTTGCATTTGAATAGATTTAGTGCTTTGAAGTTAAAAGATATAAATATATATACATAGTGTCATGGGCACCTGAAAAGCAAGTATGCAAGTGGGGGCTGTGGGATTCAAACCCAGGTCTCCAGATTTGCAGTTAAGAGCCTTAAACAACTGTACTATACTGCCTCTCTAGTTATGGCAGTCATCTGTTTTATGGTTCATGATGTTGGTGTAGTAAACATACCAACATACTAACATACAAAAATGCCAGCAAAATAGGACTAGCATGCTTTTGTGTCTGCTCATTTGGTCAGTCCCTACCCTGGGAGCTGACCTTGTTGCCGCTCTGCCCTCTCGGGCTTCTCCCATCCCAGTCCAGGGTATTCTTGCTTCATTGGACTTTGCTTCCATAACTCTTCCCCTGTAGCTGTCCCACCCCCTCTTGAACCCCTCCACAGTCTCTGCCTCCACCAGCCCCCTGGGCAGTGCATTCCATGGTTCTACCACCCTCTCAGTAAAATAGCACTTCCTTCTTTCTCCCCTGAATCTCCTCCCTCCAGCTTCCACCCATGCCCTCTAGTTGCCCCTCCTTCCTTCAGAGCACTGTGACTGCACCTCCCTTGTTTACCCCTTCATGCACTTGAGGACCTCTATCATGACCCCCTGTCTCTTCTCTCTTCCAATGTGCACATATTTAGCTCTTCGAGCCTCTCCCCATAGGTCCTTTCCCCAAGCCCCAGATCATTTTGGTTGCCTTCCTCTGGACCCTCTCCAGGAGTTCAATGTCCCTCTTTAAGTGTGGCCTCCAAAACTGCACACAGTACTCAAGGTGTGGCCTCACCAAGCAGTTATACAGAGGGAGTATCACTTCCCTCCTTCTGCAGTGATTCCCCTAATGATGCATCCCAGCATCATGTTGGCCTGGGCTGCTGCCCTCCTACAAGTCTCCAAGTTGTTCATCTTGACATTCACTACAACCCCAGGGTCCCTCTTAGCCATACAGCCATAGAAGCAGTACATTGCATAGCAGATATAAAATGTCAATGAACAGATCGTGCAACAGTTGTACTGAGCAGTTACTGAAGCAAGAAATGTACAGCTGTCATTTTTTACATCCTGTTCAAAATGTGTTTTTGCACCTGTGGTGCCAAATGGCACAGTCACTGTGCAAAATCTCCTTTCAGCTAATGAACTGTTGTGTCACTGTTCATGCGGTGGGGTCACATAAAGCCCATGCTGAAAACTTGGAGTGAAAATACCAAGAAACGCCCAGGGCATTAGGGTTTCTGACCATGACAGACTGCACTGTAGGGACTGACAGGCATCAGGGGTGTGATTTGGGATTGTCAACAGTAATGCTCACACCATTCCACCCCCATCCCCACCCTGCAGCCAGTGACAGGTATCGAGGTGTGCCTTTGACTCTTCAGCCCCAAAGTTCACTCCATTCTCTTATACTGTACCACTTAAGCGTATTTCCTTATGGAATGGGTGAGTTTAAAGTCTGAAATCCCTAAGGCACACCTTGACTCTTGTCTGTGTCTGCAGGGCAGGGTGAGGTGAAATGGCATGAGTGTTATGGGCAATGACCCAAAGGCACACCCCAATGCCTGTCCACGTCTGCAGGGTGGGGGTGGGGTTGGCGTCACTTCAGTACTTCACTGCCATTCCTATTCTGCCTGTCTGTCTGTGTGTGTGTGTCTCTCTCTCTCTCTCTATCTATATGTCTATGTAATTATCCATCTTTCTATTAATTGCATGTATTGCTATTTATACCTATTTCTAAAACAAACCTGCATATCACATTTGCCTGCACTCTGAGCACATACTTTTGAAACTGTGCATATTTGTACTCCACTTCTGCATAGACCTAATATTCCCATTACCACAAGCATAACTAGATTGCCCTTATCAAACACGACCCCCTCTGAAAGTTAATATCACATTTTCTCTAACAGTCCATCATCATTACACCTGATTTCCTGACATCAACACATTGCTTAATAGAACTTAAATCACCTCATGGACAAAAACCCTGTTTCTCTAAAAACAAACAATAAAAAAACTGTGTAAACAATCCCAAGACTGAAATTATGCCAGCCATTACTTTTTCATGTACTGCCACCTTCTGTACCATCATGGGGATTTGCATATGTTTCCCTTAATGCTTTGTATTATTGGGATATGTGCAAATGTGTTTTCTTTACAATTTGGCTGTCTGGCCAATATCATCTGGGATAACACACACATCAGTGGCATTTGCTCTGGGGTTCTTTTGTAAGCTTCCTACTGTTTCCATTAAAATGTACACCTCCATATATTTTCTTAATAACGTGTATGCCTTCCTTAGAACAGAAGCTAAAACAAATCTTACTACTTACAAATCATTGTGTTGTTTCTCCATACCTCCTTAACAATTACACACAACTTCACTAACTTCATTATGCAGATGTGGTGGATCTGACCAGATTTTGTTTTTTCTGCCACAGTTGAGGCAGGATATTACAGTACAATGCTTGCAAGTGTACAATAACTGCGCTTTAAGGGGACACACCCACCATAACGCTAGAAATGCTGACATAAACATTGTGGCTTTAGCATCTTCCTTTTCAAATATAATCTTTCAGAATACTGCATGAATTTTCTGGGGGAAAGGGGGACTGTTAGTTCTCAAGTTCAGAGTGGGGGTGGTAAAAGCATTCAGAAGGCTTTAGGCTGCAACCTACTGGGGTAAGTCCCTGAGTTTTGCTACAGTTATTCTTGGAAAAACAGATGAAAACAATGACAGAGAGAGAGAGAGAGAGAAGAGAGAAGAGAGAAGAGAGAAGAGAGAACAGTAGCTGCCTAAATGCCACAAAGGTATGAAAAATTTCCAAACTGCCACAATCCACATTTCAACAGTTTGGGAGGAGCTTTCTGATTATAAGTCCTTTGAAAATCCAGCTCCTTGTCCACATACAGAGGTACAGCCAAAATGCAATTCAGAGTCTCAAGTTACTGCATGACGAAAGGGATTAACTGCCATTGAAATTGCCTTGTTCGCTACTGTCACTGTACTGCAGTATGTGAATTTTGTGTTGCATTCTGACTGGCATAACTATAACTCATTTTATATGGAAAAAATATTAGTGGTAGTGTGTTAGGCTATGAGGAAAGCGGACTTGATTTGCACTGCAAGCCCTCCCCTTTGATCTGGCCTGATAGAGCTCTGGGGGCATTTGTGGAGACAATGCTCTCTGAGTAGGGGAACGATGGTGACCCAGTCCTACAGCACATCATACTGCTGCCTCTGGTGCTGATCTGGTGATGCATGTGAACATGTATCACCGTTATGGGGCATACCTAAAGATCAGATGTGACAGCCTGAGTTACTGGGTGGTGGCAGGTGTGGCTTGGATGTAAAAATGGACAAGATCTTCTGGGATGTTAGATGATGATACCTCCATCCCCTAGCTGACATGTCTTATGTTGCTGCAGGTCTTCACCTAGTCACCAACACATGTGGGCATAGTTGCCTCTCCCTGGTGATAACAGGGGTCCCCACGATGGAGGAGAGTGGAAGCCACTGCTAATGGAAGCACTGGGGAGACTGGATAAGGACATGGGAGTCAGTGGAGTGCCCCAGCATGAGAAGAGACTTGGGATGTCCTGAAGTAATAAAATAAAGGGGGAGCTGGAGGCTCAGAGGAAATGCACTGCTTCACTTTTTTCATGCACCACTTTATCTGGGTCATGTTTGCTGTATTAGAACAGGTACCAACAAAAATAATAGTCAAGTAGCCTGTGTTAGAATCATCACCATAATAGCTCAATTCCTTACCTAGGGAAATGTTTTTATTGGTCAGTGTTGTACTGAATTGCTCATTGGCTGTGCTGTAGTATTGCTCCAGAGTTTCGGTGTAGTCACTGACATCAAAGGGTATGATCAAACTGTCTGCCAGTCGCAGTAAAATATTCCCAGCAGTGCGAGCCACAGTTTGATGGCTAGTAAATCCTGAAACACAAATATGGGAAAATTAAGATATCGCAGAGCACCGAAAATGCATCAGTCTTCACTCAGAGTATCACTTAACATAGCAACATGGAAACAATCAAGCTGGTTCCTTCTATTGCATGATTTTATACTGTGTGAAACATTTCCTAATTTACTGGGTTATGATGACATGAGTTTCTCCTCTGCTTTCACTGGGGTGCTACGTAAGTGTGATACCCTGTGCACCAAAGCTGCACCTTTGTCTGTGCATGGGATCCTCGCTCACACCACTGTGCACTACCAGACACTGAACTGACAGAACTTTGCAAATCAGAGGAACTGCCACCTACATAGAAACATAGAAGTTGACGGCAGATAAGGACCGCAAGGCCCATCCAGTCTGCCCATTTCTTTTTCTACCTTATAAATGTGCCATCGGACTTTGCTCTGTCAATGGCCTATCTATTTATACTCATCTGTATTGTTTCCTTATGCCTACCCCATGCCTGTTTGAAGCCCTGCACTGTATTCATATCCACCACTTCCTGAGGTAGGCCATTCCATGCATCCACCACCCTTTCTGTGAAAAAGAACTTTCTCACATTACCCCTTAATCGGCCTCCCTCTAATCTCATGCTGTGTCCTCTTGTCCTGCTATTTTTATGTTTGCTTGCATGCATGTGCAAGAAACATAGTGCCATCATCCGAGTTTTCGGAGGTGTGGCAGCCCTCTTCCAATTCAGTCAGTGTGTTTGCAGGCATGGCCGCAGTTCTCCAATGCCTGCTGAGCTGTCTGCTGACAGCTCCAAAATGCAGTGGCATACAGTTGAAAGGGAGCTATGCTTCAGTGAGCAGCGATCAGATATCGCCTGCTCATCGCGCCCACACACAACATACGCTGCATGCTCACCCCCCCCCACTGCACACACTGTATAGCCGATGGGGGGTGCCCAATCCCCTGTGGGCTGTGCTGCACCCCCCCCCAAAAAACACAATTCCATATGCCACGCTGGGCATGTAGAAATCTGAATTTAGGCAATTAATGAAATACAGGATCCCCTATAGCTGATGCTGTAGAAAGCCACAGCAAGCGCCTAAAACAGCCAGCAGCTGCTACAGCCAATCAGTGCCTAGCTGCTGCAGCTGACACCAATGAGCTTTGGGTTTCAGTGGCTGGGAGCCAACCAAGTTCACAGCTTCTGAGCTGTAGTCTTGCTGCTGTACCTGGGCAGAGTTGGGGATGAGTCCTTGGTCGATGCAGCTGCTGTGTGGGGTCTGACCGGCAGTTTCCTCCCACTGGTTGCAGTGGCAGAGTTGGCCCAGAAGGGCTGCTTCACCTGGGCAGAGTAGGGGACAAGTCCTTGGTCAATGTGGCTGCTGTTTGGGGTCCGACCGGCGGTTTCCTCCCACCGGTCACAGTGGCAGAGTTGGCCCAGAAGGGCTGCTTCACCTTGGCAGAGTCGGGGACGAGTCCCCCGTTGATCCGGCCGCTGTGTGGGGTCCAACTGGCAGTTTTCTCCCGCCGGTCATGGTAGCAGAGTTGGCCCAGAAGGACTGCTTCACCTGGGCAGAGTCAGGGATGAGTCCTTGGTCGATGTGGCCGCTGTGTGGGGTCCGATCGGCAGTTTCCTCCCACCATTCGCGGTGATAGAGTTGGCCCAGAAGGGGTGCTTCACCTGGGCAGAGTCAGAAACAAGTCCTCGGTCGATGCGGCCACTGTGTGGGGTCTGACCAGCGGTATCCTCCTGCCAGTCACGGTGGTACAGTTGGCCCAGAAAGACTGCTTCAGCTGGGCAGAGTCAGGAATGAGTCCTCGGACGATGTGGCCGCTGTGTGGGGTCCGATCGGCAGTTTCCTCCCACCGTTCATGATGGCAGAGTGGGCTCAGAAGGGCTGTTTCACCTGGACAGAGTTGTGGATGAGTCCTCAGTCAATGTGGCCTCTGTGTGGGGTCCGACCGGCAGTTTCCTCTTGTTGGTCATGGTGGCAGAGTTGGCCCAGGTGGGCTGCTTCACCTGGGCAGAGTCAGGGACGAGTCCTCGGTCGATGTGGCCACTGTGTGGGGTCCGACTGGTGGTTTCCTCCCACCGGTTGTGGTGACAGAGTTGGCCCAGAAGGGCTGCTTCACCTGGGCAGAGTCGGGGAGCATGCATAGTCACTGCCTCTTTGTATGTTTTGTCGGAGCATCCCTCAATAGAGGCTTTATGCACCTTGCTTGATTTTGCAAGCAACTGAGATCTGTGAGTATCTTTTGGGGGAGTTTTCTCTGATGACATTTTTATACAGATACTATCAAACATTTCGACTGGGGAACACGCTGCCAAATTAAACAAAGATGCTGAAACATATAAACATTTTTTTCTCAATTCATTCATGCATTTTCTTTGTCAAAAAACATGGCACAAGGAGGCATGTTGTTATGTGGGCCTAAACAGCAGTAGCATTCTGAAAGCCTGTCTGCCTTAGGCAGACAGTGTCCACATGTTGTATGCTGTTTGAAGCCTGTGTGCCCAGTTTTCTGTTTAGGCTTCTTATTTGTTCAGACTTAGACATGAGACACAAATATGCACCACAGTAAATATTGACCATTACAGGTATCTGCATCAGTACCCTCTGCATGAGGCACCCACTGCTGAACCAGCTAACCTCTGCTAGGTGATAGGCAGCAGAAGGAACTGTCCCCCCCCCCCCCCCCCCAAAGTAGGAGAGCTGTCCAAGAGATGCTGAATCCTTTTTCCACTGGCCAGCCCCTGAGCCAACCAGATCCACTTCTGAACACAGGTTGCTGGCACAGCACACATTTTTGTGACTTAGCTGTCCAACAGATGTGGAACAATGATGTACGGCAATGATTCTCTCAGAGGAAACTAAAACACTGCCATTAGAATGCTGGGAGGTTAAAGATTAGTGCAGTGTAGAGAGCAGCCTTTGAAATCCACCAAAGATTTTTCAAAACTCTGCATTGTTTTGAAAAATTGCCTTATTTGTTTGATGTCCTGAAAGGAAGGGATGTTGTTTTCTCTGGCCCTGGTCCCTCTATTTGCTTTTTAGACACAGGAACCTCAAGGTGCTACTCCTTTTGTTTCTCTTTACCAGATATAGTGTTTGGCTGGTGTGCTGAAAGCCTTTTTTTTGTGGTTGCAATCTGAGCAATCAGAATGTTCCTTACTGGGAGTTTTGTGCTCCTTACTGGAAGATGGGTTAGCAGTTTTTCTGTCTCCTTAGGTGCCAGGGATGACTGCTCTTTTACTGAGGAGTGTTTTGCAGCTTTTTAGGTCTCCTTGGGTGCCAGAGACTGCTGCAGAGAAGAAGATCCATCTGAAATGTACTGTCTAACTTCATTGTTGCTTTTCTCCATATTTTTGTATATAGGCAATATGCTTTTGCCAATCATTGCTTGCAGGATAGACACTGTTTAAATCCTGTAAACCCTTTTTTCATCATGAGCCTTCCTGTCTGGTCAGTTCAACAAGAAGTAAAAGAGACATTTGTCTCAGAGGTAGCACTCTTGGGGGTGGTATAGCCATTCAGCCATTATAAAAATGAAGTTCAGTTTAAACAAAATTAATGTATTTTTGTTTGATTTGGAACCAACAACCCGAACTGGGAATCAGTGAAAAAAATGGTGTTTTCCATTACTGGAAACTACAATGGAACCAGTGCACACTAGATAAATTTGAATAAAACTAATATAAACTAATGCAGAGTATCAAATAAACTCAAAAATGTTATAAAAAATAATAAAGGTTGGATCTGAGAAAAAAACCCTGCTTGGTACCGAGATCCACTCCGGCAGTGATAGTGGTACCTGAGAAGGTGATCAAATTAGTGCTGAAGAAGGTTCTTTGACTGCAGGCGGCACCAGCACCAAGGATGGCCATGGCACAGAGAGAGGAGATGACACCAAAGACAGCGCAAACATCACATTTAGCATTAGCACCAAGGGCAGCGATGACACCAGAGATAGTACTGGTACCACTAGTGCCAACAACAAAGCCAGGGCTGGAACTGAGGGATACAAACACACAGACATCATCAACACTCTCAGCTAAACTACAGATGGGGCTGATTTGGTGCAAGGGGCCATTACTACATGAGAGCTGTCCATAAATCAAACTGCTCATTTGAGACAACCCCTGGAGGCACAGGGGGTGTCACATATGGAGGTGTCTGCCCCAAAAGTGTGAAGAATTCTGGAGTTGTATCATCCCTCACTGATTTTGTTGAAAAACAGGATGCAAGAACTTTTTTTGTACCCAAAGGACACAGTTGCCTTGGGGCAGCGTGACGAGAACTTGACCTGGATTTGTATAATCACTTTTCCTTTCTCTTTTTAGCCAAGGACAAAGTAGAGGTTAAGCAATTCCAGAACCTGCATGTGAGTTGGGAAAGGACCATTTCTTTTTATTACTATGGGAGGGCTGCCTAACTTCCTAATCAAGAGACTGTTAAGCACCAGAACACTCTTCCAGAGAGGTGTGGTGATCTGATGCAACATTGTTGCTGAAGCAACTTGCCTTTTCAGGCACCGTACCAGCTATAACAGTTTCTGAACATTGTTAAGCATGGTAGGGATCAGAGGGGAAAAAAATAGTTACTTACTGTAACAGCAAATCTTTTAGAAAGAGCTTCATAGAGTACCTCTTTTGGAAAGACAGAAATAGTGGGGCACTCACCACCTTACACAATAGACACCAAAACACCAGTTTAAATAATGCTCTGTTGTCTTTTATTAAAAGAACAATCAGTTAAAAAAACAAAGCACCCAAAACTGTGTCCACCTGACACTTTTCAGACCTAGAGGTCCTTTATCAAAGGCTAAGACAGTTAGATGCAACCTATAAAGTGACGTCACATTGATGTTATAATTCAGAATGTATAATTATTGAATACATTCTGAACTCTAATATATCTATACACAATTACATACAATGGAAGCTAAGTGACAAAAATGTGGAGAAAGGGAAGGGAAAGAATTAGGGTAGAAGGAGAGAAGCAAGGGAAAACAAAATAAAGGAAACAAAGTAAAAACTCTCAAAACTATAAATTCTAACCCCAGTAATGCTCAGAATATTCCTAACTTTATGCAGTAATCCTGGAGGGTTGGACTGCCCAGAGAGAGATAGAACACATGCAAATGATGGAACTCCTTGCATGTGAGCATCTTTCAAACACTGCCTGTACTAACTGCCTGTGTTCTAAACCTCTTCAGATTTTTCTCTCCGCCTGAAAAGTGTGGTCACTCGGAGTTTCAGCTCGTCCACTCCTACATGAAGAAACTACTAAAAATATCTGCTAAGTATATTTTTGATTTTCATTTACTGCCTCTACTGCTTGTTTAGCTTTATTTACCTTATTTACGTTTAAAATTCTTTGTTTTGCTGGTTCCTCTTGGTTCAGTGTAACCGTGGGGGAACCAGCCTAATTTCTATTAAAATTAGGGTTCTCTGATTAAAGAACCACCTTATTTTTGCTTTAAACTTGTGTTTATTTTATTTGTTATAACCAATAATTATTGGTTACCTGAACCATTGATCCGGTTCCAGACCGCTGTATTGGTTCGGTTTCTCCGGTTTCTTTTCGGTTCCGGAACCGACAGTTTAAAAAAAAACAAACTTTTTTATTTAGCCACTTTAAAACAGATATATTGGTAGAAATATTGTTCACAGGAGAGAAATAGAGTGCTAAAGAGTTTCAAAAATGATCCTATGTAAGAGCAATGTCCAGAGATTCACAGTACAAAAAATGTCGGGTTCACTGTTCTCGTATCACAGCACAGCTCCCAGGACAGAGCCCAGCCATTTGCTGTCACCAAACTGCACTTGTCTTAGTGCTGGGAGCCGTAACAAAATCACTTGCCCACAAAGTACAGGAGAAAGTTTGCTGGCTGACAATTTTATGTATAGGGACTGATTTTGGGAGGGTTTTGAGCATATAGTGGGACTGGCCTGGCAGGACTGTCACTCCAGCCAGGACCAGAACCCACTCCAAGTCATAGTCAAGAACTTGCAGACAGCCAACACTCACCAGGTTGAGGTTCAAGGATCTAAACGGGCACTCCTCTCACTAGCAGCCGGAGTTTCCGCAGCAGATGACGATTCAAAACCATAGTCCAGGCCAAAAAGGAATGCCCAAACAAGAACCTTCCACTGAGGCCTGGAGCAATAATTCCTCTACAATGCCACAGGACAGCTATGCTCCAAATGCCAGTCCAGTCACTAACAGGATCCTTCAGATGTGGAAACCCGCACCATGCTCCACGGGTTCCCAACAACAGCACATACACAGGAAAATCCCTGGTAATCACCCACAGTTCACAGACCCTAGAAGTCCCATGATGATCGGGACCACTCGGCAGCACCGGCCAGTACCAGAAGAAAGACCAGCTTTGGAAAGGCAGTTCAACAGGTCCTGTTCAGAATTCTCCATGAACAACTCTGGATGTCCTGATGGCTGCTACAGTTCAGCTCTTCTCCTCTGAAAATGTCCCAGCCCTGGTAATAGCACTCTTTTTCCTAGCTCTGAAAATGAGAAAGCGAACTCATAACATTAACTGACTTACAGGTCCCTAACTATCCCTTTTAATCCTACTCCTTACGCCTCACCTCTAAATGTTAAAACATTTAAAACTAATAAAATTTATCAGACTCCAGACAAATACTGTCTCAGAAGTCTGCATACTACATAAATTCACTTTCCTGTGAAGATAACGAGAAGCAAAAGGCAGAGGAGGAATAATCCAGGCTCTGTTCAGAGCCTCTGCAAGCAACAGCCCAACATGGCTGCCATCTTGCTCCTCCTCATCCCAGAGAGGTAACCAGATACTAGAAAAGACAGAAAAAATCAGGCCCTCATCACCTTATTTAATAGACACCAAAACACCAGTTTAAATTATGCTGTTATCTTTTATTAAAAGGACAATCAGTTGAAAATAAAACACCCAAAACTGTGCCTGCTGGATGTGTTTTGTTCGCAGAAGTCCTTTATGAAAGGCTAAAGCAGTCAGATGTAACTCACAATTAAAGTCCCTATAAAGTGACGTCATATTGATGTCATAATACAAAGTTTAAAATTATTGGATAAATTCAGCAGCAACTGGTGGGAGAAACAGCGAGGTAAAGTGATACTGTGGAACTAGACAAAATGAAACCTTTATTTTTAACTTAGAATTTGTTTACATGTTCTGTTAATTTACTGTTTTTACTCAATTCTGATTAGTAATTTTTATGTTTGCTTGCATGCATGTGCAAGAAACATAGTGCCATCATCTGAGTTTTCGGAGGTGTGGCAGCCCTCTTCCAATTCAGTCAGTGTGTTTGCAGGCGCGGCCGCAGTTCTCCAATGCCTGCTGAGCTGTCTATGACAGCTCCAAAATGCAGTGGTGTACAGTTGAAAGGGGGAGCTATGCTTCAGTGAGCAGTGATCAGATATTGCCTGCTCATCATTGCTCCCCCTACACACACTTATACGCCGCTGCGTGCCCCTTTACGCACACACTGTATAGCCCGACAGGGGGTGCCCATTCCCCGTTGGCTGTGCTGCACCCCAAAACACAATTCCATATGCCACGCTGGGTGCCCACCCAGCATGGCTACATGTTATATAGCCGACAGGGGTGCCCAATCCCGTTGGCTCCACTGTCTAACCCCCCCAGAGTACAGGGTGCCACGCTGGGAGCCCACCCCAGCATGGCAACGGATGCCATGGCCGACGGGGATGCCCAATCCCCAGTCGGCTCCATGCCCCCCCAACCAGTCGTCCTTCTGCCACGCTGGGAGCCCACCCCAGCATGGCAAACTTCCCACGTCGTTGTCATTAAAAAAAACACCTGAAACTTAAAAGGTCCCTTGCTGTCTTGCCCCCCCACCTGCGCCACCACTCGCACCCTGCCTCCCCACCCCCCACCCATGCCCCTCCGGACTCCGGTAGCGATCTTGGTGGACCGGGGAACACGTCTGCACTCTTCAAAGCCGACCGCGAACTGAGGAAATGCCGTAAGCTGTATAATGGGATAGACAGGTTTTTCAACTTTCTGCATATCTCAGACATTTTGGAATTTTGTACCAAATTTTCAACATGGGGTTTTGGAACCCCTTCTCATGAATACTCTCACTGTCATGGCGTTCATCAGGCCGAAGGGTGATTTACATGATCACTCTGGCGAAATCACCTTTTGGAACTGAGTAACAAACGACACTGCCACTGTTCATAATGTGGCTCTCAAAAAGCCTATGTTGAAAATTTGGTGAAAAAATTCCTAAAATGATTGCTTTTACGAAAGGCATGCTAGCAGTTCCTACGTGATTGTAAGTTCGAATTTTCAATATTTTACTCAGATTTTCAACATTGCCATTTTACCACACCTCCTTATAGGCAGTACAGCTGTCATTTTTCACATCTTGCCCAAAGCGTGTTTCGTCATGTAGCGTGCAATGGCGCAGTCAGTGTGCGAAATCAATGTGTGGGACACATTAAGAAAATCACAGTGACACTTTTAATGAGCAGAGGTCTTAAAATGGGTATGTTGAAAAATTGGTGAAATAAATTCCTAAAATGACTGTTTTATGAGCGCACGTTGCGCAGTTCTTACGCACACTCGTAAGTTTACGAATTTTCTATATTTTCACTCAAGATTTTCCACATTGCCATTTTATTACACTTCCTTATGAGCAGTACAGCTGTCATTTTTCACATGTCACCCAAAATGTGTTTCCGCACATGTAGCGCACAATGGTGCAGTCGGTGTGCGAAAGCAATGTTTGGGACAGATTAAGAAAATCACAGTTACATTGTTCATGAGCAGAGGTCTTAAAATGGCTATGTTGAAAATTTGGTGACAAAAGTCCATAAAGTGACTGTATTATGAGTGAGCATTGTGCAGTTTCCACGCACCCTCGTAAGTTCATGACTTTGTAATATTTTCAGTCCAGATTTTCACCAGTGGCATTTTTCCACACTTCCTTATGAACAGTAGAGCTGTCATTTTTCACAACATGGCCAAAATGTGTTTTCACACTTTCAGCGCAGAGATGCGTGGTCGCTGTGGGAAATCATTGTTCGGGACAGTTAAAGAAAATCACAGTGACACTGTTCATGATCGGAGGCACCAAAATGCCTGAGTTGCCAATCTGCTGTAAAAAAATCCTCAAACTAATTACATTATGGGTGTGCGTTGCACAGTTTCTATGCACGCTCGTGACTTCACCAGTTTTTTTAATATTTTTACTGCAGATTTGCAACATTGCCATTTTCCCACCTCCCATGAACAGTACAGCTGTCATTTTTCACATCCTGTTCGAATGTGTTTTGCACCGTGGTGCTAAATTCCGTAATCAGCTGTGCATAAGTAGCTTCCGACTAACAAACTGATATTGCCACTGTTCCATGGTGGGGGTATAAAAAAAACATGTTGAAAATTTGGGTGAAAATACCAATGAATGCCTGAGGTGTTAGGGTTTACAACCATAACGCCCCACCCTGTAAGAGAATGACAGGCATCAGGGGTGTGACTTGGGATTCTTGCCTGTAATGCTTATACCATTCCACACCCCTGCAGCCAGTGAGAGGCATCAAGGTATGCCTTGGACTCTTGACCCCAAAGTTCACCCCATTCTCCTATACGCACCCATCACGTGTTCCTGATGGAATGGGGTGCGCGCAAAGGCCAAAGACCCCAAGGCACACCAGCGCGACACGGTGTCTGCAGGGTAGGGTGTGGTGAAATGGCATGGCCGTTATGCCTGGCGACTGAAAGGCACACCCCAATGCCTGTCACTCTCTGCAGGGTGGTGGTGGGGTTGGCTTCAGTTCAATACTTCACTGCCATTCCTATTATGCAGCTCTGTAACTTCTGCACTACCAATGCCAATGCCAGCAAGCAAACATTCGGCATTGACAAATGCTTGTTCTTATATTGAAACATGTTAGACTCTTTCACCTAGTTACTTTCTGACATAAGAGTGCACGTGGAAATGCACACCAGTATCTCTGATGTCTCTGCTAGCTGCAGCTATTCCCTCTCTTCCCAGGACCTACTTAGTTTTGTTGTACAACACTCAAGGCTAGGCTAGGCAAGACAAGATGGTGGTGCTGTAGGTTGGCATTTGCCTGCCATGTTCTTGATTGCTAGAATGCCCCTGCAGCTTACCTTGGGTCTCTTTCAGAGTTAACAATCATCAGTAGGGACCTGTTGAATCACCTGAATGTCCCCTGCTTCTGTTTTAATGTGTTAAAGCTAGTGCTTTCTGTATTGATTTAGTATAATGTTGTTGTAATTTATACAATGGCAAGAAAGAAAGGCTGACTCTGATTGGTCAGACTGGTACTGGACCCCTGATGTTATCCCAGTACAGCATCACGGGTCTAGTCCCAGCACACAAGAGACCGCATCAAATGTGCAAAAAAAAATCCTGAATCACTCCACGACAGCGATTGACTACTCCACTACCCTCCTCGCTAACACCACGATTAGCTTCACTTCCTGGTCTGCCCTAAAAAATCACATGAAAAAACACCGTCACACTGACAACACTGTCTTTCAGTGAAGGCTGACAGAAATGCTACTGCTAAGTTATCTGAAGGAAAAAAAAAACACTGCCTCGCGATCCCTCTCCTTTTCGACCACAGCGAGTGAGCAAGTGCCTATTTTAAATACTCATGGCTGTTTCATAACGCTGGCTCAGTCCTCAAGCAGGTTTTCTCTCTATTTGTATTGTATTGTTTAAAAAACCCTCCCCTACCACCTTCCGGCCTATAAAAACAGTAAAACACAGTGACTCCTCTCACTTCAGACTTGACATCTCAGTGAGTGAACGACCCGACCGAGCTACTGAACGACCAGACCGAGCAAAAGCGTCTTTCACTGCACTGCTCTTGTCATACTGCTCATTCGGTCGTCTTCAATTAAATTTCTTGTTCTTTTTTTTTTAAACACTACAGTGTCAAAACAATGAAACCATCCTTATCGCCTTCCTACCTCCATCCCCATGGCAGAGGGCAATGCGCTTGTAAACGGAGTACAGCCTCAATCTCCAATGGCAAATAAACGCCGTCAGGAAACACAAAGACAGGCAAAAAAGAAAATAAAAACCATTAGAAAAGAGTAGAAGAAGCACTGAAAAACGTTCCTAGTATCAACAGAGAAGACCCCCATAAAAAACCCAGCAGCTCCACCTACTGGCTGAAACAATCAGCACTATTTGTTTATAAAGTATTCCTACCCACATAAAAAAATGTCAAAAATAAAACTTTAAATGTACTTCTTCATCTTTGTTTTTTGTTATTTTTACACATAAGCCATTGTATAATAGCAATAATGCACTCCAGGGTGTGTGTTGTGCTGGGATAATGTCACTTCTGGGGTGATTAGTAGCACTCGGCCTGTGGCCTGCGTGCCTAATCACCCAGGCGTGGCGATTATCCCAACAGCTTACAATCGATACGATATTGCTTAATTGGATGCTACCCTGTCGAACAAGAGTGTTGTAATGAGTGTGTGTGTGTGGTGTGTGTGTGTGTGTGTGTGTGTGTCTGTGTGCTGCCATCCTCATCAAAGCTCATGAAAACAAGATTCTGCATCTCTTGAGGATACCCTTGGGTGAAAATTTTGAATAAGTAAATAAATATATTACCAGCACTGAAAAAGGGGACCACTGCTAGGGGTTATCAGGAAGCTAGAAAATGTATGTGAAATGATGAAAAAAAACTAGAAAGGGAAAGTGTTCCATATTATGGATGGTAGGGAAAGTATATTGTAAGGCTAGGTACAATACAGCATGTTCTTTTTTGGACACCCATGTGCTTAATTGTACTTAGATATTGAGCAATTGACTTAACATATTTGCTCAGGAGGGCACACACAGCTTACATCCACTCAATCCAAGTACATCCTGGGAGAAGGGAAGTAAGGTATTAAATACAGCAAGAACACAACTGAGTGCATGTTCAGGAATAATAATAATAATAACAAACTTTCTTTGTTTCAAGTGCAATTCAAAAAATACCAACACGCTTTTACAAAACACATGGAGGACAATAAATAATTAAAACCAATTTAAATAACAGGATTCCATGAATTAATAATCAGGACAGGCAAGAGAAAATAAAAAAGATTTTAAGAGCAGATTTGAAGCTCTCCACAGTCAGGCACACCCTTATCTGAAGAGGTAGAGAATTCCACAGGGTCGGAGCCGCAAAAACAAACACACAAAATGCATGAAATATACATGATGAGGTACTGACTTTACAAAATATTCATTTGAAATATACTAACTGCACACAGTTAAAAAGAAGTTACTGAAGTAACAGCACCGTACAAGGAAAAGGGACTCACCGGGGGGATCAAGGGGGGTGGAGGGTGCAGAGAGAAAGAGTTAGGAATATGAGAGAGGGGTGAGATGGAGGCAATGAGAGGGTATGCTGTTGCTATGGCAACAATTTTACCACGATGGACAGCACAGCAACAACAGCGACAGGTCGCTGTAGTGTCAGCGCAGGACCCCGGCACTGCTTTCTGGGGGGCTTGCACCCCCTGCCTGAATCAACTCTGGCTCAGAGTTGACTGTTTTAGTTACAGGGGGTGTAGGAGGCAGAGCCCCTCACATGGGGGTTTGGGGGCAAAGCCTCCCAAAGAAAACACAGCCTCAAGTGACTGGCTTTATGCTGACTGCAATTGCGGTTGACATAAAGGTGTCGCTGTAACGCTGGTTGACAATGAGTTTGTTGGCTGACTGTCATGGATCCCAATAAGGGGTGGAGATATAGGAAAGAAAAAGGAGAGAAGAAGGGGCAGTAAGGTGAGAAGGAATAGGGTTAGATATTAGTGCAGACATAAGAAGTGTGCTCACAGAGGAGAATACAGATAAAGCCTATCCTAGCTATAATTTGCAGTGAGTTTAGGATTTTTTGTGGTTACTGTTTGCTAGCATTATTGCTTACTGTTGTATGGATACTGTAAGGAATGTTTTTGTTTTTAGGATCTACTGCATATATATTGTAAGTTACAGGCGTTGTAACTTAACCTACTGCATATATATATATATATATATATATTTTAAGTTACAGGTGTGATAACTTTGAATTAAATTTGAGTTCAGAAAGGGACAGCTAAGTAGTTGTTGAGGCTTTAAAACAGTGAACATTGTGGTTTTAAAATTATGGCAACTGCACTGATGTTTATAACCCCCCTTTTTGGCAAGCAGAGGTTATAAATAGCTCTACACAAACCAGTCACATGTCAGGAAGAATGTTCATTATAGGACATCCTGTATTTTTGGGAAAAATAAGTAAAAAAGGGGCCCTGTCAGGACATGGGTTACCAAGATTGAGGACAGGGTTGCAATGGCCTTGAGACGAGTATGGTAGTGACAGCTCTGGGGCAGAGAGAGAGAGAGAGAGAGAGCACAAATTGAAGGAGTTAGAAGTCTGAGGAAAGATACTCCTCAATGGACTCATTCTCATGGACTTTCAGGCAGAGATTTCAGTCGGGAAGGGGGTACTGCATCACAGCCCAGAAAGAAGTGGTGGTGGCCAAGTGAATCTGCAGCCCATAGGGTCATGTACTGGGAATGGTGCTATGAGGACCTCAATAGATTTAGAGGTAAAGCAGATATGCCTATGCTAAATGAAATTTAAAAAGCAATATTGTGGATGGTGAAACAACCCCTTAGGATCCATCCAGAACCGATGTTGATACTACCTTTGTGGAAGAAAATTGGTTGGAGGTTCAGCCTTTGAAGCATGGAATTCTTTTTGTTCTGGCAGGTCCCCAGCCCCTGTAGAAACAGGACTGGGATCAGGGATAAATAAAGACATTGAATTGAAAGCTGCCATGAAAGTCTCAGGTCTTGGGACCCCAGAGGGGACAAAAAGTCCCAGAAGGCCTGTAGTCTGGGATTGCTGTGAGAAAAGTCCTCTATGGATGCCAGCCAGGCTCGAGGCACTTTGGTAAATGTGTTAAGGTAGTTATGCCATACATGTAGGTATATAAACTGCATGTCAGTAGATGCCCTTAGAGATGGGGAAAATCATTTGTTTTTGTGAGAAGGGAAGAGGGTCTGTAGCAACCAACAAGATGTCGGAGTATGCTATCTACTGAGAGAGGGTACTACTAAATCAAATAAAGTTTCAACATCACGGCCTGTGCACAAATTGCAAATAAACTTGCTCTTATTTTATTGCCATTTGACTTCTAAGTGCCATGTTTCATGTAACCTAATGCTGAGGGAAAGGGACTTGCTAGTGTGGAGAGAGCACAAATTGGAGGAGTTAGGAGGCTGAGGAAAGACCCTCCTCAAGGGGCTCCAGGTTCAGGCTGTAGGATTCTCCTCATCTATCAACCTCTGGGGAGCGAGGGGCATGGCAGAGATCCTGCAGGAAATCATGGACTTCATCATCAACAGGATGTTGAAGTCTCCTAGATGGTTAATTCTGGATGATTTCAATGCCTGAGTCAACATCGAACTCTTGCATTTTTATCAAGATTTCTTCCAGGTGATGGAGTCTCTGGGGCTCACTAAAGTAGTTAGTTCTGTGACTCATCAACATGGCCATACCTTGGACTTGGTGTTCACCCTAGGGCCTGAGGTATAAGGCCTTGAGATTGAGCCAGTCAGCTGGTCATATCACTAAACTATCAAGTTCTGCTTCAGGGCTCTCCTTGTAGTCCATCCCTTGTGGAGATGGTCCGGTACTGTCCTTTAAGAGGTCTACAGCCAAAGGCACTTCAAGTGGTACTGGGCATCTCGGATGTGGTGGTGGCTTGTGCTGCAGAGTTGGAGGAGGCTGTTGTAGCCTATAACAGCATTGTTGCAAAGGCCTTCAATCAGGTGGCATCTATCTGTGAACTCCCCTTGTGTCACAGTGTGGCTTGCCATGGTATGATGGTGAGCTATGGGAGATGAAGGCAAGCGGGTGGAGTTTGGAGCATTGTTGAAGGAGATCAAGGGCCCAGGAGGACAAGCTGGCTTTGAATATTCAGTATGGTGAATACCAAAGGGCAATCCCCCAGGAGAAAGCAAAGTTTTTGTCTAAGAAGATTGCTGTTGGGAGGAACCAACCAGCTCAGGTCTTCCGGGCTGTAGATAGTTTACTCTATCTGACCTGTTAGGAGTCAAGAATAGTTTTTCACCCACTAAATGTGAAGAGTTTGCATGATTTTTCTTGGATGTGGTGTCGTCTATTCAGGCTGGGATCTCCCCAAGTAAGCTATGGCAACCCAGTAGTGCTGAGCCAATACTCCACAGATGGAATCATCTGTCATGGATGGAGTTGAGAGTGGGGATGGTGGAAAAGGTGATTGAGGTGATTTCTGTGCTGTGACCAACCTTTTTCGAACTGGAATCAGGTTCAGTGTGGCTACTAGTGAACTGTGCTGGGCAGCTGGGCCTGGTGTTTGCTGGGTATGTTCAGTGGTCCTTATCAGAGGGGGTTTTCCAAGCTGCATTGAACACTGGAAAAAGCTGTTCATTTAAAATATAAAAACAAAATGTTTGTGTGATTTGGGGACTGATGTACAGGTGGAGGGAGGATGTCAGCAGTAGGAGGGTTCAGGGTAGGTGCACAGCCAGACCACCCAGCCTTAGTGGTGGCCCCAGTGGGCCACATGGCTGCAGACCTCCACTAGGAAGGCTGTAGTTCCTATTTAATACCCATAATTCCAAGCAACACCAAAGTGTGAGCGACCCCGACGTGTGAGTGCCACAGAGCAGGAGTGTGGCATCTTCCTAAGTGGCTTCTGGGGATGTCGACAGAGCATCTGCAGGGAGGACCACAGGCTGCAGACCACGATGGTTGGTAGAGAGTAAGTAAGGTAAGACAGGGAAAGGGAAGAGTAAATATAGGTTCAATAAAGGCAGCAGGGTTCCTGATCTAGGGGCGGTCTCTGAAGTAGACAGCGGGTGATAGCAGTGGTATTAGGGGATGTCTGATACTTACTATCTAGGGTCAGCCTACAGGTGATTAGCAGGAGGGATAACAGCGATATGATGGGATCTGAGCTACTCCCTATCTAGGGTCAGCCTACAGGGGAGTTAGCAGGCAGGAAAGCTAGCAGGAAGGTATATAGTGCATTCTTTACATGGCCTGAAAATAGTCCAAAGTAGAAGATAAAGAAGGTTAAAGGGGTCACTTAAGTACACTTTTAGCAGGGCCCAGAAACTTAACATGTGGAGAGGGGGAGTGCATTGGGGGTACAGCTGGGTGGGGATGATTGTGAGGTGCAGAGGATGTGGAGATATGGTGTTTCTGGGAGCACTTTGGGAGATGGGGGGGAGCCTGGTTTTCAGGAAGTTTAGTCAGCTGCATGTGGAGGTGTGGCTGCTGAAGCAGGAAATAGGAGCGTTGATGGTGCAGGGGTTTTATAGAGTGATGAAGGAAAGGTCAGAGGGGATGCAGGGCTTGTGGGCTGGAAAGGGGAGGGGAGCAGGCAGAGCCATAAGTAGAGGGGGTCAGCAGGGTAAGAAGCAACAGGTGCCTAAGCAGGTCCCAGGGGTCCCTTCCCCCAGCAGAACAGAGGGCCCAGGGAAGGGGGTGGTAGATTACAGTGAAGGGAAAGGGTAAGTCTGGACTGGGGGCCAGTGAGACCATCTCCAGAGCAGCAGGTGTGGAACAGATTCCTCCCGCTGGACAAGGAGGAGGAGGAGGGGGGGGACCTGGCAGAATGGGGAGGGGTAGTGGGATAGGGAGGGTGGAAAGTAGTAGGGGAGAGGTGCCAGGGAAGTAGGGAGGGGGGCAGGAGATACTGAGTTCAGGAGAAATTGGTAGGACAGGTGGAGAAGGGAAGGGGGAGGACTAGGGAGAATGAGAGGGCAGGACAAAAGGAAACATAAGGGAAGGGTGGAGGGCAGGCTGGGGGAGAGCAAAAAGGTAAGACAGAGGGTGTGCCCCTGGGGGGACAGAGATGGGGAGGAGGGGATGGGAAAAAGGACAGCTACGGTAGTAAGTCAAGGGGGATACACATGGGACAAAAGGGGAAAGGGGAGGTAGATGGGAGAGGGCAGCAGGATGGACAGAGAGGATGGAGGGCCCAGGATAGAGGAGGGAGGGTGGGAATCTTGGGAGATACAGTTGTTTAGAGGATGAAATTGGGAGGGAAACAGTCAAGGGCAAGCTGTAAGAGGGTAGGATGTATGCCAGGGATGATGGCAGAAAGAGTGGGATCACTGATAGCGCAGTCCATGGGTCGGGGGGAGAGAAGCCCCACATCATAGTGCACTTTGAGATGAATGACCTTTCAGGATGTAAGGTAAGGGAAGTGCAAGAGATGTTCAGGGAAGTGAGGAGAACTTGCAGCAAGGCAGGGAGGATGGTAGTTTTCTCAGAGGTAATTCCTGTTTTGAGGGCTAGTATGCCAAGTAAGGCAAGGATAGAGGAATTTAACAGATGGCTTAGGAGGTGATCTGAAAAGAAGGGTTACAAGCTTATTGGGGCTGGGGAGAAACCTGGTTTAACCAGGGCCTCCATGCACCAGAGAGACTGCATCAGAGTAGTCAGGGTACAAGGGTCCTGAAGGGCACACTAGAGGAATACATATGGAACAATCTCAATTTAAACTGAAGGGGGAGGCAGCAGAGTGCATAGCACCCTTAGGCACCTGATGGAGGGGGTCGATAGGCCTCCCTCCCAATCAGGACATCATGGGGAGGAGGTAGATGAGAAGAGTGGAGAGTGGGGGGGATGACTGAAGGAGGGGGGTGATGGGGGGACAGATCAAGAGGAAGGGAGGTCCTGAGTCATGGTGGAGCGTGGTGCCTTTTAATGCCAGAAGCCTTTGAAACCCCATTCTGCACCCCACCTCCTGGGTCTGTGTGGGTGACTGTTTGTGTTTGTCTGTGTTTGTAGCTTAGTTTTTTGTATTTACAAGATTTTCTGCTAGGAGTAAGTACACCATTCTTGCTCACTACATCTGTGAAGGTCTCCTGGACTGGATTTCTGCAAAACATCACCACCAGAAATTTACATTTTCAGTTTAAAATCAACTTTTTGGAAGCTATCCAAAGTAAAACAGAAGTCAAGCAGCTAAATCTGACAAACCCAGTGTCTCTGGGTCCTGCTTGAATCCACATTTCCATCTGACCTGCTATAAAGGGATCTGTATGTGGGCTTTTAAACAACCTCTTTAAATAACAAAGGAAGCATAAGGATGAAAGGATTTCACATCCTGCACTTGTACTTGAGTAAGTGTGCCCCAGACTATCAATGCAATGGGGTAGGGGAGTGCATGCCTGCAAACTCTTGCATAGCCAAAGCCTCTTGTCAAATCCCTGCCTAGCTGTGACCGTGGGTGATGTCTATCATGAACTGTACCAATAGCCCAGGACATCTAAAAATTGCATCTCTGAGTATCTGCAGCCTTCTCTCCAAACTGCCACAATGTCAGGCCTGGGTGGCTCAGATTGATCCTGACATCATCTCCCTAACAGAAACGTGGCTATCACTAAAGATCCCAGACACAGCAATTGCCCTTCCTGGATACAACCTGTTCCAGCAGGACCGTACCTCAAAAAGGGGGGGGAGAGGATGTTTGGTTTACCTCAAGAGTGACATCAAAGGGCAAATACTGCCAATTAGCTTCCACACCATGGAAGCACAGGTTCTAACACTAAAACTTAATATTGGCCAACAAAACAAAGTGCTACTATTATCCACCGTATACCTGCCTCCTGGGAGGCTACTCACTGGCTTCCCACAGCTCATAAGCCACCTCAAACAGAACAAACTAAACTGGGAACATATAATCCTAGGGCGTCAACATTAATTGCAAGCACAGGACTGGCGACAGACTAAAGACCAAATAGCCGGACTGTACCTGACCCAACTGGTCACACAACCCACCAGACAAAACTACCGTACAGGAGCCAGCACCCTCATCGACTGGCTACTCTCCTCCTGTCCTGAACATATTGCAGAGGTAACAGTCCTACTTGACACCATCAGTGACCACTCCCCTGTACTACTTACCTGGACTAAGAAGTTCACCAAGAGTAAGCCTAAGACCACCTGGAACAGATCACTAAGGCCTGGTCAATTAGACTCCTTCAGGCACTACCTAAAAGGTATTAACTGGTCCCCACTGGATAGAGTCAAGGACAGAAACCAAGCACTGGATTACTTCTGCAGTATCTTCACTAAAGCCTGCTACATCTTTGCTCCTTACAAAACAAAGAAAGCCAGAGGAATCCCCAACCTCTGGCTGTCCAGCCCTCTAATTGAATGCATGCGACTCAGAGATCACCTGTGGCATAGAGCCAAAGCCACTGGGAATCTAGCTGACTCCCAAGTGTATAAGGCAGCTAGAAATACCTGCACAAAACTCATACATCTGGTGAAAGTAGCTTACTACAATGACCTCCTAGGAAAGATCTGGGGTAGGGGGAGGGAGTTCTGGGACTCTGTAAAATCTCTCATGGGTAGAGCCCAAGGGCCCCACTGGACCTTATAGTTACCACCTCTGTCACATTGCAAGACCCAGAGGAAATCACTGATACTTTTAATGTTGGATTCATGGATCTCAGCAATGTCTTGCCACCTGAATACCTGAATCACACCCTTGCAGGCCAGCAGCACAACCTTAACACTCCATCACCATGGGATAATGTTACCTCACCGTTCTACTTCAGGCAAATCTCCACAGGTGAGACTGTCAAATATATCAAACAGGTCCTTGGTAAGACCAGGATGGGAAGTAACATGATTGATATGAGGATGGTAGCACTCACATTAAACGAACTTGTGGCACCGCTCACCAAGGTATTCAATGCCTCTCTGAGATCTGGCATCTTCCCTGACAGATGGAAAGAGGTTCTAGTCACACCTGTTTTTAAATCAGAAGACAGAGCTAATCTAGCAAACTTCTGGCCCATCTTGATTTTACCCCCTCTCCAAAGCACTTGAAAGGGTGGTCTCAGAACACTAACTGAGTACCTAGAAAAGTATAGCTTTCTCTGCTTGCAACAACATGGATTCCAACAAAACCACTCCACCATCACCGCGCTAGTAGAGTACACCACTCAGCTTTATGGGGCCCTGGATAAAGGGATGGTGGTGGGGTCTATCTTCATAGACCTCACCAAGGCCTTTGACACAGTCAGTCACCAACTGCTACTGAAATGTCTTCTCTCTACAGGATTGTCAATGGAATATGTGGCCTGGTTCCATAGCTACCTCGCCCATAGATCTCAATGGGTCAGGGTCAGCAATACAATCTCTGAGCCCAGGGAAGTAAACCTAGGGTCCCACAAGGTTCTATCCTTGGTCCTCTCTTATTTAGCCTCTTCATAAATGACATGCCTTCTATCTGTCCTGCACACTCTGTACTCTATGCAGATGATGCTGTTATCTCCAGCCCAGGGAAAGACCTGAGATCAATTAGCTCTGAACTTCAGCTCAATTTTCGTGCATTGGAATCTTGGTTCACCCGAAATAAACTGCTACTCAACTGCCAAAAGACAAGCAGCATGCTCTTCAGTACCCCAGAGAGCAAGATTCAAGGGTCCTCACTGCATATACTTAGTAGCAAAGCAGAAGTACTAGACCAAGTCAACATATTCAAGTACTTAGGGATTCACCTTGATGACACCCTCACCTTCACTGCTCATGCTGAGCAACTGGTAAAGTCCACCAACATGAAGCTTGACATCCTGTACAGACACCGCACCTCAATGACACCAGCTGCCCTGAAACTTGTTACGTGCAGTTCAGTTCTCTCATCTGTGGATTATGGCCTTGTTATATACAGGGCAGGCACAGACACAGCGCTTAAAAGGGTCAAAATCATCCTCAACAAGGCCTGCTGCCTGGTCCTGGGAGTACACAAAATGACTCACTCTTGTGACCTATACAAGTAAACTGGCTGGCTCCCACTCTGCCACAGACTCCAATACCAGGCCTGCCTCCTTGCAAAAAAGTCCCTGATGGGGTCCATGCCTAGTGCTACTTCAGCCCTCTTTGAGCCTGCACAACCATCTAAATGCACAAGGAGTGCCTCCAGGGCTGTCCTAACTGTTCCCTTCAAACAAATCACCCTTGGCCAAAGATCCCTCTCCTACTGTGGGCCTAAATGGTTCAATGATCTGCCTGCAGTCCTTGCTGACTCTCCCGGACATGGCCACTTTAAATATGGGCTTCGATCTCGTCTTGCCAGCAAACCTGACTGCCAGTGTTTCTGTTAACCCATGTCCTCTGACAGCGGTTCTCACACCCATCAAACACTAGCCTCTCTGACTCCCACCCTCCTGTTCCAAAACTGCCTGATCCCCCCTACCTCCCACCACCTACTACCTCCCCTGACAAAGCCTCACCTTGGCTGCTAAACTGCATTTCTGCAGACTGGGAGCACTCCGTCTGAACTGTAACATGATTGTTAAACACTGTACTGCACTTAATTAGTGCTGCATTAATATGTTTCTCTGCAAGTGGGGTCCTGTTTCTCCTTACTTCTTGTAACCTGCTTAATGTTGTAACTGCACACTAATACCACTTGTTAGTTGATGTCTGTCTGTTCTGCAGTGTTTCAACACCTGTAAATGTCTTGTATTCCTTGTTGACTTGGAGCCTTGGTAAACGAGCCTCTAGCTCAAAGGTATTAATCCGAATTTGAAATAAATAAATAAATAAATAAATAAATAAAACAAGATGGCAGACTTGCAGTCACTGATGGCAGAGTGAGAGGTGGATATAGCAGCCATCACACAGACATGGGCCACAATAAACCACGACTGGGACCTCATAGTTCCTGGGTATAAACTATGTAAGAAGGATGGGGGACAGGAAGGAGGAAGTTGCACTGTATGTGAAGGAAGGGATAACTTGTACCAGAGAGGAAGCAGTAGAGGGTAAGACTAAAGCACTGTGAGTACAGGTACAATCCACTTGGGTGAAGAAACTTAGGATGGGGGTGGTCTACAGGCCACCTTCCCAGGAACAGGAAAAGGAATTGGACAGGGTACTAGGGTCTCAAATCACTAAAAGGTATAAACAAGGTCAGCACTGAGGGCATCTTCAGCCTTAGTGGAAACAAGACCACTAGGGGTAACAGCCTAAAGCTGGTGGGGGGAAGGTGCAGAAAGGAGATGAGGAGGCACTTTTTCACCAAGAAGGTGGCAACTAAGAGGATTGAGTTGTCAGTGGAGGTGGTATTCCTAAAAATGGTGGGCAGCTTCAAGAGAGGTTGGGACAGGACGAGGGGGAAGTTGTAGGTAGAAGGGGGAGAGGGGAAGGGGGTATTTAACAGGGCGA
Source organism: Neoceratodus forsteri (assembly GCA_016271365.2). Classification (NCBI taxonomy): domain Eukaryota; kingdom Metazoa; phylum Chordata; order Ceratodontiformes; family Ceratodontidae; genus Neoceratodus; species Neoceratodus forsteri. The sequence continues at coordinate 344,018,130 of CM028132.1, read as the reverse complement.
TATGGGGGGATCCCTCTGTAGATGCAGTGGGAACTAGTATTGTTCAGATAGTGCTTTTGTGGATCCTACCACTATCTGTCAGAGAACGCTGGTATCCTGCTTAGGATCCTACTAGAAATCCTAGCAAAGATAGATGTAGGATCCGGGGTCAGATAGCGATGGATCCTAGTTAGAATCCAGGTATCCTAGGTCAGATAGTTAGGCTCCAGAGTCAGATAGTGATGGATCCTAGGTCAGATAGTTAAGATACAAGCTAGATCTGTTGCTAGGATCCACAACATTTGTAGGAACCATGCACTGGATCCTAGAAGGTAAGATCCATGGTCAGATAGCACTACTATCCTACTATAGTAACTATCTGGCCAAATGGGAGGAAAACCTAATATTCTTCAGGTGAAGCTACCTCTGGCTGGAAGTTGCAACACTGGACTTAGGATTTGCAAGACAGTGAGTTGTGCTCACAACAGAGGGAGGTGAATCTTACAATTTACAATTGTCTTTGGTTTGTAGCAGATTCATTAGGAAAGTTAATATTCTTCAGGTAGAGACTACTTCTAACTGAAAATTGAAATAAGGAACTTAGAATTATCAGAAAAGGCAGTCTTTCAATCAACAGAGTAGGTGGACCTTGCTTTACTTTTGTTACAATTGTTAAGATTTTCAGTGCAGGAAGAGTTTAAACCCCGAAGGACTGAATACTGTTTACTGTGTCTGTCCTTGTGCACAGCTGACTTGTTTTGGGGCTGACTGCTTTCAGAGCACAAGTCACCATGCTGTTTTGGGGCTGGGGAGGTTTACCTGTGTCTGACTTGGATGTCTGGATTTTTCTCTGTTTGATTAGCAGGGTATTTTCTCTGTCAAATTGTCGTGCAGGGCATCTTGCTGACAGGAAGGCACTCATCGCAGTGGTAGGTCAGAGCTTTTAGCTGATTGCTTTGTGAGGGCACAGTTTAGGCCCAAACCCTTCCCACCTCTCACCCCACCCACCCCTGGAAATAGTTCCTTTATACCTGGGGTTCTGACATCATTTCCTCAAGAGGGCAAGGTGCATATCACTGTCATATCCTCTCTAGCACACTGCACTGACAATATAAGCATACACATTGTATAATATATATATTTCTATATAACAAATCAATCACACAGACACACAAAAATCAAAACAAAACAAAACAAACAAAAAAAATAAACAAGAAGGTAGACAGACGTGTGAGGAGTAGTGCAATGTAATGGCTGTGGGGCAGCAGTCTTCCAGGAGTCTTTCTGGAGGCTGAGATGCTGCCCTGTTTGCAGACAACTCTCTGCCCTGAGGGAGGAAGTTGCCCATCTTCAGGCCACACTGGACAGTAGTAAGGGAACCTTCCCCCAGGCCGCACTGGATAGTAGTAAGGGAACCTCCCCCATCCAGGGAACACCAAAGCCACCACCACTATCTCAGAGGTTGCGAATAAAGCACAGCAGTTGGACCACAGTGGGCTCAGGGAGGGTAAGGGTGGTGGAACAGAGGCACATCCAGTCAGTTGTTCCACTCCACAATCCATACACCATTCTGGGGGAGCATAGTTCCCCTATGGATTCACCCGTAGAGGAGACTAAGGAGGTTGCAGACAACTGTCACAAGGGAGGCCCTCAGGAATGAGGCACAGGACACCACAGGGAAAGGAAGTAGCTCCTGGTGGGGGACTCAATTATTAGGGGGATAGAACTGAGGGGAGCAGGAAAAACTGAAGTAAGGTGCCTGCCTGGTGCCACGGCTTGGAAGGACAGGAAGCGCATCCTTAGGATCACGAGAACAGTTGTACGGGAGTCTGAGCTAGACATTATTGTTTACCTAGGGACAAATGACTTGGCTCATCATGAGATTAGAGCAGGGCAGAAGGACTTTGTAGAGTTGGGGAGGGGCCTAAGACAAGTAGCACACACAGTATCCTTCTCAGAGGTGCTGCCTGTCAGTGGCATGGGTGAGTCGAGCGTACTTTGCACCATGCAGTTTAATGAATGGTTGAAAAAATGGTGTGGAGCACAGGGGTTTGGCTTCATTGGGGACTGGGGTTCCACCTTGAGGGACACCAACCTGTACTGGCAGGATGGTCTGCATCTGTCCAGGAAGGGAATATGTCTTTTGGGCAATCGGTTTAAATGCTTCATTGACAAGCTTTTAAACTAGTCAAGGGGGGAGGCACTGATAAGCAGCAGGAAAATCCCAGCCTCCCCCTACAAAACAGGGTACTAAATGAGAAAAAGATCAAGGTAGAAAGGTCAGTGGGGGATGCTGCTACAGAATGTAAAGCCATCAAAAAAAGGAGAGCAATAAGTACCAATGCCTGTAGTCTGGGTAACAAGCTTCCTGAATTAGTGGCCTTGATGGAGGAGGAACATCTGGATATCATGGCAGTCACAGAAACATGGTACACACAGAACCATGACTGGGATGTAAACATACCAGGATACACTATCTACAGGAGGGATAGGGAGGGTAAAGAGGAGGAGGAGTAGCTCTCTACATAAGGGAAGGAATCAAAGTAACAGAACAAAAGGGTAAACAGGGAGAAGAAGAAGCCCTGTGGGTCAATTTGGAGACAGGCAATGGCACCACAATCTGCACAGGGGTTGTATACAGACCCCCCCCCTCAGGGGGAGGAAATGGACAAGGAAATGATAGAAAGTATACTTAGAATGGCAGAAAAAGGGGAGATATTGCTGATGGGTGATCTGCATATGCCAGATGTTAATTGGAGTGCAGTTGCAGCAGCCACTTCTTAGAGTGGGGTTATTCTAGATGCCCTACAGGGGGCATGCCTTAGACAACTAGTATTGGAACCCACTTGAGAGGGAACAATCTTAGTCCTGGTTCTCTCAAATGGAGATGGAGAGAGGATCACAGATGTAGAAGTGGGTAGCCATCTGGGAATTAGCGACCATCAAACAGTATGGTTCACAATAAACACAGCAATAGAGTCAAATCATACAAAGGCAAAAGTACTGGACTTCAGGAGGGCTGACTTTTCCAAAATGGGTGAGTGCCTAAGGAATGCACTAACAAATGGACAGGAAGGAAGGGTGGAAGAACAATGGGGAATAATAAAAACTGCCATCACAGAGGTAACAAGCCTTTGTGTGAAGCAAATACACAAAACAAAACGATGTAAGAAATCACTATAATTCTCAAAGGAGGTGGCAGTGAAGGTTCAAGAGAAAAGGAAAGCATTCAGGAAGTACAAGGAATCACAGAAGGAGCAGGACAGAGAATTGTATCAGTTAAAGCAAAAGGAAGCTGGGAAGGCAGTCAGAACAGCAAAGGCCCGAACCGAGGAAAAGATAGCCAACTCAGTTAAGAAGGGGGATAAAACCTTTTTTAGGTACATCAGGGAGCAAAGGAAGACCAAGGGAGGGATAGTGAGGCTTAATAAAGGGGAGGGGTGGGCAGAGGGTGACTGTGAAAAGGCAGAGATACTAAACAAATATTTTTGCTCAGTATTTACAAATGAAGAGGGAGATACCTAAACAAACAGTAGAAACACTCTGGATACAGAAGTTGATAGCAGCCATTTACAGAAGAAAGGGTTCTGAAAGAACTCTTAAAACTGAAGGTGGACAAAGCAATGGGGCCTGATGGGATTCATCCCAGAATTCTAAAAGAACTAAGGGTAGAACTAGTGACACCACTGACTACCTTCTTTAACAAATCATGGGAGGATGGGGTGGTACCTGAGGGCTGGAGGAAGGCAGAAGTGATTCCCTTTCACAAAAGTGGGAGCAGGGCAGAAGCAGGAAACTACAGACCTGTTAGTTTAACCTCAGTGATAGGGAAAATGATGGAATCACTTCTGAAGGAAAGAATTGTCGAGTACCTAGAGGCCAGAGGGGCACAGGACCCAAGGCAGCATGGATTCACAGCGGGAAGGTCATGCTAGACGAATCTAATAGATTTCTTTGACTGGGTGACCAAAGTAGTAGATCAGGGAGGGGCTGTGGACATGGTCTACCTAGACTTTAGCAAGGCATTTGACACAGTCCCACACAAAAGATTAATATACAAGTTAGCCAGCCTGGAAGTGGGTCCCAAGATGATAGCCTGGGTAAAGTGGCTGGAGAATAGGACACAGAGGTAATAGTAAATGGAGTCCACTCTGATGAAAGGGGTTACTAGTGGGGTACCGCAGGGTTCAGTATTAGGACGGTCCTCTTCAGTCTCTTATGCTGACATTTCAGAGGGACTGGAAGGAAAAGTATGTCTCTTTGCAGATGACACAAAGATCTGCAACAGAGTTGATGCACAAGGTGGGGTGGAAAGGATGAGAAGGGACTTGGCAAGGTTAGAGGAATGGTCAAATGTATGGCAGCTTAGATTCAATGCTAAGAAGTGCAAGGTAATGCACCTGGGAAACAAAAACCCAGGGGAAGAGTACACAATGGGGGGTGAGATACTAACAACAACAAAAATGGAAAGGGACCTGGGGGTAGTCATATCAGATGACTTAAAGGTGGGCAAACAATGTGAGAGGGCAGTAAGGAGGGTTGAGGGGATACTGGGATGCATAGGGAGAGACATCACCAGTAGAAAACAGGAAGCTGTTATCCCTCTGTACAGACAGCTGGTGAGACCCCATCTGGAGTACTGCATGCAGTTCTGGAGAACCAATCTCCACAAGGACATAGACAGGATGGAAGCTGTCCAGAGGAGGGCAACTAAAATGGTGCAGGGTCTGCACCGGAAGACATATGAAGAAAGACTAAAGGAGCTTAATATGCATAGCCTTGAGGAAAGGAGGGAGAGGGGAGACATGATAGAAACTTTCAAGTACCTCAAGGGAATCAACAAAGTCCAAGAGGGTAGCATCTGTCAAAAAAGAGGTGTGCAAGAACAAGGGGGCACAATTTGAAGATGGGGGTGGCTCAGAGGTAATGTAAGGAAGTATTTTTCACAGAGAGGGTTGTGGATGCATGGAACGGCCTTCCGGAGGAGGTCATGGAGTTAAAAACAGTGGTTGAATTCAAGCATGCATGGGACAGTCATAAGGCTATTCTAGGGGTTGGGGGTAGAAAGAAGTAGGTTGCTGGTTAACTAGGATCTGCAGCTTATCCATTAGGTAGGGAAATGGGCAGACTGGGTGGGCCAAGCGGTCCTTATCTGCCATCAAATTCTATGTTTCTATCTGTTGGTATCCTAATTTCTAGAATACTATCTGAGCAACACTAGTGGGAACTACACATTCAAGCAGATTAAATAGACCATAAGGCCTTTATCTACTGGCACATTCATATGTTCATATGTTCTTATGTAAAATGCACTGGTGAGGACTCTTTTGAAGAAGCCATTGCTGGACCTGGACAACCTGGTGAATTACCGAGCCATCTGTTATCTACCCTTTTTTAGCTAAGATTTTTAAGAAGGTGGCTGTGCTGCAGCTCAAGACACACCTCATAGCTTATGACATCTATTAGCCTCTCCAGTTTGGATTTAGATCAAAGTATAGCACTCAGAAGGCATTGATCAGGGTGCAGAATGCCCTTCTAAGGGCAAGGGATAGAGGATATTCTCATTCAAGGGATGGAGGAGATCCTCATTCAAGGGATGGAGGAGATCCTCATTCAAGGGATGGGGAGATTCTCATTTGAGGGAGAAGATTCTCATTCAAGGAATGAATGAGATTCTCATTCAAGGGATGGAGGAGATTCTCATTCAAAGGATGGAGGAGATCCTCATTCAAGGGATGGGGAGATCCTCAATCAAGAGATGGGGAGGTTCTCATTCAAGGGAGGGAGGAGATTCTCATTCAAGGGATGGAGAAAAGTCTCATTCAAGGGATAGAGGAGATTCTCATTCAAGAGATGGAGGAGGTCCTCATTCAAGGGATGGAGGAGGTCCTCATTCAAGGGAGGGAGGGAGGAGATTCTCATTCAAGGTATGGAGAAAAGTCTCATTCAAGGGATAGAGGAGATTCTCATTCAAGGGATGGAGGAAGTCCTCATTCAAGGGATGGGGAGATTCTCATTCAAGGGATGGAGGAGATCCTCATTCAAGGGATGGAGGAGATCCTCATTCAAGGGATGGGGGAGATTCTCATTCAAGGGATGGAGGAGATTTTTTGTATTTATTTTTATTTTTATTTATTTTGATTGGATTAATACCTCTGAGTCAAAAACTCATTTTCAAAGGTTCCAAGTCAGGGACAAACAGAGCAATACAATACAATAAAGATAGCAGTGAAAAACATGATAGGCATCATGAAATCATTAAAATGTCACAAGAGGTTCAAGACTTGCTAGTTTCAGGTACATCTTAACAATAGAATAAATTACATTACATCAAATTGTTGCAGTTTAGGGATACACAGGGAAGAGTGAAAAATGTCAGTGATACGGCCGTGTTAAGTTAGGGGATGATAGGGGAGGGGGCTAGCAACCAGGTTGGCGTTGTCAAAGTAACTAGAGGTGGTGTGGGTTGGGAGTAAAAGGGAAAGGTGGTGTAGGAGGGTGGTAAGTCGAAAGAGGGGGGAAGTGGGGAGGCAGTATGGCACAGTGGGTTAAGGCTCTGAGCTGCAAATCTGGAGACCTGGGTTTGAATCCCACAGCCCCCTAGGTGCATACTGTGTGACCCTGAGCAAGTCACTTAACTTCCTTGTGCTCCCAGGTTGCACCTGCAAACAAGCTTTCAGCTTAGTGTGTCTCACCTGGTAAAATAATTGGTTAAAAAAAAAAAAGAAGAGGTGAAAGGCGGGGGATAAGGCAGGAGGAATATGTTGAATTAATTATTTGCACAGTTACAGGTGGTTACATTCTTAAGGTGGGACCGTAGCCCTCTTTTGAACAGACTCAGCTTTGTGTTTCCTGTCAGCGTGTCGGGCAGCTCATTAAACCATTTGGGGCCCTTAAAAGTAATGGATTTTTGGGCCAGTGATGTGCACTTGAAAGGGACTTGTAGTCCTCCTTTTGTCACTTTTCTTGTTTGTTTAGTATGCACAGCCTTCTTGAGCAGACTGCTTATGGAATCTGGCATGAGGCCTAGTTGCACTTTTTTATGATTAGGCATGTTTGGTATTGGGCTGTTAGATACAGTGGGAGCCGGCCAGTCTCAAAGTAGAGTGCACAGGTGCGGGTCCATCGATCTGCCCTAAGTGCCAGACGACAAGCCCTGTTCACGAGTTTTTGTATCCTGTTTAGGGCAGTGTCTGATCCTGCGATGTATATAGGTAAGCCATAATCAATGGATGATAATACTGTGCTGCCTGTGGCTAATTTGAGGGCCGCAGGTGTCATCGAGTGCTTGTTTCTGTGGAGGATGCCCAGTTTCATTTTGGTGGTTTTGACAACTTGATCAATGTGATGGGAGAAATTGAGTGTGTCATCAAGGTAAACACCCAGATATTTAAACGAGGAGACTTGTTCAAGTGTGTCACCCTTTAGGTTCAGAATTTGAAGGGGGCAGGAATTCCTTTTGTTCTGTGGGACTGAGAATAGCATGCTTTTGTTTTTTTTATGGTTTAGTAGCAGTTTATGTTGACAGAACCAGGTTTCAAGTTTGTGGAAACTATCGAGTAGGCCTTCCTCGATGGTCAAGTGGTCCCTACCTGGGAGGAATATAATGGCATCATCTGCATATAATACGATGCTAGCCAGGCAGGCTTTAGGGAGGCTGTTAATGAACAGGCTGAAAAGGAGAGGTCCATGTATAGACCCTTGCGGTTCTCCAAGGGCCATTACCTTAGGGTCAGAGAGTGAGTAGCCGATTCTAATGCATCGAGTTCTTTGCACCCAATAGCTACGAAACCAGGTGACTGTATCAGGGGCCAGTCTCATGGAGAGAAGTGTGTTTAGTAATAGCTGGTGATTAACTGAGTCAAACGCTTGCGTAAGGTCAATGAAAACTGACCCTACCACCATCCCTTGGTCAAGGGTATTGTAGAGCTGAGTGGTGTAATCCATGAGTGTGGTGATGGTAGAGTGTTTTTTTCGGAAACCATGCTGATTGCTGCAGAGTAATTGGTGATTGCCGAGGAAGTCAGTAAGTTGTTCAGAGACTATTCTCTCTAGAGCTTTGGAAAGTGGTGGGAGGATGGATATTGGCCTATAGTTGGCAGTAAGTGTTTTATCCCCGGATTTGAAAACTGGTGTAACCAGGGCAGATTTCCAGGCATCTGGGAACACACCTGATCTTATGTAGGCATTAAAAACCCTTGGAGATTGGGGCTGCTAGTACATCAAGCGTTATGGAAACCAACTTCATATCTACCAGATCACTCCTCATTCTGGTCTTTCTGAGGACCCTCTTTACTTACTTGATGGTTTCAGAGATTGAGACTTGCCTAAAATAGAAGAGCAGCAGCCCTTCCCTCTCTGATGAGGGTATGGAGTTTCCGTGAGGTTGGTTATTCATTGGGTTTAGGAACTCACTGGGAAGCACCCCTGATAGATCAGTGAACACTGTATTGAACTTGTTGGCAATCAGTAGGGGTTCCTGGAGAGACCCATAGCCAGTGGTGAGTAGGTCCGGTAATGCCCTAGAGGTTCTTCCAGTAAGGGATTTTAGTGTGTTCCAAAACCCTTTAGAGGACCCCCAGTTTTTGTTGAGGAGGTCCTTGAAATAGCTTCCTTTCGCCGAGCAAATGAGCCTAGTACAGGAGTTCCTTGCAGCTTTGTATGCGGATACATCGTGCAGCTTTCCTGAGTCCTTAGCTTTGTGCCACAGGTTGTCTCTATTATGGATGTGATCTAGGAGTGAGGTATTAAGCCAGGGGGTGTGGGTTCCTTTGACTTTTTTGGTTTTTATGGGGGCAAAAATATTGCACACCCGAGTAAACGAATTTTGGAAGAACTCAAAGGCGATGTTACCATCAGTTACAAGTCAAGTGGTGACCAGTCGATCAGGAATAAGTGGAGTTTGAAATCATATAGTAGTCCAGGTCTCAGCACCTGATCTGTAGTGACCTTCAGCGGGCACTTCATGAACTTGTTTGCCCAAGTGCACATGACTGGTGAGTGGTCGCTGAGGCTATCAGGCAAAACCTTAACATTTGATAAGTGATCCAGGTTGGAGCAGAGTAGCCAGTCAATGAGTGTACTGGTGCCTGTTTTGTAGTTATGCCTAGTGGGAAGGGTAACCATCTGCGTGAGATATAAGCTAGCTATTAGGTCCCTGGCTTCATTTTCCTTGTTAGAGTGCCACTTAATATTGAAATCCCCAACAATTACCTGCTCCCACTCTTTTCCCAAATGCTGCAGATTCTCCTCAAAGAACTTGAGCCCAGCAGCCTACTTCCTTGGGGGTATGTAGACTGTTGTTAGAAGCAGTACTTTGTTTTGTTGACCATTGGTAAGTTTGAGGTGGAGGATTTGTGCCTCACTAGTGTGTAGGCTGCAGTCCATCATCTGCACTTTAATGTTGTTTTGGACATAGACTAGGCAGCCGCCACCCCGTTTGGTGAGCCTGTCTTGGTGGAAAGAGTTGAAGCCTTCCAGTGTTAAGGATGCATCTGTGATTTTGGGTGATAGCCAGGTCTCCGTGAAGGCAATGATGTCCGGTTTTAGCTGTACCACCCATGCTTGGATCTGGGGGAACTTAGGTAGGAGGCTGTTTATATTGAGTGATAATATTCTCAGCTCTCCTTTTAACAAGAGCTGCATGGGGGTGGTTCCAGCAATAGGATGCACACTTCCCTGCCGTAGATTGTGTGGAGGTGGCCCCGGGTTAGTGTGTACATTCTCAGATAGCAGCAGGAGGAACAGTATGAGCTTGCGACTTTGGCATGCCCATGGTTTACTACTAGCAGCAGGATGCCTGGACCCTTGTTGTACTAGAGTAATAGAGCTAATGTAGCCTGATCGGCCACACAGTATGGCTGCTATAGGGTAGGAGTAGGTTTTTGCCTCCAGTAGCGTTGATAGAGCTTGAGGGTGGTTAAGCTGTCCCACACAACCTGTGGTCATTCCTATAAATAGGGATAGTTTCTGCTCCTGTGTTGCTAATGCTGAGGGAGGTTTCTTTTCAGATCCTACAGTGGTGAAACTTATGCCCACTAATGGGACTGGTAACAGCAGGAGGGGTAAGAACCCTCTCATTGTGTGCATTGGACCTGACATGCTGGAGCAATTAGTGGCTAAAGGGGGAAATATGTTATCCCTGTAGGTTAATTCTCATTCAAGGGATGGAGGAGATGCTCATTCAAGGGATGGAGGAGATTCTCATTCAAGGGATGGAGGAGGTTCTCATTCAAGGAATGGAGGAGATTCTCATTCAAGGGATGGAGGAGGTTCTCATTCAAGGAATGGACGAGATTCTCATTCAAGGGATGGAGGAGGTTCTCATTCAAGGGATGGAGGAGATTCTCATTCAAGAAATGGATGAGATTCTCATTCAAGGGATGGAGGAGGTTCTCATTCAAGGGAGGGAGGAGATTCTCATTCAAGGAATGGACACGATTCTCATTCAAGGGCTGGAGGAGATTCTCATTCTCCTTGCTGTCTCCTCAGCTTTTGATGGAAGAGATTCTCATTCTCCTTGCTGCCTCCTCAGTTTTTGACACTGTAGACCATAGGCTGTTGTTGGATCAGCTGAGGGAACATATAGGTCTTACCAACAAAGTCATCTGCTGGTTTAAGACCTATGTCAGGGACAGAACACAGAGGGTCATGTTTGGGAATTTCTCTTCATGCGCAATGTCGCTGCCTTGTGGTACTCCCCAGGGTTTGGTCCTTTCACTCATGCTGTTTGCAGTGTATATGCTGCTCCTTGGAAGGATCATTAGACAGTATGAGCTAGGATTTCACTGCTATGCAGATGACACCAGCTGTACATCTCTTTTGCACCCAGGATGCTAGGAGCAGTGGATGTACTCAATAAGCATTTGACTGAGATCCAGGACTGGATATCATTGAGGTGGTTAAGACTCAACACTGACAAGATTGAAGTACTAGCAGTTGATCTGGATTGTAGATGGAGAGTGGCATTTGCTGAGAAGTGAATGGGACTCTGCCTTGACTTGTCGAAGCATTTGGCTGCTACAAAGTTGAAAAATCTGGGGGTCATTCTGAATGAAGGCCTGACACTTGAGGCTCAGGTGTCGACTGTAGTCTGGAGTGGCTTTTATCAGCTAAGGAACATCAGCCGGATTAGATCCCTTATTCCTCCTTTGGGACCTGGTGATGCTAGTACATGCATTTGTGATGTCTTAGCTTGCTCTTACGAAAATGGAATATATTGCAATATATTGAAAAATATGCATTAATGTATGTCAATACTTCAAGAAATACATTGTCCCAATCTAATATATTATATAATAGATTATGAAATATATTTTTAAATCTACTGACATAATATATTTCTAACCCATAGTACTCAAAAATATATGTCACTATATTGAGAAATACATTGACTCAATGAAATATAATACACAGCATATTTCAGCATATACTGAAACCATGTATTCTGTCTCATGCATTGCTTGAAAGCATGTCAATCTACTTAGTAATACATTGTCTGAAATACGTCTGTTTCAAAATATATACTGTATTCTTTGTATGTTGCGTATATTTTTGTTACTTATATTTTTATATATGTTACATATATTTATATATGTTACATATATTTTCATATGTTACATACATTTTTATATATGTTACAAGTATTTTTGTAAATGCTTAGTTTCGTCCCATGTGTGCATTTGCATAATTAATTTGCATATTTCAAAAACATAGTTCTGCAGCCAAAATCATGATAGTTTCTAGTTTTACAAGACCACACTTGGGAGACTTCAGTACCTGGATATGTACTGTTCAGAAGAGACTGAGGTGTAAAAAAGGGGTGGAGTGGCCCTGTATGTCAATGAAAATATCAAAGCTACAGAAATTCAGAATACACATAAGGAGCCAGAAGAACTGTGGGTCACCTTGGAAACAGGAAATGGGACAGCCATACAAACTGGGGTTGTCTAAAGGCCCCCAGATCAGGAGGAGGACATAGACACATTACTGTCAGAAGATATACAAAACATGACAGCTAAAGGGGAGGTTCTGATAATGGGAGACTTCAACATGCCAGATACAGATTGGTCAATTCCAGCAGGAACATCTGCCAGAACTTAACACATGGTGGATTCCCTGCAAGGGAAGGGCCTCAAACAACTGGTACAACAACCCACAAGAGACAGGGCTATCCTAGATCTAGTACCAACTAACAGGGAAAGGATCACAGATCTCTAGGTAGAAGGTCACCCGGGGGCCAGCAACCATCCCATGGTATGGTTCAATTTGGTCACTAGAACTAAATCATCCCATTCCAAGGCAAAAATATGGGACTTCAGAGGAGCTGACTTTGATAAGATGGCCAACAGAGTTAAGCTAGCTCTGACAAAAAGAAATACAGGTGAGGGGGTACAGGCAAAGTGGGCAAGCATTAAGGATGCAATACTCGAAGCAACATCCCATCATGTTAGAGAGAAAAGGAAGTGCAAAAGAAGAAGGAAGCCATTTGGTTCTCAAAAACAGTAGCAGAAAAGGTCAGAGCCAAAAGGCTGGCCTTCAGGAAATATAAGGGAATGCAGCGGGATGAAGATAGGGAGGCATACCAAACTTCTCTAAGGGAAGCAGGGAAGGCAGTAAGGCAGGCAAAGGCACAAACTGAGGAAACACTAGCACAAACAGTAAAAGAAGGTGACAAGACTTTCTAAAGATACATTAGTGAAAGGAGAAAGTCCAGAGGTGGTATTGCTAAGATCAAAGGAGATAAGGGGGCATGTGAGGAGGAGGACCATGTAAAAGCATCTATCCTAAATAGATACTTCTGCTCAGTATTTACTGAAGAGAAGGTAGGGTAGGGCCCACAGCTCAGCACCATGGACACAGGAGGAAGGTAGGTGTGCACTAGTCCCTTCACAAAAGAAAGGGTCCTACAAGAGCTCGATAAGCTCAGGGTGGACAAGATAATGGGATCTGATGACATACATCCCAGGGTACTAAAGGAGCTAAGGGTGGAACTAGCAGAGCCATTATCAGAAGTGTTTAGTGAGTCTGAGCACAGGAGAGATCCCAGAAGACTGGAGAAGGGCTCATGTTGATCCCGCCCCACAAAAGTGGTAGCAGGGAGGAGGTGGGGAACTACAGACCAGTAAGTCTTACCTCAGCAGTGGGCAAGATTATGGAGGCACTCCTTAAGGAAAGGATAGTGCAACACCTGGAATCCATAGAAGCACAGGATCCAAGACAGCATGGGTTTACAAAAGGAAGGTCCTGTCAAACTAATCTCATAGATTTCTTTGACTGGGTAACCAGAGTGTTGACCAAGGGGGAGCAGTTGATGTTGTCTACCTTGACTTCAGCAAAGCTTTCGATACTGTTCCACATAGAAGATTGATTAATAAGCTGGGTAGGCTCAGGGTGGGTCAGAAGTTGGTCAACTGGGTGGCAAACTGGTTGACAGGCAGAAAGCAGAGAGTGGTGGTAAACGGTATACAGTCAGTAGAGATGCAAGTCACAAGTGGGGTACCTCAGGGATCAGTCCTGGGGCCAGTCCTCTTGAATATCTTCATCAGTGACATTGCAGATGGACTGGAGGGTAAGGTTTGTCTGTTTGCAGATGACACGAAGATCTGCAACAGAGTAGATGATCCAGATTGTGTGGGCAGAATGAGAAGAGATCTGGATAAACTGGCAAAATGGTTGCAAGAGTGGCAGCTGGGGTTTAATGCAAGGAAATGCAAGATCATGCACATAGGGAAGAGAAACCCTGAAGCCACCTATGGGCTGTGAGGGGAGTTGCTGGCAGTCACAAGGGAAGAAAGAGACTTGGGCATCATCATCACCGATGACCTGAAATCATCAAAGCAGACCACTAAGGCAGTAGGTAAGGCTAGGGGGATGTTGGGGTGTATTAGTAGGGGTATCACATGTAGGAAGGGGGAGATAATAATCCCTCTTTACAAGACACTGGTTAGGCCCCATCTGGAGTACTGTGTACAGTACTGGAGGCCACAGTTTCACAAGGACATTAACCAAATTGAGGCAGTCCAGAGAAGGGCAACCAAAATGGTGCAGGGACTGCATTAGAAAACATATGAGGACAGATTAACGGAGCTCAATATGTATACCCTAGAGCAAAGGAGGGACAGAGGTGATATGATCGAAACATTCAAACACCTTAAGGGCATTAACAAGGTGAAAGAGTCTAACATGTTTCAATATAAGAAAAATAGCAGGACAAGAGGACACAGCATGAGATTAGAGGGAGGACGATTAAGGGGTAATGTGAGGAAGTTCTTTTTCACAGAAAGGGTGGTGGATGCATGGAATGGTCTACCTCAGGAAGTGGTGGATATGAATACAGTGCAGGGCTTCAAACAGGCATGGGATAGGCATAAGAGAGCAATACAGATGAGTATGACTAGATAGGCCATTGACAGAGCAAAGGCCGATGGCACATTTATAAGATAGAAAAAGAAATGGGCAGACTGGATGGGCCTTGCGGTCCTTATCTGCCGTCAGCTTCTATGTTTCTATGAATTTACAACATTAGCTTACAGACTGAAAAGAAAGGTACAAGTTATAAAGCAGATACATATAGGATCTCACTCTGACCTAAAAGTGAAACAAAATGGGGTGGTATAAATACCAATCTGAGTCTTTAATAGGCATGAGCTGGTGAGATAAATTAAATGTGTTAAGTATAAATGTATAAAATGTACGTGTGAGTTAAAGTTGCACTCTAAAACAACAATTCAATGTAAATATTTCCATGATTGATAACAAGATGAACTCCAGTTGTACAGATAAAGGTACGTGTAAATAAATAAATGATTTCCTTTGTTTTTGTCTGGGTAACTTAATAGTTATCATTAATATCTATTATATATATTTGTAAATACAGGAAACAACATTTGAAATATAAAAAAAATACATTTATACATATATTGGCAATATACAATAACATATTTACCATCCTTATTTCAATATATTTCGAATTTAAGCAATATATTTTGCAATATACATAATATACTAAAGTGGCAATAACATATATATTTACAGTACATTGCAATATACAGTATTTGAACATTTTAAAATATATTGAAATATATTGGTTTTCCAATACAATATATTATAAAACAGGTAGATTGGAATATATTTCACTATATATAAATAAATTGTTAATAATATATTTTAAAATACATTTCATTTTTGTAAGGGTGACTACTGCAGTGCACTATAATGGGTCAGTGGAGGTATGTTATGTGCCAGCAGCTGGTGCAGAATGCAGCAGTAAGATTACTGACCAGCCGTTCAAGGATATGTCATGTGTCTCTGGTGCTGCGTGAACTACACTGGTTACCGGTTAAGTGGTGTATCTTCTTTAAAGTTGGGTTACTAACTTACAAGGCCCTACATGGACTGGGTCCTGGTTACCTCATAGACCTTCTGCATCCTCAAGCACCCTCGTGCTCTCTCTGCTCCTCTGAGGTGGGCACTTTGAACTGTATCGAGGGAAAGGCTTAAAACATTGGGAGGCTGGGCCTTTGAGGTGGCTGGCCCAGTGTTGTGGAACTCCCTCCTGAGAGCCATTAGAGAGGCCCCTTCAGTAGAGGCTTCAAGAGGGGTCTTAAAACGCATCTCTTCCTTTAGGCATTTGGGCGCTAAGGGTTCCCTTTACTGATTACCATTCCATCTGTGTTTTATCTATTTTTTTATTCAGCATTTTATATTTATGCATTTATGTACTTATGTTTGATTGTCTATTCTTTCCCTTATTGTAAGGTGCCCTGATCCTCCAAGGAAGGGTGCTAGTATATATAAACCTTTTCTTATTTACTTTCTTACTTACTTAGTATGCGTAGAGTGATTTATGGTAACTGGGGAATGGTATGTGAACTGAATTATAAAGCTAGTAGCCCTGCTATAAAGAGCGCTCACCCATCAATAAGAAAGTGGCCCTTAATGTATCTCCTAAGCTGCTATACCTCCCCAGGGACATATTGAGCTAATACATTTTGTATCCATCCTGTAGTTTTCCTGAGGGCACAGCACATCTGGGTTTCCCCATGAAAGGAGCCACCTTAATATAGAGGCACTGCATGCTATTCGCCTCAGAACCCAGCATATTATTTACACCAAGAACCAAGGCCAGCCTCCTTGGTGTAAAGGGATACGTCCCCCGAGCTCCCTCTTATAGCACCATGGCCAGACAGTTAATTCTGTTACCTTGTTTAGCTGGAACTGTTGCTGGGATTCATGTGGCTTGCACCTTTGTATACCCAAATATTTAACACCCATGGGGGACAGTGAATTTGGTTAGGGGAGTAAAGCTTGCACAATACGACACAGAGATGCTCAACAAAATTATTGACAATAACAATGTTGCTATGTGTGACTGGCTTTTGCTGCACAGATATGCTTTACCAGATCTTTTGACACTTGGAGCTGGGGCTTGGGCTGCATGAGAAATGTAACGCGTGCTTATAGAAACTGCAGTAGAGGAAAGTGCTCACTTCATGTGGACACTTGGTGCTGGCAAGAATTTTGATTGTTTCTTCTCTCCACAGTCAGGCACTGGTGGTGAAACACTCTGTATCCTCATAGGAGGGTGTCTGAGTATTAGGATACATGGCAGGCTCATGGAAGTATGCACCTGCCTAACTATGGAATCCTCAACTAATTGCCAAGAACTGGATTAAAAAAAATTGAGAATCCTTTGGTACTGCCTGATGCAAATCCAAATGACTTGCTATTTCAGGGTTGTTCCTCAGACAGTGCAGAATCCTGCAGAGTGGTAGAACCCCTGAGAGCCCTTGCACTGTCAGCATCCACCCTTAGTTGCCATCCCAGGAGAGATGCCATAGTGAGTGTCGGAGAAGGATTATAGAGCACAGAAAACAACTGATCATATGTACTTCAGGAGTTTTGCGACCACTGCTATACTGCAGAATTTGGGACCAGAGTGAGGGACATTGCCAATGTGTCTTCTTTCCAAGTGACTTGATTGGTATTTGTGTGCCTGCGGTGTCACTATCCGTGAATGAGAGAGATGCACTTTATTGCCTCAGTACTAGGAGTTATGTTTGAATGAAGGGACTCACAGAGGTTAGTGGAAGAATTTGTTGGAGGATGTACTGGGGTTCCATTGGCTGGACATAGTAGTGGCACAGTTGACAGAACTTAGATGCCCTTATGCCCTGACCTTCCACCCACTTTCATGTGCCTGGGGCTATGGTGGAAGTAGTAATAGGGGATGAAGAAGATGAGAATCCAGGCCCATCTGGTGTTGGTGTTTCATGTTTGGTGGGTTTACTTTGCCAGCACCCCCTACCCCATGGGACAAGTAGTGTTAAAGTATGTGCAGCATTGTGCCAGAATTCAGTGCACGAGGAGGAGGAAGTTAAAGAGAGTGATACACCCTAGCATCACCAAAGTGAACATTGTTTTTTTCAAATGAAGATTCATCATCCTAGAATGTGAAGAGCAACATATTATCAGTGTCCCAACAGTAGGAACAGCGAAATACTATCAGTGCTCCAGAAGAGGAGCAGCAGAACATCACTGGTGCTGCGA
This sequence comes from Neoceratodus forsteri, assembly GCA_016271365.2. Lineage (NCBI taxonomy): Eukaryota > Metazoa > Chordata > Ceratodontiformes > Ceratodontidae > Neoceratodus > Neoceratodus forsteri. Next base: position 344,000,601 of record CM028132.1, on the reverse strand, counting down.
CAGTCAGGGAACTGGAGGAACAGGAGTCCCTTTCACAGCAGGGTGGCACTGTATTAAGTTCATAAGAGTTTTAAATGAGGGCAGTACATATAATTTTCTTACTTCAAAATGGCTTTATTGATTTTGACGTAACTGAGTAACTATGTCTTCAATGCTTTTGCAAGGTTGTCCTGATTATTAAATTACTTTACGTCTTCCCATCATTATGAACATAACAAGAGTTATAATGTGTTTGATTATAGGCTCCCATTGAGCTTAAGCAATAGAGGTTAACCATCCTGGATTAAGCTTGAGGCAGAATGGGGTGAGAGCAGTCTGATGAAACTCTGATCCTGGAATTCTAGGTGCCAGCTAAAATGGGGGCTGTTTTTTCACCATAACCAAGTTTTACACTTTTCACGACTTTAGCAACAAGAACACACTAATGGAAGCTATTATTGCCTTGAATACTATAGCGTTCTCTACAGCTGTCTACCCCATTGCTAGATCCAGTGCCTGAAGCTTGTGCCAAATGCTGCAGGTCATTTCTTGATCTGTGATATCACTTGTGCACGCTGCATCTTATATGTAGTGCTATGAGTTTTACTAGGAGAACAACCATTTTATGTTGTCAAATAATATTCTGTGTGCTTGTTGTTGTTATGAGTGTTATTTTGTGCAGGTTAGGAAGATTAATGTGACGTTTTAGTGTCCATGAGTCAGCTGTGGTGTGGTCTGCATACTGTACTGCCATGGTCAGTAGAATGAGCCAATTCCTATTTAGCTTATTCCCCCCAACAAGGATTTTCATACCCATGATGGTTTATGTTTTGCTTGAGGTATAAGACTGTATGTGTGTTAACTCATTCTCTCCACAGGAGCCCTTTGAGAGTTCCACCGCTTGTCTCCTGTATACCCTTAACACTGCATCTTGGGCCTTTCTAGGCAAAATCAATCCATAATCAGCACACCACAAACAAATGCTAATACCTCACTAAGTGCTACACACAAGGTAAGAGTGGCAAAGTTGTTCAGCACAACAATATCTTTCTGATGGTGCTATGGAATTAATTATAAGCAATTTTTTTTCCATACTAGTCGAAATAACCATTTTTTTTTTGCACAACAAAAGGCAACGTAAACCATTTTTGGTTGGGAAATATGTAACATATCAACATCAAATTAAGCATCCATACATTAGATGTAGTTACAATAGTACATTTGTACTAAAAAGCATTTTTTTCTAATATAAAACATACATTTTTTCCCCTTTTCATTCAAGGTGCTTAGGTGAGGCTTGATGGCCAAAATGTCTGCCATACACACCATGCCATACATTAATGCAAATGACTCCTAAAGTATACGTGATACATATGAAGTATCAGTGGCAAAGTTGTTCAACACAAAATTATCTTTCTAATGGTGCTATGAAGTTAATTCTAATCAATTCTGGCTGGCAAGTGATTTTTTTAAATTTCTTTTACTGCCTTACCTCTTGCTGAGGTGGTTCTATGGTTCCTCTTTTTCTGGTCTGTCCCTGGCAGCACCTGCACCAGGTGCCATGCCTGAGCTTTAACCTCCTTGCCCTCTCTAAGGCCACTTCACACCCCCCCACAGTGCAGAAGACCGAGGAGCCAGGACCCAAGGAAGCACCTGGGAGCATCCGGTGCAGCGCCACGGGGGCAAACCGTCATGAGCTCTGGAGGATTGGGCTATTTTCCCCTGGATCTCTGCATGGCACAGGCATGCAAGGACATCAATGACACTGCAGTGTATGCTTCTGCACACTGCATGTCGGACGTATGCCCATGTCGAACCCTCCACTGCTCCACAAACTGCACCAACAGCTAGCTGCTGCTGCCAGGAGCCAGCATGTTTATGGGTTTCCCTCTCCACCCTCCCCAGAGGAGGAGAGCAGTCCCCAGGATGCTCAATCCTCCTCCCCCCGGCCAACCCTCCAACACCCGAGGTCGCTCCCGACCCCAGGTCATCATCATGATGCGAGGTGTGGCGTCCAGTACCTCAACCTTCAGTGCCACCAGGCCGGCAGCTGGCAAGTAATATTAAAACATATATGTGATGTCTGCAGACATTGCAAGGGCACAAAAGAAGTCTGTAGCTGACTTCTGTATTCATTCTGGAACACAATGCAATACATTTGCTGCCACCTACAGGCGTGTTCTAGGGGGCAATGCATTAACAGAAGCCAAACACATTTGAAATTATCTATCATTTATGCATCCTACATACCGTTCCTCTTCCTTCTTATTAAAGAGTACTAGTTTTAGTGCTGTAAGTATGCCACCTAATTGTAGCTTACCTACAGTGGACATAAACAGTCCACATCACTGAATTTTCTTTTTCTTAGTTTTTTAAGGGGATGGGATCCTAAATTCTGCTTGGCCATCCAATCTATTCCACTTTCTGGTGCTGGCAGTACCAAGCTTCACTCCTGTGCCACCCTTGCACTCCCATGTTTTGTGATATAGGAGTCTGTAGAGTGCGAGGATGTGCCCTATTGATTAATATGGCAGGGGGTTAAAAATACCTTTTTTAATACCTTAGAGGGTCAATGCGGTCAAATCAAAGTCACAGCTCATCTAACAAGGCTCTTGTTAGTTGAGCTGTGGCTTTGATTGGACCCCAGGTACCCTCAAAGATATTCAAAAAATATTTTAAACTCCGCTCCAACTGCAATCAATAGGGCACACCCCTGCAAGTTGCAGCCTTCTACATCACAAAATATGGGAGTACGGGGGTAGCACAGGGTAGAAATTGGTACTTTGGGCACCAGGACAGGGAAAGGATTGAAACACAGAAACATAGAATTTGATGGCAGATAAGGACCGCTTGGCCCACCTAGTCTGACCATTTCCCTACCTAATGGATAAGCTACAGATCCTAATTAACCAACAGCCTACTTTCTCCTACCCCCACTAGAATTGCCTTATGTCTGTCCCATGCATTCTTGAATTCCCCCACTGTTTTTGACTCCATGACCTCCTCAGGAAGACCGTTCCATGCATGAACAACCCTCTCCGAGAAAAAAATACTTCCTCACATTACCTCTGAGCTGTCCCCCCCTCTATCTTCAAATTGTTCCCCCTTGTTCTTGCACATCTCTTTTTCTGAAAGATGCTACCCTCTTGGACTTTGTTGATTTCCTTGAGGTACTTGAAAGTTTCTATCATGTCCCCCTCTCACTCCTTTCCTCGATGGTATACATATTAAGCTCCTTTAGTCTCTCTTCATATGTCTTCTGGTGCAGACCCTGCACCATTTTAGTTGCCCTCCTCTGGACAGCCTCCATCCTGTCTATGTTCTTGTGGAGATGGGGTCTCCAGAACTGCATGCAGTACTCCAAATGGGGTCTCACCAACTGTCTGTACAGAGGGATAATAACTTCCTGTTATCTACTGGTGATGCCTCTCCCTGTGCATCCCTGTATCCCCACAGCCCTCCTTACTGCCTTCTCACATTGCTTGCCCACCTTTGGGTAGTCTGATATGACTACCCCCAGGTCCCTTTCCATATTTGTTGTCGTTAGTATCTAACTCCCAATTGTGTACTCTTACCCTGGGTTTTTGTTTCCCAGGTGCATTACTTTGCACTTCTTTGCGTTGAATCTAAGCTGCCATACATTTGACCATTCTTCTAACCTTGCCAAGTCCCTTCTCATCCTTTCCACCCCACCTTGTGTATCAACCCTGTTGCATATCTTTGTGTCATCTACAAAAAGACATAATTTTCCTTCCAGTCCCTCCGCAATGTCACTTATAAAGACATTAAAGAGAACCGGTCCCAGTACTAAACCTTGTGGTACCCCGGTAGTAACCCCCCTTTGTTCAGTGTGCACTCCGTTTACTATTACCCTCTGCGTCCAGTTGTCCAGGCAATTTTTTAACCAGGCTACCACCTTGGGACCCACTCCAAGGCTGGCTAACTTGTTTATTAATCTTTTGTATGGGACAGTGTCAAATGTCCTGCTAAAGTCTAGGTAGGCCATGTCCACAGCCCCTCCCTGGTCTACTACTTTGGTCACCCAGTCAAAGAAAGCTATTAGATTTGTCTGACATGACCTTCCCGCTGTGAATCCATGCTGCCTTGGGTCCTGTGCCCTGCTGGCCTCTAGGTACTCAACAATTCTTTCCTTCAGAAGTGAGTCCATCATTTTCCCTACCACTGAAGTCAAACTGACAGGTCTGTAGTTTCCTGCCTCTGCCTTGCTCCCACTTTTGTGAAGTGGAATCACATTCACCCTCCTCCAGTCCTCAGGTATCACTCCATCCTCCCACGATTTGTTAAAGAGGATAGTCAGTGATGTCACTAGTCTTACCCTTAGTTCTTTAGAATTCAGGGGTGAATCCCTTCAGGCCCCACTGCTTTGTCCACCTTCAGTTTTAAGAGTTCTTTCAGAACCCTTTCTTCTGTGAGTGGATTGGTATCAACTCCCCTATCCAGAGTGTTTCTATTGTTTGGTTTAGGTACCTCCCACTCCTCCTCTTCTTCTTTTGTGAATACTGAGCAGAAGTATTTGTTCAATATCCCTGCGTTTTCACTGTCACCCTCTGCCCACATTCCCTTCCCTTTATTATGCCTCAGTATCCCTCCCTTGGTCTTTCTTCACTCCCTAATATACCTGTAAAAGGTTTTATCCCCCTTCTTAACAGAGTTGGTTATCTTTTCCTCAGTTTGGGCCTTTGCTATTCTGACTGCCTTCCCCACCTCCTTCTGCTTTTACTGATATAGTTCTTTGCCTTGCTCCTTCTGTGTTTTCTTATATTTCCTGAATTATATCCTTTTCTCCTTAACCTTCCCTGCCAACTCTTTTGAGAACCATAGTGGCTTTTTCCTTTGTTTTGTTGATTTGCTTTACACAAAGGCTTGTCGCCTCTGTGATGGCAGTTTTGATTTTCCCCCATTGTTCTTCCACCCCTCCTTCTTGCCTGTTTCCTAGTGCTTTTCTGAAGCACTCTCCCATTTTGTCAAAGTCAGCTCTCTCTCCTAAAATCCAACACCCTTGCTTTTGTATGGCTTGACTCTACAGCTGTGTTTATTGTGAACCACACTGCTTGGTGGTCACTTGTTCCCAGATGGCTACCCACTTCTAAATCTGAGATCCTCTCTCCTCATTTGAAAGTACCAGGTCTAAGATTGCTCCTTCCTGAGTGGGTTCCAACACTAACTGTCTGAGGCATGCCCTCTGTAGGGCATCAAGATTGATCCTGCTCTTGGATGTGGCTGCAGTAAAGGTGCTCCAGTTAACATCTGGCATATTCAGGTCCCCCTTCAACAATATTTCTCCTTTTTCTGCCATTCTGAGGATTCTGTCTATCATTTCCTTGTTCATTTCCTCCCCCTGAGATGGGGGGTCTGTAAACAACCCCTGTGCGGATTGTGGTGCCATTTCCTACCTCCAGGGTGACCCACAGTGGCCAAGCAGAATTTATAATTCAGTCCCCTTCAAAAACTAAGAAGAAGAAAAGTCAGTAATGTGGACCATTTCAAGTCCCTTGTTGATAAGCTATCACTGGGGCTTGGGGTGTTATTAAAAAATGAGCACCGTTGTTGCTCTTTAAAGTATCTTTCTAGTTTTATGCTCCCAGTGAGCTCAGGCAATAGAGACTACCTGTCTTAGAGTTAGATTGTAGCAGAAGGGGCTATTAGCAAACTGGGTTTAGTCATTGATGAAAGTTTGATCCTGGAGTTCTAAGTAATTGCTGTAGCTAAGGGCTGCTTTTGCCCTGTTGCACCTTTTTACGGCTGTATGGGCAGAGCCCTGCAGTCGTTTTGGGATCACATCACCATAGGAGAAAAGCGAAACTGATTGCTGTCTTCTGCTACAGTGATGTGGTCTGCTGTTCACAGTGCTAAAGTCACTGTTTGTCTGTGGTGTCTACTCCTCCTGTCATCTCTGTGGATGGAGCTCCCCTCCATGGCACTTGGCCCCTCTGGTGCAGTGCTTTCCACAACTGGGGAAGTGATGCTCTGACTGCAACTGTGCAAATATCGCACATGCGCAGGTCTGTCAGAGTCACCATCTTACACACAGCAGGTGGCTCTGACTCAAACTATGCATGCGTGAATACCACACAAGTGCAGGTCTATCAGAGGTTGTGCAAGGCACAGCACAGCAGGCTCCAGTACGATAAGAGCTCCAACTATTCTTTTTTTTTGTGTTATTTATTTTTCACCCCTCATGCCCCACGATCCACCACTCCTTCAGGCTGCCTAGGTCCTTCATCTGCTCCACCTGTCCCATCCTCAGCCCTCCATCTGGACATCGCAGCTTACCCCGTAGATAACCTGCCGTGAATCTTTCATCACGGGTCCCTCCTCTGAGGGGAAGGCATTAGGGGGCAACCAGCACATAATTAGGGACAGCCAGCAGCACCTCGGGCATAGTGGCCTGAGGGTGCTGCGCTGCAGTGGAGGGGCTGTTTCAGGGCATCACCGGTAATGGAGGACCGGCAGCCGTCATCCGGTCGGTCGAGAGGTGGATTTCCGCTTTTCCACGCTGTTCCCACTTGCATCTTCTGCAGTACTCCTGGTCTCTACCAGAGGCCACGGAAGAGTGACGTCAACCCGCTACCCACCCTAGGAGAGGAGAGGAGAGCAGTCCCTATGGACGCTCGATCTTCTCCTTCCCCTGCCAGCCTCCAGCGTCCTGAGTCCGTTCCCGAACCCGGGTCACCAGCGTAGCGTGAGGTGTGGTGTCTAGCACCTCAACCCTCAGCACCACCTGGCTGGCTCCAACTATTCTTTTACTTGCTCTCACCGCACAATATCACTACTGTTGCTCTGAGCAGCCGTATCAGCTCTGACCAGAGTCTGTTCTTAAACCTGCAAATACTGATACATGTTTTCATTATTTTGAGTACTGTAGTGCACTTTACAATGGCCTATCGTGTGGCCTGAATGCTGCAGCTCACCTCCTGACTTCTAGCAGAGGTCCAACGTATTGCTTTGGCACTCTGCATCTTATTGCTGTGGGTTTCAGAAGAGGTGTCAAATGATAGCTTGAATACCTCTTGTTGCCATATGAGTTATTTTGTGTATTATTGGAAAATAAATGTTATATTTTAGTGTATGTCAGCTGGCTTTGGTGTGATCTGCATAGCGACATTGTCAGCAGAATACAGTATCAGTTAAACCATTTCCTATTCAGGATCCCCCTCCACAAGTACTCGAATACTCGTGATACTTTGTGCTTGGTCAGAGGCTTTAGACTGTATGAAACACATTGGAAATTGTCTGTCTTGTCTCATGTATGCCTCCAGCATACTGTTTTTCTTCTCTCTTATTTAAATTACCTTGACCTATTTCTGATCATTATGAGCAGCACAAGCGATATAGCTGTGTTTGGGTTTAACACCCAATAGGTTCAGGCGATAAGAGGATCCTAAATTCAGCTTGGGGTAGAAGGAGTTGCTAGCCATCTGTGAGTAACCCTTGATGGAAATCTTACCTTGGAATTTCCAGTGTCAGCTGAGTTTAGGGGCTGCTTTTACCATAGCCAGGTTACACCCCTTTCTTGACCCAACAAAATGAAAACACTGGTGCAGGCTTTAACTTCAGTACTGCACTCTACAAGGGCCTGCTGCTACCAGATCCAATGCCTGTACCTAGTGCAGAATGCTGCAGCTCACTGTCTGACCTCGGTGTGGAGGCTAGAGCATACTGCTTTGGCCTTTGCATCCTTTGCTGCTGGCTTCAGTGTGAACATTTTTGTCACATGATAACGTGAGTACCTATTGTTGTTATGCACGTAATTTTATGCAGTTTAGGTAGATTCATTTTACCTTTTAGTGTCTGTGAGCCAGCTGTGGTACAGTCTGTGTAAGGACATGATCAGCAGAATGTAGTATCAATTGAACCATTTCCTATTCAGTTTATACCCCAAACAAGGATTTGCATATCCATGATGCTTTGTGTCGTGTTTGAGGCATTAGACTGTATATGTAACAGCAGCCAAATTAATTAAAAATAATCTGTCTTCTTCAATGCTTTATGCATTCTACACACTAATATTCTTCCTTTGTCAGCTAGTTTAGGGATGAGGCCTCTGGTATGGTGTAGGATTAGAAAAACGTAATATTGCACGTTTGGGTATGGGAGAAGTAAAAGTGCTATTAAGTGTCTGATCCTATATAAATCACTTTAACTGTATCCACTGTACAGCTGTCAGAAAATGCACTACATACTGACATTTCCCACACATCACAATGCCAACAAAACAAAACTCAAGTGATAGCATACTGGAATAAAAGTAAAATATGGTTCAATATTTGTATTTTGAGGGGGACTGAAACACTGTGAAAATCAACATTTGCTATATGGACTTTTAGGGGCAGGGATGTTGGAAGGGTCTAGAGTTTCAGAAAAAAGTAGAGTTTTAAGTTTTTCATCCTACATTGGGCTACTGTCCTCACTCCTTACCATGTCCACCTCACTATGAACAAAACAAGAGTTACTATAGAAGGTGTCTGGTGCTGTGCTCTCACTGAGTTCAGGATGAAGTGTCTTCCTATACTGGATTTAGCTTGTGTTAGAATGGCTCTCATCAGCAGTCTGTGAGTAGTCCTCAATGAAAGTCTGACCCTGGAATTTATGTCAGCTTCAGCTGGAGACTTCATTTACCATTGCAAGGTTGTGCCCCTTTTATGAACCCTTTAACCAAAAAAACACTGGTGCATGTGGCCCGGTGGCATAGAGGGCTGAGGCACTGGCATCTTACCTCTTCCCATGCCAATGACCCGGGGTTGGGAGCGACCTTGGGTTGCAGAGGGTTGGCCGGGAGGAGGAGGATCGAGCATCCCACCGACTGCTCTCCTCTCTGGGGAGGGAGGGTGGGGAGGATCGCTGAGCCACTGGCTCCTGGTGGAGGCCGAGGGGTAGTTCAGGCTCGGGGATCAATGTGTGGGCTGGTGCAGTCAGGCATCGGGTGTACTGCAGGCAAGTGCGTGCGTAGCAGCTTCCTTGATGCCATTGCACGCTCATTGCATGGAGGGACTAAGGGACAAACAACCAATCCTCCGGCACGAGTGACAGCAGACTTCATTGGTGCCACATCGGACCCACTTAAGTTAGCTCCCCTTCAGCCCCTGGCCTCCAGGTCTCCGCAGTGTGCTGGATAAATCCCTGCTGTGAAGCAACCTGGGATGGCAGGGCAAAAAGGGTCTGAGCTCTGACTGGGTCCGGAGCAGCAGCCAAGAAAGGGCACCTGAGACGAGGGGAATCATAGGACCATCCCCCAGCTGAAGAGGTAACTAAAAGAAATAGTAACTAAAAAAAAAAATAAAAAAAAACACTGGTGCAGGCCTTTGTGACCTTATGGCTCCAGTACAGTAGCAAGCTCTACAAGTGCCTACCCTGTGGTCAGATCTGATGTTTGCAGCTGGAGCTACACACCGCAGTGTACCTTGAGCCACTCTGACACTCGACATCTGCAACTGGCCCTCAGTGCCTGCAGAGAGCTTTGTGGATTAGCTCCTATCATTGTAGAAATACAGTAACAAATAGTGCTGAGTTTTCCTTAAACATGAATGCTCCTTGAATCTACAGAACACAAAAGTGATATTATTGACCATTTTAAAGCAGACAATATAGCGTAGATGTTATGAGCACTAAGCTGCAAACCTGGTGAACTGGGTTTGAATCCCACAATCACCACTTGCATACTGTGTAACCATGAGCAAGTCATTTAACTTCCCTGAGCTCCCAGAATGCACCTGGAAACAAGCCTCAGCTTAGTGTGTCTTTTCTGGTCAAAAATTGTGAAAAACCCAAAAAAAATGGACATAAAATGGACAGAATTATGATGAGAAGGCTGCCCGATGGCCCAACAGGTAACATGTTGTACTCCTGTGCAGGTAACAAGAGTTCGGGAACCAACTCGGTGGCTCTGGGGCTGGGAAGTGCTGCCACTAGGCAACACTCCCAGCTTGGGGAGGAATGGCAGCAGGTTTCGCTGCAGTAGATGCCAGTGACCTGTTGAGGCCTGCAGGGGCTGCACTTGACAATGGGGAGGTGGAGGGTAAAAATGCAAAATGGACAGTGGCTGCAGGCTTAATGAGGCCATGACCACCTGTCTTTGGCCCACATCATCACCTAAACCCCGCTTCCTGGATCTGAGTCTACGGGAGGAATGGCCTCTGCCTCCTGGTCCCACCATGGGGTGCAATCAGTGGGAGATTGTACTGGGGTCCTGGGGAGATGAATGGCTGGTTGGGGACTGCAGGGATGGGGCTGAGAGCTACCTGCACCACAAGCCCAGAAAGGTAAAAAGCTTTATCAAAAAAAGAACATTCTGACGAGAGCTGCGGGAAAACCCAGAGTTTTAGCTCCATAATGCATGAGTAATGTTACAAAATGTAGACTTTGTTGGAGCCAGACAACTCTTGTTTCATTATGTTAAGTGTTATGTGGTATGTAACAGAGACAGCATGTACTGTAAATCAGGAAAAGGAAGTGATTCACATACTAACTATAACAAAGCTGGACATACCTGGATCAATGAACTTTGAAGCATAATCGAATGTGTCATAGGCCGTGTGGTATGCAGGATAGATCCGAGCTGATGTTTTACTCTAAAAGGGAAAGAAAGATATAGAATTAATTGAACCATAAAATAATACAGCTGACCATGAGATGCAGTTAGAGACCTTCTTGTTTTTTTGTGTAAAAGAAGATTTTGTCCACAGATTGATCATTTTCTATTTTATTTTGCCCATGGCAGTATCACTGATACACTTTGCATTATTTTTTTCCTCCCCCAATTGTTTTCCTTTGTTCACCCTATCCACTCTACTTGCCTATCAACTATGGAGTGGTCACTGTGGCACCCTTCCTCCAGATGCAGCCAATGCAGTCTCTTGGTTGGCCAGCAAGGCATGCTCATCTGCAAGGCCAAACGTGTCCATCGCAATACAGAAACAAAACAAAAACAGGCGACTTCACCTTGCTGAACAAAATCAGAACTAAAGCTGGTTATTTGTCAAAGTGCAAGGTGCTTTATTCCAGTTCAAGCAGCTTAACTGCATACAGTGTGCATGCTTCACTCGGAAAAAGACACATAACATTTGCACAGCCACCATTGAGAGGAACCTGCACATTGTATGTGCTTATGCTGCTTGAACTGGAATAAAGCACTTTGCATTTTGATAAATAACCTGTTTTAGTTTTGATTTTGTTCAGTGACGTGAAGTTACCCTTTTTTACATTGACTGTGGTTGCCCACCCAATGTTTTGTAACAAGGATAGTGTATTTTGTGTGTGGGGGGGGGTGGATTTCACTGCCGAGCCCATTGCAATTCACAAAAGCACGAGCTCAGTAGTCTACACCAAAGATGATGCGCTGTGGTCCTGACATCACTCTCTGCATGGTGGGCTGAAACTTTGTTTACTTCAAAGGACTTAAGTCGCTCTAATCAGAGAGGGCTTCGGTCTTTTGATTTGCATGAAGCCAGTCAGTAAACAGCTGAGCGGCTTTCAACCTCAGCAGCCTGTCGGTCTGTAAAAAAGAAAACCATCCATCAATGTCTGTTGCTGGCCCCACTGTAACTGTCTCCCCCACCCTACCCTCCTCTCTGCACCCACCGCCCCATGCCCTATTGTAACACTGACACTGAGGGTGCCCAATCCCCAGTGTCATCCATAGTTTTTATTTTATTTGTTTATTGCCTGTAATGCAAAACTGTTCATCTGTATCTATAGCTGGTGTGCCTGTAACTGTTTCCCCACCCAACCCTCCCTCTGAGCACCCACCAGTCCACACACCTCCAACAACCATAACACTGACACTGGGGTGCCCAATCCCCCATTGCTGTCCCTCATAGTTTTTTTTATTTTTAATTTTATCTATATAGATTTGGCTGAAAAAAGATAACCGTGCATCAATGTCTGTTGCAGGCACCCAATAACTGGTCCCCCCACCTGATCCTCTCCCTCAGCACCCCCCATTAACATAACACTGACATTGGGGGTGCCCAACCCTCCAGTGTTATCACCTGAGACATTAAAAAGCATCCCTCATAGTTTTCTTGTTGTTGTTAACTCTGTAAAACAGAAAACCATCCATTGTTGTCTGTTACACCATTGTTCCTCCCACCCAACCATCCCACTCAGTCCCCAGCACCCCACACACCCCCAAGCCCTTAGTTACCCAGCAGGGATCTGACGCTGTAATCTTCTCTGGACCGCAGAGACGTCTTCACTCTTCAAAGCTGGACTGCGAACTGAAGAAATCAGGTATGCGATTCAATTTATTTCAATGGGGTTTTGAACTTAATGGCATAACTTGGCCATTTTTGAATATTTTTGTCCCAAATTTTCAACATACTGTACCTTTTTTGGGACCCCACCTTATGAACAATTACAGTGACATTAGGCAAATCTGTTCTGAAAGGTGATTTCACGGTCACTGTGCCAAATCACCTTTCGGACAGGAGTTAGTCATTTTCTCTGCCCTTGTTCATGAGGTGGGGTCATTAAAAGGCTATGTTGAAAACTGAGCTAAAAATATTAAAAAACAATAAAGTTATAAGCCTAAGTTGAAACTTACAAAGGCTTGTAACTCTGGTAATTTTCAATATTTTGACCCCAAATTTTCAACATAGCCATTTCTTTACAGCACCTCATGAATGTGATGGCTGTCATTTTTCAAATCCTGGCCAAAATGTGTTTATGTATCCCGAAAGGTGATTTCGCAGTTACTGTGTGAAATCACCTTTCGAGCAGGAGTTGAACATTTTCTCTGCACTTGTTTATGAGGTGGGATCATAAGAAGGATATGTTGAAAATTTGGGGCAAAAATATTTAGAAAACAACAAAGTTTTGAGCTTTCATTAAAATTTAGCAATGCTGCCTTGTAACTTTGGTAATTTTCAATATTTTGACCACAAATTTTCAACATGGCCATTTCTTCACAGCACCTCATGAATGTGACAGCTGTCATTTTTCAAATCCTGGCCAAAATGTGTTTTCTTACCTGTGCCACTGAATGACATTTTGCCAGGTATTTGAAAATTTTCAGTTACCGCATTCATTAGGTGGGGTAATAAGAAGGCAATGCTGAAAATTTGGTGTACAAATATGGTAAAATGCTCAGGTTATGACTGAACGTTACACTATTTCAATGTTCGCTCATAACTTCACTAATTTTCAGTATTTTGACTCCAGCCTTTAAAAATAGCCATTTTCCACACCACCTCATAAACATGTCATGTCATTTTTAAAATCCTGGATGAGATGTGTTTTCACACTTCTGGTGTGAAATTACATTTTGGCCGATATACTATAAATGGCACATGCCATGTCTATAAGGCGAATCCTAAAACAAGTATCTTCAAAATTTGGGGTCAGAATTGCAAAAAATAAATTGTTTAACAAGCAGCCAATGTTTGGCATTAACAAATGCTTGTTTTTCTGTTCTGCTTCACTGTGAGTACAGCCCTTTCTTTTGAGCAACCCTATTGTAAACAATAGTGGAATGTGTCCTCCCACTTGGTAGCTGAGTACCACTCTCTTTGTCATGTTCTGCCTCCAGCTGACCTAGGGCTGGGAATGGTGGGAGGGAAGGGAGTTCAAATTACCACTAGGGAGCTCGGCAGTGCACACACAGCACTAGGCTGTTGGGGTTGAGTTAGGTAGGAATACAGCAGACGCAATGGTCTTTGATTGTTTTGTGCCTATAAAATTTCTGTGTTTCTCAGTATGGGATTCTAGGGTTAACATACTTTCTTAGGTGGTAGAACAATACAGTGCCACTGTGCCACTGGGCAGGCCCTGGTGACATTTCATTACTAGGTTCTAGTTAGATTGTATCCTGCTTTGATCCCTTTCAAGTGCAAAGGACAGAGAACAGCATATTGCAATTTATAAAATAGCTGTCTGAAACATAGGTATTTGATTGGCCATGAACAGTGCATCATGGGAGAATGTTGCACTACAAATAATGAGTAAGTTAAAAAAGGCCTCACCACCGAGTAAAATGGCTCAAAGATCCATCTAAATGTGGCATTCTCAACTGAACGTTATCATAGTAAAAAGTAGCCATTTTTCTTCCCCATCATTTGCTACCACCCGGCATACTATTGTTGATACTGTGCCTGTGTCTCAGACAGCTATTTCATAAAAAGTAGCATACTTACAAAAACGTGCAATCCCCCAACAAGTTTGTATTTAAAAAAGAAAGAAAAAAGTGAAGCATTATTGAATAGTGGCCCTACATATGTCACCCCTCCCAAACACACACACGAATAGCTGAGAGGCAGCAGTCGCATCAGTGGTACTCAAGCAAACCTCCGTACGGCAACTGAGAGCCTGCGGCCAGGCATTGTCAACGCCGACTCTGGTGTAATAATCGAGGCCCACTACACCAGTAGTACCCATGGAGCGTAGACATAATAACAATCACTAACAGAGCCTCCTTACCTAGTTTAGTTTAAGCTAATTAGATGTAAAAAGTAACATCTTAAATAACAATATGCAGCAACACTTCGCCATAGCTACAAAGACACTCACAGTGTCCCGACTGCCTGCTTGCAGCTTCGCTGCTCCACCTCCAGCCACCAGTGTATTTCCCAGCCCAGTCAGAAAGGTAGAGCAGCTAATTTATTTGAAAATGAACAAGTCTAAATAAACTGGCCACACACAACCTGCTACTCGATTCTCCGCATAGATCGGGGGGATGTGCCTCGGCAGCCACAACAACAAAAAATTGAAAACGGATAGAAATAAAGAAATTGTCTGAAACATAAAATAAATAGTACAACTCCCCCCCCCCCCATCAGTGGCAGCACTTCACAAACAATACTAGGGGTAATAATGACAGCGTAGTCTTACAGTTAGGCAAAATTCATAAAAGAAAAAACTTCCCGTGCAGTATAGGCTAGAACGTGCAGCTTGGAATGTTTACAAAAGTAAGTAACAGGCTGGAATCTTGCCGTTTTGAGTTGCAGCCATTTTAAAATGCCACCATCACCACAGTTTAAATAAAAATGAAAATTAAAAAATGGAAATAAACTTTAGTATCCCTCTAACACAAGAAATAGTAGATTCTACTAATGATCAAAATGACAGCAGTAATGCAAATGAGGAAACAGGGTTTGAAGTTTCAAATGAAGAGATGCCAGAACAGTCAGCACCTACCACAATAGATAAGCCTCCTCAGATGTTGCTGGAAAATCCAGTTAATGAACAGACGGTTAGTGTTCAAATTAGTGAGTCAGAGGAGCCCAGAATAAGCACCACAGTAAATGTAAACAGCAGACAGGCTTTACTAACTGAGGAGGAAGTCTCACAAGTAGAGGCGGAGCGTCATGAGAAAAACACACTTAAGACCACCTCCTGGGCTGTTAATGTGCTGACTGACTGGTGCAGACTAAAAGGAGAACAGTCTGATTTTAAATCAGATCCAGCCACTGAGCTAAATAGTATCTTAAGAGAGTTCTATGCAAGTCTGAGGAATAGTTCAGGTGCAGAATACACAGTGAACAGCCTCTGTAGCATAAGAGCAGGAATTAGCCATTTCTTGACATCCGCACCAAGTAGTAGAAAAACAATATCATAACAGACCCTGCATATAAGAGTTCCAGTAATGTATTCATTTCTGTGTTAAAAAAATACAGAAAGCAGCAAAAGCGCACAGCAAAACACCATCCAGCTCTATCCAAAGCAGACTTAAAGAAACTAGAAATTCTCCAGCCTTGAGCCCCAACACAGCCCCAGGACTCTTGCGTAAGGTGTGGACAGACATACAGCTCATGATGGCCAGACGTGGCAGAGAGGGGCTGCACCAGTTAAAACCAACCAGTTTTAAGATCCTGCAAGATGAAAATGGACAGGAATATGAGTCACTCACATTTAATGAGCACACAAAAAATCACGGGACCACAGAGAACAGGGTAAAGACAATTACAGGGGCTTCATATGGGCCAGACCGGGAGACCCACTATGTCCCATAGCAAATTTCAAAAAGTATGTCAGCAAGCTTCATCCTGAGTCACCAGCTCTTTACATGCACCCAAGATGCATGCCGAAGCACTTCCTCGACACTGAACCAACATGGTACACAAAGGAGCCACTGGGTGTAAACTACCTTTCTACAATGATGTCAAGACTCAGCAAAGAGGCTGGACTGTCCCAGCAGTACACCAACCATTCGCTCAGGGTCACCGCAGTACAACTCCTTTCAGATGCTGGTTTGGACAGTCATGAGATAATGGCAGTAACAGGTCATCGTAACAAATCCAGCTTCCATAGCTATTGGTCAGCAAGCATGGATGATCGTAAAAAATAGAGTGATGTCCCGTCTGGTGTAGAACAGTCAAAGCCCAGATCACCAATGAAGAATACAGATACAAATGCAGCTCCACAAGGCACAAACGATCTGCAGAGTCAGAGTCAACTGGGACCCTTCAACCTGCCAAACTGTGTATTTAATGCACCTGTTAATTTCATAAACTACAGCAAGTAACTTCAAGTGTATGGTAAGACATTATTTTTCTGACATAATTAGCTGTATATTAATATAAAAATGTGACAGGCTAATGTATTGTCTACTTCTCTGTTTCCACTTTCTGTCTCCACAGTGTCATAACATGAGACATCTCCGTGTCAAAAAAACAAATTCGGCGGACTACTTGCCAGTCAAACATTAAGTTTTTATTTCATTAATATATGTATTGCTATTTTATATAGGTACTATGTGTTTCAAATGCTGTTAGCATAGGTTAAAAAATTAGACACACTAAACCCAATTTCTTGGGACTATTTTTCTTCCACACATTAAATAAAACAAATGTTTTTACCACTATTAACTGCTTTCTCTCATATTTTTTAGTGTCAGCTATTTTATAAGTGCAATAAGACACTCCGGGGATGTGCATATGGTGTGATAACCACTCCTAGGATGACCGGAACTCGGCCTTCGCCCCGCTGCCTAACTCATGCCTCAGGATTGGCGGTTATCACACCGTAATGCACACCCCATCGTGTCTTATTGCTTACGTGTTGTAAGGCACAAAATGTGTTTGTAGCCGGCCCGCTGGCACAGTGGTAACACTATTGCTCATGACGCTGATGACCTGAGTTTGCTAGTGAGTTTGGGATTTGGAGGGCCGGCCGGGGGCGGGAGGAGGATTGAGCATCCAAGGGACTGCTGTCCTCCTCCAGGGAGGAGTTGGACAGGTGCTCAGTTTTAGCTTGGCCCCTAGTGGTGGCTGGAGGTCAGAAACACTGAGAACGCACATGGGTGAGGGCAGAGGTGGGGCAGATGCCAGACATGCTGCACATGGGAGCATGTTCAGCTTGGTCATTGGCATCGTTGCATGTCACTTCCTCCACACCAGGGGACAGAAAAGGGAAAACACCTACCGGCGGCAAGATGGCACTCGTACCCTCGCAGGCCCCACACCCAACTAGCTGGGCTCGCCAGTCCAATGACTGGATTCTGTCCCCAACGGGGGTTGGGGGACCCCATCAGCCCCACCAGGAGGCAAGATCTGGGGGTACTGGCTAGCAAGGTAAGTTCCAGTGGACATCTAGGTGACAGGGCTGGGGGGGTCTGAGCTGAGGGGGGTGGTCTAGTGGAGAGAAGGGGATAAATAGATTAACCAAAATGTGTCTGTGCCTCACAGACTTGGTTTGCAGATGCAGAGTCAGCAGCTGGTGAATAAAGACGTTACTGGAGTGGATGCAAGTGAGTGGCAGTCACCCATACAAAAAAAAACAGAGCAATATTGGAAGCAAAAGTGTATTTGCAAGCTACCTGTTTACACTCCCTAAAATAAGGAGTGCTTGCAAACATCTATGGGATCCTTGCAGTCAGAATCTGCCCAATAAAAGGCATTTGGAAGTTCTGTGAAGTGTTGTGAGCTAGTGGAAACGGATCACAGGTGTCATCCCCACTATCGCTAAACACTCACTGTGTGTCGTAACCTTGAGAAGGTCACTTGACCTCCCAATGCACACTTTTTGCACTGTGGTTGCTTGTGCAGAGTTTTTGGTGGCAACATATAGACATGCTTATCAGACTTTTACGGGGCCGGTAGTGGCCTAAACACTGCCACTCAACATTTTCCTACATACTTGCTCTACTGCCACTTCACACCCTTGTATTTTTCATGCAGTCTCCGTAGACAGCACACAGCATTCTTTCACTGTGTGGGGGATTCTGCTGTCTTAAAAAGATGCAAAGTGCATGTAAATTGCACCGTGGGATGTAAAATCCTTGTCTGTGAGTTGCTTGATAAGTGGGTTCATTTGCATTTTGCATTCCCTGTGGGGAATTCTATTCAGGCACAAACTCATTTCTTAGTCAAAAACAGATTTTGTGCCTTGCAGCTCTGTTTATTTGGTGTTAGTGGGTGTTAGTATTGTAATGCCCCAAAGTATGGGGCACCACAGAAAGAGTGAAGGGGTCTGTGTGGGCATGGGGGGCCATATGTAGGGGCCCCTGTGTGCATTCCCTCTTCCCAGAATCGCCTGTCAGGGCATCTTTTAAATAAAAATGAGGGGTTTGTTTTTTCCTTTTCCCTTCACTGCTGCTTCTGCTCCATTTGAGTCCCCCCCCGGGAGCAAGCAACAATCAGCTGAGACAATGGACACCCATGCGCAGGGCTGCTGTCCTTAGCCTGCGTGTGGTACCCCAGTGAGTTGGAAGGCATGGGCTCGGGGTTCTAGAATAGGAACCCCAAGCAGTTTTTGAAAGAAGGAGCCTTTTTTTGAGCAGTTTCGGGCTGACTGTGGAGTGGAAGAGAGCACAGGAGTGTCTCGGGGACTCAACTTACCTGGTCTGTGGAAGCAGTCCCGATGACTCCTCGGGTGCCTCTCCTCCAGTCAGCGAAGACATCGACAGTGCCCTGATGGTCCTCTGGTGCCGGTTGTTTGAAGTTGTGCATCCCGTGTTGGTTTCTCTTTTTTTTTTTTGTTCTCCTCCCTCACTGCATCGCGACGCAGCCGCCGGCCATCGCAAGGACCCACAAGGTCCCCCAGTCATCCGCCTCCTCACCTGGATCCCTCCCTCTGCCTGCAGCTCCTCCCGCCTCCCGCAGCAATTTCTTTCACCCTGGGCTGGGTGGTGTGTTGGTGGCGGCACAGGAGAACAGTGCTGTCCACCTAAGTTTATCTTAAAAGTTTTCTGTGATTTTGTTATTAGCGCTACAAGGGCACCTCAGGGGACAGCCCAGGAGGCGGCTGGCCTAGGACTGATATTAAGAAGATCTGGGCTAGTGACACCCATGTGGAGGGGCCAGGCCTAAGGCCAGAAGGGGAGATATGCTCCATATTCATGGAGGGGTGGTGCTAAGGCGGGATCAGGGAAAGTGATTGGCACTTATGCCTTGGACAGGCCTAAAGAAATTTAAAAGGGGCCCAGTGAGAGCAAGTCACCGTAGAAGTTAAAGGGTCAACACCAGGCTCCAGAGCATACATTCAGCCCAGAATTGGAAATGGGCAACAATAGATCCTGTGGCAAGAGGGGCCCCTGGTAATAAGAAAGGGGCAATGTCAAGCCCAGAGTTAAAGGGGCGACAGCAGACAACAGTAGGCCCTTGGAAACAAGAGGGCGGGTCCAGCATTACGAGGGCAAATAGGGGAAAACCCAGAGTGGAAAGGGCGTTCACCCACCCAAAAGCTTCCAGAGGGGTAGCCAGGTCCTGGTGCAGAAGGGATGCACAAGCGTGGAGGGTCACAAAAGAGGCGCTCAGCAGCTGCCATTTAATGACTGTCAGCTGATGAACTGTATATTGCTTAGTATTTGAAATGTTGTGTTGATTGCTAAGTACCAAGACTGTATTTTACCAGGATTGTGGTTATTTGCTCCTGCTTCGAACATTTGCCTTAGACTTGGTGAACTGCCCCAGATTTCAGCAATTTGCCCCTGCTTCTGGCAAATTGCCCCTTCAATGAACAGTTGCCCCTTCAATGAACAATTGCCCTGGATTTCAACAATTTGCCCCTACTCTAGGCAAATTGCCCCTGCAACAAACAGTTGCCCCTTGCAATGAACAATTGCCCCCTGCAATGAACAATTGCCCTGGATTTCAGCAATTTACCCCTGCTCCAGGCAAATTGCACCTGCCATGAACAATTGCCCCAGTAACCATTGAACACTGTGGTGTAGTGCAAAGTGGAATTACCAGTGTTTTAGTGCAAAGTGTATGGACTCAGTCTTCTGCCGCAACACCCCTGGTGGGGTTGTTCACAGCTAATTCTTCACCAAAGCAGTCTTCAGCCAGTGAAGAACTTCACAGCATCTCTTTTCCCTGTCATCTGCCATTGGTCGAAGTCAACATAAGTTGGTGTGTGTCGTGGCTGCCAGCTCCTCGTTTCCTTGTGGTTCAGTCAGCCTGGAAGTGGAATGTCCTGGAAGAAGCCTCGTCCGTCACTCCCAGTAGTTCACCAAAAAGTCGAGTCCAACATGGCCAGTGTGTGTCCGTGTCTGCCAGTTTGTTGTTTTTCTGGTTCTGGAGAGTACAGGGTTCTGATCTTCACCCAGCATCCTACTCTTCCTGCTTGTCCCATCTTGCTTGTACCGTGTTGTCTTCTGGGATTGAGCTTGATCTTGGTGGTGGATCCTTCGCCAAAGAAGCTTCAATGTACCATCATCCTTGGCAATCTTTGCAAGTGGATTTGATGCCAAGCTTGTTTTCCTTCATCCTTGGCAGCCCTGGTTGAGAGTTTGTGCCAGGGAACTTCAGCCAGTCTTTGTCCCTTCATCCTTGGCAGCCCTGGTCGAGGGTTTGTGCCGGGGAATCTGCAGCAGATCTTCACCCTTGGCAATCCTTTCAAGTGGATTCTATGCCAAGTCTTGGTTTCTTCATCCTTGGCAGCCCTGGTCTAGGGTTTGTGCCAGGGAAGAGTTCAGCAGAGTTCAGTTCCCTTGTGTCATAGTATTACGGCAATCTTGGAGAGTGGGTTGGCTGAAGAATCAGGGTCTGTTTAAAAATCTCTCCTATTCCTGTTCCAACCTCCCATAGGTTTTCACACAGGTGTAGCTTGGTGCCAAGCAGGAGCCTCGTTTTCCATTTTCCCCATTGCTACACCATTCTTCAGCTGTGCACATGAAGACGGCAGGAAACAGTTTGGACGTCCTTTAACCTTATGAACTCTTAGAGGTGGTTATGCCACCTGATCCTTTGGAATTTGTACTGGTAGCCATTGTTCACTACAGTGATTGTCTAATCTCATGATAGAGTAATAGATGATTGAATTGGTTCCTTAGACTACTTAGAGAAAGTTTACCATAAAGTACAATAAATAGTGGCCTTAGGCCGAGGTGCAACTCTTAGAGTTGGTATAGAGTGTTACTTACTGTTTTCGTATGGTTTGGTTCCCCTCTTCCCTTGTGACTGTGTTAATCTTCCCCTGTGGTATGAATAAAGCCTGTCGGGCATCAGACTTATAGATTGTCTCCTGCCTCTCCTTACTGGGTGCCTCCATCCACCCAACCCCATTCGAATCACAGTGTTGTCTCACCAGTCCACCTGCTTGAGGCAATGCTGGGTGTGCAGCTGAGATGGGTGATCTTTGTGATCAGCACTCAGTTGAATTAGACCACTACAGTATGATAGATGATTGTACTTTATAAATCAATCTTGTAGCACTTCAGGCAATTGCTTTTGTTAGCAGGGGCATTTTCCTTTGCAGCTATGCTTGCAATTTTATTCGGGGGTGGACTGCTAGTGCTATGAGATTATCACAGGGATTATGCAGGTCCCCTGTATGTTGTTGCTCACAGTGGGGGAACTGCTGTTAGATCATTTGTGTGTATGGTCACATGGTTGCTTTAGACATGGAGCTGCTGTTTCCGCTGTGCTTACTGGCATGCTCTTGTGCCTGAGGGTATATTTGAACTGGCAGTCATCCACTCGCCAGTCTTAGCCAGTGTTTAGTAGTAACTAGTTACTGTTAACTAATAACTGTAATCTGATTACTTTTCTAGGTAACTAGTAATAGTAGTAGATTAATTTTAAAATAAAGTAATAAGTAACTGTAATGATATTACTTTTCCGTAAAAGTAACTAGTTACTGTAATACACATAGAATAAAGTATGGGTCGGGGTGTGTAATGAGATTTTACACACACCCGAGTTGTGGGATGCTAGATAAACCCCCGAGGGTCTGTGTAAAATCGAGTTTGACACCCCGATCCATTTGTTATTTTATATAATTGACTGGACTTTAAGATGGTGACCACGCTGGGTCAGCCTCTGTTTTAGCTCCGTTTAGTTTTGTTTAGTTTTGTTTTAAAACTTTTTATTTTAGTTTGTTTATTTATTTTAAATACGTTTAAACATTATTACTATTGTATTACCGATAACGCTGAGACTGAGTTGTTGCCGTGCAATAGCGTGGAGGTAATCTTCGTCGGCTGTTTTATTATTTTATTGTGTTCCCCGTTTTATTGCTGCCATGACTTACTCCCAGCTTGTGCTGGAGTTGGAGCTACATCTGTGCTGTTCCCTAAGGACTGTCTGAGGATCTGCTTTTGGGTTCGCCTGGATTTTCTTCTGGACCGTGATACCTTTATCGAAGAGTCTGCACCCATTACTGTTTTCTGGGACTATGTCGGTGTTGGTGTGTTAGCGGATGGCTGTTTGTGTCCCAGGACCGCTTCTTGGCCCAGATTTTTGGGTTTTGGTACCTTTTGGCGTCCCGCCGTTTCATTGGATTTGAGAGACTTGGCCTATAAGCTGTAGGAAGGGAGATGGTTCAGAACTCTCTCTTTCTCGAGGATTATTGCTGGTAAAGATTTTACTGCTGAGAACGTTGAATATTGAACCCTGTGAATGCATGAATTTCTCGATCAAGGTATCTCAGTGAGGAATTTATCTTGAGCTAAATTGATCCTGTTGATTCACTGTCTCCTTGGATCTGCTGTATGCCTTGGTGTGCCTGAAACTAGAGACCGGCCTATTCTTGGAATAGGAAAATCTGGCTTTGTCTCTGCATCTGTGATCTGTGGATTTTGTCATCATTGGGGAGTGGGTGAGTTTGTCAGCCTTTTTGATCCTAACCCAGGGTAGTCCGTTGGGGTGGTTGGTTGGGCAGATTAGGGGGTGCTGTCGGAGGACGGACCCCAGGGTATCTGTGTTCCCTGTTTCATAGCTGGCAGGCTGGAGAGCCTGCTAGTGTGAATTTCAGGTGTTAATCAATCCCGCCAGTGGCACCTTGGGGGACGATCAGGAGGACTCTCTCTGTTTATAAAAACATCGGCCTGAACCCGGTGTGGTTTTCCAGGGTGAACAGCTGCCATGGGAGCTCGAGGAGTGCTATCAGAGGATGGGCCTGGGGCACCCGTGGTTTATGGATTATTGTTGGAGTAGGTTGGAGAACCTGCTCATACAAGTCCAGTTACAGGCTGGTTTCCCTGGAAGTTACATTGGGGGACAACCATAGGGAGAGTTTTCCTTTTGTTGACTGATTAATTATACCCCCCTCCCCAAACAGCCGGATTAATCTTCTGCAGATTGATTTCTACTCTAGGAGTATATGGTAGAATTATAAAGCATTTCCGTTTGGCCTATGTGAGAGATAGGCCATGGGACAGTTTCCCCAGGGGTGAGAGCTCTGTGGGATTCTTTACTGTTCTAGTAAAAGCATGGACTAGAAGAACTGTGATTTTGCTTTGAACTGCTATAAACTTCTTTTCTCTGTGGAATCTATGAAAAATTTGTCCAGACTTGTTTTATCTTAGGAGTCGGTTTGAATGAAAAATTGTATTATTGTTTTTAATTACTTTAGATTTGTTGCTGGTATTGATAACGTTTATATTAAAGTGGTCTTAAGACTGCTTTTTGAAGACCTATATAGTTATGTGTTGGGATCGAATATCCATGGACAGGCGCTACTCTCCCTCTAGGCTGAGGGACCTGCGCCCTTTTGATTGCCCCCCGCTACAGCCCGAAGTGTATAGGCATTGCTGTGCCTTGGGGATTGCGCGGAGGAGGCAGAGAGGAAGGGGGGGGTCCCTCGGCTATGGGGGGCAAGCGGAGTGGGCGAATTGAGACAGTGAAGTCGGGGAGACGCACTGGGGCGAAATGGGTCCAGGATATGGGAGTGAGTTACCTGGTTCCCATACCCAAGGGTTCCACTGACAGTGGGCACGTAACCTGCTCCTCCAGGGCCTCTCATCCAACCCGGGCATTGTTATGCAATGCCAGATCAATAAAAAACAAAACAGCAATAATTGCTGATTTTGTTGAATTTCTGACCTGACATGCATTACCGAGACGTGACTGGATGAAAATGCTGGCCCCATTTTGGAGTCAGCTGTTCCAGCCAGATATTCAGTAATACATCGCCCGAGGTTGGATCGTAGGGGTGGGGGGGTCGCTATTTGTTTTAAATCGGAATTGGGCCTTGTAGAGGTTCCAATGGTGTCCCCTGGATCCTTTGAATGTATCATGGGAGCAGGTGTGGGCTGCAGAATTCTGCTCGTTTACCATCCACCCGGTGGCGAGAAAGTTTTTCTGCAAGAAGTCGCGGACTTCATTGTCGATCTGGCACTGGAGCCCTCCAGGTGGTTGGTCCTGGGGGACTTTAATGCCTGGGTCGATGATGAATTCTCGCAGTTTGGTCAAGACTTTCTCCAACTAATGAGTTTGTTGGGCTTTGCACAGGTGGTTACCGCTGCTACCCATATTCATGGTCATTCTCTGGATTTAGTGTTCACCCTGGGTATGGAGATCACAGGACTGGTGGTGGAACCAGTCAGGTGGTCTGACCATCACTCTGTAAGGTTTAATTTCGCGACCCCCCTTATGAGACCCACCCCTTTGGAGATGGTCCAGTACCGCCCTTTGAGGGGAGTTACCCCTGAGGGTCTGATGGCGGTGCTGGACCTATCGAGTTGTCCGATGGAGTGCATGGAACCAGATGCCTTAGTAGTGCACTATAATAATATGGTGTTGAGGGCACTGGATTCCATTGCGCCTGTCCGTGTTCACCCCCTCTCCCTCCGCCCTCGATCCCCTTGGTTTGATGGGACTTTGAGGGAGTTGAGGAGGAAGGGGCAAAGATTGGAGCGCTTGTTGGCGGAACCGCCTGGAAGGTGACAAACTTAGATTGATGGCCCATTACATGGACTATCAATCAGTAATCTCCCATAAGAAGGCAGAATTCCTGTCCAGGGAGATAATTGCATCAAGAAATGGACCTGCTCAGTTTTTCGACCGTCGACAGACTGTGCAATCCAGCCTGTCTGCGGGTCGGAGAGCTTTTCACAAATACAGTGTGATGAGTTTGCTCGGTTCTTTGATGATAAGGTGTCATCAATCAGATCAGAGATCCATGGCATGCGTTCAAACGAGCATTGCAGTGACCAACATGGGGTTACATGTCCTCGGCCTGTCTGGATGGATTTCGACCAGCCAGTGATCATGGATATCATGAAGATTGTCCAAGGCTTGCGACCGACTTGCTGTAGTTTGGATCCTGGTCCTACGCGCCTCCTTGTGGGATTCATGGATGTGATTGGACCAATCCTTGCGAAGATAGTCTGGGGTTCTTTGGATCAAGGGGTGTTTCTGGAGTCCTTGAAAGAGGCTGTCGTGACACCCCTTTGAAGAAACCTTCCTTGACCCCACTGCCTCGCTAACTACAGACCGATCTCTAACCTGCCCTTTTTGGGCAAGGTTATTGAGAAAGTAGTCACGTTACAGCTTGATGACTTTCTTACCACCCATGAAGTCTATGATCCTCTCCAGTCCGGTTTCAGGAAGAGGCATAGTACCGAGACTGCATTAGTTCGAGTACTTAATGATCTCCTAATAGCAAGAGATCAAAAGAGCTGCTCGATCTTGGTTCTTCTTGATCTTTCTGCAGCGTTTGACACCGTGGACCATGGGATGTTGCTAGATCACCTGCAGCTACTCTGTGGACTGTCAGGGACAGTCCTCAGATGGTTCCATTCCTTCCTCACAGGCAGAAGCCAAACGGTAGTTTCAGGGATTTTTTCTTCTGCCCTCTTTGCTCTGTCTTGTGGGGTGCCTCAGGGCTCTGTGCTTTCCCCCATGTTGTTCACGGTGTATATGCTACCGTTGGGAGACATTATAAGACGTTATGGGCTGAGTTTTCACTGTTATGCAGATGATACTCAGCTCTATATGTCCTTTGTACCCGAACAAAATGATGCAGTGTCAGTTTTTAACAACTGCCTCGCTGAGATTCAGGCTTGGATGAGTGTAAACTGGTTGAGGTTAAATCCGGATAAGACTTAGGTATTAGTCATTGACCCAGGTCATTATGCAAAGAAGTTGACTCCTGGGGTCCCCTCTGGTCTTTTATTAGGGGATACCCAGTTGAGACCTTCTGAATAGGTGCGAAATCTGGGCGTTATTTTTGATAGTGCGCTGATACTAAAGATGCAGGTGTCGGCCACTGTCAAATCTTCCTTTTACCATCTGAGGAATATCGCCCGGATAAAACACCTTGTTCCACATGATGACCTTCCTGTGTTGGTCCACGCTTTTGTATCTTCCCATCTTGATTACTGTAATGCTTTATATCTAGGGTTGCCGGGGGTAGATCTCCGTCACCTGCAGCTGGTGCAGAACGCGGCAGCTAGGTTGCTGACAGGGCTACCAAGAACTTGTCATGTCATACCTGTGCTGCGCGAACTGCACTGGCTGCCAGTACAATGGAGAATCACCTTCAAGGTCGCTTTGCTGACCTATAAGACCGTACACGGTCAGGGACCAGGCTACCTGCAAGATCTCCTTTGTCCCTACTGTCCTCTCCGCCCACTCCGCTCCACTGGCGAGGGATTGCTAGAGATTCCCAGGGTTTGTCTTAAATCATCTGGGGCAAGGGCCTTTTCTTTTATGGCCCCGACCCTGTGGAATTCTCAACCTCGTCAGATTAGAGAGTGCCTGTCCGTGGAATCATTTAAGAGATCCCTGAAAAGTCACCTATTTTCACTGGCATTTGGTTAGTTTATATTATGGTTATTTTATTGTTCTTATGTTTTTTATTTATTATTGCTGATGTTTTATCTTTGTTTTGTATCAGCGCTTTGATTTCTTGAAAAGCGCTTTATAAATAAATTTTGTTTTTTTTTTGATTTGATAATTGCTGGGTTTCCCTTTTTTGCCTCAGCAATTATATAAAATAAACAGCTCTGTGTATCCTCCCAGTGTATGCTAAGGTTGGTCCTTTTACTCAGGTGCCGAGATTTTGTATTTTAAACTGTTTTTTCTCCATTTCTTCAGGTCTTTCTGTGCGGGATATAAGGGGGGAGAAAAGAAAAGGACTTACCGCCGAGTTGTTCTGGCGGTTCTGTTTTGCGTAACACGGAAGCGGTGAGTGCTCTTGGCTGGTAGCGCTGCCGTGTGAGCATGTGCAGAGGAAGGGAAATCGTGCGCATGTTTGCCATTATAAACGCTCCTTTATAACGGCAAATTATGCCACGGTTTCCCTATGGGAAAAAGGCAGAGCCAGTTATTATAAATAGAATAACAGATGGGCACCCATCTATTATGGTTGCTGTAATCCATCAAGGGGTTCCTGTGGCTTCACAAACCTCAAAAGCGAAGCTCGTAGGTTTATGACATAACAGAAATCTGGAGATTGTGCAGGTGTCTTTTGATATTCAGGTTTCAGTGTAAACAAAGGCTGCTCAGCTGACTGCATGCTCGATTTATTACTTCAGGCTGAAAAAACTGCATTCTGACAAGCACTGCATGAACACCCAGCATCTTCACCTTGCACATTGAATGCAAATTGCCTATCATTTTTTGTCTTTTTTTCATAATGAAAAGTTTAGAGAACATTTCATGGCTGTGAGGTGCCCTATTTTTGTAGCTTTGCTGATATTCAGGTTTGCGTAGTTGCAGTGTCCAGGTATTATGAGCTGCCAGAGTTACAGGGTGGTATAAACCCATGGTACAACAACTGGAGCAAAGACATGCAGCTTTGTGGAGTTTAGCCTAGGTATTTTGACCTAATACTGGTTTGCCCTATGAGATCTTAGCTCTAACACGATGGCTACAACTACGAGGTAGCCTCATTTATCACACCACTGCTTTCTACATGGTTACAGTCCCACTGCCGGTGGGTGTTGGGGTTGTTTTTACCAGTTGTCTGACTACAGAAAATGTTGTTAGGTTGAATGGCTCTGGTGAGGTGTCATTGCGCTGAGGGTCCTTGTACCAGTTGTAAATCACTGGCCCCTCCAGTCTGTATATTTCTTTGATCTGTAGAAAATGAAAATGAGTGTGCACACATAGCTTTCCCTTTTTAGCCTTCTTACTATGTCCTGTTGTTAATTAGTCCCCACTTAAGGACTCCTCAGCTCATTCGCTCCTACTGTGACTTATCATACCTATCATCACCTTTTCATTTTCCAGATTCTACTCTTAACTTACCTATTATCAATGTTTTTCCTACAGCCTCCCCCTATTTTCTTTCCTCACATATATTTCTCTTATTTCCCTTACCTGCTTTTTATCTCTTTTTGATGATACCTGAAGAAGATCTATGGTTGAAACTTTGATTCTAACTCATTTTTCTATTTTCAGCATGCATTTAATATTACCATTTTGTTCTATATCTGTAACATGTCCTGTGCAAATAAAAGTCAGAAAACACCATTTTATTTGTTGGTTTATTATTAAATTTGTAATTTTGCAATACTTGATATACAAATTATACTACTTATGCACCACTACATGGTAGAACTAAGAACCACTATATGCAATGATGAAATTTGTTTGAGAGGACAACAGATTGGCCAGCCACTGTACAATTTATAGATAGTCAGCTACATCTCTGCATGTCATCAGTCATGGCCCTCTTCAGCAGCCATTGTGAACCCCAAGGGGATCGGCGCCAGCCTAGCTGTTGTAGGGAAAAAGGCAAGTAGTTCATCTGCAGGCAGGGCTCAGGGCTTGTTTCCACCAACACCACAAGTGCCAAACTGCCACAGCAGGCTGCTTGATCATCCATACACCTGCCCACTTGCCAGGTCTGTTACCATCACCCGACCCATCTCAAAGAAAATCCTCATCGAAGGGGTATGTACTGGAGTGCAACAAGCGTGTTGTGTTGTGCGATCATTTGATTGTAAGTGACACTGTCTGACTTCAGTTGTGGCATACTGGTAGTGGCATAAAAGTCATGGCAGACTTAGTTATAATTATAAATGTGTCTCAGTGGCAGTGGCAAGTCAAGGTTCAGTTGTGGGAAAGAGTGTTTAAATTGTGTCTTGGGGTAAGCAGGTGTGTGCGGGTGGAATTTATTGTATGTGATGGGGGCTGGATCTGTGGTTGGCAATGGCAGAGTTAGGATTCAGGCTGCTGTGGAGAAATGAGAAAAGATCACCAAGGCAAGAAAGGGCAGTAGGTCTGCAGGGTGCGCATGTGTGAGTGTAGGGGGAGCTATGTGAGGGTGGGATTTTATTATGGAAATTTAAAGGGGTAGTTGTGGCTGTTGCATTGTCAGGAGGAGAATACAGGCTAGATGTGAGAAAGATCCCCAAGTGCAGAAGGTGCAGCAGGATGTGTGTGGCAGTGGGGTAAAGGTGGGTTGTATTGGGGTAATTGTGGCTGACATTGTCCAGATATACAGCTGTGTGGGAACGATCGCCAAGGGCACTGGCAGTAGATGCAGTGTGTGGTGTGTGTGTGTGTGTGTGTGTGTGTTGGAGGGTGAGTGTGGGTATTATGAAAATGAAAAAGGTCAAGGACAACAGTGGCTGGTAAAGTCAGGATTCAGCTGTGGGGGAAAGATTGTGGAGGGCAGCAGTAGATGTAGGGTGTGTCTGAGTGTGTTTTTTAATAGAGCTCTTTTTTATGCAAATGTAAAAGGGATTGTTGTAGCTTGCAAAGTCAGATGGATTCTGCAATATAAATTAACATATTCATTGTATTTAGAATCTGTTTTTTTTCTTTTATACACTTCTTTTATGTTCAGTGAGTAAATACAAACATGTTATCAAAAGTAATATAAAAATAATGTGTGGGGGGCCCTTATCCCTAAGTGAAATCAAGCAGATTACAACCTTGTTATGCCATCATTATGACATCACTCTGTTGTTAACCCTTCCTGAGTATGTCATCTCAATAGTATAACAAAACAGAATGCTCACAACAGTCAATGTTCCACTTTGAGAAAAATGTTCAAAATGTTGGTATTAAATGAACTGATTTGTTCCAGGCTGTACCATTGAATAGTGCTGTGAAGAACACACAATAAGACAAGACAAAGGCAAGGCAAGGCAAATTTTATTTCTTAGTTGCCCAATCCCGGAGACTCTGAGTGCCATACAAAAACAAGCTAAAAGGGTAGTATACATACATAGGGAACATAAATATAGATATAACATACATAACATAGTAAAATGACAAGCAAAACAGTAAAGAAGACAATGCCTGAAGAGCAGGTTCAAAGATATCCGCAGCGTGTCTGTATAGGACTATATCTGGGAATGCCAGTTTAAATAGGTGAGTCCTGAGGTGGGCTTTAAAGGCCTCAACTGAAGGGGCCTCCCTGACAGTTGGTGGAAGGGAATTCCACAGGATGGAACTGGCAACTCTAAAAGCCCTGCCGCCGGCAGTTTTTTGCCTCGTCCTGTGATTCGCCAGGAGGCCCCTTGAGGAGGATCGAAGGGAGTGAACAGAAGCAGCAGGTGTTAGTAGGCCCACCAGGTAGCCAGGGCCAAGACCATGTAGGGCCTTAAAGGTGAGTAAGCCCACCTTGAAGATAACCCTCCACCTGACTGGTAACTACAGCAATTCACGCAATACCAGGGTGATATGACTGAACCTTGACAGTCCAGTCAGCAGCCTGGCGGCAGCATTTTGCACCAGCTGCAGTTGGTGGAGGGTGCCTCCAGAGATCCTGAAGTAGAGCGCATTACAGTAATCTAGCCTGGACCTCACAAAGGCATGCACCAAGGTGGGGAGGTCCCCAGGTGGAACTAGGGGTTTGATCCTGGTGATATTCTTTAGATGGTAAAAACTAGTTTGGACAATGGATGACACCTGATGTTCAAATGTCAGTTCATTGTCGAGGAAAATGCCCAGATTGCACACCCTAGAGAAAGCCTTCAGTGGCATAGGCCACAGGAATAATCCTGTGGCCACACCAGAGGCTAACTTATCATGCCTTCAATTTGACTCCACCATCAGTCTTAACTGGGTTCAGTCGCAACCAGCTGGAGGACATCCAGTCACTGGTCTCAGCCAGGCAACTGTTTAGCTTGTCCATGGCACTGGATGTTCCAGGGGCAAAGGAAAGATACAGCTGGGTATCAGGGTATCACGACATTACAATGAAGCAATTTGAGCTAGTTAATTACAGCGACTCCATTATAGCGGACATCAGTACAGTGACCATGTGAATATAGTGAACATCACTTTGCTTGACTAGGACTATACAGCGGTCCCCTGAGGCAATGTGCACCTTGGAGTTAGAATCTATAAGATAGGAGGTGCGGGGGGGCATAGCCCCCCTGCAATACTAGAGCTAGTAATTAGCCCACCAGTATTTAGCTCACCAGTTAGCACCTTAATTACTTGATTGCCGACAGGTGTCCAACTGTTTATTATAATGGCATAGGTGCCTGGGGGACAGATCGCAAGATGGCTGTGGAGTTTTTGAGGAGTCAGCAAGGGTTACCGATGATCCTTTTTGTATGTAAAAATATGAGCTGGAATGACATGTGCTGAAATGACTATTTGCTGAAACTGCATTCGCTAATAAAATGTTGCTGAATTGACAATCACTATTAAGGATTCGCTGTAATGACATGGAGCCGATGTCATCTGCATAGCAGTGGAAACCCAAGTTGTACTTTCTAATGAGCTCACCCAGGGGCAGCATGTACACAGCGAACAACATTAGTGACAAGATCGAGCCCTGGGGTACCCTGCAGGACAGGAGGCTCATGGAGGAGGAGAATTTCCCCATGACTGCCCATTGCCTCTGTTTGCAAGAAAGGACTCAAACCAGCAGATGACAGTGCTGGCAAGTCCACAATGCTCCCTCAGACAGTCGAGTAGCACAACGTGGTCCACTGGGTTGAATGCTGAAGAGAGATCAAGAAGAATGAGAATTGACCCTTCTCCTCTATCTCTTGACCTGAGGAGGTCATTATGCACCCGAACTAACACTATTGCTATGTCTTGCATGAAATCCAGACTCGAGTGGCTCATAGATGTCAAAAGTCACAAGGTGCTCCTAAAGTTGTAGCGCCACAATCTTCTCAACAACCTTACCTAAAAAAGGAAGGTTGGAGATAGGTTGGTAATCCACCATGACGTCAGGGTCTAAAGATGTTTTTTTCAGAAGGGGTCTCACCAGTGCCTCTTTCAAGGACTCTGGGAAATTCCCTCTGACAAAGAACACTGGACAATCAAGATGAACACTGGACCTATGGAGCCGATACATCCCATCAAGAAATGCATTGGCACTGGGTCCGGTTCACAAAATGTGTGCTTCAGGTTGTAAGCCACCTCAATGACCTCGGCCACCTCCACTGGTTTAAACTCATCCCACACAGGTGGAGTGTCCCTGCGTTGCCCAAGGTGATCACTGTAGGCCGTACTCTGGCTCACTGGTGGAATTCCATGCCAGATGGAGGACACCCTGTCAGAGAAGAACTGAGCAAACTCTTCGTATAAAGTGTCGGAGAAGGATCTCTTCGGCTGTAGACAGGACAGTTGTAATAGCCTGTCCACAGTCTGAAAAAGCACCATTGGTTGGTTCTGCCCTGCAGCAATCTCCCTGGACCAAAAGTCTGCCTTCTTATGGTTAATTGCCCCTGGTACTGGCCGTAGTGGGAACGCAGGGCCAGTTTGTCCTCCTTCCACCCTGTCCTCCGCCAGTAGCGCTCCAACTTCTGACCCAGAATCTTCTTTGCCTTGAGCTCCATGTTGAATCAAGGGGATCTCAAGTGAGAGGATTTGGGTCATACATGGACCAGTGCAAGAGAATCGAGCATGTTGGACATCACCTTATTATAGGCAGCAACTACCTCGCTGAGTCCCTCTGCACATGCAGTGCCTATAGTGGATAGGTCAGCTGCCACCAGGAAATCATCCAGGGACAGTCCCCTCAAAGGGTGGTAGTTGACCATCTCTGTAGGGGGAGGGCTCTCAGAGGGGGGCCCGAATGAGTACTCCACTGTGCAATGATCGGACCAACTGACCCAATCAGTCTTGAGGTTGTGTACCTCAAGTCCCAATGAGAAAACCAGGTCCAGCCTGTGACCACCCTGATAGGTCATGGAGGAAACCTCTTGTGACAGGCCCAGAGATGACATTGTCTGGAGGAGGTTGAAACTGAGCCTAGACGATTCATCGTCGGCCCAAACATTGAAGTCCCCCAGTACCAGACATCTGTGGGTCTCCAATGTTTTGCCGACAACAAAGTTGGCTACCTCCTGCAGGAAGTCCCCTGCCACCCCAGGGGGGTGGTAAATCAAGAGAATCCTACAGCTTGCACCTGAACCCCCATGTACGACCACACACTCAAAGGAACCAGGCATTCCCATTGGGTGCACAGTGAAGCCTGGACTGGATCTAAAACAGTGGCCACACCCCCACTCCTACATTCCACTCTGGGGCAGTGTACTACAGAGTACTCGGGAGTGACAGCAGCCTCCCAGACTGGGCCTGCATCATCACTCACCCAAGTCTCCATGATGCAAGCCAGATCGACCATTGAAATCAAGTCTACAATAATTGTGGTTTTATTTCTGATTGATCTGGCATTGCAAAGCATTGCCATCAGGGGATTGGCAGGCATTGCACCCACACTGGTTACTTCCCCACTCGGTCTGGTGGGACCCTGGGGGATGGGGACTAAACAAGTCTGGGCTCTCTCCATGGCCTGTCTAATCCCAGGGCACCTCCTACACCTGACCACCTCTATCCTGCCCCCCTCCGGTATGCCCGAGGCACGTCACCACATCTGATCTGTACAGTGCCTCTCAATCCCAACCTGCCAACAGCAGCATGCTGTCATAGCAGACACAGGGAGGTCAGAGAAAGACCACAGATCAAGCAGCTGGGATGCCTCATGGGCAATCCTTGCTACCCATGACTCTTGCACATCCCAGATACTAACTAATATTCTACCAGGTACCCAGACACACTACTTGTGCCTACTAAGACTACTGGCACACACTTCCAGACACAGACTAATACAAAAAGTCCTAAACACTCACACATCCCTCAACACACAGCATATAAATCTATGAAACATTAAAAATTAAAATTTAAAATTAAAAGCCCCCAACAATACCCCCCAACCAGTCCACATGAATAAGGAGAGGATACTAGTAACTCAGCTTTCTGTCAGAAGAGAGTAGATTTTGCAGCTATAGTTCAGCAAAGCAGAGCCCCTTGGGGCACGTCCAAAGTGACAGAGTCAATGTTAATAAATGTAATTTGATGAAAAGTCAGGTTCCAAGATCCAGAATGCAAACCGGGGACCCTCTCACTGGCCCTGGATTGTACCTGGGCAGAATAGTATTGGAAACAATTGCTAAGGAACAGAGGAGGACACCGCTGAGAGAAATCACCCCAATTCCACATAAACATTGTTGAGGAATCTCCCTGCAAGATTTACGACTGCTTAAGGTAAGAATTACTCAGAAAAGTAATTCAGTTCGCGATTACACAATCTTGGTAGCCCATACACTATAAAATATAATGTATGGTCTTCAGTTAATAACCATGCTGAAAATACTTCACGAGGTTGTCATGACATCTGAAATCCTCTCAAGCTACGCTCTCGAGGTTTACAATGATGTCATGGCAACCTCTCGAAGTGTTTACAGTGTGGTTATTAACCTAAGACCATATATTATCCTCTATGTAATATGAAAAGAAATATTCATTACAGTTACAAAAATATTTTTTATATAAAAGTAATAAGTAGCTGTACATGATTACATTTATTTGAAAGTAACTAGTAACTGTATCTGATTACTTTTTAAAAGTAACTTATCCAGCACTGGTCTTAGCTGAATCCCCATATGTGTTTAGGGGTCTAAAGACATTCTGGCATTGGTGAGCACCCACACCTCTCTAATTTTCTGGACACATTAATGCTGCAGTCTTGAATGCATATCCAGGTGTAGTTAGGAATTGAAGAACATCAAATTATTTAGTTAAAAATGTGTCTGTCACAGAAGGATCACTCATAAAATGAGTCCACACTACTTGGCTGCTATAATGTTTCTAGCCCCCGCACCTGAGTTGTGTTTTCAACAAAATAATATTGTGTTTTTGTAACAGTTGCCTCTGCCTTGCATGCTCAGAGCCACATGTTCTACAGCAAACAGCATGATGTCATTTTAGTCTCAACACAGTTTTCCTCATTTTAAGAATAGGCATATTATGTGGTGCCTGCGTGTCCCAGTTGGTAACACACCTGCCCTTTGGCTGGAAGGTGTTGGGTTCCAGTCCAACTCCAGGATTTGGTCACATACCTCAAAAACCATTGATATCCGAGTGCAGTACTAGGGGGTTGCTGTATTGTTGGGGTGTGCTGTCCTTCGGATGCAATGCTCAACCAAGGTCCATTCTGCCCATTTCTGGTGTTGTCCTAGTGAGTGTCCTGGAGAAAGTAAGAGCCCATGACTCTTTTTGCAAGATTAGTGGCCACAATTCTCCAAACCAGAAGGTGTTGCATTTCAGACCAACTCCAGGACTTGATCACATACCTTAAAAAACACTGATATCTGTGTGCAGTACTAGAGGGGGTGCTGCAGTGTTGGGGTGTGCTGTCCTTCAGATGAAATGTTCAACCAAGGTCCCTTCTACCCATGTCTGGTGTTGTCCTGGTGGGTAACCAGGAGAAAGTATCATGCGCACTGGAATGAGGGTGAAGCACCAGTCGGAGTGGCTAACCCATGTAATGAACAAACTCCAAAAGTAACAGCACTGCTTAGGCAGGTAAACAGAAGAAATTGAGAGAAAAAGTTTGATAACTTGATATTTTATTCCACCACTGTGTTCAGCCCCTAACGCCTCGGCAAAAGTTCCTTCCAAAGGGGGCGTCAGCTAACAAGCAGGACGTTCTTGCT
Organism: Neoceratodus forsteri; assembly: GCA_016271365.2. Taxonomy (NCBI): domain Eukaryota; kingdom Metazoa; phylum Chordata; order Ceratodontiformes; family Ceratodontidae; genus Neoceratodus; species Neoceratodus forsteri. The sequence continues at coordinate 343,964,582 of CM028132.1, read as the reverse complement.
CATTCAAATACAATTTCAAAATGTGACATCATTACTACATGAGATCCTCATTGGTCAAGTGTGTATTGTAAACTTGAATATCATAAACAAAAGAATTTTCACATTAAATCACTAAAATTAATTATGCACATTATGGACAAGGAATACATAAGATCAAAAAAGCAAGGAGGCATAATTTCAGACATAATGACTGGAGCATAAATGTAATAATAAATTCATATGCTAACTGGGATCTCCAAATGGGATACACCAATTATTGCCAAGTTTCAATTACAGAGTCTCTTGATAATCCTTAGAGGGTAATGCTTACTTACAGTATATGGTGTCTTACAGAGTAGACAGAAAAGAGGAGAAGAATAGATAAGGTATGCAAGCCCTCTGTACCAGAAATCAATAGTCTCCAGGCCATCTGAACCAGAAAAAATGCACTGGAAGCATGCTCAGTCTCTGTAAGAGAAGCAAGATAGAACAATTAACACAATCAACATATTACACTATAGGCAAGTGTTAATAACAGCTTTACAGGATTAGAAATTCAGAGCAGGTATGGGAAGGTGGGGGAAGGGGTTTTTTTGGGACTCAGAGTTTGGGAGAAGTATATGATGAAATGTATCTATATTTTAAAATATAGCAGTGCACATTATCTTTTGTATTTCAAAAAAGGCTTCAGGTCCCATCTTTCATTTAACCCTTTCGGTCTTACTGTGTCTACCATAAAGATCCAGTAGCTTTCTTTCTGGAGAAGTAAGTTTGATCTATCTCCACCTCTGCCTGGACAGTGCGCATTTTCAATTCCCATAAACTTAAAGTTATGTGGATCAGAGCCATGTTCAGTGACAAAATGTCTACCTATTGTGGTATCTGTCCAACAGTTTACAATCAAACGTATATGTTCTTGCATCCTCTCTTTAAGTGGCTGTAATATTGTACTAATGAGTAAGGTACAATATAAAGAAAAGAAGATGTGAAATGGGAGGAAGATTACTTATGGATTTGTATAGATGTGGAGTCTCTATACACTTCCATGAGACATGTGGATGGTCTCATATCAGCCAGACTTTTCCTTGAAAGGGACCAGATTGCTACAGGTGCTCCAATGGAATGTATCATGGAGGCTTTGAGGTTCATTCTTTACCATAGCTGCTTTGAATTTAATAATGAATATTTTGCCCAGATTTGTAGAACAGCTATGGGGGTGGGGCATCAATGGCCCCATCTTATGGAAATTTATTTATGGATTTTTGGGAGCTAGAATTCTTACAAAATGAAACAAAAAAAACATACTTTACTAATATCATCAAGTGGGGGAGATACATTGATGATTGTGTATCTGGAAGGGTAGCCATGAAGAAGCTAGAGAATTTATAAAGTGATTAAATGATAATGACCTCAGATACACAGATAGAAGAGGTCATTTTTTTGGATCTGACTTTTGTAGCAAACAAAGCCACACATGGAATCCATACAAAAGGGTACAGGAAAGAAATATCAACTAATGCCCTGTTAAGGAATAATAGCTCTCACCCATATAAACTTAAGAAATCAATACCACATGGGCAATTTATAAGAATTCGATGTAATTGCACAGAGGATGTAGAATACATGAAACAGGTAGAAGAACTTAGAAAGAGGTTTCTGGAGAGGGTGTACAAAAATGATATATTAGTATCAACACTGTAAAAAGTGAGAAGTATGACACAAAGTGAATTAGTTGACACACATGATGTTAGGAAACATACAAAAGAAGAAGAAAACAAGACAGTGACATTATGTCTGGAATATAATCATCTGTCTGGACAAGTTGGGAGTTTAGTATGGAACAGTTGGGACATACTAAAGACAAATCAAGTTCTAAATGAAGTATTGTCAGACAGGCCAATAATTACTTTTAGGAGGTCATCAAATTTACAAGACAAGCTAGTCCATAGCCAGTATCTTAGAAAACCTGAAAGAGCAGATAACTGGCTACCACAAAAACCTATGGGTAATTATCAGTGTAAAAAATTCAACATCTGGTAGTACATGAACACAGATAAAGAACAAACCCTTAAGAATGGGAAAAAAGGTTGCTATCTAGGATTTTATATCATGTATTACCACTTTCGTTGTGTATATTCTATGGTGTGGCTGTGGAATGTACTATGTAGGCAGAAAGCTATGGCCACTTAAAGAGAGGATGCAAGAACTTATATGTTCAATTGTAAACTGTAGAACAGATACCCCAATAGGTAGACATTTTGTCACTGAACATGGCTCTGATCCACGTAGCTTTAAGTTTATGGGAATTGAAAATGCACACTGTCCAGGCAGAGGTAGAGATAGACCAAACTTACTTCTCCAGAGAGAAAGCTACTTGATCTTTATGGAAGACACAGTAAGACCGAAAGGGTTAAATGAAAGATGGGACCTGAAGCCATTTTTGAAATACGAAAGATAATGTGCACTGCTATATCTTAAAATGTAGATAAATCTCATCATATACTTCTCCCATTCTCTGAGTTCCAAAAAAACCCCATTCCCCCCACCTTCCCATACCTGCTCTGAATTTCTAATCCTGTAAAGCTGTTATTAACACTTGCCTATAGGGTAATATGTTGATTGTATTAATTGTTCTATCTTGCTTCTCTTACAGAGTCTGAGTATGCTTCCAGTGCATTTTTTCTGGTTCAGATGGCCTGGAGACTATTGATTTCCGGTACAGAGGGCTTGGATAACTTATCTATTCTTCTCCTCTTTTCTATCTACTCTGTAAAACACCATGGACTTTAAGTAAGCATTAATCTCTAAGGATTCTCAAGAGACTCTGTAATTGAAACTTGGCAATAATTGGTGTATCCTGTTTGGAGATCCCAGCTAGCATATGAATTTATTATTACATTTATGCTCCAGTCATAATGTCTGAAATTATGCCTCCTTGCTTTTTTGCTCTTATGTTTTCCCTGTCCATAATGTGCATAATTAATTTTAGTGATTGAATGTGAAAATCCTTTTGTTTAAGGTATTTAAGTATATAATACACAGTTGACCTATTAGGATCTCATGTAGTAATGATGTCATATTTTGAAATTGTATTTGAATGAGCAAGAACTTCCTGCTTGTTAGCTGACACCCCCTTTGGAAGGCACTTTTGCTGAGGCACTAGGGGCTGAACACGGTGGTGGAATAAAATATCAGGTTTTCAAACATTTTCTCTCAATTCATTCTGTTTACCTGCCTAAGCAGCGCTATTACTTTTGGAGTTTGAAAGTAGAAAAACCCATGACACTTTTTGAAAGATTAGTGGCCACAGTTCCCCTTCCAGAAAACTGGTTCAGACGCTTGTCAATGACAGTGTGTGGATGTTAATAAGTGGAGTGATTCTTACAACATGTTTTCAGTCACCACACTTCCTGGTCTCTTACTGTTTTCAATGCATTATGTCTGAAAAGCACTATATAAATTAAATTCTTCTTATTCTAAAGTCATTTGATAATAACATTTAACTTGTTACTACACATTTTTATCTTTTTAATTTTTTGTTTACTACGTAACCTTTTATAAAGGGTGGGGATATGAATAATTAGAGACTAATGACTAAAATACATCATCAGTTCTGGAGACCCCATCTCCGCAAGGACATAGACAGGATGGAGGCAGTCCAGAGGAGGGCAACTAAAATGGTGCAGGGTCTGCAAGAGAAGCCGTATGAGGAGAGACTAAAGGAGCTTAATATGTATACCCTTGAGGAAAGAAGGGAGAGGGGGGACATGATAGAAACTTTTAAGTACCTCAGTGGAATCAACGAAGTCCAAGAGGTAGCATCTTTCAGAAAAGAGACGCAAGAACAAGGGACACAATTTAAAGATGGGGGGCGAAGGTTCAGGGGCAATGTGAGGAAGTATTATTTCACAGAGAGGGTAGTGGATGCATGGAACAGCCTTCCTGAGGAGGTTGTGGGTCTAAAACTGTGGGAGAATTCAAGAATGCATGGGACAGACATATGGCAATTCTTGTGGGGGGTAGGAAGTAATAGTCTGTTGGTTAACTAGGATCTGCGGCCTATCCTGTAGGTAGGGAAATGGGCAGACTAGATGGGCCAAGCGGTCCTTATCTGCCGTCAAAGTCTATGTTTCTATGTTTCTATGTATCAGAATATTACAGACCTGAGAGACCAAACAAGGGGCATCAGTGAAAAAGGACAATGGCTTAACCTGATGCTTTGCAGTATTGTTTTTATAAAACCTCATTTATATTGATAGCACATACTACCAGTACACACTACACACTAATAATCACTAAGGGGATAATTATGAGCCTGCCAGAGTTAAAGAAGTGCCAATATCTACCATCTTATACTCTCTCACAATTTCCAGGGCAGCCTCTCATTGTGGAGCTTCATCAGGCGGAAGGAAAAACATAGAAACATACAAGTTGTCGGCAGAAAAGGACCACTTGGTCCACCCAGTCTGCACAGATGTTCCCTGCCTAATCTGTCTCCACTGACCCTAACTGGTCTTCAGCGACCCTCCATCTTTCCTGCCTGTTTTCTAATACACCCCTATGTCTATCCCATGCATGCTTGAAGCCCCCCCCCCACACTGTTTGTGCTTCCACCACTTCTACTGGCATTCTGTTGCTGGCATCTACTACTCTTTTAGTGAAGAAATATTTCCTCACATCTTTCCTAACCCTCCCCTCCAGCTTCATCGCATGTCCCCGGTCCTGGTGCTTTTTCTCATTTGATACTCCCCACTTGCATCCTGTTCAACTCTGTGTGGTAACTGTAGGTCTCTATTATGCCACCTCTTGCTCTCTACTCCTCTCTTACAGGGTGAACATCTTGAGATCCTTCAGTCTTTCCTCAAAGGGCTTCTTGTGCAACTCCTGTACCATTTTTGTTGCCCTCCTCTGAATTGCCTCCATCCTGTCTATGTCCTTTCTGACGATCTACTTCCAGATCTGGGCACAGTACTCCAAGTGAGGGTCTCACCATTGAATGATAAAGTGGCAACACCAACTCCTTCCTTCTGTTGGAGGCACCCATCCCTAGGCACCCCAGCATCCCACTAGCCCTACCCACTGCTTTGTCACACTGCCCTGCCACTTCGAGGTCATCAGATATAATAACCCCGAGGTCCCTTTCCTGTTTAGTGACTGTCAGTACACCCAACCATCCTATACTCAATGCCTGGGGTCCTACTCTGTGCCCTAAGTGCATGATTTTGCACTTTTTGGCATTGAACACAAACTGCCATGCTTTTGACCACTCCTTGAGTTTCCCAAGATCCCTGCCCATTTATTCCACCCCCTCCTGTGTCTACCCTATTACAGATTTTTGTATCATCTGCAAACAGGCATACCTTTATTTTTACTTCCTTAGCAATGTCACTTATGAAGACACTGAAGAGGACTGGGCCCAGTACTGAGCCCTGTGGCACCCCACTGGTCACTCTTCCATCATTTGAGTGAGTGCCATTTACTGCCACCATCTGTTTCCTATCCATTAACCAGTTTCTAACCCAATTCACTGCTTTGGATCCCACCCCTTAGGCTGATCAGTTTTTTTTATCAGTCTTCTGTGTGGCACAATGTCGAAGGCCTTGCTGAAGTCCAGATAGACCACATCCATTGCCCTCCCTTGATCAATTTCCCTTGTCACCCAGTCAAAGAAATCTGTCAGATTTATTTGGCATGACTCCCCCCCCCCCACACTGTGAATCCATGCTGCCTGTGGCCTTGCAGCCCATCGAATTCAAGGCCCTAAAGAAAGACAAATCTCCTGGGCCGGATGGCTTTCAACCGAGAATACTATAGGAATTGGCGGACATACTGGCTGCACCCCTAGCGGAGCTCTTCAACAGGTCACTTGAGACAGGGAGGGTACCTAGGGACTGGTGAGAGGCACATGTGGTGCCAATCCATAAAGGGGGGTCGAGGGAAGTACCAGGTAACTATAGACCCATCAGTTTGACCTCAGTGATGGGAAAATTAATGGAGAGTATACTAAAGGAACGATTGGGGGTGTACTTGGAGGAGGTGGGAGGTCTGGATAGTCGGCAACATGGGTTTGTGCCAGGGAGATCATGTCAAACCAATTTTGTGGAGTTCTACGAATGGGTAACATCAGAACTGGACAGGGGGAAAGCCTGTGGATGTATTATTCTTGGACTTCAGCAAGGCATTTGACTCTGTCTCCCACAATGGTCTGGTTGAGAAACTGATGGGGTTAGGAGTAGGCCCTTTGATGGTCAGATGGATTGAAAACTGGCTAGCTGGACGCACCCAGAGAGTAGTGGTCTGTGGGGAGCTCTTGAACCCTAGAGAGGTTGGTAGTGGGGTACCGCAGGGCTCGGTCCTGGGTCCGATCCTGTTTAATGCATACATATCTGACATCAGAGAGGGTATAGGGTGTGAAATGAGTCTCTTCGCTGATGACTCCAAGATGGGAGCAGTAGTTGAGGGAAAAGAGGGGAGGTTGGCCCTGCAAGGGGACCTGGACACCCTGGAAAGCTGGGCTCACACATGGAAATTAAATTTCAATATCACCAAGTGCAAGGTGTTGCATCTTGGGCAGGGAAACCCTAAATACAGGTACACCCTGGGAGGGGAGGCACTGGAGGCCTCAATAGGGGAAAAAGACCTAGGGGTCATGGTGGATGCATGTATGAATAACTCTGAGCAGTGCAGGAGAGCGGCTAGCAAGGCAAACAGGATGTTGGGATGCATCGTAAGGGGGGTCACCTCTAGGAGCAAGGAAGTGATTTTGCCGCTGTACAATGGACTGGTTAGACCACACCTTGAGTACTGTGTGCAGTACTGGAGACCACACTTGAAGAGGGACATACAGCTCCTGGAGAGGGTACAGAGGAGGGCAACTAAGATGATACGAGGGCTAGGGGATTTGACGTATGAGGACAGACTTGAGGAGCTCTGCCTGTTTTCATTGGAGGAGGAGAGACAGGGGGGACATGATTGAGGTCTTCAAGTACCTCAAGGGAATAAATAGGGTAAACATGGAGGGGATCTTTAGACTAAAGCAGGGAGGTATCACCAGAGGGCATGGTTTGAAGTTGGAAGGTGGAAGGGTGGGGGGGAAGAGGAGGAGGTTTTTCACTGAGAGGGTGGTGGACCCTTGGAATGCACTGCCTGGTGAGCTGGTTCAGAGATCCATAGTGGAGGGCTTCAAGAGAGGGTGGGACAGACACAGAAAGTGGATGTATCAGATGATGGCCTGTCCCAGGGGGGTGGGGATGGATGATAGGGGTTTCTGGAACACAAGGGAGGGGAGGGCCTCGGCACCCAACTAGGGATCTGAGGTTCAAGCAGACTCGATAGACCATAAGGCCTAATCTGCTGGCAAATAGTATGTTAGTATATTCTACCAATCTTTTCTCTGGCAGGGTTTCCATTAATTTCTCCACCTCTGAAGCACTGTAAGACTGACTGGACTATAGTTGCTCACTTCCTCTGCTGCTGCTATTATGTACAGGGACCCCATCATCTCTTCTCCTGTCCTTCGAAACCATGACTGTTCCCAGTGAGCTGTTGAGAAAGACTTTCAGTGGGGCAGCTAGCACCTCCCTGAGTTCTTTTAGAACCATTAAGTGTACCCCGTCTAGTTCCATAGCTTTGTCCACCTTCAGAACTACAAGTCTCGTCTGGACTCTTTCCTCTGAAAATGGACTTGTGTCCACCCCCCGCCCCCGTTCCTGCTACTCTCTGGTGGTCCATCCCTGCCTCCCTCCACTATGAAAACTGAGCAAAAGTACCTGTTTAAAATGTCTGATTTTCCTTGGTCCTCTTCTGTGCATCCCCCCCAGCCCTTCTAATCTTCACTATCCCTCCCATGGGTTTCCGCCTCTTCTCATTTATGTATCTGAAAAAGTCTTATACCCCCTAGTGACCCCTTTGGCTATTCTTTCCTCTGTCTGTGCCTTTACTCCCCTCACCACCTTGCCTGCTTCCCTCTGCTTTATGAGCTATACCTCACTGTTCTCTTCCCTCTGTGTCTCCTTATACCACCTGACAGGGTTCTAGTGGAATCCATCCACATGATGGGAGCTAAAGGGGAGGTGCTACTGGTAGGTGATTTCAATCTGCCAGATGTGGATTGGAGCATCCCAGCTGCTGCCTCAGCCAGGAATAGGGACATCCTGTAGGCTGTGCAAAGGGCAGGCCTCTAGTAGCTAGTGCTAGAGCCCACCTGGGAGGGGGCAATTTTGGATCTGGTACTCACCAACGGGGACAGAATTGCAAAAGTCAGGGTGGGCAGACACCTGGGGTCCAGTGATCATCACATGGTGTGGTTCAATATGCACACAGTGGTAGAGTCAAGCAACTCAAAGGCGAGGGTCCTGGATTTCAGGAGTGTGGACTTTACTAAGATGGGGATATGCCTCAAGAATGTCCTGGCAGGGCAGGATGAATAGGGGGAGTAGAGGAGCAGTGGGCCCATCTGAAAGGAGTCATAGTGGAGGCAACAAACCTTTGCATTAGGCAAGTAAACTAGGACATGAGAAAGAGAAAACCACTATGGTTCTCAAAGTAAGTGGCCAGGAAGGCAAGGGCAAAAAAGATGGCTTTCGGGAAGTGTAAGGAAACACAGAAGGAGAAGGACAGGGTAGTGTACCTGGATAAACACAGAGAGGTAGGGAAAGCAGTCAGGAGCACAAAGGTGCAAATGGAGGAAGAAATTGCACAGAAGGTAAAAAGAGGGAACAAGACTTTTTATAGGTACATTAGAGAAAGGAGAAAAACCAGGGGTGGTATTGTAAGGCTTAAAGTGGAAGAAGGGGAGTGTATGGAAAGGGACCTGGAAAAAGCATCAATACTGAACAAATATTTTTGTTCTGTATTCACAGAAAAAGGAGAAGGTGAGGGACCACAGTTAGGCAATGTGTGCAAATATGGGAGGTAGGTGGACACCAGTATATTTACGGAAGAGAGAGAGTCCTAAGAGAACTCACAAAACTGAAAGTGGACAAGGCAATGGGACCGTATGGGATACATCCTAGAATATTAAGAGAATTACTGGAGGTACTGGCAGCAACACTGGCACCCCTGTTTAATGAATCACTCAATACGGGAATGGTTACAGAGGACTGGAGGACAGTGGATGTAGTCCCTCATCACAAAAATGGGAGTAGAGAGGAGGCTGGAAACTATAGGCCAGTCAACCTCACCTCAATAGTGGGAAAAATTATGGAATCACTACTTAAAGAAAGGATTGTGGAACACCTTGAATCCAGTGAAGCACAGGATCCGAGACAGCATAGACTCACTGCGGGAAGATCATGTCAAACAAATCTAATTGATTTCTTTTATTTTTATTTATTTGTACATCGGAAATACCTTTGAGCTAAGTACTCATTTGTAAAGGTTCCATGTCACAACAGAAACAAATAAATTTGTATGTAGCCACTAAAGTGAGCATTTGTCAAAACACACATTATTTTGGTTACAGGCAGCTCAGGTGAGCATTTGTCAGAGCAATAATAGAGCACATGTACAATACATAGCCCAGGCACCGTCAGCCAATGGGCTACTACCCCTGCCTGTTGACCTGCACACAGGTTAAGGGGCCTGGGTCCTGCTATGGTGGTATTCAGGGATTCTAATCCAGAAAATAAATGAAAATGGTGAGGTGCCTCCACCCAGAGTAAGCTGCAGTGGGCCAGATGTTCGACTGGTACAATCCCCTGGGATGCTGTACCTACACACCTTCCCTTCCAACTGCCCCACACAATGGATGCCAAACAGTTTCCCAATACCATATACCACATACGGTACACTTTACAGTTGATTCCCACAAAACACCCTTCACACAGCAATTTTAAACAACAAAACACAACTTTATTGGGGGGAAGGGCTAGAATCATGGTACCTGGAACCAGGATAGCTGTGGAAGGAAGAATGGTTAGAGAACTTGCTCTGAGCAATTAATAACATATGGGTCCATATGTCAGACCACCCCAGATGCCCACCCCCACTGGTACAAATGCTGCCCTCTGTCCTGTCTGGGTACCCAGGAGTTGCAGGCATACCTCTCAACCTTTTGTCCCCCAAATGTGGAACAGTGCCTCTCAAAATGTGGAACAAATTAGCAAAATGTGGAACACATAATCAAATCATTACCTAGGAGGCTCAGAACACTGTTAAAAGGTTTGCATTTATGTTCAGAAAGTCTGTTATTAATTGAATAATATATTTTTTGCATCATTTACTATAGATTTTTGCTTTAAAGTGTTAATACTGAATGTGGAACAAGTCCTCACAATGTGACACAGGGAGCTTTTGTGAAGTAAAATGAGGAACGTTCCTCGTAATGTGGTACAGTTGAGAGGTATGGTTGCAGGCCTGCTCGGTGTCACAGGTTGGCCAGTGTGGGTCCCTAGAAACAATGTAACTGGCTGTGGCAATTAAACAAACACTCCCCCTGATTGCCAGGGCAAACCTTGGGTACTCAAGGTCCTGGAGATCTGGAGAGTTCCTGGTGCAGAGGGCTTCCACCAGTGCAAATTCAGGAGATCTCAGTTTAAAGGAGAGCAAAGCAAATGGGCAGTAGAAAGCATCCTGAGGACTTGAGCTTGATTGAAGGTCTGGCTGATTGCCCCCTTGATTGAAGACCTGGCTACTTGTCACCTTCAGCTGTTCAGGCTCATTGCAGAGCTACTGCGTAAGGCCCACCAAATAAAGGAATCCCAAACTTGGGAGTGGCTCCACAGCCTGGCCCCTCACAGGTCACAGGTGCCCTAGCACCTCAGCACATGCCGGTGACACCCTGTAGCCAACAGACCCCACTGGATGGGGTAGCAGGTTCCCCACCTCACTCTGAAATCAAACTGGGATTCTCTTCCCTCAACACAAGATCCACTTTGCTGTGCAGCCAGAACAGTTTCTCCACGCTTTCTGCTCTACCAGTCTATTAGCATCAGGCTCAGATTCCACTCTAGATCAGCAGCAGCTCCAATCCTCAGCCAGATCTCAACAACAACCACAGGCCCCTGAAATCTAGGGCACCTGCTCACCCTCTCTCGCTTAAAGTCGCTCTCTCACTCTGTGCTTTACATCAGATTCCAGCTTTTCTCTGGCTTACTCATAACTCTTGGGAAATCTCTTACCCAACTCAAGTTTCTCTCTCAGTCTCAAATTGATGCAGAATGGCTGCAGCAAAAGTCTCCAATTAACACAGTAGACTCCAAAAGAGTGCCTGGTCCAGTTGGCTCAGAATCTGTAGCTTTTCTACATCAGCAGGAACACTTCACTATTTCTCTGACAAACTTCGCTTTTCAGATTCTGAGCCAACTGGTCCAGGCACTCTTTTGGAGTTTACTGTGTTAATTAGAGACTTTTGCAGCAGCCATTCTGCAACAATTTGAGACTGAGAGAGAAACTTGAGTTGGGTAAGAGATTTCCCAGGAGCTATGAGTAAGCCAGAGAAAAGAGGAGAGCAGATGTGATTCCCCTTCACAAAAGTGGGAGCAAGGCAGAAGCAGGAAACTACAGACCTGTAAGTTTGACCTCAGAGGTAGGGAAAATGATGGAATCACTTCTGAAAGAAAGAATTGTTGAGTACCTAGAGGCCAGCGGGGCACAGGACCCAAAGCAGTATGGATTAACAGCAGGAAGGTCATGTCAGATGAATCTAATTGATTTCTTTGACTGGGTGACCAAAGTAATAGACCAGGGAGGGGCTGTGGATATGGCCTACCTAGACTTTAGCAAGGCATTTGACATAGTCCCGCACAAAAGACTAATAATCAAGTTAGCCAGCCTGGGAGTGGGTTCCAGGGTGGTAGCCTGGGTAGCAAACTGGCTGCACAACAGGACACAGAAGGTAATAGTGAATGGAACACATTCCAAAGAAAGGGGGGTTACTAGTGGTGTACCTCAAGGCTCAGTACTGGGTCCGGTCCTCTTTAACATCTTTATAGGTGACATTGCAGAGGGTCTGGAGGGAAAGGTATGCCTCTTTGCAGATGACACAAAGATCTGTAACAGAGTTGATACACAAGGGGGGTAGAAAGGATGAGAAGGGAATTGGCAAGGTTGGAGGAATGGTCAGACATATGGCAACTTAGATTCTTTTTTTTTATACTTGTTTTATTGTGCCATTATACTTGTCAGTACACATTACATTATCAATTTAAAAGATGTATCTTATCCATCACCATTCCATTCTGTGTATAGAATTGATTTAACTTTCTACATGGCATCATTCGTCTTTACTCAAGTCACAGGATTATTGAGAAACCAAAAAGAACAAACAGTTAAAGGTAAATGTACACAATATCAACTTTAGGGCATTTGGTATAGCGGCTATAGAAAATGTTATAAAGGATATGACAGATAAACAGAGAAATAAAAAGGCTGGGTGTATCCTTTGAGGGTGGCTGCTCATGTTAAGAGCTTTCAAGCTATGGGCCGTTAGTTGTCAGTAATGTCTCAGTATTCCTACTTAACCCTTCCATTTACCTCTCTCCTTCTCCCTCTCTCTTCACTCCTCCCCTATCCGTCCCTCCCCACTCTCTTCCTGATAGTGTTCCCATCTTGCCCACCTCGATATGTAAGTTTCAAACTGATTTTGCAGACTAAGTGTAATTTGCTCGTTATGTTTAATTTGGTGTGTAATTGCTTTCCATTCTTTGAGGGAGGGAGGGGACTCTTGATGCCATTTTTTCATTATTGCCTTGTAAGCTGAGGCTAATAAAATTGCCCATAAATATTTCTGGGCCCTATCCCTTATCTCTGGGGTGGTAAGCCAAGAATCAGGTGATGAGGTTCCAGCTTCCCTTGGATATCCAAGATCCTCTTGATCTGTTCCGAGACCAAGTTCCAGAAGCTTCAGAGCCTCGGGCAGTCCAAGAAGATGTGTATTTGTGAAGCCTTCTCCTCGCCACACTCCCTCCAGCAACCCCCAGCCTTCCCTCCCTTCCTCACGTGTGCCATGGAGGGGACGAGGAAAAATCTCACCCGCACCTTCCATACAAATTCCCACCACATCGGGGAAGAGGTGGTGGCCCAAGTGTCTCTCCATACCCTTTCCCATTCTATAGAGGTCATGGGGTGTTTAGTCTCTTGCTCCCATTTAGACTGTACTGGGGTCAATGCACTTCCAAATTGTTGGATGTTATGTCTATATATAATCATTATAGCTTTCTCCCCATACAGTGAGGGCCATATCCTTTCATATGGGGGGTCCGCATCATCAGCCCAGGTGTATTTGTTTTGTGATCATAGTTGAGTGGCAATATAGGCTCTTATTTGATAGTAAAATAACCTGTCTTTTCTGTCCAGTTGAATTTTATTCTCGCCTCCTCGAGGATTACTTCATTGCCTCTCATCAGTTGCCAGGGGCCTCTAGTCCTTTGCTAATTGTAGTTTAAACCAAGGATTATTAAATGAAGAAATCAGAATTAACCATTTATATTTCCAGCTGTAGTATTGGTAGCCTTTCTTCCTCAAGCCCATCTGCCATCCTGCTAAAATAGACCTGGTTGTAATTGTGGCTGATTTCAGCTTTATTCTTAGGTGTGTAGGAGAGAAAAGAGCTGCCCTAAGAGGGATCTGCTCCTCTCTCGTCTCATCTATCCACTTCCAGCATGCTTGATAATTTGGATTACCCCACAGCAAGGCCAACCTTGTCTGGGTGGATGACCAATATCTCCGCAGGAAAGGAAGGGCAATGCCTCCTTTGTCTTTCTGGAGTATGAGCTTCGAGAGACTTACTCTTGGCTTTTTGCCCCCCCATATATATTTGCTGAGCATTTTTTGCCAGGAGAGGAGCTCTTGGATGTGAGGGACATGGAACACACTGAAAAGATATAGAAACCTCGGGAGGATGTTTATCTTAAGGGTCAAGTTTCTGACATAGAATGTTGTGGGAAGCAAGGACCATCTACCCAAATCCTGTTTTACTCTCTGTATTAAAGGGTCATAATTTTGGGAAACAGACCTCTCAGATTTGTAGGAATCTGTATTCCAAGATACTTTATACTTTCTTTGCCCCACCTAATTGGGAATTGTTTTTTAAAAGAGGGGGTCGGGTGGAAATTGAAGGACAAGGCTTCAGATTTACCCACATTGAGTGTGAATCCTGAGTAGGTAGAAAATCGTTCTATATGGTCAAATAGTGCACATAGTGAATGGCAACTTAGATTCAATGCAAAGAAGTGCAAAGTAATGCACTTGGGAAACAAAAACCCAGGAGAAGAGTACACAATAGCAGGAGAGGTACTAACAACAACAAAAGTGGAAAGGGACTTGGGGGTAGTCATATCAGATGACCTAAAAGTGGGTAAGCAATGTGAGAAGTCAGTAAGGAGAGCCAGGGGGGATACTGGGATGCATAGGAAAGGGCATCACAAGTAGAAAAAGGGAAGTGGTTATTCCTCTGTACAGACAGTTGGTGAGACCCCATCTGGAATACTGTGTGCAGTTTTGGAGACCCCATCTACGCAAGGACATAGGCAGGATGGAAGCAGTCCAGAGGAGGGCAACTAAAATGGTGCAGGGTCTGCATCAGAAACCATATTAAGAGAGACTGAGAGAGCTTAATATGTATACCCTTGATGAAAGGAGGGACAGGGGGACATGATAGAAACTTTTAAGTACCTTAAGGGAATCAACAAAGTCCAGGAGAGTAGCATCTTTCAGAAAAAGAGATGTGTAAGAACAAGGGGGCACAATTTAAAAATAGAGGGGGGATGGCTCAGGGGTAATGTGAGGAAATTTTATTTCACAGAGAGCGTGGTGGATGCATGGAACCGCCTTCCTGGGGAGGTTGTTGGGTCTAAAACAGTGGGGGAATTCAAACATGCATGGGACAGACATAAGGCAATTGTAGTGGGGGGTTGCAGGAAGTAGGCTGTTGGTTAACTAGAATCTGCAGCTTATCCAATAGGAAGGGAAATGGGCAGACTGGGTGGGCCAAGTGGTCCTTATCTGCTGTCAAAGTCTATGCTTCTCCAAATTAAGCCCTGTGAAATGTCTTAGATGCTTTCTCCTGTAGCACAGAGCCCTACTGACCTGATCAGAACCCAGCCGCAGACTGACCCACTTCCCAAAGTCTGGGATTTTCCTTGAGAATCCTGCCCTCTGACTGGCTGCCTCCAGTTATCAATCACAATGCTGAGCCCACTTGGATTATTGATTTATTGTGTTCTTGGTGCCTGAAAATAGCTAACATCTTCTTCCATAATCCCTTTCAACAGTCTTTGAGCACCCAGTTATCCTGTTGGCAGTCTTTAGGGGGTCAAAGTATCAGAAATATGGTTGCTCACATTCAGTCCACACACTGTTTCAGCAGTCCCAACTTTGAGTGTGCATAGCAACCACAATACACACTTCTACATTACAATGGCCCCACAGAATTGCAGCACTCCTCCTTCTTTATTTTCTGGCTCCAAAATTTAACATTTTGGTTAGCCCCCAGCCTGTCGCTGCAGCCGTTAGTCTGTGTCCCTAGGCAGCAACAGGCTTGCTCATTAATATTCATGATGCTTCTTTTAATATTTATGAGGTGGATCACCTTAAGCCTGCTCATTGGCACTTCTTAACTAAAAACAATGGCAGCTTCTTTTAGGCCTCCTCTGGGTCTCTGGTCCCCGATTAGCTTAACAGGGGGTTTGGGGCTACCAGAGAGGCATTCTAATGGCCGAAAGAATGGCCAAAAACACAAGCACGCACTGCCCATGTGCAGATTGCCAACTGCACAGAAGTGCAAAAAACAAGCTGGCGGCTCCGCTCTTCAGCTCCTCTGGCCCCATTCTGGGCTAAGAACAATGTGGGGCCAGAGGGAGGATCCAGAACAGCATGGAAACTGGCCAGGATGCGGGGACATATCGGGGAAAACCGGGAGATAGTAGCCCAATGGGGCTAAACAGGTAAGCCCCCCCGGGTGGGGGTTACACATAGTTGCAACAAATCAGTTCAGTGGATTACAATAAGTACCCTTATGATTCAGGAGGAGGGGGAAGGAGAATGGAGGAGGGAGACAGTGAAAAAGGGCTACTGAGTCAGGAGGTGGATGGGTGGAGCAGCATGGGTCAAGCTGGGATTGTGAGTTAGAGTAAGTAAGTAAGTCCATTTATTTGTTCAATCTTTTAAAATGATTATCACAAAGTACACATATACATAAAGGCCCAGATATTCAAAAGGGTTGCGCCATGCGCAACAGGGTTGCGCATGCCAAGTCCTACATTGCGCCATTCTGCGATATTCAGCAGGAGGCAGTTGCTCCACTGGCAACAGGTTGCGCAAAAGAGCAATGCAAATGAATGCATGCTCAACAGGAGGGGGAGGAACCATGCATAACCTGCGCAACCTGATATTCAGTCGGGTTGTGCAGAGTTGTGCATGCGCAACCCCCAACCTGCGCCTGCACAACCTTGACAAAAAGGGAATGTTGAGGCCACCCACAGGTGAGCTGCTGTATTGCAGGGCGCAATGACAGCAGCTGCCACCCCGGCTGGCCCTCAACCCGGTCCCTGTGCCCCCACCAGCCCGATCGCGGGCATCACAGTTATGAAACCCCCACACATCTCCCACAGCCCGATCGCGGGCAGTACAAATACATGAACCCCCCACACATCTCCCACAGCCCGATCGCGGGCAGTACACGTACATGAACCCCCACACACATCTCCACAGCCCGATCGCGGGCAGAACACGTACATGTCGCCCCCCACATCTCCACAGCCCGATCGCGGGCAGAACCTGTATGCCCCCAGTGCCCGATTGCGGCAGAATGTAACCCTCCCCCAACCTGAATAACTCCCTGGTGGTCCAGTGGACCGTAAGCCCGATCGCGGGCAGAATGTCACATCACAACCCCCAAACATCTCCCTGGTGTCTAGTGTCCCCCCACCCACCCACGAAGCCCCTCCACCCGCTCCCCGCGGCGGTGGGCGCAGCATCCACCGCCTGCAGCCGCCGCCCGCTGACTGACTGTCCAGTAGGGCTGCCGCCCATTGGTGCAGAGCTACAGCCAATGGGCGTGCAGCCCACACCGCATGATAGTCCAGATTTAGTGAATGAACATCATTCACAAATCTGACTGTCATGTATGGTATGGGCTGCACGCCCATTGGCTGTAGCTCTGCACCAATGGGCGTGCAGCCCTACCGACAGTCAGTCGGCGGGCGGGCGGCAGGCGGGTGGATGCTGTCGCCCGCCGCCGCGGGGGAGCGGGTGGAGGGGCTTCGTGGTGGGTGGGGGACACTCAGACACCAGGGAGATTTGGGGGTTGTGTCAGACATTCTGCCCGCGATCGGGCTTTACGGTCCACTGGACCACCAGGGAGTTATTCGGGTTGGGGAGGGTTACATTCTGCCCGCGATCGGGCACTGGGGGTCATACAGGTTCTGCCCGCGATCGGGCACTGGGGGTCATACAGGTTCTGTCCACGATCGGGCACTGGGGGTCATACAGGTTCCTGCCCGCGATCGACTGTGGAGATGTGGGGGCGCATGTACGTGTTCTGCCCGCGATCGGGCTGTGGGAGATGTGGGGGGGCGACATGACGTGTTCTGCCCGCTGATCGGGCTGTGGGAGCGTGTGGGGGTGTCATGTAACCGTGATGCCCGCGATCGACTGCATTAGGCGTCGGTCCCTCGACGGCTGCTGCCTGGCAGGGTGGCCAGGAGCAAGTCCTCGGGATCAGCGCGACCATGTAATGGTTGCAAATGGGGCTACAAATAGATGCAAATGGCCCCCGCGCATTGCATAAATTATGGCCCCATTTGCATGTCACCTTTGAATATCGGAAATTTGCGCGTGGCGCAATGGTACTTAACGCCACCGCAGTTTAATGCTCAACTCTGGCAACTTGCGGAAGCGAGTTCCACTGCGCCTACGCGCAAGTGCTGTGGCTCGGGGCGATATTCAAAGGAGTTTCTCAACAGCAACTCCTTTGAATATCACTCGCACACCCCGCGCAACTATTTTGAGCAGCGCAGGGGCTTGCGCCTCAGACTGGCGCAGTTTGAATATCTGGGCCAAAGATGACAATAGAAAAAAAAAACATAAAAAACAATTACTACAACAATATACATACGCTGACTATACCACCGACAATAAGACAGTATGACATTCCAGTAAATGCTCAGATGCCCAAAAGCAGTGCAAATTACAACTCAGTGCAAAAAGTTTTCTGTTTACAAGGTTTATGCAAGAATGATAACGTCACAGTGGGTGCTGGAGTACCACTAGGCCATTTAAGGTAAGGCCTTAGAATTAGTTACTTTCTTTCTCCTTATTTTCCTAGTTAAGTATGCAAATTTCCACACGGAATGCATTATAAGGGGATCCTCAGTGGAGAAGAATATCCTAATAAGCTCTGTTTCGCTAGACGTAGAAATACCAGATATCAGTGGAGTAAGCCACTTATTCATAATTCTAATATACCAGGAACACCTCAAAAAAACATGAGCCAAGTCCTCTCTTTCTCTCTGTTCACAACCACAAAAGGTATCCTTAAGCTCTATAGATTTCTTATACAGGGCATTTTTAAAGTTTGATTTGAACCGTTCAAACCTAAATCTTGTAAACGTCTTGCGAATGTCAGGATCTTCCAGTATATCAAGATAGAATCTATAGGCATGGTTATCTACGCTATTGGTATACCATTTAGAGTAATCTGATGCAGTGATATGTGTCATATCCAGGTCTCTGTGGAATTGTAAGATTTTGTTTTTCACAAAGGATCTATATTACTCACTGATGATGACATTCTATTGTCTATATGTCATAAGGAAAGAGAACAAATATTTATCAAGAATTCTGTACAAGTGAGTAAGCCAGGGTAATTGCTTGTGACTTCTTTGCACCCAGACCTCTTTCTCTAATAAGCACATTTTTGCCCATCTTTCATCGGGCAGTCTTAACAGTCTAATCCAAGAATTAATTCATCTAGAGTCAGCCAAAACTTGTAATTTTGAGATTCCCAATTCTGCCCGTAGAAAGAAGGCAGGAGATGATCTTTGACAGCCAGTTACTTTCTGCAGTTACTTAATCGCTGGCTTTTCTAAGTGGTTTATAGGGTTAAATCCCCAAATTTCTGTCCTATAAAGGGATTGGGCATTATACTTTGCCTGTAAAGTAGAAAAGAGGGGTTTAAGCGAGTGTCCTCCATAATCATAATTACATTTTGCCAAGGCCCCTATAGTTCTATGAGTTTTGGAAAGTATGTGATCATAGTGTCTGCTCCAGGACCCACTATTTGAAAAATAAATGCCTAGATACATATAAGTAGGAACTATCTCCAACAAATCGTCCAGTAAATTCCACTTATACCTGTTATTTCTAGCACCAAAAACCATTACTTTTATCTTACTGAGATTAATGTGTCAGCGTGGCTCAGTTGGTAGCACATCCGCCTCTAGACCAGAAGGTCGTGGGTTCTCGCCCCACACCGGGATTGGACTTGCACCTAAAAAATCGCTGGCATCCGAGTGCAGTATTGGGGGGTGCTGTACTGCTGGGGTGTGCCGTCCTTCGGATGAGATGTTAAACCGAGGTCCCTTCTACCCATCCTGGTGTTGTCCTGGTGGGTGTCCAGGTGGAAGTAAAGAACCCAGGGCACTCTTTGCAAGAGTAGGAAACATTCCCGGTGTCCTGGCCAACATTCCCCTTCCCATAAGCCGGTTCATGCAATTATCCAGGCTGTGTGTGGGTGATGATGTGCGATATGGCCGCCACCACACATTCAGTCACTTCACTACCAGTCTAGCATTGCTTGTAAAGCGCTTTGGATGTAAGAAAAGTGCTATATAAATGCAGATTCTTCTTCTTCTTCTTAATTTTCAATGACAAAGATTCGGAAACTGTTGCTAAAAGATCTAATTATTTCTGAAGGCCCGAAACAGTGAGAGAACAAAGTGCCAGGTCATCGGCATAAGCAAGAGCAGAACAGATATTTGAGCCAATTTTTGGGGAATCCGATTGAGAGGCCTGTAACTGAATTAATAGATCATCCAAATATATAGAGAAAAGCATGGGTGCCAGTATGCATCCCTGTCTTACACCTTTGTTGGTAGTTATTTTGCTTGATAAGATGCTTCCAGAGTGTATCTGTGCCCATGTGTTAGAGTAAAGATTTCTAATACTGTTAGCAAGAGCTGGGGAGATAACCACGGTTTAACATTAAATTCCATAAGGTTGACCTGTTTATTGTATCAAATGCAGAACTGTAGTCCACAAAGACTACATACAATTTTTGTTTCCTTACTGTCACATATTTTTCAGTTAGATGTGAAAGTATAAAGCAATTATCTATAGTTGAGAAATGTTCCTGAAAACTCGCTTGAGCAGGTGCAAGGCCCCCTAATAATTCTATTTCTTCCTTAAGTCTTACCAATAGAATTTTAGCAAAAATTTTGCCTAAGATATCCAAAAGGCTTATGGGGCAATACATCGCAGGATCCTCTTTTGAGCCCTTCTTATGAATTGCTACGATGATTGCACCAGCCCATGACTCAGGGATATAATTACTCCAGACACATTGATTGAAAAAAAGGGCCAGATAATCTGCCCAATCTTCAGCTGAACACAAGAAGACTTCCTCTGGGATTTTATCTGGGCCCAAGGCCTTGTTATGTTTAAGGTTCAATATTACCTTGACAACTTCTTGTTTTGAAATGAGTACTGTACATGATGGATCTTGATATCATTCACATCCATGCTGTTCCATACATTTTCCAGTTTGGAATCCAATAACATGTTGCCATAAAACTCTACCCATCTATTGGGTTCAACGTGTTAGGCCATATCATTTGTCCACCCCTTACACCCTTTGGCAACTAAAATCCAAAAAGATTTAGTATCATTATTTTCTATAGCTACTTGCATTCAGGCCCATTGTTGTTGACCGAGGAATTTCTTTTTTTGCTTTATTAAACACCTGTAATGTTTTTTTGTTACTTTAAGCTCAAGTGCACTATTCTGATCTGCTATAGCTTTAGCTTTCTAGATATTGTCCGCAGATACCTTTTCTATATTTTACATTCATTATCAAACCATCCAGGAACAACTGAGGATTTTGAGTTAAGAGTTATAGTTTTATATAATTTAGCCTCAAGAGTATTAAAAATAAGTTTTAGGTTTCCATAAATCTGGAGTGGATCTGAGATAGTGTGTCCCAGGAATCTATAAATAAGAAAATTAGAGTTCTCACACCTTCTTCCAGGTCCCATGTCCACTCTAACTTTCTTGAGTAATGTATTATAATAGGAACTGACTTTGGACAAATCACTTGTTCTGTTTTTACCGTTTTACACAAAGTAATTGGAAAGCGATCACTTTCCACTCTGTTCACTATGGCCAGGTCCTCCCAAAAATTTGGAGGGCCCTGCCAAAGGGCTAGGTCAATAACCGAGGATCCAGAATTGGTAAAATAAGAGGGTGAGCCAAAGCTATCACCCTGTGTTCTGCCATGTAGAGGATATATCAAGTTATCATTTATAAATTTTATTAATTTATGACCATTGTAATTATATTTTAGATCTGATGAAATTCTTTTTACTCTATCAGAATCTGGAAACGTAGCCCAAAACTGAGTTGTCAGTTAGGCCATCAAAAGAGCCTATTCTGGTATTAAAGTCTCCTATAAGTAATAGGAAAGCACTGGGATGATCCAATTGAGTTGTTCTAGCTGAATTAATTAATCTTACCACAAATATCATTTGAAAGTTTTCTATTTCTAGATGGATAAATGTAGCAATTAAACAAGAGGAGCAATAGTCCAGTAACGGTCAGTGTGATCCCTAAAAAGTTCTGATCAGAAATCAGTTTTTTAACATTGGAAAAAAAAACATGTCTTAATGTAAATTAATAAGCCTCCAGAGATGCGGCCCATCTTACCAGACTTACTGCCTGGAATGTGTATCAAGGTATAACCATTTATATCTAAATCATCCTCCTGCTTATGCCAAGACTCTTGCAGGCAGATTATGTAAAAAGAACAAATGTCATCCAGCCAATCCCTATCTTGTATCTTTATCTGAAGCCTGCAATGTTCCAAGATTTTAGAAGTAATGCATTCTTATCCATATAAGTGGAGGACATATTTCCCATAGAGGCCTCCGCACCTTACATCCCCCTTGGTAACATTAACATAATTCCTTAATTCTGTTAGATCAGACCCAGGGGGGTGCCAAGCAAGTCAATCGTCATACCCAGCAATGGTCATAAATCTGTTTGAAATTGGTACTGTGTAGAGATTTCTCAAGCTGTAAGCAGGGGAATTACCCTTAAGTACTTTAGAAGGATGAAAAAATAAAAGACGGAGTCCCATCTCCGCCAGTAAGATCAGACAAATGTAGACCCAGGACATCAAGCTTCACTGCCTCAGTCCAAACCCTGCTAGCAATCAAGGAATGTTTAAAAGTTATATCAATTTGTCCCTCATTCTTTAGACTAGGATGCCTATACACTCCTAATATACCTTGGTGACCCAGTCTAATATTTAAGGAATTTGCAAGCAAGTTACACAAAACTCTTAACAATTTTGCGTTAGATTCTTTGTAGTTTCCTATGTCCAAAAAGACTCAAAGTTACCGGTTAGAGTAGGCATCTGCAAGTGGATTCAAGGGTGAGTTCCTTCCTGAGGGCTCTCTTGAGCATTGACAATTTAGGTAGCTCCGAGATGGAAGTGGGGAGATTGTTTAGCCAGTGTACAACGCGGCAAGCAAAAGCTAATTGGCCCTGATTTGTTCTATGTTTGGGGACTATCAGCACATGTTTTGCCATGTTCCTGGTGGAATACTGGTTATGAACTGGGTGGAAAAGTGATGCCATGGTGGGAGAAGCCAGTTCACCAAGTGCCTTTTTGGCCAGTAAGATGCTCTGATAATTTATTTGTTCCTGCAGGGGAGCCAACCCATGAGGGAGTATAATGTACAACAGTGAGTGAGTCTGTCGGAGCCTGTGATGAATTAGCAAGCCTTACTGAGCAGTACTTTCACCCTGTTCAGGACAGTATCAGAGGCGGCTCCAGATACTGTGAGACCAAAATCAATGAGTGGTGATACAGAACTTGTGATGGTTAGGCTCCTGGCCTCATGGGTAAGGTTCAGACACTGTCTGAACTGGGCTCCTAGCTTTCTATTGGCCAAGACAACCATGTTGTCCACGTGCTCAGAGAATGTGAGGTACTCATCTAGAGTAACCCCCAAGTATCTGAAAGTGGACAGTTGTTCAAGTGGGAGACCCTGGTCATTTTGGATGCACAGAGAGTGAACTTTGCTCCTATAATGGGTACCGGCAAAGAGCATTTTTTTTTTGGTTTTTGTAAATAAGGATGAACTTATTCTGCTTGAACCAGCATTCAAGTGACCCAAAATGGATATGAAGCTCCCTGGAGATAACCTCATGTTGTAGGCTGCTCTGGAAGATGACTGCATCATCTGCATAGAGCAGCATCTGTGTTCATGGGCAAGCATCAGGAAGGCTGTTTATGAATAGGCTGAAAAGAAGAGGTCCCAGTATTGAACCCTGGGAAACCCCAACAGAGACTTGCTTTGCTTCAGGTGCACCCCATCAATTTTGACCTTCTGTGAGCATCTAGAGAGGTAACAAGTGAACCACGACACTGTGTCAGTACAGAGACCAAGGCTTTGAAGTTTTAACAGCAACAGAGGGTGGTCAACAAGGTCAAATGCCTTGGTAAGAAACAAATGCGGCTCCTATTAGATGTCCTTTGTCTAAAGTTTCATGAAGTTGGGTTGTGAATTTGATGAGTGCAGTTGTGGTACTGTGTAGTTTTCTAAAACCATGCTGTTGGCAGCACAACAGGTTATATTGCCTGAGGTAGGAGACCAGCTGATCGGATACTATTCATTCCAGTGCTTTAGACAGGGGAGATAATATGGAGATAGGCCTGTAGTTGGCCCCACTAGTCTTGTCCCCACCCTTATGTACTGGGGTAACTATGGCATCCTTCCAGATCCGTGGGAATTGGCAGAACTGTAGAGTGATGTTAAAGATCTTAGTCAGAGGCAGTGCCACCTCATCAAGAACGTTAGCCAGTAATACCGTGTCAATGCTATCACTGCTCACTGTTCACTCTGGTTTTGCCAAGAAATCTGTTTATGTATTTAACTGTTACCTTGGTGGAAACCTGCTTGAAGTAAAATTTAGGGAGCTGCCCTATGCCTTCCACTGCAGTACCCAGGGTTCCCAGACCAGTAGGCAGTACTGAGTTTAGGCCAGTGAAAGCATTATTAAAGGCATTTGCTATGTCTGCTGCAGCTGACAGTACTTGGGCACTGTTGATGAGAACATTTGGGGGAGAGTGGTCACTTCTGCCCATTAGATCCTTTATACACTGCCAGAATGTCTTCCCATCCCCCCAGCTCTGCCTTTGCTGTGTATTGTGGTAGTCAGTTTTGACCTTCCTGATTAGTTTTGTACATTTGTTACAAGCTTCATGGTTCTTCTGTCAGTCAATTGGCAACCTAGTGACTTTGGCTAGACACCAAAGATTTTCCCTGTCATGCTTCTGGGCACATAGAGGGGGTATAATCCAGTTTACTAATGTGACTTTTACATTGCACTTTCTGAGTGGGGCAAATTTATCACAGACATTTGTGAATATGTTACAGAAGTAGTCAAGGGCCATGTCTATGTCCTGTATAGCATCCAGAAAGCTCCAGTCAGTCTGGACTAAGTAAGTTTTGAAGGATGAGACCCTGTCTTTATGGCAGAGCCTGGAGGTTATGGTTCTGGGGGGTGTCTTTAGGGGATGAGCAGACCATTCATACAGGATGGATGAGTGGTCACTAATAGTATCTGGCACTACCTGAACTTTGATTAGCCACTCAGGATGTGTGGTAAGGATCCAGTCCATAAGGGTTTTGGTACCAGTTTTATAGTTAACCCGAGCATGTTCACTAACTACTTGGGTTAAGAATAGGCTAGCAATGTAATTCTTATACACTATGCTAGTCTGAGAAGCCCAGTTTATATTAAAGTCACCTAGTACTACTGATTCATCGGCAGAGCATGTCTGGGAGTAATAACTAGCAAAATATTCAATATCTAGTGATTGCCTTCCTAGAGGTATACAGACCATCATCACGTTAATAGATTGCAGCCCACTGTCTTGTTGTATTTGGATGGCAAGACACTCACACTGGTTAATGGTTGGACTCATTAGCATGTTCTGCGCTTGCAGTTTAGTGGTACGGTATATGAGGCACCCTTGTCCCCTCTTTCCCACTCTGTCCTACATAAAGATATTATAGCCATGCAAGGCAATCTCCGAGTCAGAGGTTTTACTATTCAGCCATGTTTCAGTGATGGCAAGTAGGAAAAGCTCAACCCATGCTTCAAGTTAGTGTATTTTAGGATGCAGGCTACGAATGTTGAGAGACGCTGTCCTTAGTCTGCCCTCATGGCTGGGGGTAGCCCCCATGGCAACAAAGGGTCCAGGGTTAGGGTGAACATTACCATAGATAAGAAGGAGTAGAAGTAATAGCCTCTTGTGGTTGAGCCTGCTGTTTGTGGGCTGCCTGGTTGGCCTGTATCTGGTACAGAACAGAATGAGAGAGCTAAAGGTAGTCTTGTAATGGGAGCGGGTAATGCAGAAAGCGTATAAAGTATTGCTTGTAGTGGTTGTCAGAGGGCATGGTGTGGTGAGGGGGGGAGGATCTAGTTACAGTTCAACAGGGGTTTCTGAGTGTTGTTGTGTTCTTTGACTGGGTGACTAGGGAAGTGGATCAGGGGGAGTGGTGGACATGGCCTACCTGGATTTCAATAAGGCCTTCGATACTATTCCACATATAAGACTTTTGAACAAGCTGGGCAGCTTGGGAGTGGGTCACAAGGTAGTAAACTGGGTTAAGAACTGGTTGAGTGATAGAAGACAAAGGGTGGTGGTAAATGGAGCTCAATGTGAGAAAAAGAGGGTGACCAGCGAGGTGCCACAGGGATCAGTTCTGGGGCCAGTCCTGTTTAATGTCTTCATAAATGACATTACAGAGGGGCTGGAAGGGAAGGTGTGCCTCTTTGCAGATGACACTATGGTCTGCAACAGGGTGGACATTCCGGGGTTGCGTGGAAAAAATTAGGAGGGTCCAAGGAAAACTGGAGGAATGGTCTAGAGTGTGGCAGCTGAGATTCAATGCGAAAAAGTGCAAAATCATGCATTTGGGGCACAAGAGCCCAGGGCAGGATTACAATAACAACTTATCATTGATTACTGGCCAGTTTCCATATCTATGGAAACATACTACTTTAAAACATATGTTCAAAAATGGATTACAAACAGACATGGATAATTATCCTCAGATTTCTATTCTGCCTCCTTTGGGTAAGATATTAGAAAAAATTATAAATACACAGTTGGTTGGGCATCTCCAGTTCGGTGGTCTGCGGTCTCCCGAGCAGCATGGATTTCTAAGTACCATAGTTCTGGTACGTCCTTGGCCAGGTTCATGGACCATGTCAGTAGAGCACTGGAAGGAGGGAAGCTTACTGGCGCAGTGTTCATGGACCTGTCCAAGGCCTGTGATTTGATTGATCATTCCCTGCTGCTCAGGAGGATGAGGAGCATCAGACTGGCTGATTCCCCATGTGACTGGTTTAACAGTTATTTGACTGGCCATCCACTAAGGGTGAACTACGCAGGTGCCTTGTCTAGCACAAAAATAATGGAGCAAGGAGTGCCCCAGAGATCAGTCCTGGGGCCCTTGCTGTTCTCTTTGTTTGTTGACATTATACCATCTTTATTGACTAATATTAAAACCATCTTGTATGATGATGATATTATATACTAGTTCCTTATCTGTTGGTGCAATAAATCAGTCTCCGAATACTGACTTTTCATTTTTGAATAATTGGCTTACTACCGTCTGTTATTGAACAATAAAAAAACTAAATCCATGTTATTTGGTTCTAAACTTAGATTAGCAAAATGTTCCCCGCTTTCTATTTTAGATACTACTGGTGTTCAGCTTAAACAGGCTAAAGAATTCAAGGAACTTGGACTATTATTAGATCCCAATTTAACATTCTCAACACGTATAAAAGCAATTTGTAGACAAATCAACCAAAAGCTGAGTGTGTTATTCAAACTACAGAATTATCTAACTTTTAAGGTCAGATTCTCTGTTGCTAATAGTGTATTGTTACCAGCATTAAACTACAATTCCCTCATTTTTTCTATCTTCGCCAGTACTGAACTATCGTTATTGAATACTACTTTTCATGAGATCTGTAGATTTGCACTAAAACTGCCTTTCAAAAGACATCACTGTATTCTTTATGCTCAATTTGGTTGGTTACCACCTAAATTTAATAGCCTGTAGAATTTAAGTTGTATTGTTGATAATACCTTAAGACAGAAAACGATCCTCCCCTTTACTCTTTGTTTGAAATTAAAAATGAAAGTAGACTACTAAGATCTAATGATACTAGTGAATTAGTAATTTCAAGTACCTCTACGAATATGGGTGAACGTGCATTCATGGTCAGTGCAGCAAAGAACTGAAATAACTTACCTGTGTACTTACATGATGTGCAAAGTCATGAAATCCTTAAACGGCATTTAAAGAAGCATCTCTTAAAACATTCGCAATATAATTGCTTTTTATAATCTTTTGTTGTATTATGACTAAGTTTATCTATATATGTGTTTATGTAAGTCTCATTTGTAACATCATAGCTGTTTGTAACCCGGCCCCAGGTAATGCATGAAGAAGCGCCTTGGCTCATTGTGCCCACAGTACCTGGTAAATGAAAGTTAAAATAAAAATAAAACTATATGGGTGGGGGGATATACTGACAGTCACCAAGCAGGAACAGGATTTGAAGGTAATCATATCTGATGACCTAAAAGTGGCCAAACAATGTGCCAAGGCTGTGGGGAGAGCCAGTGGGATGTTGGGATGCATAGGGAGGGATATTACCAGCAGAAGAAAAGAGGTGGTGATGCCAATGTACACATCATTGGTTAGGCCTCATTTGGAATACTGTGTCCAGTTTTAAAGGCTGCATCTTCGTAAGGACATAGACAGGGTGGAGTTCAAAGAAGGGCAACAAAGATGGTGTAGGGCATGCATCAAAAGTCATACGAGGAGAGAATTAGAGACCTCAATATGTATACCATGGAGAAGAGGAGAGACGGGGATATATGATAGTAGCTTACAAATATCTAAAGAGCATAAATAGGGTACCAGAGGGTAGCATATTTCAGAAAAGGAGATGTTCAGGAATGAGGGAGCATGACATGAGGTTGGAAGGGGGTAGACTAAGGGATAAAGTGAGGAAGTACTTCTTCACAGAAAGGGTGGTGGATGCATGGAATAGATTCCTAGCAGAGCTGGTGGGGCAAACACAGTGGGGGAATTCAAAAATGCATGGGACAGGCATAGGGGAACCCTAGTGCTGGAAATGAGAAGGTAAAGCCAGAGATTAAGTAGGGTCTGCAACTTTTGCAATAGGTAGGGAAAATGGGCAGACGGGACGGGCCTAGCAGTCCTTCTCAGCTGTCAGTTTCTATGTTTCACCTGAATGCCACCCTTTTTTTCCTTTACCATCCTTGCCACTTCCTTAGAGAACATCGCAGTTTCTTTTTCCTTCTGCTTTTACTCATTTTCTTCAAGCAGAGGTTGGCTGTTTAATTACACCCTCCCTTAGTTTTCCCACACTGTGCCTCAACCCCTCCCTGGTAATCCTCCCCTTCAAGGCAGTTTCTGATGCAGTCCCCCATTTCTTTAAAATCCATCCTTCTAAAGTCCAGGACCCTCGTCATCATGTGGTTAGCATCTGTTCCTGTCTTAACGTTAAACAACACTGTATGGTGATCACTGGTATCCAGGGGACTTCCCACTGTGATGTCTGCAACACTGTCCCTGTTTGTAACCACCAGGTCTAGCACTACCCCATCCCTAGTGGGTTCTTTGACTAGCTGCCCAAGAAAAGCCACTTGTAAGGAATCAAGGATGGTCCTACTCCTTGCTGAAGCTGCACTTGGAAAGCTCCACTCCACTTCTGGCAGATTAAAGTCACCGACTAGCAGCACCCCCCTCCCTTACTCACCATTCTGATGATGGTTTCCTCTAGTGCCTTATCCAACTCCTCTCCCTGTGCGGAAGGTCTGTGCACTTTGCTGGCATGGATAACAGCCCTGGAGCCTGTCTCCAGGGTGACCCACAGCACCTCTACTCTTTTTTCTGCATTGTGCCCCTGTAGGTCTGCAGCCTTCATTCCCTCCCTCACATATAAAACAACTCCCCCTTCCCTCCTCCCTGCGCTGTCTCTCCTAAACATACAGTCGCCTGGCATGGCCATGTCCCAGTCATGGTGATCAGTGCACTACAACTCTGTTATGGTCAGTAAATCCATGTCAGCTTCTGCCATGATTGCTACCAGGTCTGGAATTTTGTTTCCAAGACTTCTTGCATTGGTGTGCATGGCACTCCACACCTTCTTTCCCCCTGCCCAGTGCTCTGCCTCCCCCTTTCATTCCTGACAGTGTTTTTCCCTGAAGCTCACCCTGACTTTCCTCTTACCTTTTTCTCTTCCTCATTCCTTCTCTCCTTCAATCCTCTGCCCTCCCATATGCCCTTTTCACCTCTTTTGCCTGTCTTATCCCCATCCCTACATGACAATCGGGTGACAGTTTTATGACTCTGCCACTTCTTCAGGCCCAAACACTGTGTTTCTTTACTTGAGTATTTTTTGTATAGGTTTTACTTGCTTCCCTGGTTTCAGTGTGGTACTGTGGGTTAAACAGCATCTCGTGTCCTTTTTTTGCAGCTGGCTATGTTCCAGTTTCTCTTTCTAATTCATTGCTTTGTATCCTCTTAAATCTCTTTGTCTTTTCACTCCTATTTTGTGTTGC
This sequence comes from Neoceratodus forsteri, assembly GCA_016271365.2. NCBI lineage: Eukaryota > Metazoa > Chordata > Ceratodontiformes > Ceratodontidae > Neoceratodus > Neoceratodus forsteri. Next base: position 343,934,761 of record CM028132.1, on the reverse strand, counting down.
CTCTCAGGCATCTCAGCATTCTAGCCAGCCAACTCCCCAAACCAGTAGGAGTCCGTTGGCTGGAATGCTGAGTTGCCTGAGGGACAGAGAGACTGGAACATAGCCAGCTACAAAAAAGGACAAAATATGCTATTTAACCCACAGTACCACACTGAAACCAGGAAAGCAAGTAAAACCTATACTACAAGGATACAAAAAATACTCAAGTAAAAAAACAGTGTTTGGGTCTGAAGAAATGGTGGAGGCATGAAACTGTTGCCTGATTGTCATGTGTGGATTTAAAAAAAATAAAAATAACAATAAAACAAGACCTGAACTTTCATTGGTGTTCATCCAATTCATTTTGCATTATTTGGACATTTGGTTTATTTGTATGACCCAAGACTCAAGGGATTTATAAATGTTCGGCAACCTGCGCCTAGGTTTTTGATTATCCCCATCCCTACCTTTCTGCACCCCTGCCCTATGGGAGTTTTCTACCACTCTCCCTTCCCCTCCTGCTTCTCCATCATTCAGAAAGGCAATTTTTGCCACTCTTTGTTTTACTACCCCCCAGTTTAAATGCTCATCCAAGTAGCAGTTTAACCTCCTACCAAAGACTGTAGTCCTCACCCTTGAGGGATGCAGGCCCTTTCCTTTATAAAGGTCCATATTCTCCAGGGCTGACCCCTAGTCCCCAGTGCAGCTAAATCCCTCCTCTATGTACCATGCCTTCAACCAGTCATTAAATGCCCTGGTTCAAAGTACTCTTGCATCTCCCCGGCCATACACAGGTAACACCTCTGAAAAAGTCATCATGTGTGCCACCTGCTTAAGGCCCTTCCCCAAGTCACTGAAGTTTCTGTGCACTATCTCTACCTTTTCCCTTGTCAGGTCATTGATCCCTAGATGGACAATGATGTCTAGTGCCATCCTAGCTCCTGCTTCCCTAGCAATCTTCTGGATACACTCTCCGTCTCTCTTAGCTGGTGGGCCACTCAGCACTCCACCTCTGTATCCTTCCAACCCTCCGCTCCCAGATCTATTCCCCCCCGACAATAAAATCCCCAACCAGCAGCTAGTCCCTATTAGGCTGAGGGCCTCTTCCTCCCTTCAATCAATCAATCAATCAATCAATCAAACTTTTATTTAATATAGCGCATTTCTCATTGTGACTCAATGCGCTTTACAACCATAGATTTTAATTAAAACAATTTAAAATACAGTATAACTACACACAAAAGGAAACCCATAAATAAATAAACACATTAATTATTAGGTAAAACTGAATAAGAATGTCTTTAGCTCCCGTTTGAATATTTCTATCATGAAACCATCGCAGATCTGGCGAGGGAGGGAGTTCCACAGGATTGGGGCTACAAAGGAAAAGGCACGAGCCCCTGATGTCTCCAAATAAATCCTGGGAACTTTCAACAATCCCTCACCAGTGGAGTGAAGAGAGTGGGTGGGCTGGTAGGGACACAGGAGGTCTTGCAGGTACCCAGGCCCCTGACCATGTAGGGCCTTATAGGTTAGCAAGCTGATCTTGAAGGAGAACCACCACTTAACCAGTAGCCAGTGCAGACAGCGCAGCACAGGTGTAACATGGCATGACCTGGGAAGACTGATCAGCAACCTGGCTGCTGCATTCTGCACCAGCTGCAAGTGGCACAGATCTACCCCTGCTAGCCCCAGGTATAAAGCATTGCAGTAATCCAGGTGTGAGGTTACAGAAGCATGAACCAGTGCCGGCAGATCAGCCAGGGGTATCAGCTGCTTAACCCTGATGACATTTCTGAGTTGGTAAAAAGAAGTCTTGTCCATGGCCGACACATGGTCTAAGCATCAGGCTGCAGTCCAAGACAATGCCATGGTTCCTCACCTGATCAGAGATGATCAACTGGGAGTCCTCAAGCCTCAGCCCTGAAACTCAACTGGATTGCACACTCAACCCCTGGTGACCAGATTCTAGCACCAGCACCTCAGTCTCATCCAGGTTCACCCTCATCCAGTTCACCCTCATCCAGTCTTGGATCTCAGCAAGGCACATTTTCAATACTGAGATTGTCTCCTGCTGTTTGGGTACAAAAGATATGTAGAGCTGAGTATCATTTTCATAGCAGTGAAAACTCAGCCCTTGCCACCTTATAATGTCTCCTAGTGGCAGCATATATACCTCAAACAACGGGGACAAGATGGAGCCCTGCAGGACCCCACATGACAGGGGCATGGGTGCTGAGGAATAAATCCCAGAAATCACCCATTTTGACCTGCCAGTGAGGAAAGATTTAAACCAGTTGAGGACTGTACCAGCCAGTCCACAACAGACTCACAGGTGCTCCATCAGCACCCCATGGTCCACAGTGTCAAATACTGTTGAGAGATTGAGGAGGACAAGAATGGTACATCTCCCCCAAACTCTCACTGCCAGGAGATTATTCAGCACCAGAATCAGGGCAGCCTTAGTACTATGCCTTTTTCTGAAACCTGACTGGAGAGGCTTGTAGGTATCATGGGTTGTTAAATAGGTCTCCAGTTGCACAGCCACTACCTTCTCAAAAACCTTCCTTGCAAAGGGAAGGTTAGAGACAGGTCCTTAGTTTGCCAGAAAGTCCGCATCTAGTGAAGTTTTTTTCAGGAAGGGCCTTACAACCGCCTCCTTCAGGGGACCAGGAAATACCCTTGCTGGGGCCTTCACTTCTAAGGACCCCCACCTCCTCCCTTACCACTGTGATGGGTGCCTCCTGTTGGCTGCCCCATCCCACCAGTATGGCGAAGGAATTCTGCAGTGGTATAGGTGGAGGAGAGCATCTTTCCTGCCACTCTCACCCTCCCAGAGCCCACCAAGGTTCATCCACCCTGCCTCTGCCCAGGCATCCTCAGGGGAGCAGCAGCAGACTTGGTGGCCCCTGGTTAGGAACTCTATCCTTAACCCAGAGAGGTGAGTAAAAATGTACAGCACCTGTTTTCAGAAGCAGAAGGTGTCCTTAAAGATTGCAGCCCCAAACCCATTGCACTGCACGACTCCCATGATCTTTACCTTCCTTTGCTTAGTGTCTATTTAAACGTCTCTGTACCTTTCTGCCTCTTTCCTATTCCCATTACACTCCCACCTCTCTCTTTTGCTTCCCTGAAACTAATTTGTTACCCTACTCTAGACAGAGTGTTTTTCCCTTTTTAACTCCTCCTATCAGTACCTATCTTTCCCTTGGTGTCTACTACTTTATACCCACTTGTAGTATATCTACAACCTATAGCTATCTCCCCCTTGGCTGGTTGTTCCAGTAAACAGTAACATGTTACCTGTTTACCTTTGTCTGGAGCCCCTCTGCAGAGTGTCATGTGGACCTGCAGATGCCCCTAAGGTAAACCCCATCTCCAGCTCTGTGCCATGCATTACATGTTAATAGATAATTTAAATGTTAATATGTCATTTACACTGTATTAGTGGAGCCTACAAAATATCAAACCAGATAGGGTCATCACTTTTAGATGAAGAAAAACCTGAATGATAAACTGCAACCCAAAACTCACCCCTAGCCCAATCTCTTTTCATGACTGATAAGAACATTGCCCCCTTTCCAAAGCCATTTTTATGTCATAGTGTAAAATCATGTATTGGCAAAACACTGCTTAATACTAATCGTGGAAAAGCTTTGGATAGTATATTGTTATTGAATCTTAACACCTTAGGTCTTACCTCTTTGACTGGGTGATTTTATAAGCAATTGTCTGTATGATATGATGAGACACCTGTGTACAATCCTGATGTGTAGCCAAAACAAAGAATTAATTTAAGGGCAGGTTAGATTGGCCTAGCAGTCCTTATCTGCCAACTAATTATATGTAATGATTTGACAGCATCTGCTTTAAGAGTGTGTGGGCACAACAAACACAGCTCAAAAATTAGGCCACATCCATGAGAAAAAAACACAGAAGATCAGATACAGACTCTAACAAGATCTGGTCTGACCCATGATGGCTGCTAATACATTAACTTGATAAGGATGTTTCATGGGCTTAAATGTAAAGATGAATTGCTGTAGGCAGCTTTGTATGTAAATTTAATTTTTGGTAAAGTTAGATCATTTATCTGGTTGATCTGGTGTTTCCCATGTGTTTAAAGTGCAAGCAGCGAGTGTGTCTTGTACTATGTGGGGAAGAAGAGGGAGCTCTGAACCAAGGCCTTCAAGTTATAGTAGAAGAAATGGTGCAGGGAGGAGAGATATAGCTACAATGGGGACTGAAGGCCCACATGGAAGGATAAGAGCCTATACTGAGGTGAATGCCAGCTTCCATTAAGGAGGGAACCATAGTCCTCAGTGCACATTTTAAATGTTACTTTGATGGACATTTAAAGCAATGAGGGGGGTGATGGAACAAATGAGGGAGTCAGAAAGTGGGCCACCACAGACTGAGAAAGAGAGTAGAGAGATCCCAAGCAGGGGGTTAGCAAAGGAGAAAGGGGGGCAGTCAAAGAAGAAATGTGAGGAAGGAAGAACAATTGGAAAAAGAAGAAAGTGACAAAAATAAAGCTGAGGGATGTCAAAATGGTGCAAGGTCTGCATCAGAAGCCCTATGAGAGGACATTGAAAGAGTTCAATATGTACACCCTGGAGGAGAGAAGGGAGAGTTGGGATATGATGGAGCCCTTTAAATATCTCACAGGGATTAATCAGGTACAGAAAGGAGGTACGTTTCAGAGGAAAAAGTGCTGTAGAACAAGGGGTCATGATATGAAGCTGGAAGGAGGTAGATTCAGGAGAGATGGGAGGAAGTACTTCTTCACAGAAAGGGTGGTGGATTCCTAGAACAGCCTTCCATGGGAGGCAGTGGGGGTGAAACCAGTGGTGGGTTTCAAAAATGCCTCAGATAGGCACAAAGGAACCCTTGGAGGAAGGAAGGGGATGGAAGAGAAAGTGCTGTAGTTCAAGCTGGGTCTGCAGCAAAGTTGATTATAATTAAAATGGGCAGACTAGATGGCCCAGTGGTCATTATCTGCCATCAGTTTCTCTGTTTCTGTGTATCACAAGTTAGGTGATTCAAATAGATGAATTGTAAAATTATTAATATACACATTGTCAATACTGTAAACTGTGTGGTACAAATAATTCATGTTGTACTATGCTACACAGATAAGATAATCAAATCAGTAACAATATATACATTGAGCAAAGCTGAAAAAATCAAGGGGAACATGTGTGAAAGAATATACTACTCATAGAGTCATGACACCATGATAGGTATATACTGTATGAATTTACTGTATTATAATGGTACCCAGCTGTATATCAATGTTGAGTAAGCTACAGTATGGGATTTTATTTATTTTTATTTTATTTTTAATAATCCAGATATTGACTACACAGTAATGACAGATAGCCAAGGATGTTTTTTACAATTTGTGACCTAGTTTTTTTTTTCCGGTTAATTCATTTTTGGAAAATCACTTGTAATAGAACTGCAATTCTATTCAACCAATTAACTTTTGGTTTGGAGGACAGAAGGAGGTGGAAGAGACAGTGCTCTAGATCAAGTTGGGTCTGCAGCAAAAGTAAACATACAGTAATTAAATACAGGCAGACTAGATGGGCCCAGCAGTCATTATCTGCCATCAGTTTCTATGTTTCTGTGTATGACAGGTCAAGTGATTCAAATGGCTACAGTGTAAAATTATTAATATGCACAACGTTGATACTGTAAACTGTGTGGCACACATAATTTATGTTGTACTATGCTAAGCAGATACGATAACCAAATGGGTAATAGAGAACAGAGCAGTTCAGACAGCTAGGTGTTGCCAGCTCAGTGACAGCTGGTCACATACATTTTCCTGTGAACAGAGTGCAGAGAGATGCCTATATACCTGCCACTATATACCTGCCAGCCATGTACAGTCTGATGTCATGCCTCTACACAACACTGTAGGTATAAAAACTGACAAGAGAGTATTGTTTTCCTGTTTCTAAAGCTGTTTTCTCTAATACTTGGAGTTATTATTAGAAATTTGGAAACAACAGCATATATTGTGTGTATATATATATATATATATATATATATACACACACACTAGTTGTCTCATAATTGTGTAAAACGGTCATTTAGTTATCTCCCATGCATAATGTGCGTAGTTTTTCTAGGTTCCTTATTCCCACAAAGGGCTGTGATAAGGGGTAAGAACTAACAGAATTGTTTTTAACTTTCTTTATGCTCCCCTCTCTGGCCCCTTAGGACTCTCTCCATGTGTGGTCTCTCAGACTGGCCAACTCCCACTCTGCCTGAGGTCTCCCCAGACCTAGCCTCCATCCCAGAATCTCTCCTTGCCCTACTACCGACCCCCCAACCCCATGGCTCTGAGCCCCCCCGAGGTGGGACCGCCTACTCCTCTGGTGCACTATTTAGACTCTAATAGGGTGGCTGGAGTGGGGAGGAGATTCAGAGGCTGGCTGGGGTAGACCCAGCATTGAGCATGTGGGCCATCCACTGGACCCACCTTCACCTTCCTGAGTGTCAGGGCCTTTTTCCTTGTTTTGAGTTCACGGAGGCATGGACATGCAATGATGCCCAGTGCGCAATGGGCACACTTCTGCACCCATCTGTGGGATGTCTGCTGCTACCTCCGTACCCCATGTATGAGCCCTGCTAGTAGCAATACTCCCAGCCTCCACTGGGAGCCACTGGAAATGCGGGATACACAATGCACCTTCCCCAGGAGAGGAGAGCAGTCCATTAGACACTCATTCCTCTCCTCCCTGGCTGACCAAATCCACTCCCAAACATGGGTCACTGGCGTGACATGAGGTAAGGCTAGTTCCTCAACCCTGAGTGCCACCAGGCTGGCTAAGAACTAATGGAAATTGCTGTTGTCCAACTCCAAAGTAAGAAAGAATATGATGTGGGTAGGGGTACAAAATATTTCCCTTACACATCCAGCAAATGGTCCAGTGCTGCTTCATGCCAGCTGAGTAAATGGTAGGGCTTAAAAATTAGCCACTGGCTAAAATGCACCCAGTGTTTTAGCCACTTATGAACTGAATTAGCCACTCTACAAACATGGTCTGATGCTGCTTTCCTGTCTCTGTGACCCAGACATCCTGGGGTTCTCCACTGTTTGGTGCTGGAATGGGACTAACAGATTTCATGTTCTCAAGAGGCTGGCAGTATAGCCTAGAGGTTAGAGTAATGAACTCTGAATGAGCTTGGCACATCCAGCAGACCTGGGTTTGATTCCCACAACCTCCACTTGCATACTGTGTGACTCTGAGAAAGTCACTTAACCACTCCAGTGCTCCCGGGTCACCCCCAAAAACAGGCACTTGTGCCCAGTGGGTCTTACCCGGTTACCAAAAAGGAATAGAATAAAGGGGCAGTGAGTGAACTTGTACTCTCTAGCAGGCTTTGCTCATGATTTTTGTGAAGACATAAATGTAACCCCCCGGGGGCGCTACCCTTAGAGCTACTACCCCTGCCTACCTCCACCAAAACAGGGTGAGGGGCCCGGATCCGTTGATGGGTGCCTCCACCCAGAGGTGGGGTTAACATGGTCAAGACTGCCTCAGTTACAGCCCTCAGCGTTACTGCAACCCCCCTTTTGACCCACTAGTGGCTCACAATGGGTACCAACAATTCTTTCCACCAGTACACTTACCCCTCCCGGGTAGTATCTCTCAGCTCACTCCGGGGACCCCCTGTAAAGTAAGGTACAGTTATATCACAGTCACCATGTAGCAGTTCCCCAGGGATACACAAACCAGCCAGGATGTAGTTGCAACACAATAATCTGATTTATTAAAGGGGCAAATAACAAGGAAGGGGGAAAAATCAAGGTAATTGGTTTATACTATAATTATCTACCTAGGGCTCTGTGCACAGGCCTAACCCTAAGATTTGCTGTCCCTGGGTACCCAAGCCCTAACGGCTAGTCCAAATGTGGTAGCTGGTTGGGGCCCTTAACACAGATAAACGTTACAATCCTGAGCAGGTCAGAATGGGAAGAAAGTTTAATGAGGCAGTCAGCAGTATAATAATACACTGGAAACCACTGTTTGCACACTTGGCAGGGAGCTACCCTGTTTCAGTACTCACAACTCCAGCAAATAATGATTCCTTCAACACTGGCAGGGCTGAGCCTGAATTTTACCAGCCTCTCCACACATTTATATGGCAAACAACAGAGGGGTACCATACCAGGCAGCTGCGGTCAGGCTTTCCCGGACTTGCAGAAGAACTCAGGCAGCAAACGGCAGCTTCAACATCACGAGTGGACCGAGCGTGATTTAGCAATTCTCTCCAGTCCTCTCAGGTTGAGCCTGGTAGGTAGCTGGACTGGCACCAGACTCCTCCGACCGCACGCCGGCGGATTTAATCTGACTTGCTTGAAAGGGGAAAAATGGCCCCACAGGCCTTTACACGCTTCCCGCGTGAACACTACTCCAGCGCAGAAGCACAGCACTCCTCTCTTCTCCTCAGCCACAATGCATCTGCCCTCAACAGCAAGGGGCTCTTCTTTCAGCTCGGGCGCTACCCGCTCCTGTTGGCTGGCGGCACCTGCCAGTCAACTTCTCCTGCTCTCAGTGGTACGAAAAAGCGCCATAGCCCATAATGCCTTTCCCAGATTACAAGCAGTTTCCCCATTGGTCAATCGGTTCTGTACAGTCCCAAGGCACTGATTGGTCCAATTCAGCAGTTCTGGACCAAAATGGAGGGGACAATCGAAACAGTCTTTACTGCAACGGAAAGCAGGTTAGAACAGCTGCATTATCATTATTACTTTATGTTAGTTCCAGCAAACAATTACATCCTCCAATAGAGCTCCCTCTGCACCACTAGCGATAGCAGAAGGGAGCTATTTTTTCAGCGTCCCAGGAGGGACTCGGGCATACAACCACACAGCCCTCCCATTTCAGTTAATTATGACTGCAAAAGGCAGCCCTTAAAGAGACAGCTTGCGGGGCCTTTTTAAAGCGCTCACTGGCTACCCATTTCAATGGCTTTATGCCGATCACCAACCAGGCATGGAGCAGGGAGACAAACTCCGGGGAAGCTATTAGAAACCCCCGTTTGCAAGGGGGTTACACCCTTCCTGGCCTGGAAAAACTTGGCGTCCGCATCAAGTAATTACCCTTGGATTAGTTTAAGGCAAACATCTTAGTTAACACTATATCACACTTTGCATTACAGACATAAATATTATGTTCACAGTGTACTATGGGTTACACAACATTATACACACAGACTCTTATTTCTGGTTCTAAATCAGGTCATTAGTTTCTGCTCATGACACCGGGACTGGGGAGACCCCTCCCCTTTCAGTTGCTGGTGTGTTACCTGAAGCAGGGGCACCACACTCAAAGGGCAATACTAGCAACCTGGAGTTATCCCCCAGGGCTAACTTAGGTAAAGAACTCGGGGACACATACACCCCTTTGTGGACCACATTTAAGGGCAAGTCCACTGGCTGACCCAGAGACTCATAACTCAACTTTACTACCGGCCGTACTTCCTGGCTGGAGCGCCTAGGGGTCTTGAGAGATCCTGAAACAGGCCCTGATTCCAATTCAGTTTCATTGACATTAGCAATGGGAATCTCTACAGGGGAAAAGGGCCCAGTGCTCATAGTACTATTGGGGGCCTGACCTTCTACCCCAGGACCCACCCCACTGGACTCAGCCGGGGGCTGTCTAGGTACAGGTGAGGAACCATCAGGGCATTCAGAATATTCTTCTGGGTCGGGCATATCACTGGGTTGTTCCCCCATCTCACTCTCTTCTTCTGAAAAATCAGATAAGTCAGCCAGGCCAGACAGTTCAGCCATGCTCAAGGATCCCACCCCCTGGGCCTTGCTGCTACCCAATTCAAGCCCTGGAAACATGGGTTCTGGAGACAAAGCTGGGGGCTTAGACAGTCCAGAAGGCCCAACCTCATCTCCAGAGTTAACAAGGGGATTGCCCCGAAATAACTGACTCAGTTCATGAGAGGGATAGTATTCAATATCATCTTCATCGTCTTCTGACACCACTGGTTAATCATTTACTTCTGCAGATGTTAAGCGAGGCCCTCTGGGTTGGTCTGTTGGAGAATCGACAGGTTTGGTGCTTTTCTTGGCAGCAGATCTAGTTATAGGCCTGGAGAGGGAGGCAATTGGAGATTCCGCTTCAATCAGGATTTGCCCGATTGGCAGTAGATGATTCCTGTGTATAGTTTTCACATCTTTGGAATTGTTCTCAGGCCGCACTTTATATACAGGCAAGTCTGTCAATTTTCCCACAACAATGTGGGGAAGGTGATGCCATCTGTCAGCAATTTTATGTTTCCCATGCAGTTCCAGATTCCTCAGTAACACTCTGTCCCCTTCTTTTAGCTCCATTGTTTTCACTCTCTTATCATATCTTTCCTTGTTGGCCAGGTTTCGTTTAGCAGCCATGGTCTGGGCCAGTTAGTAGGCATGGTTCAATTGGGCCTTTAGTTTCTGTACATACTGTAAATGGTTCTCTGCTTGCACCCATCAGAAACCCCAAAACACACATCCACTGGCAGTCTAGCCTCTCTCCCGAACATTAGTCGGTATGGGGAAAATCCTGTGGCGTCACTTTTCGTACAGTTGTAAGCATGAACTAGGGTGCTAATCTGCTGGCTCCATCTCGGTTTGTCTTTTGGTTGCAATGTGCCCAACATGTCAAGCAATGTACGGTTAAACCTTTCAGGCTGAGGATCTCCCTGAGGATGGTAGGGGGTATTTCTTGACTTTCGTACCCCCCACAAAGACAATATCTCTTTAATCAAACGGCTCTCAAAGTCCCTTCCCTGGTCAGAATGGATCTGCTGTGGGGCCCGGTAGTGGACGAAAATGTTTTCAACAAGTATCTTAGCCACCGTGGTTGCTTTCTGATCCTTAGTCGGGAAAGCCTGTGCATACCGGGTAAAATGATCAGTGACCACCAATATGTTACTGACACTTTTCAGATCGGGTTCTAAACTCAAGAAATCAATACATACCAGTTCCATAGGGGCACTAGTGGTAATGCTGACCAGGGGAGTAGCTCTCTGGGGTAGAGCTTTCCTTTGAAAATAGTGGCTACAGGTCTTGACATATTGCTCTACATCCGCACTCATTTTCGGCCAGTAAAATCGAGCCCGTACTAGATCAAGTGTCCGGTCTATGCCGAGATGCCCCATTTGATTATGCAAGGACCTTAAGACCAGTTCTCTAAAAGCTGAGGCAGCACCAGTTGTTGTTTGTCCACCGGCCTTCCTTATTCACAGTCTCTCTGTATAGTTGCTGGTTAATCAGCTTCAATTTGGGCCCTTCTTTATACAACAAGGCAGTCCTTAGCTCAGTGGAGCATTAACTTGGACACATCCACTCGGCCTGCAAAGCTTCCACAGCCATTTTATCATAGGATCACAGGATTGAGCCTGTTGGAGACTATCATTGTTGAACTGGGGCAGGAGCTAGTGTCTAATGCAGGAAATGACAGTAGGCAGCAGGTAGGCAGTTTCGGATGGCCCTAAGCAATCCACCACACAGTCCATCGTGTCAGGAGACACTCGTTCCTCTTTGTCAAATTTCTGGCAGAGAGCTCTTATGTCAGGTTCGGACAACCTGACCCAATCAGTCTGTGGCACAGGCCTCCGAGAGAGAGCGTCCACATCTATATGGTTCAGGCCGGCCCTGTACTCCACAGCATAGTCGTAGGTGGTCAAGGCGGAGAGCCACCTATGGCCAGTGGCATCCAACTGGCAGAGGTCTGAACATAAGTCAGAGGTTATTATCAGTCTTTACCAATATCTTGGCACCATACAAATAGTCATGGAAACTGATCAACAATGGCCCACTTCAGAGCCAGGAACTCTAGTTTGTGCACTGGATAATTTTTTTCTGAAGGCGTTAGGCTTCTGCTGGCAAACGCTACAGGTCTCAGACCATTCAAGTGCTCCTGGTATAACACAGCCCCCAATCTTTGTAGACTGGCATCGGTATGAAGAATGTATGGCTTGGCCGGGTCAGCATAGGCCAGCACTGGGGCATGGGTAAGTTGATATATGATGTCATAGAAGGCTTCCTCACACTCAGCAGTCTAACGGTCCCCAAACACATAATTCGGCCGGAAATACTTCTTTTCAGTCTCAGAGCACACAACCTTCTTATATCTTTTGTGCGTAGGCGGATACCCTTGAGTGAGGTTGAGGAGGGGGCGAATCACTCGAGAATAGTCCTTAACAAACCGCCTATAGTATCCACAAAACCCCAGGAATCGTTGCAGCTCTTTCAAATTCCTGGGTTGAGGCCAAGTGGTCAACGCCTCCACTTTGCTAGGGTCAGTCTCTATGCCCTCAGAGGACACTATGTGGCCCACGTATTTCACAGAAGTCTGGAAGAATTGACACTTGTCGATAGACAACTTGAGGCCGAAATCCTCCAACCGATCCAAGACCTTGAATAATCGTTGCTCGTGTTCTTCCAGCGATTGGCCAAACACTATAACATAATCTAAATAGACAAGACACTCGAGTAGATTCATGTCCCCCACAGCCCGTTCCATCAAGCGCTGAAAAGTGGTTGGGGCACCTGAAATCCCTTGAGGCATCCGAACAAACTCATAGAAGCCTAGGGGGCAAATGAAGGCAGTCTTCTCCAGGTCGTCTGGGGCCATTGGGATCTGGTAGTATCCACTGTGAAGATCCAACACAGAGAACCACTTGCTGCCATTTAAACAATCCAATGCATCCTGTATGTGTGGCATGGTATACTGGTCCGGAATGGTCCACCGATTCAAAGTGCGATAATCTACACACATTCGAACTGTCCCATTATTTTCCCTTACCACTACTATGGGGGAGGCATAGGGGCTCCTGGACTCTTGTATTACACCAGCAGCCAACATCTCCTGCAGATGCCTCCTTACATCATCTATATCAGCGGGGGCCAGGTGCCGGATCTCTCGGAAAGGCCTTTCATCATGCAGCCGAATGTGATGCTCAGCCCCTTGTTCACATCCCACATCCCACTCTTTCAGGGAGAAAACCTGGTCTCTCTTGGCAAGCCTCTCACTGACCCTTTGTTTCCATTCAGCTGGCAGTGGAGAGTCGCCAAAGTCAAACAAACCAGGAGTAACTCTATCATCTGTCCTGGAACCCTTTCTGTTTGGTAGTACTGCAGTATCTGCACAATGTACGCTTGCCAAGGTGCACCCCCTTCTTATTTGAACCTCTCTGTCAGACACATTATGCACTTGAACCATCACCCTCTTAACATAAGCATGAGCTCTAGCCGGCAAGATGCTGGGTTTGACCAACAGTCACTCAGGTAATCTTCCCTCCACAGGCACATCCAACATCAAAACTTATTCTTAACATCCGTTTTTAGTCCTACTTCTCCATTGCAGGACACATTGGGCATTCCAAGAGTATCACTGGGCCGGATCCTTTTCCACACCACACCCACCGGGCCTTCAGGCTCCTCCGGACTAACCGCTCTTCTGAGTGGCACTTATTTTTGAATTACAGCAGGTATAATAAAGCTCGCCTGTCTGGAATGCTTGTTTTTTCGAACAAAATTGGGCCAATCGTCCAAACATATACGCTTCGTCCCAATCAACAAAGGCACCCCATCATACAGCCCAGTGGGTGGGCAACCAAACTAGGGTTTCCACCATCATCCAGCCCAGCCACAGGTGCAGAGAAAGATAACCAGACTCGGATGTATCCCAGATACGGATAGCCTTGTCGCTCAACCCCCACACATGAGACCATTCAAGGTTGCAGGGCACCTCAGGTAAGTCGTCTGGTACCAGTCCTGAAACGATGGTTACCTGATAGCCACTGTCTAATATAGCTCGAGTGGGAATTCCATTTACCTGCACCGGGGTCTCCATTGAAGACCCGACCACATCAGACCAGTTGGGGGCCGCAGCATTGATGGCCAGCTGGGCATGGGCCTGAGTCACAAAACTTTTCCTGGGGACCCGAGACTGGGCCTGGTGATGTTGGGCAATCAGTCTGTTGTTGACTTTCCTTAAATTCTCCGGGCTCTGGCACTTGGGTTGGAAATGCCCATTTTCCCCACAATGATAACAGAACTTGGGGTCCCGGGGGTCACTATTTTTTGGGGGGCACCTTATCTGTGGGGGGCTCTGAGAGGGGTGAGAGGGCTCTCTTTGGCTGGGGTTCGGGTTTCTACATGACTCAGGGGCCCCAGACCTGACAGGGTACATAGTAGATTGCTTCAAGTCCCTCACCAGTTCCCGTAAATTCCTGACCTTGGCCCTCAATTCACTTTCTATGTGGGGGTCAGAGGAAATAACTCACATTCCCACTTTACATGGAAAATCTGGGGATCCCTCAGACCCTCCGGACAGGCCAGTCTCCTCGGGGGTGTTAGGCTCAGGGATCCCACTAGGGTTTACCACCCCCACACAGGGTTCCCACCCCTCTTCATCAGTCTCCACCTCCCTAATTTCCCTCATTAATTGACAATATTCAGGCAGGGTGGCCCGCCGATCATGTAACTTAAGTTTCAGCAGTATTACACTAGAAAATCTGGCAGATTTTAAAACATGTTCTAACCGGACCTGATTCAGGGCTGTGGCAGTGATTCCCCCTTTTCTATAGGCCTTCTTCAAGGCCTGCTCCACTCTAGTAACAAAAGTGGACAGCTTCTCATTTCTCCACTGCTTAGCAGACCTGAATTTACATAATAAGTCATCACCAGTCTCTGTATTCCCGAAAACCCCTTCTAAAGCAGAGAGATACTCTGCAGCGGTGGCTTCCGGACTGATGGCCCGGAAGAATCTAATGGCTTCTAAAGCAGGACCCGCAAGCTCTCCATCAGCCTCTTCCTTTTCTCCCTCAGAGCATAGCCATTCCTGGACTAAAGGGTGGCATAGTCCATCCAAGTCTCCAGGTCATCCTCCCCTGGAGGCACCGGCACCGTACCAGAGAAAAGTTTTAACTTACGGTAAGAATCGAGCTGTATGGGTGGGACCACCAGGGGCAGGGAAGCCAGCACAGAACTCTTGGGTGGGCAAGGGGAGGTGCCAGGGGAGCCCTGAGGGGTAGCATCACTGGATAAATCTAAGGCTTGTAGCAGCTCCTGGGTAGTTCTCCCCTCTACGGCCAACAATTTAAGCAGTATGCCTTTAAAACTGTTCATTCAAGGAGACCCCCAGGAGTGACTGACCCACTTCGAATATGAATTAGCCTCCATCCCTGTGAAGCACCCTCCGGATAAATCACAGGAGGTACCTTCTCGGGGTCGTTGACCACACTGCATAGAAGTAACACCTGCAACGTCTGGTCAAGCAAATCAGCCATACGCCCTTTTACCTCCACTTTGCCCAAACATTTTACTCGCTCTGCAGCAGAAATGATGTCAGCAGTTGGGGTTCCCAAAGGCACATCTAACAATAACACAATCTTCTGAGAGTCTAGCTCTTCGGCTTCACCCCACCCCATCAGTCTGTGTACCATGGTCTTGATAGGTCCCAGTTTAATTTTTCCCAGCATATCCCCTTCCATTTTTTCCATTTCTGATGTGCTTCCCCACTTGGCCACTAGGGGACGCTAATCCCAGCGGTGCCTCCAATTTGTAACCCCCCGGGGTGCTACCCTTAGAGCTACTACCCCTGCCTGCCTCCACCAAAACAGGGTGAGGGGTCCAGATCCGTTGACAGGTGCCTCCACCCAGAGGTTGGGGTTAACATGGTCGAGACTGCCTCGGTTACAGCCCTCTGGGTTACTGCAATCCCCCTTTTGTCCCACTAGTGGCTCACACTGGGTACCAACAGTTCTTTCCACCAGTACACTTACCCCCCGGGTAGTATCTCTCAGCTCACTCTGGGGACCCCCTGTAAAGTAAGGTACAGTTATATCACAGTCACCACATAGCAGTTCCCCAAGGATACACAAACCAGCCAGGATGTAGTTGCAACACAATCATTTGATTTTTTAAAGGGGAAAATAACAAGGAAGGGGGAAAAATCAAGGTAATTGGCTTATACTATAATTATCTACCTAGGGCTCTGTGCACAGCCCTAACCCTAAGATTTGCTGTCCCTGGGTACCCAAGCCCTAATGGCTAGTCCAAACTTGGTAGCTGGTTGGGGCCCTTAACACAGATAAACGTTACAATCCTGAGCGGGTCAGAATGGGAAGAAAGATTAATTAGGCAGTCAGCAGTATAATAATACACTGGAAACCACTGTTTGCACACTTGGCAGGGAGCTACCCTGGTTCAGTACTCACAACTCCAGCAAATAATGATTCCTTCAACACTGGCAGGGCTGAGCCTGAATTTTACCAGCCTCCCCACACATTTATATGGCAAACAACAGAGGGGTACCATACCAGGCAGCTGCGATCAGGCTTTCACGGACTTGCAGAAGAACTCGGGCAGTAAACGGCAGCTTCAACATCACGGGTGGACCGAGCGCGATTTAGCAATTCTCTCCAGTCCTCTCAGGTTGAGCCTGGTAGGTAGCTGGGCCGGCACCAGCCTCCTCTGACCGAATGCCAGCGGATGTAATCCGACTAGCTCGAAAGGGGAAAAACGGCCCCTCAGGCCTTCATGCACTTCCCGCGCGAACACTACTCCAGCGCAGAAGCACAGCGCTCCTCTCTTCTCCTCAGCCACAACGCATCTGCCCTCAACAGCAAGGGGCTTTTCTTTCAGCTCGGGCGCTACCCGCTCCTGTTGTCTGGCGGCACCTGCCAGTCAACTTCTCCTGCTCTCAGTGGTACGAAAAAGCGCCATAGCCCATAATGCCTTTCCCAGATTACAAGCAGTTTCCCCATTGGTCAGTCAGTTCTGTACAGTCCCAAGGCACTGATTGGTCCAATTCAGCAGTTCTGGACCAAAATGGAGGGGACAATCGAAACAGTCTTTGCTGCAACGGAAGGCAGGTTAGAACAGCTGCATTATCATTATTACTTTGTTAGTTCCAGCAAACAGTTACATCCTCCAATAGAGCTCCCTCTGCACCACTAGCGATGGCAGAAGGGAGCTATTTTTCAGTGTCCCAGGCAGGACTCGGGCATACAACCACACGGCCCCCCCCCATTTCAGTTAATTATGACTGCAAAAGGCAGCCCTTAAAGAGACAGCTTGCTGGGGCTTTTTAAAGTGTTCACTGGCTACCCATTTCAACAGCTTTATGCCGATCACCAACCAGGCATGGAGCAGGGAGACAAACTCCGGGGAAGCTCTTAGAAACCCCCGTTTGCAAGAGGGTTACATAAAAAAAAAAAAAGATCCTGAAATGTGGGTTCAGAAGTTAGAAACAAACTTCTGAACCCACATTTCAGGATCTTTTTTTTCTAACTGGTTGGTGGTGATTCCCTGGGCTTTTGATTCACATATGCAGAACTGCTTTTAGCAGTAAAAGATTTGAGTTTCAGATAGGCATATTGAGTACACTGACTTCATTAGGGCAACAGAACCCTGTGTACAAGGTGGTCCTGTTTCAGGTAACAGTTTGACTAAAGAACACTAATTGCAGACTGCACATGTTTAAACAGTGTGAGTCTAAATATTCACAAATAATATTGACAGATGAACACGAGAGTTATGTGTTTTACAAATTTCTAATTAATATGATTTATCACACATACACACACACACACACACACACACACACACACACACACACATACTTTCTTTGGCTTCAGTGAGATTTAGAACATCTGAGGAGTCAGTTCATAGCATTCCATTATGTGACTTTTGACTTACTAATTTCAGGATGTCTCTGTCACACTCATGTTTTAAATGTTTTTTTCCTCTGGGTTATTTAAAAAAAACTATTTTAAAAATGATGCACAAATTAAGATTGAAATACAAGTGTACTGTTATTGTGACCATTATTTCTCATCAAAACTTAAAAACACTGTCAGAGTGAAAGAAAAAATACCAACCACTGCAAAATAGCATAGTTACTGAAAGAAAGAGCTGCCAACAGAGGAATGGGTTCTCAGTGACAAAAGAAGCAAACCACAGCAAAAGGTCATGGAACTCCCCCAGTTTTCATAAAAAAACTGATGTCCAGATGCAACAAACTATTACAGTTTTGAAATTCTATGCTATATAGTTGAGTCAGGAAACTACAGATCAGTTGGCTTTGGGAATAGGGAGGAGAAACTAGCAGGAGCCAGTTTGCTAGCTGAATCACTGGGAAGCAGTGGACCTGAGCAGCAACAACAGTAGGGAGGTGTTGATTTCTTTTCACTTTGATATTGGAATAGTCTGTACAGTGAGGGTATAAAGTGGTGGTGAAATTAATTAGTGCTGTGGATGGAACTGTTATTGAGAGTCATTTAGTGCTGGAATATTTAATTAGTTCTGTTTGGAATATTGGGAGCTGTTACTGTTTGAAATTCTATGCTGTGTAGTTGAATCAGAAACTACAGATCAGTTGGCTTTGGGAGTAGGGAGGAGAAACTAGCAGGAGCCAGCTTTACTAGCTGAATCACTGGGAAGCAGTGGAACAGAGGAGTGTGGGGTGGTGGGTCAGAACTGTGGCTGATTGTTTATGGAAAGCATGAACCAACGACCTAGCTGGGGAGGAGGTAGAGGTAGTACAAAGTAGGTTCAGGGAATGGGGAAGATCTTCAGGGAGAAAAGAAGTTCACTAGCCTTCTCAGGGGTGATACCAGTACCAAGGGCCAGCACAGCCAGGAAAAGAAGAATAGAGGGTTTTAATGACTGGGTGAAGAAATGGTGCAGGAAGGAGATGTTCAGCTGTATTGGGGACTAGGAGGAGACCTGGTCAAACAAAGCACTCTTTTCACCAGACAGGCTACACCTCAGTAGGGAGGGTTTGAGGGTACTCGGGGACAAACTGGGAGAATATAATAATAATAATAATAATAATAATAACTTTATTTGTATGGCACCTTTCCAATTCCAAGGCACCTTACAGCTTTAACATCAATTACAACAAACATTAAAATCCACAGTCTTAAATATAAATGAGAATCATTATTCAAAAATCAATTCAAGTTCCCAGGAAGGCCATTTGCCAAAGAAAGGTTTTTAGTCCTCTCTTAAATTCCTCCACGGAGGTGCACTCCCATAACTGACGGGGTAGAGAATTCCAAAGGGTGGGCGCAGCATAAGAAAAAGATCTAGACCCTGATGATTTAAGGTTCACCCTTGGAATCTCTAGCAACCCCTCATCGGCCGAGCGGAGTAATCAGCCAGGGGAGTAAGGAATCAGAAGTTCTTTCAGATAGGCTGGATGCTGACCGTGAAGGCTTTAAAAGTCAGTAAACTGACTTTAAAGGTGATCCTCCACCGTACAGGTAGCTAGTGCAGTTCGTGCAGCACCGGGGTAATGTGACAGGACCTACTAGAGCCTGTCAAAACCTGGGACGCTGCATTCTGCACTAGCTGCAGGCAGCAAATTTCAACCCCTGAAAGCCCAAAGTAAACACAGAGTTGCAGTAGTCCAAGTGCGAGGACATAAAGGCGTGGACCAATGTTGGAAGGTCGTCAGATGGAACTAGATGCTTAACTCTGGCGTTGTTCCTAAGATGGTAAAAGGAAGTCTTGATGACAGCCGACACCTGCGATTGCAGTGTCAGTCTGTCATCAAAGATCACCCCCAGGCTACCCACCCGTTCAGAGGTCGGTAGAGAGACACCGCCAAGAAAAATTCCTGAAGGCGTACCAACACCCGACCCATCTATCTGTCGACCCGGGTCCACAACCAATACCTCTGTCTTTTCTGAGTTCAACTTCAGCCAGCTAGAATCCATCCATTCCTGGATTTCTTTCAGACAGTTGTTAAAGACCGAGAGAGCTCCATCCTGGTCGGGTGCAAAAGACAGGTATAGCTGGATATCATCTGCATAACAGTGAAACCTCAGCCCATACCTTCTTACAATGTCTCCTAGGGGTAGCATATACACTGCTGATACCATGGGTGACAGCACAGAACCCTGAGGCACCCCACACAAAGCCGTTGGTTCCGAGGAAAAAATCCTGGACACAACTCTTTGTGATCTTCCCATGAGGAATGAGGTGAACCATCTAACGACGGTTCCCGATATTTCACATATATGCCTCAGGCGTGCTATCAATATCATGTGATCCACGGTGTTAAAAGCTAAAGAAAGATCTAGGAGAACCAAAATGGAATGTCTCTTCTGATCTCTCACCCTCAGGAGATCATTAAGCACCTGAACCTGCACTGTCTCGGTACTATGTCTTTTACGAAAACCGGACTGGAGGGGTTCATAGATGTCATGGATGGTTAAATGGTCCTCCAGTTGTGCTACCACTACTTTCTTAATCACCTTCCCAACAAAGGGAAGGTTAGAGATAGGTCTGTAGTTTGTGAAACAGTCCGGGTCAAAGGTAGCTTTCTTTAAAAGTGGTGTCACCACCGCCTCTTTCAGGGAGCTGGGGAACTCACATGACTCCAAGGAGCACCAGACTATTCGCACAAGGACTGGACCGATGATATCACTACAACCCAAGATTAGGGAAGTCAGTCCAGAATCCAAACTACAGCATGTAGGGCGCACACTCTGGATAATCCTCATGACATCCATGAAATCTAGCCGACTGAAGGAACTCCATGAAAACTGAGGTACAGTGAGCTTGCACTGTCCAACAGCAACCTCCTTAGAGGATGCTGGCTGCAAATCCACCCTGATATCGGCCACCTTATTTGTGAAGAATCGAGCAAGCTCTTCGCACTCTGATTATGAAAAAGCTTTCTGAACTTGCAGACAGGCTGGGTTGCACAGTCTGTCTACAGTTCAAAATAGCTGAGCTGGTTGGTTCCGCGCACATAGAAACATAGAAACATAGAATATGACGGCAGATAAGGACCGCTTGGCCCACCCAGTCTGCCCATTTCCCTACCTGATGGATAAGCTGTAGATTCTAGTTAATCAACAGCTTACTTCCTCCTGCCCCCCACTAGAATTGCGTTATGCCTGTCCCATGCATTCTTGAATTCTCCCACTGTTCCTGACTCCACAACCTCCTCAGGAAGGCTGTTCCATCCATTCACAACTCTCTCTGTGAAAAAATACTTTCTAACATTACCTCTGAGCCATCCCCCCTCTATCTTCAAATTGTGCCCCCTTGTTCTTGCACATCTCTTCTTCTGAAAGATACTACCCTCTTGTACCTTGTTAATTCCCTTGAGATACTTGAAAGTTTCTATCATGTACCCCCTCTCCCTCCTTTCCTCAAGGGTATGCATACTAAGCTGCTTTAGTCTCTCCTCGTGTGTCTTCTGGTGCAGACCTTGCACTATTTTGGTTGCCTTGCTCTGAACAGTCTCCACTCTGTCTATGTCTTTGCGGAGATGGGGTCTCCAGAATTGCACGCAGTACTCCAGATGGGGTCTCACTAACTGTCTGTAGAGAGGGATAACAACTTCCTGTTTTCTACTGTTGATGCCTCTGCCTATGCATCCCAGTATCCCCCCAGCCCTCCTTACTGCCTTCTCACATTGCTTGCCCACCTTTAGGTCATCTGATATAATTACTCCTAGGTCTCTTTCGGTTTTTGTTGTTGTTATTAACTCACCCCCCATTGTGTACTCTTCCCCTGGGTTTTTGTTTCCCAGATGCATTACCTTGCACTTCTTTGCATTGAATCTGAGCTGCCACACATTTGACCATTCCTCCAACCTTGCCAAGTCCCTTTTCATTCTTTTCACCCCACCTTGTGTAGCCTTGTTGCAGATCTTTGTGTCATCTGCAAAGAGGCATACCTTTCCTTCCAGGTGCTCTCCAATGTCACTTATAAAGATATTAAAGAGGACTGGTCCCAGTACCGAACCCTGCGGTACCCTACTAGTTACCCTCCTTTCTTCACTGTGGACTCCATTTACTATTACCCTTTGCATCCTGTTGTCCAGGCAGTTTTTTATCCAGGCTACCACCTTGGGACCCACTCCAAGGCTGGATAACTTGTATATTAATCTTTTGTGTGAGACTGTGTCGAATGCCTTGCTAAAATCTTGGTAGGCCATATCCACAGCCACTCCCTGGTCTACTACTTTGGTCACCCAGTCAAAGAAATCTATTAGGTTCATCTGACATGACCTTCCTGCCGTGAAACCATGCTGCCTTGGGTCCTGTGTCCCACTGGCCTCTAGGTACTCAACAATTCTTTCCTTCAGAAGTGATTCCATCATTTTCCCTACCACTGAAGTCAAACTAACTGGTCTGTAGTTTTCTGCCTCTGCTTTGCTCCCACTTTTGTGAAGTGGAATCACATTTGCCCTCCTCCAGTCCTCAGGTACCACTTCATCCTCCCATGATTTGTTAAAGAGAGTAGTCAGTGATGTTACTAGTTCTACCCTTAGTTCTTTTAGTATTCTTGGGTGAATCCCATCAGGCCCCATTGCTTTGTCCACCCTCAGTTTCAGAAGTTCTTTCAAAATCCTTTCTTCTGTGAATTGACTGGTATCGACCCGCCTAGTCAGAGTTACTCCCTTGTTTGGTTTAGGCACCTCTCCCTCCTCATCTGTTGTGAATACTGAGCAGAAATATTCATTCAGTATCCCTGCTTTTTCACTGTCACTCTCTGCCCACATTCCTTCCCCTTTATGGTGCCGACATGGATTGATGGTATTGTTTTACTGATTTTATCATGATGTTTTATTGTGAATTGATTTTAATTATGTACTACGCCTTGATTTTTGAAAGGCACACTATAAATAAAGATAATTATTATTATTATTATTTCTTAAGTCTCTGTATCCCTCCCTTGGTCTTTCTTCGCTCCCTAATGTACCTATAAAAGGTTTTATCCCCCTTCTTAACAGAGTTGGCTATCTTTTCCTCAGTTTGTGCCTTTGCTATTCTGACTGCCTTCCCTGCCTCCTTCTGCTTTAACTGATAAAGTTCTCTGTCCTGCTCCTTCTGTGTTTCCTTATATTTCCTGAATGCTATCCTTTTCTCCTTATCCGTCCCTGCCACCTCTTTTGAGAACCATAGTGGTTTTTTCCTTCATTTTGTTTTATTGGTTTGCTTCACACAAAGGCTTGTTGCCTCTGCGATGGCTGTTTTGATTATTTCCCATTGTTCCTTCACCCCTCCCTGTTGCCCATTTGCTAGTGCTTTTCTAAGGCACTCTCTCATTTTCCCAAAGTCAGCCTTCCTAATGTCCAATACTCTTGTTTTTCTATGGCTTGACTCTGTGGCTGTGTTTATTGTGAACCACACTGTTTGGTGGTCACTTAGTTCCCAGATGGCTACCCACTTCTAAATCTGAGATCCTTTCTCCTTCCCCATCTGAGAGTACCAGGTCTAAGATTGCTCCCTCCAGTAGTGGGTTCCAACACTAGCTGTCTGAGGCATGACCCCTGTAGGGCATCAAGAATAACCCTGCTCTTGGATGTGCCTGCAGAAAAGGTACTCCAGTTAACATCTGGCATATTCAGGTCCGCCATCAACAATATCTCCCCTTTTTCTGCCATTTTAAGGATGCCTTCTATCATTTCCTTGTCCATTTCCTCCCCCTGAGATGGGGGTCTGTACACAACCTCCATGTGAATTGTGGTGCCATTTCCTGTCTCCAGGGTGACCCATAGTGACTCATCAACTTCCTGTTTACTCTTTAGTTCTGTTGCTTTAATCCCTTCCCTTATATAGAGAGCTACTCCTCCTCCTCTTTTACCCACCCTGTCCCTCCTGTAGACTGTGTATCCTGGTATGTTGACTTCCCACTCATGGTTCTCTGTGTACCATGTTTCAGTGACTGCTGCAATATCCAGGCATCCTTCTTCCATCAAGGCCACTAGTTCAGGGAGCTTGTCGCACAGACTGCGAGCATTGGTACTCATCGCCTTCCATTTATTTTTTATGGCCTTATCCCTTTTAGCCCCATCCCTGTTCTTAACACCTTTTTCTGCATTTATCTCTGTCCTGCTCCCTACTGACTTCTCTGCCTTGGTGTTTACCTCTCTAATTATTGCTCTTTGTGGGGGGAGGCTGGGATTTCCCTGCTTCTTTTCAATGCCCCCCTTGGCTAATTTAAATGCTTGCCAATGAAGCATTTAAACCTGTCACTTAGGATCCTGGATCCCCCCCTCGACAGATACAGACCATCGCACCAGTATAAGCCTGCATCCCTCCAAGTGGCTCCCCAGTCCCCAATGAAGCCAAAACCCTGAGCTCCACACCAGTTTTTCAACCATTTATTGAATCCCATGGTGCGGAATACCTTAGCATCATCCTTGCCATAGACAGGCAGCACCTCTGAGAAGGTTACTGTACATGCTACTTGTCTAAGGCCCCTCCCCAACTCCACAAACTCCTCTTGCACCGCTCTGATCCCATTTATAGCCAGGTCATTTGTCCCTAGGTGGACAATGACATCCAGCTCCATCCCTCGTGCAGCTGCTCCCTCGATCCTAAGGATTCACTTCCTGTCCCTCCAAGCTGTGGTGCCAGGCAGGCACCTTACCTCCCTATCCCCTTCCTCCCACATGTCTACCCCCAATGATTGAGTCCCCCACCAGGAGTTGTTTCCTTCCCCTGTGGGGTCTCATGCCACCCTCCTGTGGGTCTCCTTTGTGGAGGTTCCCAGCATCCTCCTTGGTCTCCACTGCAGGTGCCTCCATAGAGGAACCACTCTTTGCCAGAACAGCATATGAATTGTGGAGAGCTACAACTGGAGGGATGCACCTCTGTTCCACCACCTTCTCCCTCCCTGAGCCCACCTTGGTCCAACCGCTCCTCTTTTTTGGCAACCTCTGAGGTAACAGTGGTGGCCCTGGTGGTCCCAGGGTGGGGGAAGAGGTTTCATGAATCCTAGCCAGGTCAGCCTGGAGATGGGCAACCTTCTCCCTCAGACCAGAGAGGTGCCTGTAAACAGGGCAGCATCACAGCCTCCAGAATGTCTCCTGGAACACTGCTGCTCCACAGCCATTGCACTACACCACTCCCATCTTGACTTATTTTGTGTCCCCTCTCCTGTTGCTTTGTATGCTTATTGTCTCCTACCTCTATGTATTTTTATACTTACTTTCCTACTGCCTATGTGCCCTTACAACTCTCACCCTTCCTGTTCTGGGACAGGAACTTCTTGTAGTCTTCAGTAGTCTCCTTCCTCCATGCTTGGATTCAGACCTCCAGCAGCCAGGAGGGATAAAGAGTTATTTTTTTTTTAGGTTCCTTCAAGGTTGCTGAAACTAATGTGTCTCAGTGATCCTTTCCTTCTTGCTGCCAAACAGGAAGTTCCTGTTGTCAGTCAAATCCAGTGGCTATAAAACTAGAACTGGCTTTGGGTGGGGAGGGTGGAAAGGTGGGAAGGAGGGCAATTAGTAAAAAATCTGTAGTTCTGGACTTCTGTTTGTTGCTCTGCAACCAGTTCTCTTCTGCCAGAAACAGCCAGAAGCTGTAATTGGAGACAGCTGCTTTTTTACAACTAAGCTGCTAAACCACACCCCCAATTAGATTCACTCTCTGTTCTCAGTAAATTAAGCTGATACTGCCTCCTTCCTCAGAAAAAACACATTTTTTTCACTTAAATGAGACCCCCTTCTTCCAATAAAGTATCTGTTTGCTTAATACACACAGGTACTACTCCTGCTGAGACAGAAGTGATTAATTAGTAAAAAATCTGTAGTTCTGGACTTCTGTTTCTTGCTCTGCAACCAGTTCTCATCTGCCAGAAACAGCCGGAAGCTGTAATTGGAGACAGCTGCTTTTGTACAACTAAGCTGCTAAGCCACACCCCCAATTAGATTCACTCTCTGCTCTCAGTAAAGTATGCTGATACTGACTCCTTCCTCAGAAAAAACAAATTTTTTTTACTTAAATGAGACCCCCTTCTTCTAATAAAGTATCTGTTTGCTTAAACCAAACAGGTACTACTCCTGCTGAGACAGAAGTGACTAATTAGTAAAACATCTGTAGTTCTGAACTTCTGTTTCTTGCTCTGCAACCAGTTCTTTTCTGCCAGAAACAGCCAGAAGCTGTAATTGGAGACAGCTGCTTTTGTACAACTAAGCTGCTGAGCCACGCCCCCAATTAGATTCACTCTCTGCTCTCAGTAAATTAAGCTGATACTGCCCCCTTCCTCAGAAAAAATGCTTTTTTTTTCACAACCACAATCTCCCTGGACAGGAACTCTGCCTTCTTACGGGTGATTGCAGATTGATAGACAGAGTAATGGTCCATCAATCTAAGGTGGTCGATATCAAGGGTGGACTTATGCCAGCAACGCTCTAACCTTCGCCCCTGTCTCTGCATCTCCCTCAATGTCCCATCAAACCAGGGGGACTTGGGGTGATGGGAGAGGGGGCACACATGGACTGGAGCAATAGAATCCAGAGCCACTGTAACAGCCAAATTATAAGCTGACACGAGGGCTTCTGGATCACTGCTCACCAACCACTGCACTTAATTTAAACTACTGGGGGTAGCAGCGGGTGTGCAGGCCCACAGACTCTGAGAGGAGGAGGTCAGTGAACCTCCACCCACAGTTAGCAAAGGGTGGAGGGGGTGAGGAACACATAACAAGGTTACGTGGAGGGGTGCACACAGAGGGGATAAATGTGAGTAGAAGAATAGATGGAAGAGAAAGAAGGTCAGATTCTAGGTAGAGGGTGGTGTCTCTGAATGCATGAGGTTTAGCAAACAAGATGTATGACCTGCAGGCACTATTAGCAGACTGGAGGGTGGACATAGCTGCAGCAACCGAGACTTGGGCAACATCACACCATGACTGGAATCTTGCGATCCCTGGATATAAACTATACAGAAGGGACAGTGTGGTCGGGAAGAGGGGAGGGGGTGGCAGTTTATATCAGGGACGGAGTCAGAGGAAGGGGAGGTGGAGGCATTATGGGTTCAGTTAAGGTCAAATAGAGGGAGAAAGGTGAGGTTGGGGGTGGTTTACAGACCACCCAGTCAGGATGAGGAGAGGGACAGGGAACTGAACTCACAAATATTGGAAGCTCCAGGGAAAGGAGAGGTGGTAATTGTAGGGAACTTCAACCTGCCCAAGGTGGACTGGAGCATACCATCCACAACATGTGTTAGGAGTCAGGTGATCCTGGAAGGACTGCAGAGTGGGTTCCTGACTCAGGGCATCACTGAACTAACAAGAGCTGAGGCAATTCTTGACCTGGTGCTCACAAATGGGGAGCATGTATAGGAAATAATGGTCAGGGAAGCCGCTGGGTGGAAGTGACCATTGCACAGTGTGGTTTCAGTTGGATATGGGCAGGGAAAGCATCCTGACTAAGACCAAAATCTTGGATTTCAGGAGGGCGGACTTCAGAAAAATGGGCAAAGTGCTAAGAAGCCATCTGGTGGGCATCAGAGAAGATATGGGGGTGGACCAAAGGTGATTCATCATTAAGGAAGGAATACTGGTTGCCACAGATGAGTGCATTAGGCTCAGGGGGAAGAACACAAGGGCCAAAGTGCCCAGCTGGTTCAGTTCTGGGGTTGCCCAGCCAGTAAGGGAAAAGAAGTTGGCCTATAGAAAATTCAGGAAGACCAATAGAGAGGTGGATAGGGAAAATTACCAAAGGTTGGCTAGTGAGTCAAGCAAGGAAGTCTGGAAAGCAAAGGAACAGAAGGAGCTGCAGATAGCTGAAGGAATTAAGAAGGGAAGAAAGCTTTCTTTTGACATATAAATGAGAAAAGGGACAAGAAGGAAGGGATTGTTAGGCTTCAGAAAGGGGTGGAGTGGGTGGAGGATAATGGGGGAAAAGCAGAGATATTAAATGAATACTTCTGTTCCATCTTCACCAGGGAGAAGGATGGACCAGTGCCTTCAGGAGGGAAAAGAGGAGCAGGGGGGAGGAGGGGAACACGCTATAGTGATAGAGGAGGATAGAGTGAGGGAGGGGTTGCTAGCATTGAAGGTGGACAAATTACCAGGCCCAGACAGAGTACATCCAAGGGTACTAAAGGAACTGGCTGAGGAGCTGGCAGGGCCACTGGCAGACCGATTTAATAGTTCACTAGAGTCAGGAGTGGTACAGCAGGACTGGAGAACAGCATATGTAGTGTCCCTGCACAAAAGCGGTCCCAAGGATAACCCAGGGAATTACAGACCAGTCAGTCTGACCTCCATTGTGGGCAAGCTCATGGAGACCATACTAAAGGAAAGGTTGGTGGAATATCTAGAGGAGCATGGTCTTCAGAATGCAAGGCAGCATAGGTTCATGGGGGGGAGATCATGTCAAACAAATCTGACTGACTTCTTTGACTGTGTCACTAAGACAGTAGACAGGGGCCAAGTGGTAGACATCCTCTACCTTGATTTCAGCAAGGCCTTTGACTCTGTGCCCCACAAAAGGTTGATCAGGAAGTTGATAGATCTCAAGGTTGGGGAAAAGTTGGCTAGATGGGTGGAAAACTGGCTGAGAGACAGAACCCAGATGGTGGTTTTGGGGGGAGAGTTATCTGGCACTAGAGAGGTAACCAGTGGGGTCCCGCAGGGCTCAGTGCTAGGGCTGGTGTTGTTCAATGTCTTCATCAGTGACATTGGAGATGGCATTAAGAGCAAAATGTGCCTATTCACAGATAACACCACGCTCTGTGGAAGAGTGGACACAGCTGAAGGGATACATGACCTACAGAAAGATCTGGAAAAGTTGGGGAAGTGGTCCAGGATCTTGCAGCTTGGCTTCAATGCCAAGAAATGCAAAGTTTTGCATATTGGAGACAAGAATCCCAGGGCAGAGTACTACCTGGGTGGAGTCAAAGTATCTACATCAGAGGAGGAGGAGGAGGAGGAGGAGGAGGAGGAGGAGGAGAAGGACCTGGGAATGATGATCACTAGTGACCTGCAGCACTCCATGCAGTGCAAGAAAGCAGCAGCAAAGGCAGACAAGATGCTGGGATGCATACAGTATCTAGGGGGATCAGTAGAAGGATAGAGGAGGTTATCCTGCCCTTGTACAGGTCACTGGTAAGGCCACATCTAGAGTATGGAGTTCAGTACTGGTGCTCACATCTCAAAAAGGACATTAGCCTGCTGGAGAAGGTCCAGAGGAGGGCTACAAAGATGATGGCAGGTCAGCAGGGTAAGGCATATGAGGAGAGATTGAGGGCACTGAACATGTACTCCCTGGAAGACAGGAGATAGTGAGGGGACATGATCGGGATCTTCAAGTATGTGAAAGGAATAAATAAGGTTGATAAGGAGAGTCTCTTTAAGCTGAGTGGCAACCATAACATGAGGGGGCACATTCTTAAGCTGGATGGTGGGAGCTTTAGGAGGGAGGTTGGGAAGCACCTCACTTGGACACTTGGAATGCGCTGCCAGAGGAGGTCATCTCATTGAAGACAGTGGGCATCTTTAAGAGAGGCTGGGATAGGCATAGGGGGAAGGTAAGGATCATGGGTAGGGAGGATGGGAGGAGTGGGGAGGGAGGGCAGGGACATTAGCTCAAGCTGTGGACCCTGCAATACGAGCAGACTTGATAGACCAAATGGCCTTCTTCTGCTGGCTTCTTTGCATGTTTGAAGCTGATTACTGAGCAGCAAAATTCAGTACAGCAGCAACAGAAAAAATGCTGATGTTTCACCTGTTAGGCTTTTTCAAAGCATATCACATATACAAGCTGTTCTTACACATACACCTTGGAATAGTGTGCAATAATCTAACAAACTCCAAATGTTATGTATTTGATATTACATACGTGCACTGGCACTTTGTTCTTTTTTTTCTTCACTTATGTCACTTTAAATGGAGTTTTAATTGTTGATCACATGGTGCTATGAATTCTGTATTTATTGAGATTCAACACTAGTGGTGATATGCTATGAAAAAGCCTAACCGGTGAAATGTTAGCATTTTTTCCGTTGTTGCTATACTGAATTTTGCTGCTCAGTAATAAACTGTAATAGTCTGTTACATCTATTCATGCCTTGGACATTAGATTTTTATGAAAGCTGGAGGAGTTCCGTGACATTTTGCTGAGAATAGCATAGTTACAGATGACAGCCTTGATCTCTTGCAGTAAAAACACTTCATTCTGTGTTGATCTGAGAAATCTGAACCTCATTCCTCACTGGGAAACACTAACAGAGAAAAAGTAGTGCAGTAAACAGACTGTTGAGTGGAGGCGTTGCTGTAAAACTCTAATAAAAAAGAAGTTCGTTAGACATTTGGTGAGCTCATTTCTACTGTCCTAGCAAAACGTCTGCAGAGCTCCGCCCTGTAGCGATAAAAACTGCACATTTATTAAAACAAGAAATGAGGCAATCCTACTACCAGAGTTAATTGACTAAGCACCACTTTAACCAGGCATGATGGCACAATGCTGAATTTCAAGGAAAGACAGAGAAATAACACTAATTATACAATAGAGTAAATTGAAATCACCAAATCCTGCATTCTCATTGGCTGGCTGGCCTCTTTGCCAGTGTGGTAAATCCTCCAGTGCACCCACTAGAAAAGGTGCCAGCCACCAGTCAGCTGCACCAAGAGCCCCCCTTGAAGTCACTCTGACCAACACAAATTCAAAACTGGCAAAGACGGCAAAACTCAGATGGCGAGATCCACTACGTGGCTGAAAGTTAGACCGTGGCTCTCTCCCCAAACAGCTAATAATTTCACACAAACCGAATTAAAATCATTCCTACCTATCCCCACTACTTCTTATCGATATTAACATTGAAAAGCCTGCCATATTATCTCCTCGCTATACCGACTTCACTCTTAAACACCACTAAAATTCTGCTCCAAATTAACATGTAAAAAAAATGTTTTTTCTATATTCTTTTTCTAAAAAAAATATGTACCTCCTCATCACCTGTATTACGATCCTATAATTCTTAACCCTCCGGTCCCAGGAGATCCAAAGATGGAAGTGGTACAGCAGTCCCAGAAATGTTCCAAAGTTGAAATGCACGACTTTCGCCCTTCCCCACCCACTGTTTTCCATGACCAAGGCAGAGGATAAACGCAAAAAAAAAAAAACAACAACAAAACGCATAGTTTTTTTCCCCAGCCAAGTCAAACCGTATTGGCTGGGAAACGAGTGTTACAGAAACCCGCTTACCACATGTGCACATAACCCGAGAGACAAAGCAGGGACACAGAGAGAAAAAAAAAACAGACCCAGTGTTTTTTTTCATGTAACTAGAACACAGTGTAACTGCCACTTTAGGAAACACACATAAGTGTTTCCCAGCCCCAGGGTGAAATACGGGAAGGGGGATGGCGGCAGCAGTCATACTAAACCCCTAATGAGCACATGCAAGTATGCCCTAGCCACCCAGGATTATTTTTTTATGGCGCAACAACAACTCAATTAAAAATAAATTAAAATGCCACAAAATACTTTATTTCTATTTATTTTTAGTCAACAAAAAGACAGGGAGACATTGTATAATAGCAATACATCCCTCCAGGGAGTGGGTATACTGGTGGATTTACCACTTCTGGAGTTGTTAAGTCACTCGACTGTGCCTCATGACCGAACCGCACCAGCTATGGTAAATCCACCAGTATACCCATTCCCTGGAGGGGTATATTGCTTAAACAATCCTGCTTAACATGCCCGTCATGAAGAAAGGGCATTGTTTATTAAAGCTGAACTCTATGGGTTTATTGGTGCTACAGCCCAGAGGTGCATGGGTAAACATTACTCACTTAACTAGCTGGCTTCTACTCTTTTTTTTTTTTTATTTATTTGAAATCTTGGAGTGCCTTTGAGCTGAAAGCTCATTTAAAGAGGTTCTACGTCATAGCGTAAACAATACAGTAGACAAAAATCAACATATAGTTGCACATAGGAACAATAAAATGACAAAATACGTACAATAGATTGGAATCAGAAGGAAATTTAAAGTCACAAACAGTAGACAGGTGCAAAATAAACAAGCCAGTAAAGTAAAGTACTGGTTGAAAATTAAATGAGAGCTGCAGTGGAGACCAGCATCTGAGTAAGTAAAATAAGTAACAGTTGGAACATTTTATGCTTGGTTGTACAGAGTGATGTGGAATAAGAAGGAGATGAAAGTCAGCCAGAGGCTTCATCAGGAGTTAGGGAAGGGCCATGGGAAGCTCAACAAAGGGAGGGGATGAGGTACCAAGCATGGGAGGAGGGGATGTAGAAGACTTGTCTTAATGCATAGGTGCCACAAAAATCACATAAACTGCTATTACGTAAATAAGGAGGAAAAATTAAGTGACACAGTCACATCTGCAGAGGGCAGTAAGGTGGGACTGAAGTTTAGTCTTAAAGCAGCACTGTCTGCTCTACACACCCCTACCCAAATGTCACTCACCTAAACACAGCAATGCATCCCAAGCTCACATTGTGCTGCGATCTCAGCTGCATTTCACTACTTTTACTATATTCTTGAAAGAAATAATGTTTTTCGGTGTTTTCTGTCCATGTTTAAACTTGCCGTATCTCACGCCATTTATGTACATGCTCGTGCACCCACCACAGTGCACAGCTGGGGGGGGGGAGGGGTTGGTGGTAACCTCAGGAAATGACCTTGTGACTGTTTCCTGCACCTGTCTGCTTTTATTTATCTTCCGATGCCTATCTCCTTGCACTCATTGCACCTGCATCAGCCTTGACTGAGTCCTTCCTGTTTCCTCTTTAAAGCCACAAAATGACATCCCCAGCTCATATATAGTTACAGTTAAGCGCCAGTCAGTGAGTGTCAGCATATACTATAAGTTCTCAGTGTTAGTACTATAACCTCTGGACTACTAAATGATAGATAAGTCCCACACCATTGAGTTGGGCTTGTGGTCAGTGCTGCAGAGCAGTGAAGTACTTAGGGGTTTTGCACTGTTGGAGGTGCCATACTCCAGATGAGGCCTTAAATCCTCCTTCTATCAGTCTCTTGCCTCTTGCTTCACTTCAAGGCTTTAAAGATCTTAGGGCACATCTGGAGAGGAGTAGGAGATTACTCTGTTATCCTGGTTGATATTCCCTTTCTCAATACGCCAATAAAACCAAGACTTACAAGTTGATAGGAGAGGGTGTGGTGTTCTGAGCTGGGACCATTGCTTTGATTACTCCAATGCTTTGATATCCACCCCTACTGGTATTATGATATGAATGTTGTGCTCTGTTTCAATTAAACATGTTAAATGCATAAAGCTAAGTAGTTCTGTATTTTCGCTCTTATTATGCAGTTCTTGAAGTGCAATATGGTGTGTACAATGGGTCTGGGTAACAAATATGAGCACTTCTACAATTGGAGAGGGGGAAGCAAACAGACACCAAAGGGTTCTGGCTTATCCATTTTATTTTCCTAGCTACACCACTGCTGTAATCTGATTGTTCATAACTGCAGAACTGATGTTCTTACATGTATAATGACTATTCATTCCATTTGCCCACATAGTCACTGCATTTCCAGTATCTAATGCCTGGCTTTGTGAATCACTTTGAAATACAGTTTATATGACTAGAGCTACACTATATGAAACAAAATTCTGTTCTACCCTACCAAGAATTTATGATAGCTAAGTAGATCAGTGATTCAAACTGAACGTACATGAAACATAGATACAGTATATGGAATTTATCAGTAAAAAAGGACCGCTTGAACCACCGTTCTGCCCAGATGTTCCCTGTCTAATCTTTCTCTGCAGATGTAGATATACTGTATAATGATGACTAGTGGCAACCTGGATAGAATTTGATTTCATATTGTACATTTCCTACAAAGTGTATATCAAAGCCCTTTCAGACCAATGAGACAGATACAGTATTTTGAGTGCCAGGATTCTATGCAGACAAATGTGGCAGCCATTAGGCAACAAACATTTACACAGTCAGACAATTGCAAAACTTGACTCACTGATAGTGAGAACGACAGGATTATATTCTACTTTTAAATCATACCACGAGATCTTTAATCTTCACCTAGACAACCATCTCTGCAAGCAAGGACTGATTTAATAAATCAACAGACAGCAACATAAACTGAGGCTACACTCTTCCAAGTCTCATGGAAGCCAACCTATTGAAATTGAATTGTGTGCTCTCCCATCATCAAACAAAGGAGCCTCGCAGCTGAATTTTCATTTGACTGAAAATACAGCATAGAGGAGTCCAGTTGCCCAGTCAGAAGAGAATGCAACAATCCAGTCTTGTAGAAATCAAGGAATGATAATGTAAGAACAATATAACACAACACTCACAGACTATTTTTTTTATCACCCATGTAGTTGCATGTTAACTAGAAAGCAATCAGTTTTAAGAAGTACATTACCTTGTCATAGGTGTATGAAAGGTCCATGGAGGTAATGCCCAGGTAATGAATGAAGGAAGCATAGTCACTGCCCGCACCCAGAGATCCAATTCTGAAGGCAGAAAACAAATAATCAGTAATGAAATGCCCTCCCCAGCAAGCTGTGTTACAATTGCTAAAGTGATTCACAATTTCTCATAGATTAATTTTTCTACAGTAGTACTAGTACTTTAGCATCCTGGCCACATAAAATGAGTTACGTGGTCATGAAAGTCATGGCATCTACAAAGTTGCCTTTTTATTATGAAAAGCATGAGATGTATTCCTTTTCTCATGAGAATTTTGTGATATATTTTTGGCAGACTACTCCTGGCCCAGTACATACACAAAACTCACCATTTTATTTATTTAGTTGTTGTTTACCAGGTAAGTGCGCTATACACAAAATGCCTATTTTTAGGCAAGGCCCAGGAGAGTACAAGTCAACCATACAACTAACAGTGTTTAGAATCACAAGTATAAAATTACATATAGTGCAGTAGCAACCCATTTATCTGAACTGCCTGGGAGACATCTGATCAGGTTGGATAAACTGGGGGTCAGATAAATGAATGTTCATGCTATGGCAGTAACAGTAATGGTAACATGAGCGGTAAATAAGCAGGACAACAAACATTTCTAAAAGGAGTAATTTTATTATAAAGTTACTGCAAAAAAGAAAACAGAGCTGTAGCAAATAAAACCAAAATAAAGAAAAGATTATTGAAAAATCCTTTCAGAGATTTCTGCTATCAATTTTTTTTTTGCAGGCTCTCTGGCACATAGATTGTAGCAGCATCACCTGAACTGGGTCACAGAGTGGCAGATTTCTAGGTGCAGCATACATCTTTTAGAAAGCACCACTGCTTTGAAATGTGTGGGCTCTAATCAAGGGTTCAGCCTCATCTTCCTCTGGCTCTTTATTTGATTCTGCTGGTGGTTCCTCTGTCTGTTTAACCATTATGGCCTCATGAGACAGTTGTTCATGCCCCTGACCTCAAGCATTGCTCTGCTCCCACTCCTTTAACTCCTCTCCTGTGAGAGGGGTCGGCATTGACGTAGCCAGTTTGAAAAGTTCATCTGATAATGTTTCTTGGTCTGGCTCATCATGGATTGTTTATTGATTCTTACCATAGCATGTCCGAATCCCTAACCTCACACAAACCTTTTTTATAAGGCTCATTCACACAGCACATTGCTGCAGCCCCTACTTTTAAATCATTCTTAAAAATTATTTAGAACCGCTAGGAAAGCCGCATTCACACTGCATCAGTTGCCGCTGCCCTTTTCCTTTCCGGCGATTCCAGTATTCCAGTGTTGTCTGTACTTTGGGTGGGGAATTGTGGTGTTGCAGGTGGTTGTGATGTTCGCACAGGACAGGAAACCACCAACACCACTCCGCAAACCCAAGGAAAGAGGGATCGTGGTGGCAACACCACGCAACAGAAAATCTCCCAAACGGTAAGATTCACATGGGGGCAGGGGTGCCGATTTAG
Organism: Neoceratodus forsteri; assembly: GCA_016271365.2. NCBI lineage: Eukaryota > Metazoa > Chordata > Ceratodontiformes > Ceratodontidae > Neoceratodus > Neoceratodus forsteri. Next base: position 343,899,092 of record CM028132.1, on the reverse strand, counting down.
CCACTGTGAGCCACTGACAATGGCTCACAGTCCCTAGTGTGAATAAGCCTATAGTCTCTGGCTTCAAACAATCCCAGGATTTAGAAGGCATGGACAGCACATCTTTGAGTGATATTTATTTTAATATTAAATTAAAGGGGGGTTGCTGATTTCTTCAGACAGCAGAGTCTGCAAGAGTTTTTTTTTGGTACATCCTCCTGAAAATCTCCAAGATGCACTGCTTGCAGGGTTGTAGCTTTGATGTAGTGTTGGCAGGGAGAAGTGTACACTTAATAATGCCATCTCTCATCCTCACCTCGGGTATGTCAGGCTGGGCAGGGAAATTGTCATCTAGGAGGACTGCCTTTAAAGGCAAACCCCTTCAGTGCAGATGCCATTTCACTTGTCGCACAAACTGTTTGGCGAACCACATGGTGAAAATGTAACTGTCCAGCCATGCGCTATGCTGTGCCTCATACTGCACAGGTAGGGTAAACATGTTCATGTATTTAAAACAATGCAGTTCCTGTGATTTCCTACTAGCACCAGCTTCAATTTTTGGCGGCCAGAAGCATTCATACACCCCAGATTTTTTTGCTTTTTTAAACTGGGTGCATCTTTCTCACTACAGTGTGCTAGGGTTCGATCAAACAAGCAGCACCAATACAACCCCGTCTCATTGGCGTTGCATAGCTGCTTGGGGAAAAGACCATCTGCTTCAATAATTTCAAGAAGCTGGTCAATAAATGGACAATCCTCATCCCCATCCTTGGCTACAGTGAGCCTTTCCCATCAAAGCTACAATTGTTGGATCCCATGCTGACACTTAAAAATCATCTAGCCAGCCCTCACTGGTTACAAAACAACACGTATTGCCAAGCCTCTGGTGGAACATAAGTGCTTTCTCTTTCAGAAGGGGACCTGATATCGGAGTTCCTTTCTTGAACTCCTGCCTGAACCACATGTAAATGGCAGCGTCACAATGATTGTCTTGCCAGAACCTCATGTTCTTATGATCCTCTGACCCAGAAAGTCTCCACAGTGAGTGCAAACTCATAAAACTTTTCCTTGGTGAGCTTGATAACCAGTCCTCTGTACTGTAGATTTCCCTACTCTGTACTTACTTGCCAGCAAGCACTACAGCTCGTTCTACATTCTCAAGCTGCTCAAAGATAGGCAGCTTCTGGGATAAAGTCAGTACAATTCACTTTCTTTTACATGCCAGTTTGCAACAAAAGAGACAGAATTGTAAGCAGAATGGGTTTCAGCTGAGTTTATTGTCCTGGTTGTAGACTTATTAATCAAGCACAATCAGCATTAACCAGAGCTACTCGCATTTCGTTAGCAGTTACTGCAGGGTGCTACAGCAGTTAGCACTTAGTGACTGTGAGTGTGGGAGACAAACAGGATGCCCGTTAGATAGGGAGGTTTGGATAACAGGTGGTTGGATAAACGGGGTTATGCTGTACATCTAAGTAATGAATAACAGTGTGAATAATCTACTCATAGTAAAAATGAGCAACAGTATACAAGTATTACATACATGTACTGTACAGATTCTAGAGGCAAGTAAATAATTTTGCAGCTCACACCTGAAGAGCATATGAGAAGGAATATTATGAAGGGCCACAGAAGGGAATTCCAGAATTCTGGAGCCACAAAGGAGAAAGCATATTCTGTCATCTTTGTAGTACACTAAGGGACATAAAAGTTTTCCATTGCTTTGCAGTGCTACAGGAACTAAGCTACTGCATATTGCAGCAAGTCCACTGTTTTCAGTTTGAAGTTAATCCAGTTTGCCAACGTACCTTAAAAGCATGCTACAGTCAGAGGGAACTGTGTTATGGTCAGCACTGTATCTGGAACCTAGCAGTATTATAACTCATTTGTATGATATCAGCAAATCAGTAGTCAGAACTGCAGGGGCACTTATCCCACATATGGTGATCTTCACGTGAAGTCACATTAAAAGGGAACGTTCCACTTAACAGGTGGGTGAAGGAGCACTGCGCTCAGTTAAAAAAAAAAAAAACTATTTTAAATCACTCCAGCCAACTCAGGGGGTTCATAATACGTTTACATGCTTACTGAAGGGTGTCTGTTACTGAATAAGAACATTTTCTCATGCTGTTGGGGGCTGAGAGAACCACCCAGCTTCACTTTGTGGTTCTCTCATCCAAACAGTATGAGAAAACATTCTTATTCAGTAAACGTATAGAGCAAAGAGGGTAAGCTTGATGAGAGTTTTGAAACAGTGCAATGAAGGAAACAGGATCTGGAGACCTGAAAAGCTTATTTAAACAACCAAGACCAAGAGCACATTAACACACAGCTGAAGGAGATGACCAGCCCAGTCCCAAATACAATACAGTAGTGGGTGCAGCAATTTGTAATGAGGGCAGAATGACAAATGTTATTGCACATAATGTATCATTTAGCCATGTTACTCTTACAGGAGTTGATGAAGGATAAGAGACCATAACTCAGGCTGGGCAGAAGAATATCTTGGAAATCATAAGATGAGCTTTCATGAAGGAGTCATGCCTGGCCCTGTGGGATAGACCCAGTTTAAAACTAACAGATTTGCAAATAGTGGAAATGTAAAGGGAAAGGGTCTAACATGGGGTCAGGTCATTCCTAGGTATTTGAGTGCGCCAACAGTATCAAGTGAGGACCCATCAAGACAAATTGAAAATCAGTTACAGACCAAGTGTGCAGCTAGCACCCCTAGTTTGCAGCTGCCCCACTCCCCCTTCCCTTGTCATCCCACTGTCGCCCCCCACCTCCTCCACCCTCACTCTGCCCTGCTCCCTGTCCCATGCCCTTTTAAAGCTGTTCACAGATTTACATGATACCACCCATTCTGGTAATGTGTTCCATTTTACTACCACCCTCTCTGTGAAATAGTCTCTCCTCATTTCCCTCCTAAATCTTCCCCCCCTCTATTCTTAGCCTGTGCCCCCTGTTGTCTCTCCCCCTCCTTAGCTTAAAGACCCCATCTGCCCCATCCGTATTTATTCCCCTCAGATACGTGAATGTCTCTATCATGTCCCCCCAGTCCCTTCTATCCTCCATGGTGTACATATTCAGATCTACCAGCCTGCTCTCATAGTCTCTCCCCTCCATTCCACATATCATCTTTGTTGCCTTCCTCTGCACCCCCTCCAGTAGCCTGATATTATGCTTTAGGTATGGCCTCCAAAACTGCACACAATACTTCAAAGTGCGGCCTTACCAGCGACCTGTAGAGGGGCAAAATCACCTCTCTTTGCCTGGACGAAACACCCCTCGCTATGCACCCCAGCATTTTGTTTGCTTTTGCAGCTGCTCTCCTGCACTGGGCAGTATTGTTCATGGTCCCTGTTGCCATTACCCCTAGGTCCTTCTCCTCTTCAGTGATCCCTAGCTTAACCCCACCCAGTCAGTATTCTCTCCTTGGGTTCTTTGCCCCGAAGTGCATAACCTTACACTTCTTTGCGTTGAACCCCAGCTGCCAACTCTCTGACCTCTCCTCTAGCTTGCTTAGGTCCCCCTGCAGCTGTTTCCATCCCTTCTCTCCATCCACCACTGCTCCCATTTTGGTGTCGTCTGTGAACAGACTTACCTTGCCCACCATCTCGTGTGCAATGTCTGACATGAAGAGCCCAAATAATACTGGTCCCAGCACAGAGCCATGTGGTACCCTGCTCGTCACCGGCTTCGGAGTTGAGAGCTCCCCTCCCACCACCACCTGTTGCAGCCTCCCACTCAGCCAGCTTGTAATTCAGTTCATCATTTTTGCCCTATCCCTACATCTGAAATGAAGGCCTTGCTGAAGTCCAAGTAAAGAACATCCACCACATGACACTTATCCAGCTCACCTGTCACCCAGTCATAATATTGTATCAGGTTGGTTTGACAGGACTTCCCAGAAATGAACTCATGCTGCCTCACATCCTGGAGGTCGTTGTCCTCCAGGTACGACACCAGTCTTTACTTTAGTATCATTTCCATGAGTTTGCGCACTATGGAGGTGACTTACTGGGTGATAGTTACCCAGTTCTTCCCATGGTCCACTCTTGTGTAATGGTACTACATGTACCATCCTCCAGTCCAGTGGCACACATCCCGACTCCAGTGAGGTGCTGTACAGACCTGCCAATGGCTCCACCAACACCTCCACCATCTCCCTCAGCACCCTGGGGTGGATACCAGCTGGCTCTGGTGCCTTGCCTATGCTCAGTGCCCTCAGTCCCTCTAGGACTCTACCTCCCTCAATCCTTCCATCTGTCGCCTTCTCTCCCCTCATCCCCACCCTCCTAGCCCATGGTGGTAGTGGTCCCCCCTTTTCTTCCAAGAACACTGAGCAAAAGTATTCATTCAGTTCTTCCGTCTGTTTCTCCCACTTTTCTGTCCACTGCCCAACCTTTTTTATCCTCAATATTGTCTCTTTGCACTTCCTTTTCTCCCTGATGTATCTGAAAAAAATCTCCCACTCCCCCCTCCCCCTTAATTCCCTGTGCTAATCTCAGCTCCCTCTGGGCCTTGGCTTCTCTCACTTTTCTGGTCACCGCCCTGGACCATCTTGCATACTTCTCTCTGTCCTCTTCCTTCCCCATCCTCCTACACCTCTGGTGCACCTCTCATTTTGCCCTTACCACCTCCACTACCTTGCTGTTCAACCAGCATGGTTTCCTTGCTCTGCTCCTCTTACTCTGTGTCTTGGTGCAGGCTTCTGTTGCCTCTGTAATCCCTCGTTTAATAATATCCCATTTCTGCTCCATGTCTGTCTCCTGCCTTGTGCTCTCCAGTTTCCCTTTCAGCACCTCCTGCATCCTCCCAAAGTCTGCCCGCCTGAAGTTTACTACCCGGGTTACTGAGTTCTCTGGCTCCCTGCACATCATGATATTAAACCACATCAAGTGGTGATCACTCTTGACTAGTGGGTCCTCCACCCTTATTTTCCTCACTGCCTCCCTATTTGACAATACTAGATTTAAAGTGTTCCTTAGCCTAGTAGGTCCACTGACCAACTGCGTCAGGACACCCTCCTGGATTGCATTCAGGTGCACTTTCCCCCTAGTACTGGAGGTGACTGGAATGCTCCAGTCCATCCCCAGCAAGTTGAAATCCCCCATGATGACCACCTTCCCTTTTCTACATACCTTTCTGATTTGTCCTGTTAATTCCCTGTCAAGCTCTTCAGACTGGGATGGCAGCCTGTATACCACCCCAGATTTCAGTTTCCTACCCCTTGAGTCTAGGAGCTGCAGCCAGATTGCCTCTGTTCTCCTTTAACCCCCTCGTCCCTTGTGCATTTGATCCAGTCCCTCACATAGACTGCCACCCCACCCCACCCCCTCCCTCCTCACAGTCCTTCCTGTTTAATTTGTACCCTGGGATTGCCAGATTCCAGTCCTGGTGCTCAGTTGCCCACATTTCCGTGACAGCCACAATATCCACCCTCCACACTGCCAAGAGTGTCTGTAGCTCAGCTGATTTGTTGCCTAAGTGTCTAACATTCAGCAAGACCACCCTCCATCCTGCCCCCCTCCCTTCATTGCCCTCCATATCCTCACTTCTACCCCCTCCCTTTTTGGCCACCCCATATCCTTCCCTGCTATCCTGGGGGGTAGGCTGTGACTCCACTCTATCAGATCCCTACCTACCTGCTGTCCACTTACCACCCCCCCAACTAGTTTAAATCCACATTTGTCACAGTATACCTCCCCAGTCTTTGCTTTAATACCACCTTCCCTTCCCCACTCAGGTGCAGCCTATCCCTTGCAAACAGATTATTATCCCAGGTACAGCCCCAGCCGCCCTCAACCCCATACCCCTTAGTTCGACACCATTCTACCTACCATGCATTCAATTCCCCAAACCTCTTTTTTCTCACTGTGCTTGTGCAGGGTACTGGGAGCACCTCCAAAAAGGCCACAGACTCTCCAGTCTCCTCGCATAACCTTCCCACTTCCTCAAACCTCTCCCTTGTTACCGCCACTGTTTCCTTCACTAGGTCATTTGTCCCCACATGTACCTCAATGTGCGGTTTCCTCCTACCCCTCCTTGCACACCTTAGGATTGCCTGTCCTGCCTTGTCTGCCTTTAATGCCAGTATGGACTCCACCCATATCCAAATGTGCCTCTCCCCCTTGCTGCCCCATCTGATCCCCTTGAGAATGAAGTCCCCCAATATCAGTACACCCCCTCCTCTTTCATTGTGTCCATCGCCACACCCCTACCCAGGTTCTCATTCCCGGGGCCACTTAAGACGGTGCTTTTACCATTTGCCCTAGTGTCTTCCCCCCCTGCCCCTCTCAATTGAGACCCCTCCCCCCCTCCTCCTGTTTGACTGCCAACCTCCTTCTCCCTCCTCACCTCTCTGAGTATTATCCCTCCCCCTGCCACGCCGTGCTCAATCTCTCCACTAGTAATGCCCCTCATTCCCTCCTCTTCGTGAGTGCTATCCCTTGCACAATCTCCTCCTGCATCCTCCTCTTCCCCATGTGTTGCTAGTACAACAAATATGTACCCTATCCTCTTTGCATTACTATGTGTTTTCTCCTCCCTCCTGCCTACTGCTGCTTCTCTTTTGCTAGGCCCTACTACAGTCCACCCTTCATCAACTGGCTTCCTGTCTAGTTTTCCCCTCCCCCAACCTCTCCCTTGACCCACTGTTCCTTCTCTGTGGTGCCCCTCTGATATTCTCAGATGTCAGCCCTTCTACCAACACAACCCTCCCCTCCTCCCTCAACCTCCCCAGCTCCCTCCTGAGTACTAGAGACAGACAATCAGCAACCCCAGCAAACCCTCACTGAGACACTCAGCTGCACCAGCAAAATCCCCTAAACAGGTACCTTTGCAGCTTAAGTCAGAAAGCCCCCTGGTAGCAATTGAAAACAACCAGCCACAACTTCAGTTAGCAGTAAATCTGATGAGGCCCAAGGCCAGACAGTTATCACTCCTCCCCCAAGCTACAGGGCTAGAGACACACACACACACACACACACACACACACACAAAACTCCAGTTCCTGCAGATCCCCCCAAACAGGTACCTTTTCAGCTTAAGTCAGAAAGCCCCCTGGTGCCAACTGAAAACAACCAGAAGCTGCAAAAGAAACAATTACGGCATTAAAATCAGTGAAAATCAACAGATACTTCCCTGAGATGTGTCTGCTTCCCCCACAAGCTTCACCACTGTCACTCAGCCCTCAGTTATTAACTTCCATAAAAATAACTTCTTTAAAGAATACAACTATAGAACTAAACTAGGAGCAGCAATATGTTTAGGATCAACATTGAGAACAACACTAACTTTCAGAAGGCAGCAGTTTTCAATCAACTAGAAATTGAATACTTAGCTCATAGGTGAGAAATGCCCCGTGCAGTTATGACCACTGCCCACCCTTCCCAATCTGGGAACATACAACCCCACTAAGAGGTTGGCTAGCAAGATTTAAAAGTTGGGTAAAAAGAACAGTTCTTCACTGTGAAAACTGAGCAGAAGTACTTGTTTAGGATGTCTACTTTGTCTTGGTCCTGTTCTGCACAATCTCCCTCTGCCATTGTCTTTATCCTCACTACCCCTCCTTTTGCTTTCCTCTTCTTACTTATTTACTGAAGAAAGTCGTACCCCCATTTGCTACCCCTTTGGCTAGCCTTTTCTCTATCTGCGCCTTTGCTCCCCTCACTCCCTTAGCTGCTTCCCTCTGTTTTACCTGGTACAAGTCCATATCAGCCTCCCTCTGCGTTTCCTTATACCTCCTGAATGCAACCCTTTCTTCCTTTACCAACATGGCCACTTCCCTAGAGTACCATAACAGTCTATGTTTCCTTTTGCTTTCAATCACTTCCTTCATGCAGTGGCCAATTGCCTTAATTATTCCTTCCCTTATTCTTCCTCACTGTTCCTATAGCCTTCCTTGCATTCCCACCCATGAGGCAGTTTCTGAAGCAGTCCCCCATTTCCTTACAATCCACCCTTAAAGTCCAGGACCCTCATCCTCATGTGGTTTAGCTCTGATCCTGTCTTAATGTTAAACCACACTGTGTGGTGATCAGTGGTACCTAGTGGTCTGCCCATTGTGATGTCTGCTATGCTGTCTTTATTTATTTAGCTTTTGTTTACCGGGTAAGTACACTAGACAAGTATTATGCCTATTTTCAGGAACGACCCAGAAGAGTACAGCATAATGGTACAGAGACAACATATCAATATACAAGTTGACAGCATGGGCATAGTAGTGCAAAGACAACATATCAAATACAAGTCGTTTGTAAGCACCAGGTCCAGCACTTGCCTCATCCCTTGTAGGTTCATTGACTAGCTGTTTAACTAGCTGCCTGAGAAAGGCCTCTTGTAAGGAGTCAAGGATGACCCTGCTCCTTGCCAAAGCTGCAGCTGGAAGACTTTAATCCACATCTGGCATACTGAGGTCACCAACAAGCAGCACCTCCCTCTTATTTACCATCCTAATGATGATGCCCTTCCCAAGTGCCTTATCCAACTTTGCTGCCTGTGCTGGAGGTCTGTATGCCACTCCTGTATGGGGATTGGGATCAGGGGGGCCTAATTTTGAAGTAATTGATTTTTGGGGACTAGAGGAGGGCAGGCTCGGGGGGGGATTACTTAAAATGGTGTCAGCTCCTGGATCAGGGTTATGAGCCAACTGACTCTGGCCACCTTGGTAGGGATAGAAGTTATTTTTTCCTTTTTTTGGCCAAATAGCTGACTAGGAATAATGAACAACATAGTATCTGGGGTGCTGAATATGTATACTAGCCAAGTATCCATTCAAAAGTTCATGCACACCCTTAGTACTTTCTATTCGGTAAAAGAAAAAGGAAAAAAAATTCTAGTTCTCCTTAGGCAGCCAACGTAAATGCTGATCCGCCCTCTCCCCACTTAAGTCATTTCCACCCTCTACCTCTGTGTGGCATGCTCACACACTCATATTAAACAAAACATTTGCTCCTGGCTGGCACTTTACAAGGAGCCAATAATGTCATTTAGAGTTAACACCTTTCCCTAAACCAACTCCCCCAGTCCCCCAAATAGTTTTATTTAAAAAGTGTCTCCCTCCTGAACCTCTGAGCCATGATTTTTTTTGTGGGGACAATACTTGTTAATTTACCACCTAAATGAGTCACCCTCCTCCTCCCACAAAGTGCTCAATCCTGTTAAACATTACAGTCATCTTACTGAGTGATTAAGTATGCTACTAGGTTGGAGGGGTCCGAGTTGGGATGCTAACTGCTTTACCACCCCTTCAGGTACTGCACGATTAAAGTCAGATGACTGCAGTGCTAAACAGTCTTGGATGCTTGGGGGAAGGAGCACCTGAGTTAGACAGTAAATTAAAAGTATTTTGGGGATGGGTGTTAGATTGTGGAGAAGAGTTTGCACTAAAGGATCTCAGATCTAGAAGTGGGTAGCCATCTGGGAACAAATGACCACCAAACAGTGTGGTTCACGATAAACTCAGCTACAGAGTCAAGCTATACAAAAGTGAGGGTACTGGACTTCAGGAGGGCTGACTTTGGCAAGATGGGAGAGTGCCTTAGAAAAGCACTAGCAAACAGGCTAGAAGGAGGGGAGGAGCAACAATGGGGAATCATCAAAACTGCCATCACAGAGGCAACAAGCCTTTGTGTGAAGCAAATAAAAAAATCAAAACAAAAGAAAAAGCCACTATGGTTCTCAAAAGAGGTGTCGGGGAAGGTTAGAGGGATTGCTAGAGGTTCCCAGGGTTCATTTTCAATCATCTGGGGCCAGAGCCTTTTCTTTTATGGCCCCAACCCTGTGGAACTCTCTACCTTGTCGGATCCGAGAGTACCAGTCCACAGAGCTATTCAAGGCATCTTTAAAAAGCTATTTATTTGAACAAGCCTTTGATTAGGCCAACCCATTGTCTTTTAATTGTTTTTAAACTTATATTTATTGTGTTGGTTGTTTTTTGTATTGTATCTGCACTTTGATAATTCTGGAAAGCGCGCTATAAATAAAATTTGATTTGATTTGAAAAAGATAACATTTAGGAAGTATAAGGAAACAGAGAAGGAGCAGGACAGGGAACTATACCAATTAAGGCAGAAGGAAGCAGGGAGGGAGGGAAGTCAAAATAGCAAAGGCCCAAACTAAGGAAAAGATAGCCAACTTGGTTAAGAAGGGGGATAAAACCTTTAAATAGGTACATCAGGGAGCGTAGAAAGACAAGGGGAGGGATAGTGAGACTGAATAGAATGGACGGTGGGTGGGCAGAGGGGGACAGTGAAAAAGCAGGGATACTGAACGAATATTTCTGCTCAGTATTCACAAAAGAGGAGGAGGAGGAGGTGCTTAATCTAATTAACAGAAGCACTCTGGATGGGGGGTCAATCCCAGTCCTTTCACAGAAGAAAGGGTTCTGAAAGAACTCCTAAAACTGAAGGTGGACAAAGCAATGGGGCCTGGCGGAATTCACCCCAGAATTCTAAAAGAACTATGGAGAGAACTAGTGGCACCAGTGACTACACTGTTTAACAAATCATGGGAGGATGATGTGGTTCCTGAGGACTGGAGGAAGGCAGATGTGATTCCCCTTCACAAAAGTGGGAGCAAGGCAGAAGCAGGAAACTACAGACCAGTTAGTTTGACCTCTGTGGTAGGGAAAGCGATGGAATCACTTCTGAAGGAAAGAATTGTTGAGTACCTAGAGGCCAGTGGGGCACAGGACCCAAGGCAGCATGGGTTCACAGTGAGAAGGTCATGTCAGATTAATCTAATTGATTTCTTTGACTGGGTGACCAAAGTAGTAGATCAAGGAGGGGCTGTGGACATGGCCTACCTAGACTTTAGCAAGGCATTTGACACAGTCCCACACAAAAGATTAATAATCAGATTAACCAGCCTGAAAGTGGGTCCCAGGGTGGTAGCCTGGGTAAAACATTGGCTGGACAACAGGACACGGAAGGTAATTGTAACTGGAGCCCACTCTGAAGAAAGAGGAGTTACTAGTGGGGTACCGCAGGGTTCAGTACTGGGTCCAGTCCTTTTTAATGTCTTTATAAGTGACATTGTAGAAGGATTGGAAGGAGAAGTATGCCTCTTGCAGATGACACAAAGATCTGCAACAGGGTTGATACACAAGGAAGTGTGGAAAGGTTGAGAAGGGCCTTGGCAAGGTTGGAGGAATGGTCAGAAGTATGGCAGCTTGGATTCAATGCAAAGAAGTGCAAAATAATGCACATGGGAAACAAAAACCCAGGGGAAGATTACACAATGTGGGGGGAGGTAGTAACAACAACAAAAATGGAAAGGGACTTGGGGGTAATCATATCAGATGACCCTAAAGTTAGCAAGCAATGTGAGAAGGCAGTAGGGAGGGCTGGGGGGATACTGGGATGTATAGGGAGAGGCATCATCAGCAGAAAACAAGAAGTTGTTATCCCTCTGTACAGACAGTTGGTGAGACCCCATCTGGAGTACTGCGTCCAGTTCTGGAGACCCCATCTCTGCAAGGACATAGACAGGATGGAAGCAGTCCAGAGGAGGGCAACTAAAATGGTGCAGGGTCTGCAAGAAAAGCCATATGAGGAGAGACTAAAGGAGCTTAATATGTATACCCATGTGGAAAGGAGAGAGAGGGGGATATGACAGAAACTTTTAAGTACCTCAGTGGAGTCAACAAAGTCCAAGAGGGTAGCATCTTTCAGAAAAAGAGATGTGCAAGAACAAGGGGACACAATTTGAAGATAGAGGGGAGACGGCTCTGGGGCAATGTGAGAAAGTATTTTTTCACAGAGAGGGTGGTGGACGCATGGAACAGCCTTCCTGAGGAGGTTATGGGGTCTAAAACTGTGGGAGAATTCAAGAATGCATGGGACAGACATGAGGTAATTCTTGTGGGGGTAGGAAGAAATAGGCTGTTGGTTAACTAGAATCTGTAGCTTATCCTGTAGGTAGGGAAATGGGCAGACTAGGTGGGCCAAAGGGTGCTTATCTGCCATCAAAGTCTATGTTTCAATGTTTCTATTGGTTAATGAATGGCATTAGTTCCTGTCAAAAAACTGACCAAGAGCCATTTCTTTTTTTCAAAAAAACATGTGTGAGAGGATTGGGGATGGGGGTGGAGGGTGTGAAATGACTGAAGTGGGGAGGGGGCCATGGACTAGCCCTGTCCTCCTGGGAAGAGCTAAAAAGTCATTCATTTTTGTTTTTAATTTTTTTTTTACTGTACTATTTTTTCATTTGAAAAACACAACTTGTAAAAATTAAGTACTTGGCACTCCATCCTGCAAGTACCCCATCATTTATGGTATTTAGGGATCATTATTCAAGCCCCGCAAATCTCTATGGGCCAGTGTTAGGCTACTACTCAGACACTCTTCCTGGCCTCTGGTATTCCTTCTGTCTGTTCTACCACCCCCACTTCTACTGACTGCCTCAAGATTCTGAGACTTAGACCATATTTTCAAAAGATACTTGAGATACTACAGGTACAGATTCAGTTTAGCCTCGTGATTAGAATGTAGAGCTGTGAACACTGGAAACTAAGGCCTGAATACCTTTACTGACACTCACATCTCAAACCTGAGCAAGTCACTTAACCTTCCTGTGCATAACCACTCTGTAATATCTCTCTATATAATTATAGTAACCTTAACAAGCAGATTTATTTATTTTTTTTAATTTAATTTAACTGTTTGGTCCCCATCGCCTCCTCCCACCGACTTTGGCAATGGGGACATATAGGTATTTTGTAGATTTTTTCCCCTTGCCCACCTGAGGCCCTGGCACATAGCTGCGCGAGTGTGTGGAGGCATGCATACACCCCGTGGTGCCAGCTCAGCCCCTTCCACCTCCTGTAACTTTTTTGCCACTCTCTCTCTCGGCCTATGCTACCCACCGGACCTCCACCCAGTGGGAGAAGAACTACGGGGGGGGGGTCCAACCCACCCTCACCACCCTCAGGAGAGGAGAGCTGCCCATCGGCATGCTCAATCCTGCTCCACCCTCCCCACCCACGCTGGCACCCCGATGACCCGAGGTCATTACCGAACCCGGGTTGCCAGCATGGCGCGAGGTGTGGCATCCAGCGCCTCAACCCTCTGCACCACTGGGCTGGCTCAAACAGAATTTTAACCCATTAACAGGAGATGGTGCTCAATCATGGAGCATCATTCATCCCAACACCTATTATTGACGACTTCAGACTTTGGGTGGACATTTTCAAATCTGTACGGGAACTTCAATTACAATATCATTGTAACAAATATACACAGATTGAACCATACATGGGTAGAAAAGAAATATTACTGAAATCTACTCTATTAGAAGAAGCTGACAACTAAACATTTAATTATAATAAACGATGACCGTACAAACTTGTCTTCACATGTGGAAATGAGCATTACATCGGAAGTGGTGAATGAATCTTATAATAGTTTATGAAAATGTTATGTCAGAAATCGATGCTAACAATGATCTCCTTGATAGACTAAATCTAAGTGAACTGTTAGAACAGAATGATGTTTCAATACTGAGTGAGCATTTAGAATACCTTAACAGAATTTAGGTATTTAAACCAAAATCAATTGTTTGCCAGCACACTAACAAGTGTAGGGCAATAGATGTATTTGGAAAAATTTAGCTTGTTGAAACAGACAAACTGTTGGGACAAATTGCAACAAAACCCTTTTTGCTGCTAATTTCTCCCTGTCAGAGAGACTTGTGCTATGCCAGCCACAGGATATGACTGGTGCAGTTATAAAGCCCTTCGACAAGGGGGCAACATAGAGGATAATGTATAGTTCCTATATCTATAACAAATCTGTAAACTCTTTGAGAGGTTCTCATGGCAACATTTGGAACCTCATGAGTGAAGCTTGAGAGGTTCCATCACCATGACAATCTTGGGAAGAGTTTTCGACTTGTTATAGATAGTAGGACTATACAATATCTTTTATAGTGTATGTTTTACTAGCTACTGTTGGTCACAATTAAAAAAAAAAACATGGAATCTGTCTGAAACTGTTGTCATTTTGAATTTTACTTACAACAAATTAAGTTTTCAACAGTTGGGAACATGTAGTTGACAAGAATGGGTCGGAAAGCATAACTTATACAACAGAAGTAAAATATTTAGACAGGACTTATTTAGAATTATTGTAGAAGTCCATCTAGTGAAATCAGGCATCAGAAGTTAAACTTAGAGTCCATATCTGGGATTAGACATAAGTGTCACATAGGTACATTTACATGCAACTTCACGAAACCCACAGCGTGACCTGCAAGAAGAAAAAAAAAATGATCTCGCTCTGACAGCTCTTGGGAGAAAACAGCAGCTGACATTTTTTTTTTACTGGTACTCGCATTTATAATGACCGCTGAGTTAGTGTGTTGTTAGCTGAAACTGGAGAATACAGCACGAGCTATTAGAGTGCTGTACATGGTTCTAAGTTGCTATGCTGCAGTAGCCATGTGCCTAGTGCAGCATAACAGCAGCTGTGACAGTTCTGCTGCAGCATTACAACTTTTTGCAAGGTATTCTACTGATAACAGTGTTCTACTATACACTATATAGTGTTGATGTACTGTATGAGCAAATGTATGTAGCTAAAGTGATGGAACTTTTAGAAATCAGAGATAATTATCCTTCATTAAAAGGCGATCCCACAAGAATGTATCAAAAGGAGCTCTTTGAGTTGGTGGATAATGCACTAGAGAGGGGGTGGATTTCACCTTAAAGGGCAGGGTTTTCAAAATCGTAACACCCTGTGATTCTGACTTTGTATATAATTCCAAAAATATACAGCTGTACCTGGGATTCCCAGAGGAGGCTCATCATGTCAGATGTGGGATCCTTAGCCCAGAATCTTTCTCTCTCCATGAACACTTTCTTACAGCCTCTAGTTCTGGATCTGGGATCTCACATCCATGACATGATGAACCTTCTTGCTAAATTGCAAGGAATCATTTGGCAGCCAAATTTTCATTGGGTGGCTATAGATGCAACTAGTCTGTACACATCTGTTCCACACTGATTGGGGACTGAAGCTGTTAAACATTATCTATTGAAGGATGGGGCCGGGGATCACACTCCCATGTTCTTCCTACTACAGGCCCTGGAATTCTTCATGAATACTATTTACAATGCTGCGGTATGGCGATGGGGGCAGCAATAACCCCCTCATATGCCAATCTGTATACGGGCCTGTGGGAGGAGGAATATATACTAAATGCAGAAAATAATCCTTTTTTGGCAGCATGGACCTCTGACTCCATTTCATCAGTGACATAATTTGCATATGGAAAGGTGGGGATGATGTTGACCAGTTTGTGGAGTTCATTAATGCAGATAACAAAAAACCTAAAGTTTATAGCAAATTCAGACATCTCAAAATTTAATTTCTTAGATGCAACCCTAGTGGGTAAAGTTGGTAAACCTATTGGCTCAGAAGGGTATCACAATCCCATGGTGGCCAGTTCAGTATTGCACACCGAGAGAAACCACCCTAGAAAATTAATTCCATCAATCTCTTATGGAAAGTCATTATGTTTAAAATGTTAACTGCTCAGATACTGAGGTATTTAACGTATAAGCAAATGGATTATTGCAAAGAATTCCTTGATAAGGGATATGATGAAGCAACATTGCTGGAAGCAGTTAAAAAGGTTGAAATGTGTGATAGGGCATCACTAGTGGTTCCAAAAATAAAATCTGAAGAACTCAATATGCAGGGCAAGAATGCCTCCATATCCTTTATTATGGAGTTCAACCCAATAGCACGGAGGGTGGGTAACCTTGTTCCCCAACTTTGGCCAATATTAATGGAAGACAGATTGATCAGGGAAAGTTTTCCATCAAAGCCAATGGTAACATTTGGGAAGTCTAGAAATCTGAAGGACATTTTGATAACTAGTTATTTTGTACAGTTTGGGGAACCCGTAGCTAACTGATTGCCACAAAAACCTGGGGGCTTTTATAACTGTGGCTCATGTGAGAGCTGTAAATATGCTCAACCCTGAAAGGAATTTGTATGCAAGGATGCTAATATTAAAACAGTTTACGACCTGTTCAGCAGTGCTTGTGATCTGTGTAATTTAGTACACCTGCAACCTTCATTATATGGATTGCACAATATGGAAGAAGAAAGAAAGGATCCAGGAGCATTGTGGGGACACTAACAAAACAAAAAAAAGTGCTCTTTCAGTGAATTTCAAAGAGAAACATGCTGCGCTACTCAAAGATTTCAAATGAATGGTATTGGAGCATGTTCCTTCACCAAGCAGAGGGGGGCAGGGCCAGATTAAGGTAACTGGAGGCCCTTGGGCCGAGAAAAATCGGGGGCCCCCCTTTGCTTAGGCCATGTCCCTTTTGCCTTGGCAGTGCCCTAATTGCCTGACTCGTTTCCCTAGTTCACTCACTTACATGAGCTGTTGCCACAGGAGCACATAACACTTCTGCTGGGCCATAGACCGGCCCATGAAACCCCATTTTTTTTAATTTAATTGCATTTCTTACTTTCCTTGAGGGATTTTTTTGATCATCCTGCAGCTTTGTACTGCTCTGCTGTTGCATAAATATTTGCAGTTAGTGTGAAAAAACAAAATAAATTACAAATACATTTTGAAGACACAGTTGCTTTCTGTTCTCTTCTGGACTCTTCCTCCTGCAGCTACAGTACCAGCAGTGCCATCGCCTCTCACCTGCCAGATACGGCACCATGCTATGCAGCAGATGACAGGTGATGGATTGACTTTGCTCAGGCTTGCTCCGATTCCTTCCTTTCACTGAGCACCAGAGCACGTCCTCCTCACTCTGACAGATTGACTCCTCCCCAGGCCCAATTCAACTACTTCTACAAAGAAAGTCTATAACAGAATGTCCGACCTGGGCCCCCCTCCCCCGATACCAGATCCCAGGCCAAAAACACTAGTGTAGTAAAATTTGGACACAGACTCTTCTTTGTCTTCTTTTTTCTCCTAGTCCTTTATGTCTTCACTCCCTCCCTATTCCTTACGGCCAAACAAACCCAGGCCAGAATTATATTTAAATAAAACAAAGATGCGTCATCTCTTCTGGAGGGCAAGGATGTGACTGTCTCAGCTGTGCCTGGCTGCCTCTACTCTGTGCAGACCAGATGACTGTGAATTCAGTGCCGCCTGATCTCCTGCAGCTGAATGGCACCCTGACAGTCACTGTCACTCCTCTGGCTCTGCTTTAAATGTTAAAAGGGACACTGTCAACCCATTTTGCACAATATTATTTCCAGTTGAAGACCCACATTTTATGATCGCTTACCTTCTTTGAAATTCATTCATGTTGTTACATGTTTTATGTGCTTTTCTGAGTAGAACTGAAATGCATGGTAAGTGGTGTAATTATACGCTGTTTTGTTTTGTTCACAGTCCTTAATCAACTCTTATTGCATGCTGAACATTGTAACCACCCTCAAACAGTGCAGTCACTCATGATGCAATGGTTTGCTCTTGTCCCACTGCATTGTGAGTGGCTAGATGGTGTTGGGGTGTTTCTAAGTCCAGATAAGATGCAGTGGAAATTGATCAAGGAATGTAAGCAAACATGTTTTTATGTGGTAACACCAGTATGGTGGGCAGTCTGCCACTTTTGAAAGAAAAAAAGAATCAAAATCAAACAACCAGCTGGATTAGAAATCTTTACAGAATGAGAGCAATCATAAAATGTGTTTTTTAAACTAGGGACACTTTGAGGCCTTAAGGGGGTTGACAGTATCCCTCTAAATAAACCTGACTACCCTGCCAGGCCACAGACATCTCCTCCCTCACCTGACCCCTGGTTTGTCCCTAAGTGAACTAAAAAAAAACATATTGTCTGAGGCAGCTGAGAGATTCACTGGCTGGGCGCGGCTCTATCTCCATGCGGTGCCCTGCCACGTAGACAGACTATACACTGCTCCTGCAGAATCAGCCTGGAGTCATCTGGTCCTCCCTCATCCACCTTCAAAAACCAGCATGGATGGGTGGATCTCAAACCACACACCAGCTACCTGAGCTGAGCCTGGAAAAACATTCAGCCCACCACCTACCTTCTCACCTCACCAGGCTTTGACCTTGGCTCGACTTTGCAGTCATGGATCACCCTGACCCATGAAACAAAACTCATGGGTGGTGGTGGTGACCACTGACTATGGCTTGGGAAAGGACACTCTCTGCACTGGTGGAATTGTTGCAGTAGCTTTCTCTCTCCCTGTCCTCCTTTCCTCCTGAGTGAGGTAAGCATGCCACACAATGGGACCTCAGCTGAGTAGCTGACTCCTGACCCTGAGTCAGAAAAAACACCAACCTGACCTGACTGACTAATCTTGACTGGCTCCTGCCTCCTGCTCCTCCCCTCAGCCTCGGACACACACACACATGATTGGATTCGATGATTGTGACTCGGCCTGAGCTTGGCAACAACAACAAACTGGGCTGCTACTGCTACTCTTAGTCTCTTTTCTGCAGTATGCAGAGGGTGGTGATGATGATGACGGTGAACTTAGCTCAGTGCACGCCGAGAAGTCAACTATGGTGGACCCACCACACTAAATCGCATGTCACTCATGATAGTCACCAGAACCTTCCCGCTCTTAATACCACATGACGTTGTGGTTGTGACACTGACGCCAGGAAGGGATGGGAGGGCTTTCAGGTGAGTCAGCACTAGCCTAGTACTGTCTGTCACTCACACTAGTCAACTAAGGCAGGTTGATTTTAATAGGGATTGCTACAGACCACAGGGCGAGGCCCCGACCCCACGGTGGCCTGAAACTATTTAAAATGATTAATTCATTCAGTCTCTGCAGCACACCCTACCCCCCCCCCAAAAAAAAAATCCAGGCAGTCTTAAACTAGGGTCAGAAAAAACAAAGAAGAAACCCAGCACAAGCATGACTGTGATGGGGCAGGAATAGGATTTGGGGACCCCAGGGAGGTGGGGCCCTAGGCACAGGCCTAGTGTGCCTATGACTTAATCTGGCCCCGGGGCAGACTGAGGTTACTTTTACTGAAGGAGACCAAATTCATTATTACACTAAACACCCTGCAGCTGAATGGCTTCAGTGAAGAAGATGACTTTTTTCCATATCTACGATTGGACAGTGCATTATGAGCACTTATATTTTGTGAATTGGAATTCATTTTGTACAATATTCTGTTAGGCACCAATATATAAACTTGTTTATCTGGGTAAGTTATTCACAAAAAAACTCTTGAGTCCCTTTCAGTGAAGTATTATACCAACGGTGTTAGAAATTGAATTTGTCATCATTTGTTCACACGATGACTTTTGAATTTTCTTCTGATTTATTATTTATTTTATTTAGTTTTTGTTGACTGGGTAAGTGCACTAGACAAATTCTGCCTATTTTCAGGCATGACCCGGGGAGGGGTATACATATGAAAGCCAACTGACCTTGAACCAGATTAAGCTGTTGGTGATATTTTTAGTGAATGGGGGGAAATTTGGCCAGGACACTAGGGAAATTCCCCCTACTCTGCCTGCAGGGGGCTTGACTTCCTGGGAGCAGAATGGAGGAGCCCAGTTTAGAGCCGGACAGAGGAGGAGGAGGAGGAAGTGTGATGTGGCAGGGGAGATGGAAGAATTAATGAAAGGTACTGCTTTATGTGGAAATCTGCCTGTAAATGAAGAAACGGTTGTACTAGAGAATATGGACATTATAATTGGGACGCAAACTACAGAAAATGTAAACGAGCAGGTTGGGCCTTGCATTTATTTCACTGAGACAGAACAGGAGCAGGCAATTCTGGTGCAAAGAAAGTTGTTGTTTTTGCAATCAGAGAAAGAAAAACAGTTGCAGTGTTTAAAAGAACTAAACGTAGTGTTTGCATTGATGCAGAATTTTGCAAGAGGCTGTCAGTATGCCCAATGGCCCTGTCAGAGCCAATTTTCAGGAAGCAACTGTGATGACTCAACCCCCGAATAGCTCACCAAGTGAACATGCAGGAGCTCCGGTTGAGGCAGAAGTCTGTGAGGATAGTATAGGGGCTGGCAGTAAAGACAGGACTCCTCTTGTGTGCTACAGCCTCAGATCGATTCTATGCATGCAACAACGAGTAAAGCACAAAGACATTGCCTGGGAACTGGGTCAGTTGGAAAGGCCCAGGGGAAAGCTGCATTACCACAGCAGGTTCCAGAGCTTCCATCGGGCAGCACTGAAATTGGACTTATTCATTTAAGGACAGGGCTAAAGAAAAGGACTGGAGTGAAATAATGGAGAAAGAACTGGATTAAATTGATTAGTCGCCTAAAACAGCACTGGAAGGGGCTGGATGGACACAGGATTGGACAGGGAGGCGGTCGCTGGACCCTCGAGACCCCTCCTTTCAGGATTTACTACAGAACTCTGGTTTACCAGTGGCCACCAACGATGTGTCTCTCAAACCGCGAGGTAACTCTAATAATGCTATAGCTACTGACTTGACTATTGAAAATACTGATGTGGAAAATGTTGTTGTAAATGCTGAAGTAACTACAGTACTCCCCAGGGTAGTTGACTCTGAGGGGGCTAGGCAGGAGGGAAATGTACAAGTTAATACTGAAGGAAATATAAACCCTGTTTTTAAGTTATTGGACCTGTTTGTAAAAAAGGGTGAGCCGGCCCCTTGGCACAATGCGGTCCGATTACTGTATGGGGAGGTCTGGAGGAGACTCCAAACAGGATCTATATTGTGAAAACATTGCTGAAAATGTCTATGAGGTATTTTGTATCAGAAATATTTGCCCTCATCAGTTTGGAAATAGGAACCATGATGTAAGTTTTAAAAGTGTGACAAGTTTAGAGCGTTTTTGGCCACAGTACCAGACCTTAAAAAATACCCCAGTCTGGATCCCTTTCCATGCTATAGCCCTCACCAAATCCCTAATTAAGACCATCTTAGTAATGTTTAAGAATGAGGGGGTACATGTCGAAGACATTCTGTTCTGGCTTCGCCAGAGATGTGACATTCTGGGGAAACCTGTGCCCACTTTGGATAGTGAGCAAATATGGGATGGGGGGTGGCGTATAAGAATCAAACTGCACCCAACATATTTTAGGCCCTCACATCTCTCTAGTTCCTTTTTTTGGGGCAGAGACAGGGGCTCCATTTTTTATAATGGGCAGCCAAGATCTTGTTTTGAATGTAACTCTAGAGCCCACCTTAGTTCGGCCTGTGACTCACTACGCTGCAGCCATTGTTTAGGGTTTGGACATGCTTCCTCAGCCTGCCTTAACTTGTTCAAATGTAATTTGTGCGAGCACACAGGACACTCCCATGGGAGATGTCCATGGGCGTCACACAATAGGGAAGATTGCTCTTCTCAAGAAGGATTGATAAATGTTGATCAGCATCAGCAGGCTAAGAGGGTAGCAGCTCAGGATCTGCAGACTTCAGTGGTTGCAGGCCCTCAGGCTCCCCTCCAACAGGTAGAACCAGTACAGGTAGCTCAAGAAGATATAGTGGGAGACACACAAGAGCCTGCATCACTTCAGGAAACCCCTAGCTCTGAGAAAGAAAATCTCCAGGAGATAGCAAACGCAGAACACAGAGTAATGCCTCCCTCCCCCCCTGGGACCCTGAGGGCATGTTTAAGGTAGTCTTACAGAAGAAGAGGCCTTGGCAGGGAAAGAAAGGGGCTTAGAGGGCTAAGCAGAATCAGGCTAAAAGTAGCAATAGCTCAAATTCCTGGAAAAGTGGAAATAAATATGCAACACTGCCTATGGAGAGCACAGATAAAGACTCAGAGGGTGAAGAATCAGACTTCTCCTCCATCACTTCTAATACAGACACTGAGGGTGGTGGAGAGGGGTCTATAGCAAAAAGAACAAGGCAGTGTAGAGTATCTAAGACTCCTTAAAGACCCTGTTCTTTTCAAGGTTTGATGAATTGCTTTCCCCCCTTCATTTTCCAATAAATGGAACTGTTCACCATCAGCACTATTAACATCAATAGCAGAAAAATGAAAGGAAACGTACAGGTGCAATGTTGTATCTACAAAGCCTACACAGTGACAGCGTCTGTATATTTGACACTAAATTAAAAACAAATTATGAACTGCAGCAGGCCTCAAGGGCCTGGCTCCAGGTCCTTCATTTTGGTCCACCGGAACAGAGACATGTGATGGGGTCGGTATATTATTCACTAATCCACAGTTTAAAGTATCTAGATTGGTGGACATACACCCAGGGAGAGCCCTATTACTGGATGTCTTCTGTGGTTCCCTTAGATTTCGGATTATAGCACTTTAAGCTCCTCAAACAAAAGCCCAGAGAGTGTCTCTGTTCAAGGAGGTACAGCCATTCCTACACACATCCAGAATTGTATATTGGTTGGGTGATTTTAACTGTGGTCTAGCAAAAAATGACAGGGGCCTGCAAACTGACAAATTGATCTCGGATACCACTGCATTAGAAATATTATTCATACTGCAGGGTTAGTGGATGCATATAAGGCATTGCATGCCAAAGGGGGGGTTTGCATACCACAGAAGCCCCTTAAAAACTAGGATTGACTTTGTATTTATACCATCTACATTGACCATACAAGAAGCCACCATTTTTCCTTGTGAGTTCACAGACCATATCGTTCTCTGGGTTAAAACTAAAAGTGGAACAAGCACACAGTGTAATAAACCATACTGGAAGTTCAATGAGTCAGGGTTAGATATCCCCTCTCTATAAAAGGCATGGCCGAGGGAGTGGACGGCTAGGCTCTCAGTAGCAACTTGTTACACAGATATTTTGGAATGGTGGGATGACACTAAGCAATCTTGGCAACAATTTTTTCAGAGGCAGGCCTATGTTAAAACCACCAAAGAGTACTTAGAATATTTGCAATTATGTCACCAATTGCAGAGGGTAATTTCCCAGATGGAAGTTTCTGGTGCAGACCTTAGTACACAGGTAAGCAACCTAAAGAAACAAATGGGGTCCTTGCAGTATGATAGGGCCAGGACTCTTCAGCAAGAGCTTAGGTTTGGGACTCAAGTTTCAAAAGTCTTACTGGACCCATATAAAGAAAGTCGGCATAGAATAAAAAAACGAGTCATAGTAGAACTAAATACCCCCTCAGGGAAACTAGTTAATTTCCTGAGAGAGTTAATAAGGGTGGTTGAAGACCATGTGAGGCATACTTTTGGATCCCCCCCCAGAACCCGAGGTACAAGATATTTTAGACACATTAGACTTACCCCAGGTGTCTGACGTAGATGCTGACATGTTCACAGCTAATGTCACACTAGAAGAGGTGAAGGCTGCTATAAAACCGCTATCCACAAATACTGCCCCAGGATCTGA
This sequence comes from Neoceratodus forsteri, assembly GCA_016271365.2. NCBI lineage: Eukaryota > Metazoa > Chordata > Ceratodontiformes > Ceratodontidae > Neoceratodus > Neoceratodus forsteri. The sequence continues at coordinate 343,875,828 of CM028132.1, read as the reverse complement.
TGGACTCAGTTCTGGATTTTATTAGACATTTATAGAAGAACTTTCCCCGGCACTAGTACTCCTTTATTCCCACATATTGAACACTTCAAAATACTCCAAGTCTTTGATGGATGCAGTGTTGGCATTGATTCATAAAAAGGGGTCTTGTCAGCATATTGGCAACTGGAGACCATTGAGTCTTTTAAACTCAGACATGAAGATTGTGAGCAAAGTACTATTGGCAAGACTCTGGAGGGTGGGTTAATACTTAGTAAGCCCCTTTCAAACATGTGCACTAGAAGGTAGAAAACAACAGGACAATTTAATCACATTAAGAGAAACTTTCCATATAGGGAAAACAGAAAACAAGACAGGCTATGTTCTTAGTATGGACCAGGAGAAGGCCTTTGACAGGCTCTCACATACATTTTTATTTTTCACTTTGAAAGGGTTTGGGATACAAGATACTTTTGTCAACTGGATTCAGGGAATGTACAAAGCATCCTTTTTATGCCCTAATGTTAATGGGTGGTTTGGGAGGAAGGTTAAATTCCATATGGGGGTCAAGCTAGGCTGCCCCCTTAGCCCCCTACTGTATGCCTTTGGTATAGATGTATTAATCAGGTTAGTTTTGGCCTGGGAGGACTTAATGGGAACAACACTTACAAACACACTACAAGTTAAGGCTTTAGCCTATGCTGATGACCTTGTTTTAATTCTTGATGCAGACTCAGCTGAATTGGCACTGACAGCGGTCTTGGCACAATTCTCATACACGTCAGGTTCCAAGACAAACCTGGGAAAAAGTAAGGGGATGATTCTAAGCAATACCCCAGTAACACCATCAGGGTTTTGGGCAGTAATTACAGTGACAGCGGTACCACTTAGTATTTTGGGAATTCAATTTGGACCAGGAGACATGGCAGAAACTAATTGGGGGCGGGGGCAAAATACAGAATGCGAACAGGATGGTGGCCGGTTGGAAGGGTCAGCAGATATCCAAGAAAAAGAGGGTTTTGCTTATTAAAACCCTGTTGATCCCTCAATTTTTGTAACTTAGTTATGTTTTCTCTCCCCCACAATCTATCATTACAAGTCTCTATAGAGTGTTTTTTCAGGCCTTTTGGGGCTCAAGACTGAACCCTATTAAAAGAGAATTCACATATCTCCTGGTTAAAGAAGGTGGGGTGGGAATGATACACCCCATCACCTTCTACTTTAGTCTGTTTATTGCCTATTACATTGGTCCTGCTATGTGGCCCAGTACAAGATATGGGGTGCCCTTGGTCAAGGAGTGGCTCTCCCCCTGTTTGTTAGCATGGAAGAATAAGAAAGTAAGGTCCCTTCCCTCAAGAACCCCAGGGTATGGGAAGGATTATGTTAAGAATGCCACCAGGTGGGGAGTTACGCCTATACACATGGTTACCATGGATAGGAAAACTATATATACAGCCATCTCAGTGGCTGAACATACCTCAGAGGTAGAATTCCCAGGATGTCAGAGGGTTAAATTGCCATATGTTATGAAACAGCTGAGCAATGATAGGATTCCTGCATATGCTTGGGCTGTTACTTGGTTAGGTAATTATGGCAGGCTAGGGGTAAAGGGGAATAGCAGGCACAAACAGTTATCTGAAAGGTACTGTCCTAGGTCAACTTGTACCCAGATAGTAGAGACACAGCAACACCTCTTTCTGGAGTGCCCTTATGCCTCCTCCTTTTGGATGAATCTTTCTCAATCTTGGGAAGAGCCAGGGCTAAAAGATCTGACATATCAGGCAATCATGTATGAACCTGCGGGAAATAAGTTGGGTAAATATCATAGAGACACAATATATATTGCCTTGGTAATAATCCGGTATGTTTTGTGGCAATCAAGGTGTATGCTAGTTTTGCAACAAAAACATGTCTCATATCAGGAATTGTTAAACAATATATGTCTTTCTCTGCAGAGCATACAGAAGACAAATATTATGAGATACCCTTGGGAAAAATACCAACATTTATGGTTAAACTGTGCAAAATGGGTAATTTAGGGAAATATATTTTTTCTGGTGCGACTAGAGTATTAAGTAGAGTACTAAATGTTTTTATGTGGATATTTGTTGGAAAAAGTTTCTTTACTGTTATGCTGTTATGCAGAAGTATGCAAAGTTTTCCTTTTTTTTGCTTCATTTGTGATATTTAAAGTTTGTATCTCAAACTGTTACACTTTGAATGTATGGTAATGAAGTCCACCTATAATAAAAAATTCCCCTACTCTTATCAAGAAGTGCCATGGAATCTTTAACATCCACCTGAATTACCACCAGAACAGGTAGATGGGACCTCGGTTTAACATCTCATCCGAAAGACGGCATCTCAGGAGTGCAGCACCCGCTCACGATGTACTACAGTGTCAGTATTGGGATATTAACCCAAGTGCCTGGTGTCGGGCTAGAACCCACAGCCTTCTGATCTCCTGGCCTCAGAGGCGATTCTGCTACCTGTTAAACCACTGACACTGACAATATGTCATGTTAATATGGGGATATAGATATGGGTGGTTTGCATATCTTTACTACATATTTTCATCCATACAGCTACTCTCAGTAGTGTTATCCTTGTCTTCCCCCATTCCTACTGTTTCTGTCCTATCCTCCCACCTCTCTCCATTCCCTTCGAATGTTATCTAAACTTTCTTTTTTGTATTTCGGACTTGTTTCCTTCCTTCCTTCCTTCCTTCCTTCCTTCCTTCCTTCCTTCCTTCCTTCCTTCCTTCCTTCCTTTCTTCCTTCCTTCCTTCCTCTCCTTCCTCCCCTTCAAATATTTACATACATACATACCCATATGTATGGTTAGTGGGTTTTTATCTGATACTTTAGAGGTCATTGTCTTGACTCCTTAATGCAAGCAAATTTTCATAAACAAAAAACTGACAGCAATATCTGTTTAATATAAGTAAAAAAAAGGTCTCGTCTTTGGTGACATTTCATTTGGCTTTTCGATTAGCTTCTCGTGTCAGTGTCTTTTATTTAACAAAAGATATAGACTGTTTATGATAAAGTACTTAGTCAAACAATGTCATGCTGGGTTTGATTTTGCCCTCAAACCAATTCTGAACAAGTGACACTGTTCCAGGTTCCACACCTTTACCTTATAGTGTGGGCATTTTATTCACGTCATTAATCTGGCACTTGAGTAATTGCATTATTTGAATGGTTTATAACTCTTGATCTGAGAAAAAATCTGAATCATACATGCCCCCTCTCCTTTAAAAGAATTCTGAATTTGCACAAGTTTTATATCAATGTATTGTGTTCTTCACATGTAGCAGTATCTATTTTGGACATTATTGGGGCGGTGTTTTTAACTTTATGATTATTGCTTTAATATGATGATACACGCAATCAATGCTTCAAACACCAAGCATTCAGTATAATCATCTCATTGAGGGCACCACTCCTCTTAATACATGCATAATAACCATACTGGTGTAATATAAATACATCTTTGGGGGAAATACGGTTGAAATATAACCAGCAAAAACAGTATAAAAATGATTGCTGTTAAAGGGAACCCATGAGCTGCATGTATCTAATCCCAGAATTCAGTCTTATGAAAAGAGTTCCAAAGTCTCTCCCTCTTCATAACAGAGGGAAGGAGAGTTTCACATACAGTTCCAGTAGTTAGTTGTACTACATTAGTACCAAGCAAATGTGAACCGCTTGAGCATCTAAAGCTCTCTACTCCACATAAAAACAAGTAAACAAAAGTACTTTGACCCTAAATTATTGAACGATTATTAACTGCAAAAAATGGGAGCTCTTTTTAATATACATTGTAATGAAATTTGAATATTAGTACATGTGGAGAATCACAGAAATGTTAATTGATTGATTGTTGGTTCTATGTAAGGTATGTGGATTCTGTTTGAGGTTACACCCCCTGATGAAAACCTTTGGGTTGAAACGCTGATTCTTGTGACAAGGTGTCATCCTATGGTCTTTGAATGTGTTGTTATTTTCTAGCTCACCAGCTGTGTAAATAATACACTAAAATATTTATTTATTTGAAAAGTTTAACCAGGAAAGGCATATTGAGCTGAGATAGCTCATTTCCAGATGCGTCCTGGTGGGGGAGGGGGAAGGGTGTAACAGTTTATTTTACACAAGGATTCAAACTAATATACATACATTCACTACCTAAATACACTATTTACTGCAAACAGGTAATACAAAATGAACATAGGAGAGTCTGTGAGCTGTAGGAACTACAGAGCAGTGAGAGGTGCAGAGTGGAAACCTGGAGATGAAGTAGAGAGAGTGTGCAAGGAATAAGTATGGGACGGCTGAGGATAGAGTGAAGGGAAAGAGAATAGAAGGGTGAGGGGGTAGGTAGAGATGGTAAGGCAGACCGTTGTCCCTCTAGAGTGCAAAAGCCACAAGGGCCAGACACGGCTCAATGCGCACCCAGTCTACGTACTGGTTTCCTGGTCTGCAAGGAGGAGGTTAATAAGATTAGCAATAGGGAAGGCAGAGGGGTTGGGGGAGACAGGCTGGGACAGGCATGGCTTGATGCATACCCAGTCTGTGTACTGGTTTCCTGGTCTGCAAGGAGGAGGTTAATAAGATTAGCAATAGGGAAGGCAGAGGGGTTGGGGGAGACAGGCTGGGACAGGCATGGCTTGATGCATACCCAGTCTGTGTACTGGTTTCCTGGTCTGCAAGGAGGAGGTTAATAAGATTAGCAATAGGGAAGGCAGAGGGGGTGGGGGAGACAGGCAGGGACAGGCATGGCTTGATGCATACCCAGTCTGTGTACTGGTTTCCTGGTCTGCAAGGAGGAGGTTAATAAGATTAGCAATAGGGAAGGCAGAGGGGTTGGGGGAGACAGGCTGGAGGAGAGAGCAGAGGGAGGAGGTCATGGGGTGAGGGAGGGCAGAGGGGAAGAAGTAGGGTTCAGTGTCAGTTACAGGAGGAAGAGATGAAGATTAAGCAGCAGGCAGGATAGGGAAGTGAGAGGAGATGGCAGAACTGATGGGAGGGGAGTTAATATAAGAGGTGAGGGAAGTGGTAAGAGAATGCAGAGTAGAATGAAAGGGGGGAAGGGTCCGTTGCAGTTTCAGGAAGGCAAGGTGAAGTTAAACAGCAGGGAGGATAGAGAGTGAGAGGAGGAGGCCATATATTGTATCTGGACTTCAGTAAGGCATTCGACTCAGTGCCACATGGAAGGCTGGGAAGGAAGTTAGTAGGCACAGGGGCGGGTGCAAAGCTGGTGAGATGGGTAGGAAACTGGCTGCAGGGAAGGCAACAGAGGGTGGTTGTGGGTGGGGAGCTCTCACACCCAAGGGCAGTGACGAGCGGTGTTCCACAGGGCTCAGTGTTGGGACCAGTGTTGCTTGGGATATTCATTGCAGACATATCATTGGACAACAAGAGCAAGATCAGCCTGTTTGCTGATGATACCAAGGTAGGCGCGGTGGTGGATGACCTAGGGGGATGGCAGGGGTTGCAGGATGATCTGGCAAAGCTTGAAACCTGGTCAGACACCTGGCAACTGGGCTTTAATGCCAAAAAATGCAAGGTGCTGCATTTTGGGATGAAGAACCCAAGGAGGAGTTACTAGCTAGGGGAGTGCAGCTAGCACAGACAGAGGAGGAGAAGGATCTGGGTGTGCTCACACAGGTCAATGAACAACTCGGTACAATGGTGGAAGGCAGCTGCAAAGGCCAACAAAATGCTGGGTTGTATTGCAAGGGGCATATCCTGAGGAAGGAGGAGGTGATTCTGCCACTGTATAGGTCATTAGTTAGACCACACCTGGAGTACTGCGCAGCAGTACTGGTGTCCATATCTGAAGAGGGACATTAAGTTACTGGAGGGTGGAGTGCAGAGCGACAAATATGATCAAGGGGCTGGGGACTTATCATACGAGAGGAGGTTGAAGGAGTTGAACATGTACTCACTGGAGGAGAGGAGAGAGAGAGAGACAGGGTGACATGATTGAAACCTTTAAATACATGAAAGGAATAAACAAGATGGGTACATAAGGGGCTGTTCAAAGTAAGGAGGGAGGGCACCAGGGCCATGATATGAGACTGGAGCGAGGAAGGTTCAGGAAGGAGATGAGAGACACTTTTACAGAGAGGGTGGTGGCTGGGTGGAATGCGTTACCTGCTGAAGTGGTATGCAGTAGAACAGTGGACTGCTTCAAACGAGGATGGGACAGGACAAGGGGGAGGGTTAATGAAGGGGAAGGGTGGAAGGAAGGGGCAGCTGCAGAATAAGGGGTGCTAGCTGCACATTTGAGCAGACTTGATAGACCTCTAGGCCTTTATCTGCTGGCAAATTTCGTATGTTTGTATATATTGCCATCAGTAGCCTGCATTGTTTCCATGAGTGCACTAATCTGTTTCTGTTCATATCTCTCTCTCTCTTTTTCTCTGTCTAACTCAACCATGTACAGTTTGAATCACCTGTTTGTGTCTAATTGCAGCAACATTTTTTCTCCTTGCACTCCTGCACTGTTAAGCACTTTGGAATGCGGTATGTATGAAAGGTGCTCTAGCAGACAAAATTGTTATTCTGTCCTGTCCTTTCCTGCCCTGCCCAACCTACCCTGCCATTTTCTGTCCTGTCATGTGCTGGCCAGTTCAGCCCTGTCCCTTCCTCACCTGTATGGTCCTGTCCCCTTTTTGAAAACAGGGGCCTTTATGGTGCTGCTGCAGTTCTGAATCCCAGCACCCAAGGAAGGCTGTGTGATCCAGTGATCAGAGCAGATAACTGTGAACCAGGAGATGCCAGGTTTGTACAGTCACTGGTCTACGGTGTGACCTTCGGCAAGTCACTTGTTTGAGGTGTTATCGATCCCTGACCCTCCTGAGGTTACCTCCACCACCAATGCTTTATCTCTTGTACACTCTAATTATTACCTCCCTCTCCCTCTCCCCCTGGCCCCACATCCATTGTCTCCTCTGCCCCTCCTCTCTCATCCCCATCTGCTCCTTTTCCCCTTTCTTCATCCGCTCACTCCTCCCTTGCTCTGCCCCATTCTTCTTTATTTATATCTCCCCAGCTGCTACACTATCTGCTCTGCTTCCCTTAAATCCCCCCAACGATAGTAGTGCAGAACTCAACCTGAATCTCTTCCACTCATCTACTCTTGCCATAGTTGGTCCTCCCATCCCTGACTAGAGATGCAGCGAATTTAAAATCCACCAGCGAAGTGAATGCAAAGTGGCCACTTCAAGTTGGCACTTTGCTATGCGGAGTGCCCCATAGGAAAGGCTCACTTTGCCTTGTTATTATTACTTCGCATTGTCATTCCACCTTAAACGTGAAGTAAGGTGAAGTGACAACAATATTGGTAGCATCCCACCCACACAGTCACCAGAATTAATGTGCATCCCCAAAGTGCTACTGTCTTGTGTCCAGAAAATTTCCCAGTGCTGATGAAGTGAAATGAGAGTGTAACAAGAAATGCAAAGTCTCCCAGAATTAATGGTGCACTCAGTCATGCACGCAGTGGTCAGGTCACACTCAGAGTCACCAGAATTAATGTGCATCCCCAAAATGCTACTGTCTTGTGTCCAGAAAATTCCCCAGTGCTGACGAAGTGAAATGAGAGCGTAACAAGAAATGCAGTCTCCCAGAATTAATGGTGCCATGCAAACACACAGACAGATTAGGATTGCGCTGCACACTCAAGGGATGCATATAAAAAGGCACAACACCACCTAACCAGTGCTCACAAGTCACAAATCCAAATCTGGAAAGGAATACATTTTGTCAGTTGGGGGATTAGTGCACGGCAGTAACAATCCACTACCAGTAAAGATACCGCAAAGCAGTATAAAAAATTCAAGCAGGTGCGGTGGATAGCAGGTTCACACTGCTGCAGTTACTCTGTAACACAATGAAAGGTGTCTGATTTAATGGCACGCATCACACACACACTCATACACACACTCAGGTAATGCGTAGTAAATTGAAAACCTTTAGTAATATAACCAAATGTTTTAAACAGACAAATTGTACACTGCTGCACCACAACAATCAGCAAAAAAATGTCAAGAATTACTGAAAATATTACTGTGTGTACATTAACACAGTTATACAAGAAAAATATAACCAAAACAGAAAGACTGCCTTTTTCTCCCAGTTAGTCTACCTACACCACAAATACGCTCGCCCCAAAGCACACTTCACAGTACACAGACTGACTGTTCTAAATTAACATTCAAAATCCACACACAACAATAAACACTCGATGATATAAGCACAGAAGGATTTCCTACAATCAATGTACTAAATTTTGAGCAAAAAATATTACTCAAAAAGGCATTTTAAACAGCTTTTAGAGGTTTTGAATCGCGGAGCTCTGAGAGCAAACTGTCTCCAGCTGCCACTGCACACACACTACCCAGGCCAGAACTGAAAAATCTAGAGCCCATGTGACCTGCAATTCCATGAATAACTGCAGAATTTCATTTGGAGCTTAATTACAGGGCGAAGTGAGGTGAATTACATTGATTTCAATGTACTTCACCTTAAAATTGGTGGAGAAGTGGTTTGGAGAAGACAGAATAACGCAGTCATTGGTTTCAATGGACTTTGCCTTCCTCATTATGAAGTGAAGTACTCTGCTTCACATTGTGGAGTTCTCCACGGATTCCACATTACTCAGTGAATCACTTCACAGAGCAAATTGGGGTCACTTCACGCACCACTACTTACAGTACTGTAACTCCCATGCTGTACAGGAAGGAACACGAATGCCTATGGCTGTACTTCCCCGATAAGCTGTAGCACAAAACTCCCCGACTTAAAAATGCTTATTAATGAGTACAATGGTGGAGTGGTGAAGCCTGGAGAGATACTACAAAACATGCTTACAATACATCCAAGTAATTAATTAAAAAATTAATGTTGTGATTCGTGACGTGATCGTGAATCGTGATTTGTGACTACATTTGTGACCATGATGATGAAGAACATGATTCCGTGTCAACGGTGTGAGATAACCAATATGGAACTGTATTGGGGACATGAATGCCTATGGCTGTACTTCCCCGATGAGCTGTAGCATAAACTTCCTGACTTAAAAATGCTCATTAATGAATACAATGGCAGGGTGGTGACTGGTGAAGCCTGGAGAGATACTACAAAGCAATCTTACAATACATCCAAGTAACTAGTAAAAAAATGTATGTGATTCATGACGTGACCATGAATCATGATTTGTGACTGCATTTGTGACCATGATGATGAAGAACGTGATTTGTATCACAAGTGACGCGTGATGATGGTCCTGACTTAAAAACGCATATAAATGAGTACAATGTTCATGCAGAATTATGCACCATACCTGTCCAGCACTCTGAAGGGAAGTCAAAGAAACAACTGTGACTTAAGTTACAGATGGAGATTGGGCCCTAAAGAGATGCAAATGCACAGACAGATTAAGATTGCACTGCACACTGAAGAGATGCAGATGCAAAGGCACAACACCTAACCAGTGCTCACCATCAGAAATTCAAATCTGAAAAGAATACCTTGCCGGTTGGGGCAGGCTGATGGACGTAAGAAGGTCTCTGCATTGCCGCAGTAACAGTCAGTAAATACTAGCACCAGTAAAGATACAACAAAGATACAAAATCACACAGCTGCAGTGGATAGCAGGTTCACATTGCTGAAATTATTATGTGGCACAATAAAAGGTGTCTGATTTGATGACACACGTCACACACATACTCACACACACACTAAGTAATGCATAGCAAATTGAAAACTTCAGTAATATAACCACATATTTTAAACAAACTAAAATTACGCACTGCTGCACCACAACAATCAGCAAAAAAAATGGCAAGAATTATTGAAAATATTACTGTGTGTACATTAGCACAGTTGTACAAGAAAAATATCACCAAAACAGAAAGCACTGTCTTTTTCTCCAAGTTAATCCACCTACACCACAGATACGCCTTTCCCCCAAAGCACACTTCCACTGTTTCTCAATACACAGACTGAATGTTGTACATTAACATTCAAAATCCACACACAAACAATAAACGCACGATGATATGAGCACAGGAGGGTTTCCTATAATTGATGAACTAAAGTTTCAGCAAAAAAAATAAAGACTCAAAAAGGCTTTTTTTAACAGCTTTTAGAAGGTTTGAATCACAGAGACCTCTCAGAGCAGATTGTCTCCTACAGCTTCCAACACACTACCCCAAACTGAGGCTGTGCAGAACAATCTAGAGCCCATGTGACCTGAAATCCCATGAATCACTGCAAAATTCACTTTTGGAGCTTAAAAACAAGGCGAAGTGAGGCAAAGTACATTGTTTTCAATGTTTATTTATTTATTTATTTTTTTTGACCGGGTAAGTGCACTAGACAAATCCTGACTATTTTCAGGCACGACCCAGGGGAGGAGGATACAGATGAATGCCAACTGACCTTGAACCAGATTAAGCTGTTGGTGGTATTTTTAGTGAATGAGGGAAATTTGGCCAGGACACCGGGGACATTCCCCTACTCTTCCTGCAGGGGGACTGCTGGCCGTCTTGCTGAGATGGCCAGTTCTCCTTGCACTCTGGAGGGTGAGGATGTTGTTTGGGTGGGAGCTCTGGCCTCAGCTCCTATCCTTTCCATTCAGCAGGCTGTGGATCTTGCTACAGCAGCTGCTGGTCTCTCACCTGACAGCACTGCAGAAGACTGTATGGAAATCGACTCTATGGCTTTGAATGTACCTCCTTCACTGTTGCCGACTTCTTTTTTGGCTGTTCCTGTATCCCAGTAGCCCTCCAGTTCGCCGACGACTCAAGAGCAACTGCATGTTTGTGGGGAGCTGCACTCAGATCTTCCGGTGGAACCTCCAGTTTCTGTGGGGACCAGTATTGCGTCGGACCGGGTAGGGCAAGTTACCCAGTCGGACCCCTGCTCTGGAAAGCCGGTTCTTGCTTCCTCCAGCTCTCCAGTGCATGTTTCAGTTGCCTGTGCTCACGAGTCTGTTCCTGAGTGCTGACGGCCGTTGGATTTACCACCACCTTCTTCGGACTTGCAGCCTGGTTCTCCTAGAAACCTGATGTTGTGACTGGGACTGTCTCAGGCTACCCAGCCTGCTCCTGCATCCATAGTTACTTCTCCTCTACCTTTGGAGACCACATTTTCGTTTCTGGATCATACTCCCTCCACCAGATGGGGTGATTTGGCTCCTGCACCCCTTCCAGTCGCTTTTAGAGATGCTTCTTGGTCTCCTGAAAAGGCCCTCTCAGTGGCTGGCTGGGTCCCAGTGGCCTCCAGACACTAGACTCCAGACCCATCTGATCCCTCCTATAGATGGATGTATTCCTCCACTGTGGCCACCAACGCTGATCCTGCTTTGAGCTCCACCACACCCTGGGGTAACTTGTCAAACTTATTACCTGTTGTCTCTAAAGTTAGCATTTCTGGAGTTGGTACCGCACCAGAAAAAGTATCTGCTGAAAATAGGATGGGGCCTAGCCCTGAGGCTCTGGCCGACCACCAGGAGACGTCTTCCCTGGCCCCTTTGTTCAAGCTGGCTGATTTGTTTCATTCCACTGGGGAACCTGCTCCCCGGAGGAACGCAGTTCGGCTTTTACAAAGGGGGCTTGGAACACACTCCTGACAGGTTGTTTATTGCCAGGTCTCTGTTAAAAAAATCAATGAAGTTTTTCTCCTCTGAGATTTTTGCTTTAATTTCATTAGGAAATGGCAATTATGATGTTAGTTTTAAGAATGTGTCCAATTTGGATAGGTTCTGGGCTCAATATAATACCTTTAAGAATGACCCCGTCTGGGTACCTTTCCAGGCCATACCCCTCACTAAGCCTCTGATTAAAACCATTACAGTTTTATTCAAAAATGAAGAGGTTAATGTTGAGGATATCCTTTTTTGGCTGCGGCAACACTGTGAGATTTTAGGTCACCCTACCCCTACTATGGATAGCGAACAGATTTGGGACAGGGGTTGGAAGGTGAAAGTTAAACTTTTCTCCACCAATTCTGGTCCTGTACATCTTCCCAGTGTATTTTTTTTAGGCCGGAACAGGGGCCCAGATCTTGTTCAAATGTGGCTCTCGTACCCACCTTAGTTCAGCTTGTGATGTCACCAGATGCAGTCATTGTTTAGAGTATGGCCATTTAGCCTCCGCCTGCTTGAATCATTTTAAATGCAACCTTTGTGAGCAAACCGGTCATGCTTATGGCCGTTGTCCTTGGGTCTCTCATAATTGTGAGTACTGTCCCTCCCATGAAGGTCTCATCAATCAAGCCCAGCATGTTTTAGCTTCACGGGCGGCTGCTGCTCAATCTATCCTGGCCGAGGTTGTCCCGACCTCTGCACCAGATACTGTTTCTTCTATCCCTCCCCCTGTGCCTTTGGTTGCTGCACCTTGTCCCTCATGTTTGGCCCCAGATTTGGCTTTGGCTGCTTCACCAGACCCTGTTAAGGCCCCTACACCTAGTACTGTGACACCATGCCCCCCCGAAGTCCCTTTTATGGTGGCTCCTCCAAGAAAACGTAATAGATGTGGTAAAACCATGTCTGAGCCCAAAACTTCACAGAAAACTATTCCCATACAGAAACCTTCACTTCCGAAGGATCCTGTACCTGTAGGGAACATTTTGGCCCCTTTAGAGGAAGATACTGGAGGGGATTCGGGTGACAAGACTGATACCTCATCCATTGTCTCTACTACTGACACTGATAGCCATTCTGAGGACTCTACTGCCAAGAGGACTAGACACCGACAAGCAGGGAAGCCCCCTTGAGTGTTTTTTAGGTTAGGATTTCTGTTTTTTTCCTTTTTTTTCCCCTTAGATGTCCTCCTTAACATTTACCACTTTAAATGTTAACGGTATTAAGGGAGAGAAGAAACAAGTTGTTTTTTTTCCCCATCTTCGTTCCTTCTCCTCTGATATAATTTGTTTACAGGACATTCGTTTGAAATCACACCGGGACCTTCAGCATGCCTCTCATTGTTGGTCCCGGGGACCTTCCATTTGGTCTGTGGGGGATGATACTTGTGATGGCTTGGGCATTTTGTTTACTAACCCTCAGCTTTCGGTTTCTAGATTAGTAGATATACATCCATGGAGGGCTTTGTGTTTGGATGTTTGTTTTTTATCTGAACGTTTTAGGGTTATCACGGTATATGCCCCCCAAACCAAAGCTCAATGTGTGGCACTTTTTAAAGAAGTACAACCTTTTTTGCATACTTCTCGGTTGGTTGTTTGGTTGGGTGATTTTAATTGTGGGTTATCTATTACTGATCGGGGTTTAGTCACGGATAAACTTTTTTGTGATTCGGTATCTTTGAATAATATTATCTCTACAGCACATATGTTGGATTCATATAGGGTGTTATATCCTACGGGGGTTACATGTATTTTCGGGGACCTCTCCGGACCCATATTGATTTCATTTTTTTATCCTCGGTACTTAAGGTTGTGCAGGCTTCTACCCGACCCATAGAATTCTCCGATCACAGTACTCTTACAATTACTATTTCCTGGGAGGGAGCCCCCAGGTGTAAAAAGAATGGGTGGCAGTTGAATGAATCACTGTTGGAAAATTCTCATCTCTGTAAGTTATGGGAAAGGGACTGGGTGGCTTGCTTTTCAGTGTTGGAATGCTATGATTCCATTTTGGATTGGTGGGAAGATTCTAAACAAAGTTAGAAGTCCTTTTTTCAACGTCAGGCGCATATTAAATCTACTGCTGACTATATGGGATACTTACAGCTGAGACACCAATTACAGCATCTTATTTCCCTCTCTGAAACTACTAACCGGGATTATAGTGAGCTTATAGCTACTATAAAGAAGCAAATGGTGGGGCTCCAATATGATAGGGATAAATCTTTAGAGCAAGAATTACGTTTTGGCACTTCTATCACACGCCACTCTTTGGACCCATTTACAGAAAACAAAAGCCGGATTGATTCACGATTAATCTCTGTTTTGACTGATGTACATGACATTGCTGTCAGTGACCCCCATGAGCTTTTACATGTGGTTGAAACTCATATGGCTTCCTCTTTAGCTCCTGACCCTGTTCTGGCAGCTGAGGTGGTTCTTCCGCTTTTGGATAAGCTGCAGTTACCCACACTGTCTACGGCTCAACAGCAGACTTTGATAGTTGATATTACTCTGGCTGAGGTTACTGCAGCTGTTCAGGGGTTACCTTCCAAATCTGCCCCTGGCTCAGATGGCCTAAGTGCAGGCTTTTATAAGACCTTTTTACAGTCCCTTGGACCTGTGCTAGTGATTCTCCTGAATTTTATCTTACACTCTGGGGAATACGCTCTGTCTATGTCAGAAGCTATTTTGCTACTTCTCTACAAAAAAGGGGATAGGTCTGATTTAAGCAATTGGCGCCCCCTTAGCCTATTAAATACTGATTTGAAAATACTGAGTAAAATTCTTTTGGCTAGACTTTCTGCACTTACCCCCTTGCTACTGCACCCAGTCCAGGCTTGTGCAGTTCCAGGACGCAAACAACAGGACAACTTAATTTATTTATGAGAGGTGTTTGCTACAGGGGAGGTGGGTCCCTTACAAGGGTATGTTTTTGGTGTGGATCAGGAGAAAGCTTTTGATCGGGTAGCCCATTCCTTTTTATTTCTAGTGTTGAAAGCTTTTGGGTTCCCTGATCAGTTTATTTTTTGGCTCTCTGCAATGTATAAGGGTGCTGTGCTTATCCCTAATGTTAATGGCTGGTTTGGGAATAAGTTGGCTACTACTAAAGGGGTATGACAAGGCTGCCCACCCAGTCCTGTTCTATATGCTTTTACCATGATATTTTTATTCGGTTACTGCATGCCAACACCGCTTTACAGGGCCTTGATGTACTTCCTTCTCTAGCTCTCCACAAGGTATTGGCTTATGCTGATGACTTGGTGTTACTTTGGCCCCTTCATTTTTCTGTTTCTGCTTTAAAAGACTCTATTGAGCTTTTTTTTCACCTCTCAGGTTCCAGAATTAATTACAGTAAAAGTAAGGGGGTTGTTATTCATTCTACTCCTGTCCCACCTAGGGGGGTTATTGCTGGAATTCCTGTTTCTAGTGAACCTATTAAGATTTTGGGCCTATTGTTTGGACCTGGTGATATGGCGAAGGTAAACTGGGACATTGTCTTAGCCAGGGGGTCTAGGATGGTAGGTAATTGGAAAGGACAGCAATTGTCGAAAAAAAAGAGGGTGCTGT
The DNA here is from genome assembly GCA_016271365.2 of Neoceratodus forsteri. Taxonomy (NCBI): domain Eukaryota; kingdom Metazoa; phylum Chordata; order Ceratodontiformes; family Ceratodontidae; genus Neoceratodus; species Neoceratodus forsteri. The sequence continues at coordinate 343,860,628 of CM028132.1, read as the reverse complement.
TGATTAAAACTGTTCTCACCCCTATTTTTCTATATATTTGTTATGTTTATCTCCCCCCATTTTCTCCTTTGGACACGGCTTTTTAGTGTTTTTTTCCAAGCTTTTTGGGGGTCTCGCTTGAACCCCCTTAAGCGGGAAATGACCTATAGACCGATTACTGAAGGTGGTGTCTCTATGCTCCATCCTATTGCTTTTTTTTTACAGTCTTTTTGTAGCATATAATTTTGGTAAGGTGTTGAGACCTGGGGATCTCATTTGGAGACCTTTTTTAGATTGCTGGCTCACTTTATGTAAGCCTAGTTGGCTATCTGGTAATCCCCGGCTGTTGTCCAATCTTTCTGCTGTACTGCATAGTATTAAAGACTGTATTAAACAGCTCATCAAATGGCATATTATCCCTTCTTTTACTTTTGACTGCTGATAGGAAAATGGTCTATAGGTCCATCTTATTAGCTGAGCATTCTACGGAGATTGTTTTCCCTGAATGCCCCCAGGATAGGCAGGTAGTTGTTCTCCGACATTTACAAAACAAATGTATTCCCCCTTATGCGTGGGATTGTGTATGGCTTGGTAATTTGGGGAAATTAGGGGTTAAGGGGAATAGCAAGCACAAACAACTGTCTGAGAGATTTTGTCCTCGTCCTACCTGTATACAACTGCTAGAAACTCAATGTCATTTATTTATTGACTGCTTATATACAACCTTTCTGGTCTTTTTTGGCTGACCAATGGCAGGAGCCTGAATTTGGGAATATTACTTACTCCGCCCTTTTGTTTGGTCCTTTTTCAAATTCTTTTGTTAAATATCATAGGGACAACCTTTATGTTATTTTTTGTATTTTACGCTATTATGTATGGCAATCTAGATGTCTCTGGATTTTACAACAGAAGTATGTTACACATGAAGAATTATTCATCAATGTTGGTAAAGCCCTGAAACGTCTGATGGACTATGACTTTTCTCACACTCCTTTGAAACACTTTAACAGCTATTGGATCAATTGTATGACATGGGCTACCTGATTGTTTAAATATTGTATGATTATGTTTCTTTCTGTTTTGTTATGTATTGAAGTCCATTTCTCAATAAAATTCCTCTACTATTTTTGATAAGTGCCATGGGATCTTTAACATCCACCTGAACTACCACCAGTTCAGGCAGATGGGACCTCGGTTTAACGTCTCATCCGAAAGATGGCACCTCAGAAGTGCAGCACCCCTCTCATGCTGCACTACAGTGTCAGTACTGGGATATTAACCCAAGTGCCAGATGTGGGAACTGAACCCACAGCCCTCTGATCTCCTGGCTTCAGGGCGCAGTGTGTGCTACTACTGAGCCACTGACACTGCTAATGTGTCACTTAAGAATTAGTGGAGTAGTGGTTTGGGAAGGCAGAGTAGCTGATGAAGTCATTGTTTTCAATGGACTTCGTTACCCAAATATAATGCAAACCTCTACTATTTCGCCTTGTGGAGCACTCCACGAATTCGCCTTCACTCGTGAATCACTTTGCAGAGCAAATTGGGGCCACTTCGCCCATCTCTATCCCTGACCTGCTAAACCTTTCCTTTCATCTTAGTATGGTTCCCAGCACTTGGATGCATGCCAGAGTCCTCTCCCTCCACAAATAGGTTGACCTCTCCTTCCCCATTTCTCTCCAGCCTGCTCTTGTAAAAGTGAAGAAAAATTAGTCTTTCCTGAATCGGGACTTAGGCTAATTTGCAGTAGCTGAGTGCGGCAGCTAGCAGTTGGCAGTGGTGGTGAGTACCAGCCACCAACTAAGTGCTGCATGAGAGGGGGACTAGCATGGGGAACAGAGAGGGTGGGGGGACCACTGGACTACCAAGGAGGGAATAAGAACTGTTGTATTAATGACTGGAAGGATGAGCAGGGGTTGGGGGACCACTGGACTACTAGGGAGGGATTGGGGACTCTTGCATTAATAACCAGAAGGGTAATCATGGGGCAGGGTGTGCACAGGACTGTCAGGGAAGGATTGGGATCAGAAAGGTGATGGGGGGCAGTGGAACTACTGGATTTCTTTTTTTTTTCCATTTGTACTTTTTCCTCCTTGAGCCCTGGCAGGTGGTTACGGCCCTCTGATTGGAGGGACACTCTCTCTCTCTCTCTCTCTGGTCCTGCCACTCCCATGCTAAGTGGCCCCCGGTAGTTCCCTCATGGATTACCCCCCCCCGTGGCGGGGTCAGGAGGAGATTGCTGGCTTCTCCCCCTCCCAGAGACCTAATCCAGAACCCGGGAATCTGCTCCTGGGAGCGGTGGACCATCATTGAGCCTGCCAGGCTCGCTTTTTCCTATTTCACCCCAGCCTCCCCTGCTGATGTAAGGACGTTGGCTTCGAGCCTCCCAACCTGTATTGTCCTCCAGCCACCGCCAGAGGGCAGTCAGTGAGCAGAACAACTAGTCCCCCTCCCCCCCCGAGACAGGAGAGCAGTCCTCTGGATGCTCAGTCCTCTTTTCCCCTGCCGATCCCAGGCAGCCCAAGCTCGTTCCCGAACCCAGGTCACTGGTGTGGTGTCCAGCACCTCCGGGACGGCCCAGACTACTGGATTTATGGGGAGGGATTGGGGCACTTGCATTGCTGATTAGATGGGAGATTGGGAGTGGGAAGGGACCACTGGGCTTCCAGGAAAAGATCAGGACATTTGCATTACTGATCAGAAGAGTGATTGGGGACTGCGGAGGTACCAATGGACTACCAGTGAGGGTTTGAGGACACTTGCATTACTGACTGGAAGGGCAATTGGGGATGGGAAAACCACTGGATTACCTGGGAGGGATTGAGAACGCTTGCATTACTGACTGGAAGAGTGACTAGGGACAGGGAAACCACTGGACTACAGGGAGGGATTGAGGACACTTGCATTACTAACTGGAATGGCGATTGGGGATGGGATAACTAAGGGACTACCAGGGAGGGATTGAGGACACTTACATTACTGACTGGAAGGGTGACTGGGGACAGGAAAACCACTGTACTGCCTGGGAGGGACTGAGGAGACTTGTATTACTGATTGGAAGGGCGATCAGGGGCAGGTGGACCACTGCATTACCAGGGAGGGATTAAGGACACATAGACACATAGACTTTGATGGACACTTGTATTGCTGATTGGAAGGGTGGTCAGGAGCAGGGGGAACCACTGGACTAGCAGGGAGGGATTGGGAACATTTGTATTACTGACTGGAAGGACAATTGGGGGCAGGTGGACCAAGGCATTACCAGGGAGGGATTGAGGACACTTGTATTACTGACTGGAAGGGTGATCAGGGGCGGGAGGGGGGCCACTGAACTACCAGGAAGGGATCAGCAACACTTGCATTACTAATCAGAAAGGCAATTGTGGGTGGGTGGACCACTGGGCTGCTAGGAATCACTTTTTCATATACAGAAACAGTGATCTGGGTGTGTGGGGACACTAGACTACCAGGGCCATTTAGATACTAGGTCAGAATGGTGATTGGTGGAGGGAGGTACAGCATGCGACAGTTAAGACAAGGCTTGTGGAGGCATTGAATAGCTTGGCACTTATGGCTGTTTAACCCTCCACAAGCGTTTGAGTATGCCAGAGTGCCTGTATGCAAGGCAAAGTCGTGTGATTTGCATAGGCACCCTGGCATAAGCTGGCACTGCTCACTAAATGTGTACTCCCTCGCTAACTGTACGTTTTTATTTGTCACATTTAGCAAGTTCCTTCTTTAGGGACACTAACTACTGTTAGAAAGGAACTAACGCTGTTAACACTCGCTAAATCCCTTCTGGTATTCTGGTCTATGGGTTTGGTTTGGAGAGATGCACAAAAACCTGAATAATGGATATTATGAGTCATTTGGTCACAGGTAATAAATAAGTAATTATTTTCAGTATTCAGAAATTAAATAGAGAATAATGCATGGGGTTATGTGCGTAATGAGAATTGAAAACATACCTGTAGTGTGTGATTCTACATAAACTCCAAGACTGAAGCTCAAGGTGTTTATTCAAGCATCAATGTCATTAGTATGTTTGTACTTTTTGTTTAGCAGAGGAGCCGGTTTCACATGGGGCACCAGCTGGGTTGTACAGGACCACATTAAAGTTGAAAACAAAAGCCGTATTCAAATTGGGTACTCAGTTGGATTAAAGAGAATTTATCATGTCTGAAGATATGATTAGGTTGTAGGTTTTTTTCCTGATGTTATAGCTGTTCCTTACTTTTACAGAGATGGCTTTTACTACTGAAAAAACACTGTCTGATTGAGCGCTGTACACAGGATTGTTTCGGGACCGCAGCTGCTGAGTGTGTGCATTTGTCATAATAACCAGCTGGTTATTACAGCAAATATTAACTGGCCATCCGCATTGAAAAAATTGACATCCAGTTATTATTTATTTGTTATTAACCAAGCCCCATTGGAAGCAGGTATTGTTTGGGATTTTGAAAAAGGAATAGACAGATTCCTGAAGGAAAATAGGATTACGGCTTACACAGCATGAGTACGGGTAACATTCCAGCTAAGCTTTGATCTATGTGAGTACTCAAACTGGAGTACAGTTACTGCTGTGTGGCAAGAAAAGTGAACAAGATGGTCCCTAAGTCTTTTACACTACCACAATACTATGCTACTATGCTACAAAGTGATTGTATTAACTAGTGGTTCGGGTGAAAAATGTAAACTGTAGCCAAGAGTAAGTTGTGGTAGCTACCCTTTGTAGTCATGATTTTAGGCTTGCAAAGCCATCTTCTCAATCAAGTGAGGAACCCTAATGGCCACCAAAGCTAAACACTGAAATGCCAAATAGTCCCATTTACCTTGGAATAACTCCATGGACTGTGCTGGTTCTGTTAGTGTACTTTTTCCAGTTGTCATAGACAGAGGTTGATTTATCTCCAGGAATTGTTACCTACAAAAGAAGAATTCAGAATGCCAGTGGGAGTACAGTCAAAGAAATAAACGTTGTTCTCTTAGGTGTTAGTTTCAAATAAGGACTTGGGTCAATGAGTACTACTGCCTGCATAAGTATACACAACCCAAGGAAATATATTGCTGGGGCTGCATTTCCTGCAGATAGAAAAAAACAATGCTATATACACATGAATAGTGTCCATGTAAGTGCATTTTATGAGAATTTTTTCCCCTGCTTTCCAAACTAAAACTATTGCAAAGACTAGGGCTTGCAGATGTAGATGGAAGATGAGGTTCTACCACATCCTACATCCTCATTTCCAACTAAAATTAAGTACAGTATTTCAAACTTTATTTAACTGAGCTTTCATCCCCAGCTGCCTGCATGCTTTCTTCCTCCTTCCTGTTGTCAATCCTCAGCATTGGTGCAGCCCATCTGACCTCATAGTGCTGCTTTCTAGATCCCTGTGGTGAATGGTGAACCCTGCAGGTAAAGATCTCCCATAGTGAGCTCCAGGGAGGGCCACATCTCCACTGGCTATAGAGACTGTTCGCAGCCCTGCAGCATTGGAAACAGATGCAACTGGTGATGGTTAAGTGGGGTTCATGCAGGACATCATGCACGCAGTTGGCATTTTTTCTTGTGTTGCTCCCCTGAATGCTGGTGCCACTGTGGTGAGCCCCATGCATGTGCATGCTGTGGCGTGCTAGTGCTAGGCTCGGTGAACCAATCCTCCACTGTGCTGCAGGCTCATAGCTGCCCTGCCTATTGTGGTCACACATGTTTCTTATGTAATCCTTCCGTCTAAAAAATAGCCCCAGTTGAAGCCATAACTTGAGTGTCGCTATTTTGCTTTTAAATCTCATTGCCCACCAAGGTCAACGAGCTCACCCTCCCTAACTTGGTGGTCCTCATTCAGTGGTTAAAAAATCCCTCCCTGTGGCATCTAGCAATGACCTATTTATAGTATCCTCCCCAATATCAGAACTAGCCACTGTCCCTACACAAACACATGGTGTCCAAAGAAATTCCCCCCCCCATGGAGCTTCCCTTTCCCTTCCCCTTCCCTTTCTCCTTGACTGATGCACACAGTGCAGCAGACTGAAGTATTACAAGCAGTTCTTCAGGGTGGTACAGGTGTGTGACAGGGTACTTGAGCTTCATCAGGGACCAAGACTGACAAAGCACCAAACATCCTAGTGACGCACCTTGGGAAATGAGGCTAGAAAGGGGTGTTCAACTGGACAACAGGAATACAAACAATTTCAAACAATTGTGGCCTACGGGAGTGGCCTTGTTTAGTTTCAATTTCATGGAATGTTTGGGGGTCAATGGACTACCAGAGATGATGGCTGAAGGACCAGTTAAAAAGAAAAATGCTTAGTCCATGTGGGAATTAAGGTATGGACGGGGGAACAACTGAGGCAGTGGTGCCTGTTGACCTGGACTCTTGGTATGGCAGGGCACCACACAACTGGCGCTTCATTATGCTCTGAGCTCCTTGGGTGATCCCACCAGAAAGTTAGTGGGTGAAAACCTTATTTGTGCCCACTAACATTTGACTGCACTATATACATTGTGACTTTGCCACCAGGTAAGACTTCTCCTCTATTGGCTAAGTCTTTGCTCTGTGTATGTCAGTATCGGTGGTGGTACAATATGTGCCACCACTGACTGCGGCTGTTTATTTTGTCCTAGATCTCTGAAGTTTACCTGGTTGAAACTTTGGGGCTCTTTTGAGCAAGTAAATTGAAACATTTGGGGACCTCTTTCAGTCTGTAAGCTAATTAGTGTACAAAATATGTATTTTATTCTTGAAGAGAGCAATGCGTCTGGTACTGTATCAGATTGCAATCTGATGTGCAGACGTGCCCCTTAATATCTTTCTTTACAAAAGTTTGGGGCACTTGCCCTCAAAGCTTTTTGGGTGAGGGGGTTAGTGAAACCACAAACAGAATTTCAAGTGACTTTTCACCATTTTGCTAAGGGTTTTTTTATGGGATCCCAGTCAGCATTGATAGTACCATATTAAATGGATGACAGCAGTGATATCATAGACAAGCAGGAGGAGGATAACAAAAATAAAAAATTATTGTCTCAGGGCAGGAGAAAGGTCAATTACTGGTATTTCTTGTAAACTTTCCCCAAACCACAATGGGCTCCAATGTTTCCCAAAACCTTTGCAACTGTAATACTTTACCATAATTTTTACCTGCTTAGCTGCAGTAAAAATAACATTTTGCACGGGTGGTGTTCCTCCTGCTGAAAAGGTGGCATTTGCTGTAAATGAGCAGACAGGCAGAAGTTACATGCTTGGTAGAAGTTAAGAAAGAAGTATATGAAATAATACCCACTTGTAACATGGCAATAAATGTTAGTCAAAATCCGTAGTAATGATTGGTCAGAGTACAACATGTGATATCAAACAAGTGGGTATTAATTCCTTAGTAATGTCCGCTTGCCATCGGGAATGTGCTTACTGAGAAAGACACAGACATAAAAGAATCACTGCATCTCCCACATCTCTTTGTGCCATTTTTTCTCTCTGTCTCTCCCTACAGGTGGCACTAGTCCATGTTGTGAGAGACAGAAGAAAAGCTCCTCAATCTAATGTAGTTGCCAAAGCAGGAGTAATACTTCCTACCCACCCACCCACCCGCCTCGGGGACCTCAGAGAATAGCATGACCAGTTTGACTCCAGCAATCAGTGAAATACATAGTGCATGGTGACAGAGCCACAAACTCAGACAGGGCACAGAGACACAGACAGAAAGAGAAGAAATACAGAATACACAGCAGTGATCGGTCTGTATAAGTGTATGTCTGTGTGAGTGTGTCAGTCAGTAGTCTGCAGAACTTCTTTATGTCTTTTTTAGTGTTGTGTGTCAAATTCCTGCCATCACGTTACTATTTCCCTGGTGAATAAAATCCTGCACTTACCATTAAGCTCAGTGTACCGTATACAGAAAAAGTGAAAAACATGTTATAACTTTGTATACTCTCCTTCTGTTCATAAAGACAGTGTTGTATTAATTCACCTTTTTCTTTTCTTCCCATGCACTACTGCATTATGGTTAAAGTCCAATAATTTGCACATCTCTATATTATGACTTACAGAGATATGCAAATCTCTGTACTTTACCCACAATGCAGTACTAGATGTGTAGAAAAAAACGAAGACGATGAGTTAAGAAAATAGCGTTTTTATCAATGGTGATAAATGTGTTTTGCCTTTCCATTGTCTTTCCATTATTGCAGAAAGCAGAACGCACTAACTGTATAAAAACTACACTCACCACAATGTATATGGAGTTTTGAACATGCATGCACACAGTCACACATGTATGTAGCGTATGAAACATTTAGAGTGGAGCAGGTTGAACAATTTTCTAAACCAATATTGCAATTTTTTCTTTCTGCACCACACTCAGTGAACTAAAAAACAATGTTCAGCTTGCGTTTGCCATGTTACAAGTGCATTAAGCCACTCCGATTGGTCCCTTTTACTTCTCCCATTCCTAGAGCAAAAAGGTGCATTTCTATCAGCAAACCTGCCTGTAATCTATCTATCTAGACTGTTTTTTTGTCTAACCTGCCTAGAAATTGTTAAAATATTCTTAAAAAAGCTGTTTTAACTTGCTAAAGTTACCAAGGATAGAGTGATTACAGCCCTTCCATTTGTCTTAGTACTGAAGCCAGACTCCCAGGCGCCAAGGAAATTGCCCCTATTCAAGTGGAAATTTGTTTGTCACTGGCTGTGAGACTCCTTTGTCCTCCCCAGCACCAAATTGGCTCCTCTCTTCTTCCCTTCTCGGCTGCTGAGACCCTCCTAGGGCTCCTAGCCCTTCCGCCGCTCGAACAGGCCACCGAGGGTCACGCTGCAGAGCCAACGCCGACACAGCTTGCACAGAGATACAGCAAAGCCACAAATTTTCACCCACCAGCCCATCCCCCAGCAGATTTCTATATAGATCATCTTGTCCTGCCCTTATTGCTATTGGCTCCTTCTGCCTACACCTAAGCCTTCACCATGTGGGGACCTCTACACCTATGTCTACTGCCTCTCCTACTCAGAATCCCGATTGGCCAATACCTACCCAACAGACAGATACCTTGCATGGATTATAATCCCTTCCTGTGCCTTAGGTCCTCTGGCACCTTAAAGTCTACCTGCCCCTGTATGACTATGGACATTCAACTGCACCAGTACTTATGGTCTCCTAACATAGGTGGCACAAGTTTGATACACTCATTTCAGCGCATGACCCCCTTCATGCAACACTCCTGCGCCTTCAGGCTGTATTCACTTAGAGTACTAATAGCAGCAATTACTGGTGGTGCCTTCAGCAATGGGAACAACGTATCACCCAAGGCCACTAAATACTGCAAACTGAAGAAGACTAAGACTCTAAAGCTATCCTCTACCACTTTCAGAAAAATACTCGTACTCCTCCTTCTATGTTCAGGCAATGTAGAACTGAACCCTGTCCCACCTGCAACAATCTCTTCACCCTCTGACTTGCCCTTGCTAAAGGGCCTGAGCTTTTTGCACATCAACATATATAGCCTGCTCAAAAAGTTAACACTGATCCAAGCATGGGTATCCCATGCATCCCCGATATACTAGTGATCTCTGAATCCTGGCTGAGAACAACTACTGACATGGAAGTAAACATCCCTAATTATGCCCTATTCAGAGCAGATAGGCACACTAGAAGAGGTGGTGTGGCTATAAATGTCAAAGATAAATTCTCAGTCTCCTGTACGGCTGCATCCTCTGTTCCCAATGAGTATGAGTGCCTTACCCTCAAAATGGAAATCACCCAATCATGTGTTCTCCAGCTTATAGGATGCTACAGACCTCCTTCTGCTGGCTTAAAGCTCCTAACCTATCTAAGCAATATCCTAGAACAAGGATCACTTGAAACCATCATTCTCTGCGACCTTAATCTTGACTGGATGTCCAAAGCAGCTGCACCGCTAGTCTCTTTTTGAGATGACCATGGCCTAACCCAGCTCATCAATGAACTGACATGCCCAAACACAAAAAATCCTGTGAAGAGTACCATTCTGGATGTATTGCTTGTAAGCAAACCCCACCTTTTCTCCCATGCTGGCACTTTCTTCTCAGACGTCAGTGATCATTGTTTCATCGGCGGAATAAGTTCTACCAGCAAGCCTCCCGCTCCTTCTAACTTCGGAAAGAAGAGATCAAGATGAAATTTTAACATACCTGCCTATACTGCTGACCTGAAATTATCCCTGCATTGGCAGGAGTTTTACCTTGCTAAAACAGTCACCGCCGCCTATGACATCTTTTATTATATACTATCAGGGGCCCTCAACAAACATGCCCCTCTGACCAAAGTCCGCACAAAGATTATAACCAACAGATGGTTCACCCCTTAGGTTAGATCACTGCTGTTTGAAAAAGACAAACTATGGAAAAGGGCACAAAAATCTAACCTGCCTAACGACTGGAACCTATTCAGAAAGACGCGTAACCTATGCACCAAATCTATTAAAGATGCTAAAGCTTCTTTCTACAGCACAGAACTCGACGCTTCTTCAAAAAACCCATGCAAATTCTGGAGCACTATCAAGAATCTGATGGGTCACCCTACAGGGAACTCCCTCCCGAACAAAGTTATCTCAGGAAACAATATCATCAATGACAGGGCAAAGATCTTAGATTCCTTCAATAACCACCTCGCAACTGCAGGTCTGGCGTTCGACAACTTCCCAGCTTGCAAGATACGTTCTACGTCAAACTATGCCCCTCAAATACGTCCAGCTACCCCCAACCTCTTCAAGCTACAACCCACTTCCATAAAAGTAGTTGAAGACCTATTATTACGGATGGACACTAAAAAAAGCGCAGGTGCTGACTCGTTGGACCCCTACTTTATTAAAATCGCATACCATGTCCTCGCCATCCCCATCACTCACCTATTCAACCTGTCCCTCTCTCAGGGCCCCCTACTGCTGGTCTGGAAGACCGTCCATATCATAACACTTTTTAAATCAGGTGACCAAGGGGACCTCAACAATTACAGACCCATTTCTCTACTCCCGGTACTATCTAAATTACTAGAGAAAATCGTGAATACACAACTAAGGAACTACCTCGAAGTAACAAATCTATTGAATCTGATGCAGTCAGGATTCAGAGCCGAACATAGCACTATTACAGCGCTGTCCAAAGTTACCGATGCGTGGCTGTGAGCCCTTGACACAAGGAACTTCACCTGTGTGGTCTTTTTGGACTTAAGCAAAGCTTTTGAGATCGTTGATCACAGCCTTCGCCTCACCTCGCTTCAAAACATAGAACTGGACTCTACCTCGCTGCTCTGATTCACTGACTACCTCTCAGGATGTCTCCAGCAAGTTAAAGCAGAAGGCGAGCTGTCCCAACTTAAACCGCTCCTAAGAGGGGTCCCTCAAGGATCTATACTAGGTCCGCTCTTATTCGCAATATATATAAATGACATAGACTACTACATAAAAAATGCCAATATCCACCTGTTTGCAGATGATACCGTCCTATACATCAGCAGACCCACACCTGAGGCCACCTGTAATGACCTCCAAAATGAGTTCGACCTCCTGCAAAGTCAGCTAATCCACAAAAAAATACTATTGAACGCTAAAAAATCGAAAGCAATGCTCTTTTCTCCACTTGCCCACTCACTTAGCCCTACAGACGGTGGGCCCACTCTGGAAATCACTACAATACTAGGTGAAAAACTAGATTTTGTAACCAAATTTAAATACCTGGGAGTATGGACTGATAGCAGACTCTCCTTCACAGAACACATCGAAGACTTGTTGAAAAAACTTCGGCAAAGGCTTGGACTTTTCTACAGGCTAAGCCACTTAATCACTACTGATGCCAAAACAAGACTGGTCCAATCTACTTTCCTATCTCTGGTGGATTATGTAGATTTCTTGTACAGCCAGTGTCCCATCTCCCAGCTAGCCAAACTCGACACGCTGTATCACCGCGCACTAAGGTTTATCACTGGTCTCCCAAATTCTAGTCATCACTGCATCCTGTATGAAACTGTGGGATGGACATCCCTTAAACTTAGGTGTCACAAAAATGCTGCTCTCTGGATCTACCGTGCCCTCACAAACAAACTATCCCAATATATTTCTGACTGCCTACCCCTATGCACAATAAGAAAATATACGCTCCGAAGCCATTCCTTCATCTCTCTTGCAATACCTAGAGTAAACTTGCGTTTCAGTAGAGTGGCAATTAGCTTCATGCTCCCGACCCTTTGGAATAATTTACAAAAGTCTCTTAAATTAGATGCCCTTGTCCCTATACCCATCTTCAAGGCTCGATAGTCGGCTATAGTATGCGAAGTCTGCAACTGCTTTGCTCGTCCCCTAACAGCTCCTAAACCACTCGTGGCTCATTGTCAGGTCTGAACCATGATCACAGCCATCTCTAAACTAAGGGTCATACTTCCCTTAGATAGCCATGGCTTCTAGTACATTCTAGGGCCTATAATCCTTATATGCTGCTCTGAAATTTTCCTTGCCTCCTAGCGCCAGCCGACATATAGCCTTAAGCATACATGAGGTCTTTAGTTCTCGAATGTTGTTGCTATTATCTCTTACTGGCCAAACCTACCCAGTATCCTAAACCTTATATATTTATGTATATTTGTATATAAACTCAGTGTTGGGGCATTGCCCATACTGTATACTGTAACTAATGTATGTCGTTTGCATAACCTGTATCCATATTTCAAACAGGTCCACCTTGAAAAAGAGCTCTGTTCAACGGTGACCACCTGTATAAATAAAGATTTGATTGACTGATTGATTATAACATGGGTGCAGAGGAAACAATGATATTATTGGTACAAGAGCATCATCTGACCACGCATTAAATGCCTATACATGCACAGTCAGGGTGATGCTTTCTGGAGCAGTATCCTGGGGCAGTGCGGCACTCGTTATTCTGAGGGGAACTGAAATGTGAATGTCAGCCATACTGTAAAGTCTGTAAGCGAGATGAAGTAGTAGCACGGTCTTGTCAGCTATTGAGCACTGGATCTGCACCTATGTTGTAAAGTAACAATAGTCCTACTCAGGTGGTATGGTAGCAGGAGGAACAGTACAGAAATGTTGTAGGGTCCTGTGCCCTCTCAAAGCATTCCCCACATCTGTCCCATAGTATGAGGTGCTGTCAGTGTTGTTCCCCTTGCGTGCAAGCTGGACTGACAGTGACAGAGAGAGTCAGAGCACCACAGATGCTTGTTTGGACCTGAGGATCAAGAGCTTAAAACATTGTGCTGAATTTAATCATAAGTGTGACACAGTGTCAGAGAGGGGCAGTTCTGTGCACCCTCCTGAAGGTTTTCCACATGGCTGTGGTGTCAGCGCGATTCCCCATCTCTCCCTGCCACTGACAAGTAAGTTAGTCATTCCTCTCCCATTCCCAGGGAGTCAACAATCCATCAGTGTGGGGGCAGTGGCTTGTCTGTGGTCCCAGGCGAGTCAGCAGTACCTCAGTGCATGCCAGTGTGTTATCTGTGCTGCCTGTTCTCTGGATCACTGCATGGAGAGAGAGAGAGTGCGAGATGGTGTGTTTCCACAGCTGTCTCACAGCTACCGGCAGTAACAGAGGCACTTGTCCCACAGGTACTGTTCTCCAGAGAGGGAAAGTGCAAGCAGGGCAGAATTCCGAGTTGCAGTGTGCATGGCACTTACACCGAGACCGACAACTGCGGGGGGGGGGGGGGCCTCTCCCGGTACAGTGCCTGTGAAGCAGTAGTGAAACCCAAGTAGAAAAGGCTACAGCTAGTTGTAAGAGACAGAGCCAGTCATCGAAATGATGTGCTAGCAGTGCAAAAGTGTTTCTCTTCAGGACTGCAGAATGTGAACAGTGTCTCTTCTGTGTGTGTTGGTGGTGGGGCAAATGACATGTGGTAGGCACAATACTGGTGCGTATTATGCACAAGAAATGTCACACATCATGTCAGTACTGTATGTGTGACATTTCTATGTGCATTACAGCATGGACATGTGCATTATTTGTTGGGGACTATTTTTACAGGGTGGCAGGATACAGTACCTGCTTTGGTATTTAAACACAAGAAAACACACTTTTTGTGGGTTTTCTGGTGTTTCCCATGTTATAAGTGCAATAACCCATGACAGGGTGTGCGTTTATAGGCATATAATTAATGGCTCTCCCCTTTTGCCATTGAGAGACCGTGGCGTAATTTGCCGTTATAAAGGAGCGTTTATAACGGCAAACACGCGCACGGTTCTCCTCCTTCTGCACATGCGCCTACACCAGCGTCTCCCTTTCTGGCTCACTTCCTTCCTACAACGGAGCCGCCAAAGAAACACGGTGGTGAGTAATTAAAAAAAAAAAAAAAAATGAGCAATGCTTTTACAGATGGGGGACTTTGAACACTGATAAAAAAAAAATTAGTGAAGCTGCGGAAATTGAAAATCCAGCCCGACGAAAAATAAAGTGGCGCATACTGTGAGTCGAGCACTGAATCTGATGGATTTTATTTATATAATTGCTATGGCCAAAAGGAGAGCCATCAATTATATAAAATAAAATACGGGGTAGTGTGTGTAAACTCGAGGTTTACACACACCCTTGGGGTTAGATGCTTTGCACAAACCCCTAAACTCTCGTTAAACACACCACCCTGTACTTTATTCTCTATTTAATGCACATCTGGGGTGCAGTGAGGACACTCGGCCTGTGGCCTCATACCTCTCAACGCACCCCAGGCATACATTAAATGCCTATAAATAGACACCCTAACGTGGGTTACTGCTTACTGAAAGGAGGTTTCTACTAGGGAATTAATACATGGTTGGGAGGTTGGGGCACTAGACCTGCAGCTTTGTGCTCCAACACCCCCTCTCAACCATACATTAATTCCCTAGTAGAAGCCTCCTTTCTCGTGGCTTAATGCTTACTTTGCAACATTGTCATAATTTACATTCTTATTTTTTCTGTGGGCTGTAGCACTAATTTTCCTGTGTTTCGCATTGACTCTCCCCCCAAAATAAAGACTGCATTGGTTGCAGCTTATCCCCAGGCTAGGAGGGTGAGTGAGTGGTTGCCTTCATAGTGGATGCCAGTGCTAATCTATGGTCAGTCAGCACGTGGTGTGTGCATATTTGTTGGCGTGTTCCCTCTCACCTTCCCTTCCTCACTGGGAGCCAAACACTTAAGCAATAAAGTACCACCAGGGGTTACATTAATTGAAAGGCTCTGCCCGGTGTTATATGGGGGAAGAGCTCCTCCCCCATATCCTGTTTAAGCAAGCAGAGCCTGCTGCTCTACTTAGAGTGAGATGCGGTCGCTTCAGCGGTGCGGCTGGCCTCCCCCCCCCCGTTCTGCCCTGCCTCGCTGTTGCCTTGCTGCCCTTTTCCCTGTGCTGTTTCTTTTCATTCCTTGTGTTTTCTTTTCTTTGGGGGGGGTTCCGCCGGCCACACCTTAGTTCGTTCGCCGCACCCCGATTCCTCTGGCAGACTTCGTTCATCTCCTCAGCCTGTTCAGCACCGAGGAACGGTTGCTCGCTCCTTGCTGTCGTCTCCATTCTGGATTCTCTCACTGGACATTTACTTCACCTGGCCTAGCTTACTCTAGCACCAAATGCCTTCTCCCTCAGCTGTTACCGATAGAAACAAAGACTTTGACGGCAGATAAGGACCACTTAGCCCACCCAGTCTGCCCATTTTCCTACATACTGGATAAGCTGCAGATTCTAGTTAACCAACAGCCTACTTCCTACCACCCCCCACTACAATTGCCTTATGTCTGTCCCATGCATGTTTGAATTCCCCCACTGTTTTAGACCCAACAACCTCCCCAGGAAGGCGGTTCCATGCATCCATCACTCTCTCCGTGAAAAAAAATTTCCTCACATTACCCCTGAGCCATCCCCCCTCTATCTTTAAATTGTGCCCCCTTGTTCTTACACATCTCTTTTTCTGAAAGATGCTACCCTCCTGGACTTTGTTGATTCCTTTGAGGTACTTGAACATTTTTATCATGTCCCCCCATCCCTCCTTTCATCAAGGGTATACATATTAAGCTCTCTCAGTCTCTCTTCATAGGTTTTCTGATGCAGACACTGCACCATTTTAGTTGCCCTCCTCTGGACTGCTTCCATCTTGTCTATGTCCTTGCGTAGATGAGGTCTCCAAAACTGCACACAGTACTCCAGATGGGGTCTCACCAACTGTCTGTACAGAGGGATAACCACTTCCCTTTTTCTACTTGTGATGCCCCTTCCTATGCATCCCAATATCCCCCTGGCTCTCCTTACTGACTTCTCACATTGCTTACCACCCTTTAGATCATCTGATATGACTACCCCCCAGGTCCCTTTCCATTTTTGTTGGTGTTAGTACCTCCTCTGCTATTGTGTACTCTTCTCCTGGGTTTTTGTTTCCCAGGTGCATAACTTTGCACTTATTTGCATTTAATCTAAGTTGCCATATGTCTGACCATTCCTCCAACCTTGTCAAGTCCCTTCTCATCCTTTCTACCCCCCGTGTGTATCAACTCTTGTTACAGATCTTTGTGTCATCTGCAAAGAGGCATAACTTTCCCTCTAGACCCTCTGCAATGTCACCTATAAAGATGTTAAACAGGACTAGACCCAGTACTGAGCCCTGAGGTACTCCAATAGTAACCCCCCTTTCTTCAGAATGTGTTCCATTCACTATTACCTTCTGTGTCCTGTTGAGCAGCCAGTTTGCTACCCCAGGCTACCACCCTGGGACCCACTCCCAGGCTGGCTATCTTGATTATTAATCTTTTGTGCGGGACTGTGTCAAATGTCTTGCTAAAGTTTAGGTAGACCATATCCACAGCCCCTCCCTGGTCTATTACTTTGGTCACCCAGTCAAAGAAATCAATTAGATTTGTCTGACATGACCTTCCTGCTGTAAATCCATGCTGCTTTGGGTCCTGTGCCCCACTGGCCTCTAGGTACTCAACAATTCTTTCTTTCAGAAGTGATTCCATCATTTTCCCTGCCACTGAGGTCAAACTTATAGGTCTGTAGTTTTCTGCTTCTGCCTTGCTCAAACTTTTGTGAAGGGGGAATCACATCTGCCCTCCTCC
The DNA here is from genome assembly GCA_016271365.2 of Neoceratodus forsteri. Classification (NCBI taxonomy): domain Eukaryota; kingdom Metazoa; phylum Chordata; order Ceratodontiformes; family Ceratodontidae; genus Neoceratodus; species Neoceratodus forsteri. The sequence continues at coordinate 343,843,598 of CM028132.1, read as the reverse complement.
AGTCCTCAGGTACCACCCCATCCTCCCATGATTTGTTAAAAAGTGTGGTCAGTGGTGTCACTAGGTCCTCCCTTAGTTCTTTTAGGATTCTGGGGTGAATCCCATGAGGCCTCATTGCTTTGTCCACCTTGAGTTTTATGAGTTCTTTCAGGACTCTTTCTTCTGTAAATGGTCTGGTGTCAACCCCCCTACCCAGAGTGCTTCTATTGTCTGGTTTAGGTAACTCCTCCTCATTTTCTTTTGTGAATACTGAGCAAAAGTATTCATTCAGTATCTCTGCCTTTTCACTGTCTCCCTCTGCCCACCTCCCCTCTCCCTTATTAATCTTCACTATTCCTTCCTTAACCTTGCTATGCTCCCTAATGTACCTATAAAAGGTTTTATCCCCCTTCTTAACTGACTTGGATATTTTTTCCTCAGTTTGGGCTTTTGCTATTCTGACTGCCTTCCCCACTTCTTTCTGCTTTAATTGATACAGTTCCCTGTCGTGCTCCTTCTGTGATTCCTTATACTTTTTGAATGCAGCCTTTTTCTCCTTAACCTTCCCTGCCACCTCTTTTGAGAACCATAGTGGTTTTTTACTCCGCTTTGTTTTCTTTATTTGTTTCACACAAAGGCTTGTTGTCTGTATGATGGCAGTTATGATTTTTCTCCATTGTTCTTCCACCCCTCCTTTTTGGCCATTTGCTAGTGTATTCCTCAGGTATTCACCCATTTTGCCAAAGTCAGCCCTTCTAAAGTCCAGTATCCTTGTTTTTGTGTGGCTCGTCCCCATGGTTGTGCTTATTCTGAAGCACACTGTGCAGTGGTTGCTTGTTCCCAGATGTCTACTGACTTCTAAATTTGTGATCATCTCTTCATTTGAGAGTACCAGGTCTAGTATTGCTCCCTCCCGAGTGGGTTCCAACACTAGCTGTCTAATACCTGCCCCCTGCAGGACATCGAGAATGACCCTGCTCTTGGATGTGGCTGCAGTACATGTCATCCAGTTAACATCTGGCATATTCAGGTCCCCCATCAACAGTATCTCCCCTTTTTCAGCCATTTTGAGAATGTCCTCTATCATTTTCTTGTCCATTTCCGCCCCTTGAGATGGGGGTCTGTATACAACCCCTGTGCAGATTGTGATGCCATTACCTGTCTCCAAAGTGACCTAGAGTGACTCTTGTCCTCCCCCTTTACTTTTTAGTTCTGTAGCTTTGATCCCTTCCCTTATGTATAGAGCTACTCCCCTTCCTCTTTTCCCCTCCCTGTCCCTTCTGTAAAATGTGTACCCCGGTATGTTGACATCCCAGTCATGGTTCTCCGTGTACCATGTTTCCATGACTGCCACAATATCCAGTTGTTCATCTTCCATCAAGGCTACTAGCTCAGGAAGCTTGTTTCCCAGACTATGGGCATTGGTACTCATTGCCCTCCATTTAATGTTGGCTTTATCCTTTTTTTCCCCATGCCTGCTCTTATTGCCCTTGTCTATTTTTCCATTTACCCCTGTCCTGCCCTCTGTTGAGCACTGTACCTCAGTGTTTACCTTACTACCTGACATGTTTTGTGGGGGGAGGCTTGAAATTTCCTGCCTCTTATCAGCACCTCTGCCATGGCTAGTTTAAAAGCTTGCCAAGGAAGCATTTAAACCTGTCACTTAGGAGCTTGGTTCCCTTCGTGGACAGATGCAGACCATCATGCCAGTATGGATCTTCATCTCTCCAGGTGTACCCCCAGTCCCCAATGAAGCCAAAGTGCTGTACTCTGCACCAGTTTTGCAACCATTCATTAAACTGCATGGTGTGCAGTACCCTAGCCTCACCTCTGCCATGGACTGGCAGCACCTCTGAGAAGGTAACCATGCTTGCTACCTGTCTGAGGCCCCTCCCCAACTCCACAATTTCATCCTGCACTGCATGCCCACGCTGCACTGCTTAAAACGCTACTTCCACAGGTTTTACTTTATTCCACTCCATCAACTCCCTTGTCTCATTCACAGCACATTCATTCATTTGCTCCTACAGCTGCATACGGAACTCTTATCTGGGGCTACAGGTAGTCCTGTTGTATTCTAACGTCTGAGGGATTTTGACGTTTGTACTCTGTTGCTCCTGACATTACTCACCGCAGAAGTGTCTACGTCATGGACGCCACAACCTTGCTATACTGCTCAGTTGCTTCCAGGTGATTTACTTGCATTACCCTTTACTCTTTGGTAAGCGGACATGACCTCTGTTGTAGCACCCTCCTGCGCTGATGCTGACCACGTTGGTCATGAGCTAGGTCATTTCTGCTTACATGAGAGGATAGCAGTAGCTTGTACTACATGCTGTCTACTGTGACCCTTCTATAGTTGCTACTTGCTAACTAAAGGATTTTAAATGCCCAACAGCTTGTTTGAACTCTCAATGTGCATTACTCCATACTTGCAGACATGCATTAAATCTCTATCAAGGATATAAATTGTACTCATCCGATTTAGTTTTCATACCTCTCAACCTCCTACCCTATGACTACTGTCACAACTCTCACACATTGGGGTCAAGCTTAAAACAATGCAGAGCCCACTTCATATTGCAGATATCCCGCACGACGCTAGTAGAATGAGGGCTTATTGTACAATGTATTTATGGAGGACCATGTCTGCATATGTGGGTCATCATTTGTGATTACTTGCTTCCACTGTGGGTCGCAAAATGACTAACTTTTAAGATGGTTGGACTACTCTCCAGCTATTAACATTTCTCAACTGTCTCCACTATGCACCGCATGCATTTTTGGTACTACCCCTTGCTACTTCATCTGCAATTCATGCAAATACAAATGACTACTACTGCCACTGCATGGCTTCTGTATAGCTACTTATTGCTATTAACAGTACTTTGCTGAAATCCGCCAGCCAGTTATAGTCCACACATTCCTTAGTCACTGCTACTCAACAGTGTCTCCCATTGCTTCGATGCAAGAGACTATCGATTTCTAGGACTTAGACAATTCTGATACATTGGGATGCATTTATGCTAGTTGCCTCTGGGAGCTCGAATTTGTCATTTACTTGCCACTACATTCAGGAATCTTTACGTGTTATTCTGTAGCTGAGCATACCTTTGCCTTCCTATAACTGTTACAACTCTAATATGCAGCGTATTGAATCTCAGCCATATCTGTTCCCAGCTCCATACCATCAGTAAATCCCTGCTACGTCACTTCTTAACTGCATCATTTACAGTGCATCCGCAGTGCTTTGTATTCATGGTGGCAATTTATAAAATAGAGCTGCGCATGCGTCAGCCTCAATACCATGGCTGCCTGCCGCGGATTACTAAAGATACCCGACCACTGGGTCTGCCCTAGCTCCTTCTCCCCTTCCTTCAGCTTGCTGGACGTCAATTTCATCCTACTGCCACCTGTGTGCAGCTCTCTGCGCAGACCTACTACTAGCTGATCTGACTTTTAGCTCCCCTAGTCTTCCTGGGGCTTACTTGCCACTCCACTCATTTATTACTCAGGACTGGTTGCACCGCCTGCTCTTCCTCACCTTCAGTTATACTACCAGGATCCAAACCTTACAGCCATCACTTTGCTGCTCACACTTCAAGTTCAACTACTACTACTACTACTACTGACCTACGTGCAGGTCCTCTTGCTTATCACTTTGGTGCTCGCACCAGTCGTCGTATTCCTGCCTCCTAGCTGCCTGGAATCCTGCCAACTATACCCTCGAATGCTCCTTCAGATCAGCTCATCAGTGCTCATTCAACTTCAAGCTTGCTCTTTGCTCTACCTGCTTGCCCGGCATCGGACCAGAGGTTTGCAAATTCTAATGTCCTGCCTCACTCAGCCTGGGCCTGGAGGTTTGTATACTTCCATCTCGTACCTGCTTCACCTTCTGGGCCTAGAGGTTCAACTATTTGTTCACTATGCCTGCCTCACCCAGCATAGAGGCCTGGAGGTTCATAAGTTCTGTTAGCCTGCCACACCCAGTCTGGGCCAGGAGGTTCCTATACTTCTATCTAATACCTACTTCGCCTTCATACCTGCTTCGCCTTCAGGGCCCAGAGGTTCGACTATTCATACACTATGGCTGCCTACGCCACTTCTGGCCTGTAGGTTCCTACATCTTTCAGCCTGCCATGCCCAGTTTGGGCCTGGAGGTTCATATACTTCTATCTCATACCTGACTTTCTACTTTACCTGGCATCGACTCCAAGATCATATTCTCCTACTGGATTCAGTCATTCATTCAAGCTCCTCTCCTCTTTGGAAAGAATTCCTCATCTGCAAGAATTACTCGACAAGTACAACTCACCCTAAATGGATCACGTGCTTGCCTGTGGATCTCCCTTTTTCTCATAGTAGTTGCCCCAGATATGCTCTACACCCTCACAATCCATTCATGCTAATCAGCTAACCTACATGGGTACCAACTGTGCACACTAGCCTATGAGGGCTAGCTGCCACTCTACTTACTTACCAGCAGACCTACGAGGGTCTGGCTGTGCTTACATGTTTACATGGAGCTAGTCGCCACTCTACTTACCATACCAGCTGACCTACAAAAGTCTAGCTGCGCATCCCAACCATGGGACTAGCTGCCATTTCTAGTCCGTATTAACTGATCGACCTGGCCTGCATTACCTCCTACTGACTACCTCATATCTTAACCAGTGCGGTCCATCCGCACATTCTTACCCATTTGGGATAGCCGATCTATTCCAGTGGATGCTCCTACCCTCACACTGTATCATTTGGGATTACTATCTTCAAACCCTGCCAGGAATCTGCTCAGCTCTATTGCCATGTGCCGCTATATCATGTTGCAAGCATAAATTCTACTCTCTTCGCCCTATTACCTGAACTGAGTTCATCAGTCCTCAGCTTCATCTTAAGACATTATGCCTTTCCATGAAATATATAAGCCTTCTATTAGCAGAAGTCGGAGTTTGGACTCATCTACTTTATCTCTGCCACCAGCGTCAGTACCTGGATATATATGTACTCTATATTCATCTATTTATCATGTACTAGCCTTAAGAGTTCCTTATTTTAGCCTATCCTGAATCTGTTGGACGTGCGCCAATAATGCTCACCTCAGTGCAATCTACCTGGTTGCTTCACATGTTCACACAGCCACCTGAAACACTCACACAAGACTTGGAAGCCTGATTCTGACCTTCATTCTAATCATGGACTGTTCTGCTGGATCATTTGTAATCTGCAACCTGGATTAGCCAATCATTTAATTAATTTAGGATTATGCTCCTTTAGTATGCCCAGAAGGACGGGCAGGTCGGTAGCCATGGGTCCTCAGAGGTTTCCCCCTAAAGTGTGTTTTTCCTCTCTTGCATGCTGCTGGCCATACTCTCCGTAGTTGGAGGACATAATCATGGATATCATAATTTCTTTGGGGAGTGTCACATCCAAAACAACTAACCTTCCTTCCTTCCTATGGTGGGATACAGAGTAAAGCCACACCATCAACTCATACCGAATAACTAATTTGTTCCAGTATCAGCACTATCGTACTGTCAGTTCCTCATGAACTATAATCACTGACTTATTCATGTCTACGTTCTAGTACTTAAGCACTATTCATTCATACAACTAGCATCATTTTACTTACTGGTCTGGCCTCTGTATCCAAACTCAAACCTACATTATGTAGATGCAGTATGTAACACAAGCACTGAGCTCTGAACCACATATATTCATCTGTATCACCCCTGGGGGGCATACAGTGGCATAATGTGAAGCTGAGTGCCACACGCCCCCAGGGGGTGATTAACAGATGATTAATGTAACCCCTGCTTTTACTGCAATGCAAAAAAAAATAATAAAATAAACTGTTTTCTTTTTTAAAGTTTTTTTTTTCTAGCAACATGTCTGAATTTGATGTCAAATAGACCTTCCATCAACTGATCCACAGGGGGCATTCCATTTTCTACATGTTTTGTAGATTCCCTGCCGTGTTAGATTCTATTAACAGAATTTTGATCTGCCCGTACTGTACTATGTTCCCTCCCAGTTGTGGTAACGTCCTGTCTGTCTTGAGAATTTATGGTATATGGGCATATTTTACAAATAAACAAAACATTACATCACTTTTTTAATAATAATAATATTTTTATTTTTAAGGCGCCTTTCAAAAAGCCGAGGCGCCGTACAAGATAAAATCAAACAGCTCAAATAAATAAACAGTCATTAAAATCAGACAATACCATAAATAAAATGGCATAAGATGATCAGTTACCGTAACCCTGGTGCCACAAATGAGTTTTTAAGGCTGATTTAAAGCCCTCCACAGTCATGCACTCCTGTAACCGACGAGGTAGAGAATTCCATAATGTGGGGGCCATGAACAAAAAAGATCTGGCCCTCCCAAAATTCAATCGTACCTTAGGAATCTCTAACAATCCCTCACCAGCTGAGCGGAGCGATCGCCCAGGGCAATAGGGAATCAGAAGCTCTTTCAGGTAGTCTGGGCCCAGTCCATGTAGGGCTTTAAAATTCAGCAAACTTTAAAGGTGATCCACCACTGAACTGGCAGCCAGTGCAGTTCACGCAGCACAGGCGTAAGATGACAGGACCGAGAGGATCCTGTCAAAAGCCGGGCCACCGCGTTCTGCACCGGCTGCAGGCAGTGGATTTCTACCCCAGAAAGCCCTAGGTATAGGGAATTGCAGTAATCTAAGCGTGAGGACACAAAGGCATGAACCAAGATGGGAAGGTCGCTGGACGGTACCAGATGTTTAATCCTGGAGATATTCCTTAGATGGTAAAAGGAAGATTTGATGACAGCCGACACCTGCGAATGCAGGGTCAACCCTTCGTCAAAAATAACCCCCAGGTTTCGCACCTGGTTAGAGGTCTGGAGGGGGACACCCCCGAGAACAAGTCCAGAGGGTGACGCACTTCCCAAACCTCCTGTCCAATGACCAGGTTCCACAACCATCACCTCAGTCTTACCAGAGTTCAACTTCAGCCAGTTCGAATCCATCCACTCCTAGATTTTTTTGAGGCAGTTATTAAAGATCGAGAGAGCTCTATCCTGGTCAGGTGCAAAAGAAAGGTAGAGCTGGGTATCATCGGCATAACAATGAAACTCAGCCCATACCTTCTTACAATGTCTCCAAGGGGTAGCATATACACCGCGAACAACATGGGTGACAGAACCGAACCCTGAGGAACCCCACAAGACAGAGAAACTGGATCTGATGAAAATACTCCAGATACCACTCTCTGAGTTCTTCCAGTGAGGAAAGATGTAAACCATCTGAGGACAGTCCCTGTTATTCCACAGATGTACCTCAGGTGTCTAAGTAACAGCCCACGGTCCACGGTCTCAAACGCTGATGATAGATCCAGAAGAACCAAGATGGAACGGTTCTTCCAATCTCTAGCCATCAGGAGATCATTGAGCACCCGAACCAGCGCTGTCTCAGTGCTATATCTCTTTTGAAAACTGGACTGGAGGGGCTCGTAGATGTCATAGATGATCAAGTGGTCTTCCAGTTGTGCTGCCACTACTTTCTCAATAACCTTCCCTAAAAAGGGAAGGTTAGAGATAGGTCTGTAGTTAGCGTGGCAGTATGGGTCCAAAGTAGCTTCTTCAAAAGAGGTATCACTACCGCCTCTTTCAGAGAGTTAGGAAACTCCCCAGATTCCAAGGAGCACCAAACTATCCTTGCTAGGACCGGATCGATAACATCGAGACAACCCAAAATCAGGGAAGTTGGTCCAGGGTCCAAACTACAGCATGTAGGGTGTACACCCTGGATGATCCACATGACATCCACAAAGTCGAGGTGGCTGAAGGTACTCCAGCAAAACCGAGGAACAGTGACCTCATGCTGATCACAAGCAATACCCAGAGAGTGCGCTGGCAGGAGCTCCGCCCTGATGTCAACCACCTGATCAGCAAGGAAACGAGCAAGTTCATCACATTCTATTTGTGAAAACGCTTTCTGAAGCTGAAGACAGGCTGGGTTGCACAGTCTGTCCACAGTTCAGAACAGCTGAGCTGGTCGGTTCTGAGCTGCCACAATCTCCCTGGACAGGAACTCTGCCTTCTTACGGGTGATTGTGGATTGATAGACTTGATAATGGTCCATCAATCTAAGACGGTCGGCATCAAAGGGCGGATTTCCACCAGCGACGCTCTAGCCTTCGTCCTAGTCACCGCATCTCCCTCAAAACCCCATCAAACCATGGAGATTGAGGGCGAAGGAAAAGAGGACGAACTCGGACTGGAGCAATGACATCCAGTGCCCCCGAGACGGCCGTATTTTAGGCCAACACGAGGGTCTCTGAATCATTACTTGCCACAGAGAGGGACGATAGGTTGAGTATCACAGATAGGCTCTGAGAACTTATATCTCTTAAAGAGCGGTACCTGACCATCTCCACAGGGGGAGGCCTACGGGGGGGGGGTGCTAAAACTAAACCTCATGGTGTAATGATCAGACCACGCAACTGGTTCCACCCCCAAATTGGAGGCCTCAATCCTTAGGAGGAAAACCATGTCAAGAGAGTGTCCGTACAATGAGTAGCAGTGGTAACCACCTGTGTAAGGCCCAGAGATGTCATTAACTGGAGGAAGTGTTGTCCAAATTGTGAGAGTTTGTCATCGACCCAGGCGTTAAAGTCACCCAGAACCATCAGTCTGGGCGACTCCAACGTCATGTCGACGATGAAGTCTGCAACTTCCTGAAGGAATCGCTTCTCATCACCGGGTGGACAACAGCTGAGGGCAATCCGACAACCTACACCTGCTACTACAGTACACTCGAATGACTCTGCTTCCTCAACTAGTACACTTGTGAAGTTCGGTTCGGTCTTGAAACAGACCGCAAACTCCCACCCCCCCCGTGATCCAGTCTCGGGCGGTGTATCACCAAATACCCGGCTGGAACTAAAGCCTCCAAAATGGGGTCAGAATTTTTATCCAGCCATGTCTCGGTGATGCAGGCCAGGTTCACTGTTTCAACAAGATCTGCAATAATTGCAGTCTTGTTTTTAATGGACCTGGCATTGCATAACAGCGCTCGAGTTGGACGAACCTCTCGGGCTGCCTGAACCATCTGCCTACTACAATCAGTAGTGCCCTTGGGTATGGAAACCAGACAGGAAGCCCCCCTCTCTGGGCTCCATTTCACCCAGGGCGTCTCCTGGAACCTACTACCCCAATGTAATGGCACCCCTCATTCGTTCTCCACTGTTCGCACCCCCCCTCCTCCGACTCCTACGCGTGATACCCAGAGCCCTACAACATTGGTAGGTAGCAAACTGGAGAGGAGGAGAAAAAAAAAGGATGGAGGGCACGAAGAGTAGAGGGCGAATAGTGCACGACTGCAGGGGCTAACATCCCAGGCATTTAATAGCTCAAGCACTAGAATAAATAAACCAAACAAATAATTATAATACAGAAATTCCCCAAACAACTATCTAAATAATAAAATAATTAACAGCTATTACACACCCCAAACCCAACATATAACAATTTAAAATTAAAAACCTAAACCTAACAACCTAAACTTTAAATCATTCAATCTGAAAATACTAAATAACCAAGTCTCACAAGAGACACCAGTTAAAACATAAACCATACAGATCCCAAGGTTCTTTCACTACCCAGGGAGCTAAAAGTAAACGTGTATTCAGAAATTATTTATACATAAAACAACAAAACATTAAATAAAACAAATTTCAAATAATAAATAAAATAATTAGAAATATCCAAGCCCTCTCACTGCTTGGAAAAGAGATATAAGCACTAGAAATAAGCAGAAATAAAAACGAATGACCGTGTTTAGAGTTTATTGGACACAGGTAGCCATCCACAGAACTATTCCTTCCATGCCAGAATCCACATTAGGAATCTCGGAAATCCACTTCAGCCAGGCACAAGAGAACCCTATGTGCTGGGGCAGAGTCAAAAATAATTACTGTGATAAAAGGAGCCACCAGCCAGGATCCACTTATCAGTAGATCCCCTGGGGAACCACAGAGGACTCTAAGCCCACCGGCCAACTCCCCGGCCAGTCCACAGCTCAGAAACTCCCAAACCACAGAAAAATTTGATCCCTGACTCCCCAACACAAATTAAGGGAACCTCTGTACCACAGCAAATTAAAATCAGCACATATCTTAACTGCAGCTCGATCCTCCAAAAAATCCAAACAGAAACGCCACATACGAATCAACGCTCCAACTCCAATTCTTTATCCCTGTTCTCTTCCAAAGGGAAAATACATCCAACCAGCAGAATAGGAAACATCTTCTCCACTAATCTCCAACTCCAGAAAATACATCCATCCGAGAAAAGAAATGAAAAATTCCCCAACTCCACAGTCTGCCACACTGTGGTCGGGAAGCGGTCAGTTAAACCCCTAGAGCTCCCCTGAAAAAAGGGGGGGGGGGAGAGAAATAGCATAAAAAGAAAAATCAAAGTGGAGTCCTCTCGCACAGCTCGGAGGTACTCCAGTACAGCTACAGAACTAGAACAGCAAAAGTCCTTCTGGTGACTCATGGCTTCCCAACTCCACGGCCATTCACTCTAAAATCGGCAGTACACACACCGAAAAGCCGAATAGTCCATTACGCGGTGCTCGATCAAACCGCAAAATGTCTCTCATCCTAGTCTAACTCACTTCTTCAACCCTGAACTAATTTATGCATACAAAGAAAAAAAAAACAATAAAAAACGAACAAAAATAAATAAAATAAACGTAAATGAACAAAGCTAGTGCTCAGGCTGGTTCAGCTCAACTGCCATCTTAGATTGTCATCAAGTTTTAAAATGTCTCTTAATCTCACTTATTTAGAGCTGTCAGCTGCAGCATGAGAGACAGCACAATCAAAGCAGGGTGACAGAGAGTGAGAGATCGTGGCAGACAGTGTCCTGTAACGGCTGTCAACTGGGGAGTTAAACCTGAAAATCTCTCTCCCTCACACTCCTTCGATCCATCAGTCCTCTATCTATACTCTTTAAGGGAAAACACTGTAAAAGCACAGCTTTCCCTAGACACTACAAAACCTCTCAATTAGTGATTTTAAACAGTAACAATTGTTTAGATGATTTAAACAGCTACCCACAACTTCCGCTTTCTGTTGCTGGCAGCCACCATCTTATGAGCAGCACTGAGCTTCCCTAGCTCCCTTTATGCTAATATGTCCGGCTGAGTCAGGGTTGACCTTTACTATTGATCGACAGGACATATCAGCATAAAGTGAGCTAGGGAAGCTCCCTGCTGCTCATAAGATGATGGCTGCCAGCAACAGAAAGTGGAAGTTGAGGGTTACTGTTTAAATCAATAAAAAAGCATTTAGAGGCAATTTAAAAACAAATTTTTACTGTCTGAAAGCACTAATCAGGCATTTTTGTAGCAACTGGGGAAAGCTGTGCCTTTCCCAGTGTTTTCCTTTAACATAAGTTGGGGGTAAGAGAACAGTAAAACTATCTGAAGTAAATAGTTTAGAGCACACCTTGTGGATGTGCTGACTGCCATGGAAACTACAGAGTTAATGTGGTCATCGGAGGCACAGTGACAGCTCCTAATGAGGACTTCTTGATTCACGGGGACAAGATGGCACTTATGCTAAATGTGTGAAGTGCTTAGTACAGCCTACAGCGATTTCAACATGATTTTGATACTGATATTTGCAGCCCATGAAACCCAAGATCTCTTAGAAGCTGTTCTCATTTACAGGGTACTCTTTACCCACAGCGAGGTCTACTATGAAATGTGTTGAGAAAATCTAGAAACCTGATTGGCTGAGGACCTCAGACCCTCATGTTGATATCCCAGCACAACAGCACAGGAAGAAGGACTGGTCACTTCACCAGCCTCATTACATTTCCCCAAACCAATCCACCTGTCGCTTTGTTCACAGCAGACTTTAGGACTAACTCTCACCCCTTTGAACTCAATCCTACCTACACTCCAGCACCATATGACTTGCACTTACATTTCTTTTCCTGGCTCCTGTTCTCCCACTCCAGGTGTCCTCAGCCAAAACCGCATGACTCCACAGCAAACATACCAAGACATTCCAGTCGTGCAACACCACACCAACAAGCTAAAAATGGGACAGCCACACTCACAGAACACAAACAAAAGTAGAAAAAAAGGACTTTCCTTCTAGTTCTGTTGCCACTACATGGTACTCACTGCCATGGCTATCTCATGCTCTGTGCTGTCTCTCTCTCTCTCTCTCTCTGCCTTATCACCACTGCGGCTCTCTTCGGAGCGCTCATGCACAAACCAGTGCTAACTGCCACATCTCTCTCAATGGGCCACTATCATTTAATACTAAAAAGAAAGAAAGAAAGAAAACCTCAACCTGGCTAACAGATGGGGGAGAAATCAAACTTCACCTTCCCCTTGAATCCGTGGCTTACAGCATTACAACACTGCTGCCCATACTTTCTCCCTACTGCACAACATGCAGACATTTGACTTTTTTATTTTCCTAACTGTGTATCCTTTTTATTTTTAAATAGATTGACATGAGATCAATTCTAGTTTAAAAAATATATTTTTTTCCTTTTACTCAATTGACCCATTTTGTAATCACAATAAAGCACTCTAGAGTGTGCCTTGTGCTGTGATAATGGCACTTCTCAGGTGGAGGAAGCACTTGCCTTCACCTCATGGTTCAACAGAGGCACCGGAGCCTTTTTAAAAGTGTGTCGGGGGGAGGGTCAAGGTCCGGGAGTGAGAGGGTAACTGTGAAAAAGTTTTGTAAGAAGTCGGGGGTCTGGAGGATGCTAGGTCCCCAGAAGCTGTGGGGTTTTAGGTGCTCTGTGGTGAGTTTTGGGGCTTTTATTGAAGATAAAGCACATTTTTTGTCATATCTTCCCTACCATGACTCCAGGGAAGTTTTTTTCCCGGAGTCAGGGGTGTGGGAGACTTGCTGACCTTAAAGTCTGCAGCTACAACTGGGGTGGGCAACTGCTTGACCAGTGCCATCGACAACCCACCACATAGGCATTAGTGTACTGTACTGTGAAACATTTTTATATTAAGGGTTGGGGTCTGGGGACTGCTAGGCCCTTGCAGTCCCCAGACCCCCAGCTTTTATATAAAAATCATTCACAGTACATGCTACTTGGAATAACCTCCCTCCCAGTCCCAAAGAAGCTACTAGCCGCAGCGTCAACACCTTTAAACATCATGAGTGTGCCCACCTCCACACCCCCTTCAACTGCATCTGTCCCCAAATCCTTGGTGTTCCAACTGCCTAATTCCAGTCCCACAATGCTGTCCCTGGCACCTTTTCTCTTAAATATTAATCCTGTAAATGTGCATTTATTGTACTAAGCTGCTGCCTATAGTGAATACTATTTTTAATGGAAACATCAGCATGCTGTAACAGACCTCCATGGCACCCTTTTGAAAAATGGATATTCAAAATGTGTCTGTCCTGGTGTTCACAACTGTGATAAGGAACAGCACTGAGGAGGGTTACACACAGCATAATTAAGGGGATGATGCATATGCTTAAACTGGGGTGCAGTGAAGTCAGACTGACATATGGCAACAAGAGTTTGATGAGTGAGTAGATCAATAAAGCAGCCAGCAAAGTTAGTACCACTTACACTTGACTTGAGCCCCCTGACTGAGCTGAGTTTGCCTTTTGAGTCCTGACCTTAAGACCTACAATTCCGTATTATACTACATTTAAATAGAATAATATGCTTCAAGGATATTCAGGTATGGGAAACCCAAGTGCTTGGTACATTTTAAAATAAGGACACAGATCATATCTTAAAGGTTGCACTTGAATATGTTCTGTTTCCTTCACCTCTTTTCAGAGAATTCTTTTGAGCTTTAACAGATATTTTTTCATTGTAATGGTACAGTATAAGTGGGGCTCAAAAGGTGGCATTCTCTTGCATCTAGTCCAGAAATCTATGGATTCAAGTTATGTGCCAGTACTTGGACTCATGCTTAGTTCTAACACTGTAAAGTAGTATAGTTTGCATTGATCTGCCAGAGGATCTATGGTTAGAGTGAAAGGCTAAACCAAGATCCTTTCTGCTCACCTCTGTTAGTTGTCTAGATACAAGTAAATAGTCTCATGATGACAGTAATCACAATGACCAAGAAGTTGCCCCAGCATTCTGACCAGCATCCTTCCTATCAGTAAATTGAGTTTTAATGCAAGTGTTGATTGCTATGGTATGGATAATGTTTCAAGTGCACAATTGCTGCCACACTTGCTTGCAGAAAGCACTGCACTCTAAATATCCAACACCCTGCTTTGTAAAATGCCTTTAGTTACTTCAGCTCTAAAAGGTGCCGCATACAAATAAATACTATTCCAATCTACTCTTTTTGTATGCTAAGTGGTTCTACACAGATCAATAAGAATCCAAGTGAATTCCTGTGATGGATGAGAGACATCATCAGATCATGCTATTTCGGCTGCAAAACTTTTTTGGACCTGGACTGACAGACTCACCTTTGTTTCTAGGCTTGGCAGGCAGGCTCGTTCAATAATCTGACGTTCAAAGCCTGCTCAGGCCAAACATCATTGATGTGGGTATGCGCTGCAGCTGCCCCCATTCTCGCAGCACATCCCAGCATACAGCATAGCAGTCTGCAAAATGGGCAACAGATTTAAAAAAAAAAAAACAGGCCACAGGCAGAGACCGGAGAGCAGAGAAGAGAGCCAGACCAGGAGAGTGATGAGGGAGAGTCTCTCTCATAACACACGGCGATGCTATAGTCCATTCCAGCTGGCAGTTTCCAGCCATCCAATCCCCAGCCAGTGATAATGCAATACTAACTTCTGTGGCTCCACTTTGATTGGACCAAGACAAGAGCATCCGAGCCGCGACCTTTTTACTCGGTTCTCTCACTGCCATTTGTGTTTAATTTAAAGGGCCACAGGCAGGAATGGTGGTGGGATTGTTTAAGGCTGCTGGGGAGTAGTGGGACAAACTTATTTAAATCTCGAATTTCATAAAAGTGAGGGGGCAATACTCCCCACTTTTGAAAGTGGAGGGGGGGGCCATGGCTTCCCTGTCTCTGGCTCCTATGTGGTTCAACACCCCCCCCGAGGCATCCCATTATCCCACCACAATGCACACCCTGTCATGCTTTATTGCTTAATTAGCACAGTTTATACCATACTGTTAAAAAGTCAGCCTCTTAGAAATCTCAGGTTTCATGAACAACAAATACTGTATACTTGTACTCTCTTCACCCTCCCCAGATGAAGTAGTTAAAAACACGATAACTGCATCTAATGAGACCAAGGCAACCCTTGACAAGACTAGCTACAACTGAACTTAATGAATAAGATAAAAAAAAACATTGGTTTTGTATCCAGTTTTCTGCACGTTATGACCCAGAGCCTTACTTTTCTAACACCACATGCCTGCTGCCCCCTTGAGTGTGGTGGCGATACCAGCTGCCACAGCAATCCCACTTCCTCTGTATGGGCTGTGACCACAGAACTAAGTAGTAAAGAAGCAGAGTCATTATGGCAGCTGTGATTTAAACTAAGGAAAAGTCTGTGTTGCCATGTCAGCATCACAAGACCCTAGACACTCCTCCCTGATTTGGTGCACTTAGATGTAGTTTCCATAGTACTGGCAGTCATTTTTTACGTTCACTTGCGCACATGCGCAAGGAACATCTTGCAACAGTATGACTTTTGGAGGTGTGTAACCCTCCTCCCGAATCCAGTGCTCAGTGTAGCAGGCACAACCCTACCGGACCAATACATGCTGAGCTGTGTATGACAGCAGTTTGGCTGTGTTGGTCTTCACTTCAAAGAAATGGTCTGCTGTAATCAGCGGTGGTAACATGTATGCAATTAGCATACACATCAGCCGAACTGCTGTCATGCACAGCTTGGCATTAAAAAAAACTCCCGCTTCCTCCCTCTGCTAATGTCCTCCCCTTCCCTCGTTAGTGTGCTCCTCAACCCGACGTTGTGTGCTGAGGGGTGTGCCCAATTCCCCTCGGCTTATTGCCCCCCAGCACACTGTGTGGCCAACGGGGGTACCCAATCCCCTGTCAGCTGCAGCCTGCCCCCAAACAAACACCCAGTTGGCACACTGGGAGCCCATCCCAGCATGCTCATGCCTCCCACCCACGCACACTGTATGGCCAGCAGGGGTGACCAGTCCCCACCGGCTTCAGTTCCCCCCTAACAAACAGGTAGGTGGCATGCTGGGAGCCCAACCCAGCATACCAAAAGCATCCTTTGGTTTTTTAAATCCTGTGAAAGAAGAAAATGATCCCTTGGTGAGTCCCTGCCCTCCTGCCAACCTGCGCCCACCCTCTGTGCACCCACCTCCCCACACTCCCCCCTCACCCTATATTTACCTCTGGAGCCCGGTGCGACAATCTCCGGTGGACTGGGAACATGTCTGCACTCTTCAAAGCCAACCGTGAACTGAGGAAATGCTGGTAAGCTGTATAATGGCATAAATAGGGTTTTTCCAACTTAGGTGGATATGTCACTCAAATTGTTTTGACTTTTGACACCAAATTTTCAACATGGGGTTCTTGACACCCCTTCTCATGAGTTCAGTCACTGTCATGGCGTTATTCAGTCCCGATTTTGCGGTCACTGCATGGAATCACCCTTTGGGACTGAGTAATGAAACAGCAGTGTTGGTGTTCATGAGGTGGGCTCTCAAAAAGCCTATGTTGCAAATTTGGTGAAAAAATTCCAAAAAATGACTGTTTTACGAGAGTGCGTTGCGCAGTTTCCACGCGCACTCGTAAGTTCGCAAATTTGTAATACTTTCACTCCAGATTTTCAACATAGGCATATTTCCACACCTTCTTATGAACAGTGCAGCTGCCAATTTTTACATCCTGGCCGAAATGTGTTTTCGCACTTCCGGAGTAAAATAGCACAGTTGCTGCTGGAAATCAGTGTTCGCCACAGAGTATGACAATCACAGTGAGACTGTTCATGAGCAGAGGTCCTAAAATGCCTATGTTGAAAATTTGGTGGCAAAAGTCAATAAAATGGCTGTGTTACGAGCGTGTGTTGCGCAGTTCCTACACACACTCGTAAGTTCGTGAATTTGTAATATTTCCACTCCAGATTTTCAACATTGCCATTTTCCAACATCTCCTTATGACCAGTACAGCTGTCATTTTTCACATCCTAGCCAAAATTGTTTTCGCACTTCCGGCGTGCAATAGCGCGGCAGCTGTGGGAAATCATGTTCGGTACAGAGTAAGAAAATCACAGTGACACTATTCATGAGCCGACATCCTAAAATGCCTATGTTGAAAATTTCGTGCAATATTCAAAAAAATTACTGTTTTACGAGCGTGCATTGCGCAGTTTCCACGCGCACTCGTAACTTCGCAAATTTGTCATATTTTTACTCCAGATTTTCAACATTTGCATTTTCCCATACCTCCTTAAGAACAGTACAGCTGTCATTTTTCACATCCTGGCCGAAATCTGTTTTCACACTTCCATCACAGAATAGCGTGGTCGCTGTGGGAAATCAGGGTTCGGTACACAGTAAAAAAATTGTAGTGGCACTGTTCATGACCAGAGGTGACAAAATGCCTATGTTGAAAATTTGGTGAAATAATTCCACTGAATGACTGTGTTACAAGTGCAGGTTGCGCAGTTTCCACACAGGCTCGTACTCTTGAGCACAACCAGGGCGTTAGGGTTCCTAAGACAGACACTTAAGAAGTATAAGGGTGAAATGTTGGTCAGATGCAAGAGGAGTTGCAGAGAGGTACTCTGTTGGGATATGGATACTGAAGGGACATGGATACAGCTTGGAAGGGGGCCTGCACAAATGCCAAACACCAATGCAAATACCTGCAAGCGAACGTTCGGCATTGACAAATGCTTGTTATTTGTGGAAAAGCGAAGTGAAGCATCAGTATTAATATTTAGTGTATCTGGTCAGTTCAAGGATGCACTACTCAGGGGATTTGTAAGCAAGTGAGGCAAAGTGTAAGATTATATGTTAAAAGAAATTGTATCTGTGGGATACCAGTATCTGTTTGAAATCACTGTTGACAATGAAAGTAACGTGAACTTTGAAACAGACAGTTTCTTTTGATGCTGCAGTTCCCTTATTTTGGGGTTAGCACTCCTGAGTGTGACAGCATATCAGCTGGGTTGCTATCACCAGTATCAAAGTGGGGACAGTAATGGTGGCCAATTACATCTAAAGTAGAATTTTAATGGTCAGTCAACTGTGCATTTCAGGATGGACTGAGTGCTGTGGAGCTTGGTGCAGGTGATGAGGCTCTACGTGCATATTATTCAGAGATTAAAGTTAATTTCCTACCTGTTTTTAGCGCTGTTTGGGATTCATAGCCCAATAGCTAATGGCAGTGTTTATGAAATTGTGCAGAAATTGTAGTCTTTAAATGAGTTGTTTTCTCTAGGGAAGGGATCGTAACAGCAGCTGAACCTATGGCCAGCGATCCCTTCCAAGTTCCAGGGTATTCCGGCCCCACTCCTGCACGCCAAAGTTTTGTGATGTCTCAGCAGGGAAAGCATGGGGGCTTGCACCATACAAGTCTATTGGGAGCCATTTTCAGTGCATTTTCCTCTAAGACTGCTTAAATGTTTGGAAAAATGCATTACAAAGGACTCCCCATAGACTTGTATGGGGAGCGCCCCCAAGCTCTCCCTGCTGAAATGTCACAAAACTTTGGAACACGGGGGCAGGGCTGGCATACCAGGAACTTGGAAGGGATCAGCTGGCCATAGGTTTGGTTGCTATTACGATCCCTTCCCTAGAGAAAACAACTAATTTAAAAATTATAATTTCGCACAGTTTGACAAATGCTGCCATTAGCTATTGGGCTATGAAGCTCATATGCCTAGATCAGAAACTTCCTTTAATGTAAAGCTGCAGGTCTGCCCTCCATGGGTACTCCCTCAGCAAGCAGCCCAGCTCCTCCGCCTGCTGGCCGCTCACCTCTGAAGTGCCAGCCCACCCTCCAGAAGTCCCGCAGGTCTGCTATCCATGGGCACCCCCTCATAAGTGGCACAGCTCCTCCGTCTGCTAGCCACTCACCTCTGAAGTCCTGCCCACCCTCCAGAAGTCCCGCAGGTCTGCCCTCCATGGGGCACCCCTCGCAAGTTGCGCAGCTCTTCTGCCTGCTGGCTGCTCACCTCTGAAGCACCCATCTGCCCTCCATAAGTCCCGCAGGTACGCACAGATCTTTGGTGGATTCTTGGCTTGAAAGCCATTTTTCTGATTTGTTAAGCTGAACACCCATCAGCTACCCTATTGGCCGCGGCTCTGCCTCTTTCCACAGCCATTGGGTAGTGCTGATTGGGCTCTGTTTTCAAACAGAATAGGCGCTTTCTACCATTCTTGTACTCCTGGGGCATTAAGTGAACTTGGTAATATAACTTACTTTGGGGTTTTTTAGTTCTTAGCTTACTTTACTCACAATTTGGGCTGATTTTAAAGTTTGCTGTCAGCTTATTCAGATTCGAATTGTATTCCTGTTTAACATTTTTGTAAGAAATCCCTACCTAGCCTAACTGTATGCCAACTGGTTGTTGCTTAACATCTTGTTAAAAATGTTTTTTTATTGTGCTTAATCTCTTGTTCACTGGACTGGCAGCTACTTTGTCTGTGCCCGCCTTCCCACCACTGACTCTTTCCCTTTTTCACCCCGCAGTGCCTCCCGGTCCTAGTCTACATCTGTGCTGATGGACCTCTAGCACCCCTTTTGACTTTTCTTGGCAACTCCCGGCCACTGCACCACCCTTTCCACTTACTCTCTGACCCTTTTCTCCCCCTCCTCTCCCGGCCACTCTCTGGCCTCTAACCTGCCACTCTTCCACCTTTTTCAGCTCATTCTCTGACCCTTTTGTCCCCTTCCCCTCCCGGCCACTCTCGGGCCTCTCAACCCCCCAGCCACTCTCAGTCCTCAGCAATCACTGCCATTTTGTCTTCAAACTCTGCGGTCTGATAACTGCAGTGGTTTAATCTTTCTTCCCTCCCTCACACTGTCATAGGCACCAACATTCCAGACATCCCCCAAGGGCATCTAGTCCCTGGCTTTTGGCATCTATGCTCACCAATTCTCACTTACTCCTCTTTTCATTGTTTTCATAACCTGTTCTGCTCCTGCTCTTACTGCACTTTGTCCAACCCCTCTATATTTCCTAATTTCTTCCTGTTCTCCCCCGTCTGCAGGTCTGCCCTCCATGAGCACCCCCTCAGCAAACAGCCCAGCTTCTCCTCCTGCTGGCCGCTCACCTCTGAAGCACCTGCCCACCCTCCAGAAATCCCGCAGGTATGCACAGATTGTCAGTGGATTCTTGGCTTGAAAGACGTTTTTCTGATTTGTTAAGCCGAGCACCCAGCAGCTACCCTATTGGTCACTGCTCTGCCTCCTTCCACAGCCATTGGGTAGTGCTGATTGGTCTTTGTTTTCAAACAGAATAGGTGCTTTCTACTGTTCTTGTACTCTTGGGGCGTTAAATGGACTTGGTAGCATTACTTACTTTGGTTTTTTTTCTCCCACCCCCGGCACTCTTTAAATCTGCTACTAGCAAAGGAGCCCAATCCATGCTGACCCTGATTTGCTTTTTGCTCGATCTGTGAAACCTCCCACTTAAATGAGCATCCTCATTTTTGCTCCCTTTCTAGGCTGTACCAGGCTTCCTCTCCCTGCTCCTCCCCAGAACCAGCTCCTACTAAGAAACCCTGCACCACATTCTTCCACACAACCTACTAGGATTTTTCCTCCTTTTAAAGGGGGTTTCATGAGCTGCTATTTTCACTCCTCTTCACTAGGCTCCACAAGGCTTTCTACCCCTGCTCCTCCCTAGCTACAGCTCCAACTAAGGAACCCTTGTTCCAACATCCTCCAGTCAGTCTAGCTTCTGCTCCACCCTGGTTCCACTTTCCTCTAACCAGCCTACTAAGATTTTTCTCCTTCCTAAAGGGGGCTCCCATAGCTGCATTTCTCCCTATCTCCTCCTCCTTCACCCTGCCCCACTGCTCCTCTCTTCCTCAGCCCCCTAAAGAGTCACCACTGCCCCCAAACTGCCTCTCACCAGAACCTTCCCTCTTACCTCCCATGTTCTCTGCCTAATTTTCTTCACTGGGTGGAATGCTACCCTTCCCCCCTCTTGTCCCTTCCCCCCTTCCTCCCTGTCAAAACTTCGCTACCCTCACTTCTCACTGCTACCTTTCTCTTTCCTTTCCCCTCCTGCTCCACATGCCAACCACTATCCCTATCCTCCCCTCCACCTCTTCTCCCCTCTGAATTCCACCCACCCCAACCCTCCTTCCCTTTCAAATTGTCGAGTCCTCCTGCCACACTCTCATCAATAAGCCCACCCTCCTGCTTGATTGCGCCCGTTTCCTGCTAAATTCCCAAATTACTACTAAACACCCCACTAAAGTAAGACTAAACAAGCGATGCACTCAAATCTACAGTAGACTTAGGAGACTCCTCCTCTTGCTCATTCTCATCTCTGGGTCCGTTCACCCCAACCCTGGACCCACTACCTCCCAAAGTATCAAGAACCCATCATGCAACACGAACACTAGGGAACTCAAAATTGTTCACTTCAACATTCAGAGCTTAAGGGCCAAAAAAACTCTCCTTGAATCCTGTCTCTCTGTAAACCATTTTGATGTCATTGCCCTCACTGAGACTTGGCTCACTGACAAGATACCCTCCACTGAAATAAACCTAGATGGTTACTCCCTATACAGAAGAGACAGAATCAGTAAAAGAGGAGGCAACTGCCTTCTCTGGGTCTCTAGCCGCCTTTTGGCAACTGAAATAGATTTTTCCCCTGGAAACACTTTGCCTCGAATCACTCTCCGTCAATATCCTCCTTGGGAACAACAAACTAATCACCATCAGTGTAGCTTATCTCCCTCCCAGCTCTCCTCTTGAAGACCTTGACACCCTCCTCTCCCTCAAGAACTCTCTCCCCCTTGGACGGGAATGGATTATCCTCAGCGATTTCAGCCTTAACTGGTTATCCCCTCAGGCAACCCCTGCCAGGGAGTCCATCAACAGCAGTGGACTGCATCAGATCATTAATTCCACCACTTGCATGAACAATAAGTCTGGCTATGAATCTCTCATTGACTGGATACTTGTCTCCCACCCCTACCACGTCATCTCTTCTGGGGTAATGCCCAACTCCATCAGCAACCACTGAACGGTCCACTGCAATTGGTCAACTAAAACCCCACAAAGTGCCAGCCTGGTGGCGCTGAGTGTTGAGGTGCTGCATGCCACACCTCACACCACGCCAGCGGCACGGGTTTGGTAGTGGACTCGGGCTGCCGGGGTCAGCTTGGGGGAGATAGGCTTGAGCATCTGATGACAGCTCGCCATCTCAAGGGGGAGGAATGGGATTTGTTTCCAACGTGGGCTGACCCCTGGAGGAGGCTATGGGGCATGTCAGCACTTTGGTGCCTCAGGGATGTAATTGGCCAAAGGTGGAGGTCTGGGACCAATTAGCTCTGGGCTGAGACATAGAGGAGATGGGGAGTGGCTATGTCGGTGATAACGCCATGACATTGGGTCGAGCCACCCCACCGAACAAGGGAAAAACAGCGCAAGGTCTCTTAGATGGTGGAGCATTGTGACGGAGACCCTGATGGCCCATGTGCCTGCCTGATTGCCCAGAATCGGGTCCGATGAAATGATGCAGCGTCGGGGTGTTCTGCCCCACCCCGTACCCACCTGGGGGATATAGCTAAGGCTCTGTGGGGACTGACTGGGAGTCAGGTAGGCCGTGTGTGTGGGGATACCACACTGTGTGTCTCCTGAAGGAGTGGAGACTATGCTCAAGAGAGGGGAGTATAAAGAGCAATTTCAAAACAAAAAAAAACCATGAAGTGATCACAAGCTCATTTTCTCATGACAGCTAAAAAAAACTAAATCCAGCTGAATTTGCTGCTGCAGTTGCTGCCACTGACTGGTCATTCACAGAATCAATTACGGATATTGACGCTACCCTTGCTGAGTTTAGCAAAAAATTCATCGCCATCTGCGACACTCTTATCCTGTGAAAAAAATTATAGAGTTAAATGCGACAGCCATGAATGGGTCTCCACCGACATTCATAAACTCATGAGGGAAAGGGATAAGGCCTGGGCCAGCTACAGGAAAAATAAACTCTCTCACCTTCGGCAACTCTATAAAACCCTACACAACCAGTGTAAGCCCATGGTACATGCTGCTAAGACCAACTACTTATTTAACAAACAGCATGGCTCTCTGGGTAACCCCAGGCATACGTGGAACATCTTGAATCACCTCATTGGGAGGGGGCATCACCAAGAACAATTCACTCTCTCCAACAGTGGCTGCCTGGTTACTGACCCCCTCGAAGTCGCAAAGCTTTTCAACAACCATTTCCATGACCTGGACAAGTATAAGCCCAATCTTCCCCTTTCCTCTGTACCCCTCTTAATCCTCCTCTCACCATCACCCTACTTTCTATTTTCACACCCTCACTCCCACAGAGGTGGTCAAATTAGTCAAAACAAACAACCCCCATCCCTCCATTGGCCAGGACAATATTGACTATAAGATCTTGAAGATGGTGTGCGAATCCCTTACTGTTCCCCTCACTAACATTTTTAATTACTCCCTCTGCTCAGGCATGATCCCCCTCAAATGGAAGAGCACCATTATTAAACCACTTCATAAATCTAGGCCTAAAGATGACATAAACAACTATAGACCCATCTCCCTCCTCGCTCCCCCCTCCAAAATCCATAAAAAAATGATCCACATGCAAGCCACCATCTTCCTCAAGAAACATAATCTCCTTACAGAAGGCCACAACAGAGAGACTGTCCTGATTAAATTCACTGATTTCATCAACAAAGCCTCAGATAGAAAAATAGAATTTGACGGCAGATAAGGACCGCTTGGCCCACCCAGTCTGCCCATTTCCCTACCTAATGGATAAGCTGCAGATCCTAGTTAACCAGAAGCCTACTTCTTTCTACTCCCATCCCCTAGAATTGCCTTATGGCTGTCCCATGCATGCTTGAATTCGACCACTGTTTTTGACTCACAACCTCCTCCAGAAGGCCATTCCATGCATCCACGACCCTCTCTGTGAAAACATACTTCCTTACATTACCTCTGAGCTGCCCCCTCTATCTTCAAATTGTGCCCTTGTTCTTGCACACCTCTTTTTGAAAGATGCTACCCTCTTGGACTTTGTTGATTCCTTGAGATACCTGAAAGTTTCTATCATGTCCCCATCTCCCTCCTTTCCTCGAGGCTATACATATTAAGCTCCTTTAGTCTTTCTTCATATGTCTTCCGTGCAGACCCTGCACCATTTTAGTTGCCCTCCTCTGGACAGCTTCCATCTTGTCTATGTTCTTCGGAGATTGGGTCTCCAGAACTGCACACAGTACTCCAGATGGGGTCTCACCAGCTGTCTGTACAGAGAGATAACAACTTCCTGTTTTCTGCTGGTGATGCCTCTCCTATGCATCCTAGTATCCCCAGCCCTCCTTACTGCCCTCTCACATTGCTTGCCCACCTTTAAGTCATCTGATATGACTACCCCCAGGTCCCTTTCCATTTTTGTTGTTGTTAGTATCTCACCCCCCATTGTGTACTCTTCCCCTGGGTTTTTGTTTCCCAGGTGCATTACCTTGCACTTCTTAGCATTAAATCTAAGCTGCCATACTTTTGACCATTCCTCTAATCTTGCCAAGTCCCTTGTCAACCTTTCCACCCCACCTTGTGCATCAACTCTGTTGCAGATCTTTGTGTCATCTGCAAAGAGACATACTTTTCCTTCCAGTCCCTCTGCAATGTCACTTACAAAGACATTGAAGAGGACCGGTCCTAATACTGAACCCTGCGGTACCCCACTAGTAACCCCCCTTTCTTCAGAGTGGACTCCATTTACTATTACTCTCTGTGTCCTACTCTCTAGCCAATTCTTTACCCAGGCTATCATCTTGGGACCCACTCCCAGGCTGGCTAACTTGTATATTACTCTTTTGTGTGGGACTGAGTCAAATGCCTTGCTAAAGTCTAGTTAGGCCATGTCCACAGCCCCTCCCTGATCTACTACTTTGGTCACCCAGTCAAAGAAATCTATTAGATTCGTCTGGCATGACCTTCCCACTGTGAATCCATGCTGCCTTGGGTCCTGTGCCCTCTGGCCTCTAGGTACTCGACAATTCTTTCCTTCAGAAGTGATTCCATCATTTTCCCTATCACTGAGGTTAAACTAACAGGTCTGTAGTTTCCTGCTTCTGCCCTGCTCCCACTTTTGTGAAGGGAATCACATTTGCCCTCCTCCAGTCCTCAGGTACCACCCCATCCTCCCATGATTTGTTAAAGAGGGTAGTCAGTGGTGTCACTAGTTCTACCCTTAGTTCTTTTAGAATTCTGGGATGAATCCATCAGGCCCCATTGCTTTGTCCACCTTCAGTTTTAAGAGTTCTTTCAGAACCCTTTCTTCTGTAAATGGGCTGGTATCAACTTCTGTATCCAGAGTGTTTCTATTGTTTGTTTTAGGTACCTCCCCCTCTTCATTTGTAAATACAGAGCAAAAATATTTGTTTAGTATCTCTGCCTTTTCACCGTCACCCTCTGCCCACCCCTCCTTTATTAAGCCTCACTATCCCTCCCTTAGTCTTCCTTCGCTCCCTGATGTACCTAAAAAAGGTTTTATTCCCCTTCTTAACTGAGTTGGCTATTTTTTCCTCAGTTCGTGTCTTTGCTGTTCTGACTGCCTTCCCAGCTTCCTTTTGCTTTAACTGATACAATTCTCTGTCCTGCTCCTTCTGTGATTCCTTGTACTTTCTGAATGCTTTCTGATGATGCCCTTTACTCTGGTTTGGTTTTTGTTGATCTTATGAAAGCCTTTGACCTTGTGGACCACAACGTCCTTCTTACCACCCTCTCCTCTCTTCATTTCTCCCCTGACGTAGTCAGCTGGTTCCGTAAATATCTCTGTTACAGGTCCCAGCAAACCATCATAAACTGTGTTCTCTCAAACTCCTGTTCCATCAAATGTGGCGTACCACAGGGATCAATCCTCTGTCCTCTCCTATTCACCCTCATGGTCAGTTCCCTCCTGGAAATCTGCAAACACACTGAACTTATACTTTATGCGGATGCCACTGCCCTTTACTGCAAGGATAAGATCCCCCTTTCCATTCGAGAAAAGCTTCAGCACAATTTTTCTGCCCTACACACCTGGTTTACCTCCTATGGACTTGTCCTTAATTCAAAGAAAACCAAATCCATGCTATTCTCCAACCCCCACAAATCCACTGTGTTTGAATTCGCCATCATTGACAATGACGACAACGCCATCGAAAGGGTAAACAAATTTAAATATCTAGGTCTTTGCCTTGACTGCCATCTGAATTTCGACTACCACTCCAACATGCTTATCAAGAAAGCTCATCAAAGGATCAGCATGCTTTACAGGGCCAGGCCTTTCTTCACCGCCAAGTCAAAAAAACTCCTTGCCACCAGTTTTTTGCTTCCACTTTTTGACTACGGAGCTCTTGTCTACTTTCCCCCTCTATCCCAGAATAACTTAAACAAGCTCTGCTCCACCTACCACAATCTTATCCACTTTGTCACTGGTCTGCCCATACGCACCCACCACTGTGACCTTTACAGCCTCTCCGACTGGCTCCCACTAGAGGTCAGGCTCAACAGCAAGGTACTTATCTTCTTCCATAAGCTCTCCCTTGGTCTTCTCCCCCCTGCATCCAAGCCATTTTCCCTCTCACTGTCCCCTCAAGATCCACTTAACACTCCTTGTCCCTTTTTTTGTCACTCCTTTCCGTCATACCACCAATGGCCAAAACACCCTTGCATTCATGGTTCCCAAACTTTTCAACACCCTACCTCCCTCCCTCCCTTATCTAGAGTCATACTATTGCCTCTTTCAAACTCAACTTAAAAACTCACATTTCTCTTTCCTCCTCTTTCCTCCCACTGCAATTGTCTCTCCTATTAATATCTCCCCTTAATCTACGCCTCCTTCCCCCTGCTTCTCCTCTCTCCTCCCCTCTTCCAGCTCTTCCCTACATATTTTGCACTTACTTTTAGTGTCTAGTTGTATTCCCCTCTGCTGCTCAACAGCACCTGCTCCCCCGTACCTCAACATGGGCTGCCATGACCATGCACCAATTCACCAGTTTCTCCTCTCTAGCCCTCAGTCACACCCCTTTGTCCACTAGGTCCTTTTCCATTTCCCTATGAACAGATTTCTTCTGTTTTTTTTAACTGCTGCATATGACTATTGATTTGTATCATCATATTTTTCCTATTTCTATTTCATATTTCCCTTAGTTAAATTACTCCTCTGTTGTGACATTATTAATTTTCTGCCTATTGTTCAGCTGTATTATAGTGTATAGTGGAATGCTGTTATGCATGAAATTCCATGCCTAGAATATGCTTATAGTGTATGGTGGAATGCTGTTCCGCATGGAAATCCATGCCTGGAACGACATTGTGCTGCACTCGGTACGTCACGAACTTGTTGTGCTGCACCGAGTACGTCACTGGTGCAGCACAACAAGATCGAATGCATTCATGTATGTGTAATTGAGCGGCCAACGATGACGCGGAAGTAAGCTCGCTGGTACAGATGCCGAAGTAAGCCTTATTTTTTCTTCTAGACTTGTTTGGGGCATCACGGAGTGCTGGTTATGGTTGCCCACACACTATAAAAGATGGTGTATGAGCAATCATACACAAACAAGGCAGTTGAAAGATCTCAAGGTTTCCGTGGTAAAGGACCTCTAGAGCTGCGCTCTCGAGGTCTTCGGTTACCAAGGAAACCTCTCGATCTCAACTGCCTTGTTGTGTATGCTTGCTCATACATAATCCTCTATGTTCTGCTGCAGTAGTGATGTCATTATGTTGTTCTGCTGCAGTAGTGATGTCACTACTGCAGCAGAACCAATTGGAATCCTGGCACATTGTTGCTTTCCACTATTTAATTCTGTGGTGACAGTATTCTAGAACCTTTAGAGACTTTTTAAGTCAGTTTCATTATAAAAAAGAGAGAAAAAAGACCAGAAAGCATACATTTCACATAGTACTACTATACACTACAAAAAATACAGGATGAGCAACCTTATGCACAACCTGTGTGTTCTATCACCTCGGGGTTCTGATTCCCATGGACATCTCTAGGTCAGAGGGAATCAGAACCCCTCTGTGGCAGAACACACTGGTTGTGCATAGTTGCCCATCCAGCATTCTCTATATGGTGTACTGCATCCTGTCAGAATTAATTCTAGTACCTTGTTTTTATTAGCTGTAGCACTGGACACTTGTGAAAATGGGCAGTTTTTGCTCACAATTGGTTTCCAGTATAATAAATAAACTGAAACTGAAACTGAAACTGAAAGCTTGTGGGCTGTTCACAGCTAGTAAACTGCACCATTCAAACCTACGTTGCTATAGCTCACTTTACTAATGTGTTCTGTTGCCTCTTGCTCATCTCCAGGCAGGACAACTAAGTCCACTTATAAATCATTGGGTTAGCCACAATGCAATGGGTGAACACAATGTAGACAATGAGTTATGCTTGTGCAACATTGTTGATAGTCTGGAGGTAGTTGCATGAGTGAGTTGTTTGACGGACCATGCACACTCTCTATCCCATAAGGGACTACCACCCTGTTGGGGTACCAAGAAGACAAAGGAACACTCTTGAGGAGGGTTCCATTCCTAGAGGTGCTGCAGGAACATAATTCGTTCAGGCTCCATGCACCAAAGGAAAGATTCTCAAGGAGAGAGGCATGCCACTGGAGGAGTGGTGAAGGGTGGATGGGGTAAAAAAAACAGTGCTTCTGAATGGGACTGGAGGAAGCTGGCTTAAATAGCTCATAGAAGTGTGTGTGTGTCTGGTGGCTCCCATCCAGCAAACTGCAGGCATAACCTTTTAGTTCAATGGGCATTCACAACCTAAGTGAGGAATTATGCTTGTGCAACACTGAATTGTGGATAATCTGGAGGTATTTGAATGAGTGAGTTGTTTGTCTGTTATACGTGGATACTTTGGATGTTCACATTCTCTGTCCCATAAGGAACTACCACCCTGTTGGGATACAATAAAGGCAAAGGAACCCTCCTGAGGAGGGTTCCACCCCAGAGGTGCCATGGGAACATAATTCCTTTAGGCTAAAGATACCTTAGGAAGAAGCATAAAAGAACTGCAAAGCAGGTGGTGAACACAGATACTGATTGGAGTGAAGAATGATAGTGAAACTGGTGATGACTGATAGCAAACAGAGGCATGAATTACAGAAGGAGAGAGAGTGAATGGCAGGATTGTAGGATGAGCAAGTCACCATCCAGCCCCAACTCACAGCAGAAATCCTACTGCTAGAGTAAATGCTACAGTTAATATGTACACTACATTATGGCCTTTGGCAGTAAGGACAGAAAAAAATCCCTGTGGAGGAAATCTCTGGAGCTCCATGGCCATTGCCACCATCCCTCCTGGCATGTGTATTTATTACTGTGAAAGCTCAGCTTTGTTAATTTGGAGTTTGAATTCAGGGGATGTTTTTTGAGGGATAACTCTCTAACCTCTCTAATGAGATAACACTACATGGTGTCAAGAGTCAATGTCTGCAGCTTAAGAAAGTTCCCCATGAAGGAGACTCACCCCCAAAGCATGGAATGAGGAGAGCAGCAACTTGTGAAAGACTGTCACCTGGCCTCTAGAAGATGAGGATGCATAATCTTAACTGGAAACTAAAGGAAGAGGATACAGAATGATTCTAGGTGGACCTTAAGCAGATGTAGGGAGAATAGCTTTCAGAGGTGCTGCTGACGTGATCTACACAGCGAAAAGAACCCCTGTAGGCTTAGGGTTCCACACTCTGGCAGCTAAACTCTTAAATGTTATACTATGTGGTGCTGCTGACCAAAGGTCTACATGACTAAAGCTTCCCCTGGAGAATTGGACCTTACCACTTGGTGAGACTGTCAGGAGGCACCACTGGAGATAAATGACTTACAGAGAAGGACCATTGCCCTAGACAAGGGACTCACCCTCGGACTTCAAGGGAGTGCAAGATCATATCTACCCACAGGGCAAGCCCCAAGGGCAAGATTCTGACTGTGTGATGACTGCTGAATGGAATGACTGAAGCTGATGGAGAATACAATGACTAAAAGGTACTAGAAAGTGAACATACATCAAAAGTCAAAATGATGGGGGCAGAGCAGCTGCCTAGGAGGACAGACATGTCTAATTGTAGCTCCAGCAGATTTATAAGTTTTTTGGATTAAATTTGCTGATTTTCTTGCTGAAATCCATTCAAGAACAACTTGGATTATAAACCTAATTATCCTGTATCTGGGGACTATCGTGTTTCAAGGATGGGATGACCCTGTGGAACCAGGAAGCAAGAAATGACTGAAACCTGGCCTTCAAACCCACCAGCCACGTTGAAACCAGGGGACTCCAGTGGAGAGCAGTCGGTGACCCTTAAATCTCTACAATGAGTGGTGACCTTATTAACACAGATGATCCAGCACTTAGACAAAAAACTAGATCAGCACTTAGAGTGCTTCATCCTGGTGGAACAAAAAATGGACACTATGACAAATTCCATGGTCAAGACAAACCAAGTGGTGGGATAAGCGGTGGCTGCATCTGCCACAATAAGTAAGGAGCAATTGGCTGTTCAGTCAAGGTTGTAACAGTTGGAAAACTTGGCTAGAGCAACTAACGTGCATCTTTTGGGAGTCCTAGAAGGCTCAGAAGAAGGGGACTTGATTGCATATCTCGAACCATGGTTACCTGAGGCGATCGGTTTTGGGTACACCATTTCCATATTGAAGGCATATAGAATCACTCTGTATAGGGCAATAATGCCAGGAGATGGATCCAGAACAATTCCTTTCTCAGTGGCAGCTTCCAATATGAGGGATCAAATCTTATGAGCGACGAGAGAGCAAGCTCCAGTGACAATCAGTAACTCCAAAGTGCTTTTCTTCCCCAACTATTCTTTTGCCACATGCTCCAGGAGAAAGGCCTTTGAGGGGGTCACAGTAAAGCTGAAAGCTGCTGGCATTCAGTATTGCCTGGTCTTTCCAGCATGTTTGCAATTCAATATACAAGACAAAACATATAGCTTCACTGACCCTAAAGCCACCGGACTTTTTGCTACAAACTCCCTTCATGAAGCAGCAACCCAGAGGCAGAAGAGATTCAGTTGGATGACGGGAGTCCCTAAATTGACTTGGTATAGTGCAGTGCATACTTTGCTTTCATATTACTGTAATATTTGCCTCAGCCATTTGCTCTATGATCGGCTACTGAAGTTTAAAATGTTTAATGCATACGTCTTAGTTCATCCTAATGTTTATTATGTGTTTTTTTGACTTCGTGGGGGGGGGGGGCAGTGAAAACCTACGTCTTGCTGGGCTTGGATCCTAATTCAAAGGTGCCTAAGGGATAGTAAGTTGAGAAAGACTTTGCCAGCACAAGATTAGGTGGGCATTTTGAGAGCTTTTAAATTTTTCATCACCTGTACAGCATATGTTGTGGTTAAGATAACAATGGGCTTCGAAGGTTAAGGTTGGTGTTTTCCAGCCGACTGCGAGATGTTACTGCCGTCTTGCTTTCAGACATAGGTGGTGGGAATTGCTTGTGCTAGGTTGAAAGAATTGCAAGTGTACTGACTATTTTTCACTATCACCCCAGACAGAGGTGCTTGAGGGCACAAGTTATTAAATGTACACTCTCCCTGCCCATGCTGTTAGATTCATGTAAGAGAAGTGGTTTCTTTTTTTATTACATCTGTTTGGGCTGCAAGCCGACATGTTCACATACTGTGCTGTAATATTAACCATTACTGAAGGATGGAATTTGTTAGCAATAGCTATAATTAGCAGGAAGTACTCTAGGGTGATTTTTACTATTCTATATTCCTAATAGGATTGCTGCATGATGACTTCTTGTGTTGATAAAAACTTTGAGCAATTTAATGTTAAGTTCCTCTCCAATGTGTAATACTCAGACTATTGACACTGTAAAACTAGATTAATTGTTGTGGACATCAGTTTAAATGTTTGCTATGTCTGGCATTGCATGTATATATTAATATGGGTCTACTTGTATTGATAAAATACAATAAACAAAATTAAAAAAAAGTCAAAATAACAGGTAAAACCCAGCCTCAACCAGGAGAGGCTGGAAGCTGTGTGCACACTAAGACTAAGGTGATAAATGCAGAAGCAGACTGACTGAGTAAAACTATTTGAATTGACGGAGCAGGACTGGGAATGGCTATCTTGCTAGGAAGCCTGGTGAACTCAGTTAAGGAGAATGTACTGAACCTAAAGGAGGCTTACATGTGGCTTGGTATGAAAAGCAAATAGAAAAGACTGAAATAGCCCAAAACAAAACAGCAGAATGACATAGGTAGGACATACTGTGGAAATTAGTAAGCACACAGGGGACCAAAATAGAAAGAACACAAAAATTACATGAGGACATGAGTGCAGCAGGATTAGCTAACTGAGAGAAAAGAAGAAAACACAAGCCACAGCCAGGAAAGGAAGAACAAAATACTAACTTAGAAAGCCGCTGAAGGTACTAACCCAATAGAAAAACAAAAGCACAGTGGAAAGCAGCAGACAGACAGTGGGGGAGCCCCAGCAAAGTCTCTGGCTGGCAGAGAACCAGTGCTTCCAAATGAGGTTGCATGAAGCTGGCTTAAATAATCCCTGGAATGGCGTGTGTGTCTGGCAGCTCCCACCCACTGAACTGCAGACATAGCCTTTTAGTTATTTATTCTTTTTTTTTGACTGGCCCCCTTTCCCCGTTCAGAGGATCGGCCCCTGCACTCTGCCCCTCCATGCCCAGCTCTATGGAGCCACTGAGCAGGCACTCCCCCCAGTGGACAATGGTCTCAAGCCCTGGCTTACCTCCCAGGGCGGGGCCACAGGAGTGGAACCCCCCCACAGCAGATTCGGATCGTAGCGGGAGTGGCAGCAGGCAGAGCGTTAAGGACAGGGGATGTAATATTTGTTTTGTAGATGCTTGTGGAGATCCCTTGGGGGCAGGGATGTGTAATGATGGGCAGCGTCTGCCCTGTCCCCCCTTACGTGAAGCATCAGCAGCAGCAGTACCCCCAGCCTCCGCCAGAGGTCGGCAGAGCACCCAACACTCTTCCCCCTCCTCCCTAGAGAAGGACAACAGTCCCTGGGATGCTCAGTCCTTCTTCCCCTGGCCGGCTCTCTGACTTCCGAATCCG
The DNA here is from genome assembly GCA_016271365.2 of Neoceratodus forsteri. Taxonomy (NCBI): domain Eukaryota; kingdom Metazoa; phylum Chordata; order Ceratodontiformes; family Ceratodontidae; genus Neoceratodus; species Neoceratodus forsteri. The sequence continues at coordinate 343,810,366 of CM028132.1, read as the reverse complement.
TCACCGAACCCGGGATGTCGGCACTGCAAGCGGACACCTTGCCCCTGTGCCAGTGGGCCAGCCTCTAGTTATTTATTCTTAAATAAATCTATATGGTGAAGTTGAACTGATGGAAACTAGACTGCTTTTGCAGTCTTAAGTTATAGCAGAAATATTATAGACACATATAAGTTGGGTTTTGGACTGGCAAACTGATTCAATTCTGCCCTGTTTGTCCACGCTGTGACTAATCAGTGCTGTGCTAAACTGAACACTGACTGAAGTGCTATTTGCAGAAATGTCACAAAACATTTCAATAAATTGAGCTTCATGAAAAACTGTTGGAATTTCACAAAAAGGCTGCCTCCCATTTTGTAATTCTTGCTGATGCCAACTTGAGTTATGCTAGTAGAACTTATTCAGCAATAAACATTGTTCAACAACATACCAAAGACTGAGATGTCAACATTGATGTAGGCCACAGTTCTGTCCCTCAACATGCTGTAGTACTCCTGCAGAGAAAAAAACAAAACAAAACTGAAATTCATGTATGGGATCTAGTGCATGAAGTGTTCATCACTGAGAGGAAGGCAGTATCATTTTTAACATGCACAAGTTTAAATCCTGTTGAGCATTTCACTTGGCCAAGTCTTTATTCTTCTGGCATTCATTATTCTTTTACTGTTGGGAGAGTACAGTATATACATAAGCGATACAGAGCGCATTCAATAATATTCAGATTTTTAAGGTGCCTTTGCACACTCAGCTTGATCCATGCATAATAAGATTTTCTTGTATTCAGTGCTTTACGTGTTTTTTTCCTGGATGTTTTGATTTCTTTAAAGTTTTTCCATGGAAGTTGCAGGGCTACAAAGTTTTATACAGGTAGGAAAGCACTATCTAATGATGTCTGCAGCACAGAGCTTTAAACATGGAGACCCAGATTTGAATCCTACAATGGCCACTAACTCAATGTGAAACCTTGAGCAATTCTCTCTACCATCTTGGTGCTCAAACCTCCATTTTCTTTTTTTCCAGAGACTAGGCAATCTGGTTTTAATCCAGTTCTGATTCAGTATAGCCCTTTAGGGGTAGATTAACACAGGAATAGGAAAATAAAGCAAAACTAAACAGAAGGAACACTGCAAAAATGTTTTGTGAATAGCAGGGAAGAATAAAACTAAATTACTGACTGCCTCATGAATACTAAAGATTTCTGAATCTAGGCCAATATTTCAGAATGAGGAGGTGGAATTAAGAGTCCACTTGGCACTGATACCAAGACAGCCTCTGGTTTTGTAAAGTGTAATGAGTCGAAAACAGTGGCAAGAATCTAGGTGACATGTATGTTACATGAAAGGGCCTTGTTAATTTAGTTAGATTTTGTTAGCAGGTAAGTACAGTAGGCAAGAAACTGTCTATTTTCAGGCACAGCCTGGGAGGTTACAATATGATATCAATGCATATGGGAAGCAAACAGGATGCTGGGGTGTCAGAAGGGGATTTGATAGTAAGAGGAAAATGATGAAACTGCCCCTCTACAGTGAGTTGAAAGCAGAGATACATAGCAACACTACACTGTACAAAAATTTAAATGTATAAGAATTATATTGAAGTTTACAGATCTGGTAGTCCTATCATCTTGATTGTCACCCCCTTCCACAAGTATCCTTTCCCCTGTTTGCTTGTGGGTCCCACTGTTCCCTTATATCTGTCCCACCCATGTTTTAATTTTGTTAAAGTCCTGGCTTACCATCTGCTCAGTGAAGAAGAACTGTATTTCCACACTGATATGTAAATAATTACAACTTATATTACTGATATCCCTATGAGTTTTTTTTAAATAGAAAAATACATAGATAGAAACATATAGTGTGTCAGCAGAAAAGGACCAAGTGGTTCATTTAGTCTGCCCATTTCCCTGCCTAGCTCCTTACTCAGTCTAACATCGGGCTGAATTTAGAGATCCGAAAGCCCTATCATCTTGATTGTCACCCCCTTCCCTGGCTATCCTTTCCTCTATTCTGCTTGTGAGTCCCACTATTTCCTTATATCTGTCCCATCCATGCTTCAACTCCATCAAAGTCTTGGATTCAACTGTCCCCCTGGGCAGTCTATTCCATTCTTCTACCTCCCACTCCATGAAGAACTTCCTCATGTCCCTCCTGAAACCCCCCAACAGTGTCCACCCATGCCCTCTGGTTACAGTGCCCTTGTTCCTTGAAAATGAGTCCTTAAAATCCACCCAGTGTATTTCCCATAATAACTTGCATATCTCAATATATCCTCCCTTTCCCTCCTGACCTCCAGTGTATACATGTGTAACTCTGCAATCTTTCCTTATACAACCCTCACCTGTTGCCCCTGGGTCATCCTGGTGGCCCTTCCTTTCTTTAGTTTCTATGCACTCTCTGTCTTTCTTGAGGTTTAGATTCCAGAACTGCACACAGTATTCCAGATTACCATAAACCTGTACAGGGGCAGTTTCAACTCTTTCCTCCAACTATCAGATCCCCTTCCTCTACATCCCAGCATCCTGTTTGCTTTCCGTATGCATTATAGCACTGAACAGCATACTTTTTTTTTGAAAATTTATACTTTATTGAGGTTTTTCATTACAGTAGTACAACGTGATAAGTATATCCAAAGCAAATCTCCCAGTCTGGCTGGAGCAGAATATCCAACTGCTCCTTGGGATTACAAATTAATGAACCATAACAGAGATTATTCCACATTTATACAAAGAAACTACTGATGCACAGATGGATACCTGTCTAATTGCTTTTGCACACCACTATGACCAATAGGACTTGACTTGACAATTGTTCCATCATCAATGCCCACCCATCTCCCGAACATATGAAAACCTGAGACAGAGGTAGAAGATAAGCTGTAAACAAATAACGCCCATCAATTGAAACAATGGCCATTGCCAATAATTACTATAACATTGACCAATTAGTAAAACAAACAAACTGGGTACCACTCTCTGGTCCCACTGCGACTATCAAGTCTAGGTCGGGGGGGGGGGAGAAACCAGTAAGTGTGAGCCCCATGAGCCATAACCAAAAAATATCAGTGTGCATCCCACCCAAGTAGCCCACAGTGGGGGGACCCTTAAGTTAAGACCCCTGCTCCTTTTGCATCAGTGGAAGCATACAGCATGAGGAAGCTGTTGCTATATATGTAAGATGTTCATATCCTGCAAGTTTAAACATATTGTCCACCTATTCGGTATGCGTGGGGATAAGCGTTGTTCTCCAACGCCTAAGCAGCAATCTCTTAGCCTCTGTAGTGGCTGCCATACACCAATCCTGGTAAGGTTTAGATTGCATCAGAAGTCTCACAGTATTCTCCAGGATGAGCAAGGAAGCATCATGCAGGATAGGCGCTGCCAGGACCTGTTCTACCGATGAGCATATTTGGCACCACCAATCTTTAAACTTAGGACAGTCCCATGAGAGATGAAGGAGATTGCCCTCAGAGGTATAGCAATGCCAGCAGTCAGAAGTTCATGACAAATTCATCTTGTGCAAAAGGGCCAGTGTGGGATACCATAAATGAGGTATCTTAAGGTGCATTAATCTACCTGTCATAGTCCGACATGCACCATAGGCATTCACCCAGGAATGCTCCCATTCTGCATCCATAAGTGGATACCCTAAGATCCATTGCCACCTGTCCTTGAGAAAAACTGTAGAGGGGGTGTAAGCTTCTAAGAGAGCCCTATATATCAACCCTAATTGAGAAGGAGTGTTGTAGAGTTTGCCCCCCCACCAAAACTCATGATGTCATCACATTTTCCAGCACAGGCAGTTGTAACTGGTTACCTACAAGGGCTGCAAGGAGATGACAAGGTTGTAACTATAACCAATGATGCATAGCAGGAAGGGAAGCCTGCTGTTGAAGGTCAGAAAAGGATTTAAAGTAGCACGCGCTAGGAGAGAAGAGATCCCCAACTTGGCGTATTCTACCTTTTGCCAAGTGACCTAAGCTAAGGGGGAACCTCTATCCTCAGATAAGGATTTTGTCAGAGCAGCCATAGGGAGAGGGGGCTATCCCATGTCCACCACAGCACACTTGTAAGTGCTCTCCAGACATGAGAGGCATATGCCTGAGTGCGGGTGTGAGGAACATAGTTTGCTGGCTCCCAAAGAGAGAGTTCCAGGGGTGTCCTTCTTCCCAAGTCCCTCACTAGGTCCACTCATCTGGCTATTGCTCAGACTCATTCCACATGAAGCCATATCCAGATTTGGCATAGGCCAGAGGCTAGATAGTAGTCCTTGAACCATGCTGTTCAGAATCTTCCTTTGGTCTACGGGGCAGCTAAATGTAGATAAGAAAAATGGGCTTTACCTCCCTCCCACAGAAAGACATTCACAAGAACAGGCAGTTGTTTCCAGATATTGTCAGGTAATTTTAGGGGAAGGTATCAGATCATATACAATACCTCGGGGAGTACCATCATTTGTAAAGTTTGTACCTTTCCCCATAGGGACAGGTGGAGATGTTTCCACCTGTTATCATCCTCTTTGAGGTTTTTGAGCAGGGATTGACAATTAAGTGAGGGCCAGTCAGTCCACGCAAGGGAAATTAGTAAGCCAAGATATTTATTAGGGTGAGACGCCCAATGCAGCTCAGTCCCCATGAGCATAAGGTCAGTACATTTACCATTAATAGGAAGAAACCCATCTTGCCCCAATCTGAACAGCGTACTTGAGAGTGTTACTAAAGATGACCCCCCCGGACCCTCTCTTCAGTTGTCTGCACCACCCTTACTCTCCCCATCCAGTAGTCCATTTTAGGGTTCCTTCTACCTATGGGCATCGCTTTGCACTTTTTTTGCCTTGAACTTTAGTTACCATAATCTGGACCACTTTTCCAAATTTTTTCAGGTCACTTTTCACTTCTCTAACTGCCTTGTCAGTGTCCGCTCTACCATAGATCTTAATGTCATCAGCAAAGAGAAACACCTTATTCTGGATTCCTTCTTTTGTACTGCAAATGAAGATATTGAAGATCACCAGTCCCAGAACTGACCCCTGCAGTAACCCACTCATGACTTCCCTAGGCTCTGATTTCATCCCATTAACAACTACCCTCTGCATCCTGTCCCGCAGCCTGTCCATGTTCAGCTGGTCAGTTTGTCCCCTACCCCAGGTCGCCTAGCTTTTTTATTAGCCTTCTGTGAGGAATGGAATCAAAGGCCTTGCTAATGTCGAGAAACAAAATATCTACTGCTTGGCCCCCACCCATGTGACCCAATCAAAGAAGTCGATCAGGTTAGTTTGGCAACATCTCCCTGATGCAGACCCATGCTGCATCTTCTTCTGCAAACCGTTTACCTTCAAGAATTCCACTATCTGTTCCTTAATGATGGTTTCTGGCAGCTTGCCTGCAATCGAAATTAGACAGGTCTATAATATTTCCTTTTTTTTATTTTTTTACTTTCTGTTTATACTCCTCCCCTCCCACGGCACTCTACTCCCTTCGGGAGACGCCTATGGCCGTTCTAGTCCCCACCTCCTACCTGTATCCCATGGCAGTCCATCCTCCATGTAGCCTTGGCTTACCCCCGCAGGCAGGGATGAGGTGGGGGCAAACACCCCAAATTCCTGAGTCTCGTCAGGACGCTGGTCACCGGGGCAGGTAGGGGTACTGGGGATCGGGGCCTGGCGCTCCATCTACCCGGGAGTGCCACGGGTGTTTTTCCTATGTTCTGGGGGAGTGGCCTATGCCCTGACATCAAGGTGTCTCCACCAACGTCCACCACTTCCCAACCCTCTTTATGCTCATATGCCTGCTATGCCTCCAGCTTCCGCCAGAGGCCAGTTAGGCACCAAGCATGTATCCCCCTCCCTCCTTCCCGGGAGAGGAGAGCTATCCTCAGATGCTCAATCCCCTCCCTCCCCTGCCAACACCCAACATCCCGGGCTCGTTCCCAAACCTGCGTTGCCGGCGTGGCACAAGGTGTGGCGTCCAGCACCTCAACCCTCAGCGCCACCGGGCCGGCCCAGGTCTATAATATTTCTGGTTCATCTCTGTCCCTGCTCCTGTGAAGCAGCACCACATTAATTACCTTCAAGTCTGCTGAAACCTTCTCAGTTTTCAGGGAACAATTAAACAGATTTGCCAAAAGTGATGTCAGTGCATTCCCCACCTTCTTTAACACTCTAGGGTGTAGCCTGTTAAAAACAGGAGATTTGTCCAGCATTGGGGGTTTGAGGTTCCTGAGCACCCTTTCTTCCAAAACTGGTACTGTACTTACTCTGGTGTTCTCACCCTCCCTCACCACACACGCACTCTTTGACCTACCCTCTGTACTCCCGTATTGCTCCCCTTCTCCACAGTGATACTGAACAAAAGCAAACATTCAGTATATCAGCCTTTATCCCACCCTCCTCCACCCATGTCCCCATTTAAATAGGTTAAACAGGTTATTACGGTGCATAGGAGACGTACTGTCCATACTACTCACTACATTTGGTCTAGTTACACCTTGTATGTTTTTAGCTATTAGGTATTTGTCCAGACTTGTTTTAAATGCTTGCATATTGCTACTAGCCACCTACTAGTTTCCTTTATCTAATAAAAGAAGAGGACACATGGATATCCCTGTATAGGTAGGTAATGGTTGAATCAAAAGGTTATTTTTCTAACAAGCATTCATCAGTAGTCACACAATTTTTGCATCTTTCTAGTACAAGGAGAAAAACAGTGGTGCTCATTTTGACCAAAAGTAACAGAAGAACTGCATGACCACCTCTGCTGTTCCAGTTAATTTCTGACAATTGATCCACAGTGAAGAAATGTATTTTTCATTCCTTTTACAAAGTTTATTTTGCTTCAACGTTCCCACCTTTGGTTAGGGTATACTCATGGGTGAGCCCTTCAGGTGCCTGGTGTACATTGCTAAACCTTCAGCTGAGTTCACTAATCATTCCTATTCTTCTAAGTTGGGCACAAAATCGAAGGAAAACATTTTAGGTTAGTCGTCCCTTCTCAAGTCCAGTTCTGGAACCAAAGGGTTTGAGCCATTTTCTCAGATCTGATGGCAGTCTTGTACTGGTCTTCCTCATACCAGCCCCCCCCCCCGCATATTGCAGGGAAAGCACTATGATTCTTATCCTGAGGAGTGACCCAAATGCCAGCATACCCAAAGTTTCAGTTCCAGAACAAGGCGCAAGGCCTAAGGAAGCCTCAGTCTTTAGTGATGAAGCACTAGGGCATATTGGTAGTTGCACTCTCTGTTACCATTTGAGAAATAAACACTGCTTCCCAGAAATTATGGGTAAGTGCATCTTTGCTTGGTGCGCCATCCCTCTGATTTCCAGTTCTGGTACTTGTGGTACTCAGTTTTAGGATCTACCCATGAAAAGTGAACCATTTCAACTGGTTCCGCTTGCTGGATTTCCAGTCCCCAAGGGAATGCAGTTTAGTCAGGCCAAATACTGCAGGGTCAAATTTAGCTTGCTTCCCAGTTCAGTGGATGGTTGTCTTAGGAACCAACAGTGCTGCCCCTTTTTTGGTTACTATTTCAGTTCCAGTCTTGGTTCCTGCTCTGGTTTCCCTGGCTTCTTTCACATACTGAGATTTTGCTGTTGGACAGGTCCCTGGGCCCATGACTTCTTAGCTCTGTAAGCAGTCCTAATAAGGTCCCCCTGCTAGACTCCCTTCAGTGACTTTCTCTGAGCTCCAGTAGCCATTAGGTTTGGATCTTGGATTGGCCTTAGGAGTTGGGGACTCATTTGTTACCCATGTAGAGATATCTGTAATACTCAAAAGTGATGAAACAAAGGTCCACCATATTTATCCTCCACCTGTGGTTGTTGGAGGACCAGAACACAGTTCTTCTCTTGACCCTACTTTTATAGACCAGATTAAGAATATTTAACAATATCCCTCCGACACCTGTTGTGTCTCTATCTCCTGCAGGTGTAACTATTTACAGTGGAATCTCTCAGCAACCTCTTCAATCTCTACTACTCCTTCACGTCCTTCTACATAGACAAAGTGTGATAACCTCCAGTATCCCAGTCCAGATGACACCAACACACATCCTACTCCTTTTCCTACTACTATAATCCTGGATCCTTCTACCAGCATAGAGTTTGGTGGCATTAGAGGCAAGCACCATATTCTCCAACAACAGTGTGTAATATGTAATGTATCCTGGGAGCTTTACTTTGTCTGCTGTGATGAAGAATTTGAGTTAGGATCCCAGCAGCAAACATTACCACTAATGGCACTTTCCTTCCACAGGACCATCCTGAGAATCCAGGCTAAAGATTTGGTGCTCCATCACCATAACTGTTTTTTTCTGTCCCACATGTCTCCGTCTCCTGCAGATATATGCAGATATAACCATTGGCAGTGGTGATAACAAAATCTCCTCCAGCACCACAGCATCCTCCTCTTAGAAACCCAGCCCCCCTGTGCCAGTGTATGGACCAGCAGTACCAGCAGCAAGCACTAAAGCTTCCAGCACCAGCATGTGTAGTGTACCCTAAGGGCTTTACTTCATCTGCTGTGATGGTGAGTGTCTGAGTCAGGGTCCCAGCAAACATTATCACTAATGATGCATTCCCTCTATAGGATCATCTTGGGAATTCAGGCTGTGCAAACTTAGTGCCCTCAGACAAAATCTGTCTTTTTCTGTCCCATTGTGTCTCCCTCTCCTGAAAGAATTATTGACAGTGGGGAAAAAAATCACATTTCATCTTTCTCCAGCAACATCGTCTTTTACACTATAGCAACAGCATGCAATTATCCTGGAAATGTACATCCAACAGAATCTGATCAACAACAGCATCAAGCTCAAGATGATGACTGCAAGTCACAGGGACTATCCCTTTCATGTTGGATGCATTGCAGATAAGCATAGAAACACAGAACGTGAAGACAGAGAAAGACTCTGTAGCCATCCAGTCTGTCCACCCTACCTAGATACACTGCTAAACCCCAAGTGGCTATCCCTCCCTCCGTAGGCAGTATAGCACAGTGGTTTAGGCTCTGAGCTGCAAACCTGGAGACCTGGGTCTGAATTCCACAGCCCCCACTTGCATACTGCGTGACCCTGAGCAAGTCACTTAACTTCTTTGTGCTCCCAGGTCGCACCTGGAAGCAAGCTTCAGCTTAGTGTGCCTTTCCTGGTTAAACAATTTCCCCTTTTCCTTTCCCTTTCCCTTTCCCTAATTCATCCTTTCCCTCTTACCTATTATGACCATGTGCCTGTCCCACCCAACCTTGAATCTACCTGAACTGTTGGAGCCTGCCCCACTTCCTCTGGTAGTCTATATAATTTATCCACCACTCCTTTGGTGAAAAAGTGCTTGCCGGCATCATTCTTTAATCTTCCACCTGCCAGTTTCAATGAGTTTACCCTCATACCTGTGTTCTCACTTAAGGTGAAAACACCTTTGAAATCCACCCTATTTATCCAATGCAAGCACTTGTGACATCTACTACAGTCCTCTACTTCAGGGGTTTTCAACCTTTTTGTGTGCGTGGACTAGGCCTGGGATTACTCAGTGAAGCTCTGACCTTTATTAAATAAGAACTGGAACACGGTGAAGTTCTGATTTGTTCTGATTAGTTCTGATTTATTTGAAAATATTTGAAAAAATTTGAAAAAATTCAAAAAAGTGGTCAAAGTCAATCACATTTGACACAGAGGCCCAAAGGAAATAATTTAATGGATTATTTGTATAAAAATTAATGTAAAACTGCTAAATACAAAAAGCAATCACTCACTACTAGCCCCTTCGTGGCTGGCCTATAATGGTGGGTGGCATATCCTGCTTGGGTCCATGACATGAATCTGCTGGGAGAGACAGAGATGGATGGAGAGAGAGAGAGAGAGACAGACAGACAGATTGATACAAATACCTATATCATAGCACCACCAAGCACTGCAGGCACTGCCAGGCAGATAAGATTTTTTTTATTAATGGTGCTGTGTGGGTATTATTTTGATGGATGGTCCAGTCAGAGCCAAACAGGCCAAAGAAATGGATATGAATGATCAAGTGAGCAGCACTAAGAGAGCACACCCACCCTACCCATGTAAATGATGTAACTGCTTTGCATGCCCCAGTGTACTGTGGTATATGGTATGCTACCTGGTCTAAGAGGTGGTACTGTTTTCTAGTACTACACAGAAACATAGGAACAGAAGTTGACAGCAGATAAGGACCACAAGACCCATCCAGTCTGCCAATTTTTTCTACCTTATGGATGTGCCATAGGCCTTTACTCTGTCAATGTCCTATCTATTCATACTCATCTGTATTGCTCCCTTATGCCTGTCCCATGCCTGTTTGAAGCCCTGCACTGTATTCATAGCCATCACTTCCTGAGGTAGGCCATTCCATGCATCCCTCACCCGTTCTGTGAAAAAGAACTTCCTCCCGTTACCCTTTAATCGGCCTCCCTCTAATCTCATGCTGTATCCTCTTGTCCTGCTATTTTTCTTATATTGAAACATGTTTGACTCTTTCACCTTGTTAATGCCCTTAAGATTTTTGAATGTTTTGATCATATCACCTCTCTCCCTTCTTTGCTGTAGGGTATACATATTGAGTTCCGTTAATCTGTCTTCATATGTTTTCTGATGCAGTCCCTGCACCATATTGGTTGCCCTTCTCTGGACTGCCTCCATTTTGTTAGTGTCCTTGTGCAGGTGCGGCCTCAAGTACTGCACACAGTACTCCAGATGAGGCCTAACCAGTGTCTTGTAAGGAGGGATTACTACTGCTTCTGCTGAATCTGATCAATACGCTGAATCCTTAAAGAAGAAAAATGAAAGACATAATAATCACCACCACCCAGGCAGGCAGGCAGCCAGCCAGTCACACATCACATTGGTCAGGTGCAGTGCAGTCATAAAAGAGTTTGGCACTGCCACTTGAAGACCTGATGACCGACACATAACATAATTACATCCTTCCTAGTTCTTTAATTGCTGCCAGCCACTGCCAAGTAATTTAAGTATCAAAAATAAAATATAGTACTATAATAATCTTAGCCCAGTTACTGTAAAATGTAACCAGACTACCATACCACACACACAAACAATAAAGGAATTATATGAATTTTCAATGCAGTAGAATTTTTTTCTGTGAAGTACTGTATTCACAGCCAAATATGAGGGATGTGAGAAATATACAAAGCACATTCTGTTTCTGGGTTTCAGGTATCTGCTAAGCTATACACTGTACGAAAATTAAAACAGTACAGTCAGGTTCAGTTGCTGAGGGCAAAAAAGTGACAAGTAGTAGTTGTGACTCGTGAGGAAGAAAAGTGATAGTGGTAGTAGTAGTAGACAGCAGTACCTACCTTCCAGATCAGATAGTGGCACCAGGTACCACCAAGTAAGTTTGTAACATGAAATGCAGTTGCATGCTGTATTTGGACTCTGAAACCACTGATGTTATTACTTTTATTTTTCTATTCTGTGCTGCTCATGTAATCATTTGGGTAAAAGTGGCCTGGCCTAGTCTGTCCTGACCTGACTCATTACAGTTAATTGCCACCTCAAGTAGTAGATTCTATTCACAAAAGATTTTCACCACAGGCACGGATTCTTGAAAGTGTTTTGTGGATAGGGCCTGCACAGAGCAGCCAGTGTATGTTTTATTCAGGTATCATATTTGAAATTAGAGTGAGGAATGTTGACTTTGAGAAATGTGAGGCGCTCAGCATTTTCTGGTGTCAAACAGAATTGTGTGTCAGTAATGACATTACCAGCTGAATTAAACAATAGTTCTGAACAGATGCTAGTTGGAGGGCAATTCATGTACTTCATTGCAATGTTTACTAAAGAAGGCCACATATTTTGTTTGGATTTCCAGTATTGCAAAGAATCAGCATTCCAACTGATATTGGGCTCTGCCAGGTACATTTCAACAATGGTCCATGCTGAGGCTGTGTTACAAGAAGCAGATGAAGAAGATGTTACAGTTACGTCTTCTAAATGACTCCAGAGATATGACGTTGAACCAAGTGACTGTGGGATAGTGCTATGCTTGGCTGGTGGTAAAGAAGAAGATTTGGCTGCAGTGGCAGAGGAGGAATAGGGAGAAAATGCTGCAACAGTAGAGAATGGGCCAACTGATGCTGTGCTGTGTCGTGAAGAAGATTCTGAATGTGGTGCTGATGTTGTACTCTGTTCCATGACAGCAGACACCTCGTCAATTATTAATTGTTTGTTTATCTCAAAACAAATGTCATCACCATCACGCAATAGTTGCTTTGATTTGTATCGTGGGTCCAAGATTGTTGCTTTAATGTATTATTCGGAATGAAGCATTTTACATAGTTTGTCATCTTCAATTTTTTTGATCATACGTCTTGTTGTATTCTGGGGGCAAACTGCATGTGTCAGTAACACCACTGGCAGCCTGTATGATCATGGAACTGTCTTGCTTCTCTAACTTTTCCCTAATCAGATTCAATCTGAATTTTTAAATTTTTATTAGGGGTATCACCCGGCTGAGAGTTGCTGTGTTTACACTAACCTCCCTGGTGATTTCCTCAAATGGCTGGATCAGGAAAATTAGAAACTCCAGCATTGCCCACTGTGGTGGAGTAATCAAGATGTCTGCATCACCATTTTATTTTCTTAAGTGTACTGTCTGACAGCTTCCTTTTGTTCCAGCAACCTTTGAACATAAAAAGGGTCAAATTCCATCGAGTAGAAATGTCTTGGATCAGTCTGTGAAGAGGTAAACTGTGCTTCTGCTGTATTTTTTCAAACAAGTGACAGGCTTTGCTTGAGTGACTGAAATAAATGCATATTCTTTTAGCAGAGCTAACAAGACCCTTAATCTCCCTGTCATCATCAAGAAAACCATGAACTATTACATCTAAGCAATGCACAAAGCAGTGGCTGTAAACAAAGCCCCCTCCTCCAAGGCCTTCCTTATGTTGGACCTATTATCTGCAACTATAAAGCCAACTGACAGTCCCTGTGAAGTGAGCCATTGCTGTATTGTTTTTTGGAGCTCTTCAATGATGTTGTATGAGGTATGTTCAGGTGGAAAATAAAACATTCTTAGAACAGAAAACTGCGGTGCTTCACTGTCCCCAGTCCCACATGAATTATCAAAACGTGCCCAATGTGCCGTGATAGACATGAAGGATTCAGGCTGACAGCTTGTCCAGACATCTTTTGTGAGATGCATCACCCTCCCATCAGCATTGCACAAGACGCGTCTTCATTTTTTACATACAACATGATAAAGATCTGGAATCCCTGTTGTTGAGAAGTATTTCCACAATGGTATTCTGTATTGAGGTTCAAGGTTCTCAGGCAGCCACCCAAATCCTATATATTCAACCACCTTATATGGTAACAAATCAACAGCTATCATTTCTGAAATTTTTTGGTTATTGTTACAGCAACAAGATGAGTCGAGGCATATTTGGCTTTACACTCATATGTTTCCTAGATGGTAAGCTGTCTCCTTGAAGGAGGAGGGTTTTTGAACACATGGTCACTTTCAGTAACAGTTGGAGGGGTCCTTTGAATGGGAGGAAGTGGTGGTGGTGTTTCAGTAGTGCTGCAGGGGCTGCCACTGCTTTCATCTATGGGACTTACCCCTGAGTGTAATGAGTTATCACTGTCACTTTCTCTTAGAGACTCACAACTGGAGTTCTTGGTAATGTGATGACATCTGTCTAGGTACTTTTTCAGTGCTGCAGTTCCCAGTGCTTCTTTCTTTTTAGCCCTGCTGATTGGACATTTACAAATAGTGCATGTTGCTACCAGTTCATTGGAAGTACTAATGGAGAAGTATGACCAAACAAAAGATGATATTTTTATAGTTTTTTTCCCAGGAAGGCATGGCACCTTGACCACCTTTTCAGGTTCCCCCCCAGGAGTTTTCTTGGGCCTGTTCCTCTTGTTATTTATTCCCATTGCCACCCTCCACAACCAAAACATTTCTGCCTGTTTCTTCCTCATCTGCAATTTACATCCCCTCCAGTAAACCTTGTGATGCCTGATCATTCTCTTCATCTTTATTATTACCCTTGTTGGGTTTGGCCTCAGCAGAATTGGATGAGGGACTGGCATTAGCATAGTATGCAATTGTTCCATACCATTGGGTGCCTCTGTGGGTGGTACCTTCGATGCTTAGCCAGCTGGTTATGATTGCTGTATGATATTTGTAATATAAAAATATAGTATGTGATTGTCTCACATAAGACATCCTGGGCTTCCATGGGTGTCCCCCCCAAGGTTTCAGTGAAGCTACAGGATATATTACACTGACCAGGAGATCTCTGTAATGCTATTAACTTCCATGAGAAACTGCATTTTATGGCCTTTTTATAACCTGTTGTTGTTTTGAAGTTGGGAAGCTAACTATACATTTTATTACAGGACAGGACATAATTTAGATGATTCCTATTGGCTCTATCACACTTAGGTGATTGATTGCAGGGTTGTAAAGCTCAAAAAGAACTGGGGGATCAAAGACTCATAATTTGGGAAATGAGTTTTTGCTGATGTCACCTTGTTTAATATACTTAATATACCTCATTCTAAAAGGAGGAGCTAGATGACTCACCAAGGAGCTGGGGAGATGGGGTTGAAATGTACCCTTGTAACTGGGAAATATGACATAGTATTTTGGGACTCAAAGACACAGCTCTCTGATTTAACTTAGACACTTACAAAGGTAATGCTTTAGATAGAAAAGATGTAACTGTATTTTGGTAGGAGTTTGTTCTGTAGTTTTCTTTGTTTTTCTTTTATGTGATTGTGATGCTTTTTGATATATTGTTCTGTGTTTACATTTTTCATATTTTTTTTCACCTTTTAGTAAAATCTTTATTTGAAAGATATTGCCTGGGTGTGTCTTCCAAGTTCTTTTTGCATGAGATGTATATGTGGTTAAGTCTGACAGCTGTTCTGAAGGGTTTGATGGTGTTACCAAACTGGGAAAAGGTAAGAATATACCTAAGGTCTCTTATAGAGTTTTAAGGGTTCATTTTGGAAGCCTGGCTAGGTGCCCTTGGTGAAAGATGGTATTGCAAATCCACGAGGAGAGTACGTATCTGAGCCTGAACATTGGGTACGTTAGCATAAGGTTCACAGTTTGAATCCCCCCAGAACTTGAGACTAAAGGTGATTCAGACCCAAAAGCAGACAGGAGGGTTACCCTGTCTGTTAGCTGTTCACACTATTGCACTCTGAGGTTGACACTGTGGGAGCAGAGGGCCTGACCTGCGGAGAGCATTTGTGACAGATTTGGTTGGCAGCAGTGCAAAAGTATTGGCAACACAAGCTTTAAATGTTCAGTGTGCCAGCTTAATACTGTACAGCTCACTTGCAAAATAAGGCAGTGATTTATTTTTTAAAAAAGGAAACAGAACTATATCATTTTGCTTACAGTGAAGTTCCTACCTGTTTTATTTATTTTTCTTTAAAGTGCAAGTTAGAGTAGCCATAGTTAGGGAAGAAGATGGCTTCCAACTGCAGCGGGTTCACTGCAGACTACTTGAGGCAGTTGTGCCAGGACAGAGGAGTCCTGCACGAGGGGAGAGCTGCCAAGCAGAACATCGTTGAAGCCCTGATGGCAGCAGATGCCCAGAGCATCGAGTCAGAGACTGTGACTGTAAAGGACCAAACATTGGGTGTGGAGGGGCCAGTGGCCAATGCAGTGTCCAGATCCGGTGAGGAGGACAGCAGGGCCAGTGCAGGTGAAGGGCCACAGCAGTAGGGGAAGGTCACCTACATTCTGGAGCCAGAAGCAATCAGGCTGCAGATTGAGTTGCGCAGAATGGAGCTGGAGTTCCAGAGAGATGCTGAGCTAGAAGGGCAAGAAGCAGAGTGAGAGAAATGAGCCGCAGAGGAGAAGAGGGAGCAAGAACAGTGAGAAGCTGATCATGGAGAGTGTGAGTGCCAGTGAGCCGCAGAGAAGAAGAGAGATTGAGAACAGTGAGAGGCAGACCGTGAAGGGCATGAGTGCCACAGGCAACATGAACTGGAGAAGCTACGATTCCAAACACCAGCACCAGAGCAGGTATGTGGCTTGGGTTTAACTGGAATTACAGGACAGGGTTACAAATTGAATTCCAGATTGATAGCTGTATTTAAAGAAGGGGAGGATATGGATGCCTTTTTTAAATTCCTTTGAGAAAGTTTGCATTCAGGCAAATATTCCTAGAGGGTCCTGGAGCTTCCAGCTATCCTCACTACTTACTGGGATAACTCGGGATGCATTGGGTCAAATTGACAATGAGGACAGTAATGAGTACAGAAAAAATGAAGCTGCACTTTTTAAAACATTTGATTTAACTGCAGAAGCATACAGAGCTAAATTCCATAAGCTCAGGAGAAGCTCTGACATGAGCTATGAGGAGCTAGCCATGAAACAACGTCAGTGTTTAAAATGTTGGTGGGAAGAAATTGAAGCAAACTCTGGAGATAAAACTGAAAATGCTATTTTGTTAGAACATTTTTTTGGGCATGCCCAGCACAGCTGAAAACCTGACTGGAGGACCAAGATTCTGAAACAGTGCAAGAGGCTGCTGAACTCTCAGACCACTATGCCAAGAGCAGACCTGCTCTGAGAGTGAATGGGGTAGGCATGGCAGTGCAGAAAGGGAAAAGCATGCATTCAGGACAGCTTAAACCCTCACTGCCTCCATTGAAACCAGTTAGCCCCAGGTTTTAAAGAGAAGATTTCTCTGAGAAATAAAATGAATGTTAGGTTTGTAAAGAAACTGGGCATATTTCCAGACAGTGTTCCAAAAGGATGAGCAATATGTAAAATGGGGCTAGGAAAGAAGTGGGTTGTCTGTGTGTCCCTGGAAGCATGTCTGTGAACATGAGGGAAAACATGTACCTAGTCATGGTGAATGGTGTACAGACACAAGGGTTAAGGGACACAGGCATCCCTGACATTGGTAAAAGGGGATCTGGTAGATCCTAGTCAGCGTATACCCAATAAATTTGTAACTGTACAAGGGTTCACTGGTGAGGAAAGAACATTGCCACTTGCTAGTGTTCTCCTAGACTTGGGTGAAACGGGGAACTGTGCAACAGGTGGCTGTAGCCAAAACTTTAGCAGTTGACGTCATCCTGGGCAACAATCTCAAACAGGGGATGGTGTGTGCAGTTACCCATGGCCAAGCGGCAGGGGAAAATTGTAGTTCCCTGGAACCCACAGAAGACATTGTGAAAACCACTGGGAGGCTGGCTCCCCAGCCTGTGTCTCTTGATATGGAGACTAATGAAAAGGGGGCAGAAATTTCCCCAGTAGCAGTTAACCACACAGCTGCGGAGGGTTACTCCAAAGAAGGAGGAGTGACCCATTGTCAGAGGGTTAGGATGACAGTAATCCTGAGTTCCCTGATGCTAGTGCTAGGGACCCTAGTTTAGAGACTGAAGGGGACCTGTCCCAAGCCTTGGGAATGTGTAAGGAGTTTGCAGCTGCTCAGAAAAGTTACCCTAGTCTAGAGAAGCTGAGGGCTTGGGCAGACTCTAATGAAGCACAGGGAGGTAATGGTAAACATAAGATTTATTGGGAAAATGGACTGATGTATGCTAGGGCTGTAAAGACAGAGGGAGGGGTGATAGGCAGGCAGCGATAGGCAGGCAGCTTGTCATTCCGCATGGGTACTGTGAGCAGTTGCTCAGGACTGCACACGACATTCCCCTGTCTGGCCATCTGGGAGTCCTTTGTGGAGGCAGTTAAATTGTTTCCCCAGCTGGCCCCAGACAAGATCCAGGAAGTAAGGGAGGTTTTAGCAGACTTTGCCCCACTGTTTAGCACCAAGCCTGGACTAAACCCCTTAGCAACGCACGATGTGGAGACAGGGACACAGACGTCCATACAGTGGACAGCATATCAGGTGTCATAGGCTGTCCAAAAGGACATTAGAAGGGAGGTGGAGGAAATGCTGGATTTAGGGGTAATCCAGAGATCCCACAGCCTCTGGGCCTCACCCATAGTCTCTGTGCCCAAGCCAGATGTCTCTACTCATTTCTGTGTGGACTATCATGGACTGAATGCAGTCATGAAGTCAGACGCCCATTCGATGCCCTGGACAGATGAACTCCTGGACAGGTTGGGAGGGGCGACATACCTTATGACTATTGACCTGACAATGGGGTATTTGGCAGGTAGAGTTAACTGACAGAGCTAGGGAGAGATCGTCCTTCATCACTCTGATAGGCTTATTTGAATTTAAAGTAATGCCTTTCAGAATGAAGAACGCCCTGGCCACTTTCCAAAGGTTGGTGACCAGGTGTTAAAATGGTGCTGAGGAGTACGCCGTGGCATACCTGGATAACATTGCCATCTTTAGTGCCAGCTGAGAGGAGCACCTATGCCACCTTAGGGAAGTGCTGGGCAGGATATAGAGGGCTGGACTCACTGTCAAAACTGAGAAGTGCCAGGTGACTATGGCTGAAGTGGCATACCTTGGGCATGTTGTAGTGTGGGAACAGCTCCGTCCTAACCAAGGAAAAATAGAGGTGATCAAGGCATGGCCCAGATCAGAAATGCAGAAGCAGGTCAGGAGTTTTCTAGGGACCGCAGGGTACTATAGGACATTTTTACCCAATTACAGTGCTCTGGCTGCTCCCCTATCTCACCTGGTAAAGAAAAAGATGCCTAAGAAATTGACCTGGGAGCCAGCCTGTGAAAAAAACCTTTACCAGACTGAAGGAGGCACTGTGCAGTGCTCCTGTATTGACAAGTCCTGACTATAGCAGACCCTTTATAGTCTAGACTGACGCCTCAGCCGTGTGTATTAAGGCAATACTGAGTCAGACATCCAACCAAGAGAAAGATCACCCTGTAGTGTACCTGAGTAAAATGTTACTTCCTGGGAGCAAGCTACTTACTGTGGAAAAGAGTGTTCTTGCTATAGTGTGGGCCCCTTTAGTGTAGTTAGGAGCTATACTTATATGGGCAGCATTTGAGGTACAAACTGGCCACAGCCCCCTGATTTGGCTGACACAAATGGGAAAAACTAATGGTAGACTAATAAGATGGAGTCTTGTCTTGCAAGGATATGACATGACGATCTTACAAAGGGCTGGAGCGACCAATCAGAACACAGATGGCTTGTTGCGTCTATATGAGGAGTGAACTGACTTGGGAAGCTCATCCCATACAGGGGATAGATCCCCCAAATTCAGTCTAGGTGGGGAGGAGTGTGATGCTTGGCCAGCTGGTTGCGATTGTTGTATGATATTTGTAATATAAAAATATAGTATGTGATTGTCTCTCATAAGACATCCTGGGCTTCCATGGGTGCCCCCCCCAGGTTTCAGTGATGCTGCAGGATATATTACACTGACCAGGAGATCTCTGTAATGTAATTAACTTCTTTGAGAAACTGCATTTTATGGCCTTTTTATTACCTGTTGCTGCTTTGAAGTTCGGAAGCTAACTATACATTTTATTACAGGACAGGACATAATTTAGCTGATCCTTGTTGGCTATATCGCATTTAGGTGACAGATTGCAGGGTTGTAAACTTCAAAGGGAACTGGTGGATCAAAGACTCATAATTTGGGAAATGAGTTTTTGCTGATGTCACCTTATTTAATATACCTCCTGATAGGACATCATGTTTGAATTTTTTTATATTCTAAAAGGAGGAGCTAGATGACTCATCAAGGAGGTGGGGAGATGGGGTTGAAATATATCCTTGTAACTGGGGAATATGACATATTATTTTGGGACTCAAAGACACAGCTCTCTGATTTAACTTAGGCACTTACAAAGGTGATACTTTAGATAGAAAAGATGTAACTATATTTTGGTAGGAGTTTGTTTTGTAGTTTTCCTTGTTTTTCTGTCATGTGATTGTGATGATCTTTGATGTATTGTTCTGTGTTTACATTTTTCATATTTTTATAATCTTTTAGTAAAATCTTTATTTGAAAGATATTGCCTGGTGTGTCTTCCAAGTTCTTTTTGCATGTGATGTATACATGGTTAAGTTTGACAGCTGTTCTGAAGGGCTTGATGGTGTTATCAAATTGGGAAAAGGTAAGAATATACCTAAGGTCTCTTATAGAGTTTTAAGGGTTCATTTTGGAAGCCTGGCTTGGTGCCCTTGGTGAAAGATTGTACTGCAAATCCCCGAAGAGAGTACGTATCTGAGCCTGTACATTGGGTGCTCTAAGATAAGGTTCACAGTTTGAATCCCCCCAGAACTTGAGACTAAAGGTGATTCAGACCCAAAAGCAGACAGGAGGGTTACCCTGTCTGTTACCTGTTCACACTATTGCGCTCTGAGGTTGGCACTGTGGGAGCAGAGGGCCTGACCTGCAGAGTGCATTTGTGACAGTACCCACCACGGCTTTAGTATTTTTTAACTACATAACATTTTTTTTCACTTGGGACTGATGATGATCCAAGACATTTACCTTTTTTGGATTCAAGCATTCGCTTGGAAGACAAACCTAAGATGTGAAAAAAAAATCACTTTTTAGGGTTTGATTTTGTTTTCCCTTTTCAGGCTGATTGCTGTCTTTTGCAGTGCAACTGCCTACCTGAGAAATAGAATGCAACCCATCAACACTTTGATTCATTTTTTCTTAGTATTCTAACCTGTAGCAAAAGATCCCTCTAACTAACATGATGTTCTTCTGATGACTCCCATCCATAAGCCAGGAAAACATTTACTGTCATGACTCATGACTGTACACAGCACCCCAACAGCACAGCAGTCCACCACCACTTCCTTCCAAGATTACCGAACTGACTCCTGCAATATAGTTAGTTACTGTTAAGTGACCAAATTTAGCAACTGTTAAGTGTGCATCAGAATTTGAATTGGAGATGCAGACACGTCTGATGCATAGCCGCACACAGCACAGTCCCACACTGGGAGTTGGTTAATGATTATACGTAATGTAACACAGTATACTATAAAACTAATGATAATAAGAAGGAATAATGGGGAATGAGTGATGATGATGATGGCACTTATGTGTACAGTACTTGTACTTTACTTGTGTTGTACCGTAAACAGCCTGCTACAAGTCACAAAGTCAGATTATCCCCTGGGCCACCCACAGCCAGCAGCACAGGCACATCAACTTGTATGTTGTTTGTCTGAACAGTATTTTTTTTTAATACATGAAACTGTGAATGAACATTAACAAGTATTTGTGATTCACGATTGGATAGCACAAGTCAAAGATTTATTTTGGCATCCTGCCACCCTGCTGCCTTGCCCTGTACATACAGCCACCGTGTAGCCAGGAAACAAAATGTATTTTTGATTTCTGGGATTGTTACATTTATCAGGGCCACCCTGCAGTCTTTCTCTCTCTCCCCTCTAGATGTCACAAATCAAAGACTTATTTTGCTGGCCTGCTGCCCTTGCCCTGTACACACAGACACACTGAAGCCAGGAAAAAATTTTTATTTAGGATTTCTGGGACTGTTACATTTATGGTGGGCCACCCTGCAGTCTCTCTCTCTCTCTCTCTCTCTCTCTCTCCCTGACGTCACAAGTCATAGATTTATTTTTCCACCTAGCTACCCTTGCCCTGCACACACAGCCACGCTTAAGCCAGGAAAATAAATTTTATCTGGGATTTCTGGAACTGTTACATTTATCGTCAGCCCCTATGCAGTCTCTGTCTCTCTCCCCCCCTCTGGATGAGATTGTGAATGAATGTTAACAAGTGATTATGATTCATGATTGGATGGCACAAGTCAAAGATTTATTTCCCACCCTGCTGTGCTTGCCCTGTATACACAGCCACACTGAAGCTAGGAGAAAAAAATGGGATTTTATGTAACTTTAAAATTTCTCCTGGACCCCCAGTAGTCTCTGGATCAGGAATGGCACAAGTTAATGATTTTGCCAGTCTGCCCTTTCTCATATACACGGTCAGTTACACTGTTTGAGGCCAAGAAAGGAAAAAACTTTCATTTGGGATTTTCTGTAACTATAAAATCTTTCTTGGACCTCAGTAGTCTCTCCCTCTCTCCTCATGATCTGGAATGACACAAGTCAAAGATTTTGCCTGCCTGCCCTTTCTCATGTACACAGCTACACTGATGGAGGCCAAGAAAAGAAAAAAAACTTTCATTTGGGATTTTCTGTAACTGTAATATCTCTCTTGGCCCCCAGAAGTCTCTCCCTCTCTCCTCTGGATCTGGAATGGCACAAGTCAAAAATGTTGCCTGTCTGCCTTTTTTCATGTACACAGCTACACTGACTGAGGCCAAGAAAGGAAAAAAAACTTTCGTTTGGCATTTTCTGTAACTGTAAAATCTCTCTTTGGCCCCCAGTAGTCTCTCCCTCTCTTCTCTGGATCTGGAATGGCACGAGTCAAAGATTTTGCCAGCCTGCCCTTTCTCATGTACACACAGCCACATTGTCTGAGGCCAAGCAAAGAAGAAAAAAAAAAAAAACTTTAATTTGGGATCTTCTGTTACTGTAACATCTCTCTTGGACCTCCAGTGGTCTCTCCTTCTCCCCTCTGGATCTGGAATGGCAGAAGTCAAAGAGTTTGCCAGCCTGCCCTTTCTCATACATACACTCACACAGTACTGCCACACTGCCTTAGTTTGCAATTTGCATCCTCCCGGGCAGCCACCCAGGCCACCACTATCTCCCCAGTCCCGAGTCCTGACTCCCTGACCCGCCTTCACCCACCCCCAATGATTGTTTTTTGTATTTTTGGGGGGTTTTGGTGCTTTTCTTTGGTGACTCTCTCTACTGGCTACCTTATAGATTTTTTTATAATTAGCAAAAAAGAGCAGAAAATGCAATTTTTTGTTCACTTTTTTGACAAACATATACAAAAATAAATAAATAATCAAAAGCAAATGTCCCTGCACTGACAGAAAGCATCCCTATTGCATAAATGAAATATACAATGGTGAGCTGTCAGATAAATTATTTATCTACACTCATGCTGTTTGACCTTGGACATCTCACTCATGGCTTATGCCACTTGTGAGGTTACCCGAGGTCAAACAGCACTTGCATAGATAAATCATTTATCTGACAGCTCACCATTGTATATCCTTTATATATATATATATATATATATATATATATATATATATATATATATATATAGATCAATGTAGCTAAAGAAAACTGCTTTGTTTTTAATATTGATAACATATAATTAGGACTGTTACATAATATATACAATAATATGGAGTGTGAAGAGAAATTAATGGTTGCCTGAAGGGGGATGCTACATAAACCCCGGGCGGCCCGAGTGGTTTATTAAAGCATCCCACTCTGAGGGCAACCATTAATTTTGAATTAAAGCACACTTCCACATTTTTTATTAATTATAATTGCTGGTCAGCAATTTTTTGCCTAAGGAGATTGTGCTGTTGTTACACACACACACACTCACACACAGACACAGACACACACACACGCGCACACACATTCACTCAGTCACACGCTGTCTCTCTCTCTCTCTTTAGTGAGAAACGAGAGTTTCATCGTGAGGAGTCTTTTTTTAAGACATTTCTTTTTACTTTGAAGACGTAGGGGTAACTCTGTTGGGATCACGCTTACCTTCGAGAAGTGCTTCGGAGCTGTTTCCTCGGTGTTGAAGCACATCTGAGCCGTTTATTGTTCTCTAGTGTGAGTTGTGAAATCAGGATTAACCAGATATGATTTTTTTAAAATAAAAAAATAACACGATTACTCCCAGGGTGGCGGCTCCTCGTAAGCGCGATGAAAGTGTTTAGCCCGCCCATTAACAGTGGAGAGCCAATCAGGAATGGCTTCTCTGGAACTGACGTGGCGCGTGTTTGCCGTTATAACCCGCGGGTTATAACGGCAAATTATAACTGGCTAAGCGTATGGAAAAAATTACTGGCCAGTTATTATAACATTATAATGACAACACAATTTCTTAATGTCTGGACTCCAAGCTTTCATTTAAAAAAAAGTTTCAAGCCTCAACAGTTCCAGAGTTAGAATTTTCTATTTTTTTTAAATGTGATAACTTTGGAAGCATTAGGGCTAGAGACATACTTTTTTAAATGAAAGCTTGGAGTCAGATAAGTAGTTATATTATTAAAATATCAATATAAAAGCAAAATGCTTCATATCAATATAAACAAGCATTTGTCAATGCCGAATGTTGCTTGCTTATATGTGCTGTTTAGGTATTTGGAAGTCATTGGAGTGCAAATATTGAAAATTGCGTAATCATTTATAAGTGAGAACCAGCGCAACCCACGCCGTAAAACAGTCATTGTTAGGAAATTTTTCACTTAAATGTTCAATATAGCCATTTTAAGACCTCTGGTCATGAACAGTGTCAGTGTGAGTTTGTTAATGTGTCCCATACATTGAGTTTGCACACCGACTCGCGCCATTGTGCGCTACTGGTCGGAAACATGCTTTGGGCAGGATGTGAAAATGACAGCTGTACTGCTCATAAGGAGGTGTGGTAAAATGACAATGTTAAAAATCTGGAGTGGAACTATTAAAAATTGCAAACCTACGAGCCGCTGTGGAACTGCTAGTAAATTCACACTTGTAAAACAGTAATTTTAGGAATTTTTCACCAAATTTTCAACATTGCCATTTTAAGATCTCTGCTCATGAATAGTGACACTGTGATTTTCTTAATGTGTCTCATACACTGAGTTCGGCATACCAATCGCGCCATTGTGCGCTACATGTGGCAAACATGTTTTGAGCAGGATGAAAATGAAAGCTGTACTGCTCATGAGGAGGTGTGGTAAAATGGCAATGTTGAAAATCTGGAGGAAAATATTGAAAATTTGTGAACTTACGAGCCTGTGTAGGAACTACGCGCAACGACGCTCTTAAAACAGTCATTTTTGCAATTTTTTCACCAAATTTCAACATAGCCATTTATAATCTCTGCTCATGAACAGTGTCACTGTGATTTTCTTAATTTGTCCCATACATTGATTTCAAGACATCGACTGCGCCATTCTGGCGCTACAAGGGCGGAAACACATTTTGGTGAGATGTGAAAATGACAGCTGTACTGCTCATAAGAAGGTGTGGTAAAATGGCAATGTTGAAAATCTGGAGTGAAAATATTGAAATTTCGCGAACTTACGAGCCTGCGTAGGAACTGCGCAATGCACGCTCATAAAACAGTCATTTTTTGGATTTTTTTGGACCAAATTTTCAACATGGGGTTTTTGGGACCCCTTCTCTTGAATGGTGTCACTGTCATGGCGGTATTCAGGCCCAAAGGGTGATTTCGCAGTCACTGCGCAGTCACTGCACGAAATCACCCTTCGAGCCCGAATAACACCATGACAGTGACAACATTCATGAGAAGGGGTCCCAAAAACCCCATGTTGAAAATTTGGTGCAAAAATTCCCAAAAATGCCTGAGATATGCAATAAAGTTGAACCCCTCCTATCTAGCCCATTATACAGCTTATCGGCATTTCCTCAGTTCGCGGTCGGCTTTGAAGAGTGCAGACGTGTTCCCGGTCCACCGAAGATCGTCACGCCGGAGTCCGGAGGTAAGTATGGGGTGAGGGGTGTGGGGAGGCTGGGTGTGCAGTGGGTGGTGCGGGTTGTGGGGTCGGAGACGTCAGGGACCGCTTTTTTTACAGGTTTAAAAAAAAAGACTACGAGGACCGACGTTGCCACACTGGGGTGGGCCTCAGCGTGGCACAGGGGAGGGGCTGTTCAGCCGACAGGGATTGGGCACCCCATCGGACAAACAATTTAAAAAATAAAAGACTACGAGGGGCGTTTGCCGCGCTGGGGTGGGCTCCCAGCATGGCACAAGAATAGAAGCGTTCAGCCGAGGAAGTTAGGCACCCCGTCGGCAAACAATCGATTGCCACACTGGGGTGGGCTCCCAGCGTGGCACCAGCTATGGGGGAGGCGACAGCAGCTTAGCCGGCGAGGATTGGGCACCCGGTCGGCTCGCCCAGGAGCATCTTGAGGAAGCGCGCTGCGCTCTTGGCGTGGAGTGGGGGCTACGCTTATCTCAGTGCTCACTGAAGCGTAGCCCCTTTCAATCAGGAGCCACTGCATTTTGGAGTGGTCATAGACAAGCTCCAAAATGCATTGGCTTCAGGGGCCGCGCCTGCCAGCTCACTGCCTGAATTGGAGGAGGAGGTGACACACCTCCGAAATCTCCGATGATGGCACTATGTTTCTTGCACATGCGTGCAAGCAACATAAAAACACAAAATGGTTCACTGTATTTTTAAAGTCTTGTCATTTTTACCACATTATATCGACATGTATATGAATGTAGTAACATAGGAGAACCGTATTAACTGCTCAAATGTTACAGCTTTTAAAATGTAGTGTGGTGCCTCAAAGTTGGGGGTACCACAGAAAATAATAAATAGAGTGCCCTTCATAGGGCAGAGTGGGCACCATGTTTAGCAATAGGGGACAGTGTGTGGGGCCCTCCAGCAATGTGTTCCCCCTTCCAAGGGCCAGCACAGAAGCAGTGGGGTTTACAGCAAAAAAAAAGAGTTTCCTTTTTCTGCTGTCCCCTGGTCACCTGCACTGTGTTCTGGACCACCCACCTTAGGAAGCAGTGCGAGCCAGGGGAGCATCTTTTGAGGTCCAGCTCATGCTGGACTGTTGCAGGGTCACTAGGAATGCAGTGCCCCGACTGCTGGAGCCGGACAGTTGGCTCAGTGTGGTTGGGGCAAGTGAAGCAGATGGGTGGCTGCCGCTGGTTGCTGTGGGCAAAGGAAGAGACCAAAAAGTAGTGCTCTCAGGCACTCGGGAAGAAAAAGGATGTCTGCTGGCCATGGGCTGAGGGAGAAAGGGGACACAGGTGGAGAAGAATAGGAAAGGGCTTACCTGTGGTCTGCCTCTGATCCCTCCTGGTGCACATCGGGGCCTGTTGTGTGCAGTGCTCTGTAGTGGTGCGGCAGTCTAGTCCATTCTCATTCCATGCTGTGGGCTCTGTTCAGTCCCATCTTTTATTTTTAATAAAAAGTAAACATTTCTCCATCCCACGGTGGCGGCGGGTTCAAGAGCTGCATGAAGAGAGAAGAGTGCAAGACCAATGGCCTTCAAGAGGTCCCGCAAGGCTCCCCAGTCATCCTGCATAGTGCCTGCCACCCCTCGACTATCCCTCCCTCTGCTGCCAGCAACACCACCTGCCTCCCATAACCTCTGTCTTCACCCTGGGCCGGGGTGGTGAGTCTGCAGTAGCACAAGAAGAGTGCTGA
The DNA here is from genome assembly GCA_016271365.2 of Neoceratodus forsteri. Taxonomy (NCBI): domain Eukaryota; kingdom Metazoa; phylum Chordata; order Ceratodontiformes; family Ceratodontidae; genus Neoceratodus; species Neoceratodus forsteri. The sequence continues at coordinate 343,783,217 of CM028132.1, read as the reverse complement.
CTGCTTGAAGATAATTTTAAAGAAAAAAATAAAGTTTTAAAAGCACCTGTAGGGTGCCAGGAGTATTGGCTGACAGCCGAGATGGGGGTGGGCCAGAGGGCCTGAAGTTTTAATAAATTAAATATGCATTTGGGGTGTAGTGATGCCCAGAGGCAGAGCAAAGGGCATCAGGCCTATAGCAAATAGTATAAATATTTATGAGGTGGCAGAATTAAAGCGGGCTAAGGAGAGGTCACTGACAGAAAGTCCCTGTTGAGGCCTAAGAAAAGATTTAAAAGGGCAACATCTTGGAGAAGGATTAAAGGGGCAAGGTAGGCCTCATTGATATTAAGGAGCCTATTGGGGCTAGAGAGGTAAAAAAGGACAAGACGGAACCAGCCCGGATGCCGGGGGTCGGCAGTGAGGGAGCAGGATCGAGCGTCCGAAGGTCAGCTCTCTTCCCTCTGGGGTGGGATCTGGGGGCTTCTCGGTGCAGTAGTGGCCTCTAGGGGTGACCAGAGGTACTACCAGTGCTGGGAGCGCATTGGGGCTGTGCGCGATGGACGTCCACGTCTAGCATGTTGACATCATTGCACGATCACCTCCTCAGCGTGCTGTATGATGGACGGTTGTGTGGTGCTGCCGACTCCTTCCCTGGATGCTTCCAATGATCGGGACCCCCCCCAGATCCTGCGGTGGTGGCTGCATGCCCGCCGTGGCAAAGATTGTTGAGCAGGTACTGAAGGGGTAGAGCTTGGGGTTTGGGTGGTGCAGGGGCTGTGTGGCCAGACTGGACTGGGGAGAAACCATAGGTAACACCTCCCCAGCCGCAGAGGAACAAGAAAATATGTAACAAAAAAAAACAACAAAAAATAAAGGACAAGACAAGCCCTGTATTTTCAAAGGGGCCCAGCAAGGAAGCCCTATAGTCAAAAGGGGACCCAGACAGAAAATGCCCTACAGTTTTAAAAGAGGTCGTGCAGTTAAAAGGGGCTAGACACACACTGTAGTTTAAGATGGGCCCAGCTAAAGCTAGTTGAAAGGAAATCTAGCAAGCCCAGATGCCCTGCATCTTTCAGATTACACCCTTGTTCCTAAACCACTAGAAAGGGAGGCCTGCATTCCTGGAAGTGGGGAATTGGTTTAAAAGGACCCCTGGTGAATTTTGGTGCTTTGGGAACAGTGAATGTGGTTGCATTGGTGGGGAAGGGGTTTTAAATATTTCCCTCCTTCAGACCGTCTATCGAGGTGGCCAAGGAAGGAGCTGGCTAGCAGCTCTCTAATCAGGCTAGTTTTGGTCAAGAGGACATTTGGGGCAATTTGGAGTGGCAATACATCTGAGTCTGTACCTAAACTGTATTTATTGTCTGAAAGCTGTCTGAACTGTATTTATCACCTGAAAACTGCTTGAACTGTGCCATTGCCCCACAGTCGTTTGTTTGCCTCTGGAACTGTGCAATTGCTCTGGAACTGTGCAGTTGCCCCACATTCATCCAATTGCTCCTGAAACTGTGTAATTGCCCCAGGCTGCAGTTACACCACAGTGGGTCAGTATCTTGTACTAAGCAAATTCCTGAATCAGTCTTGAACAGCCTTTGAAGGGCGTTCAACAAGTGTATTCCAGAACCAGTATGCAGCAGGACACTTGAAGATCGGTGTCCATGGCCGTACCCTTGCAACATCACATTGATTGTTTTCCTCCAACAGTCCTAGAGTATGGTCTGGCCCAGTGCAGATTCTGCCGTCTGTTTTCTTGTTTTGCTGCCTCGGTGTAGTGGTGTCAAGATCTTCTGTTCCAGTTTTCCATACCAACGTCCCATTCATTTATTGTTTTACATTTGTCCTTGGCTCATCCGGCCTTGGTGCCCGGAACTCTGTCATCCTCTTGATGTCTGAAGACTTCTTCATCCTGGTTTTCAATTTCCATGGGGTCCTTCCACCATCTTCTGCATCTTTCACAAACAGCAGTCCACCAGTGGACAGTGGCAGGGGATCTTCTGCATCTTCCATACCCGGTAGTCCACCAGTGAGCTGTGGCAGGGATTCTTCAGCATCCTTTGTACCTGGTGGTCCACAAGAGGGCTGCTGCAGGATGGTCTGCATCTGTTGACTCATTCTTGCTGCCCTCCAGGGGACTGTGGCTGGATCTTTGTATTTGTTCTTCATTCTTGGTGGCCCACCAGGGTTTTTTTAGCTGAGAGAGTTCTAGTGCTTGTTCTTCAATTCCGGCAGCCCACCAGTGGGTTTTTAGCCAAGGAATCCTTTGTGTTTGTTCTGTTTCCAGCATCCCAGGAGAGGTGGGTGTAGCCGATGGACCTATGGCCTGTTTAGAAATCCTCTCCACATCCCATTAGTCTCACAGAAATTTCCATAGTCACACCAACTGGCAAGCCTTCTTGCTACCCTTTTCAAGAACCTTCCTTTGTTTTGCCTTCCTTCCTGCCCAGATCATCCATCATATGAGTCTTACAGTAGCTTATTGCAAAAGTTCTTGAGTCTGGAGTACTTCAAAGGTAGCCCCAAGTGGGCAGAGGTGCACCTCAGGGTTGGGGTAGAGTGCTTGTAAAGCCTGTAGAGTATTGACATAGCCTGCCGACCTATTCGTATAGTTTTTAGAGCTTACAGTACATTTTAGAGTTTACATTAGATATTTATGTGTGATTACTGCTTAGATAATTATAATGCTGTCCTTAATCCCTGTCATCCTCACTGTTGGTATTTTCCTGTATAACCGTGTCCTCTTTCCCCTCCTGTCTAATAAATATCTTTCTTTCATTGGACCTCTGTGTATGACTCCTGTCTCTCCTTGTCAGGTGCCTCCATCCACCCACCTAGGAACCTATAGTGTCCCCTCACCACAACACCTGCTGGGGATTGACACTGGTGCTGGTAGTAGGACAGTTACATCCACCTCTCAGAGTGAAGAATCCAGAGGTCTACCAGAGCAGCATCACCAGCAGCACCGTTACAGCAGTTTCAAGCATTATAAATGTATCATACAAGATTATTTTTGGAAATGGTCAGAAGCTACTAGAGGTTGTTCTGCCTAAGAATAAACACCATCTTTTGTAGTTTGAAGATGACCCCTAGCTACAGAATTACTTATCATTCCAAACAAGAAACAAGAGTTATGGATTATGAACATTTAGGTTTGCTAAACTATATATGACCAGGGAACGTGAAGTTATGGACTGACTTGGAGAAATAAGATATGGTAGGCCACTACTTATCTGGATATCTGGATATAAGGTAAGTACAATGATAACAAAGTGTTACTTGTATTTTTTTTTATCATTTCTGTACGTGTGTGCAATCATGTGTAACTGAATATTACAGAGTAATCTTTAATTTTTTTCCTAAATTACTTTGGTTCTGTTATTTATGCTTATACATAAAGCTTTCCAATATACTATTATAGTTCGGAATTTTAGAATTTCAGAATCTCGTTCCGATTCTGAATTTGAACAATGACTCAGAATCAGATCAGATCTGGATGAATATGAAATCATAAGAAGAAAACACCAGAACAGTAACAGATATATGTCACTGGTGAAACATGGATTTATATGCCAGCTACAAAGGTCAGGCAGAATTTGAGAATTTAAACTTCTGCATAGATGTTTTTTCACCCCAGAACACCCACATGATAAAACTGTGGGAGAATGAGACATGTCCCCTTCAGATCTGGTGGAGATTTTGATTATAGGAAGACCAAACTTTGCTGACAGACTGGAGTAAAAGCACCTAGCTTTACCGTGAAGGTATATTAATATTTATTTATAATTCTTTTCCTTTTAAAAGTAGGAGAATAAGTGGGGAGAAAAGAAGAGATCTGAAAGCTGTGTTTGGAGCACTTGGAAACTTGATAGGCAGTATTTGAGGTATATTGAAACTTGGGTTTTAAATTGTAACTGGTGGTGGGGGGAACTAGCTCAGGAGCTTAATCTTGGGGTGCGTAGATTCAGAAAGCCATGTGAACTAGGTGTGTGATTGGGGGTGGAGCTGACAGAGGCTTAGTGCCTTCTTTCAAGAGCACAATAAATACATTTATTTATTTATTTACTGAGATCCTGGATTAATACCTTTGAGAACAAGCTCATTACATAGGTTCCACGTCAGAGGTTATACAACAGGTGATACAAATTGTTGAAAGCGGACATTAAAATTCACTGATACATTTAGGATTACAAAAATAACAATGGTGTTGGTAACTAATGACAAGGCCCGGGACACTTTGAAATAAGCAGAGAAGATCACATAAGTCATCAGCACACAAATACAGACAGTACTACTGGTTTGAGATACAGCAGGAGACAGACAGATATTACAGGGGAGGAAGCATCAGCCCAAAGGCTTCGTCACACAGGCAGGTGGATGAGGATTGGAAGCAAGAGGCTAGGGGTAGGCGAGGCAAAGGGAGGGTCCAGGCAGGATGTTCTAAGGGTGGGAAGGGAGGACAGAATAGGATAGGAGTAAGGGGGATTGAGATGAGGGGGTAGGAGGAGGGCAGGCGTCGTTGAGTGTGTACAAAAGTAAAACAAGCATTTGTCAATGCCAAGGGTTCACTGTTGGTATTGCTCTTGTACATGTCTCCCATATTTTTCTCTGTATAGTTCTCTGTCTTGCATTTTAATGGTGGGCATTACGGTTGGAAATCCTAACACCCCGGGTGTTTGTTGTAACTTTTGCTCCAGATTTTCAACATGGGCTTTTTGGGACATCACATCATGAAAAGTGCCAGTATAGTTTTGTTACACAATCCCAAAAGATGATTTCAAACAGCGAATGTGCCATTCGGTGCCACAGGTGTGAAAACATATTTTGGACAGGATGTGAAAAATGACAGCTGTACTGTTCATGAGGAGGTGTGAAGAAATGGCAATGTTGAAAATCTGGATTGAAAATCTTAAAAATTGATGACGTTATGAGTGTGCATAGAAACTGCACAACAGATGCTCGTAACACAGTCATTTCTGGGAGTTTATTTCACCAATTTTGCAACAAGGGCTTTTTGGGACCTCACCTCATGAACAGTGGCACTGTTGTTTCATTAATTGGTCTCGAAAGGTGATTCCACGCAATGACCAAGAAATCAACTTTCAGGACTGAGAACTGAAATGACAGGGACTGTGTTCATGAAGTGGGGTCCCAAGAAGCCCATGTTGAAAATTTGGGAATAAAACTCCCAAAAATGGCTGAGATATCAACCTAAATTGAAACCCCCATTCACTGCCATTATAGGACTTACCATCATTTCTTCAGTTTGCGGTCGTCTTTAGAAGAATGCAGACGTGTTCCCAGTCCACTGAAGATCACTGCTCCCAACCTCTGGAGGTAAGTATGGGTGAGGGGGGTGCGGGGAGGTGGGGTGTGCAGAAGGAGGGTATGGGTTGGGGGCCGGCAGCAATGATGAGGGATTGTTTCCTGTCTTTTCAGGATAAAAACAAAACACTTTGTGGGTCTGTTTTCTCTTTTTACAGGCTGTGGCCTGCTCTGCATAGGTGGAAAAAAACATAGATCCCAAGTATCAACAGCTGGCATACTGGTCACTGTGGCTGAGCAGGGTGGGGGTTGCCGAGTTGGGGGGGGTGTCGGCAGGAGCAGCTTGGAAAATGATTAATGTGACCTTAAGCTATGTAAGCCCAGCCTAGTGATTGTTTATTAACATCCTGGTTATGTCTCTTCTTCACACTGGCCCATCCACAATCTCCCCCTAGCAATCTCCCTCCAGTTCACTTTACTTCCGTTTGCTTCAGTTCTAGGCTGTAAAACTGGTCAGATGCCTCACTGAACCCCCACATTATCTCAAGCCTCAATGGTTTGTCCTATAGACTTTTCTTTTTTTTACAGTTAGGAGCTTCTACTAAGTCATCTGTTTTACAAGCCAAAATATGCCCCTCCTCCCCCCAAATCAGTGTAGCTCATCTGCAATTCAAATAAAGTCAGTCACCAAAAGAAATTGGTTATGGCTACTAGACACTGACTGAGAGTGCAGTTTAGAAGAGAATATTTCAAATGTTTTGTAGCCATAACAGAGTTAGAAGTACCCTTTTAAAAGCCCAGGCTCAGAGGTTAAGCGAACAGTTCAACGCCGATTGGGCTTTACCAAACACCAGGGTTTCCTTTGGCTGCATGCACGGCCACTGCCGGGATCAGTCCACTCCCACTGAAAGGCAGTTCAAAAATGTTTCTTCCTCCTCTTGGCAATGATGTCCGACACCCCAGGCTGCTCCTCCATGACTTGCTGCTCCTCCTCCTTCCTATTTAAGCCCCCCACCTTGTTCCTGGATGATGCCTCGCAGTCAGACATCACCATGATAGTTTTACTGGCATTAAAAACTTTAAAAAACTTAATTTCTGACACAAAAACACACTACTGCAAGCAGCTGCTCTGGTCCTCATCTCTCCTGCCCACTTAAAATAGATCTGCTCATGCACAGGATATTCCACTGTGCACTGTGAGAGGCCAGGCTAGGAAAGAGCTCGTTCTGTGCAGATGCGGAGGGCAAGCTGAGGACTTAGTGGGTCTGCCAGGCAACTGTGTGTGGATGAGTGGTATTGGTAATGATTTTTCAGGTCAGACCTGCGAAATGTGGGTCACTCAGGGGTGTAGCCAGGAATTTCAGATCTATACACCAAGTGGACTCAGTGCTACCCCCCCATGGTCCATGCCATGCTACCCCTCCCCACCACTGTCCATGTGCTGTCTGTGCACCCTCTCCTGACACAAGCTGTCGGTTTGTGGTGTATGCTCAGAATATGAAAAGTAAAGATGTAACACATATATCCCCATACAGTAAAAGAATACCTTCCAGTCTCCTCGGTTAGAAGAACAGACTGTATTTTAGTTACAGTGTTGCATTGTGACAAGCCTCTGTATCACAGCAAGGTAGCCAGTCCCACAGAGGTCCATTCACATACCACTAGCCATACCACATCAACGTAGCCAGTCTCATGGAGCTCCATTCACACACCACTAACCATACCATTACCAGTGTCAGAACAACAGGTGGGCTTTAGTTACAATGTTGCATTGTGACACGCCTCGTTACCACATCAAGGTAGCCAGTCCCGTAGGTCCATTCACACACCACTTGCCATCCATCTTGCTCAGTGTACACAGCCACAACTACAAAACTTGGCCAATTTTAATTTAAACATTTGATTTTTAAATGCTGTTTGCACCATACTCTAGATTTCTCTGTATTTCAGTTCTGGCTGTGAATAGGTAAAACAGTCATATGTAAGTTTTTGTTTGGGTTTGATGTCATCACTTGGCCTATTTTCGACATTTGATTTTTAATTGCACGGTGCATTCCTCGGTGGTAATGCAGTTCTTGTTTATACTACTAGTAAACTTCTTCGTGTTTCAGTTCTAGCTATGAATAGTAGTACTATTCACAGAACTGAAATAAAGAGAACGCTACTAATAGTATATGCAAAAACTGCATTACCACCGAGGAATGCACAATGCATTTAAAAATCAAATGTTGAAAAGAGGCCCAGTGATGACATCAAACTCAAACAAAAACTTAATACAATAAGATGAAGCAAATGCATTTTTCACATCTGTTCTTGCAGTTGGAAAGACTATAACACTGCAAGATCCGAACAGAAATTAAGCACTTTAACATAAATAGTGACAGTAGTAGACAGTCAGTATATTGCTTTATGCATACCTAGCCTATGAACACTACACAGCAAGATTTGAGCAGAAACTGAGCATTTTTAACTTTGGACTTGACTATTGGTAATAAGTTTGCCTTTTCAAATAATACAGTCAGAAATATTGAAACACAGACTGTTTCAATATTTCTACTGTGTTATTTGAAATGCCTTCAGCACAATCTCAAAAAATCCCTGAGTCTGTCTCACACTGAGTAACTGTTCAAAATAAATCAGAAATAAAAACAGTGGTAGTGCAACTGTACAAATACATGGCTGATCTGATGAAAAGGCTGTTTGCTGCTGGTCTCTCAATCGATCCACAGTACTCCCTTGAGTCCAGTTGCTGCAGCGTCCACACACTCCCGACTCCAGAAAAAATAAAAATGTGCCAGACAGGATACAGAGAGTCTGGAAAAGTGGCGCTCCTGTTGCCACTTGTTGCAAACTGCAAATACAGAAGCCAAGCAGCAAACACGACCATCACGGTCACCTCACCAGGGCTCCATGGACACGGTTCGGGTAGGTCAAATTAAAAAAAGTTAATCTCCCAATTCCAACTCTCCAAATCCACTCAAACCAGCAGGCTGTACTTAATCTGACCAGGCAACCCCACAGGTACTCAGGTGGCTCGCTGCGGCTGGGAGGGCTCAGTGACCCTGGTGGCTGGCTCTGCTGCTCATGGATGGTCAGGTGATGGCAGCGAGTGATCTCCTACAGCTGCTAATGCTACTACTCAAGAGTTCTCCTCTGGTTGAGCTTGGACTGGATGGAGTCTGCTGCTCAGGTTTTCTTTCCTTCTTCACTCCGGTGTCGGTCTTCCAATGTCCATTTTCCCTCGGCTTAGGTTTTCTCTCCAATATAGCAACAGTGCACTGTTGTACAGGGGCATTTAAACAGGGCACCCCCTACTGGCCACACCTCCTACCTGAGGCTGCAGCCAATCACAGAAGTGCAGTACGGCATGGACCTGATTGAGAAATTCAGGTACAACTTATTCCTGAATTTCTCAATCAGGTCCGCGCCTATGCCAAATCAGCAGTTAAGCTCTCCGACCCACAACAAAGCATCAACAAGGGATTAAGATCTGCCGGCAGAAAGCCCAAGGAAAAAAAAACAAACAAAGGAGGAGGACACATTAATCACTGGGCTTTTGCTACTCCTGCTATTTTTAGTAAGCATGCGTATGGCTGCCTACACCCTTGGGGTCACTTGGGGGGAATGAGAAACGTTAGAAAGGGACAGCGGGACGTGGCGGAGACATCACAATGCAACCAGCTGTTTACTCTGTGGTGACGTGCAGATGAAAGGAAAAAGCCAGTTCCTGATTTTCATGTGCAGACCACTGAAGGCAAGACAGCATCAGGACCAGCCTGACCAAGGGTTGGTGTAATGCTGTTGGGCCCCATGCAGAGGACTCTGCATTGGACAGACAGTGTCATACCCCTCAAAGTCTACTCTCCCAAGGAGTTTGACACGCATGCGCAAACTCAAAAATAAGTGCAAACAGGAAGGATATATGAGGCTGAGACAGTCGTGAGCTGTGGATTATGGAAAGCAGCCACAGCTGGAACTCGTAGCTAATTGCTGTCTCAGTTTTCTTTTAAATGAGCTGAAAGAGGTAACCGTGGAGACATCAGGGTGAAGAGAGTTCAGCCAGCGAGGTGCATGATATGCTAAAGATCTTTGGCCCATTGATGTCCTACAGTGAGGAATTTTGAAAATTTGATTTTCCGAGCTGCGGGTGCAGCATCTATTGTCACATGGGGAGAGGAGATTTTGTACCCCAGAGGACAACAAGCCTAGGCTAATTTTTTTTGCCAGGAGACAGGATTGGTACATGAGTCTGCCTGAGAACTGTAGCCAGTAAGCCTGATCATAAAGATTGCAGGTGTGTGTCAGTTGAGTGGATCCTGTAATAAGTAGGCAGGCTTTGTTTAGGGCTACTTTTAAGCGATGAAGGGCGGTATCAGTGGCTGACCCATAAATTACCAGCCCATAGTCAATGAGTGATACTAGAGAACTGTGGACAGCTAGTTTGAGTGCCTCAGGGGTCAGACTGTGCTTGTGCCTGTGTAACAGACCAATGCGCGTATTGATGGCCTTAGCAACATTGTCAATGTGCTGGGCGAATGACATTGTGTTGTCGATCGTGATCCCCAGGTATTTAAAGTGTTGCGCAAGTTCCAGGCGAGAGCCTACCTCATTAGTGATGAGAACTGGGTAAGATCTGTGCTGATTGTGGGCAGAGGTGAACACCATTGTTTTTGTCTTTTTGTAGTTCATCACCAGTTTGTGCTGTTTAAACCAACTTTCGACATCCGTAAAGTTACTCTGCAGCTTGCGTTGGAGTGCATTGGGATCTGAATCATTAATAAAAAGTACAGCGTCATCAGCATATAGTAGTAGATGATATTGGCAGGCATTTGGAAGCTGGTTTAGGAATATACTAAATAAAAGCGGGCCTGAATGGACCCTTTCGGAACTCCTGAATGGATAGATTGGCTGTCAGACAGTGTGTTACCAATCTTAACTTGATGAGACCAGTTTGACAGGTTAACTGTTGAACCAAGCCACCATATCAGTGGAGAGACCAGTGTCTGCTAGCTGCTTGACCAGTAGGGCATGGTTTACCATGTCGAATGCTTTAGTTAAGTCTATGTAGACTGCGCCGACAAGGAGGCCTTGGTCAAGGGATTTGTGGATGTAACCTGTGAATTCTAGCAGCACTGTAATAGTGCCATGCTCATGACTGAACTCGTGTTGTTGCAGGCATTGTAGCTGATACTTTTCCATATAGTCTACCAGCTGATCAGCCACTATTCTCTCCAAAGCTTTCAAAAGGGGTGGAAGAATATAAGTTGGTCAGTAATTCCCAGCAAGAGACTAATCACCACTCTTGAAGATAGGTGTCATGCAAAAGCTGCACTGGGTTTTTAGTTTATGGCTTAATAAATATGGAATTTTAACGTGCTTTGAAGCCTGCATCCTTCTTTTGAGGTTGTGTGTGCTCGAAACTGTTATCTTACATAGTGTCACAGTGGCTGCTTTCCACTTGTCAGAGAATTGAAAGAACCTAAGAGATGTGTTGACAATATAGGTGAGAGGAGCCAGAATCTCGTCCAGTGTCAACTCAACAAATTTCAGGTTGAGGGTATCACTGCTGTACCTAGATTTGCCTAATACCTTGAGGAGGTATTTTTTCACTTTCTTAGCTGTAAGAACTTTGAAATGGAATGGTGGGAGGGAGAGGGCTGAGCCCATATTTCCACTAGGGTCAGTGGGATTGTGCTGATCGAGGAAGTCTGGGGGAATTACTCCACTTAAATCTGTGAAGGCCATGTTAAATGAGTTTGCAATTGTTGTGGGGTCCAGTGTATGAGCACCATCAATGTTGAGCATGGTGGGGGCAGGCATGTTGTCTTCACCAGTACCTTCTTTGAAATAGTTGCAAAATTTTCTGCTATCACTTCATGTTCGGGAGAGGGCTTCCTTAAAGTATTGTTTTTTGCTGCACGTATAGCCCTGGTGCAGTATTTATGGGCTTTCTTGTAGTTCTGCATGTTGACCTGTTTTTCAGAGGCCCGAGCCCTTAGACATAAGTGGTTCCTAGATTTCAGCAGGTTGAGCAAGTCCAGGGAGAACCAAGGATTGCAGGGGCTTTTGGTTTTCCTTGTTTTAAACGGTGCATGCCTATTGTTGAGTACCTAGAGGCCAGTGGGGCACAGGACCCAAGGCAGCATGGATTCTCAGCGGGAAGGTCATGTCAGATGAATCTAATCAATTTCTTTGACTGGGTGACCAATGTAGTAGACCAGGGAGGGGCTGTAGACATGGCCTACCTAGACTTTAGCAAGACATTTGACACAATCCCGCACAAAAGATTAATAAACAAATTAGCCAGTCTGGGAGTGGGTCCCAGGGTGGTAGCCTGGGTAAAACATTGGCTGGACAACAGGACACAGAGGGTAATAGTAAATGGAGTCCACAGTGAGGAAAGGGGTTACTAGTGGGGTACCACAGGGTTCAATACTGGGTCCGTCCTTTTAATGTCTTTATAAGTGACACTGCAGAGGGACTGAAGGAAAAGTATGCCCTTTGCAGATGACACAAAGATCTGCAACAGGTTGATACACAAGGGTGGGGGTGGAAAGGATGAGAAGGGACTTGGCAAGGTTGGAGGAATGGTCAAATGTATGGCAGCTTAGATTCAATGCAAAGAAGTGCAAAGTAATGCACCTGGGAAACAAAAACCCAGGGGAAGAGTACACAATGGGGGGTGAGATACTGACAACAGTAAAAATGGAAAGGGACCTGGAGGTAGTTATATCAGAGGATTTAAAGGTGGACAAGCAATATGAGAAGGCAGTAAGGAGGGCTGGGGGGATACTGGGATGCATAGGGAGAGGCATCACCAGTAGAAAACAGGACGTTAGCTGGCCCGGTGGCACTGAGGGCTAAGGTGCTGGACGCCTAACCTTGCTGCATGCCGGTGACCCGGGTTCGGGAATGAGCCTGGGCCATCAGAGGCTGGTTGCAGGGGGAAAGGGTAGAGCTGGATGGGGCTGCTGACAGGCAAACTCTCCTGTTAGGGGAGGTGGGGTGGCGACTGCCAGCTAATGGCTGCCGCCTGGTGGAGGCTGGGGACAGCACAGGTCTAGGGAGGAGCCAGGCGCTAGGCCAATGGGGTGGGAGGAAAGGGGCTGTTATTGGGGCCGTGGGACTAATGCATGCCTCCACATGCATGCGTACCCACTCCTAGGGCCCTTGGGAGAAAACTGGAGGAGAAAACATCACCAGCGGCAGGATGGTGACTGACTCCCTGCAGGCACCACTCCCGGGCCGGGCGTAAGATAAGCCCTGTGATCCGGGGTGGGGCTGGAGGTCAGTCAGATGGGGGCTATCAAGGTGAAGGGCATAGAAAATATGATATGATAAAAAAAAAAAAAAGGAAACAGGAAGTTGTTATCCCTCTGTACAGACAGTTGGTGAGACCCCATCTGAAGTACTGTGTGCAGTTCTGGAGACTCCATCTCCGCAAAGACATAGACAGGGTGGAGGCTGTCCAGAGGAGGGCAACCAAAATGGTGCAGGGTCTGCACCAGAAGACATACACAGAGAGACTAAAGGAGCTTAATATGTATACCCTCGATGAAAGGAGGGAGAGGGGAGACATGACAGAAACATTCAAGTACCTCAAGGGAATCAACAAAGTCCAAGAGGGTAGCATCTTTCAGAAAAAGAGATGTTCAAGTACAAGGGGGCACAATTTAAAGATAGAGGGGGATGGCTCAGAGGTAATGTGAGGAAGTATTTTTTGAAAGAGAGGGTTGTGGATGCATGGAACAGCCTTCCTGAAGAAGTTGTGGAGTCAAAAACAGTGGGGGAATTCAAGAATGCTTGGGACAGACATAAGGCAATTCTAGTGGGGGGTAGGAGGACGTAGGCTGTTGGTTAACTAGGATCTGCAGCTTATTCATTAGGTAGGGAAATGGGCAGACTAGATGGGCCAAGCGGTCCTTATCTGCCATCAAATTCTATGTTTCTATGTTTCTATGTATCACAGGCAGTGGTGAAGCTGTTAATGAAGTGTTCTAGAGCGGTATCAACATTGCAGGTGTTAAAGACTAGAGACCAGTCTTGTTGTCGAAGGTCTGCTTTTAGTAGTTTGAGATGGCCCCGTTTAAGAACCCTATTAGTGACTGTTCTTAGCAGGGGACTTGGTGAATTTGTTTGGCCACTAAAACAGGACTGGAGAGTGGTTGCTGAGGGCATCCGGGAGTATAGTAGTCCCAGATATATGGCCAGGGCGGTTGGACAGGACCCAGTCCAGTAAGGTGCTGGCTCCAGTTTTGTAATTTACCCTGGTGGGTGAATCGACCAGTTGTGTGAGGTGGACAGCAGTAGCTGCATCCCTGTAAGGGCTGGCCTGTGGGAAGAGCCAATTGGCAATAAGTAGCAGTTTTGAAGTAAGATTCAGGGCACCTATGCATTCCATTAAAGCATCAAAGCCTGCCGTCGTCTGTCTGGGTGAAATATAGACAGACATAACTGTGAGTGATTTATTATGGGCACTGATACATAGACACTGTCGGCAGATAAGGGCCTATGGCCCACCCAGACTGCCCATTTGAGCTTAATTCCCTTTACGTTTTTCTAGAAGTCTGTTGCTCCTTACCCCTGACCTCCAGAATTCCCCTATGTCTATTCCATGCATTCTTAAATCCCGTGATTGTTTTAGCCCCCACCACTTCCTCTGGGAGGGTGTTCCACTTATCCACCATCCTTTCTGTGAAGAAATTTCCTTATGCTTCCTCTGAATCACCCTCCCTCCAACTTCATTCCATGCCCTCTAGTCCTGGAACATGGTTTTCAATGGAAAATAGTGTATTCCTGTACCCTGTTCTTCCCTGTAAAGTACTTGTATGTCCCTATCATATCTCCTCTCTCCTTCCCTCCTCTCCTCCAGGGAGTACATATACAAGTCCTTCAGCCTGCCCTCATAGGAATTGTGATGCAATCCCTGTACCATCTTTGTTGCCCTCCTCCGAACCTTCTCTACCCTGTCTATGTCCTTACATAGGTAAGGTCTCCAGAACTGTACATTGTACTCCAGGTGGGGCCTCACTAGTGTCTTGTAAAGTGGAATTATGACCTCCCTTTTCCTGCTGGTGATACCCCTGCCTTTGCATCCCAGCATCCTATTTGATTTACCTGCTGCCTTGTCTCATTGTTTCCCTGTTTTGAGGTCATTAGAGATGATAACCCCAAGGTCCCTTTCCTGCTTGGTGCATGCTATATCCTCACCCCTGAACTGATATGTTGTTCTAGGGTTTTTATGTTCCATTTGTATTATCTTGCACTTCTTTGCATTGAATTTCAATTGCCAAACCCTTGACCATTCTTCAAGCTTCTGCAGGTCCCTCCTCATTCTGTCTACACCCTCTGGCATGTCCACTCTGTTACACAGCTTCTTGTCATCAGCAAACAGAGAAATTCTACCTTCTAAGTCCTGTCACTGATGTAGATGTTGAATAGGACTAGTCCCAGCACTGATCCTTGTGGTACCCCACTGGTCACTCTTCCCTCTGTGGAGTGACAGCCATTTGACACCACCCTCTGTGTCCTGCCACCCAGCCAGTTACCCACCTACCGCACTACTGTTCTGCCCTTTCCCATATTCCCCAGTTTGTTTAATAGCCTTCTACAGTATATGGCACTGTGTCAAAGGCCTTACTGAAGTCCAGATAGGCCACATCCACTGCCCTCCCCGATCCACCTCCCTTGTCACCCAGTTGAAAAATTCAATGAGGCTGGTCTGGCATGACCTCCCCCTGGTGAAACCATGCTGTCTTGGGTCCTGTAGTCCACTGGCAACCAGATGTTCCACCAATCTCTCCTTCAGAAGTGCTTCCATGATCTTCCCCACTATCAAGGTCAGGCTGACTGGTCTGTAGTTCTCCGCTTCCTCTTTGTTCCCGCTTTTGTGTAAGGGAACTATATCTGCTGTCCTCCAGTCTTTGGGTACCTCCCCTGTTTCCAGTGATCAGCTAAACAGGATTGCCAGAGGTTCAACCACCACCTCTCTTAGTTATTTTAGGACCCTGGGGTGCACCCCATCTGGCCCCATTGCTTTATTGACTCTTATTCTTTCCATTTCCTTTAGGACCCTTTCCTGTGTTTAGGGATTTGTGTACATTTCTGTGCCATTCCCACACCATTTACTCCCTTCAGGCCCATTACCCTCCTTTTCCTCAGTAAAGACTGAGCAGAAATATCTGTTCAGTATGTCAGCTTTACTGTTGTCATCCTTCACACATCCCCTGTTCTCCACTTTAGTCTCACAATCCCTCCCTTTGCCCTTCTTTTTTCACTTATATACCTGTGTTTTGTCCCCTCTACTCACTGATTTTGTGATGCGCTCTTCTATCTGAGAGTTGGCTTCTCTTACTGACCTCCCTGCCTCCCTTTGCTTCTCCTGGTACGTCCCCCTATTCCCTTCTGCCTGCATCTTTTTGTATTGCCTGAATGTGATCTTTTTGGCTTTCACTTTCTCCGCTACCTCCTTGGAAAACCATAATGGCCTCCTCTTCCTTTTCCCCTTGCTAACCTGCTTAATGTATAATTCTGTTGCTCTTGTAATCCCCATTTTAAATATTGCCCACTATTCCTCCACCCCTGATTCCCTCCCCTTTCCCATTAGTGCCTCTTTTAAGCATGTCCTCATTTTCCCAAAATCTGCCCTCCTAAAATCCAGGATATGTGTTTTTGTGCAGGTTGGTTCTGCTCCTTTGAATTCAAACCACAGTGACCAGTGGTCACTGTTCCCCAGGTGCTCCTCCACTATTACCCCTCAATTACACTGTCTCCATTTGTGAGTATGAGGTCCAGTATTGCCTTTTGCTGAGTTGTTTCCATCACCAGTTGCTTCTGGAAGGCACCTTGAAGGGAGTCCAGGATAAATCTGCTCCTGGTTGATGATGCTACTGGGAGGCTCCAGTCCATGTCTGGAATATTGAAGTCTCCAACCAGCACCACCTCCCTCTTGTCTGCCATCCTTTGGATGGCTAGCATTAACTCCATATATGTCTCTTCCTCCTGGGCTAGTGGTCTGTAGACCACCCCTGTATAGATGGCTGACCCTATTTTCCTTTCCAGCTTAACCCACAGTATCTATCCCCATTTTGTTCCTCTTGGATCTTTGTGGCCTTTATGCCATCTTTCACATAAAGTACCACTCCTCCTCCTCCTCCCTTCCTGCCTCCCATGTCTCTTCTGAATATGTTGTAGCTGGATATGGCCATCTCCCAGTCATGGTTATCATTACACCAGGTCTCTGTGATGACTACAATGTCCCGGTCCGACTGCACCATGGCAGCCTCCAGATCCTCAGTCTTGTTGTTAAGGCTCCTGGCATTGGAACCCATGGCTTTCCATGATGTGAACTCCCTGGACTGTTTAGCTGTTCTACTCCAGCCCCCTCCCTGGTTGTCCTTTATCCCTGGTTCTCCCTGCTATCTGTCTTTGTGTTGAATTTGGCCCCCTTTCTGCATATGCACCCCTTGGGTGCCTATCTCCATCTTTTGCACACTGCTTTTTAGAGATATCCACTGATCATGTTCACTGGTTCCACTGCTAGCAATAGGAGGTGGGCAATTAGATACCTTCCTTGCTGGCCTGCCACCCCCATTGTCTAGTTTAAATGCTTGTCCATGTAGGATTTAAACTTATCATTGAGTACTTAGATTCTCTTCCATGACAGACACAGGCCATCAGGCTTGAACAAGCCTCCATCCCTCCAGGTGTGTCCCCAGTCACCAATGAATCCAAGCCCTTCCTCACAGCACCAGTTCAACCATGTGTTAAAGTTCCTGGTGTGTGCTCCCCTATGCTCTCCCATGCCTCTCACAGGTAGTACTTCTGAGGAGGTGACAGATGTAGCTACTTGCTTGAGACCCCTCCCCAATTTCCCAAACTCTTCCTGAACTTCCTTAGGCTCCCCATTTACCAGGTCATTAGTACCTAGGTGGATAATGACATCCAGCTCACTCTCCCATCTTGCCTTACCGGTGATCCCCAGGATCTTCTTTCCATCCCTCCACACCATGGCACCTGGCAGGCACCTCCCTGTCCTACCCCTCAAGTGTTCCTAGCTGGATCCATCTTACGATAGAGTCCCCTACCAGGATTCACTTCCTCCTCCTCCTCTGGGGTCCACTGCTTTCCCCACTGAGGTCACCTCCTCAGTTGACCTCCACATCCTTCCCTTACACTTCTCTGGGTACCTCTGTTTGGTTGTCCCCATTTGCCAGTGCAGCATATGAGTTCTGGAGTGGAATAGGATTTGGGATGTGCCTCTGCTTGACTGCCCTTACCCTCCCCAAGCCCACTGTTATCCAAGTGCTCCTCATTCTTGGCATCCTTTGAGGCAGCAGTGTTGGACTGGGTGATCTCTGGATAGGGACGAAGGTACTCCTAACCCACTTTACTTCCACTCTGAGTCTGGCTACCTAATCCCACAGTCCAGAAAGATGCCCGCAGATAGGGAAGCACCTCAGCATATAAAAGTACTTCTACTCTAAAGTGTCCCACGTTCGGGTGTCCAGCGAGTGAGTGGATCAGCAAAGGAGCAGAAAAGGTGACTGGCTCTGTAGGTGTTGGCAGGTGTCAGCAGAAGGAAACAGAGAAGTGGTGGACTCTGTCAGTTGACTAAGGCAATGAACTTGTTCACTGCTGTGTAACACCCACTGCTGGGAAGGGTTAAAGATCAAGGGTAGGCCAAAACTGGGAATAGATGCAACACCCTATCTAGCACAGGAGTATAAAGAGATTTAAATAAGGCACAGGGAAACACAAATAGAAACAAACAAACAAATAAAAGAGAAAACTAGAAAAACTCTATCAGGAGTAAGGGTACAAAAGTATTTTCAGGTAGCACAGGGAAAATAGAAGTTGAGAATGCTGGGAGTGGTGCAGTGCAGTGGCTGTGGGGTGGCAGTTTTCTGAGAGACCTTCTAGAGACTATGGTGCTGCCGCATCTGCACACATTTCTCTGGGTTAAGGGAGGAGATCATTAGACTCTAGGCCCAGTTGGCTAGGATTCGGGGGACCGCCTCCCCACCCAGGGGCCACCAAGTCTGCCACCATTACCTCCAAGAATGCCAGGGAATAGGAAGAGCTGGACTGTAGTGGGCTCTGGAAGGGTGGCGGTGGTGGGACAGAGGCATATTCCTCAACCGGTACCGGTACATAATTCCTATACCACTCTGGCAGGGTGTGACTGTTGAAAGGAGGCACCTGTGGTAGTGACCAGGGAGGAAGTGGGGGCCCTCCATAGTGGAGATGCTAAGGAGGGTGGTAGAGGACCCTAGAGGAGGAGGATGCAACTTCTGATGGTGGATTCAGTTGTGAGGGAGATAGATTTTGGAATAGGAAAGTGGGGGGAGAGGCAGGTTAGGTTCCTATTAGGTGCCACAGCCCAGAGAGATGGAAAGCAGATACTGAGAATCGCTAGGGCAACAGGACAGGAGGGAGAGCAGGATACCATTGTCCACCTGGGGACTAATGATGTGGCTAGAAACAGGGCTGGAATAGTGCAGGGGGAGTTTAGGGAGTTGGGGAGGGGTCTTAGGTACAGGTAGCTCACTCAGTGGTTTTCACTGAGGTGCTGCCTGTCTATGACAGGGGTGAGGAGAGGGATCTCTGCACCAGGCACTTCAAATAATGGCTGAAGGAATGGTCCAGAGAGGATGGGTTTGGCTACACTGGGGAGTGGGGACTCACATGGGAGGAGCGGTAGTCTGCTCAGTATGCCTTTCCTGGTAAAACTTTTAAATAAATAAATAAAATAAAGGCCTATACAGGGGTGATGGCCCTCATCTATCCAGGAAGAGAACTGCAGTCCTCAGTGGATGGTTTAAATGTTACTTTGATGAACATTTAATATAGTCAAAGGGGGTGGCGGAAGTTATGAGGGAGGCAGAAACTGCCCCCTCCCCACCACAGGCTGAAGTGGAAGTAGACAGTAAGGAGAACCCAATGGGAGTGGAAACCCTTCTGGGTGCAAATTAATAAAGAAAGTAGGGTGGTAGAGGTACAGAGGGATGGGAATGGGAGCATAAAAAAGAAAGGGGGGAAAGAAGGAGGGCAAACCAAGAAAAAGGGGCAACAAGCAGAGTGGATGCAAAATCTGGAAGGCCATGTGTGCGATTGCTAGAAGTCTAGGAAAAAAGATTCCGGACCTAGAGGTCATCATGGCAGAGGCCGACCTGGATATTGTAGGCTGGGACATGGCCATACCAGGCTATACTCTGTTCAGGAAGAATCGGGTGGGAAGGAAAGGAGGGGATGTGGTGCTTTATGTGAGGGAAAGCATAAAAGCAACAGAGATACAGGGAATAGAGATGGAGGCAGAGGTACTGTTGGTACCCCTGGAGATGATGAGTGGAGCCACTATTCACACTGGAGTGATCCACAGACCTCCAGCATGGGGGGAAGGGGGATTAGATAAGGCACTGGTGGAAGCCACTGACAAGATGGCAGAAAAGGGGGAGGTGGGGGACTTTAACCTACCGGATGTAGACTGGAGCCTTCCAGCAGCAGCTTCAGCTAGAAGCAGGGACTTCCTGGACTCTCTGCAGGGGGCTTTCTTCAGGCAACTAGTCAGTGAACCCACTTATGAGAGGACAATACTGGACCTGGTACTCACTAACAGGGGCAGTATTGTGGATGTCAAGATGGGAGGCCACCTGGGGACCAGAGATCACCATATCATGTGATTCAATATAAGGATGGCTGCAGATTTGAGCCACACAAGGGCGAGGGTCCTAGACTTCAGGAGGGCAGATTTTATAAAGGTGGGCGAATGCCTTAGGGATGACCTAGGAGGGGGGCATGGCCTGGGAGGGACAGAGGAACAGTGGGAAAAGCTAAAAGGGAGCATAGTAAAGGCAACAAACCTCTGCGTCAAACAAGTGAGCAAAAGCAAGAGGAAAAAGAGACAGCTATGGTTCTCCCTCAATCCTCCCTCAAACTCTCTGAATTGGTTTCCTTCAATATATTCAAACCTTTAGCCTGCAAACACATTAAGAAAGTCTGCCATTGCAATATTAGCTAGCATGCCATTTTATGCTGTGCAATTGTACCCAACAGTAAGCTCTTTCTGTCCCTCCAGATCAAGTATAATTAGTATCTTGTAGAACTGCCATAATTACTAGTATTACACCACTGTCCTGCTATTATGTAACCTCTGAATTACCATTGTATTTTGTTTGCATTGCCCTGTCCTTGCAGGACCTCCTTGTAAATAAGCTTGCTCAATGGAATTTGTCTGGTGAAATAAACTTGAACTTGGTTCTCGAAAGAGGTGACTGAAAAGGTAAAGGCAAAAAGGGTAGGATTCAGAATGTATAAGGAGATACAAAGGGAGGAGGCTAGGGATAGGGAGATGTATCAGGGGAAACAGAGGGAAGCAAGGAAAGTAGTAAGTAGTGCAAAGGTGGAAACTGAAGAGAGAATAGCCCAGAGGGTAACAAAAGGGGACAAGACATTTTTTTAGGTATACAAGTCAAAAGAGGAAGACCAGGATGGAATTGTAACATTAAAAAGGGAAGAGGGACTGTGCAGAGGGGGACCAGGAAAGGGCAAGCATCCTGAAGAAATACTTTTGTTCAGTGTTCACAGAGGAAGAAGGGAAGGGGCCACAAAAAAGTAACAGATGTTTTGGAGGGAGGGAAGTGGACACTAGCTCTTTTTTGCAGGAGAGAGAGAGTCCTGAAAGCACTTGCTAATCTGAAGGTAGAAAAAGCAATGGGACCAGATGGGGTGCATCCATGGGTATTGAGGGAACTCAGGGAAATACTAGCTGCACCTCTGACAGTCCTGTTTAAAAGTTTATTGGAAACAGGAGTAGATCCGGAGGACTGGAGGTGGGCCAGTGCAGTCCCACTACACAAAAGTGGTAGAAGGGAGGAGTCTTGCAATTATAGACCAGTCAGCCTGACATCAGTGGTGGGAAAATTAATGAAATCTCTGCTGAAGAAAGGGACTGTGGAATATCTTGAATCCTGTGGGTTACAAGACCCAATGCAGCATGATTTCAGTGGGGGGAGGTCAAGTCAAACGAATCTGATAGATTTCTTTGACTGACTGACAAAGGAGTTAGATCAGGGTGGGTCGGTGAATGAGGCCTACTTAGATTTCAGTAAGACTTTTGACACCATTTCACATAGGAGACTAGTAAGCAAGCTGGCTAGCTTAGGAGTGGGTCCAAAGGTGATAAACTGGGTAAGAAATTGGTTAAAGGATGTTTGACAGAGGGTGGTGGTAAATGGAGTTCACTCCGAGGAAGGGAGAGTGACCAGTGGGGGTGACTCAGGGATCAGTGCTGGGATTTGTTCTCTTTAATGTCTTTATAAGTGACATTGCAGAGGAGCTGGAAGGGAAGGTCTGCCTCTTTGTGGATGACACCAAAATCTGCAATAGGGTGATTGCTCCAGGGGGAGTGGAAAGGATGAGCAAAGACCCGACAAAACTAGAGGAATGGTCAAGGGTATGGTAGTTGAGTTTCAATGCAAAAAAGCGCAAAATAATGCACTTATGGCACAGAAACCCAGGGTGGAGTGGTATTGACAACCACTAAGCAGTAAGGAGACCTGGGTGTAATCATATCAGATGACTTAAAGGTGTCCAGGTGGTGTGACAAGGCAGTTGGGAGAGCTAGAGGGATGCTGAGGTGCATAGGAAGGGGTATCACCAGCAGAAAGTGGGAGGTGGTGTTACCTCCTTATAGATCTCTGCTAAGACCCCACCTAGAGTACTGTGTGCAGTTCTGGAGTTCACAACTGTGGTGATCTTATTCAACTGAGTGCTGACCACGAAGATTGCCTATCCCAGCTGCACACCCAGCGTTGCATCAAGCAAGTGGACTGGCTAGACAACGCTGTGGTTCAAATGGGGTTGGGTGGATGGAGGCACCCGGTAAGAAGATGCAGGAGACAATCTATAAGTCTGATGCCCGACAGACTTTATTAATACCACAGGGAAAGGTAGACACAGTCACAAGGGAAAATGGAACCAAACCACACAAGAAAAGCAAGTAACACTCTAATACCAACTCTAAAAGGTGCACCTTGGCCTAAGGCCACTATCTATTGTACTCTATGATAATCTTCCTCTTAGTGATCGAAGAAACAAATTCAAATATCTATTACTTTGTCATGAGATGAGACAATCACTGCAGTGTACAATAGGTATCAGTACAAATCACAGAGGATCGGGTGGCGTGACCACCTCTAAGAGTTCATAAGATTAAAGGAGGTCCAAACTTTTTCCTGCCATCTTTGTGCACACAGCTGAAGAATGGTGTAACAATGGGGAAAAGGGAAAATGGGTCTCCTGCTTGGCATCAAGCTACACCTGTGAAAACCTAGGAGAGGTTGGAAGGGGAATAAGAGAGATTTTTAAACAGACCTGATTCTTCAACCAACCAACTCTCCAAGGTTGCTGGACTACTTCTGGCACAAGAGAATTGAACTTTACTGAGCTCTTCCCCAGCACAAACCCTTGACCAGGGCTGCCAAGGATAAAGGAACCAAGACTTGGCATAGAATCCACTTGAAAGGATTGCCAAGGATGAAAATCTGCTGCAGTTTCCCTGGCACAAACCCTCGACCAGGGCTGCCGAGGATGAAAGTATAAAGACTGGCTGAAGTTCCCTGGCACACACCCTCAACCAGGGCTGCCAAGGATGAAGGAACTCCAAAACTTAGCATAGAATCCACTTGCAAGGATTGCCAAGGATGAAGATACATTGAAGCTTCTTTGGTGAAGGATCAACAGGAGGACCACCAAGATCAAGTTGAATCCCAGACAACAACACGGGACAAGCAGGACAAGCATGATGCTGGGTGAAGATCAAAACCTTGTACTGCCCAGAAACGAAAAAAAAAAAAAAACCGCGGGGACGCGGACACACACTGGTCATATCGTATTCGACTTTTTGGCAAACGACTGGGAGTGATGGTCGAGGCTTGTTCCAGGATGTTCCACTTCCAGGTTGACCGAACCACAAGGAAACCAGGAGCCAGTGGCTGTGACTCACACCAGGTTATGTCGACTCATTGGTAAAGATTTAGCTGTGAACAACCCCACCAGGGATGTTGCAGCCGAAGATTGGGTCCATACACTTTGCACCAAAAACACCTGTAATTCCACTTTGCACTACACCACAGTGGTTAGTGGTCACTGGGGCAATTGTTCGTAGCAGGGGCAATCTGCCTGGAGCAGGGGCAAATTGCTGAAATCTGGGGCAATTGCTCGTAGCAGGGACAATCTGCCTGGAACTGGGGCAAATTGTTGAAATCCAGGGCAATTGTTTATAGCATGGGCAGTCTACCTGGAGCAGAGGCAAACTGCTGAAATCTGGAGCAACTGTTCGTTGCAGGGGCAGTCTGCCTGGAACAAGGGCAAATTACTGAAATCTGAGGCAATTGTTCATTGCAGGTGCAAATAACCACAATCCTGGTATAATACAGTCTTGGCACTTTGCAATCAACACAACCTTTTATATACTAAACAATATGCAGTTCATCAGCTGTCAGTCATTCAATAGTAGTTGCGTGTTAAGCAACCCTTGTTCTGATCTGCCATGCTTGTAGGTACCTTCTGTACCAGGATCTGGCTACCCCTCTGGCAACTTCTGGGTGGGTGAACACCCTTTCCCCTATGGGCCTCTCTAGCCTTTGTAACTGTTAGGCTACTGGCAGAGCCCTTTCACTCTTTCCTGATACGGGCCTTGCTACCCTCTGTTCACTGTGGGCCTTAGGCCCTCTTAACTCTGGGGTCCTCTCTGCCCCTACCATTATGGGCCTAGAGCAGCTTTTAATACCTGGATTTGAGATGCCCTTCTCCCACCTGGGCCTTTAACTGCTAGGGCCTGTGGTGCCCCTTTAAATACCTTTGGCCTGGCCAAGGCCTTAACGCCAGTCACTCTGAGCTTGCTCCACCTTCATTCTGCCCCTCATAAATATTTAAATTAATTCTCCTATGGGTCTCTATGGTTGGCCCCTCCCCATGGGCGTCGCTGCCCAAAATATCCAAATTTACAGGCTGGTCCTCCCTCTGGGTATGGCTAGCCCCACAATATTGAAATTTTAGCAGGTCTTCCCTCCCAGATCCCTGATAATGCTACAGTGCTAATTAAAATAAAACTTATTTTTTAAAGATTTAGGTGGTCAGCACTCTTCTGATGTGCTGCCGCTGACTAACTGCCCCAGGGCCCGGGGTGAAGCAGATGCATGGTGGAGGGAGGTTCTTGTCGGGGGAGGGAGGGACTGCAACAGGTAATGCGGTGGGTGACAAGGGGCCTCAGGAGAGCCCACAGCTTTCCCTGGTGATGCAATGCAGCTCTTATCTTACCACCGATGTGGGACTGAATGTTTCTTTTTATTTTTAAAACAAAAGGACAAATGTAGCCCACACTGCTGCAGGGGACTGGCTTCTTTTTCTTTTCTTTACTTCCTGACCACCGGACTTAACTGCACCAAGGGGGACACCAAACTGGAGCTGCAGTCTTCACAGGCTGGAGGATGGGAACAAGCAGAGTTGACTGGACCAGCTTCACACAGACCAGGTAAGCCCAAGGTCCCTGTCACACTCTCTCGGTCCACAGTTCTCCACAGCCCAGCCCGAACTAACCACATATAATGGCTGAAAACATTCAAAAAGGAGCTCGGGGTTCCAGTTCCAGAACCCCAAGTCTGTGCCCTCACAAATGGTCAGGTATTCAAATGGGCATGATGCGCTGGCCAGAGGCAGCAGTCCCAGCACATGGGTGCCCACTCTCATGCTGCCAGCTTTGTGGGGGGGGGGGGTGTGTGGAATGGAGCAAGCAGGCAGCAGAGAGTCAGAAAAAAAAACTTTTACTGCAGCTGATTTTTTCTTTAAAATCCCCTGCCTGACTACTCTCTTGGGAGGGAAAACACGCCCACAAGAACCCCTTTCTTTCTGCCCTCTCCTAGTCCACATGACAATGGGACACCTAAGGGTACATTTTCTCAGAAGCACCCTCCCTTTCTGTAGTGCCCCCATACTTTGGGGCATTACGCATCAATGGAAGGACATAGACAGGATGGAGGCTGCCCAGAGGAGGTCAACTAAAATGATGCAGTGTCTGCATTAAAAGCCCTACAAGGAAAGACTAAAAGACCTCAATATGTACACCCTGGAAGAGAGGAGGGAGGAGGGGATATGACAGAGACCTTTAAATACCTCCAGTGGAGGAACTTTGGTGTAATAGTTGGGGGAGACATAACCATAAGAGGATTCTACAATAACTTATTCAAGACTACAATGATGAAATGTTAGGGGGACCTGTCCCCCTTATAATTTTGCCCACAGAGGTAAACAAGGTACAGGAGGGAAGTATTTTTCAGAAGAAAAGGTGCTCAAGAACAAAGGGACATGCTGCGAAGCTGGAGGGGTAGATTCAAGGGAGATGTTAGGAAGTACTTCTTTACACAAAGAGTCTTGGGTTCCTGGAACAGTCTTCCAGGAGAGGTGGTGGGGGCAAAGACAGCGGCAGGGTTCAAGAATGTATGGGATAGGCACAAGGGAATCGTAGAGGAAATGAAGGAGGGAGGGAGGAAGAAAGAGAGGTAGATCAAGTATAATCTGCGGCAACAATGTAGGTAGGGAAAAAAGGGCAGACTGGGTGGGGTAAGCAGCCCTTATCTGCCATCACATTCTATGTTTCTATAGCAGCATATATTTTACAGATAGGGTATGCACCTTTTGTTAAATTTGGTCCTTGGCATTCATTGCCATCGAAAAAATAAACATCCCAAAATATTTTTAAGTGTATACATTTTTTACAGCACTTTGTTAAAAAAGTCACTGACATCACAAGGGAAATGTTGAAAAGAAAACATATATTTAAACACACTTCAGTTTATATTTCATAAATAGGTCACAGACAACAAGGCAGCGTTGGATACATTTTTTATCCATACAATTTGTGTTGCCTTCAGATGATCTCACAAGTGACAAAGTAAAGTGTAAGCATGAATGAAGTGTCTCCAAGGTCGCCACATTGAATATGGATGAAAAAATGTATCTTTCCTAATGCTTTCCTTGTTGTATATTTGATTTATGCAGTGTACTATAGTCTGTTTTTAGGTATTGTTAGACTGAATTAAAGAGCTGGTGACACGATAAGGTGAATTTTAATAAAACATAATATTTAGACACTGTCCAGCTTGTATTTCCCATTAGTTCTGTATTTCTCCTACCCGTTGTTTATTACTTCTGAGGTCATTTGTGTGAAAACAGGATTTCTGCTCTGGAAGAGTTCATCTATTACTGCTGCCTTCTCTCTACCTGAAGTCATAGAGCAC
This sequence comes from Neoceratodus forsteri, assembly GCA_016271365.2. Taxonomy (NCBI): domain Eukaryota; kingdom Metazoa; phylum Chordata; order Ceratodontiformes; family Ceratodontidae; genus Neoceratodus; species Neoceratodus forsteri. Next base: position 343,756,680 of record CM028132.1, on the reverse strand, counting down.
TGCTTGTGACCTCACAGTTACTCTTGTGGCAACAGACTGTGATGTCACAACAGAGGATTATGACTTGGAGTAGGGAGTAAGCTATGAGGCAGATGAACTCAAAATAAACTTTAAGGGACAATGATCATATATTCATACACATTTCCTTAGTAATAAATTATGGGGAGGAAAAATATGTAAAATATAAATGGAATGCTAGCAGAATTGTACCTAATTATCTCTCTTTAAGTATGTATACTACTGATAATTTTAAACAAAATGTGATGAACTATTTTGTTATTCTGTCGGTGTTGCAGTGTTGTTTACACCAGTTTTTGAGTTGGTGGAATGCATAACTTTTGGACTGGTCCACGTAATAATGGAATCTGACTGTGATCTGACAGCTGGTTCATGGAAAGGAAGGGTAGTGATGTGTGGAGTCTGTGAATAAATTAACAGTGTGAGAAAAAATAAACCTGTCTATTCTCAGATTGTAGAGCCTGGCCAGATAAATTACGTCTCCTGCATTTTATGTCTCGCATACATTGCATACTTCTTTTGCATTTAGCTCCACCTTTTTCATAAAAACTCTGCACATTAGCAAGAACACAGGATCACTAGCCACTGCATTTCAGCTGCTCAGGCTGTTTTTCTGTGCCTGACATAATAACACTCTGCTTGTGACATCAAAACCCGTTGCTGTGGCAATGATTAATTATCATGTCACAAACACAGAATTACTATGTTTACTACAGACATGCAGCCAGAGTAGATGACATCTAGGGGACAGACATTCTGGTTTCAAGTAAATGTGCAGAGTTATGATGAAAAAGATGATGATGAATGCAGAAAATGTGAGAGAAGCTGAAATGTACCCCCTGTGATGCTTATGCTTGACAATAAAATATTTATTATCACAGTGAATTTGGAGTCCTTGTAAAAACCGAGAATTGCTTAATCCGTTGAGAGCAACCCCTTAGTGTGTAGTGCCGAAGGGCATCCAAGCATAAATGAAACAACATACCTCAGTATATTCTACAGAGCCAATCAGACCAAATTCTTCTGCACCCCAGCTTCCAAAAATGATGGTTCTCCTTGGACGCCATTTGCCTTAAATGATATAGACAAAAAGAGTACATTGCAAGGCAAAATTACACCTGTTGACCAGCACCACCTTGTTCTTGCTTTGTCAAAAATTGTCAGTTTATATTTACAATGCTGTTGCAAAAATGAAAAAAAAAATATATGTCTTTGCAAGATTCCCACTGCACTGTGGGAAGTTCCCTTAAATACAATGTTACCAATACAATGTTGCAGTTGTTAAAACAAAAAATGTGATGTGAATTTTTATCATGGATTGCCCACAGTGTGTCTACTGTGTAGAGCTACGAAGAGAAGTTGAAGTGTTATATTAGTGTGCACTTCTGACAGAATTATACCACAGAAAGATTTATTATGTCAGCCCAAATGACCATATTAAAATATAGCATATGCATTGTTTCCTCTTATAAGGAACAATCAGCAGAGAAGAAAGAGCTGAAGTTCAGGGACACAGGTTTATCGTGAGTGAAAAGGTCAAAATCCATTTTCAAAACATGGGATTCCAGGACTGCTTTTCTCAGGGTTTTCTGTATTTCCAGTTATCATGAATTCACTGGATTCCCACAATTCCAGTGATCTGATCAATTTTGTTTCCCACAATTCCATTCATTTTTGGCAAACACCACACACCATTGTCTTTGCTGAAAGTCTAACCCACTTTCTCATTTCAGGGGCAGGGGTTCAGGATGATTTGGCAAAGCCTGAAACCTGGTTAGACACCTGGCAACTGGGGTTTAATGCCAAAAAGTGCAAGGTGCTGCATTTTGGGATGAAGAAGCCAAAGAGGAGTTACCAGCTGGGGGGATTGCACTTAGTCCAGACAGAGGAGAAGGATCTGGGGGTGCTCATTACAGGGTCAATGAACAACTCGGCACAATGTAGGAAGGCAGCTGCAAAGGCCAATAAAATGCTGGGTTGTATTGCAAGGGGTATATCCTCGAGGAGGGAGGAGGTGATTCTGCCACTGTATAGGTCATTAGTTAGAACGCACCTGGAGTACTGCGTGCAGTACTGGTGCCCGTATCTGAAGAGGGACATTAAGTTACTGGAGGGGATGCAGTGCAGGGTGACAAAGATGATCAAGGGGCTGGGGGGCTTATTATACGAGAGGAGGCTGAAAGAGTTGAACATGTATTCACTGGAGGAGAGGAGGGATGGGGGAACATGATTGAAACCTTTAAATACATGAAAGGAATAAACAAGACAGGTACAGAGGGGCTGTTCAAAGTAAGGAAGGGGAGGGACACCAGGGGCCATGATATGAGACTGGAGGGAGGAAGGTTCAGGAGGGAGATGAGGAGACACTTTTTTACAGAGAGGGTGGTGGCTGGGTGGAATGAATTACCTGCAGAAGTGGTATCCAGTAGAACAGTGGACTGCTTCAAAAGGGGATGGAACAGGACAAGGAGGAGGGTTAATGAAGGGGAAGGGTGGAAGGGAGGGGGGGCAGCTGCAGAATAAGGGATGCTAGCTGCACATTCAAGCAGACTTGATAGACCTCTAAGCCTTTATTTGCTGGCAAATTTCGTATGTTCGTATGTTCCTATGTTCCTAGTGTACTGAGACACCATGCCAGCCATAAGTCACATGTGATCTGAACTGTCTATTACACATAAAAATAGCAGCAAACCCAGCAAGAAAAAAACATACTTTAGACATGAGCCCCAATTTTTCAAAGGACTTGCAGTCCAGTAGAACTCCACCCCCAAAACAAGAAAGGTCAAAGTTGCAGTAGTTAGGGAATTTCCATCAAAGTGTTACAGTTGTGACTCCTTGGAATGGGCAGATGTTCTTTAAGCATGTCTGCCATAAGCCACATGTGACTTCTGAACCATGATTGTGCTGTAAATTGTGGTATTTTTGTGAAACGGCACACCAGCCAATAAGCATAACAGTGCACACCCATGGGGGTATTGGTAGTGTCACTGAGCTGCTTGTTTGTTGCTGAAGCTTTCCGGGAATATATACGATTTCTACCACAGATGGCTTTATAGATTATTATTGATGGAAAGTCTTTCTTTGAATAGTGCTTGAGTGACACAAAGTCTGGAGTGTGTAAGCTTCATTACTGTTGAGCTATGGCTGGGTTTTCAAAAGCACTTAAATTTTGCACACTACTTTCACAGATGGCACCTAAATTCTACTTGCTTATTTCTTGTACTTGAATTTGTTCAGGGAGTCCAAAGGATAGTGCCCAGCTGTAATGTAGTTATAGATTTGGCTGACAATTTTGTAATCTGGGAGGAGGCATTCATATTTAAAAGAATAAAATTAATGATTTAGGTGCAGTTTTTGCAAATACTGTGCAAGACAAGATTTAAATCCTTTTGGAACCCTAGCCCCTAATATATATATACACACACACACACATATGATACTTTTTAACATACTTCTCTTGGGTTGTGCACCTTAGCAGATACTGTTATTTTGACTTGGCAGTGCATCCTACCACATTATTCTTAGTATCTTGTCTAAAAGTTAAGGGGTGGTGTGAGTGATCAAGTCTAAGATTTAATAGGCATTGCAAGTGATGTATTGAATGGTGTAAGAAAAGTTGTCTTGCACTGGTTGGGCAAGGGGACCATGAAGTGAAGCTGAGTGTGTTTGTCTGACCAACAAGAGCTAGATGACATCTCTTATACCATAAAGGACATCACTCACAGCACCTATTATCATATAGTAAAGCACCTATAAATCTAGCACTTGTAGATGCCTTATAATCTTGTTTAAAAATTAAAACTTCTGGGGAAAGCAAACTCCCCCACTTTAGTTCAGTGAAAATGTCCTCTGCTGCTCCACTGTACAACAACATGCTATACACAGAATAACAAGAGGACTTGAAAAAGTTTAGCCAATTGAAAGGCTCCACCTGCAGTTCAAGGGGTGAGCAACCAGCCATGCCTACTTCCTGAACTATATAAGCAGTTCCTCCCAGCCTCCATCTGAAGCACTTTCTCTTTGCTCCACCATCCTCCCCTCCTCCTCCAGTGGCTTGCCTCTCTATCCCCAGGGGGTTCCTTCCTATGGTACCTTTAGCTAAGGGACCCTTCCTGTAGCACCTCTAAGGGTGGAATCCTCTTACAGGGTTCCTTGCTTTTAGTACCCCTACAGGGTGGTAATTCCTACTGGAATAGAGATTGTGAATGGCCACAAATGTTGTTATACAGTTGAACAAGCATAACATTATTCTGGTTGAGAAAGCCATTGAGCCAAGTGATCTGATTAACTGAACATCTTCTGGTTCTTTATAATGTTTAGAAGGTGCGAACTGCCAAAATATATTCCTTACAATGAAAGTCATTCATATTGCTTAACCAGTTGCTGTTAGTTAGATAAAATGTAAAACACAAAACTGAAAAAATATAGACCTTCCTCATGGTGTTCAGTTGGCTGGTCAAGTTTCCCAAGCACTGTGATTCAACAAAGCATAGCTGAATTATTTGATAAACTAGGTTCTTACCTTTTTTCACCATTCTTCCCAGGACTCTGGTGATTTCTAACATCACTGCTGTTCCACTGCTAGGGTCTATAGCTCCATGGACCCAGCTGTCCCTGTGATTACCATAGATGACATACCTGTCTGAAAAATGAAAGCCAGAGTCCGAGTTACAGACATTCCAGAATATTAGTGAAGGATTAAAACTGATCCAAGTCTGCAGTGTCCTCTGCCCGACAAGAAGAATTCAAGTTGAGTCTAGGGTCAAGTAATGGAGGTAACACCTCCTTCTGTAATTGTGTACCTAACCAGCTACGGTAATGGTTCATGGTGAAGGGACAGTTCATCAGTCCAGTTGAGCTTTTGCTTGGTTTCTGAATGTATCAACACCAGTTTCATGCTGGGCTGGGCCAAACCCAATTAAACTAGATTTAGCCCAATATTATAAAAGAGGCTACATGGCGCCCCCACATGGGTTGCTCCTCTCATGTGCTTATTTATCATTCTGCTGTACTGACTCACTCATGACTACTCCACACACAGACTAATTTGCCACAATCTAGAGATGGGCATTTTATTGTGTTTTACTCCTAAACATTGCAAAAAGAATTTTTGGGCCATCATTTGTTTTTTGTGAAACTTGATTTGACCCATTACTTTGAACCTCCCCTCAAACCTGACTGGTCTGAACCTGTGGCCTGAACAAATTTCCAGCCCTAGTATCGGTCTCCATAGGTCAGCCCTCTTTGTTTTTACAGACTGATTCAAACAGAGGTTTATTTTCCCTCTCTAGATACCAGCTGTGGCTGAAAGTGTTTATCATAATTTATGACTCTGAGATTGTTAGTCAGGGGTCCAAAGAGTTGCTGGAGGTCTGTAACTAGCCCATGGTCTGCCATTTGTGCACTAGTCCCTTAGAGCATACTACACTAAAGCTTAGTGTAGGTGCCCAAATACCATTAGGTCTCTGTGAATGGAGCTTTTGAGCACATTCAGTAGGGCTACGTACGACCCACATATTAATTCCTGAATACCTCAACTAGTAAGGTCTTGAGTACTTGGGGTCGCTACTGAATATTTTTTAACTATTTCTGGTATTTAGACTGGACAACTTGAAAAAACATTTTTTCAACACTCTGTCTTGGTGGCCAGTGCTAGTATCTTGACCACTCCACTCATTCCCTCAGAGACTATTTGTTTTTTAAATTAGCTGTCTCTGCTTCCTGACAGCAGCCAACACCATTTTTATGTTGCTTGCACGCATGTGCAAGAAACATAGTGCCATCATCGGAGATTTCGGAGGTGTGTCACCTCCTCCTCCAATTCAGTCAGTGTGCTGGCAGGCGCGGCCCTGCAAGCTAATACATTTTGGAGCTGTCTATGACATGCGCTCCAAAATGCAGTGGCTACAGTTGAAAGGGGAGCTACGCTTCAGTGAGCACCGATAAGATATCGGCTGCTCAGCGCAGCCTCCCCCACAGGCGCGCGCCCGCCGCATTGCATACAACGGTTGCCCAATCCCCGCCGGCTGGAGTTGGAGTCCCCTCCCAGTAGAGGTGCCACGCTGGAGCCCACCCAGCGTGGCAGCAATACTATGGCCGACGGGTGCCCAACTCTGCCGGGCTGAACGCCTGGATCGCCTTTGTGCCACGCTGGGAGCCCACCCCAGCGTGGCAAATGTCCCACAACGTTTTTTTAACCTGTGAAACTAAACGGTCCTGTGGCGATCTCCCAGCCCCCTCCCACAACCCGCACCCACCCACTGCGCATCCAGCCTCCCCACATCCCTCCTCACCCCATACTTACCTCCAGACCCGCGCGACGATCTTCGGTGACCAGGAACACGCCTGCACTCTTCAAAGCCGACCGCGAACTGAGGAAATGCCGTAAGTTGTATAATGGGCTAGATGGGGGTTCAACTTTATTGCATATCTCAGGTATTTTTGGGATTTTTGCACCAGATTTTAATATGGGTTTTGAGACCTTCTCATGAATGATGTCACTCATGGCATTATTCGCCCTCGGCGATTTCACAGTGACTGTGCAGTGACTATGAAATCACCCTTCGGCCTGAATACCACCATGACAGTGACATCATTCATGAGAAGGGGTTCCAAAACCCCATGTTGAAAATTTGGTGCCAAAATTCCAAAATGACTGTTTTACTTAGTGTGCGCTATGTAGTTCCTATGCAGGCTCGTAAGTTCGCGAAATTTCAATATTTTCACTCCAGATTTTCAACATTGCCATTTTACCACACCTTCTTATGAGTAGTACAGCTGTCATTTTTCACATGTCACCCAAAATGTGTTTCTGGCCATGTAGCGCAGAATGGCGCAGCTCAGTGTAAATCAATATATGGACACATTAAGAAAATCACAGTGATACTGTTCATGATCAGAGGTCTTAAAATGGCTATGTTGAAAATTTGATGAAAAAATTCTAAAATGACTGTTTTACGAGTCTGGTGCTAGTGTTCCCACGTTACACCGTAAGTTTGCGAATTTTCAATATTTTCACTCCAGATTTTCAACATTGGCATTTTATCACACCTCCTCATGAGCAGTACAGCTGTCATTTTTCACATCCTGCCCAAAACATGCTTCACTTCTTGTAGCGCATAATGGCGCATTCGTGTGCGAACTCAATGTATGGGACACATTAAGAAAATCACAGTGACACTGATCATGAGCAGAGGTCTTAAATGCCTGTGTTGAAAATTTGGTGAAAAATTCTAAAAATGACTGTTTTACGAGTGTGCATTGCACAGTTACTACGCACGTCAGTAGTTTGCGAATTTGAATATTTTCACCCAGATTTTCAACATTGCCATTTTACCACACCTCCTCATGAGCAGTATAGCTGTCATTTTTCACATCCTGCCCAAAACATGTTTCCGCCCATGTAGCGCACAATGGCGCAGTCGGTGTGCAAACTCAGTGTATGGGACACATTAAGAAAATCACAGTGTCACTGTTCATGACCAGAGATCTTAAAATGGCAATGTTGAAAATTTGGTGAAAGAATTCCTAAAAATGACTGTTTTACGAGTGTGCGTTGCACAGTTCCCACGCATGCTCGTAGGTTTGCGAATTTTCAATATTTCCACTCCAGATTTTCCACATTGCCATTTTACCACACCTCCTTATGAGCAGTACAGCTTTCATTTTTCACATCCTGCCCAAAACGTGTTTCCACCCATGTAGCGCACAATGGCGCAGTTGTGTGCAAACTCAATGTATGGGACACATTAACAAAATCACAGTGACACTGTTCATGAGCAGAGCTCTTAAATGGCTATGTTGAAAATTTGCAAAAAATTCCTAAAAGAACTGTTTACGAAGCGCATGCTATGCAGTTCCTACGCACGCTCGTAAGTTCGCAAATTTTCAATATTTGCACTCCAATGACTTCCAAATACCTAAACAGCACATAGAAGCAAGCAACATTCGGCATTGACAAATGCTTGTTTTAATGAGAGTCAGTCCCTAGTCATTCCCCTTCTGAACCCTGATCCATAATTTGGGAGGCGGGCAGTAATCTCTCAAAGTTGGCTAGCTCTGTCTCCTGCCTTCCCACAGCATACCTGCTCTGTTCAACTATTGTAAGACACAGGAGCAAGCGGGCATGTGACTGGAAGTGTAGGGTTAGAGCCAAGAGTCATTGTGCTGAACTCAGGAGTCCATTTTTGAATACTTATCACTGAGTCCTGAAATTATTTTTAATGTTTTTATGCAACTAACGTAACAAAAAAGCACCATTTGGTCTCAAGAGAACCAGATCTGATGAAACTAGTGTACTCAGTGGACTAAAATGTATACTGTATATTATATGAACTGCTGCCACATTTCCCTAACTAGGATGTACATAGAAATGAGATTGTATAAATATGTCTTAGTGAAGCATATGCTTGCTATAGTCCTTTTAATAAATAGAAATATATCCTGTAGAAACTGTGGGCCCACACACAATCACAAGGGATGGTCAAGTGACTGCAAGAACTTGTCTTGCCCCTCGTCTTGTTTAATGCCCTGTTGTTGGTCACAAGCTCTTCCCTGCATGATCAGTAATGGCACTGCAGCCATGTGGGGAAAGGGGCAGGAGTCACCTTGCAAATGGTCCACAAGCCCATGCAAAAAGTGTGGTGACTCCTGCAGTGTCCTGTGCAGAACTTTCCATCACCACCTGCTCTTAGAACTGTTAATAGCTGGCATAGGAAAGTCAGTAATCTACTCCTGATCTCAGTGGATCTGACGGGGGCTGGAGATCATTGTGGGAACTATTCAGTCAAAAGCTGCATTATGTGTAATGGGTCTAGGTAGTTGGTTCCATTGGTCCAAGAGACTGCTACAAGACTTGTGAGAGTCACTGGACCACTAGGAGTACTGAACAAAAAATTGGACAGACTGCAGACCAACAATGGGCATAAAGGTGAGGGAGAGGTGGTTGGGGAGAAAAATGTCAAGAACCATAGAAACCTAGACAGTAAGGACAGAAGACGACTTTATCAATTGAGCCTACCCTGAGGTCCTATCTTAGTCTAGTCCTCAGCACTGCTACTCCCTTTCCTCTCCACTGCTCTTCCACCAGTGATCTCCCCCTCTAATGATCCCCTGGAAGTTGTTCCACTGTAATTTGGAACCATTTATGATCCCTACATGAAACACAGTGCTTGACAGGCTGTTTCATTTGTCTACCCCTCAGTCTGGGAAATAAATGCCTCCTGGGACCAAATATTCAAAACTCTGGCCAGACACAAATCCAGTTTTGCCCATGGAAACTGGGCTCTGTATGGATTTCCCATATTCAAAAGCCCAGTTAGCACAGGCAAACAGGGTTTGCACCCAGGCAAACTTTGGAGGGGGGGGGGTGCAATGTAAATTGAGGGTCAGGGACCTGAATATTGATGCAGTCCAATATTCAGAATATTTCCAGCGCACAAGGGCACCAAGGAATGAAATATATTTATTGAGCTTTTGCCAGATTGGGGTTTGGGAGGGGGTCCACTAGATGGGGTCAATGGCCACCAGGGAAGGGGTTTATATTTACTGTACAGGGGATTAGGGAGGGGGAGCCACTGGTCACCTGAGAAGAGGTTTATGCTTCTTGTACAGGTAATCAGGGGGGAACCACTGGCCACCAGGGAATAATATATTGTTAACTAAGGGGAGATTGGGGATTGGGAGGGGGACAGTCAGGGAGTGCAGTGCTTATTTATAGGGCAAGGGTAACATGTTTTGCCCTATATATAAGCATTGTGCTCCCTTCTTATGACAGACAGCGGGCGGCTGAGGTGGAATGTGGAGGACTGTGTTGTTCAGCATCCACTGACTACAGCACTGATGTTTGGGGGATGGGTGGGGGGAGAGAGTTGGATGTTTGGTGCCACAGGAGGGAGGCCACTAGATATCAGAGACCTGGACTGCAACCTGCGCTACATTGGGGGGAGGATTTCCTGTGACTGATAATGGAATATTCCACTGTGTGGCATTGCACCAGTTCCCAGTCTGTACCCCATAGCAGGGGACTGGTTGTGGCTGCTTTGATGGGGTTGGGGATTGTTGGGTTGGGGAAGGGAGGGTTCCTGGAGGATATGGGTATCTCTACCAGTACTGGTTGTGGACTGGTTGGGGGGGCACTTCACCTCAGTATGCCTTCCTTGATATCTTTTTGGGGAATGGGCCATCACAGTGGCTACTTGGGGATGAGGATGCACAAGGAAAAAGACCACTCGACACCAAGGATAGCATTTTTCTACATAAGGCATGGGATCAGGTGGGGAGAGGGACCACTGGACACCAGGGATAACATTTTTCTACATCAGGCATGGGATAGAGAGGGGAAAGGGGCCACTAGACACCAGGAAAATTATGTATTATGTACAGGTGTCGGATCAGAGGGAGGGGGCACCACTAGCATCTGGAAAATTATGTCTACATAACAGGTGTGGGACTGGAGGAAGGGGGGAACCACTAACACCAGGGATAGCTCCACGTCTGGGACCAGGCCCTGGGGTTGGGGGCAGTGCCGTGCTAACTTGCCAGGCTATCCTTCCAAATGAGCCCATATGGGCATGCAAATGGCCCTGTAGCACCTTCCTTGTCCAATGGCCTCATTTGCATGGGTTCGTTTGAATATTGGGAATTTAGTGCGGGCACAAGCCACTGTGGTGCCCTTTTTCAGGAGCCATGTCTGCCCACTGCTACATGGCTTAGCACTGGGCTAACATGAATCTATATTCAGTCAAACAGTGCCAGTGTGCTATTCTGCTGAATATAACATTTTCAGGCACCCGAGCAAGTGCAAGGCATGACATAAATTTTGGCACTGTGCTTTGCGAATATTTGAATAACAGGCCCCTGATGTCTTTCCTAAATTAAAGTAAACTAAACTAAACTTCCCCCATGACAACCTAGAATGGTGACCCCTAGTAGTTGAACCTTTCTTCATTTTTCTGTATAGTCCACCTCACTGTACCCTGAATATCTTTATACAGCTCTATCATATCCCCCGTTTTTTCTAGCCTCAATTGAGTACATGTTAATGCCCTCTGGTCTCTCTATGTAAGTTTTGTTCTGTTGGCTGTGGATAATTTTTGTCACTCTTTTTTGGATTATCTCCAATTTGTCCTGGTCCTTGCTTAAGTGTGGGCTCCAGAACTGCACACAAGATCCAAGTCGTGCCGGTGTGGTCTGTGCATGGCATAGCCCCTTTTGTGCCAATTAACATCTGGTATTCACATTTTCATTACATCTTTGTCGCAGTGGTGACTTCTCCCCAGACAACTAAGGCAGGCCCCTCAGCATGGTGGTTTTTTGGTGATTGCATAACAGGCAGCCTATCTGCATCCCCAAATTGTGCTGCCCCCACAAGGGCTATTTCTTGAGTCCTGTATCTTTTAAAAACATTCTCACAGTAAGACAGTTTACAAACTGGGTCAGCTGGTAGCAGTCCTAGACAGTGGCTTTGTGAAACATCATTTGCATTCCAGCCATATCCATTTACCTTTATCTTATTCATAAAGTGCTTGTTAAACCTGGTAATATTCCCTTACTCTCAACTCCAACAGCACTGCCTCTTTTATCCCCACAATGAAAGAGCACATTTCAACATGCAGCTAGAAATGCGAACTTACACGGTTCACAGACAACAAGCAGACACAAAAATGAAGCACTGTTAAGGGGAACATGAAAGGAAAAAAAATCATTTTGGCTGGCTGGCGTTCATTGGCTTTTCATCTTCTTCAGTTAAAATAAGCAAATTCCCCTGCTTGCTGAAATTCTCATGTTTTACCTCAGGCAGGTTTTCAGGGTAATCTGCCCATGTTAGACACAAATAAAACTGTACTGAAACTGCGTTGTGATTGAAATTTTCCGGAAATTACTCTACAAAGGATGGGAATGGAACCCTGTTTCCTGATGAGGCCCTTCCAGCTTAAAAGGCCTCTTATTTCACAAGGAAAACTGTGGTAAACATAGTACTTAGACAAAATGCAACTTATGCTGAGACATTAAATGTATTCATCTTCCCCTTACGCTTTAATACTAAGGATATTTGCATAAAACAGTATTCTGTGTAACTTGGTTGTCTGCTCTGGCTGTTTGTTTACAAGTGATGTAACAATCATTCCTGCAGTAGTCAGCTATTCTGTCACAGGAGAGAACAATGATGTCACTTGTACACAAGCAGTCAGAGCAGGATTTTATTTACTTTATTGAAAGAGCAGTGGACGCCTTCAGGACAACTTTATCAAACATAATACTTAGGCACAGTTCAACTTGTTTTTCAGATTAGTGTTGCATTTTTCCTCCACATTATTTATTATTGAGATCATCTGCATGAAAACAGATCTTTGCTTCTGAAGAGTTCATCTATTCCTGTTGCTTTCTCCCTGCCTTGAAGTCATAATGCACTGCTTTGTGACATTACAGTTACTTCCATGGGAGCAGATTGTGATGCCACAACAGAACACTATGACTTGAAGTAGGGAGTAAGCTATGGAGGTAGGTGAATTCCTTAGGATAAAGAGCACATATTCATAACAATTTCCTCCCCAGTACACAATGGGGAGGATAAGTCTATAGAATGCATATGGAATGCAAGATGAATTGTACCTAGCTATTGCGTTTTACAAAGCTTTCTTTGAGGCATCAGTAGCGCTTTAAAATTTCCATCTACTAGAAATAAACCATTTTCATCATATGTATGTATTTACATGCAGATCCTGGGGCAAGATATAAAAAGGTATGACAGCAGCGTAGCACAAGTTCCACATATAACATGAGACAAACTAAAATATACATTAAACTCTAAAAATCAGTAAATATAAAATGACATTCACTAGCATCAAGGCAAAAACAATGATCAATAAGCACATAATGGGATAAATCACTGGGAACCTAAGGAAGTACCATATTAGTGATAACAGTTCCAGACAACAGTTAAACTTGCCTTTACCCCCGACAATTAGGTATCAAAATCAATTATAGTATTTCTCTGGTTGCTTGTTCCTGAATTTTGGTCCCACAAAATAAAACGTTTTTTCTCCAACTGATTTTTTAGCATTTGGAACTCTATTTATCATGTAGGTTTGTGTCAGGTGACACGTAATGTTGATTATATGGCAAATAGATTTGTTAAATATCTTGGAGCTGCCCCAGTAACACATGTATGATGTGCCACTCTCTTTTGGTTTTGAGGAAGACCAGGTGATGAAGGACCTGTGGTTGTGAGACGCTTACTGGCAATCTGGGGTGTGCTGAAGTGGAATATTATTTCCTGAATACCACAGATAGTAGGACTGCTGAATATTCAGGTGCCCTTCTTGAATAAGAAACTATTTGTCCTGTATGTGTAATTGGGAAATACTCTTGTTTAACAAAAAAGAAACAGCTCACTGCACTCCTCCCCCAGCCCAAATCCTTAAATACATCCACCATCCTCTGATAGAAGCTCAGTCCCACCCTCCTCTCCCCAGCACCCATAATTTGATAATTTGCATGTTTGTTTTTAAAACGAATCCTACAGTGGGCAACTGGCATAACCTGCCCACCTCCACAGCCAGCTGCCATCATTCTTAATGTGAAATAGTGTTCAGTGGAACTTAAAATAGTGAGTGCTTGCTACAGTAAAGTTGCACAGTAGTGCAGTATACTGAGTGGTGTGCAATTACGGTACCCATTGAATAACATGTATACTGCTACCACGCAATTTACATGGTAGCGCAGTACTGAGCAACTCTTCTGTAGCAACCACTGTGCATATGTTCCACTCTGACAGCACCCTACTCTCACCCTCCTCCACCCCAGCACCACATTTTCTGTAAGAGAAGATGACCCACACAACCTGCCCTCTTCCTCAGCCTGGTCACCTTTTCATGAATGAAAGCACTTGCATGCTTTCTTGCTCACCCTGATAAAGTAAAACCAGCTGATCATGTAACCTGGTAGCCCATGGCTGTTAACTGGTACCTATTGCCTATACTAATGAATGCTAGCATGCTGCATAATGATGTACTGGTGTATTTACTATCCCAGACAGTCCAGTGACCCCTCCCTTACCCAAACCCCATAGGTATAACATAATTCTATTCCAGGCAGTCTAGCGGGCCCTTCTCCTGGTATACAATATTCACCACCATCCTGGCAACAGTGACTGGCGCAGACACACCTCTCACCTCTGCAGTTGGCTGCCATCTGTCTTTTACAAGACTTGTATCACTATTCAATTCTTTTTAGCAATACAGAACTTGCAGGACATCTACTGAAAAATGTAACTATTATTATGCTGACAGAGATTGGGTGAGGGAGGGAATAGCCACTAGGCTTACAGGGATAGAATTATATTACTGTGCCTACTGGGCTTGGGTGAGGGAGGCCAATAGACTACCATGAATAGAATTATATTCTTATACTGACAGGATTTGAGGCAGAAGGGAATACTAATGCTGATGTAACTTGTTTTAAATAGCACCATAGATGGGAGCAGGAAGGGAAGGACAGTTCTCCATATAATCCATGAAGCATAAGCTAATGCCTCACAAGTTATTGAGGCCATAATAGGATTTTAATGACCCCTTAGTGTCTTGTATAGGCTAAGGGGACATTTGCATGGGGACTTTTGACTATAGCAAGTTAGGGCACAAGTGCTAATAAGTTTGGTATGCCCTAACTGCTTGTGCACCTTGACAGTCAATGGCAAGTATAGGTGCATTCCTCTCTGTGGTCAGTAGGGAGCTGTGGATTTTGCTGAGTGCACATTTTAGTGCCTTTGTTTGGGCTTTACCCTAGGGGCTATATTTTAGCATGTTTATGGCACTCGCACTGTGCTCCAAAACTGTTTGAATACAGCAGTTGAGGGCACTGTGCTAATTTGTGCTCAGGCAGGAACTCTGAGGTTCAAACTGGGAGCTTTAAATATATGGCTCCTAGGGAATAGCACTATATAAAGGGTTGATTTATAATATAAATTTGATATGGAACCCATTTCTGGCTTCATCTTAGGTGGTGCTGAAATATGGGGAGTACTGTCCTTGTCTCCCCCAAAGACAGAAACAGTCAACCTCCTCCGCCTGATGAGTATGGAAATGACCCATCACTTTAACAGCAGCAAACTGCAGTAGTTCTCAAAGGTACTGTAGCCAATAACCCTCTGGGGTATGCACTTGGGACCCGTCAGTTGCTAAATTTTGTGTGCCAGTCTTTTGAATCCTTGTGAGCCATCCTGATTTTATCATGGGGGTTTCTAATCAATGCTGTCTGTATAGATGAACTTGACTGATCAGCAGTTACATTTACTGTATGTGGCTTAATCCTAAACTTTGTTTTGCTTACTTAACATGTTTTTGTGCTTGCAAAAAACACTCAATAAAATGTTAAGCTGAATAAAGTGTTATTGTATTGCATATAGTAGTGTCCTAATAGCTCCCATTAATAAATTGCATCTCCTCATAGGCTACTATAAGGTATAAACTCTGTTGCTCTCAATACTTTATAAACCATATTAAGCAACCAGTGGAGTCACCAAGCTGTAGTCTAAAGTCACAATGTATTTCAGCAAGTCACTGATATCCTTCCAGTGTCATTCCATTTCTGATGATAGGCAGGGTTGTTTGGTGGTTAGAGTACAAAACTGTGATGCAATGGTTTGTCAATGCCACTTATTATGCCGCAGCAATATACCACGCTGCCAATGCAGTGCAATATATTGCCAGCAGCATAGGCCTTTTTTAATATCTTAATATCTAAGTCTGGGGGGTGGGGGGTGAACAGTAAAAATCACACAAAGTGTGAAAAATGTAAAAATCCATGTATCTGGGAGCGGGAATCAAAACCCGGTTCCAAACGCACTGCCTGCCTCCCTTGCTGCCAGTGGCTCATCCTGTTGAGCCATGGCACCTGCTCGGCAGATCCCTGTCCCAGCAGAGTGAGAGGGTGCATTACCACGCATACTACCTTTCATGGTTTTGCCCCCTCTCACTCTTCCCTACTGTGCTGATACTGTTGCACGGCTTTGTTGTATGCTGTAGAGCATGAGACAAATAGACCTCGTAGGCACTTATTCATAGTATAATCATGACTTGAACTGGGCTGCATGAGAACAGGAGAAAACCTTGTTGAGCCCCTGGCTAAGTTGGCTACCTCAGGAGTAAATTGGACCTTTTGGTGTGGGCAGGGAGAGGGAAGAAAATGGAATGACACCAGAGGCATACTAAAAAAAAGACCACAGGGATGGGAAAGAGTCAGAAACCTGTCAATTAAGTGTATGATAAATTTAATTTTTTACAGGAACTGTTAAAAATTAAAAGAAATATTGTTTACTTTGTAAAAATAACAGACAGATGAGGAACAGCCATATTGGAGATGGATAGTGAGTTTTGAGGTTTTGCTGCAGCTTTCAAGTGGACCACAAAAGACGATTCTCATGTGGGCCTCAGGGACTCCAGCCTCACCCTGTATGATCATTCATAAACAAATCACATGCTTCAGTCCTCCATCTGTAAAACTGGGCAGAAAGAGGTTCCACTGGAAGTATATCATCTCATTGTGTCTATCCTATCTAAAAAAAGTGACTTATACTCTGTAGTTGGCTTGCTGTTATTTATATTGTACATACAGTGTTTAATAAAAAAAGGCATTTTATGCAACACAGGAATATTTAAGAGCTGAAAGGAACCTACCAGGCTCAGTGGTGCCTCGTATTATCCCCATCACATTATCTGACTTTTTTATTTCCCGCTTGTTATGGACATTCACTTGAACAAGGCTGAAAAGGAGGAAAGCGTGTTAGGAATCCTATTCAATTGCCACTGCTTTTTTTTTTTTTTAAACACATAATAGGTTGAATTTTCAAAGCTTCTGCCACAGATGCAAGTCCGGATTTTGGAGTGCACCCATGGCAGGGTAAATGCGTCACAACAGTTGAATGCTATTTGCAAATATTGAGCTGCACTTATGGCAGGGTCACTATTTTATGGTGCAGTAATGATGCAGTCATCATTATAGGGCTCCTGATTTGCCACATGTTGGGGTAGATGCTCATGTAAGTTAGATCACCTTTAGGTAGTCTACCTTGTGGCGGCAAGCATCTGGGATGTGGCACTATTGTGCCTCCGGTCCCTGACATGCCACTGAAAATCCAGCCCAATTTCTTTAATTTAGAGGTAATGGAACTTTGTAATTGCAAATAGCAGCTACTTTTTTTCCAAATACATTCCCCCCCAACAGACACTTGTCTCCCTCCTTGGTCAGGACAACTATTTATGTATTAATTTATTTCAAAAGTTTTACCAGGAAAGCCATACTGAACTGTCATCAGCTGATTTCCAAATGCATCCTGGGGGGAGGATGAAGAGAGAAGAACAGAACAGATATAACCCATGCCTCAGGGCATTTGCTCTGGGGTTGTCTTGTGTAGCTACAAAGTATGATGTATAAAATAAATACAATAATATGGAAATAAGAATATCAACATATACAATTGCAAGAATGCTTAAAGAATAAATTGCCAAGCAGTAAATTAACATTCAGTAAATTGCGAAATGGGCCAAAGAACATTAAACAATAAGCAACACAAACTAAGGAAAAGGAAGAAATGACAGATACTAGAGGAGCAGAGTAGTGCTGGTATCAGTGCTGGGGGGGAAGGCAGGTGAAAAGGAGGCCACCCCAATATCAGAAGCAACTGCCAAAGTGAACAGAGAACTCATGGTGGAGAGATTTCAGAGTGGGAAAGGGAGGAGCAGAGTGAATGGAAGAGGGAAGGGAGCCCCATAGTTTCAGCAAGCAGAAGAAGGCAGCTAGGCCAGCAGAAAATTTCGTTTGAGGGAGAGAAAGAGTGGGAGCAAGCATTGCGAAGAGAGTATGATGATGAAGGGGAAGAGAGGAGAGAAGCAAGATATGAGGGGAGAGAGCTACAACAATATTTGGAGATAAAAGAAGCACACTTGGTAAGGGGCCTGGCATCAGGACAGGGGAGGGAAAGGGAAGAGTACAGAGTACAATGGTGTGCAGGTAGGGATTTGCCAAGGGCAAAGTGACAGAAGGAGTAAAAGAGAGGGTCCAGAATAGTTAAAGTGAACTTTGGAACAGCACTGCAAACAATGTCTCAGTAGTCAACAAGCATTTGTCAATGCCGAATGTTGTCTTGCTGGCATTGGCACTGGTAGTGCAGGAGTCAGAGAGATGAATAATAGGAATGGCAGTGAAGTATTGAACTGACACCAGCCCCACCCCCATCCTGCAGAGACTGACAGCTGTTGGGGTGTGCTTTTGGGTCATCAGCCATAACGCTCATGCCATTTCACCTCACCCTACCCTGCAGACACCGACAAGTGTCACAGTGTGCCTTGGGGTCTTCGGGCTTTATGTTCACCCCATTCCATAAGGAAATATGTTGAGATCGGTGCAGTATAGGAGAATGGAGTGAACTTTGGGGCTGAAGAGTCCAAGGCACACCTTGATGCCTGTCACTGGCTGCAAGGTGGGGATGGAATGGCATGAGCATTACAGCTGTCAGGCCTAAGTCACACCCCCTGATGCCTGTCAGTCTCTATAGGGAGGGGCGTTACGGTTGGAAACCCTAATGCCCCAGGCATTTTTTGGTATTTTCACTCCAAATTTTCAATATGGGCTTTTTGTGACCCCACCTCATGAACAGCGGCACTCTCAGTTCGTTAGCTGAAAGGTGATTTTGCACAGTGACTGTTCCATTTGGTGCCACAGATGCGAAAACACATTTGGGGCAGTATGTGAAAAATAACAGCTGTAATGTTCATGAGGAGGTGTAAAAAAATGTCAATGTTGAAAATCTGGAGTGAAAATATGAAAAATTGGTGAAGTCACGAGCGTGTGTAGAAACTGTGCAATGCCCTCCCCCGTAACGCAATCATTCTGGGGATTTTTTTTAACCAGACTTTCAACATAGGCATTTTGGGACCTCCGCTCATGAACAGTGCCACTGTGATTTTGTTAATGTGTCCCAAACATTGATTTCCCACAGCGACTGCACCACTGTGTGCCACATGTGCAGAAACACATTTCAGGCAGGATGTGAAAAATGGCAGCCATACTGTTTGTCGGTGTCAGTGAGAAATTGATGGACACACGGGCACAGGAATCAGGTGCAGCAAGGCTAAAGAAGTGCCAAGCTGGTTCTTTATTAAAGGTTAACAAACAAAAAGTGCAGACTTTGTATGGCAAAATAAAGAAAAAGTAAATAAAAGGAATAACATCCAAAATCTTCAGTGAAATTACAGCATCATGACTGTTCAGCTTCAGAAGATTGCTACAAGTTGGGAAAATAAGCCAACCTTCCTTTGGGATCTGAAAGAGGCTTGCAGCTTTCCCACACCAGGGTCAGTACTATGCTGAACCCACAACTGATCTGATCTGGCTTCTTCTTCTTCGGGTTTATTGGCGGGTCGCAAACCAACTTAAAGGTGCATACCGCCACCTACTGTGCTGGAGTGTGGATCAAGGAAATAAATGGCAAGCCTCAAATTCTATTCCCCAGACCAGTAACAGAAAGAAATTTCAGAACCCATTTAAAAACACCTTGACAACCCTGATCAAAAGACAAAAGCCCTTGTAAAGAGAAGTCCAGCCTCCCCAGTGATCTTACGTTACTCATACATTCTTCACGCTCCACTGAATAAGCAGCACAGGACAACAACACATGCTCCACTGTTTCAGGGACCTGACAGAGATCACACAACCCTGTCAGATGTTTACCCACCCGATGCAGCATACAATTCAACCCAGCATGCCCTATCCTTAACCGGGTCATCAAGATCTCGGCCTTCCTTCCTTTCCCTGTTACCCCCAGAGACAGCACAGATTTCTGAACCCCCATACAGTTGCCTATCCTTTACTTCTGAATCATCCCACAGGTCCTGCCAGGATCTGATCTAGCTATCTAGGTTGTCTCCCTTTATACTTGGAAAGTATCAGGTGACCACCTTAGACTCTGCCTATTCAGTCTTTTCTAATGCAATTCTTTAAAAACATCTTATTTTTAATGTATAAACAGTAAAGCATAACATGTAAACACATCTTCGTACATTCAGATGTCTAAAACCAAATAATAGTTCTTTATTAACAAAATTAAAGTGTACTTTGGGAGTTGGCCCTTCCCCTCACCTGGCTAGTGTATAAAGCTATGGAGAAGGGGTCTGGTTGGCTCTTAGAAGGACACTGGGTAGCTCAGGAGAAGGATCCAACAACACTCTGTTTGCTAGAACTTTCCTCTGGTAAGTCCTATATCTTACATGGAAAACAAACTACTCTGTACAAAATATACAAAATGTACCAAAGATTCATTTAAATTAGCAAGGCATTTCAATTATTAAGTAAACAAAAGAATAAGGTCTGTACATTTATTTGAATAATGCCTGCGTATAGTGTGATTTGTGGCTTGCTTGCAAACAGAACAGAATTTGGGTAAATGAAGAGACAAACTGCACAGTTACCTTGAACATTTTACATGTGAGCATTTTGTCTTAATTTTAAGGGCTTTAATGTTTTTGGTGCACCAAACAATCAGTTTTCAGAGTATGCAAACAAAACGTGTTACTATGCATTCCCTTCTGGCATAGTAATATAGCTCCCAGGGATTGGACATTTCTGGTTCTCACAACAGGACTGCTGTTTACCACCATAAAATAAATGCTGTTACTAGAAGCGGCAGGTTCTTAGAATATTAAATAACCTGTCCAGCACCAGGCAGTATTTGGAAAAGTGAAGCAATGCATGGCATCTTCCATGGAAAAAGGATTAGTTCCTTCAAAAAAAGGGGGAGGGGGACTGGGACACTCATGGCAAACTGCAGGAAAGGGAATGAAAAATAAAGGAATAGCTCTAAAGGGATGTTCATTCAGGTGGCCTGCCTGAAGAAGGGGGAAAAACAGGATTTCAGACAAGAACAGTGATAGACAGAAAAACAAGAGGTGCTACTGCAGTAGGCTTTTAAGCTATGGAAAGCAGTCTTCCCAAGGGGTCACCAGCACACTTCCATGTTGTTCATAAGGAGGTGTAAAAAAATGGCAATGTTGAAAATCTGGAGTGAAAATATGAAAAATTGGTGAAGTCACGAGTGTGCGTAGAAATTGCGCAACGCACACCGGTAATGCAATTATTTTGGGGATGTTTTTAACCAAATTTTCAGCATAGGCAATTAGGACCTCCACTCATGAACAGTGTCTCTGTGATTTTGTCAGTCTGTCCCTAACATTGATTTCCCACAGTAACCGTGCCATTGTGCGCCACGTGCGAAAACACATTTTAGGCAGGATGTGAAAAATGACAGCTGTATTGTTCATAAGGAGGTGGGGAAAAATGACAATGTTGAAAATCTGGAGTGAAAATATTAAAACTTGTCGGAGTTACGAGCGTATGAGGAAACTGCCCAATGCACACCCATAACAGTCATTTTTGGGGATTTTTTCATCAGATTTGAAATGTAGGGTTACTGGGACCCCACTTCATGAACAGAGACACTGTCATTTCAGTCCCAAAAGTTGATTCCTCACAGTGACTGCAAAATGACCTTTCAGGACTGAATAACGAGATAACAGTGCACTGTTCATGAGATGGGGTCCCAAGAACCCCATGTTGAAAATTTGGAGCCAAAATTCAAAAAAATGGCTGAGATATCCACTTAAATTGAAACCTCCCCCATTTATGCCATTCTACAGCTTACCGGCATTTCTTCATTTTGCAGTTCGGCTTTGAAGAGTCCAGACGTGTTCCTGCTCCACCGAAGATCGCAGCCAGACCCCTAGAGGTAAGTATGGGGTGAAGGGTGTGGGAGGTGGGTGTGAAGAGGTGGGTGTGGTTGGGGAGGGAGGTGCCACGCGAGATAATGGACCATTTTCTTTTTTCAGGTACACAAAAAAAAACGGACTTCGTGCGACCATGAATTAAAACAAATGTTTGACACAGAGGGGTGGGCTCCCAGTGTGCCCCATGACTTTCGGGGAGGTTGATGTTGGCAACACTGGGGTGGGCTCCTCAGTGCCAACAGTGGGGTGGGGCCAGGGGAGGAACATGCCGACATGGTCATCTTTCTCTTAGTGGCAGCACACTGGGGTGGGCTCCCAGTGTGCCACACAATGTGGGGGGGGTGGACATGCCGACATGGGGATTGCCCCCCCCGATGTTGGCCTTCTTTTGGGATTCTGTGGTGGTGGCAGGACCTGCCACCATGTTTATTGAAATGTTTCACCAGCAAAGGCACGTCAGGAATCGTGTCATCTGTGCTGCTGCATGATGAGCTTGTCTCCGATTGCAGTGGCACATTTGTTTCAAGTTGGTGGCACTTTGCATAAACTTGTGTCAGCGTTAGCATGCTGGCTAATTGGTGAATAATGGACACACCTACTAAAGCATGCCCTGCATTCACCAACACTGACACACCTCTGCATTTCTCCTACTACCACAACATGTTGATTGCGCAAGTGCAAGACAACATAAAAATGGGGAGAATCATCTTAGCGAGGATTTCTCTGCATGCAGGAAATGAATGCTTCTCTTATTTTTTCATAGTGCTCAGTTTGGGGTGGTGTTTCTTGTGGATAGTATTCCCATGAACAGAAAAATCAAAGTGGCAATCCAGCCAGACCCTGAGGTACTTGAAGTAGGAGAAATCTTTAATAGCAGCACCATCAAGGATATGAAAGCAGGGAAGGGAGGAGACTGTAGCAACCCTCTGCCTGGTGCCAAAAGTCAAAGAGACTGTTTTCTTAGTACTGAGGGATAACTGATTTTCTCAGAACTAGAACTGGATGTTGCTAAAGTCCAGTTGGAGCTGGTTCGTGAGGTCGGGGCAGAGGAGCCAGAGGAAAAGAGTAAAAAGAGTACTGTGTCATCTGTCTACATATGAATGGACACAGAGGAGCAAGCATTGGAGGTTATTTAGAAAAATGGAGAAAAGAAATGGGCCAAGGACAGTCCCTTGGGGAATGCCTGAGCTGATAGCGAGTTGGGGGTCTCCAATACGGATAGCTTGTGATGTGCCCTCAAGGTAGTAGTGGAACATTTTGACTGAGGAAGCAGAGAGACCAGCTACCTTAAGCTTGTCCAAGAGAATGGGGTGGGCTACAGTGTCAAACATTCTGGCAAAATTGACAGAAATGGCAGAGATGACAAGGCCCTGATCCATGACAGAGAGGATAACGTCAGTGAGCAAGAGGAGAGAGGTGGAAGTTAAATGTGACCTTCTAAAGCCAGACTGGAAAGGAGTGAAGAAGGAGGTAGAGGCAAGAAAAGGGGTGAGTTGGGAGAGAACAAGGTGTTCCTAGGGTTTAGCCAGAGTGGAAAGGAGAGAGATAGAATGAAAGTTACTAGGGGAAGAAAGGGGAGGAAAGGTCACCCACATTTGGGAACAGGAATGACAGTAGCCAACTTCCAAGAGTCAGAAACACAGAAAAAAGAGAAAAATCGGTTGAAGAGGTAGGTAAATAGGAGGGCAATGGCATGAGCAGAGAGAAATAGAAGTCCAGGGTAAAGACCATCAGGGATCCCACCCTTGTGGGGATTTAGAGCCAAGAGGGTCTTAAGAGCATCAGCAGGGGTAATGGGTGGAAAGGAAAAAAAGGGAGGAGGGTCAGTAGGACAAAAAGAAGCGAAGAGTGAGGAGGGAAGTAAAACTACTCAGCCTCATTAACCCCAATCCACCACCAACTATTGGGCAACAAGAACCATGGTGCAAGGCCTGACTGTAGTCTCGGCTGTCACTCTGACAGCCTTGAGTTTCTTCTCCCTCATTTTCTCCAACCCTCCATCCACCTTCTATGCACTAGATGGCACTACTATCATCATCTAGTGGCCCTCGACCTGTTCAGGGGTGCCCCTGAGGGACGAAAAGCCTCTGGCCCATCACAGGGATCTTCGCAGTGCCATCTGCCCACCGTGAGTGAACAAAGGAAGCCAGATGCCATCACTGCAGTGTGCTGGCCTACAGGAAGTTCAACAGCTTCTTTTAACTGAATCACCCATCAGAGTTGAGAAGAAGCAGAACCTCATTGAAAACTGGATATTTTATATCACCTAGGTTATTGTGGGTAAATAAATTGTAAACAAACACGTTAATAGCACATAAATCGAAAAACATTAGAGTTTAATCTTGCTGTCCCTCTACACAGTACAATTTGCATTAAACTGTCACATAATGAGTTGTTTTAACATTTCTCATTGAGTTGTGCATGTGTCGTTGGATTTATCACAAAGTTTTACAAAAACTATTGCCTGCGAGTTGTACAGTACATTGTGACAGAACTGCACACGCATTTCAATTGAGCCGCAAACACATTTGATAAAAGTTGCTCTTGGGCTGGTTTTGTGTCAAATAACAACAAATTCTGAGTTGCCAGTGCATTGCCAACTTGTAAAAACAATGTAAAACCAACGGACTCTGTCTCCTTTCTCCTCCTGTGTGATTCTACCATTTTCTCCTTTTTTCCTCTGCATTTAGAAGAGCATGGAGATGGTGCTTTGTTAAACTATTCATCTAATTTACCCGAGTGCTGCAATTGATTGAAGATTACAGTATAACCTCGATTATCCAGAGTTCGGATAGTAGGGAGAGTTGGATAATCGGGGTTCGGATAATCGAGGTTGTACTGTAATTGATATTTACATTCAACCAATTACAGTAATCACATAAACTGAAATTAGTTGCACATTGTCAGTCTCCTAAGTCAAATTAAAGTCCAGTAATTGAAATGTATCAGCTTCCATTTAATTGATTTACTGAGGCATGTAAATTCAAAATAACATTGCATTGATTACTGATGCTTCAGGGCTTTAGTGTCAAATGATAATAGCCATGTTTACGTATGCCCTGCATCAATGAACACTAAATCGGATCACGTGAATGTTATGCAGATGCAGTTCACATGTTTAAATGATAACTACATCTACAAACCTAATTATTTAAGTTGAGTGTAAATTGAAATGGATTTGAATCAATTCAGTCCAGGAGTGTGTGGGTATCTCTTTATGAATTCTTGGCAAGTATTTATCCTCAGGGACCCAAAATATTAGGTATTTTTTAATTGTGTTCTCATTATTTAGTCTAAAAATAGGTGAAAAGTGTGTTTGAAAAGACTCTCCCTCTACGACAGATGGCCAGGAATAGTCGATTGACCATTCACCTCCCTCAGTGTTTGGCTGCCCTCACCCTTCTCCCTGGTCCCTTCCATTATGTTAAACCCATATCTGGCATCCTGTCACCCCTCCCTCACCTGATATCATCTTTCTCAAACTTCCCATTTTCCTAACCAGTCCCTCCCAGTCCCATAATAAAAAAGGTAACTGATTCCTTCAATATGTTGACCTCCACCCTTGAACCTTGATCAATGATGCGGGACAACAAAGGGTGGCATTTTTAATGCCCTGTGAACACATATCAGGTTTTCCTGCAGCCCTTCCTACACCTGACACTGTCATTAGTCAGCTCCTACCTTCTTAACCTGATTGCCCGTCTCAGTGACCCACCTTTACAAAGTTCTCCCCCTTCACCTCTGATCTATGAATTGAGGTCAAGAGACTGGGACACTTATTTCTGGAAGCTCAATCATTCCTCTCCCTGTCAGTCCCCAGAGAACAGTGTCAGTTGTCATTTGACAGTCAGTCTTAGAGCACTGGTGAGAGAGGGGTGTCTAACAGAACTTCTGTCTGTTCCTCTTTTACAGTCTGTCTTGCATCACTCAGTGATGCTATGCAGACCGTACAACATCTTGTAGCATTTCAATACCTGCTGTAAGCTGCCAGTACTCTCCAGAAACTGAGAGAAAGAGAGGACCAACTGAGCACCTAGGAGCAAGTGTCTCAGTCTATTGCCCCTCTCATGGAATCATAGATTAGGAGTCAGTGAGGTCAGGACTTTGTAAAGGATGGCTTTTGGGGCTATGGTTGGGCTACAGAGGTTGGACTCTGATTAATGATGGTGTCAGAATAGGGAAGGGCTGCTGGACCACTAGATACAGTGCATGCCCATGTGACACCACATCCTTGATCAGGGGTCAGTTGGGGCTGAAGATATTGAAGGGGCCCAGTTACCATTATTTAACATGGAATTGGGGGGTGGGAGGTTGTGAAGGAGGAGGAGGAGTTTTAGAATGGTGGTGATGAGCTGAGGGAGGGGTTAATAGGATACCAGATCTAGTTTGAAAGTAATAGGGGGACTGGGCTGTGGGGATCAGTGGGATGACTGAAGGGGTGAAGGGCAGTTGTGGGACTAGCCCTTGCCACCTGGGGAAGGTTACAGTTTTTTTACTTTGCAATTCAACTTGTCAAAGATCTGGCTACTGAGCTTCAATGTAAAAAAAGTTTAACGTGATGAACACTGGGAAGAGGAACCCAAGAGTGCTATATAAAATAGGGAGAGTAGTGCTACAAAGCACCATAGAGTAAAAAGACCAAGGGGTCATGTTACTGATGATCCTAAAAACAACAGCACATTGTAATAGAGCTGTGGGCAAGGCTAACTGAATGTTTTGTTGCACAGGGAAGGGGATAATCAGTAGAAGTCAGGAGTTGATCTTCCCATTGTACAGGTCACTGGTGTGACCCCTCCTGGAATACTGTGGACAGACAGCAACAAAGTGGAAGCAGTACAGCGCAGGGCAACCAAGATGGTCCATCAATTACAGGGCAAGATATGCGAGGAGAAGCTGCAGGACATGAACATGTACACCATTGAGGGAAGGAGGGAAAGGAGTGACATGATTAAGACATACAAGTACCCGCATGGGATAAACAAGGTTGACACCAAAGAACTTTTCTCCTTGAATTCAAATACGTGGAGGACAGAGAATGCAAGCTCACAGGAGAGAGATTCAAAAGGGATGTCTGTAAGCACTTTTTCACAGAAAGAGTGGTGGACATGTGGAATGGGCTGTCAGAGGAAGTGGTACAGTCCAAATCAGTGAACAGTTTCAAGCAGGGAATGGGACAGGCATATGGGGTTAGTTAGAAAAGGTGGGGGCAGAAACAAAGGGAAGGGATGGGCATTAGAGCCAGTGTAGAGTAGTTAGGTAGTTTGGGCAGACTGGATGGACCAAAGGGCCTTTTCCTGCTGTCATTGTCTATGTATCTATGTGTAATTAATGACTCAAGTCACTAAAGATAGCTGCCACTAGTAATTTCCAAAATCCTGTCCCTCTAGGTTTCTTTTTGACTTTGCATCCTTGGATTCATGCTGGGCATATGTAAGGAAGAAGCTGGCACACATTTCCAGTGACAAACAGGTCAGCACCACACCAAAATGTTTAGTTTATTCATAGTGAGCATGGCCAGAAAGCAGTTACTTTTAAAACCTTTAATACCGAAGAACTGGGAAAAAAGACTAGAATGGCAATGACCCCTCTTGAGGCTTATAAAGTGTGCCACCATCTTTTAGACGGCAAGACATGCTACATCTGGGGGGGAGGGGGCGCAGGTCAGCATGTGGCTTTAATAGCTTAACTTATAACACTGTTGACCCCAAACCATGTGCAGCCCATATTCCTGCTTTTCTGGTCTTGTTGAAATGTAGACTGGTGCCAGGGGACACTCAAAGCATGGCAGCTTCAGTTCTTTGGTGCTGAAAGTTGCTTGTATATTCTGCTCCCCAGCCCTATGCTGAAATGCAGATGGGGGTCGTGGTGCACAGGAAAGTTGTATTGGGAGTGGATCAAGAAATGTAAACAAACATGTTTTTGTGTGTGGTAACACCAATATGGTGGGCAGTCTGTTTTTAACTTTTTAAAAGAAAAAAAAGAATCAGAATCAAACTCCCAGCTACATCAACAGTCTCTACAGAATGTGAACAATCATAAAACATGCATTTTTAAACTAGGGACACTTTGAGGCCTAGGGGGGTTGACAGTGTCCCTTTAACTAAATAACTATTTAACCTCCTCCTCCACCCTATACTCTCCTAGCAAAGGGTCTGAGGTACACTTGCACTTAAGCTGTGGTACCTTGCTGGGGATGGGTGCCTTTTTGGGGGTACTGGGGCAAAATTACTGGGAACTGGGCACATCACATCAGGATATTAAAGAAAATCTAAATCCAATAGGACTTTGGGTTTTGGCTACAATTAACCACATATATTGAGCCTAGCCCTCCAGTCTCCCCCTCCCCTTCATTGTAATCTGATGTAAGGTGCACAATGCAGCATCCATAATAGAAGAGGTAGAAATGGTCATTTATTTTATTGAGAGAAAGCAACAGTAGCGTGTCACTGGGAAAGCAAGTGGTGCAGCCATGAGGTGACTAGCCCTATAATACAATGACTGAAACAAAAGTCTGCGCTGTGGAGTATAAAGTAAATGCTCCAGTAGCCAAATTAAACCATGCCACATATATTTTGTTAGCTCAATGCAAGAGAACTATCAGTGCCTGTCAGTTTGACTGAACTTGGTCTTTGCCAGAGGATATTTCTATTACACCAGAGTGCAGACTTTTGCTTCTTTTATTTATTTTATTGAGCCTACCTTTACAGCTATCATAGCAGTCACAGCACATAACTTCCATTATAAAATGGGCAAAATATTTCCAATCCTGTGATTGGTCCACAGGTTGCTAGAGCTGTGTCCTTATAGACAGTTATCTTAGCAACCTGCACTACATACCAGCCAATTGCCTTGGCACACCTACAAATCAATGAGCCCATGCTGCCAAAACTACTTTGCTGAACACTCACACTATCACAAAGTGGCAGTGACAACACGGCGCTTCAAATGCTACCGCTTCCTCACAGAAAAGCGGTTCCTTTTTTTACCAGCAAAAGGCAAGAAACGAAAAAAACCTATGTCACACATATCATCACATTAATTCTCTCTCCCACTCACAAGTCTGCCCTATACAAATTAAAAGCTTCTGCCATGTCTGCATTCCACGCTACCCCCCATGGCGTTGGCTCACTTTTCTTCTTCCATGCTGAGCTTCACAACCGTAAACCAAAAAAGTGAGATGCTACAGAAGCCATAGAAGGACACGCTTGCTCCCAGTCAAACAGCCCATCACTATAAAATAAAACAAACCGACTGAAACAGATAAATCTTAAAAAAGGGAACATCAAATTTAGATGCCAAGTTCTGCGTTGCTTAGAGGAAATGGCGCGCCGCAGGCCAGCACCGTGGGGGACAGCATGGAATGTGGAAATGACAGAACCTCTTACTTTGTACTTGGCAGACTCCTGAAGGGACTTGCAGCTCTGAAAGTGGACAAGACTATGGGACCAAACTGGACAGACCCAAGGGTGCTAAAGGAACTCGGATGTGCTAGCTGCCTCACTGATAGCCTCATTCAACAATTTTTTGAAATAGGTGCGGATCCCAAGGACTGGAGGAGAGCAGATGTGTCCCTCTAAAAAAAGCAGCAGCAGAGATGAGGCTAGCAATTATAGGCCTGTCAGTTTCACCTCAGTGCTGGGGACATTTTTTTTTGCAAATTGAATAAACTTTATTGAAATTCCATATAATGCATGGAACATGAGCAAATATAGAGACGAATTTGAAGTAAGAAATACATCTGAATTTCACAGACCATAATAAACATCAAAATCTTCTACATAAGGTATTACTATCTTAAAATCCCATCCCCCTGCTCAGCCCTCCCCATCAACCCTTCCTCAGAGGAGAAGTATAAACTATAATAGAATTTCAATGACAGACATCAGGAGTACCATACTGTACCATATACCCAATTAAGAGAACGTGTAACTATGGGGTGTATTGGCTATTGTGAACAACTTTGTATTTGTTAAGTACGGGGGAAATTAACAGAAACCCTGTTAAAGGAAATGTTGGTAGAAAATCTGGAGTTCAACGGGCTGCAAGGCACACAGGTATAGACTCACGGGGTTCATATCAGATGAAGCTGATTGATTTCTTTGACTGGGTGACCAGGACATAGATCAGGGGAGGGCAGTGGACATGGCCTATCTGGAGTTTAGTAAGGCCTTCAACAGTGTACTGCACAGGAGACTGATAAAGAAATTGAGCAGCCTGGGGGAGGCATTCAAAGTGGTGAACTGGATTGGAAACTGGTTTGCAAATAGGAGGCAAAGGATGGTGGTTAACAGCACTCACTCTAATGATGAGTGAGTGACCAGCGGGATGCTGCAAGACTCAGTACTGGTACTGGTCTTCTTCAGTGTCTTCATAAGTGACATTGCAGACAAACTGCAAGGCAAGGTATGACTTTTTGTATGTGACAACAAAATCTGTAATAGGGTGGATACTCTGGGAGGGGTGCAGAAAATGTGTAGGGATCTTGGAAAACTTGAGAAATGGTCAAGAGCAT
The DNA here is from genome assembly GCA_016271365.2 of Neoceratodus forsteri. Classification (NCBI taxonomy): domain Eukaryota; kingdom Metazoa; phylum Chordata; order Ceratodontiformes; family Ceratodontidae; genus Neoceratodus; species Neoceratodus forsteri. Next base: position 343,726,374 of record CM028132.1, on the reverse strand, counting down.
GGCAATTGGGGTTCCATGCCAAAATGTGCAAAATCATGCACCTTGGGCATATTAACCCAGGAGCTGAGTATAGAATGGGGTGGAGGTACTGACACTGACTAAGCAGGAAAGGGACCTTGGGGTTATCATATCTGATGACCTCAAAGTGGCTGGGCAGGTGACAAAGCAGCAGGAAGGACCAGTGAGATTCTGGGATGCACAGGGAGAGGTACCTCCAGCAAGGGAAGGGTGGTGGAGTTGCCACTATATCACTCACTGGTGAGACACTACTTGGAGTATTGTGGCCAGTTCTGGAGGCCACACCTCAGAAAGGATATAGACAGGGTGGAAGTAAACCTCAGGAGGGAACTGAAATGGTGCAGGTGTTACACCAAAAGCCCTATGAGGATAGACTGTGGGATCTCAACATGTTCACTCTAGAAGAGAGGAGAGTGAGCGGGGACATGATAGCAACCTACAAGTACCTTACAGGAGTATAAGGGGTGCAAGAGGGAAGTCTCTTTCAAATGAGAAAGAGCACCATGACCAAAGCGTACACGATGAAGCTGGATTGGGGGGATGGTTTTGTAAGAAATACATTATTACTAAATAAATATACTGTATGATCCACTTTCTGTAACGAATACTGCTGCTTTATAGTGATAGTGCACATTTAAATAATGCCATTCATTTCATCAGTATCTAGTAAGTGTATATTGATATCTTCACATAATAATTCCTAAATGCAAAATTGCATAGCATACAGCACAGGTGGATGCACACTTTACATTGAATGTCAGGGAGACTATGAAAGCTGAAAAAATACAAACTTAGGGGAAAAAAAGCAAAGAAAAAAGGGAGAAACACATGTCACAATCAGCAATATTTATGCTCAATGGCTATGCACTATGGATGTAAGAGGTATTTGCCAAAGCGTGACTCGCCTCAAGACAGCTCTGCACCTGCAGACAGGTGTGCACCAGCCGTGTGCACTGCTGGCTGCCACCTGTCTGCAGCCCCACCCCCTGGCGCACAGGACTCTTCAGGGTGGCTGGGGGAGGAGTAGCAGACCTGGACGGGCATCCAATAGTAAGCCTGGTCAGTGTCCCAGAGTGGATCCCTAATGTGGGCCGGCTCGGGTCCAGGTGCGTGAATAGCACCAGGCACATGGACCCACACTGCCAGGCTACCATCCCCAGCAGACTGACGGGCCCATAGCCTCACTGATGTCCCACCACCACCACTCTGCCGTCTGTCCCCAGCCATACAAGGCACCCCCAGCTCCAGTGCAGCACTGGCCTCGGTATTGGACACCCCTCCACAACACCACACAGAGGCACCTATTGCACGCCAAGCCCTGATCCAAACCCAGGACACCAGTGGCCACCCATCTGCGGTACTGGAAACCCCCACCCAAACCCTGCACCATCCCATCGATGCCGCGGTTGGCTGTGCATGCACTGCATAAGTCAGCCAGCTGTGGAGGTGTGAGGAGGGCTCTGCCACTGGCCATCCATTGTCAGGTACTGCCGGCAGGTACATGGGGTGGGGTGGGCTGTTGGTGCCGGGGACACAGATCACCAGTGGGGCGGGGTGCACCAGGTTTCAGGGGCAGGTTGTTCCAAATGGTGCACCATCCCCTGCCATACTGCACCAGGATGGGCACTCATGAATGTGCACCTATGGGGGGGTCAGGGATGAGGCACAGAAGTGTGGGGGAGGATGTTCCTTCGGGTCAGGGTGCAGTGTGTGTGTGGAGGGAGGTTGCATGGGTCCTAGGAGTCTGGCCGGACCGTGTCCCAGTGGCAACGGGCACTGTACCCTGATGTATAGGTACCCACCAGTTCCACTGCCCCAGCCCTCTCCAGTAGTCTACTGGGCTAGGGCAGCACAGTGGGTCATCACCCAGTTCCACTGTGACCAGTGGGTCAAGTCTGTTCGGGCCTGGCAGGGTCCTGGCTGCCATAACCTATGCAGTCCTCCGCACTTCTGCGGACAGCACATCCTGGGTTGGTGCATGCTGCTTAGTGGTGGCATGCACTCGGCACGCCCCTGCTTGCCCCGGCACATTGCTGTCTGCGTGGCTGGGGGATTGGGAACATAACTGCCACGTATCCCATCTGTGAATGCTGCATGGGGTCTGCAGGACCCCGCTCCATGGTATTCAGATGTAGTGATGCCAATGAGCCCAGTTTACGCAGCTCATTGGCATCGTGCATAGGACCCATTATTACCATAATGCAAGGGTGTAGCCAGACAATAAAAATGAGTACACACTGACCATCTGTGTTGCCCCATCTGGCACTATAAACACAATTTATGTACACCATGGCAGTGTTTGTTGCCCAGTTCCTTGTACTGGTAAATACAGGTGCCATACATTGCTCTCTCAGGTACCCACATAACCACTCCAGAACCTATAATGTTGTATAGTCCTTGGAATACGAAGACAATCTCAGTGGCCACCCTTCTAGTTTTGACTTGCAAGAATGAAGGTGCAAAAAGTATCAGTTGACCAAATTTTGTGTTGCAGGACACCATAGCAGCAGTGCAGAGCCTTGTTGTTGTCCCCTTAAACTAAACTAGTACACCATGGTGTACATGGAGTATGTCTTCCCACAGCCATGCCATAGTGACACTGTGGTTACCAGATTGACAGAATTGTCAAAAGTAAATCAATGCATAATAAAATGTTTTGCTCTACTCATACAGTGACCCCGAGTTTCAAAGCTCCTGGCATGGCACAAGGGGTTTGTGCCACAAACAATGGTGCAAAGTGCTGTTTGTGCCAAAATATGTGCCAGGAGCAATTCACAAAGACAGCCTGCATCAACTGCAGACTGCATGCACCAAAGGGTGACTACGCTGTCCATGCACCACAAAATGGGCTACTGCATTGCACTAGCGGGCATGCGGCAGATGCAAGTTGCCACATCCTCGAAATCAGGATTCTCAGCCCCTCCCAGAGGGTGAAATTCTAAGCACCCTTGGACCAGCCTGGACTAAGGATACTTAGAATATTACCCTCTGGGAGGGTTTGACCACTTCTGCAACTATCGGAGCCCTCCCTTACCATGTGCCACGGTCACCCCAGCCCTAATGTACCCATATTCTAAAACGGCAATGAATTTCTTATCTGGTGGTCTATTGGTTCCCCCAGCCCCGATATGCCAGTATATTAAAATGTTAAGTAATCATTCCCTGGTGATCTAGCACCCCCCACCCGTCTGCCTAAAATGAAAATGTTAATACCAATCATTTCCTGGCGGTCTCCCACCAGCCCGATATGTCTGTATATTAAAATGTTAAATAAAATTATTCCCTGGTGCTCCAGTGGCCCTCAGCCCGATCTGCCGTATATTAGAATGTTAAATAAAATCTTTCCTTGGTGCTCTAGCAACCCACGCCCCAGCTCTGATGTGCCGAAAAAGAATATGTTAGTAACAATCATTCCCTGGTGGTCTAGCGGGTCCCCCCCCAGCCCCAATATGCCCAATATATTAAAATGTTAAATAAAATCATTCCATGGTGCTCTAGCTGCCCTGCTGGTCTAGTGGTCCCCTCAGCCCTGATATCCCTATATATTAAAATGTTAAATAAAATCATTCCTTGGTGCTCTAGCATCCCCCCCAGTCCCGATCTGCCTGAAAATTAAAATGTTAATAACAATTAATAAAAGGTTTTGCCAATTTAGTCTGTAATAAGAGCTGATATAACCCATGTTTTGACAACTATATGTATCTGTTCCCATTCATTGTGTTATAGCTAAGTCAACTTTCACATGCTCATCTGAACCTACTAAATAAAGTATACTGAATGTAAAAAAAATGTTAATAACAATAATTCCCTGGTGGTCTGGCAGTCCCCCCAGCCCCAATATGCTCATATAGTACATTGTTGATGCAATCTTTTCCTGGTGGTCTAGTGGACCACCACCCTGCACCTAGGAGCCCCACCACCTCACCTCAGCCTGAACCCGGCAACCGGCACAGCCCTACTCTCACCACCATGGCCAACCACGATTGAACTGTCACTGAGCATGTACTGTATACAGTATGTGCTCAGTGACAGTTCAGTCGATGGCCGATTGTGGTGGTGAGAGGAGGGCTGTGCTGGTTGCCATCTTGGGGTTTGGGCTGAGGGGGTAGTGGGGTGGTGAGCACTACATGCCGGGTGGAGGACGGGGGTCCACTAGACCACCAGGAAAATATTATATCAACAAGGTACTACGCGGGCATATTGGTGTGAGGGGGCCACTAGATCACCAGGGAATGATTGTTATTAACATTTTAATTTTTAGGCAGATCGGAGCTGGGGGGGACAGCTAGACCAGCAGGGAATGATTGTTATTAATATTTTAATTTAAATCTTCGTGTAGATCAGGGCTGGGGGTAGTCCTAAAGCAGCAGGGAATTATTTTATTTAACATTTTAATATATGGGCATATCGCGGCTGGGTGGGGGTGGGGCAGCTAGACCACCAGGGAATGATTGCTATCAACATTTTCATTTTCATGCAGATTGGTGCTGGAGGGGTCCACTAGACTACTAGTAAATAATTTCAATAACATTTTACTTTACAGGCAGATCAGAGCTGGGGATGCTGCTAGCCACCAAGGATATGCTAAAGTGGCACACAGCCACCCCGCAACTTGTGGTGAACCCTCTGGATGCGCTACCTGTTTGGCACATGGCCATGGCTGCCGCAAGCCAAGGGACTTTGCCACCAGGGTATCCATGACACCAGCGTGACAACACTGACTGTGACATCCGCTACAGCATCGGGAACCCGTCAACACCCCCAACCACGATATGACCCCAAACCCACCGGCAACATCGAGATGCACAACGCAGGGGAGCAGTGCCCCCCCGCACCTCCCCTACTATTTATATCTAACTCCACGTCGCACAGACAGTGAAGTCAGATATTTACCCCCTGTCGCCCTAAAGTGTCTCAAAGCAAAACCCCCGTTGCTGCCGATTTATGTGCTGTTGGGATATTGCAGTGGGGGTTCACTGTACGGGTGTCACTATAGTGGCAGCATACCACCACCAGGAACCTGCCTGATAGAGAATCGGGGGCAGGGCCCCTGGTGCACCGGGCTTTGATGCAAGCTGCCTTTTGCCACAGTTTGTGTCAATCTAAGGGCTCTTTGAGAATTGAGCCCAGTGTATTTAAAATAAGGTGGGTGCGTCTAATCCATCAAGAAAAAGCAAGGTCATGCATCGTATAAGTAATTCCTATTGGGGCTGTTTGGTTCTCTTCACAGTTTGCTCCTCCGATATTTGTAACTCCTAGTTGTTTGTTCCAGAACAACATCTTACTAACTTACAAAAAAAGATCTTTGTAAACTGATGTAGATTTTAAAGCTTTCCACAGAGGAGTTCAGTACAAATTAGACCCCACTTTAAAACTGAGATCTGGTTATCATGAGTTAATGTTGTACATGACTGGCAGGATTCTCAAAAGAGATGCGCCAGCACATCCCCGACTTACGCACTGGCATGATTCTGCAAGGAGACTGATGCGCCGCACACCACTCATAATGATATGCGGCACATCTGGAGGGGCTGTGAAGGTGGTGTGCCCATGCATATGGTGCACTGGCCCATTCACAGCCCGACTAGAAGGCACATCTCCGGGGGACAAGTCCAGAGATGCACCTCCTAGAGATACTGTAAGCCTACAACAAGTAGGCTTAAGTCTCTTGCCACCCACAGGCAGGCTACCGTACTTCAGACAGCACCATGGCAGCCTGCCCACCCTACCAGTCCAGAGTGCCCCCCTCCCTGCATGAACCCAGATTATGTTTGCTACACCCTGCAGAGGTAGAACCCAGTACATTGAAACCCCCCTCCCTGCCTGCATCCCTGATGTAATGCTGCTCCCTGTCACGGTTGTTGCAAAGTCACAGAACCCCCCTGACCCTGCCCACAATCTCTATTCAATGCCACACACCGTGACAGAGGATCCTTGTACAAAGAACCACCTCCCGGCCCCGACATGCATGCACCACAGATGGCACTCCAAACGACCCCAGCAGTCCAGCAGCCCCCCCACACACACTCAGGCACTCTCTCCCCACCCTACTCCCCCCATCCCAGCAGGTCCCAATGGTTGGTGGGAAGCACAACCCACCTGCATACTGCCACAGCTGCCTGCCAACAGAGCTGTCCAAGAATGACAGCTACTGTACTACTGAAAGCCCATTGTGGACCCTGTCGACTAATGGGCTTACAGTGAGTACTGTACCCTCTCATTCACATCTTTTGGTGGCTGTGAATGGCAGCTTTCGGCCCAGCACATTGGGAGATACACTGCCCCATTGTATACCCAGTCCTATCAGGGGGTTGCATTGGTGCATGCCGAGCTGGGCACAACAGTGGTATTCACAGAAGGGATGCACTGGAACATTCCCTGCATCTTTGTGACTACCACAGTTTATGCTCGCACATCTCATATGCGCCAAGCATCTGAGATGTGCCAAGCACAATTCCTTTGTGAATTGTGCCCAAGTTTAACATTTGATGAAGAGTGGGAGCTGGCACCATTTTTTGCAGTTTTTATTTCTGTTATCATGGCTGGTTAGATGGGTGGAATGTATTAGAGTGCTGTAATGTTTATTGAATGAAGTTTAAATGCTATCAATATACGAGTGCTATAATATTTATAAATAGACTGCCATAGTATACCTGGATTTGGTACAGCACCGGGACATGTACTTTGCAAACCAGAGCTGTTAATAGCTCCATTTACACAGGAGTTCTATGGATGCGCGCATAGTTGCTCCCCATGTCAGACGTTATACTGTACTGGGACAGCTGCAGAGGGTTGTGGGCATGCCGAGGACTTGAACATGCTGGCATGAGGGAGGCAGGATCAACCAGATATGACCTCTATATTTCAGCACCTGTAAGTTACTAAAATGAACACACTTTGTGAAAAAGCTAATCGGGTCATGCCTTACATGTGGACGTTTCCCTTTAATTTATTTTCAGATCACATCATCCTAAAGTTCTCGAATTACGATAGGCTGTAGAGTAGAGAAGAGCTTAAAGAGCAGCTGATGTGTCCAGGAGAACTTTGGAAAACATATTCCAAAACAGGGATGAAAGTTCATCAGGCAGAGCAAATTGGTTAAGTTATGTGTGTGTGTGTGTGGGGGTGGGGGGAGCTTGAGGCAATGGAATTTATCCAGTAGTCAGTAACAATGTCCAGTAGGAGTCTAGATTCCACTATTCGATGAGGATTTGAGGAGATGAACCAGTTTATAAGGGAAAGGTTAGTTCCTTTGAATGAGTTGATTGTTATGCCTTTAAAATACCAGTACTCAGCACTAATAACATAACTTATCTATGCTGCAAGTGCAGCAAGGCAGACACCGTGATATAATGTGTTGAAAGTGTGCCACCTGCTGTCAATAATAGGAAACAGCATGTACACTAAAGTTTGTAAAGGCTAACTAAAAATAGCAAGTTATGCAATGAAGAGTGCAGAGTGATAACAGAGAGTACTGTCTGTGTATGCCTCATTACAGAAATTGCCTACTTTATATGCACTATAGGTGGATTAATTTAGAATTATTGGCCAGGAAAAGCACACTGAGCTGAAACTCATTTCCAGGTGCAAGCAGCAAGGAGATAATTAGCACAAAGAGGATGTGACTCATGCAGTATTCCACAGTACGTCAGTGGTGGTTGTGGCATTCAAATCCAGGTCTGTGGGGTCTCATGTCTCACAGTTCTATGCTCGAACTGCAAGGTTATACTTCTTCCCACACATAAGACTGAGATGGTACTACTATCTGCAAACAAACTGGGACATAAAAGATTTCTCCCACATCATAGGTATGTAAATGGCTAACATATTATAAGGAATGATCATTTTTTCCACCACACCACAGTTCCAGTTCCATTGAGAAGTGAAAACATCACATACCTGTCATTGAATTGGCTGCTAGCTTTAAAGCCAATTCCTAGTTTGTATGTACAGTTGAGACCTCCTTGCCAGTCAGCTGGAGCATCCGGACCATCCAGTTCACTTCATGAAAGGACAGGAAAAAAAACAAACTATTAGACATCTTTTTAAACAAATTATAAAACTATGACTACCAGTTTCTGAAAACTATAATGTGTGTTGGGTCAGGTTGCAAAATAAATGGTGCATTATTTCTTCTTGACTTTTACTGCATGTTACAGGGATACTGTTAATCCATTATTGCCACCTTCCACCTCAGCATAAGAGGTTGCTTGTTTATTTTCCATTTTTCTCTTCTTCATTTTCCACTACTCCCTTCCTCTCAACCATTATGGCTCCTCCTTACCTTTGAGCCAGCAAATACTAGGCACCACACACAACGGGAGCACAGTAAAAAAGTCAAAGCCCACAATATGCCATAAAAATGTTTTTATATTTATTAATACATGCCACAAAACATAGAAATGATGTGTTGGATGGTGCAAAAAGCCTCTACAGTCTTGCACCTAGTGCTCTGTCTTGAGCACCATAGCTACTCCTCTCTTGAGAAAGTGCTAGGCGCAAAACTGTTGAGGCTATTTTAATAAATTTAAAACAATTTTTATTGTACATTGTAGCCTTTGACTTTTTACTGCACTCTGGTTGTGTATGGTGCCTAGTATTTGCTGGCTGAACTTTTGATTTTCTACTGAGGCATTCACAGCTCCCCTTATTGGAGCACCTCTTCTTTTGCTGTGGTTCCTCTTTACTTTGAGTAGCCTGTAGTGAAGCCCACCAGTGCCATCCTCCCAAGTTGCTTACTGGTCTCCCGATGGTTAAGCGTCCTCTGTGGTGGGAGCTCTTGAGACAGGTGATTAGAGAGAGCTATGCATCTGTTGGCCTGAGATAAGCAAATGGAACAGGTTCTGACGTGGGTTTGTGTAAGATATCATTATGTCGTGGCTGAAACAGCACAAAGGAGAACAACGCAGACAAAATGGTGTGCGCTGAAATAACATTGGGAAAGAAACACCAAATTGAACAGAATCAGTGCACACCATTAGAACAAATAGGACTATCTTTTCTTATGTGGAGGGCTCTGCCCCCTACACCCCTCGATGTGGAGGCCTTCGTTCCCCAACACCTCCCAGACTTAATATAACTAACTCCAAGGGGGTGTGGAGTTTGGGGATGGCGCAAAACACTGCAGGGAGGAAAATTTATTTTTCAAAAGAAAAAAAAAAAAGAAAAGCTGCAAAAGTATGGGACCGGGGGGAACCGAACTGCAGCCCCAGGTCCCCTACCCTGCTGGATGGCAGTGCCAACCAGGCAGTGCATCAGCAGCATTTTTAACATTTCCCCATAGTGGCGTACAGCAACAGGGGTAGCATTTTTTCCCGTATGCTGAGAAACCCGTTGCTGTACAAAGCTTAGCACTTTCTGCAGCATGGATTTTGATGAACTGTTTCGGCAGTGCTATATTGACCCGGTACCCTTTCTTGTTGACCTGACTGGGATTCTGTATTCAGGATGTAGTCTGAAGTACTCCACATTCACAGTGAATTCATTCATTACTACGCCACTGTTCCATCCCACTAGGAGCCTTTTTTAAATTATTGCAGAAAGTGCAGTCCCCAATAAACACCTAAAATTTCTCAGGCTAAAATATGTAAAAAACCCTGCTACACTATAAAAAGTAGAATTCTTACAGGAAACTGGGAGCTGTACCAAAATCCTATAACAATGCAAAGAGATCATCTGGGAAACCCATGGATTGTTTTCTAGCACAATAAGGGTCCAATTCTGAAAGGGTGCCATGTTTGCTGCACATTTTCTGCACAGAATTCTGAGCAGCTTCTGCACCATGATGACTTTCCATTGTGCCAAACAATGCCATTTACGGTACATGCAACTCTCTGTATGATGAGGGTGATAAGGAGCAGTTTGGGCTGGGATTGAGAGTTAGTTTGCACAGCGTGTGAGTCTGGAGGGGCACGCTGGTTGCTGTATAAGACCTCGTGACTGCTGTAGTGGCTGTTTAACTTTCCAGACTCCGGTAAGGGATCATGTTGTGCCACTCCCCAACACATTTGCCCCACATCTCAAACACTTTAAGGAGGGCTAGAGTGCAAAGGCAATCTTTACAACTCGCTTCCCATTTTGCCCACTGACAAGGAGATATGGAAACCCTGGCCATTTCTCTGGATTTGGGAAGCAGAGATCAGTTTATGGCTGGATCCAGGCATCTAACTGGTGACTGTGTTTCAGGTTCAGCTTCACTAACAGACAGCTCTATCCCATCCCCTCAAGTATTAAGCCAGGAGTTCAAGGGGGTAGGCAGTGTCTCTAAATCACCTTGGCCTATAGAAAGGGCATGAGTACTGAACACAACATGTCACATACAGTGTGTGCAATCAGTGGGCACGGGCACTGACTAAACTTGTATACAACAGAAAAAGCATTAGATTTTATGAAAAAAATCCTGAGTAAAGAGAGATGCATCTTTTAAAGGCATAATGAAAGAGTTTACATAGAGGATCACTTTTTAAAGCCCCGAGAATGCTGCAAGCCCCCGGTGCGCCGATTGTTTGGCGCACAGGGCTTGTGGCATTCTCCCGGCTGGTGATCGGGATTTTCAATCCTGAGCGTCAAATGCTGCAAGTTAGATCAGCTTTTCCCTGATCTAACTTGCATCATTAAAAGGACCCTTTTATGGGGCTTGTAAGAAATCATTGACGCACACTGCCGTAAACTGAGGAAACTGTCGCAACTGCACTCGATGTACTAAAATCTGGTGCAGTTGCATCATGGGAGTTTGGCACAGTTGTGCCAAAAAATGGGTGGGACGCAGGGCTTTACACAAGAAACATAGAAACATAGAATTTGATGGCAGATAAGGACCACCTGGCTAACCTAGTCTGCCCATTTCCCTACCTGATGGATAAGCTGCAGATTCTAGTTAACCAACAGCTTACTTCCTCCTACCCCCCCACTAGAATTGCCTTATGTCTGTCCTATGCATTCTTGAATTCTCCCACTGTTCTTGACTACACAACCTCCTCAGGAAGGCTGTTCTATGCATCCACAACCCTCTCCGTGAAAAAATACTTTCTAACATTACTTCTGAGCTGTCCCCCCTCTATCTTGGTCCCCTTGTTCTTGCACATCTCTTTTTCTGAAAGATGCTACCCTCTTGGAGGTTTGTTAATTCCTTGAGATAACTGAAAGTTTCTATCCATATCCCCCCTCTCCCTCCTTTCCTTGAGGGTATACATATTAAGCTGCTTTAGTCTCTCTTCATATGTCTTCTGGTGCAGATCCTGCACCATTTTGGTTGCCCTCCTCTGAACAGCCTCCACTCTGTCTATGTCTTTGCAGAGATGGGGTCTCCAGAACTGCATGCAGTACAACAGATGGGGTCTCACCAACTGTCTGTACAGAGGGATAACAAAGCCTGCATCACCCTTTGAAAAATGAGCCCAGAGATTGCACCCTGCTACACCACACCACGCTATACTACACAGTTTACATGTAACTAATATGTGTCACAGACTTGCAACAAGCTGTTTAAAAAAGCAATTAAACTCATTTAAATGTTCACATTTGTTTGTTCATGTTGAGCTGTATTCACAAACACATCCACATCCACTTGTGCTAGAATGGAACATAATGGAGAATGCGGTGATGCACACTCGTGTAGGTGCAAAAATCTTATGGCATTCACCAACAGCCTCATGCGCGGCACAGTGATGCACAAGGGTGCGCAGGTAGGTGCAGATCAGGGTTTGGGAGATTCCACAAAAGCAGATAGGCCTCTTGACCCCGCCATATAAGGTGAACTGCACCACAACATACACACAGCTAACTGATGTGCACACACTGAAGTATATGTGGAATTGCGGACATGGAAACAAAGGTGTGGACCACACAGAGAAGCAGCCAGGGGAGGCAGCCCAATTATGGGACTCCAGCCCCAGGGTGGGATGGCAGACTAACACCACTCACCATGGACCATTGTCAGTGCACCACACATGGTCAGGATATAGAAAAGGAGGTATGTGAGGACAGTCCCTGCCAGGTCCTCCAACTTTAGTTCTCAGCAGGTGGTCATTCTGGCAACTAAGATCCAAAGACACTACAGCACCCTATATGTCATCAGGTCACTGAAGGCACCGGCAAAAGACAAAGCATGGATCTGGCTCAACATATGGACTGAGGTCAATGAGCATGGACCTGAACTGCAGACTGAGTGCCAGCAAGCACAACTGGAATGACCTACAGGCCACCACTCAATGGATGATTGCAGTGACACACCCCTCCAACATCCAGACCTGTGGTGGGCCACTGCCATCAGGCCCCACAATGGGCCTCATGTCCATCGAGGCCATCTAGCAGAAGTAGATGCTCGATGGGACATGGACAAAATGTACACAATGTCAGGTGAGTGCCCTGCCTTGCAGACCATGACACAGAAATGATTGTGCCCCTGAATGATCATGCCAGACAGGTAACCACACTCCCTTCTCCACAGGTTCACCTGGATGTGCAGTACTGCAGTAGCAGGAGCATGGTGTGCAGGTGAGAGTCAGGATTGATGGTGCCAAGGGATCAGGACACCACCCAGGATGGCACAGGGCTCCTACTTCTGGATACACATCATTCCAAACAGCAGATGGTGCCAGTGGACACAGGCACAGCACCCAGTATCTCACAACAGCATATACAGTGAAGAGCTGGCCAAAGTGCAGCCCCACCAGTATCACACTCACCACCACCACTGTGTCCTAAGGGCACTGGACAACCTGAGAGGGATAGGGATTTACATGTCCAGCACCACAACACCACGGGCACAAACACACAGATGGCCACATGCCTGCAGGCACAGACACCAACACGGACACTGTTGAGCAACAGCCACCAACATCTGTGTATGCGAGATGCCTGCTGTGCACATGGGGTGGCAGGGCCAGGAAGTGGGCAAGGCACCTTGGAACATGTTCATCATCCTGCAGCAGCAAGGTACCATAGCCCACTCAGGTACTGCACCTGACACATCTATACATTGCCAGGTTCCCACAGGACAACAAACCACTCAGTTAACAGGTACAGATCACCATGGAGCTCCCCTGTGGAGCTCCCCCAGTACCCCAGACAACTGCCTTTCTTTTTCTTTCTCTTTACTGAAGCCTGTGAAAGAGTGAGTCTCAGGACATGCAGCTGACATAAAAAGAGCAAGTCAGAGATCGAGCAGGCACAAGAGAGAGAGAGTGAGTGCGTCCATCAACAAGCAACTATGCCCATAGTGGAATAAAAACTGACATTTCAAGGGCAGATCAGTCATAAAAAACAACAAACAAACAGGACACAAACCTACAAAAACAAATTCATGTAAAACCTACAAAAACATTATGAATGTGGTATACATAGCACATGCAATGACCTGGGTTCAGATATGCCATTCATTTCCATTTGTGAGAGGAGGGGACTTTCATAACTCACTTAAGGCTTTGTCACTTGTGAGTCATGGCCCTACCCTTTCACTCGTGGAAATAAATGGCATATTTATACCCAGGTAATTGTATGTATGTATGTATCTGTCTGTCTGTCTTTCTGTCTGTCTGTCTTTCTGTCTGTCTATCTTATTCATTGCAAAAAAAACCCTGCATTAATACACTTGTTAGAGTTCAAATTAATGCCAGAAAAGTAGGGACATGTGGCAATGGGGTTTCCAATCCTAACTCCCCCCCCATACCTCTCAACCTTTTGTACCCCAAATGTGGAACATTGACTATCAAAATGTGGAACAAATGGGCAAAATGTGGAACACTTAATCAAATCTTTACCCAAGAAGCTCAAAACACTGTTAAAATGTTGCATTTATGTTCAGAAAGACTGTTATTAATTGAATAATATATTTTTTGCATCATTTACTATGGATTTTTGCTTTAAAATGTTGACTTTGAATGTGGAACAAGTCCTTACAATGTGGAACAGGGAGCTTTTGTGAAGTAAAATGAGGAACGTTACTCGTAATATGGTACAGCTGAGAGGTATGTCCCCCCCAAACAACAAAAGGACAAGGCCACACGAGAAACCATAGACAGCCATCATCAGGTAAGACAAACACACACAACTGTTTCCAGATGACACAAAAGACATCCATCATCAGTGTCCAGTGCTTCTGTAGCCACAGATAGACATGCAGACTGCAAGACATACACACCCACTTCTGGCTGCAGATAGAAATCCATTGTACCCAAATCACAATACTACTTCTGTCTGCAAAAGCACAAGCTCATCAATGCTTCTGCAGCCACAGATACACATGCATAGTGCAAGACATAGACACCCACTACTGGCTGCAGATACAAATCCACAATACTTAAATTACAACACTACCTCTGTCTGCGGAAGTGCAGGCCCCTGTGGAGCCAGCACTTCTATAGTCACAGATACGCATGCACACTGCAAAACATAAGCACCCACTTCTGCTGTCACATTGCTATGTTTCTGAACACATATGGAGTGTGTTTTTTAAATGTGCAGCATGCTGTCTGCATATTTTTGAAGGTACCACATCAGTGCTATTGCATTTGTGTCATCTGGAAGCAATTGCATGTTGTTTGACTTATCTGATTATGGCTGTGTGTGGTTGCTTGTGTGGTCTTGCCTTTTGCTGCTTGGGTGGAGTAAGGACTTAGGGTTGTAAACCCTAATGCCACATTTCCCTACTTGTGTGGTGCTAAGATGAACCCTAACTGGTGAATTAATGAAATTTTTTGCAATGAATTTCCTTTCGTCTTGAGAAAGTTAACAAACTCAAATTACAATAGAACTTTTGCAACCACAGATACACATACACACTGCCAAGGCATATACAGCCATTTCTGGCTGCAAAAGTACAGACTTCTGTGGAGCCTGTGCTTCTGCAGACACAGATAGAAATCCATGATACCCAAAGTGCAACCCACTTCTGAGTGTAGAAGCACAGCACTGCTCATGTGTTAAGGTGTGCAATTTGTGTAGGGCCCTATATGTAAATATTTTTCAGCAGCCTTACATACATAAGCTTAATGCATATATGGGCCATTCCATGTGTGCACAATTTGTGTAGTGCACTTCTGTCCCCATGCAAAACCCATAGTCCAGCAATACATTCATACCAGCAGAATTGTACTGCAACACACTTTCCATTTTGCAATATGTACATCTCAAATTCTCAGAACTTATATTTTAAACCCCTGTAACATTAGCAGAAGTGATGGATATGCAATCTGACATTTAAAATGTTTTTTATGGTGTTACAAAATAAAAAGATGTTTTGAGTTGGAAGTGACAGTTCTCATCCACTTGTTTGTCTAAGGCCTTAAATAAATAGGATTGTTGTAAAGTTGGTGAAAAAAAATGCTAAAACATGGCTGAATTATGAGTAACAGTTGTTTTTGGGTACGAAGTTCAAGTTTTTATGTTGAGAACAAAGAACACTTTGTTCACACTTTTTTATGTGTTGCAAACAAGGAATTCTTTGTTCACACTTTTTTTATGTTGTGGGCAAATAATATTTTGCTGACACTTTTACATTTTGTGATGGAAGTGACAGTTGTTACCTACTGTGCTCATCTAAAGGTCTTAAAAAATAAGATTGTTGAAAATTTGGAGAAAAATTAAAAAAACTGAGTTATAAATAACAGTTGAGTTTGGGTACAAAGTCCACATTATTATGTCATGAACAAAGAATTTGCTGTTAGCACTTTTTCATGTCATTAACAAAGAATTATTTGCACTTTTTTATGTCATGAAGAATTCATTATTTGCAAGATTCTTTGTTTGTACTTTCTTGCAAACAAAGAAGTCTGTCCTTGGGACACAAGAATCACAACCCTTGCTAAACTGGTGACCTAAGATTGTTGTGGTGCCCAGAAAATGTATTTCTGGGTCTTTTTTTTGTCAAACAAACCCCAAAATCTTGCTAAACAGGTCCCATTTGCCTAGGTTTGGTGTTTGTTTTTTCAAAAAGTCATCATTTTTATGTATTTCTAGAATTTTTTCCCCCAAGAAAAAAAGATGTTTATGCATACAACCAAAAAAAGTTTTCATGCAAACATGAAAAAACATTTTTGCACAAAGCAACGATTTGTTTGTGATCATAAATTCTTTGTTTGCCCCAGACAGCTATCCTGAAAATCCTATTGAGAATGCTCAGGAGCCGGATTTTAAAACCTTTGAACTTGAGAAACAATTGATATTTTTTATGTAACATTCAAAATGACACCCTTTAGATGAGCTTCTTTTACTTTGAAAAATTGGGAATAAAATCCCAAAATGTGTTTGCTGCACAGGTGAGAAAAGCAAACAAAATAAAATAAAACACAAAACAAAACAAAAAAATTGAAAATAAAAAGTACACTTTGACATTTTTCTTTTACATTTCCAGATCTGAGTCTGAGTGAACATCTGTCACAAAACTTCCTAAGTCTTAAGAAATTTGCACCTGGACCGCACACATCAAAGTTCATGCTAATTTGTCAAATGGTGCCATAAAGTTATTAAGGTGCATCAGGATTTAACATTAAAGTGCCTACTCAACCTGTTCTCAGAAGTCAAATTTTTTTAAACCTTTTAACTCGGGAACCAAGTCATATTTTTTCATGAAATCATCAAAAGGCACCTTCTTTGGCCGAGCTGCTGCTACCCTTATGATTTTGGGACCCAATTTCAAACCATTTTTGTCTAGATACAAGCCAAAAAAAGTGACTGAAGAGTATGTTTTTTAATGTTTTTACACTCCCTGGATCTCAGAATCTGAAAAAAATGGCCATTATGAAACCTGCCAAATTATAAGAACATGGCACCCTGACAGCACATGCACAGTGTCGTGCAATTTTGTTGAAATGGCTTTAAAGTTATAAAGGTGCAAAACTGGGGTTTAATATTAAAGTGCCTACTCACCGCATGCTAAGAAGCCAAATTTTTCAGGAGCCAATTAATATTCTTTCACAAAATTTTTAAAAAGAACCTCCTTCGGCTGAGCTAATTATACCCTGAAAATGTTGGAACAAAATTCAAAATTGTTTTTGCTCTAGACATGAGAAAAAAACCGAAAAGGTGTGTTCTTTTAATGTTTTTACACTCCATGGATCTCAAAATCCAGACAAGTGACCATTATGAAACTTACCAGATCCTAAGAACATGGCACTCTGACCATGCATACAAACTGCCATGTAATTTTGTTTAGTGGTGCCAGAGTTATTAAGGTGCAAAAATCGGGGTTTACCATTAAAGTGCATACTCAACCCTAACTATACAGGTGCTACTGCAGCTGTATAATGTATTGGAAAAAGCATCATTTTTATGCCTTTCCAGTTGTTTTCTAAAAACAAGATGTTGGTACTCACAACCAAAAAAACTGTGATCTCACAACCTAAAGCATCTTACATACGAACATACGAAATTGTCAGCAGAAAAAGGCCATTTGGTCTGTTGAGTCTGCTCGATTTTACAGCTAGCACTCCTACTCTGCAGCTGCCTCCCACCTAACCCCTCCCATGACCCTCCCTTTGCTGTATCCCAGCCCCTCTTGAAGCATCCCACTGTTTTACAGGCCACCACCTCTGCCAGTAGTGTGTTCCATTCTGCTACCACCCTTTCTGTAAAGAAATGCCTCTTCATTTCCTTTCTAAACCTTCTATCCTCCAATCTCATGTCATGACCCCGAGTGTCTCTCCCCATCCTCCCCTTGAACAGTCCCTCTGTGCCTGTCCTGTTTATTACTCTCATGTACTTAAAGGTCTCAATCATATACCCCCCTTCCCTCCTCTACTCCAGAGAGTACATGTTCAACTCCCTCAGTCTAACCTCATATGGTAACTCCCCCACACCCAGGATAATCTTTGTTGCTCTGCATTGCACCCCTTCCAGCAATCTAAAGTCCCTCTTTAGGTAAGGGTGCCAAAACTGAATGCAATACTCCAGGTGGGGTCTGACCAGTGAGCTGTATAATGGCAGAATCACCTCCCTCCTCCTAGAGGTTATACACCTTGCAATACAACTCAGCATCTTGTTGGCCACTGCTGCTGCTTTCCTACACTGTGCTGAGTTGTTCTTTGCTCCCTTAATGAGCACCTCCAGATCTTTCTTCTCCTCAGTCAAAGCTAGCTGCACCCCTTCCCCAAGATGGTAGTTCCTCTTTGGATTCTTTGCCCAGAAATGCAGCACCTTGCATTTTTTGGCATTGAAACCAAGTTGCTAGGTGTCAGACCATGTCTCCAGTCTTGTTAGAGTTTCCTGCAATCCCTGCTACCCCCTTTGGTCATCTGCCACTGCTTCCATCTTGGTGTCATCCACAAATGGACTGATCTTACTATTTATGCCTACCAAGATGTCTGCAATAAATACCCTAAATAACACTGGCCCCAGCATTGACCCCTGTGGGATCCCGCTCATCACTGCCCTTGGGGATGATAAATCTCCTCCCACCACCATCCTCTGCTGCTGTCCCTGCAGCCAGTTCTCCACTCATCCCACCAATTGTGCCCCCACCCCATGCCCCTTAGCTTACATACTAGTTTCCCCTGTGGCACTGAGTCAAATGCCTTACTGAAGTCCAGGTACAGGACAACCACCACATGCCCTTTGTCCATTTCCCTAGTCACCCAGTCATAGTAGTCCACTAGATTGATCTGACAAGATCTGCCCTTGACCAAACCATGCTGCTGACTGTCCTGCACCCCACTGACCTCCAGCAGGGTCACCAGCCTCTCCTTCAGGGTTGTTTCCATCAGTTTCCCCACTATGGACATGAGACTCACTGGTCTATAGTTCCCTGGTTCATCTTTGGGACTGCTCTTATGGAGTGGAACCATGTGAGCCATCCTCCAGTCCTGAGGTACACACCCTGAGTCTAGAGAGGCATTAAATAGGCCTGCCAGTAGGTCTGCCAGGACTTCTGCCAACTCCTTCAGTACCCTGGGTTGTATGCCATCTGGTCCCATTGCCTTGTCCACCCTCAGTGCCCTTGACCCCTCTAACATTCTACCTTCTGTGATTTCTCCATCCGTCACCCCTCCCCCTCTGATCCTCTCTTCCCCCCAACCTTATGTATTCCTCCCCCCTTTCTCTTTAGTAAAAACTGAGCAGAAGTAGTAGTTAAGTGCTTCTGCCTTTTCATCTCCTCTTTCCACCCATTCCCCCTCCTTCTTAATCCTTACTATTTGGTCCTTATAACTCCTTTTCTTCCTGATGTACCTGAAGAAGTCTTTTCCCCCCTCTTTAATTCCCTTCACCAGCCTGAGCTCCCTTGATGCCTTTGCTGCCCTTACTTCCCTGGTCACCTCCTTTGCTTCCTTCAGGTACTCCTTCCTATTCTCCCCCTCCCAGTTCTCCTGTATCTCCTATAGGTGACTCTTTTCCTCCTCACCCTGTCTATGACACCCTTGCTCATCCAGCTAGGTTTCTTCGTTCTAGCCTTTTTACTTTGGGCCTTGCTACAGGAATTTGTTGCTTCCTGACCCTAGCTTAACGAGTTCCCACCTCAGATTCATGTCCATATTAGGCTGAATTCTGTCCAGGAACCCTTGCACCACTTCACCCATATTTTTGAAGTCCAGCTTTTTAAAGTCTAACACCTTTGTGCCAGACGCCCCCTCTCCCTGCCCAGCTGCAACTGGAACCATACTGTCCAGTGGTCACTCCCCACTAGTGGTTCCTCCAGCCTCAGATCACTCACACACTCCCTATTAGACAGTATGAGATCAAGGGTATTCCGTTCCCTAGTTGATTCACTGACCAACTGCATCAGGAAGTTATTCTGGAAGGCATCTAGCATATCTGTTCCCTTCTACACTTGGTGGTAGGTGTCCTCCACTCCACTCCTGGCAGGTTGAAGTCACCTACTATCACCACCCCACCCTTCTCACAGTTCCTCTGGATCTGTTCCGCCAATACCTTATCTGTCTTTTCCAATTGGGATGGCAGCTTGTACACCACCCCCAACTGTAATGTTCTATTTTTTGGATCTTGGATTTGCATCCATACAGCCTCTGCATCTCCCTCTTCCCTAACACACTTTAGCCCCTCCCTCATGTAGAGCTGTACCCCCCTCTTTTCCCCTTAACTCTATCCTTGCTGAATAGTCTATAACCTGGAACCGCCAGGTCCCAGTCATGGTTTTTGGTGGCCCATGTCTTGGTGATGGCTGCCATGTCCACCCCTCCCTCCGCCATGAGAGCCTGTAGTTCCTCATTTTTATTCCCCAGGCTTCTAGCATTTATTTTTTTCAGATTAAGTATACTTTATGGAAGGTATGAAAAACAGACAAACAGATACAAATACATGACGGTAGTCATATGCAATCCAAAAAACATGACATGAATATAGTTATTACTTATCTAACCTAAACCATCCCCCCTTCCCCCCATCCCACAAACCCCCTATCCACTCCCTTAAGGTACAATTTACACATGTCAAAGGAAGTATTGACCGAAAAAGGTTTTCCATCTGATTTAGTCTAGTCAAAGGAGAAATGTCCATATTCACACACAAGAAAAAGGGGGAAATTATCTTATATAGTTAGCAAAACATGAAGTGGTTCCCAGATATTTTGGTATCTTTTATTGTTACTCGACAAACTAGCAATAATGCGCCCGGCCTGCATGGCAAACAAGATTTCTTCATACCACTCATGAAATTGTGTGTGTGTCGGGGGGTATTGGTCCAGTCAATGGTGAAGAATGACCTTTTTTGCACAGGCTGAGATTAAAGCCATGTGGGGCCTCTGATTACCGATAAGGGAGTTTTGGTATTCACCCAGGAAACAGATCTCAGGAGACAAAGTATCGGATAATCCCAACAAGGGGTTTAGGCGGGTCTGTATTGAGGACCAAAATGGCACAACCTTCTCACAGAACCACAGGCTATGAAGTAGAGTGCCTGGTTCTTTACCACATCTGGAGCAATTTACCCATCCTATGCAATTTGATTGGGGTGTAATAAAGGTTGTGGATGACCTGAAATTGCATAAGATGGTATCTGTCCTATTTTATGAATTTATACAGGTGCTTCCAGATAGTGATCCAGTTTCTTGTGGAGTTGTGGGTTGGAAGGGCTTGATCCCAGAAGCAGAACCTGGGTCCTTCAGTGGTTGCCAGGCAATCCTGCATGGCTTGGTGAAAGTAGGAAATGTGATGAGAAGTAGGGGTATTATTTAGCATAGGTAGAACAAAGGTATTAAGAGGAGTAGACCATGGTCCACTGCCAAAGTGATGAAAGAGCATGTGTGATATTTGAAAGTATCGAAAACCACTAAAGGTGGGCCAATGGTATAGGGCACAAGCTTCCTGGAAAGATAAAAGCTTTTGGTTATTAGTGAGCTCTTCAGCTGTATCAATGCCCATGTTAGGCCATAAATTCCTAGTAAGAGTCTGACCTGCTATTCTGAAATTGGGGTTTCCAAAGAGCGGTTAGGAGATGTCTCTGTATGGGCAGTCTTTAAAAAGAGAGCAGAATTGTAGATATATGGTAATTGATGATCCCAGAGGAGTGTCCCTGAGTGAGTGGGGAATTTTCTTCTTAGAGAGATAAAGAAATGACTGGATATCCAGTCCCAGAGCTGAACACATCAAGTATTCTATGTCCAACCAATGTGGAGTGTAGGATTTCAAATGGGTTGCCCCCGTCCAATGAGAGATTCTGGTAAGGTGCACAGCTAGGTAATATAAAAGAAGTTGGGGACCTGTAGCCCCCCATCTTGTTTGGTATGCATTGACTTGGATAATACTCAATGAGCGGCTTTGCCTTGCCAGAGGAAGGAGGTAAGGATTCTATGAATTTAGTTGAACCATGTTTGGGGAAGAACAAAGTTGGACATCTGCAGGGGTTATAGTAGATGGGGAGAATATTCATTTTTATAATATTTAGGTGACCCCATAGAGATATGGGAAGCAAGGACCAACAATTTAAATCAGCTTTGACACAGGTTAGTATGGAGTCAAGATTACGTTTTTTTATCTGGGAAGGAGATGTACTGAGGAAGATCCTCAAGTACTTCAACTTGTTTCATTTCCTTACAAGGCCAAGGTGCTCAACTTCAGTCTTAAGGGTATTATTGTTGAGGGGCATAATTTCAGTTTTTGTAAGGTTCAGTTTATAATTGGAAATATCTCTGGATTGGGAGATGAGTTGCAGGAAGGCTGGCAGAGATGAAGCCGGAGAAGAAATATGCAGTAGAATGTCCTCTGCATAGGTTGACAGCTTATATTCGGCGGAACCGATTGAGATACCTTGAATTTGGGAGGAGGAATTCAATTTACGGATCAGGGGCACCAGAAACAAATTAAATAAATATGGAGATAAGGGACATCCCTGCCGAGTGCCCTAGTGGAGAGGGAAGAGGGAGGATAACACTCCATTACAGAGTATTCAGGCTGATGGAGAGAAGTAAAGCACCTTAACCCATTGTCTAAAGTTTTGAGGGATATGATATAAAGGCAAAAGTGCAAACAAATATTCCTATGAGACTCTATCAAAAGCTTTTTCTGCATCCAGGGATACCAAAACTGCTGATGCAGAGGAATCCCTGGATGCAGAAATAAGATAGGAGAGTTTCCTAAGGTGGTCTGCTGAGAGTCTACCTTTAACAAAACCTACCTGTTCTCTACTAATAAGCAGTTCTCAGACGCGATCCAATCTACAGGCCAATATCGTAGCCAGAATTTTAAAGTCAATGTTGATAAGAGATATAGGCCTATAGTTAGAAATCAATAAGACCAGGCTTAGGAAGAACAACAATAGTGGCTTCCATAAAAGAGAGGTCAGAAGCACCTTTTTTGAAAATGTAGTTAAAGGTGTCCAGGAGAATAGGTGCCAGTTGGGTTTTAAAGGTTTTGTGAAAATTAGTAGAATACCTGTCTGGGCCATTGGATTTGCATAGGGCTAGGGAGTCAATTGCATGAGAGATCTCCTCCAAAGTCAAGGAAGCCTGCAGCATAACAACTTGTGCTTCTGCCAATTGGGGGAGAGTTATGTCCCGAAGAAAATTGTTAAAGCATTCTGCTTCGAATGGGAGGGAGAGTGGAGCATACAGCTGCATGTAAAAATCTTTAAATGCATGAACAATATCCCTTGGGGATGTGAGAAGCTGGCCAGAATCAGTATGAATGGAAGGTACTATCCTGTCCATGGCTCGTGCATGCAGACACAAAGCAAGTAATTTCCCAGCTTTTTTGCCTTGATCAAAATATTTAACTTTGAAATGTAACTGTAGATATTCCACCTTCTCTCCCAGTAGAGAATTATACTGAAATCTGAGATTTTTGAGTTGTTCCTATTCCACGGAGGGAGAAGTTGGTAGGATATGATTCTCCAGGGAATGAATACGCTGTAATAGGGTGGAGAGAGCAGCCGAAGTCTGTTTCTTCCGCTTAGTAGCAATACAGATTAATTCCCCCCTTAGAGTGCATTTCAGAGCACCCCAAAGAATATCAGTCTTGGCCATGGATGGAGCGTTGCTTCCCAGGAGATCAATAATAAAAGATTGAAGGGATTTTGCAATGTCATATTGCTTAAGTAGTTGATTATTAAGCCTCCAAACTTTATCCTTGTTTAGTGTGGGGGTGAAATTAATTTGTATATGGGCAGGGAGGTGGTTGGACACAACTTTGGCCAAATAGTGACAAAGTATTACCCCAGGGAGATAATGTATGCCAAGCAAAAAGTAATCCAACCTTGAAAAGGAATTATGTGGGAGGGAATGGAATGAATAGTCCCTACCATTTGGATTTAGAATTCTCCAAGGATCTATGAGGCCCAGGGAATCCATCAATTCGCGGAGTGCCAATTGCCCCGGTGATAAGGCCTGCTGAATTTTGCCAGATCTATCGAGAACATTACATAATTCAGTGTTCCAATCCCCCCAAGGAGAATTGGCAGGGAGGTCCAGGAGACTTGAAGGGACATTAAAGAAGTGAAAAAGGATTGGTCATCAGTATTGGGACCATATATGGAGCCTGGTATCATTTCCAAGTGGCCAAGTAATACCCTGCTGAGAATATAATGGCTGTGAGGGTCTGTCACTTCTTGGAGTAAATGGAAGGGGACTCTCCAGGATATAAGAATGGCAACCCCCTTCTTACATGAATTAGAACCTGCACTGAATACTTGCCCAACCCAGGATCTCCTGAAAAGGAGAACCTGGGATGGGGGAAGGTGGGTCTCCTGTAGAAAGGCCACTTCAGCTTGGAGTTTGTGTAGATGAAGCAAAATGTTTGCTCTTTTAGTTGGGTATTGGGCACCCTTTATATTCTAGGTACAAAAATTATACCCCGCCATGATCAAAGTACCAGTCTAGAGCAACAACAAGGCCATCCATATGTAGGGGTGTATAAGAAAGGAACCAGTTAACTGGAAAAACCATACCATACCATGTCCTCAACCCCTACCTACATGTCCCCGACTCCTACCCACCCACCCTGCTCCCTAACCTAGCAGTTGTATCGAGAAGAACCTCCCAGCCCCGCCCTCCCCCCAAACAAGATCCCAAAATCCAAATTTCCCAAACCCTATACCAAATAGTAAACTAAAATTTAGACCTCATAATGAAGTGTGGACTGCTGAGTAGTGTAGCAGGGTCACATAAACAGAGTTTAAAACTTCAAATTCTCAAAAGTACCCCAAACAAATCAGCAGTCCCCCCCCGCCCCAAATAATGGTTCATGACATCCCTTGAATAGGTAGCGAATTCCCTCATAGAAACATTGAAACGTAGAATTTGACGGCAGATAAGGACCACTTGGCCCATCTAGTCTGCCCATTTCCCTACCTGATGGATAAGCTGCAGATTCTAGTTAATCAACAGCTTACTTCCTCCTACCCCCCACTAGAATTGCCTTATGCCTGCCCCATGCATTCTTGAATTCTCCCACTGTTCCTGACTCCACAACCTCCTCAGGAAGGCTGTGCCACGCATCCACAACCCTCTCTGTGAAAATATACTTTCTAACATTACCTCTGAGCTGTCCCCCCTCTATCTTCAAATTGTGCCTCCTTGTTCTTGCACATCTCTTTTTATGAAAGATGCTGCCCTCTTGTACTTTGTTAATTCCCTTGAGATACTTGAAAGTTTCTATCATGTCCCCCCTCTCCCTCCTTTCCTCAAGGGTATACATATTAAGCTGCTTTAGTCTCTCCTCGTATGTCTTCTGGTGCAGACCCTGCACCATTTTGGTTGCCCTCCTCTGAGCAGCCTCCACTCTGTCTATGTCTTTGTGGAGATGGGGTCTCCAGAATTGCATGCAGTACTCCAGATGGGGTCTCACCAACTGTCTGTACAGCCGGATAACAACTTCCTGTTTTCTACTGTTGCTGCCTCTGCCTATGCATCCCAGGATCCCCCCAGCCCTCCTTACTGCCTTCTCACATTGCTTGCCCGCCTTTAGGTCATCTGATATAATTACTCCTAGGTCTCTTTTGATTTTTGTTGTTGTTATTAACTCACCCCCATTGTGTACTCTTCCCCTGGGTTTTTGTTTCCCAGATGCATTACCTTGCACTTCTTTGCATTGAATCTGAGCTGCCACATATTTGACCATTCCTCCAACCTTGCCAAGTCCCTTTTCATCCTTTCCACCCACCTTGTGTATCAATCCTGTTGCAGATCTTTGTGTCATCTGCAAAGAGACATACCTTTCCTTCCAGGTGCGCTCCAATGTCACTTATAAAGACATTAAAGAGGACTGGTCCCAGTACCGAACCCTGCGGTACCCCGCTAGTTACCCTCCTTTCT
This sequence comes from Neoceratodus forsteri, assembly GCA_016271365.2. Lineage (NCBI taxonomy): Eukaryota > Metazoa > Chordata > Ceratodontiformes > Ceratodontidae > Neoceratodus > Neoceratodus forsteri. The sequence continues at coordinate 343,700,663 of CM028132.1, read as the reverse complement.
TTCACTGTGGACTCCGCTTTACTGTCATCTTTATGCATCTGCTGTCCAGCCAGTTTTTATCCAGGCTACCACCTTGTGACCCACTCCAAGGCTGGCTAACTTGTATATTAATCTTTTGTGTGAGACTGTGTCAAATACCTTGCTAAAATCTAGGTAGGCCATATCCACAGCCCCTCCCTGGTCTACTACTTTGGTCACCCAGTCAAAGAAATCTATTAGGTTCGTCTGACATGACCTTCCTGCTGTGAAACCATGCTGCTTTGGGTCCTGTGCCCCACTGGCCTCTAGGTACTCAGCAATTCTTTCCTTCAGAAATGATTCCATCATTTTACCTGCCACTGAGGTCAAACTAACTGGTCTCTAGTTTCCTGCCTCTGCCCTGATCCCACTTTTGTGAAGTGGAATCACATTTGCCCTCCTCCAGTCCTCAGGTACCACCCCATCCTCCCATGATTTGTTAAAGAGAGTAGTCAGTGGGGTTACTAGTTCTACCCTTAGTTCTTTTAGAATTCTTGGGTGAATCCCCATCAGGCCCCATTGCTTTGTCCACCCTCGGTTTCATGAGTTCTTTCAAAACCCTTTCTTCTGTGAATGGACTGGTATCAATCCCCCTATTCAGAGTTTCTCTCCTGTTTGGTTTAGGTACCTCCCCCTCCTCTTCCACTGTGAATACTGAGCAGAAATATTCATTCAGTATCTCTGCTTTTTCACTGTCACCCTCTGCCCATATTCCCTCCCCTTTATTAAGTCTCTGTATCCCTCCCTTGGTCTTTCTTCACTCCCTAATGTACCTATAAAAGGTTTTATCCCCCTTCTTAACAGAGTTGGCTATCTTTTCCTCAGTTTGTGTCTTTGCTATACCTGGCTACAACATCTTCAGAAGAGACAGGGCAGGCAGGAAGGGAGGAGGAGTGGCACTGTATGTGAAAAATGACATAAGGGCTACAGAGATCCAGGAAGAACAAAATGGGGGAGAGATACTGTGGGTTAAGCTGGAAAGGAAAATGGGGCCAGCCATCCGCACAGGTGTGGTCTATAGACCACCAGCCCAGGAGGAAGAAACAGATAGGGAGCTGATGCTAGCCATCAAGGATGGCAGACAAGGGGAGGTCATACTGGTTGGAACTTCAATATTCCAGACGTGGACTGGAGCATCCCAGCAGCAGCATCAACTAGGAGCAGATTTATCCTGGACTCCCTTCAGGGTTCCTTCCTCAAGCAACTGGTCATGGAACCAACTCGGCAGAAGGCAATACTGGACCTTGTGCTCACGAACAGGGACAGTGTGATGGGGGTAACAGTGGGGGAGCACCTGGGGAACAGTGACCACCAGTCACTGTGGTTTGAAATCACAGAAAGAGCAGAACCAAACCACACAAAAACATGTATCCTGGATTTTAGGGTGGCAGACTTTAGGAAAATGGGGAGATACTTGAAAGAGGCATTAAGGGGAATGGGGCAGGAATCAGGGGTTGAGGAACAGTGGGCAGTATTTAAAATGGGGATTACAAGAGCAACAGAATTATGCATTAAGCAGGTTAGCAAGAGGAAAAGGAAGAGGAGACCATTATGGTTTCCAAAGAGGTAGCAAAGAAAGTGAAAGCAAAAGATTGCATTCAGGCAATACAAAAAGACACAGGCAGAAGGGGATAGGGAGAAGTACCAGGAGAAGCAAAGGGAGGCAGGGAGGTCAATAAGGGAAGCCAAAGCTCAGACAGAAGAACACATTGCAAAATCAGTGGGTAGAGGGGACAAAACCATTTACAGGTAGATAAGTGAAAAAAGAAAGGCAAAGGGAGGGATAGTGAGACTGAAGGGGAGGATGGGGGCTGCGTGGAGGATGACAACAGTAAAGCTGACATATTGAACAGGTATTTCTTCTCAGTCTTTACTGAGGAAGAGGAGGGTAATGGGTCTGAAGGGAGTACAAGGGGTGAGAATGGTGCAGAAATGGACACAAGTCCCTTTACATGAGAAAGGGTCCTGAAGGAACTGGAAGTAATAAGAGTTGATAAAGCAATGGGGCCAGATGGGGTGCACCCCAGGGTCCTTAAAGAACTAAGAGATGTGGTGTCTGAACCTCTGGCTATCCTGTTTAGCCTATCACTGGAAACAGGGGATGTACCAAAAGACTGGAGGATAGCAGATGTAGTCCCCTTATACAAAAGTGGGAACAAAGAGGAAGCGGGGAACTACAGACCAGTCAACCTCACCTCGGTAGTGGGGAAGATCATGGAAGCACTACTGAAGGAGAGATTGGTGGAACATGTGGTTGTCAATGGACTACAGGACCCAAGGCAGCATGGTTTCACCAGGGGGAGGTCATGTCAGACCAACCTCGTTGAATTTTTGACTGGGTGACTAGGAGGTGGATCAGGGAGGGCAGTGGACATGGCCTATCTGGACTTCAGCAAGGCCTTTGACACTGTGCCATAGAAGACTATTACACAAACTGGGGAATATGGGTGTGGGCAGGACAGTAGTGTGGTGGGTAGATAACTGACTGGGCGAGGACACAGAGGTGGTGGTAAATTGCTGTCACTCCACAGAGGAAGAGTGACCAGTGGGGTACCACAGGGATCAGTGCTGGGACCGGTCCTATTCAACATCTTCATCAGTGACATTGCGCGGGACCTAGAGGCAGAATTTCACTGTTCACTGATGACACAAAGCTCTGTAACAGAGTAGACACACCAGAGGGTGTAGACAGAATGAGAAGGGACCTGCAGAAACTTGAAGAATGGTCAGGGTTTGGCAGTTGAAATTCAATGCAAAGAGTGCAAGATAATGCATCAGGGCACAAAACCCTGGCACAATATATCAGTTGGGGAGTGAGGATATAGCATGCACCAAGCAGGAAAGGGATCTTTGGGTTATCATTTCTGATGACCTCAAGGTAGGGAAACAGTGTGACAAGGCAGCAGGTAAAGCAAATAGGATGCTGGGATGCATAGGCAGGGACATCACCAGCAGGAAAAGGGAGGTCATAATTCCACTATACAAGACACTAGTGAGGAGTACAGTACCTGGAGTACAGTGTACAGTTCTGGAGACCTTACCTATGTAAGGACGTAGACAACGTAGAGAAGGTTCAGAGGAGGGCAACAAAGATGGTGCATGGATTGCATCACAAGTCCTATGAGGACAGGTTGAAGGAACTGAACATGTACTCCCTGGAGGAGAGGAAGGAGAGAGGGGATATGATAGAGACATACAAGTATCTTACAGGGAGGAACAGGGTGCAGGACTACACTATTTTTAAGCGAAAAAGATGTTCCAGGACTAGAGGGCATGGGATGAAGTTGGAGGGAGGACGATTCAGAGGAAACGTGAGGAAAAACTTCTTCACAGAACTGGTGGTGGACAAGTGGAACACCCAGCCAGAGGAAGTGGTGGGGGCTGAAACAATCACGGGATTTAAGAATGCATGGGATAGACATAAATGAATTCTGGAGGTCAGGGGTAAGGGGCAACATACTTCTAGGAAAACATAAACTGAACTTACAAGCTCAAATGGGCAGACTGGGTGGGCCATAGGCCCTTATCTGCCGACACTGTCTATGTATCTGTGCTATTCTGACTGCCTTCCCTGCCTCCTTCTGCTTTAACTTATAAAATTCTCTGTCCTGCTCCTTCTGTGTTTCCTTATATTTCCTGAATGCTATCCTTTTCTCCTTAACCTTCCCTTCCACCTCATTTGAGACCATAGTGGTTTCTTCCTTCATTTTGTTTTGTTGATTTGCTTCACACAAAGGCTTGTTGCCTCTGCGATGGCTGTTTTGATTATTCCCCATTGTTCCTCCACCCCTCCTTCTTGCCTGTTTGCTAGTGCTTTTCTGAGGCACTCTCTCATTTTCCCAAAGTTAGCCTTCCTAAAGTCCAATACTCTTATTTTGCATGGCTTGACTCTATGGCTTTGTTTATTGTGAACCACACTGTTTGGTGGTCACTTGTTCCCAGATGGCTACACACTTCTAAATCTGAGATCCTTTCTCCTTCCCCATTTGAGAGTACCAGGTCTAAGATTGCTCCCTCCCGAGTGGGTTCCAACACTTGCTGTCTGAGGCATGCCCCCTGTAGGGCATCAAGAATTACCCTGTTCTTGGATGTGCCTGCAGCAAAGGTACTCCAGTTAACATCTGCCATATTCAGGTCCCCCATCAACAATATTTCCCCTTTTTCTGCCAGTTTAAGGATGCCTTCTTTCATTTCCTTGTCCATTTCATCCCCTTGAGATGGGGGTCTGTACACAACCCCGATGCGGATTGTGGTGCCATTTCCTGTCTCCAGGGTGACCCATAGTGACTCATCAACTGCCTGTTTACTCTTTAGTTCTGTTGCTTTAATCCCTTCCCTTATACAGAGAGCTACTCCTCCTCCCCTTTTACTCACCCTGTCCCTCCTGTAGACTGTGTATCCTGGTATGTTGACATCCCAGTCATGGTTCTCTGTATATCATGTTTCAGTGACTGCCACAGTATCCAGGCATCCCTCTTCCATCAAGGCCACTAGTTCAGGGATCTTGTTACACAGACTGCAAGCATTGGTACTCATCACCTTCCATTTTTTTTAATGGCCTTACCCCTTTTAGTCCCATCCCTGTCCTTACTGCCTTTTTCTGCATTTACTTCTGTCCTGCTCCCTACTGACTTCTCTACCTTGGTGTTTACCTCTCTAACTACTGTGTTTTATGGGGGGAGGCTGGGATTTCCCTGCTCCTTTTCAGTGCCTCCCCCCTTGGCTAGTTTAAATGCTTGCCAATGAAGCATTTAAACCTATCACCTAGGATCCTGGCTCCCCCCATGACAGATGCAGACCATCATGCCAGTATAGGCCTGCATCCCTCCAGGTGGCTCCCCAGTCCCCAATGAAGCCAAAACCCTGAGCTCCACACCAGTTTTCCCTTTTTTTTTTTTTCCTTTTTACCTGGCAGGTCCTCCATCATACTTCTGCCCTGGTCACAGCCTCCGGTGCTCCCACCAACCATCGATTGCCAGCATTCTCCCGGTCACCCCTCGGCTTACCCCCCCCCGGAGGGCGGGGTCATGGCACAGATTCCCCAGTTCTGGTGCGACGGAACTAGTAACTGCTTGGGAGTGCTGGTGATGGTGGCTAATTGAAGCCCAGGGAGGGCATCATGGAAATGGAGGACCTGCCCCTCCTGATTTTCTATTTTCTTCTGGGAGGCGGGGACATGCAGTGACATCCAGCATCTGCCCCACCTCCATTGCATTCAAGTGCCGACAGCTGCGTGACTCCCGGCCTCTGCCAGGGGTCTGTCTTGCACCGGACACTACCCCACCCTCCCGCCAGAGAAGGAGAGCGGTCTGTAGGATGCTCTATCCTTCTCCCCCCAGCCGGCCCTCCAGCGACCCGAGTCTGTTCCCGAACCTGGGTCACCGGCGTTGCAAGCAGAAATCCAACCACTGTGCCAATGGGCCGGCCACACCAGTTTTTCAACCATTCATTGAATCTCATGGTGAGGAATGCCCTAGCATCATCCTGGCCATAGACAGGCAGCACCTCTGAGAAGGTTACTGTACATGCTACTTGTCTAAGGCCCTTCCCCTACTCTACAAACTCCTCTTGCACTGCTCTGATCCCTTTCACAGCCAGGTCATTTGTCCCTAAGTGGACAATGACATCCAGCTCCCTCCCTTGTGCAGCTGCTCCTGCGATCCTGAGGATTCGCTTCCTGTCCCTCCGAGCTGTGACACCAGTCAGGCACCTTACCTCCCTATCCCCTTCCTCCCCCACTTCTACCCCCCAATGATCGAGTCCCCCACCAGGAGTTGTTTCCTTCCCCGGTGGGGTCTCATGCCACCCTCTTGTGGGTCTCCTTTGTGGAGGTTCCCAGCATCCTCCTAGGTCTCCATTGCAGGTGCTTCCATAGAGGAACCCCTCTTTGCCAGAACAGCATATGAACTGTGGAGAGGTACAACTGGAGGGATACACCTCTGTTCCACCACCCTCTCCCTCCCTGAGCCCACCTTGGTCCAACCACTCCTCCTTCTTGGCAACCTCATAGGTAGCGGTGGTGGCCCTGGTGGTCCCTGGGTGGGGGAAGAGGTTTCACGAATCCTAGCCAGGTCAGCCTGGAGACGGCCAACCTCCTCCCTCAGACCAGAGAGGTGCCTGCAAACAGGGCAGCATCACAGCCTCCACAATGTCTCCTGGAACACTGCTGCCCCACAGCCATTGCACTGCACCACTCTTTCCTGTTGCTTTGTATGTTTACTGTCTCTTCCCTCTATGTATTTTTACACTTAATTTCCTACTGCCTATGTGCCCTTATAACTCTCGCCCTTCCTGTTCTGGGAGAGGAACTTCCTGTAGTCTTCAGTAGTCTCCTTCTTCCGTGCTTGGATTCAGACCTCCAGCAGCGCGGGGGGAGTTATTTTTAGGTTCCTTCAAGGTTGATGAAACTAATGCATCTCAGTGATCTTTTCCTTCCTACTGCCAAACAGGAAGTTCCTGTTGTCAGTCATATCCAGTGGCTATAAAAGTAGAACTGGCTTAGGGTGGGAAGGAGGGCAATTAGTAAAAAAGCTGTAGTTCTAGACTGCTGTTTCTTGCACCGAAAGCAATATCCTCCTCTGTCAAAAATAGCAGGAAGCTGTAATTGGAGACACCTGCTTTTGTACTCCTAAACTCCTAAGCCACACCCCAATTAGATTCACCCTCTGCTCTTGACTCAGTAAATTAAGCTGATACAGCCCCCTTCCTCAGAGAAACACACAGTGATTTTCTTCTTTTTTATTTTTTTCACTTAAATGAGGACCCCCTTCTTCTAATAAAGTATCTGTTTGCTTAATCCAAACAGGAACTGACTCCTGTTGAGACAGAAGTGATTTATCAGTAAAAAAGCTGTAGTTCTAGAGCCCCCTCCCACCCAACCTGTAAATCTAATAGCAACTATTAATTAACAATAAACACACAAATGCTGAACCATAAAGATGAACCTAATCAAACATTGATGAAATTTGAACATGTCTAGTGGACAAATCCAATATATAGATCATGCTCCCAGGGATAAATAAACAACTGGAGGTTAAGTGATAATAACCAAAACTATAGAACATCAAATTGAGTTCAGTCACTGGGTACAGAAGTCCAAAGAACCAGTGTTGTAAATATGAGGAAGGAGGACTCCTTGCGTGGCATCCATCTGGATTCGTCCTAGGAACAAGTGGGGTTGCACTGGTAAACGTGGACAACGCGCCCTTTAAAAGTCCCATGGACAGCTATCTTATCCTGTTGACAAGGTTCTCGGGTGACACTGTGGGGTGCTGACATATTAAGAAAAGTGAAACCCAGCAGGAGTGCCCCAAATAAAATGTCTCCATGGCAGCCAGACAGTCTAAGAAATATTGAGACCAAAAGATGAGGGATTGTAGAGAATTAAAGGGGAAGAGTCTAACTTACAGCTGTTCGAGTAGTTGTCCCTGTTGCAGAAATTACAGATGTCTGGTTGATTAGCTGCAAGGAAAGCATAGAAACTTTCCAACAATAGCCCGTAGAGCCGGCTGAATCAGTAAATGTAGATCTAAAATCTGGCCGTGTCAGTCCAGCTTGAATAAGTCTGGAAGGAGGCATAGAAGGTTCTTAACGGCTTGCTCTCTGGATTCATAGGAGTGCCACTGATCCTGAATCTTCACCTGTAACTTGGCAGGATATAACACCTGAAATCAGATGCCTGCATGGATAAGCTTAGTTACAGTCGGATGGAAGGACGCTCTTTTTTGCCGTACCGAAGTGGGTAAGTCCTGGGTGATTCTTAGTTTGTTTCCCTCCCAGGAGAGTGATTGTATGTCCCTCATTTTGTTCAGAATGTGCTGTTTATCAAAAAAATTCAGCAGCTTGAGTATGAAGGGTTATGGTAATTATCCTGGAGGTAGTTTGGGGTGTAAGGCCCTGTGTGCTCGCTCCATGATGTACGTGGTGCCATTACGTGATGGGCCTACCAGTTTCTCAAGGAGGCGCTGGGTAAAAGTCACTGGAGTTGAGCCTTCTGCTTTCTCAGGGAGCCCGAGGATAACTAGATTGTTTTGGCGACTCTGTCCTTCTACAGTAGGTCCTCGAGTTTAAGTTCCATCTTGTGTAAATGCTGCCGGAGGGTGACGAGCTCAGAATCTGTTTTGGTGCGCCATGATTCCAGGGATGTCGTTCGGGTTTCAACATCTCCGACTCACCGAGAAGTAACCACAAGGTCCCCTCTTAAGGAAGCCAGCTCTGTGATAAGCAGTGCTAAAGCATTTTTACAGGCTGAAATTCAAGCAGAAATTGATCCTCAGTCAAAGGAGATGCGACCGCTTTAGCAGTAGAAGACTGGCCAGGTTTGGTAGGCTGATTTTTCGCTTTTTTGCAGGCCTTGTCGGGGGTTGAGGGAGGCGTGTGTCGCGGGAGCTCCCGTCGCATTTCTGCTTCCATGCTGCAGAAAAAACTGCTCAAGCTACACAGTAGTGGTAACCTGGAGTTGCAGAGATGTACAGTGTTGCAGGTATAGTCAGAAAAGTTGTTTTTGTCCAGCAGAATCTGTGGTTTTGTAGTCGACGAGCGGGACAAGTGCAGGAGAGCTGCTTCTTTCAGCTAGGCACCACGTGACTCTGGCTTCTAGCATTTAAAGATACCACCCTCCATCCCCTTTCTTTCTCCCCACTTCCTTCCTCCATCTCTCCCTTTATGGCCCTCCCTGTATTGTTTGCTCCTCACCTTATCTCACTGTTATAGGGGTAAGCCCATATGGTTTCCCATACCGAGGCCTCTGATCACCTTGATCCCTTCTGCCACCCCATCTCATGGTTAGTTTAAATTCTCCTCAATATACTCCCCAAACTTTTGCTTCAGTACTTTCTTCCCCTCTTCATTTCAATGCAGTCTATCTTTAGTGTATAGACTGCTGTCCTCCCAGGTCACCCCCCACCCTCCTACCAGCCCATACCCTTTTTCCTGACACCAGGTTACCAGCCATTCATTAAACTCCTGAATCTCCAGTTTTCTTGCCATACTTGTCCTTGGGACTGGAAGTACATCCAAGAAGGTAACTGATCTTCCTGCTCCCTCGCAAACTGGACCTAACTCCTCAAACCTCCTCTTCACCACGTCTACCGTCCCATCACACAGGTCAGTTGTCCCCAGGTGCAGAATTAGATGTGGTTTTTCCATGCCCTTTCTGGCATAATTTTGTACTGATTGCCCTACCCTTTCCACCTTCATTTCTGGCATGGCTTCCACCCAGACCTGACTATGCCTCTCTCCCTTGCTACCCCACCTGACCCCTCTCAGTACTGAGTCACCTAAGATCCCACCCCTTTCTCCCTTGTCACCCCTCCCATCCTCCCTTCCCCTCCCTGTCCTAACTCCTTCTTCCTCCTGCACACTGTTCCCCCTTTTGCTCCTCTTATACTACCCTCGTCAGTACTCCCTCCTGTGCTCATTCTAACTTGACACACATTAGGTTCTTTTCCCTTCTCAACCCCCCCCCCGCCTGTCCTATATCTCTAGTACCTTGGACTGTTCTTCAATGGCATCTTCTCCCCATCTGTCATTCCCATCAATGGCCAGTACCTGTTTGAGCCTATTGTATGTCTATGTGCAGTAGCTTTGGCCCCCGTTCCTTTTGGCCCCCCATCTCCTGTACTTGTATCTCCCCCCTTTGTCCCCAGTGTGGATTGTTCTCTCCATCTCCAGTCCCTACCCCTGTCCCTTCCTCTGTTTACACGGTTACAGTCTGTGGTTCCCATTTCCTCTTCTCTTTCTGTCCAAGACATTTCCCTCTTTAACCTTAAACTCTCATTCTCCAGCCTCCATAGCCTTTGACAAACTGGGCATGCCCCCAGCCTCCACATGGTGCAGATGAATATGGCTGCTCCACAGTTATTACACACCACTATCCTCCCTTTTCCATATCTACTACTCCCCTCCTGCCACCATTCCCCCCTTATTCTGCCATTGCCCTCTCACTGGTGCATCACCCTTCCCTGTCCTTTCCACAGACTTCCATAATCATTTTCCCCTATCCATTCTCTCCTCTCTCCTTTGTGCCCCCTCCTGCCCACAGCTATTCTACCCATGTTGGCCCTCCAGGTGTCCTGCTGCCCCCTGGCCCACCTACCTTTATGCTGTCCCCAACCACCCCACAAGTTGCTGTACTCCCCTCTAGTATGTCCTTCCCTCTCCTGCTCCATTTTCCTTCTGCAATGCTTCCCTAACCCTCTTTATTATTACAATGGTATAAGAGTCTCAGTTATTACCCAATCAGCTTCAAATTCCCAGATTTTCCTTCACACAGTACTAGATTCCCTGTACCTTCATTCTACTTACTCAGCCCCAAGTCCCCAGAGTCATAGTTCCTTGATCTCACAGTAATCTGCCTTAGATTCCCTGAATTATGGACATTGCACCCAAATAACAATTCTAGAATCACATTATCTTGATTTCATTTTACCAACCTCAAAATCACAGAACCACAGTACCTCAGTTTCACCCCAAAGATCCAGTATTTTCGTACACAGTTCAAAAGACACAGTACCTTGATCCCAGAGGGAGTCCAGACAAATTTGGTGATCACAGACCCTTCAAGATTGGTTCCTTCTTTTCTGCACACCTTCCTTGCACCCCTGGCTATCAAGCAGTACCGTAATTTACTTCATGACCTTGCCTATTCAGTAGCTCTCCTCTTAGGTAGTAAGAAACAACTGTCCTAAACCGCCACTAAGTATGTTCAGAAATCAATATTTTAAAACCTTGTAACTCCCAATACTACGACTGGGACCTGGTAATCCTGGGGTTCAGGATTACCAGAGAGACAGGGAAAAAGGGAAGGGGGGTGGGATGGCTATTTATATAAGGGAGGGGATACTGTGTAGCAGGGAGGAAGGGGAGGAGGGCAAGGTAGAGACATTATGGGTGCAAATCCAAGACTCGAAGGGTAGGAGGGTTAGGTTGGGGGTTGTGTATAGACCACCATCTCAAAATGAGGACATCGACAGAGAGCCAGCAGAGCAGATAAGGAAGGTCAGTGGGAAGGGTAACACCATGACTGTGGGGGAATTCAATCTGCCTGGGGTAGATTGGAACACCTCAGCCTCCTCAAGGGCCAGGGAACAGGTCCTCCTATGGGCAATCTAGGACTGCTTCCTGGTGCAGATGATAAGGGAGCCAACCAAGGAAGGTAACATTCTGGACCTTGTGCTGACAAATGGGGAGCTTGTCAGGGAACTGGGCATGGAGGATCCACTGGCAGGGAGTGACCACCACATGTTGTGGTTCTCACTCAGTATGTGTAGGGAGGCTGCAGAACCAGGAGTACCAGAACAAAGGTGTTGGACTTCAGACGGGCAGACTGTGGGACACAGTGGCAGAGCACTTAGCCAGCATCCGCCCACACATGGATGCTAACCAGAAATGGGAAATTATTAAGTTTGGCCTAGCAGAGGCCACTAGCTTATGCACAAAGATCCAAAGTAAAAAGGCCAGGTCCAGGAAGCTGAGCTGGTTAAGCAGGGAAGTGTTAGAAAAAGTGAGGGATAAGAGAGCAGCCATCAGAAGATTTATGAGATCCAAGTGGGGGTAGAACATGGAGTAGTACATGAAGAAATCAAGGGAAGTGAGCAGAGTGGTGAGGGCAGCCAAAGTATTAAGGGAGCCGAGGCTGGCACAAGGTATCAGAGAAGGAGAAAAGGATTTCTTTAAGTAGATTAGGGAGAGGAAGAACTGCAAAGATTAAACTGTTAGAGTCAAGAAAGATGATGGGTGGGTGGAAAAGGGGGCAGATCAGGCAGAAACACCGAATGACTACTTCTGTTCTGTGTTTACCAGGGAGAAGCTTGGGCCAATGCATCAGAGGATGGTGGGTGGGTTGGAATGGGGGCGGGTTAGCTGATGGGGAAATCCCAGCTAACAGGGTGACGGAAGGCCTAAAAGCCCTGTGGGTAGATAAGGTGCCTGGCCCACATGACATACACCCCAGGTTTCTGAAGGAGTTGGCAGAGGTCCTGGCAGAGCCATTAGCAGACTTACTCAATACCTCACTGGGAACTGGGTGCATCCCCCAGGACTGGAGGATGGCGCACATTGTGCCCCTCCACAAGAGTGGTCCCAAGGATAAACCAGGCAACTATAGACCAGTCAGTCTTACATCCATTGTGGGGAAGCTAATGGAGACTAGCCTTAAGGAAAGGCTAGCAACCTTTTTGGAGGTGAATGATCTCCAGGACAACAGACAGCATGGATTTGTCTTGGGGAGATCTTGTCAGACCAACCTGGTGGATGTTTATGACTGGGTGACGAGGGTGCTCAACAGGAGCCAAGTGGTGGATGTCTTGTATCTAGGTTTCAGCAAGGCCTTTGATTCAGTGCTATGTGGGGGAGACTGATTAGCAAACTGAGATACCAGGGAGCAAGGGACAAAGTGGTGGCGTGGACCAGGAACTGGTCGAATGACAGGAAGCAGAGGTTAGTCATAAGGGGGGAACTCTCAACTTTAACAGCCGTAACCAGTGGGGTACCACAGGGCTCAGTACTGGGTTCAGTGTTGTTTGCCACTTTCATTGCCAACATCTCACATGGGATTAAGAATAAAATCAGCCTTTGTGGGTGACACAAAGATAAATGCAGTGGTGTGAATTTTAATTGATTATTGAATATCTGGCTAAGTGTGCATATTATTTTTGACCAGAAGTTAGTGAAATATGGACATTGATGGATGAGATGTATCAGGGTTCCAGTGGTATGCGAGCATTTTGGACATTTGTCAGATATACTATCATTCATTTTATGTAGTTTATAAGGTGTAAAATATGCTCTATGTAATATATTGAGTTGTATTTGTTTCATTTTACAGGTTTTAACCTTTAAGTTTACATTACATTAGATAGACTAGAACTCCATATTTCCTCCGAAAATTCTATGCCCAAATCCTTTTCCCATTTTTTTAGTAACATAATATCTCTTATTGTTGTGGGAAAAAGGTTGGAATATAGTTTAGAGATTAAATTCTTATTTTCTTTTTGTGAAATTAAAATGTCTAGCATTGGTATGGTTTGCAATACTAAACCTCCATTCATTTTGGTAATATATTTTTTTATTTGTATATACTTAAAGTAATGATAGTCCAGAATATTATACTGCTCTTTCAACTGTGCGAACGTTTTAAATTGATTGTTATGAACAAGTTGGCCACATTCTCTTAAACCCAATATTTGCCAGTTGTTTAAACTTTTATAATTTATTGATGGAGTCAAATTATAATTATTATAAACTGGTGTGTGTGGTGTGACCCCTATTTTGAACTGAAGAAGTTTATGTATTTCATCCCATGCTTTTATTGGTGTAAGTGTAGCAAGATTTAGTTTATTTTTAATGTGTTTGTTTAAATAATCACCTGAAAACAGCAAATTGATCAAATTATCATAGTCATGATGTCTTGCTTCCATTTCAACACTTTTTACTGGTTGTTGTTCATACCTTAGCCAGTTCCATATTGTTGCTATTTGTGCTACCAGTTAATATTTGTAAAAATCTGGTAGAGACAGTCCTCCTCTATTTTTGCGAAGTAGTAATTTATCATGTAACCCCCTTGCAAATGAAGGTTCCTGACAAGCTTTCTTGGAGCTCGTTTCCATCCCCATGCCTAGCTGGTGATCGCATAAAAGCCGTTTAAAAGGGTAGCCAGTGAGCGCTTTAAGAAGCCTCTGTAAGCTGTCTCTTTAAGGGCTGCCTGTTGCAGTCATAATTGATTGGAATGGAGGGGGGCTATGGGTTGTTTGCCCGAGTCCCGCCTGGGCCACTGAAAAAATAACTCCCTTCTGCCATCGCTACTGGTGCAGAGGGAGTACTGTTGGAAAATGCGATTGTTTGCTGGAAATAACGTAGGATAATAATAATAATGCAACTGTTCTAACCTGCCTTCCTTTGCAGCACAAGACTGTGTTGACTGCCTCCTCCATGTTGGACCAGAACTGCTGAATGGGACCAATCAGTGCCTTGGGACCTTACAGGGCTGACTGACCAATAGAGGGACTGCTTGTATTTTGGGAAAGGCATTATGGGCTGTGGCGCTTTTTCGCACCACTGAAGGCAAGAGGAAATGACTGGCATGTGCAGCCAGCCAATGAAAGTGGGTAGCGCCTGAACTGAAGGAAGAGCCCCTTGCTGTTGGGGGTTAGATGCATTGTAGCTGATGAGGGGTGAGGAGCTCTGTGCTTCTGCACTGGAGAGTGTTCGCGCAGGAAGCGCGTGAAGGCCAAAGGCGGCCGTTTGTTCAGTGACTTCAAATCGGACTAAACTGCCGGGCGGGCAGTCGGAGGAGGCTGGTTCCAGCCCAGCTACCTACCAGGCTCGACCTGTGAGGACTGGAGAGGATTGCTGAAGTGCGCTCGGTCCATCCGTGAGTTTGAAGCTGCAGTCTGCTGCCTGAGTTTTCTACAAGTTGGTATAAGTCTGAAATCAGCTGCCTGGTATGGTACCCCTCTGTTATTTGCCATATAAATGTGTGAGGAGGCTGGTGAAATGCAGGCTCAGTCCTGTCAGGGTGATGAAATTGTTATCTACTGGAGCAGTGAGTACTGAATCAGGGTAGCTCCCTGCCAAGTGTGCCACAGTGTTTTCAATTGTATGAATCCAGCTCTAACTGCAAAATTAAACCCCTGCCTATCCGGATTTCTCAGGATCGTATCTGTTATCTGTGTCAGGGCCCCAACCAGCTGCCACGTTGGACTAGCCGCTAGGGCTTGGGTACCAGGACAGCAAATCTTAGGGTTAAGCCTGTGCACAAAGCCTTAGGTAGATAATCATAGTGATAAGCCAATTAACCTGATTCTCCCCTTTCCTTGTTATTCCCCTTTACTAAATCAGATTGGTGTGTTGCAACTACACCTGGCTGGTTTGTGCATCTCTGTTGAATTGCTGTACAGTGACTGTGATATAACTGTATCTTATTTTACAGGGGTCCCGGAGGAGCTGAGAGATACTACCCGGGGGGTAAGTGTATTGGTGAAAAGAATTGTTGGTACCCAGCGTGAGCCACTAGTGGGAAAAAAGGGGGGTTGCGGTAACCCAGAGGGCTGTGACCAAGGCAATCTCACCCATATTTACCCCGACCTCTGGGTGGAGGCACTCGTCAATGGATCTGGGCCCCTCACCCTGTCTCAGTGGAGGCAGGCAGGGGTAGTAGCCCTAAGGGTAGCACCCCTGGGGGTTACAAATTGGAGGCACCACTGGGATCAGTGTCCCCTAGCGGCCAAGTGGGGAAGCACATAAGAAATGGAAAAAATGGAAGGGGATATGCTGGGAAAAATTAAACTGGGACCCATCAAGACCATGGTACACAGATTGATGGGATGGGGTGAAGCTGAAGAGCTAGACTCCCAGAAGATTGTGTTATTGTTAGATGTGCCTTTGGGAACCCCAACTGCTGATATAATTTCTGCTGCAGAGCAAGTAAAGTGTTTGGGCAAAGTGGAGGTAAAAGGGCATATGGCTGATTTGCTTGACCAGATGTTGCAGGTGTTACTTCTATGCAGTGTGGCCATCGACCCCGAGAAGGTACCTCCTGTGATTTACCCGGAGGGTGCTTCACAGGGATGGAGGTTAATTCATATTCGAAGGGGGTCAGTCACCCTTGGGGAGTCTCCTCAAATGAACAGTTTTAAAGACAAACTGCTTAAATTGTTGGCCGTGAAGGGGAGAACTACCCAGGAGTTACTACAAGCCTTAGATTTGTCCAGTGATGTTACCCCTCAGGGCTCCCTGGGTACCTCCCCTTGCCCGCCCAAGAGTTCTGTGCTGGCTTCCTTGCCCTTGGTAGTCCCACCCATACAGCTTGATTCCTACCGTAAGGTAAAACTGTTCTCTGGTACGGTCCCGGTGCCTCCCGGGGAGGATGATCTGGAGGCTTGGATGGACTATGCCACCCCTTTAGTTCAGGAATGGCAATGTTCTGAGGGGGAGAAAAGGAAGAGGCTGATGGAGAGCTTGCAGGGTCCCGCTTTAGAAGCTATTAGATTCTTTTGGGCCACCCGTCCGGAAGCCACTGCTGCAGAGTATCTCTCTGCTTCGGAAGGGTTTTTTGGGAGTACAGAGACTGGTGAAGACTTATTATGGAAATTCAGGTCTGCTAAGCAGTGGAGAAATGAAAAACTGTCTGCCTTTGTCACTAGAGTGGAGCGGGCCTTGCAGAAGGCCTATAGAAAAGGGGGAATCAGTACTGCAGCCCTGAATCAGGTTCGGTTAGAACATGTTTTAAAATCTGCCAGATTTTCTAGTGTACTGCTGCTGAAACTTAAGTTACATGATCGGCGGGCCACCCCGCCTGAATATTGTCAATTAATGAGGGAAATTAGGGAGGTGGAGACTGATGAAGAGGGTTGGGAACCCTGTGTGGGGTTGGTAAACCCTAGTGGGACCCCTGAGCCTAATACCCCTGAGGAGACTAGCCTGTCTGGAGGGTCTGAGGGATCCCCTGATTTTCCAGGTACTGTGGGAATGTGAGTTATTTCATCCAACCCCCATGTAGAGAGTGAGTTGAGGGCCGAGGGCAGGAATTTACGGGAACTGGTGAGGGACTTGAAGCAATCTATCATGTACCCTATTAGGACCGGGGCCCCTGAGTCTGGTAGAAGCCCGAGCCCTGGCCAAAGAGAGCTCTCTCACCCCTCTCAGAGCCCCCCACAGATAAGATGCCCCCCACAGAATAGTGACCCCCGGACCCCAAGTTCTGTTACCGTTGCGGGGAAGATGGGCATTTCCAACCTGGGTGCCAGAGGCCCGAGAATTTAAGGAAAGTTAACAACAGACTGGTCGCCCGACATCGCCAGGCCCAGTCTCAGGCTCCCAGGAAAAGTTTTGTGACTCAGGCCCATGCCCAGGTGACAATCAATGCTGTGGCCCCCAACTGGTCTGATGTGGTTGGGCCTTCAATGGAGACCACGGTGCGGGAAAATGGAATTCCCACTCAAGCTGTATTAGACAGTGGCTCTCAGGTAACCATTATGTTTCAGGACTGGTACCAGGCACATTTACCTGAGGTGCCCCTGCAACCCTTGAACAGTCTACATGTGTGGGGGTTGAGTGACAAGGCCTATCCATATTTGGGGTACATCCGAGTCTGGTTATCTTTCTCTGCAACTGTGGCCAGAATGGATGAGCAGGTGGAGACCCTAGCTTTAGTTTGCCCATCCACTGGACTGTATGATGGGGTGCCTTTGTTGATTGGGACGAATGCTCACATGTTCAGATGATTGGCTCAATTGTGTTCAGAAAAACAAGCCTTTCAGACCGGGCGAGCTTTCAGCATACCTGCTGTAATTCAACGGGCAAGTGCCACTCCAAAGAAGGCTAGTCCGGAGGAACCTGAAGACCCGGTGGGTGTGGTGTAGAAGAATGATCCGGCCCCGGTGATACTTGCCCTGAATGCCCAATGTGTTCTGCATGGAGAAGTAAGACTAAAAACCAATGTTAAGAATAAGTTGTTGATGTTGGATGCGCCTGTGGAGGGAAGATTACCTGAGGGACTGTTGGTCAAACCCAGCATCTTGCCAGCTAGAGCTCATGCTTATGTTAAGAGGGTGATGGTTCAAGTGTGTAATGTGTCTGACAAGGAGGTTCAAATAAGAAGAGGGTTCGTCTTGGCAAGCGTACATTGTGCGGATACTGCAGTACTTCCCCACAGCAAGGGTTCCAGGACAGAGGATAAAGTTACTCCTGATTTGTTTGACTTCAGTGACTCCCCGCTGCCAGTTTAGTGGAAACAAAGGGTCAGTGAGAGGCTTGCCAATAGAGACCAGGTTTTCTCCCTGAAAGAGTGGGATGTGGGATGTGTACGAGGGGCTGAGCATCACATTCGGCTGCATGATGAAAGGCCTTTCCGAGAGAGATCCCGGCGCTTGGCCCCCACTGATATAGATGATGTAAGGCAGCATCTACAAGAAATGTTGGCTGCTGGCGTAATACAAGAGTCCAGGAGCCCCTATGCCTCCCCCATAGTAGTAGTAAGGAAAAAGAATGGGGCAGTTCGGATGTGTGTAGACTATCGCACTTTGAATCGGCGGACCATTCCGGACCAGTATACCATGCCACGCATACAGGATGCCTTGGATTGTTTAAATGGTAGCAAGTGGTTCTCTGTGTTGGATCGTCGCAGTGGATACTACCAGATCCCGATGGTCTCGAGCGACTGGGAGAAGACTGCCTTCATTTGCCCCTGGGCTTCTATGGTTTGTCCGGAAGCCTCAAGGGATCTCGGGTGCCCCAGCCACTTTTCAGCGCCTGATGGAACAGGCTGTGGGGGACATGAATCTACTCGAATGTCTGGTCTATTTGGATGATGTCATAGTGTTTGG
This sequence comes from Neoceratodus forsteri, assembly GCA_016271365.2. Lineage (NCBI taxonomy): Eukaryota > Metazoa > Chordata > Ceratodontiformes > Ceratodontidae > Neoceratodus > Neoceratodus forsteri. The sequence goes on along the minus strand of CM028132.1, from coordinate 343,682,322 downwards.
CCGATCGTTGGAAGAGCATGAGCAATGATTATTCAAGGTCTTGGATCGGTTGGAGGATTTCGGCCTCAAGCTGTCTGTTGACAAGTGTCAATTCTTCCAGACTTCCGTGAAGTATGTGGGCCATATAGTGTCCACTGAGGGCATAGAAACTGACCCTAGCAAAGTGGAAGCGTTGACCACTTGGCCTCAACCCAGGAATTTGAAAGAGCTGCAATGATTCTTTGGGTTTTGTGGATACTATAGGCAGTTTGTTAAAGACTATTCATGGGTGATTTGCCCCCTCCTCAACCTCACTCAGGGGTATCCGCCTACTCACAAAAGATATAAGAAGGGCGTGCATGCTGACACAGAAAAGAGGTATTTCCGGCCGAACTATATGTTCGGGGATCGTTGGACTGCTGAGTGTGAGGAAGCTTTCTACGACATCATATATCAACTTACCCATGCCCCAGTGCTGGCCTATGCTGACCCGGCCAAGCCATACATTCTTGATACCGATGCCAGTCTACAAGGATTGGGGACTGTGTTATACCAGGAGCACTCAAATGGGTTGAGGCCTGTAGCGTTTGCCAGCCAAAGTCTGACACCTTCAGAAAAAAATTATCCAGTGCACAAACTAGAGTTTTTGGCTCTGAAGTGGGCCATTGTTGATCAGTTTCATGACTACTTGTATGGTGCCAAGATATTGGTAAAGACTGATAACAACCCTCTGACTTATGTACAGACCTCTGCCAAGTTTGGATGCCACTCATTGTAGGGTGGCTTCTCTCACACCTATTACTATGCTGTGGACACGGGTGGCCTGAACCATAGATGTGGACGCTTCTCTCAGAGGCCTGTGCCACAGACTGATTGATCAGGTTGTCTGCGCCTGACATATAAGAGCTCTCTGCCAGAAATTTGACAAAGAGGAACAGGTGTCTCCTGACACGGGTGGATTGTGTGGTAGATTGTTTGGGGCCATCTGAAAACTACATACCTGCTGCCTACTGTCATTTCTCTGCATTAGACACTAGCTCCTTGCCACAACTCAACAATGATAGTCTCCAACAGGCTCAATCCTGTGATACTATGATAAGAATGGCCGTGGAGCTTTAGGGTCGGAGGATGTATCCAAGTACAGTCCACTGATCTAAGGACCACCTTGTTGTATAGAGAAGGGCCCAAGTTGAAGCTGGTCAACCAACTACTATATCGAGACTGTGCCCTAAGGAGGGCTGGTAAACAAACAGCAACTGGTGCTGTCAGCTTTTAAAGAACTAGTCCTACGGGTCCTTGCATAATCAAATGGGGCATCTCAGTATAGACCGAACACTTGATCTAGTATGGGCTTGATTCTATTGGCGAAAATGAGTATGGATGTAGAGCAATATGTCAAGACCTGTAGTCGCTGTTTGCAAAGAAAAGCTTTACCCCAGAGAGCTGCTCCCCTGGTCAACATTACCACTAGTGCCCCTATGGAACTGGTCTGTATTGATTTCTTAAGTTTAGAGCCCGATCTGAAAAGTGTCAGCAACATATTGCAGAACAGGTATGCCGTTTACATCTTCTGATTGAGAGCCTAGTACTACATCTGCTGTTTCTTTTTGCTGGACTGTGAGACTGAGATTTTGGAATGTGTGCTGCTGCCTGCTGGAGGATTCGAACTGTGTGCCAGATATCTGTTAAAATTGTGAGCACTTTCTGCATAACATTATTTTCTGTGCCTTTGCTCCCCTTTGACCCTGCATTCCTGTGCACTAGTGAGAGGGGCCAGGTGTAACGGAGCACACTTCATCAAAGGAGGAGGGGCAGTATAATATAAAAGAACCACACTGCCTGCAGCACGAGCTCGGCAACGCGAGCGTGAGTGGTGCGAGTGCCACTCGGTATCAGAAATGTTGTTAGCAATAATAGGAGGAAACCTGAATAGTATTCTTGCTGAGATTTATTTAGTAGTCCAGGGTTAATCAAATTGGAAGCTGTTCTTCTCCTTATGTGAGTTTGGGTAGTAATTGAGAGGTGAGTTAAAATTACATTGATGTTTATTATTTGAATTATTTTGTACTGTCTATGTATTTTATTTTATTTTGGTTGGGTTGCTTATATGAGCAACTTTTATGTAGTTTTTATTAAGTAGACTAACTGGGATTTCCTCTATTTTAGAGGATTATCCCTGATATATTGAGGAAGTCAAGCTTGTTATCTTATTTAAATTAAAGTTTGCCCAACAGGAGGTTAAATCTTAACAATGCTGATGTTATGGTGGGGAATTGTTCTGGTAGGGTGCCAGTTTTTACATGTGAAAATTTTACTCAGAAGGAAAAAGATATTATAGAATGTTCATATTTGGTAATAGAATATAGGGAACTAGGGAGGGAGAGAATTGTTCTATTTGGGTGGCAAGGGGACATTCAGGCCTCTCTATTGAATACTCACATTGAGTCTATTTTGATTAAATGGGTGTATATGGGTAGTGAATTTTTATGTGGCTGGGGACATAATGTTGTTCTGGAAAGTGTCAAATCTAGAGATTATTCAATGAAGGGAAACAATTAAATTTTAAATTGTATAGAGAGGGTAAATGGATTGTAATTATGGGGTTAATGCTAAGTGGGATGTTCAATTAAACCTTGGGCCTGTAGCTGATTTGAATCAGGATTACACTTAGAAATGTTGAATGGAAAAGGTTTAAACATTGTGCAAATTAATATTTGTAGTTTGCTTAAAAATTGAGTATTTAAGAGAGTGGGTGGAGTGTTATAAACCTGACATTGTAATAATTACTGAAACATGGTTACACATAAAATTCAAGATAATGACATAGCCCTGGAAAATTTTCAAATGTGGAGAAAAGATAGATCCAAAGGGGAGTATTAATTTATGTTAAAATTGGATTGATGTTAGGGAATGACAAGATTTGTATAATTGGACTGAATCAGAATTGTTATCATTAGAATTAAAGCTACCTTATTCCAAACCCATATTATTGATTGGCATTTATCGTCCACCTAAAAGTAGTTTAATAGTTTTTCTGAAATACAAGATATATTGAAGAATTATCAAATTTCACATGAAATTTTGATAATTGGAGATTTAAACGTTGATTGGGGAACTATAGATGCCCATCATGGTTTAATTGACATGGCTACTACATTGAATTTGGTGCAACTGATAAAAGATGTAACTAGGTTAAATGTAGTAAATCCTAGTAATTCAACTATATTAGATCTTATTTTACTACAAACCCAGAAAAGTTTATTAAGAGTGGGTGCTACCAGACTCTTATTCAGATCATCAGATAATTTTTGTATTAGAAATCAGAAATTTAGAAAGACTCCTAAAATATTGTTCAAATTAGAGCTTTTAAACAGTTTGATTATATTCAATTTATGCAGGAATTAGAAAATTATAATTGGGAGAGTTGGAATTAATTCTAGTGTGGGGATGCCTGGGATGTGTTTCAAAAGGATTTAATACAAACCTGTAATAAACATGCTCCTATAAAAACAAGGTTGATAAGATCAAACAAAGCGCCATTGTATGATTCTGGTTTGTTTAAAATTAAAAGGGCTAGAGATAAGGCATGGAAACAAGCTAAATTAGCAAAAGGAGACCAGGATTGGTGTAAATATAGGCAATTAAAATTTATACACTAAAGAAATTAGAAAGGCTAGACAGGCTATTGTAACAAAAATTGTCTAAGGAAATGATGGAAAACCCAAGGTATTTTGGAATACAATTAATAAGTTGCATAAGGGTCCTAGCTTAGGATATCCTAATTATTTCTTAATTAATGGTATAAAATGGATTTAGGAAATAAGGTAGTTAATAAGTTTAACACCTTCTTTACAAACATGGGTATTAATGAATTAAAACTGGGTGGAGGAGATGTAAATCAGGTTTTACAGAGAAATTTCCAGGCAAATGGTATAGATAGAACTTATGTACAAACTGGTAAACAAGCTAAGTTTAAATTTCTCTGTTACTAGAGGAGATGTTAGAATTTATTACTTCAAATTAACACCAATAAAGCAGAAGGTATGGACGGTATCCCTAATATCTTATTAAAGTATGCAGCCCCTATTATTGATTTACCCTTAGCAAACTTATTTAATTTGTCTCTCCTTTCTGCGGAATTACCTCAAGCTTGGAAGACCGCCAAGATTGTGCCAATTTATAAGACAGGATCCAGGTTGCTGTTAGAAAATTATAGGCCGATTTCCCTTTTACCAACGATTTCTAAAATCTTTGAGAAAATAATTGCAAAACAATTGCAGGTATTTTTGAAAGATAATGAAATTCTTAATGGTTATCAATCAGGTTTTAGACCTGAGCATGGAACAAACACTACCCTAATAAAGGTCACAGGGGATATTATGGAGAGTATGGACAGGGGGATGCCAGTGGGAGCAATTTTTGTTGACCTTTCAAAGGCTTTTGATACGCTGGACCATGGCATCCTCCTGTCCAGACTAAAAACCTGTGGTATGTCTGAGTCGGTTGTAAACTGGTTTCGTAATTACCTTGACTCAAGATTGCAGCAAGTGACTATTAGAAAGTGGTCATCTGATTTGAAATCAATTGTGTCAGGAGTCCCACAAGGATCCATTTTGGGTCCCATATTATTTAATTTATATATGAATGATTTGGGGTTTGAACAATTGGAGGTACGATATCACCTTTATGCTGATGACACAATTGTTTATTTTGCTGATTCATCAGTGAGAACTATTCAATTGGTATTACAACAGGCTTTTGATCACTTACAGGAATTTTTGCTTAGATCTAAATTGGTTCTGAATGAAAAAAAATCTCAGGTAATGGTATTCCATAGGGGTTACGGGTCTAAAAATGAACAAGAGGGATTACAAATTAAAACATTTTCTGGAAGAATTTTGCAACAAGTTGTTAGATATAAATACCTGGGGTGTATTTAGATACAAAATTTAAATGGGACAACCATATAGATAGCAATTTTGACAAAAGTTGGAAGTGCTTAGGTTCATTATATAGAGTAAGAAATAGTATGTCCTTGGAAATTAGAAAATTAGTGGTGACTGTTGTTGTACTACCCATATTAGAGTATGGTAATTTGATATATATGGGTACGTCTAAAGAGCAGCTGTATAAGCTTGATGTTATGTATAATAAATTAGCTAGATTTATACTGGGTGCAACTAAGAGGGCACATAGAGTAGATATGTATAAAGCATTGGACTGGCTTACCTTATCTCAAAGGCGGGTTTTTAGTACAATTATGTTAATGCTAAAATATGTCTCAGGAAAAGTTCCTAAATATATGGCTGAGACCATTAACATAAAAAGATCAATTGAGGGCTTGTGCTCTGCAAATAGCTTGGATTGTGTTGTTCCAACTCGCAGAACAGTCAGGGGGGATAAGCATTTCTTAAATATTGGACCATCTACATGGAATAAATTGCCTGGGAAGCTTAGACCCCTTGAGAGAAATTTTCAGTTGCATCAAATTAATCGATGGCTTATTGAAAATATTAATCATGATGAGGACTAGATTGAATCTTAGGATGGTAGGCTATAAATTGTATTAATTGTATATTTGAATTATATTTATGTTTTGTTGTATTGTCTTTGTAGTGTTAGTTGTGAATGATTTGGTATTGTGTTATATTTAGTGATGCATAATTATATTGTATTTGTGTCTTTGTTTGTTATACAATGTTAACTTATAAGAGTAACTGGAACTGACTCCTGGATCTCACTGTAAAGGAGCTTTGGCTCAGAGGAGATATCCATATTAATTTTTGTATGAATAACAATTTTTACTACTACTACATATTGGTGGTCACTGATCATTTCACCCGGTATGCACAGGCTTTCCCGACCAAGGATCAGAAAGCGACCACGGTGGCTAAGATACTTGTTGAGAACTTTTTCGTTCACTATGGGGCCCCGCAGTGGATCCATTCCGACCAGGGAAGGGACTTTGAGAGTCAGTTGATTAAAGAGATGCTATCTTTGTGGGGGGTACGAAATTCAAGAACCACCCCCTATCATCCACAGGGAGATCCTCAGCCTGAAAGGTTTAATCACACCTGCTTGACATGTTGGGCACATTGCAGCCAAAGGATAAACCAAGATGGAGCCAGCAGATTAGCACCTTAGTTCACGCTTATAATTGTACGAAAAGTGACGCCACAGGATTTCTCCTCCCTGCACCGACTGATGTTTGGGAGAGAGGCTAGACTGCCAGTTGATGTGTGTTTGGGGTTTCCTGATGGAGTGCAAGCAGAGAACCATCTACAATATGTACAGAAATTAAAGGCCCAATTAAACCATGCCTACCAACTGGCCCCAGACTATGGCGGCTAAACAAAACCTGGCCAACAAAGAACGAATCGATAAGAAAGTAAAAGCAATGGAGTTAAAAGAAGAGGACAGAGTGTTATTGAGGAATCTAGGACTACCTGGGAAACATAAAATTGCTGACAGATGGCATCACCTCCCTCACATTGTTGTGGGAACATTGACAGATCTGCCTGTATATAAAGTGCGGCCTGAAAACAATTCTAAAGATGTGAAAACTATGCACAGAAATCATCTGCTGCCAATTGGGCAAATACTGATTGAAGCTGAATCTCCAAATGCCCCCCCTCCAGGCCTATGACTAGATCTGCTGCCCGGAAAAGCACCAAACCCGTTGATTCTTCAACAGGCCCACCCAGAGGGCCTCGCCCACTGTCTGCAGAAGGAAATGATCAACCATTAGTGTCAGAAGACGATGAAGATGATAATGAATACTATCCCTCTTATGAACTAAGTCAGTTATTTCGGGGCAATCCCCTTGTTAACTCTAGAGATAAGGCTGGGCCTTTTGGACTGTCTGAGCCCCCAACTTTGTCTCCGGAACCCATGTCTTCAGAGCTTGAATTGAGTAACAGCAACGCCCAGGGGGTGGGGTCCTTGAGCATGGCTGAACTGTTTGGCCTGGCTGAATTGTCTGACTTTTCAGAGGAAGAGAGTGAGATGGGGGAGCAAGCAAGTGGTATACCAGAACTGGAAGAATATTTTGAATGCCCTGATGGCTCCTCACCTGTATCTAGACAGCCCCCAGTTGAGCCCAGTGGGGTGGGTCCGGGGATAGAGGGTCAGGCCCCAATAGTACTATGAGTGCTGAGCCCTTTTCCCCCCGTAGAGATTCCCGTCACTAATGTCTAGGAGACTGAAGTGGAATCAGGGCCTGTTTCAAGGCCCCCCGAGACCCCTAGGAGATCCGGCCGAGAAATACGGGCAGTAATAAAGTTGAGTTATGAGTCTTTGGGTCAGCCGGTGGACCTGCCCTTAAATGTGGTCCACAAAGGGGTGTACATGTCCCCAAGTTCCTTGCCTAAGTTAGCTTTGGGGGATAACTCCAGACTGTTAGTATTACCTTTTGAGTGTGGTGCCCCTGCTTTAGGTAAACCACCAGTAACTGAAAGGGAGGGGTCCCCCCAGTCCCGGTGTCATGAGCAGGAATTAATGACCTGATTTAAAAAAGGGAACAAGAGTTTGCGTGTATAATGTTGTATAAACCATAGTACGCTATAAATCTAATATTCATGTATGTAATGCAAAGTGTGATATAGTGTTAACTAAGATATTTGCCTTAAAGTAATACAAGGGTCACTACTTGACGTGGACGCCAAGTTTTTCCAGGCCAGGGAGGGTTCTCAACAAGCTTTCTTGGAGCTCGTTTCCATCCCCCATGCCTAGCTGGCGATCGGCATAAAAGCCGTTTAAAAGGGTAGCCAGTGAACGCTTTAAGAAGCCTCTGTAAGCTGTCTCTTTAAGGGCTGCCTGTTGCAGTCATAATTGATTGGAATGGGAGGGGGGCTATGGGTTGTATGCCCGAGTCCCGCCCGGGCCACTGAAAAAATAACTCCATTCTGCCATCGCTAGTGGTGCAGAGGGAGTACTGTTGGAAAATGCGATTGTTTGCTGGAAATAACGTAGGATAATAATAATAATGCAGCTGTTCTAACCTGCCTTCCTTTGCAGCACAAGACTGTGTCGACTGCCTCCTCCATGTTGGACCAGAACTGCTGAATGGGACCAATCAGTGCCTTGGGACCTTACAGGGCTGACTGACCAATAGAGGGACTGCTTGTATTTTGGGAAAGGCATTATGGGCTATGGTGCTTTTTCGCACCACTGAAGGCAAGAGGAAATGACTGGCATGTGCAGCCAGCCAGTGAAAGTGGGTAGCGCCTGAACTGAAGGAAGAGCCCCTTGCTGTTGGGGGTTAGATGTGTTGTGGCTGATGAGGAGTGAGGAGCTCTGTGCTTCTGCGCTGGAGAGTGTTCGCGCGGGAAGTGCATGAAGGCCGAAGGTGGCCATTTGTTCAGTGACTTCAAATTGGACTAAATCCATCGGCGGGTGGTTGGAGGAGGCTGGTTCCAGCCCAGCTACCTACCAGGCTCGACCTGAGAGGACTGGAGAGGATTGCTGAAGTGCGCTCGGTCCATCCATGAGTTTGAAGCTGCAGTCTGCTGCCTGAGTTTTCTATAAGTTGGTATACATCTGAAAGACGCTGCCTGGTATGGTACCCCTCTGTTATTTGCCATATAAATGTGTGAGGAGGCTGGTGAAATGCAGGCTCAGTCCTGTCAGGGTGATGAAATTGTTATCTACTGGAGCAGTGAGTACTGAATCAGAGTAGCTCCCTGCCAAGTGTGCCACAGTGTTTTCAATTGTATGAATCCAGCTCTAACTGCAAAATTAAACCCCTGCCTATCCGGATTTCTCAGGATCGTATCTGTTATCTGTGTCAGGGCCCCAACCAGCTGCCACGTTGGACTAGCCGCTAGGGCTTGGGTACCCAGGGACAGCAAATTTTAGGGTTAGGCCTGTGCACAGAGCCTTAGGTAGATAATCATAGTGATAAGCCAATTAACCTGATTCTCCCCCTTTCCTTGTTATTCCCCTTTAATAAATCAGATTGGTGTGTTGCAACTACACCCTGGCTGGTTTGTGCATCTCTGTTGAATTGCTGTACAGTGACTGTGATATAACTGTATCTTATTTTACAGGGGGTCCCCAGAGTGAGCTGAGAGATACTACCCGGGGGGTAAGTGTATTGGTGAAAAGAATTGTTGGTACCCAGCGTGAGCCACTAGTGGGAAAAAAGGGGGGTTGCGGTAACCCAGAGGGCTGTGACCAAAGCAATCTCACCCATATTAACCCCGACCTCTGGGTGGAGGCACCGTATCGGATCTGGGCCCTCACCCACCTGTCTCAGTGGAGGCAGGCAGGGGTAGTAGCCCTAAGGGTAGCTTCTGGGGTTATAAATCACATGAAAGTCGTGGTTTTTTAATTTGTCCATAAGAACTTTGTGATACTTTTTAGAGCCTTAAAACTCAAGTTGGAACTCTATTGGAAGAGTTTGAATATATACTGTACAGGACTTTTGGTAGAACTTGCATTTTATTACATACACCCTGCCTATTAATGTTAATGTTAATGTTTGCCATCTAGTCAGATCTGTTTTTATTACTTGGAGCAAATCTTCCAAGTTACATTAATAAAGTGCATCTGTTTGATTCATTAAGTTAATTCCTAAATATTTATTTATTTTTATTTATTTTTTATTTATTTATTGAACTCTAGGATTACAAATACCTTTGAGCAAGAACTGCTCATTTGCAAAGGTTCCACGTCAAAAGATGGAAGGATAACATACAAATAAAGGTAGACAATATTACAGAATCTCTAAAAACACAATACAGTAATTCATGGTGAGAGGCAGAGGTAGCAAGGTAAAGACTATTTTAAAGAACAAATCGGGTGGAGAGGGTAGGAGGGGTCAGGAGGCAGTGGGCAGGTGGAGGGCCATTGTCAGAAGGGTGGGGTTGAGTAAGAAAGTGCAAGGTTGAGAGACAGAAGTCCGATGTGCCTACTGACAAAAGGGGGGGGATGGAGGAAGGAGGAGGGAGGAGGAGAAGGATGAGAAGTGGAGAAGCGGAGCTCAAAGGTATAAGGCCAAGGAGGTTGGTGTAAAAGGACAAGCAGGTATGGAGAAGAGGTTCATTTAGGAGAAGCAGTCACATTGGCTAGAAGTAGCAAGATGGAGTTGTAGGTGCCTTTTAAAGGGGCCGAGCATGGTAAAAGAGTGTTTCCTTGTTGAGTGTGTTGAACCACTGAGGGGGGCCCTATAAGTGAAGGACTTCTGACCCACTGAGGTCCAGCATCTAGGGACCTGAAAGGTATGAAGTAGAGCACTTCAGGTGTGCTGGGGACTGCTGTAAGCTGTAAAGAGCTTTTCAACCCCTGGTGGCATGAGTCAGAGGAGAACCTTTTTGGTTATCAGGCAGGTCTGGTATTGGATCCTTCTGAGCAGAGAGAGCCATCCAGTCCGGGCATACAGGTCACAGGTATGCATAAGGCAGGCAGCACTGGTAAGGAGTCTGCATGATTTGTTTAGCACCACAGATATCCTGTGGAGGGCAGTCAGAGAAGCGGAGCCATATATGGCAAGCCCACAGTCTATGATAGAGGTGACACAGCTGTAGTCTAAGGGCCTCAATGGTCATGCAGTGCTTGTGCCTGTGAAGCAGGCCTATCCAAATATTGGTTGCCTTAGCAACATTGTTGATGTGCAGGGCATAGGAGAAAGAGCAGTCCAGAGTGACGCTGAGGTATTTGAAATGTGGAATCTGCTCCAGTGTCACCCCTGATTGGTTATTGATGATGATGGGTAGGGCTTTATGTTTGTTCCTTGCATTGCAGAAAGTCATAACCTTTGTTTTGCTATAGTCCAGGACAAGTTTGTGCAAGCTGAACTGTTCCTCAGCTCGTTTGAAGTCAAGTTGCAGTTACCCCTCAAGGAGCTTGGTGTCATGGTGACTAGAGTACAGGACTGCATCATCCGCATACAGCAGTATATTCTGATGGCAGATGCTAGGAGGCTATTCAGGAAGAGACTAAAGAGTAGTGGTCCTATGATGGAACTCTGCTGAACTCCAGAGAGAACCTGTTTCTTATCTGAAGTAACATCAGCAATCCTAACTCACTGAGACTGGCCTCAAGGTAGCTTGTAAGCCAGTGCAGGCATCATTGGAGACCCAATAGTTGACAGTTGCCTGAGTAGGAGTGGATGATTGATGGTATCAAAGACCTTCATTAGGTCAATGAAAACAGCACCCACACAGTTTCCTTGGTTGAGAGTGGAGTGAATAAAACCTGTAAATTCCAATAGTGCAGAGGTGGTACTATGCCCTTTTCTAAAACCATGCTGTTCCAGATACTGTAATTCATATTTTTCTAGGTACTCGACTAGCTGGTCAAATACAATGCATTCTAGGGCTTTAGATCGGGGGGGGGGATGGAGATGGGTCTGTAGTTGGTATGCAGTGATCTATCTCCGCTTTTGTGTACCGGTGTGATAGTCACTTGTTTCCAGATCAATGGGAATTGAGCTAGCCTTAGAGAGAGAAGTTGAAGATCTTTGCTAGTGGCTCAAGGACTTCATCCAGGATTAGCACAATTTAAATGTATCAACCACCAGGCAAGGACAATTATTAGGTATGTAATTATTTGAGTTGGGATTTTATTTTAAGATTAGAGATTTCTACCAATTGGTCTTATAGCTTGATATATCTCCATATGAATTTGTTAGGCTGATAAATTCATCTAAAGAGCTGCCTGAATCTCTCATATAGAGTAGAGCGTCATCTGCATACAAGTTGATTTTATGCTCCATCGAATTACGAATAATACCTAGTATTTGGTTATGTTTTCTTATTCTTTCTGCCAGTGGTTCAATCACTAAAGCGAATATTAGGGGTGAAAGGGGGCATGCCTGTATTGTGCCATGGGTTAAATCAAAAGAGGAGGAGATTATATTGTTTGTTTTTATTTTTATTTTTGCTTTAGGCTGATGATATAGAATTTTCATCCAATTGAGAAAATGATTTCCAAAATCCATTTTCTTAAATGTTCGCATCATAAAACTCCACTCAACTCTATCAAAAGCTTTCTTGACATCTACAGTAAGCAGATAGGAATCTGGTTCATTTGAGCTTGATATAATATTTATGGTTCATCTGATGTTTTCTGAAACCGTCTGCCTCAATAAACCCCATTTTGATCTTGGTCTGTCAGAAATGGTAAAGCCCTCCAGCCTGTCAGCCAATATTTTGGCAAAATCTTATAATCTGCATTTAGCAGGAAGATTGGTCTGTAAGATTTATAAAATTCTGGATCTTTTCCCTGTTTTTGGAATAATAATACAGTGAAGTCCATCAGGATGAAGTGCAGTGTCACAGGTTTACTGCATGACAAAAGGGATTAACTCCCACTGAAATTGCATTGTTTGCTGCAGTAACTCTACCGCAGAATTCTACAGAGCTGCACTGCATCCTGGAAGGCTTCACTGTATATATATGCTTCAGTAAAGGAAGGTGGAATTTTATTAAATGTATTAATTTTGTTAAATAATTTTGTGAGTAAAGTGATCATAACTTCCTTATATTTTTTCAAGAATTTAATCTGAAGACCATCTGGGCATGGAGCTTTTCCCATTTTAAGGCTGTCTATTGCATATTCTACCTCTTTTTGTTCAATAGGGTTATCCAGAAGATTTTTCATTTCTTGTGGGATTTGGTTAAGTTCAGTTTCTTCTATAAATGTTTCTATATCTCTAATTTGGGAGGCATTTTTAGATGTATATAATTCCTCGTAAAATTCTTTAAATATTGTATTTGTCTCTACTGGGTTATAATGTGGGTTTCCTGCGTTATCCCTGATCATATTAATATTATTATACTCTTGGTCTTTTTTAGTTACCAGGCCATCAGTTTAAGTGGTTTATCTGAAGATATGTAATAATCAGATCTGGCATAGATAATTTATTTTTCTGCTTTATCTGTTATCAGTTATCAGTTTATTGTATTCTTCTTTTTTTTTGTCAGTGAGTTGAAAATTGTTTTGTCTAGTCCCGTGGCATGTATTTGTTCTAGTAACTGTATTTCATCCTCCAATTGTTTTTGTTGACTAACCCATTTCTTATTCCATATAACATATGTCCACCTCACGGTGAGATGTTATCGCCAGTTCCATGTGAGAGGTGGAGTTGAGTAGGATGCTGAATCTCTGGAGCTAGGACTAATGGCGGCTGACTAGTTCATAAGGAAAGAATGTTCCGAATTTCCCCCTACAGTTTATCTGCCTGGTGACACTTAATTTGCCCTAAAGTATTTGTGTTTGTTACTTGGACGTCAGTGTCAGAGAGATGAAATAAGGAAAGAAGCAACGTGGCCTCGGATTTCTTGTGCGGTAAAGCATGACTCGGTTCAGCTCTGTTGGCTAAGTGTTGTGAGCGGGATGTCAAAAATGTATTGCTGAGTCAAGGATATTAGCCACTCTCGCAGTAAAAAAATCAAAAGAACTGGACGATGAACAAGGACCTGCAGCATCTAAAATTACTTCAGAACTGAATCTCCTCTCCCCATCTACCCAGCAGCTGAGGTTGGTAAGCTTGACTCCCCTCTCACCACTAGCAGATTTTATTTATTTATTTATTTATTGAAATTGTTTCACCAGGAAAGGCACACTGAGCAAAAATGCTTGTCTCCGGTGCGACCGGGGTAGTAGGAAGATAACACGCAGGTTATCAATAATGTACATTTAGCAAGTATACAGAGGCATGTGGTTACATATTTGAACAGTTAAACAGTTGCAAGAGGTTACATTATGTTCAAGTTACAGAATACAAACATTGTTACAATAGGAACAATAGCACTTGGGACAATTGCACACAGAGACAGAACAATGAGGCACTTAAACATAACGAGCAAGGTTACTTATGCAGATTAAGACAATGAAAATAAGTACCATAGGACAGAACAGGAGAGTACGAGACTGGTGAGCGAGGCATTGGCAAATATAACCCAGCTTTATAGCGTAGCTTAGGTGCCACTGGTCAGGCATCAGAGGTGGATATGAGCTGGCACTTGTGGGTATCATGTGCAGGAGCAATTTACCGTGAGGTAATTTGTCAGGAAGATCGTGAATAGATGGAGGAGGAGTGGTGAATTTGAGGGGAGCTCATTGCAGAGTTTAGGGAAGCAGTGAGAAGGCTGCTTGGTATATTCTAAACAAAAATCTTCAGGACCAGGTAAAATCTCCTTTTATTGTCAACAAAAAATAATTATATCTCAAACAGCAATTGCAGACCCTATTGAAGGTATAAGGCAGGTAAGATCGGGAATAATGTCTGCAAACCAGAAGCCAGCAAAGTTCTTTGGAGGGTGCTGAAAATTTAAACCTTACACACATGTCAAACCTGAGTAGAGAAACAGAAAGTGTATTAGATTTCAAGGGGGAGAGGAGACTGAAAAATGATCAGAAAGCAATGCTGCTTCTAGGTGGGAATCTTTAAATGATTATGTTCTAGCCTCTGCAGACCAAGAAGATCAGGTGCAACAGGAACAACAGGTCAGGATAAAATACATCTGATAAAGTAATTGAAATGCAGCAAGAACAACAACACAAAGCAAAAATCAGTCTGCTAAGACTACATAAATAATGGGGCAGTCTCCTCATTATGGGTTGAGATGCTGAAAGCTTTAGGGAAATAAACCTTTCAATTAAAGGTATCTCTGATTCTGTTAAGAACCTCACTGAAAAAATGTGCTGGTCTGGCCCTGAGAACCCAAGAGTTAGAGGAATGGGTTTCTCATATAGAAGATACCAAAGGGCCTATTCTGAAAACACAAACACTTACAATAAGCAACTGCAAACTCTTATAAAAGTAGCAGAAATGGAGGACAGATCTAGACAAGGAAATATCAGATTAAGTAATGTGCAAGAAGGGCTGGAGGGCAATGGAGACCCGAACCCATTTTTTGAAAATATGATTGCCATTGCTATGGGTAGGTCTTTTCCAGAACAAAGGATTACACTCAATTGAGTGCATAGGGTGGGTCTAGATCTACTAACTCACAGCAAGCTTACTCCAGACCTGTTTACTTGAAACTTCACAGATACCAAGACAAAGAAGCCATATTACAAAAAGTAAGAACTGAAAGAGGTCTACAATTTTAGAATATTCATTTTAATGCGTTTCCATATTTGTCAACAGAAACTGCTAACAAATTAAACAATAACACCCGACAAGGTGTATGCCGTGCTGGATAACACATCATGCCTCAGTGTTGGGCACGAGGCCGCAGGCAGAGTGCATCCACAACTGAGATGTGACATTATCCCAAATGACACACACCCTGGAGGGCATTATTGCTATTATACAATGGCTCATTGTTATACAGAATAAAAAAAAAATAATTTTAAAGATGTTTTTGTTGGAAAAATATTTTTATTTTTTAAGAGAAGATGAAACAATCAAGAAAATGCTCCATAAAATGCTCATCTACAGTTTCACAGTGAGGCTGAGACTAGACCCATGATGTTGTGCTGGGATAACATCACGGGTCCAGCCCAAGACTGACCAGTCAGAGTCCAGGATTTTTCTTGCCATTGTATAATGAAAGTTATTCAACCCTGTGAAAAAGAAATTGTATGATGCGAGAATAAGCTTCACTGTTATATCCAGCAAAATTATGCTTTGTAGTGAATGGTAGACTGGTTACCTTTGATGATGCAGAAAAAGCCTTGAAAAAGCCTATTTCAAAGAACCTAACCCAAAT
This sequence comes from Neoceratodus forsteri, assembly GCA_016271365.2. Lineage (NCBI taxonomy): Eukaryota > Metazoa > Chordata > Ceratodontiformes > Ceratodontidae > Neoceratodus > Neoceratodus forsteri. The sequence goes on along the minus strand of CM028132.1, from coordinate 343,666,681 downwards.
GCAAATGCAAACACTTCCTCAAGGCTTCAATGACAGCACCCATTTCAATAGAAAACCATATTCTAGAACTATTCCAAACAATGAGCAAGATTTTGTTTGATTTGCAGCTGCAAAATATGTGAATCTAAGGACTAGAGTAAAAGAAGGAGAAAAGAGAGAAAGGGAGAGGGGAAAAGGAAGAGGAGAAGAAAGAAAGGAAAGAGGAAAGGAAGGAGTAAAAGAAAAAAAAACAATGAAGGAGGAACAAAGGACTGATTGGGGGGGGACATGTTACTAAAATGAAAAGCATAACAAATGAATGGAGGCGAACAAATATAAGAGAGGAAAAATGGTTCAAAAAATGTGATACTTTGTGAATTTTCCAAGAGAGAGGTGCGCCGCTGCAAGCAACCAATATAGAGGGAAGAGAGAGGAAATCACTAAACTTCTCAGATTACATTATCATATAGATACATCTATATATAGTGACCATGGGTAAATCATCCCTACTTTTATCACTAAACATGAATGGGATTGGGATTCATAGTCCTATTAAACGGTCTCAATTAGTACAGTTTCTAAGAGGATAATCTGTAAATAGTTTTTTGCAAGAAACACATTTATCAGCCTTCAGAACATGAAAAATTGACAAAGTTGGGATTTTTCACAGTAATTGCCTTTTCGCATAGTTCTGGATGTAGAAGGGAGCAGTTATTCTGATTAAGAGGGGAGTACCTTTTGAAAAGCAGGACGTAGTTATCGATCCTGAGGGGAGATATGCCATTGTCACAGGTAAACTATATGGTCGCCCAGTAACTCTGACCTCTGTGTATTTTCCCCCAGGAACAACTAAGACTTTAGCCCAGAAATTTTTTTCCCAGCTGCTGGGGGTGCTTCAGGGACAACTTCTGATGGGAGGCAACTTAAACACCACCCTTAACCCTGCAAAGGATGTTTCCATGCACCTCCCCCACAGAATTAATCTCCTACAAAAATGTTTAAAAAGAACATTTGCTTCTCTGGGCATAATAGATGTCTGGCACCACTGCTTTCCCTCACAAAGAGAGTATACCAATATTGCACCAGGACTGGGGTGGCATCAGAGACTGATTATATATTTATGACTATAGAGCATTTAGAGACATTAAAGGATGTCTGGCATGGATTGACCTTCTTGTCAGACCATGCTCCAGTATATACAAAATTTGAACTAGGAGCTAACTGCAAGCCATCATTCTGGTGGATCTAATTTGGATAGCACCTCAGGGAGTCGGGGGTTCTGCAAACTTACAGTAAAGGACAAGGTCCCTTGTATTCTTGGGGAAAATACTAATCCAGAGGTTTCTGCAGTAATGCTGTGGGACACCCTCAAGACGGTGCTCAGAGGGGACATCATTGCTTATTCCTCTAAGAGGCATAGGAGAGAAGTCCAAATGACCTTGCTCCAGGCAGAGTTAAGAGAGAGACAGGCTCAGTATGCTCAGGAGACAAAACAGTAAAGCCACAGCTTTTTGTTGTTAAAACAAAAAAATACAGAAGCATATGGATCAAAAACTGAACAGCAACTGTTTTATCTGAAACTAACAGCACATAAAGGAGGGCCAAAGGGAGCTAGAAACTTAGCTCGCAAGCTTAGAATGCAGAAGACTAGAACCTGTGTAACAGCTATGCAAAATCTGGTAACAGGGAAATTAGAGAACCATCCTCTGGAAATCCGACAAATTATGGCGACATATTACCAAACTTTATATAGGGCAGACCCACCCTCCCCTGTTGGTCAGATAGAGCAATATTTAAGCAAGTTAAATCTTCCAAAGCTATCCCCATCCCATGTGCAGACTATTAATACCCTATCACTTCTAGAGATTGAAAGAGTATTACAAAAAGCCAAAACACAAAAAGTGCCAGACCCAGATGGTTATCCTTTAGAGTTCTATAAAAATTTCAAGAAGATCTAGTGCCAACACTATTGAAAGCCATGCATGAGATACAGTCTGGGGATCCTCTCCGCCCCCATGGCAATACTGCAGTAATATCTGCAATTTTGAAACCAGGAAAGACCCCAAATGCCCAACATCATGCAGACTGATTTCAATGCTAAATTTTGATTACAAAGTATACATGTCCATCCTGGCCTATCACCTGGAAAATATTCTCCTATACTGATTGACCACAGTCAGGTGGGATTTGTTAAACCCGCAAGCTCATGATGCGGTCTGTCACATACCTTCTTAAAGAGTATGCCGCTTAAAAGATCTTTCCCTTTGGCATTGATAGGTCTGATGCTAAAAGGCATTTGACAGGGTTGCCTGGCCTTTTGTGGGCAACTCTGTCCTGCCTGGGATTTCCACAAGAATCAATCCAACAATTACAAGGCATGTATCAAAATTCTACATATTTAAAATTAAATGGTTCATTATCACACCTTTCCTTCTTCAGAGAGGCACCCACCAGGGCTGCCCCTTCCCCTTTTATTTGCACTCTACATTGAGCCACTAGCTCAGGCAATCAGACAACATCCAGAGATACAAGGAATACCTATGGAGGCAAAATATATAACATTTCATTATTTGCTGATGATATTCTTTTATCCCTGTCATGCCCAGAAACGCCAATCCCAAAACTATGGGAGCAACTGCAACTCTATGGGGAACTATCTGGCTATAAAATTAACCAACAAAAACAGAAGTATTATTATGTGATTATAGAAACTATTAATCAGAATATATATCCCTATATACTATTTTTCCTACAAACTCTTCCCATCATGCCTACTGCAATCTACTTTTAGTCTTGGAACAGACAATTTCTCAATTCATTTGGCAAGGTAAACCCCCAGAATCTGCTATTCATTGTTACAACTCCTGAGAGACTGGGGAGGCCTGAACCTACCAAATCTTTGGGAATATGCCCGAGCATCTCACAAAAGAGTACTCCTCTTGGCTTAATCCTTCTTTGATATGCCCTGAAAAGTTTGAGATGACTTGGAGTGATATTTTGACTTAACAGATTATTTATTCGGTTATCCTCTAACTGATTCCCCTGTCAAAATTCCCCAGTGTACTGCTGAGGTTTTTAAACAATGGATGCAAATCCTCAATAAAAAACTTACAATGATGGAGGCCTTATATATTAGATCTCTGGTGGTTAATAGCTCATTCCCCCCAAATGCAATTGATAGATCAATGTCACGACGGTACAAATATAATCTTAAATATGTATCACAGCTAATAGGCCCGGGAGGCATACACTCATTCGCTCAACTTCTGTTAATACATAAACTTCCTAATCGACAATACCATAAATATCTTCAGTTAAAATCATATCTGCAGCCCTTTGAAGAGGCCCTAGTGGCAATAGCAGAGAACCCACCCCAAATAATTAAATTGTTTCATCTCCAAATGAGGGGAACCAATACGGAACACTTCATTAGTGGTATCTACACAGCCCTGGGTGAAAAACCTGGGGACTCCATAGAAGCCATTTGACCCGGTGATCCCAGGAAATGGGGACCGATATCCCAGAACTTAACTGGAAATCCACTTTTTGCAGATGCTGAAGGCATTAGGATCTCTATTGAGGGAATATGCATGGAAGTTAAGATACAGGTACTTCCACACCTCGGCAGTTATTACAATTTACAGGGACCCAGAGGAAAGTGCTGGAGAAAATGTAAGCCATTCAAGCAGACCAGACCCATATAATGTGGAATGTGACCAACTGATCCCATATTGGAAGTAGTCCAGGAATTGGTACATCCCATAACAATCATGACCTTTTCATCTCTTGTTCATTTTGACAGCCACAACCCCAAATGGGTTGAAAGTGGATAAAGTTACATACCTACAACCCACCTTAATGATACTGGCAGCAAAAAAGGTAATAACCAGACTCTGGGAAACAGAAAAATTGCCAACCAAAGGGGCTTGGTTAACCCTGATGAGAGATTTATGGGCTGGAAAGAATGATAGCTAGAATGAGAGATAAAGTAGAATAAAATGATTTTAGGTGGAGAAATTGGAATATGCACCAGTTAAACACATATCCTGATTTTGTACATTGAACAGAATTAATTAGATTGCAAAGAATGTAAATGGCTTACTCTAAACCTCTGAATATAAATGTATACGTACTATGAAATGTCTAACAAATGTGAATGTACACTGAATGATCTGTCTATGTATCATCTCTGTATATGAACTTGTACCTGAACCTCATACCTAATAATAAAAAGCGTATTATAAAAAAAAAATGGTTAAAAAAAAATCTAAAGGACAAGATCAAGCCAGAAGAATGATCTTGTCCCAGATAGTCCCAGGGCAGACCCCCCCCCCATTATTCCCCATAGTTCACCCCCTTGGGCACCCTTCCCTTTTTACATTGTTGAGACAGGGTGCAAGGACAGGAGGAGTGGAAGAAGTTGCAAATGGAAAGAATGGGGTAGATTTAGGTTAACACTTTTGGTATCACTTTATAAGCTGCCTTATGTCTTAACGTTCAGTTAGTACCTCTCAAAATGGGTGGACAACGATCCATTTATTATTGTTGAGTTTAAAAAGAGGGGTGAGACAGAGTAGCATTGATTTCATACAGATTTCTTTTTTCATACTTATGTAGGACTTTTTTCTCTCCATCAACGCAGATATAATAACCTTGTATACTTTCTACAAAGGGAAGGAAAAGACAAAAAGAAGGGAAGGAAGAGAGAGAGAGGAGAAAGGGAAAAGGGGAAAAAGAAAAGAAGGGGGGCACTTCCCATATTATAAAAAGTAAAATCCTGGCCTGGCTTTTACTGGTATAAGGGATGACATAAATGTCATCTCGCTAATAAGGGGTGTGGGTGGATTAAATGTTATTTTTCCTTAAAGTGGTGAGGAGCACTTGGGTGATGTGTGATTGCTACAGTGGTGCACTAAAATAAAATATCAATCAATCAAATCTTTATTTATCCAGGTGAACACCATTGAGCAAGCTCATTTACAAGGTGGACCTGCATCACACAAGGTCAAGAAACAATGCATTTATGTACAGGCAAGAAGACAAATCATGTATATATATACATAATCAAATCAAGCTATAGTAACAATAAAGAATAATGATGTAGTATTTGAACACATGGTATAATATTTCTAAATGTGTACATATCATATTCAGGGAAAAAGGGGGTGGTGGGAAGGGAGCTACATAAAGAGAGGAGGATGCAGTATCAAAATTAATAAAACCTCACACAAAGTGCAGGTAACAAGGGGTAAAGGAAGTAAGGCAGGCATGGGTGGGAAGGTGCAGGGAGTACACTTCTAGGAAAGGTGGATTAAACGGTTGGGAAGTAACAAGAAGGGGCAGGGTGGAAGGCAGGAATTAAGGTACAGGGTTCCTAATTGGTAATGTTTGATGCGGGCAAAATGAAGGGCAGGGGTTGATACTAAGTAAATAAGGAGCAAGCTAGAGACGGTGGAAGCAGTAGCATATTTCTGTGACCATTTTAGCATACAAGGTCTTGAACACAGCAAGACTAACAGGGGTCTTTAGTTTCTTGGATTTCTGAAGCTTATTCAGAGTGTCGGCAGTGTGAAGCCTATGGCTGCTCTTCTAAAGTGCGTACGGGCCCTGGGCACCTTCAGAGAAATTAGGAAACAGCTTCTTAAGACATAGTTTCGTATCCTGCTTAGAGGCAGTAAGTCAATGATATACTGTGGTAATTTACCGGTAACAGCTCTGAATGTCCATACAACCGCATTTCTATTACGCCTGTATTGTAGGGAGGTCCACCCCACTGTGGCATATAAGGAGCAGTGATGGGTGGAGAAGGGGAGACCGGTAATGAAAGACAGGGCTCTGTGGTATAGTGTGTCCAGTTTTCCCAGATATGATAGAATATAATATAATAGAAACAATCATTTAATTGGCATATATAATAAGACAGAAAGCTTCAATATAAATAAGCAAGGCCACTGATTTACTGTGATTAAAACAATTAAATTCCGTTTTCAAGACTTAAGATTCCGGAATTTCACTGGTGATTGTTACTCTAATTTCCAGATTTACGAGTTATTATCATTCTTTAGTATGTGCATAAATAATCAGAATTAAAGAAGGCTTAATATACAGAGCATTAAATAAAGCAAACTGAAAATAGTACAGGAAGGAATTAAAAGAAAAACAGACTTTTTTATAGATTTACTGATCTGATAGAAAATGCCAGATTCCATGAAATCTTCGTTTTTCGGTTTTCAGGCAGCCCTAATTCCGGAATTTTACCGGATTTTCCGGTAAAAACCGAAAAACAGTGGCCTTGTAAATAAGTAACTAAGCATGATCCAGGATATAGCCTTTAAAATAAAAAATAAATACATATAAAATTGACTCATTTATTAAAATTGCATCATGGAATGTTAAGGCTTAAGACAAAGAAACAAAATGAACTGAGTTATTAACTATTTAGAAAAAACAAATTAATTGCATCTTTTGCAAGAAACACATTTTTGGACAGAGATTTTCAGTGGTTCCAGAGTAAGTGATTAGGAACCTAGTCATCCTTTAATTCTAATTCCAGAGGAGTGGCTATCTTCTTTCACAAGAGGATAATACAGCCAGTAGTTTCCAAAACAACTATAGATCAGAATGGCAGATATATAATACTGAAAGAGTGGATCAAATAGCTTCACAAACCAATAATTTATGGCCTAATTACAGTAATCTTTTTCTTTACTGAGTTTTTCTTGCATTTTTCAACCTTTATAATTATATAATATATATATATAATTGGGGAGATTTAACTTAACTTTAAACAAAGATACAGAACTTCTAACTCTGTTTGCAATTTCAAATCCTCCATACAAGTAATTTAATTAACTTTAAGAGAGACCTAAAACTTATTGATCCATGGAAAGAATCAAATCCAGCAATATTTAAATACTCGTAGTACTCCCTAACACATTATTCTTATTCATGAATTGATTTTTTTTAATCTCTGAAACATTACAATATAGAATTAAAATATCCAACTACTCAGGGTTACTTATTTCTGACCACTCGCCTTGCTTATTAGATTTAGAATTAGAAGATCTGCAACAGGGAGTAGGGTCATGAAAAATGGACATTACCCTCCTAAATAATGAAGAAACATATAACATAATCCTACAAGAAATAAAGGAAATTTTCTATAATAATTCAAAACAGAAAACGTATTTCTTCATAATATGGATTCTTTTAGGCTTGGCTAAGGGTAGATCTCAAGCTTAAAAGGAATAAAGAATACAAAATGGGTTAGCTCTTCAAAATTACAGTCACACTCCCACACAAGTCTATCAGCAGCAACTGTAGCACTGAAATATATCTCAGTCCTCTCAGCTCAAGTCAGTCCACCAGTGTAGGGTTTCTGTAGCATTTAGTGTCTCCAAGCAATCATTACAACCCTCAGTACCTGGTGAATCTGGATCACAGTTCAATCTCTTTCTCTTCTCAATCCAGCTCTGCCAGCAACAATCCAAAGGGACCTGGGAAAGGCCCTTGCAGTCCAAAGTCCACTCACAGGGTACCTCTGACTTGAAAAGAACCCGGAACAGACTGAAGAAATCCCAGAAAGTCCACACAGTTTCATCTGAGAATCCAGAGTTCTGATTGGCTGAGGGAGCCTATCAATAATCTATATACATAGAGATCAATATTTCCTGCTCATTTATTGGGGCATGATCTAGGCACCTGAATTAGTCCCCTCCTTTTCCCAGGAGTCCCTTTGTCCAAGTTTTGGGTGATCACTGATTGCTGCTGCAAAAGGTCAAAGCATTATCAAGATGTCAGCCCCCAGTCTGGCTTATGCAATGCAATATAGTTCCTCACCTTCTGAGGTCTGGCGCAGCCCAGCCAATTACTTTGCCCAATTAGAGACCCCAACAGATTGTAGCCCCAGCTGTCCCCTGGATAACAAGAACACCCTTCGGATAGCAACCCTTGTAATTCTGCCATTGCTACCGCCAAAACTCTGGCCCCCTAGGCAGCAGCGACACCCTCATTAATGTTCATGACGGCTCATTCATGCCCTGATTTAAACTTTACATTTTTGATCCCTTAAGTGGCTTTTTGACCACAGTGTTCTGGTCCCTGGCCCCCTATTAGCTGAGGAGAGGTGGCAGAACCACTAAATGCCCTCCCGCTCAACTGAAAAATCAGCAGTCGGCACACCAAAGTGCATTCCACGCATGCACGATTGCTGCCATGCACCAAGGTGCAAGAGAAGTGTGCAGCGATCGCAGTTAAGTTTGTTAAGTCCTAAATGGGTTAAATACTACCTAACTGCTGTAGGGACTCTATTTGGGGACCAGAGGACCTGGGGGGAACCCCTGGAAACAGAGGCAAATGGGAGGGAAATGAGGGAGTGAGGGGCAATTAAGGTAAGCTTCCAGAGGGGGGGCTACACTAAACTTACCAGTCATTTACTTTATATACCTGTAATACATTGGGTTATTTGTTATTTTTACCTTATTTGTGGGGCCAGGATGGTTTCCTGGTGAGCTGAATTCAGGGCTATTTTGAGGGTTTGCAGTTTGTCTTTTATCCCATGCATTTTCATAGTGTAATGGTGTTTGAGTGTTGAGCTCTCTTTTGGCCCTTTTGAGTTTCCCTACTGTAGCTTTTCACTATTAAAAGGGCATGTCTGTGGCCAGTCATCCTTTAGTTTACTGGTGGCATTGTGGACTGTGGTGGTGTGAGGCAGTCTGGAGTTGCATCATCAGGAGGAAGGGTGGCCTCTGTCAGAGAGCTGCACATAGATTGTGGGAAAGCAACCAGTAACTCAGAACAGGGTGTCAGGAAAAGTCTGGCACAGTTCAGCCTGGTGATGGTGGCAGTAGAAGTATGGATGGCATGGCATCAGAGCAGGTAGATGGAGGAGCAAGGGAGAAGTTGGTAGGAGCATGGTGGGCCTGGAAGTTGAGGAGAGGAGCCTCGAGGGACATGGCCGATTGATGAGCAAAAAGGGGGTGGAAGTTGTTTACTGAATGTTTCCCTGTCTTATTTTGGAACACTGAGGTGGAGTGTCAAGGGACATGGCTGTAGGGTATGGTGAATGGGGGGAGGAACGTTGTGCATTGTGTGGTCCCATGAATTTCATTTTGCAGCAATGAGATGGAGCATCAAGGGACATGCTGTTGTGGTAGAAAAATGGATGCTGGGGTGGTGGAGATGTTTTTTGTGTGGTTACCTGCAGAGCTGCTTTTCTTATGCAGGTGTGTCCAGTGCAGTAATTGTTGTTAATTGATAGGTTGTGCTTAATTGGTTGTTGTTTACTTGGTGTTGTACAAGCTATGTTTAAATTTTCATGTGGTGTATTTTCCCCACAGTATACAGTACAAGTTTACCTCTGGAGGTATAGAGCATTAAATGGGAGGTACACAGCATTAATTGGGAGCTATACATTGCTAATTGGTGAGGTATACAGGGAAATACATGATAACGGTTGACCTTATGATATCGCAATTGATGATGCATAAGTGATGTCAAAAGGTCAAACTACACATGGGAAAATATCTGTGATATTTTTATTAGGGCTGTGGTATATCTAATTTATGCCAATCCTTTTATCATACAGTGGTAAGAAACAAAATCCCACATTCTGATTGATCACTGGCCACTTTTAACAGTGATGTTATCCAAACATAACCTCACTGTATGAAGGGGAGCAATCAGCTGACTATCATCAATAACTACTTCCTGTACCTACATTCCCACTATAGACCTAGACGGTGAATATTGGACCTAAAGTGAGATTATCAGGATATTCTTACTCTAGGTACATAGTGGCAAAAAAAACCCCACTGTTTTCTGCTATTGTTTATCCCCAGTTATGGCATATATGATAGATAATCCACTACAGGACGAGGCGTTATGTTCTGATATACACATGCCTTGGTGTTTGTTTATGGAAACATAGGCAATGATGGCAGATAAAGACCATTGATCCATCCAGTCTGCCCATAAAACTCTAAAAATCCTGGACCTATTGTTCATACGGGGTTCTATCCCACAATATCTGCACCATGCCCTTCCCTACTGCTACCACCCTGAGCAATCACTAAACCCTTCACTGTCCCAGCCATGTTTGAAACCATTGCTAGTTTTGGTGCCCACCACATCAGCTGGCAGATTGTTCCATGACTCCACCACCCTTTCTGTAAAATAAAGCCTTCTCACTTCCTTTACAAAGGGCCACCCAAGCTGATAAGGTTGATGTTACCAGAAGTACAGGCAGGACAGTGCACTTTATGCTTGCCCTGCCAACCCCTGCTTCCAGATAAACTGTCAGTGGAAAATGTGCCATCTCCAGCCTTCTAGACCTAACTACTGTGCTCTGTCAGTTCTCACTGCCCAATCTTGTACCTTTCTATTTGTGATGCTAAATAGTAACTTCTCATAACTGGGAACTTTAACCCTCCCTGTACATTCACTTAAAATACCACCAACAGCTTAATCTGGTTCAAGGTCAGTTGGCATTCATCTGTATCCTCCCCGGGTCGTGCCTGAAAATAGGCAGGATTTGTTTAGTGCACTTACCCGTCAACAAAAACTAAATATAAAATAATAAATAAATAAATAAATATTGTGACTCTTCAGCTGAGCCATGCTAGCCCGCAGCTTTTTGTGCCCATACGAATTTAAAGCATACTGCTTCAAGGCACTTATATCTTTGTGCAGCCCTAATCCAACATTTGCAGCAGGCATAATATTCAGTGAAGTATATTGATTTTGTCATGTTTATGCAGCGAAGCAAGGAAGGAGAGAAGGATCACCTGCCAACTGGTAAGGTCAGACAGCATTACTGTAAGCAAAGGATTATAGATCAGGTTATATATATGTAAGCTCTCCAAAGGAGTTCCTACCTTAATCCCAGTATAGATATATACATTGGTCAGCCACATTCAGGGGGACTTGCAATTTATGTATGCCCTCTTTACCATCACTATTCCCTTCATGCTGGACTTTGTTTCTATATTTTATTGATTTTGCATCTAGTACAATACTAGAGATGCCTTGGGACATCTAGAAACACACATAGCTTCATATTAATGTAGTATATACTCATATGGCTCATATTAATGCTGCAGCATTGGGGGGAATAAGCCCAGATTTCAGGATAAAATTTCAAGAGCATATTAACACCATACCAAGAGTGTGCCTTAACATAAAATATTATTTCATAAAAGATGCCCTGCTTCTAGGGTAGACTGTTCTGTTAATCGCGGCAGTTGCCGCCTGGAGTTCAAGGATGGGTCTTGAGGGCTGCGAGCATGTTTTGTACCATTTCTGAGTCACAGATCAGCCACAGGAGTCCTCCACCCCATCTTCAGACATTGCTGGAAAGGACCTCTCCTCCCTGTACTCACTCAGCCACTGAAGGAGGTGCATGAAAGTGCACCAAAATTCAAATGGACAGTGAGATAATTATAGTACTTGAATCTCCACTGTTTCTGCTGCCACTCACCACCAGAGTTCAAACCACAGTAAATGTAAGGACACAATAGTTGTGTAAAGGGATAGTTTGTTGCTGTTTAGGTTGTTTCTGCCTTCGTTTTCCTGTTCAGTTACTTGTCAGTAGCAACTGTAATTTGCTCATTTGATGCCGCTCTGCACTAAATTCTGTATTATTCTGTTTACTATGATACTTGTAAAGTGAATTTGTTATTCTCTATTTTTCTACCTGTTACCTTACTTCTTATATTGATCTTCCTATTTTTCCTCTCACTGAGCTGCTCTCACTCAGCCTGTTTGAGCATATCCCAGCATCTTGCCTATGTATCTGTCTTTCTCTTCCCCTTCTGTGCTGCTTTCATTCTTCCTCTTTCCCATATTTCTTGGCAGCCATGTGGACTCCCTATTTTGGGTACCCTTACTTTACCTCTCACTGAGCTGCTCACATTCAGCTCCTTAATTGCTTGAGCTGCCAAGCCTCTTGCCTACATATCTGTCTTGCTTTTCCCCTTCAGTGCTGTTTCACTTTTCATCTTCCTCATATTTCTTTGCAGCCATGTGGACTCCCTATTTTGGGTCCCCTTATTTTTCTCTCGCTGATCTGATCACACTCAGCTCCATAACTGCTGAGCCTACCCCAGCCTCTTGCCTGGTATCCCTCCCTCCCCAACCCCTCCTCCCCTTACTACCTCTCCTGCCTCCCTAATAGTTTGGCTACTCTCATTCCCTTCCCTGTCCCCTCTCCCCACTCATCTGCCCATTCTTTCTGCCCCCCAGCCTCATTCCCTCTTCTCCTTCACTCTCCTAGTTATCATTTCTCCACCCCCTAGTGGAGTTGTAAGCATCCTTTATAAACCCCCTTGTCTGTACCTTCCCTACTCTCCCTTCCAAACCTCTCGACCTCCTCCTCACTTTGGTATAAACACAGCACTTATCCTCTCCCTATCTGTGTATTTCTCTACTGTTCCTCTCCCACCTTATGGTTTGGACACCTCCACTTTCCCTAACTACAGACCAGTACTCCTTCAGTTAAGTTTATTTCCCCTTCTGCCTCTGTCTAATCTCTCACCTCTCCCATCTTGACATGACCCCAATCCTCCCTTCCCTCTTTTTAGAAATCTACCTCCCACTCCTGCCTCCCCCTGCCGTCCTAGATGCCCTAAATCTCATCCCCTATGAAGGTTCCCCTGCCACCCACTATCACTCCCTCAACTCTTCTCTCACCTCCCTCCCCTCCCATCCCCCTCACTGCACTACCCTTATACTCCACTCTAGTTTTCTACCATCCTACTCCCTCAATTTTGAGCTCCTTCACCAGCTTTGTTTCCTTTCCTCCTCCATCCAGACCTAAACTCACTCATCATTTTAGACTGTGAAGGTCTCACCACTATCTCTTCTTTCTCATGGCAGGGATGTTCATCCCAACCCTGGCCCTTCACTCTCCCTCACCTCTCCATTGCCTAAAGGTCTGAGACTTTTCACCTCAGCACTAGAGAGTCTGCTCCCCAAGCTTGACTCCTTTAAAGTCTGGGTCTGTCAACACTCCCCTGACCTACAGTACTCTGCATTTCTGAAACCTGGCTTTCCTCTAGAGTTCTCAACTCCCAATTATCCCTCCTGGACTTCCACCTCTATCACCAGGACTGTGGCAAATGGGGTGGCAGGTTCACCATTTACATTCACCATAACCTATCTTGTTCTGTCTCTTTTTGTGAATCTCTCCCCTCCTCTCATGAACTCCTTCTGGTTAATCTCTAGTTCCTCTTCTGCCTTACTGTCTTTGTTGGTGTGATGTATGCATCTCCCAAAATCTGTCCTCCCTCTCTTGTTGACACCATCTCCTCCCTCGCCTCTCTAGCCTCTTCTGGTGAGCTTATCCTTCTTGGGGACTTTAACCTGAACTGATCCTTCCCCAGTCATCAGGCCCATCATCAATAAGATAGAGCCCCTAAACCTCTGTCAACTAATCAAGGCACCAACTCAGCTTAACCCACTCTACCTCAACCACTCTCTCCTAGACTGGGTGCTCTCCTCTCGCCCCCACAACATTCTTGCTGCCGGTACTCTCCTTGATGCCTTCAGGGACCACTATATGACATACTGTGTCAGAAAGGTATATCTTTCATGATCTCCACACAACTACCTCTGGCTCAGGTTCCTCAGGTCTCTAAACACAGATGCCTCCTATGCGGCCTTTTCTCTCTGACTGGTCTGTCATCTACTCTGGCCCTGATATTGATTCAGCTGTTTCCTCTTCTGCTGTATCCTAACAATGTCTGGAACACATGCCCCCGAACATGCTCCCACCACCCTTAATATCAGTTGACATCATCCAGGTAGGCAAGTCCTGAGATCTTGTGTGGGCATGCTACAAATCCTCCTCTCCCTCCAATTTCCACTTCTATAGGTCCTTAAGAAACTCTTGTACAAAGGCTGTTAGATCAGAGAAAGTCTAATATTTCAGTGAGCTCCAGGCACTGTTAGCCTAGTCCAATCTGGACATTGTGGCAATAACAGAAACTTGGGCCTCCGACTCCAATACATGAGACCTTAGCATGCCTGGTTACTCACACTTTAGAGTGAACAGAAAGGGCTCAAAGGGTGGGGAGGGTTGCACTATGTAAAAGAAGATTTAAGGCAACATCACTTGATAGTACAAAGAAAGGTGTTGAGTTCCTATGGGTTCATATTGGAACACTCTTGGAAAGAAAGTCTATATAGGAGTAATATATAGATCACCCAATCACTCTGAAGCCCTGGACAACCAACTGATTGAAGGAATCAAGGGTCACTTCCAAGGGAGACACTATAATAATAGAGGACCTAAATATGCCAGATGTTGACTGGTCTGTCCCTGCTGCCAAATCCTCCAGGAACCAAAACATAGTAGACACTATACAGGACTGCCAACTTGCATAGTTAGTAGGCGAGCCCACTATGGTTAACATAATACTAGATGTAGTCCATACTAATTTCTGACATAGTGGGCACTACTTCTGTGGGAACCCTAGCAAACAGTGACCACAACACTGTATGATTCACTGTATGCCTTGGAGCTTCTTATTCCCAATCTTGGGCATCAGTAATCAGTTTCAAAGGGCAAACTTTGCTAAGATGAGAGAATTCACTGACAAGAGACTAGAGGCTATTATGCAATTTTCCAATGTCAACGACCCTGGATGGTAATCAAACAAACTATCTCAGATGCCACAACCACCTTTGCAAAGACAACAACCCAAAAAAGTGTAAAACCCTATATGGTTCAACATGGAATTCAAGGTAGCTATCAGAGACAAAAGCATATCCTTTCTCAACCATAAAACAAAACCTACTGATACCTCCTGGGAAGAATACCTGGAATTAAGCAAAAAACCAAAAGCACCATGAAAAGCTAAGGCAAGTGCAGAACTTAGCATAGCTGACAACGTCAGTCATGGAAGCAAGCAGTTTTTAAGATACATCTGGAAAAAAGGAAGACTTCTCAAGGGAGTGAAACTAAAAGATGGTGAGACAATAGTCAAAGATGATATGCAAAAGGTGGAAATTCTCAACAAATTCTTTTGCTCTATCTTTACCAGGGAATGGGATGGCCCATGCCAGTAAGTGGAATTTTAAGCAAATCAAAGTTATGGGAACTAAAGCTTTTACCACCAAAAGAGTAATGGAAGCTCCAAAAGTCTAAATCAAGATAAATCACCTGGCCCAGATGGTATTCACCCTAGGCTCCTAAAAGAATTAGCCAAGGAACTAGCGGAACCATTGTCCAGACTATTCAACCTCTCCCTCCAGACTGGAGAAGAGAATTGGAAAAATGCCAATGGATCCCCTGCATAAGAGTGGGAGCAAAGAGGAGCCTGGAAACTACAAGCCTGTTAGTCTGACCTCAGTGGTGTGCAAACTGATGGAAACACTGATTAAACAAGACATAGTTGATTACCTGGACAAGAACAACCTCCAAGACCCCAAGCAACATGGATTCATGGTGGGAAGATCATGCCTAATGAATCTCATATCATTCTTCGATTGGGTAACTGCTGAATTAAACATAGGGCACCCAGTGCATCTGCTATATTTCGACTTCCGTAAAGCCTTCGACTCCATTCCACACAAGTGTCTTCTAGCTAAACTCAAGGTATTTCAGACCAGTTTATCCACTGATAGAAGCCAAATTGTGGTAATCAATGTAGTGGGTTCAAGGAAGGGAGATGTTATAAGTGGGGTTTCCCAGGGTTATGTCATCGGTCCTGTGTTTTTCAACATTTGATTAGCGACGTAGGTAATGACATAAATGGCAGATTAGTGCTGTTTACTGATGACACTTAATTGGGAGAAAGGGTGGATACCACAGAATCCATCATCAAACTTCAAGCTGACCTAGGAAAACTTGAGGCATGGTCCAACCAGTGGCAAGTCAGCTTTAATGCAAAGAAATGTAAAGTGATGCATTTGGGCAAAAACAACCCTAGAATGGAATATTGGTTGAACAGGGTGCAACTTAATACCTCATCAGAGGAAAGGGACTTAGGAGGGTTAATTCATCAGTCCCTTAAGGCATACAATCAGTATAACTCTACATGTAGCAAGGCCAACAAAATGTTGGGGTGCATCAGCAGAAGCTTTATAGCAGAAGCAGAAACATTATACTGCCTCTTTTCAGATCCCTGGTGAGACCTCAGCTGGAGTACTGCATCCAGTTTTGGAGCCCACACCTAAAGAAGGACATCAACAGAATGGAAATGGTCCAGAGAAGGGTAGCAAAGATGATAACAGGGCTACATGACTTGCTATATGAGGAACACCTGAAAGAGCTGATGTTTTCTTGCTGAGGCCAGGCCAGCGGGGGACATGATCGGGAACGTTCAAGTACCTGAAGGCATCAACCAAGTGCCACACTCAGACTGTTTACTAGGTCCCACAACTGAAAACTCAAAGGGGGAGGTTCAGATGTGATGTTAGGCAAGGCAAGGCAACTTTATAAGGCTCCAAATCCCAGAGGCTCTGGGCACTGAACATGAACAAAGAATACAACAATAAATGAAAACATAATTGACCCTCATTAAAACCATAATAAAATTAATATACTGTGACAATAGAATGGTTCTTAAAAGTCATACTTCAAGGGACTGGCCAAAACTAAGGAGGACAACATGTTAGGAAGTTCTTTTTCTCCAAGAGGGTGTTGGCACCTTGGAATAGTTTACCTGCCGATGTGGTGGAGGCCAAAACAGTCACCTCCTTCAAACTTGGTTGGGACAGGACATACATGCAACACAGAGTTGAGGGTGGGAACTCCTCTTGAGTAAGAGTTCAATGCTAGCAGGCTTGGCCCAACAGGGCTCCATGCAAACAAATGGGCAAACTAGGTGGACCTTTGGTCTCCTTCCGCTGTCACCTTTCTATGTTTTTATGTTTCTATTTCAAATCTACCCTCCAACACAACTTAAACTCCTCCCTACAATTTCTGGAGGGCTCTCCACTCCTTTTCATCCCACTCCCAACCCCCTCCACTCTGCTGGTTGATGGTTTGCCAGACTTGGACCCCTCCTCCATTGGTTTTATACTTATCTCCTTTTTCACTACTTATGCTCTTGCCATTAACCTGACCCCAGAGCTCCCTACCTCTCTGGCCCCTCCTTCTAATGGCTTTTGTTTCTCTTCCATTTCTGTGCAAGAAGTTCTCCTTGCCCTCAATGCACTCAACCCCTCAAAATCCAGTCTTGATGGCACTGACCCCAAACTTCTCCAGATCTCTGCTCCTGCCATTGCTGCACCTCTCTCCCATCTACTGAACCTCTCATTTCCATTTGGCACAGTTCCTCTGGCATGGAAAGTTGCCAAGGTACTTCCCATTTACAAAGTGGGTAACCCCTCTGCTCCTGGTAACAACAGGCCTATCTCACTTCTCGTCTTCCTGGCAAAGCTACAAGAGCCCCTCATATTTACTAGACTTACTGATTACCTCAGCTCCTCAGACTTCCTCTCTCCTTTTCAATACTGCTTTAGAAAGAATCATTTAACCATTTTTTTCTTCTCTGTGTCACTGACTCTATACTCACAGGCATGGACCAGGGACACATCACAGCAGCCGTCTTCACTTGACCTTGCTAAAGCTTTTTATTCAGTGTTTCATCTGCTGCTCTTAACCAGACTTCACTCTGCTGGTCTATCTACTCAGGTTGTGGACTGGTTTCAGTCTTACCTTATGGGCTGTACTCATTGTGTTCAGGTTGGAGGCATCTTGTCCCCCCCATCCTAGCAGGTGTCCTCTGAGGCTCCATTTTGGGACCTGTCCTTTTCTATATCTTTCTGAATGATCTTCCCTTTGTGTGTCTCTTCCCATCTCCATATGTATGCTGACAACATGGTCATCTATGTCTCTGGACTTTCAATCCTGGCTGTGGAGTCCCCACTACAGAGTGACTTCCTTAGGGCTCTTCATTGGTTCCAGGCAAATCAGTTTAAGGTAAACACTAGAAGACTGTGTCCATGACTTTTAGCACTGCTCCGAAACTTGCCAGGCTCTTCTTCTCCCCTCCTTTTCCATCTGTGATAGCACCACACTTGATGTTGTTCCTGCCTTCAAATACCTTGGCATCTGGTTAGAAAGCCAACTCAATTTTTCCATCCATATTGATTCCATACACACTAAAGTCTGTCCCCACCACTGATTCACCAAGACTCTGGAGACCCAAAACCCTCATGTTTTTTACTTTTGTTGTTTGGGGTGGGGAGTTAGGGTTGGAGACCCTAATGCCACATTTCCACATTAATCACCTATAATGTACCAAGGATAAAGATGCGGCATGGTTTAGCTGCAATTAACTTCTCTCTCCCCTCCATGTGGAATACCATGCAAAGAACATTAAGGATTACCACTATTCTGGGTCCCTTCACCTTTAAAGCTCTGATTACAGGTTATCTGAGGGAATCCTACAATTGCTACAGGTGACCTTATGTTATTTATTCATTGCTAACTGGGTCTGTACAATCTATTACACTACTAGCACTTTTCCTTTTCTGCAGCTCCTCTTTCCTTTACTCTTTTTCCCTTACTGTGGCTTTATTAGCTAACCCCTGCTCCATCCCCTACTCCTAAATACTCTTCTTGACCGGGGGTTCCACTGAACATTTGGTTGGGAGTTGTTGTCGGTGATCTTTACAGGGAACAGCACTGAGGCCCTTGTAGACTTAATTATCCATGTGTGCTATTGTTCCAGATATGTCCATGTTTAGATCATTGAATTTGACTGATATTATAGTTGATGCACTTAAGTTACGTTCATTGACAGTTGTGCGTTATCCTTGTTTTACTGTTTATTGTCCTTACTGTCCAGGACCACTTTGAAAATGAGCTTGCTCAATGGTGAGATGTCTGGTTAAATAAAGTTTTGATTGATTGATTTGGTTTCTCTACTTTTGTGGTACTAAGCAAGCAATAATACGCTGCAGGGTGGCGGTATTAGGCAATACGGACCTGCCAGGGACTTAATGAGGCCCGACTCCACAGGAGGGCCTTATAGCCCCTGGAAGGTCCGGTATTGCCTTATACCTGCCCACCCCCTGGAGGGTATTATTGCTTTAGAAAATGGGTTATTCAGGAAAGTTTTTTTTAGGTATTTAAGAATTACAAAAAAAATAGTAAAATGCTTAAACTGAACTTATAGTTGCCTTGTTAGTAAGTAATCCCTCTACTGGTATCCTTACTAATACTTACCAGTAGAGGGCAGAACAATGTTTACATGCTGTTTTAGTGGGTGCTTACTGCCATATTATGTGTACCTCTTTGGTACATGAGCCTGACCCTCCCTTGTCCTCATTCTGTTTTCTTTACCCCAATTTTTAATGTCACATCTGGATATAACTTACATCAATCTGAAGAGGAAACTGAGTGGGTCATGAAGAAGGAGCCATTTATTAAGGCTTAAGTTAAGTTAAGCGGCAAGTGAGGCGTCAGCATGTGGAGAATTCAGCAGAGTGCCATGTTTTGAAGTAAGTGCTCCGCGGTTTTGGGGAAATGCTCACTTTTGTTTGCGCTGTTCTTTTATAAATTTTATCACTGCTTCCCTTACATATATGGCCAGTTTACACTTCAATGCCGATCGGTCAGCAGAGGAGTTTCGAGCTTGTGAGAGCTGACCGACCGGTGTCAGAAATGGCGTTGGTGAATAATGTGGTGTGGTGAAGTTCAGCTCGATATTTACAACGATTTTATTTCCTGAATTTAAATTAGATACCTATGGAGCTCAGTGACTGTTATTTTTTTCATGGTGGTGGCAGTAGTGGTGGGGCGGCGACATAAGCTGCTCACTATCTGTTTAAAAAAATGGCGGCAGTTTGAATTCTGTGCCCAGTGCTTCAACGAATAATGAAGCAGGCTGGGCACAATGATACTTGGCTGGGCATGAGGTAGGTTTGGTCTGGCACTTTTTATTTGCTGGGCGTCTATTGAAAGTTAATGTCCCCCCCCCAGCAGGGGTATTAGCCAATCAGAGCCCAGCAAATAAAAAGCCCATTTTCTAAGTTACCCTAACTGGTGCATTAATGACATTTTTGCAAAGAACTTCCTTCGTTTTGAGATAATGGAATCATATTCTCATGCATGTAGATCCCTTCAGGACCAGAGCGAACAGGTGGAGATGTTCCAGACCTAAGGAAGTGCAGGGCCTTCTGACCCTGCCATTCTGTGCAGCACCAGATGTCCAAGTTACCAAACTTATGAAAGTGCATAGAAAAAGTCAATGTACCTTCATAACTGTGTTGTTTTTAATATTTGACCCCAAAATTTCAACATAGCCTTGTTACAATCCCACCTCATGAACCTAATACATGAACATTTTTCAGATCTTGACTGAAATTTCATTCCATGGTACAGGGGTGAAAAACGTTTTGGCCAGGTATTGAAAATGATTGTTACACTCATGAAGTGATGTGAAAAATGGCAATGGTGAAAATTTGGAGTGAAAATATTTTCATTTACCAATGTTATGAGTGTGCGTTGTAAAATTTCAATGTACACTCATAACTTTGTTATTTTGTAATATTTGTACCCCAAATTTTCAGCATAGCCTTCTTATGAACTCTCCTTAGAAAGTAGGATATTACCTACAACAGTATATGCAGATATGCTCCTGCCTCCCCTTGGCTGAAACACCATGGTCTGCTCTATGCTGACCTCAGTTGGCTGCCCCCTCTTCCCTTCAGGTCCTAGCTGTAGGCTCCCTTACAGACAATATCATTAGAGCAGACATCCCTGTCTGTCTTGCCTCCATGCTACTCCATTGCCCTCCTCCCATGGCCTTAGGTCGGCTGACAAACCTCTGTTGCATATCCCCAGATGCAACACTTCCAAAGGTATCTTAGCCTTCTCTCACTCAGTGACCAAACTTTGAAACTCCCTACCTCTAGACATTCACCTAGCTCCTAGTCATGCCCAATTCAAAAATAAGTGTCGCTCATTCCTCTTCATCAAAGCCTCCTGCTCCTGTTTCAACCTACCTTGATTTCTACCTTCCTCCTTCGTCCTCCATACCCCCTATACTATTAAGTATCCTCCCAAATCCTTACTCCTTATTTTCATTGACTGGCATTCCTGTCTCATTATTATTTGCTCATGGCACTTTACCCTGCATACGGTACTATTACCTGCTATATTATCCCTATTATTCTGAGCCCTTGACTTGGCTGCACTTAATTACCCATGTTTTGTTATATCTACTCCTTACTTACTGAATTATTTTTTATTATGTGTTTCACTGTGTACCCTGTATCTTGTAGCTAATGTGTTCCTCATCATCGTTGTAGCCTTGTAATCCATGTAACCTCATGGGTCATGCCTGAAAATAGTCATACTTTAGCTACAGTACCTACCCGGTAAACAAAAACCAAATAAATAAATAAATGACCCCACCTCATTAACAATGGTAGAGACATTTTATATAACCTGCCCAAAAGGTGATTTTGCGCATCAAGAACCTCATTCTGCACCACAGGAGCAAAAACACATTTTGACCAGGATTTGAAAAATGACAGTTGTCACATTCATGAGGTGAAAATTTTGGGTCAGAATATGTAAAATCACGAAAATTATGGGTGTGAATTGCAAAATTTCAATGTACGCTCACATATATGAAGGATCCTTTTTCTTATGGACCAAATACTTTTTTTCATTCCAAGCAGCTATCAAAAAGACTGCATTGAGCATGCTCAGGACCAAAATTAAAAATGTTATAACTTTGGAACACAATAATATTTTTCACACACCAGCCGAAAGGCACATCTGTGGGTCAAGCCCTTCTACCCTGACAATTTGAGACCAAAATTCCAAACCATTTGGGCACAAGATGATGACAAAAAAACAGCAAAAAACAGTGATTTTTTTAAAACCTTTTTTCGCTATCCAGATCTGAGAATATGCACATCTGACCAGATTGAAACTTAGCATGCCAAGGGATCTACCCCTGAGACTGCACATACAACATTTTTGTACAAATCTGTTGAACAATTGCACAGATATTAAAGTGTAAAGTTTGAGGTTTACATAGAAACTCCTGCTGAACCCTAATTACTGTATAGTGGCACTACTGCACCACTATAATATATATGTATATATACCTAGGGGGGGACCTGGAAAAGTCAGGGTGCCTGGACGATAGACAGCATGGATTCGTCCCGGGGAAATCATGTCAGACAAACCTTGTGGAGTTCTATGACTGGGTGATGAGTGCCTTGGACCTGGGTAGACCAGTGGGCGTCCCTCTTTCTGGACTTCAGCAAGGCATTTGACTCTGTTCCTCACATGGGCCTGTTGGATAAGCTAGGAGAAATGGGGTTGGGAACCAGATAATCAGATGGATAGGCAATTGGCTCCAGGACCGGACCCAGAGGGTCATAGTTGGCGGATAGTCTCATTCCCAAGGAGGGTCATAGGTGGGGTCCCACAGGGATCAGTCCTTGGGCCCCTCTCTTCAGCGCCTCACGTCTCTGACATAAGGACAGAAATCAGGAGTGAGACGAGGTCTCTTTGTGGATGACTCAAAACTGGGGTGGTAGTGGATGGGGAGGAGGGGAGGGTGGCTCCAGGGGACCTGAGGCTCTGGAAAGATGGTCAACAAAGTGGAGCTGAGGTTCAATGCAGGGAAATGCAAGGTACTCCACCTGGGGCCAGAAACCCAGGCCACAAAACACCCTGGGATTGCCACAAGTCTCACATGGCTGAGAAGGACCTTGGGGTGGTGGTGGATGCCAAGATGAACAACTCAGAGACTTGTAGGAGGGCAGCAGCCAAGGCCAACAGGATGCTGGGATGCATCGCTAGGGGGATCACCTCCAGAAGGAGGGAAGTGATACTCCCTCTGTATAACTGCTTGGTGAGGCCGCACCTTAAGTACTGCGTGCAGTTTTGGAGGCCACATTTAAAGAGGGACATTACCCTCCTGGAGAGGATCCAGTGGAGGGCAGCCAAAATGATTTGGGGCTTGGGGGACAGGACCTATGAGGAGAGGCTCGAAGAGCTAAATATGTACACACTGGAAGAGAGAAGGGACTGGGGGGACATGATAGAGGTCTTCAGGTACATGAAGAGGGTTAATAGGGGAGGAACAGTCCGGGTGCTTTGAAGAAAGGGGGGGCCACTAGAGGGCATGGGTGGAAGCTGGAGGGGGGAAGATTCAGGGGAGAAAGGAGGAGGTGCTACTTCACTGAGAGGGTGGTGGAGCCATGGAATGCGCTGCCTAGGGGGCTGGTGGAGGCAGAGACAGTGGAGGGGTTCAAGAGGGGGTGGGACAGGTACAGGGGAAGGGTTCTGGAAGCAAATCCAATGCAGCAAGAATATCTGGAACTGGGAAGGGAGAAGCCAGAGGAGGCAAGGGGGGACAGCAAGGTCAGCACCCAGGGTGAGGTTGACCAAATGAGCAGACACGAAAGACCATTAGGCCTATTCTGCTGGCATTTTAGTATGTTAGTAGTATTACATGGTTGTGACTGCTTCCCATAGGAAAACCATTTGATGTTTTCACATCTCCACATATCTGATAGTAATTACACTATTGATGAAACTGCACAGCTTATTGTGTTGCTAATAATATTTGACAGCATGGGTGGTATTGGATTGGGCTATACCAGATCACTCCAGGGGCAAAATGAGGCCCAATGTCACAGGTGGAGGGCTTATAGCCCCTGGAAAATCCAGTATAGACCATACCGCCCACCATGGAGGGTATTATTGCACTTAGAAAATGGGAAAAAGAGTCTGACAAAGTTTGTAAATTTACAAATAAGAAGAGCAATTAATTGAATTATAAAAATTTTTAGGATGTTAAAAAGTCCCTTTTGGGAGGAGGCAAAGAAAATAAGCCCAAACCTCACAGATGCACATTCTGTAGAAGGGTTGGTCAAAATAATAAAAGAGACCACTATTTGCTGTAGGTAATGAAGTTGATAGGTGAGTTGAAATTGCAGTTTACTGGACTGAAGTTGTTGGTGCAGTGGAGCTGGATGCTGCTTGCAGTGTGTTGCTGGAGACTGAAGGTGGCATAGTTGAGCTGTTAGCAGAGGTTGTTCTTCAGGCTGCCAACCACCGAATATGGAGCTCCAACTTTTGTGGTTTTATGTTGCTTGCACGCATGTGCAAGAAACACAGTGCCATCATCGGAGATTTCGAGGCGTGTCACCTCCTCCTCAATTCAGTCAGTGTGCTGGCGATGCGCCCTCAAGCCACCGATTTGGAGCTGTCTATGACACGCCTAAAATGCAGTGGCATACAGTTGAAAGGGGGCTACGCTTCAGTGAGCACCGATAAGATATCGGCTGCTCACACACAGCTCCCCAGACACCACAGGCAGGCGCGCCGCATGCACTGTATAGCCGACAGGTGCCCAATCCCCATCGGCTGAATGCCCCCCAATGTCTCTTGTGCCATGCTGGAGCTCACTCAGCATGGGAAACGCCCCACGACGCCTTTTTTAAACCTGTAAACTAAAATGGCCTCAGCAGCGCCTCCCAACCCCACCTCCCACAACCCTCACCCACCCACCCACTGTGCACCCAGCCTCCCCACACCCCTCACCCCATACTTACCTCGGACTCTGGCATGATGATCTTTGTGGACCGGGAACACGCTCTGCACTCTTCAAAGCCAACCGCTAACTGAGGAAATGCCGTAAGCTGTATAATGGGCTAGATAGGGGTTTCAACTTTGTTGCATATCTCAGGTATTTTGAATTCCCTTGCATATGGGATTATTCTTTGACGATGTTACTGTCATGTATAAGAGTCAACGCAAAGGGTGACTTCGACAGTGACTGAGAAATCACCTTTGGGCCTGAAATGCCACCATGACAGTGACATCATTCATGGAAGAGGTCCTAAAACCCCATGTTGAAAAATTTGTGCCAAAATTCCAAAAATGACTGTTTTACGAGCGCAGCTATAGTAGTTTCTACACAGGCTCGTAAGTTCGCGAAATTTCAATATTTTTACTCCAGATTTTCAACATTGCCATTGTACCACACTTTCTTATGAGTAGTACAGCTGTCATTTTTCACATCTCACCCAAAATGTGTTTCCACCCATGTAGCGCAGAATGGCGCAGTCAGTGTGCGAAATCAATGTACAGCACAAATTAAGAAAATCACAGTGACAGTGTTCATGAGCAAAGGTCTTAAAATGGCTATGTTGAAAATGTGGTGCCAAAATTTAAAAAATGACTGTTTTAGATGCGTTGCGCGCGAGTTTCTAAGCGTGAAGTTGGGAAGTTCATGAATTTCAATATTTTCATTTAGATTTTTAACATTGCCATTTTACCACACCTTCATGAGTAGTACAGCTGTCATTTTTCACATCTCACCCAAAATGTGTTTCCACCCATGTAGCGCACAATGGCGCAGTTGGTGTGCGAAATCAATGTACGGGACAAATTACGAAAATCACAGTGACACTGTTCATGAGCAGAGGTCTTAAAATGGCTATGTTGAAAATTTGGTGAAAAAATTACCTTCAGATGTTCTGCAATATTACTAATGAAGACATTGAACAGAACTGGCCCCAGGACCAATCCCTGCAGCACCCCACTGGTCGCCCCCTCTCCCTAGACTGCATACCATTTACCACCACTCTCTGCCTCCTGTCTGTTCGCCAGTTTCTAACCCAGTTTACCACCCTTTCCCCCATGTCCAGCCTACCCAGCTAGTTTATCAGCCTCCTATGTGGGATGGTGTCAAAGGCTTTGCTGAAATCAAGGTAAGCATTGTCCGCTGCCCCACCCTGATTCACTTCCTTTGTCACCCAGTCAAATAAATCAACCAGATTTATCTGACATGATGTCCACACTGTGAATCCATGTTGTCTATTGTCCTGGGTTCCGATGGCATCTAGATGCCCCACTATCCTTTCTTTAAGCAATGTCTTCATGATCTTCCCCACTACTGAGGTGAGGCTGAATGGCCTATTGTTCCCTGCCTCCTCCCTGCTACCGGACTTGTGTAGAGGGACCACATGTGCCCTCCTCCAATTCACTCATGTTGAATGACTCAGTGAACATGGCTGCCAGAGGTACTGCTATCTCCCTTTGCAGTTCTGTTAATATCCTTGGGTGTATGCCATCTGGTTCCATCGCTTTGTCTACCTTCAGTTTAGTGAGCTCCTGCAGGACTTTTTTGTCCACCTCTTCATCCCCTTGGCAACTGCTGTACTGCTGTAGCCCTTGCCCCTCACACTCTTCTGTGAATACTGAACAGAAAGACACAGTGGATGTCTTGGGAGGAAGGCATGAACTGTCACTTCAAATACCTAAACAGCACATACAAGCAAGCAACATTCAGCATTGACAAATGCTTGTTAATGCTAGCTGACCAGTGGTGTTGAAGACTTGTTTATAAGTGGTGTCCTGTTACACTCGTAATCTCATGTGGAGGATGACCAACATTACTTAGGAGGTGCACTGCTGTTGAGTGGATACTGTGATTTACATGCCTGTGATATTTCTAACTTGCCTAAGAGGGAAAATTGGGTCAATTTGGTAGGGAGATTGGCCTGCTAGAAGGGAGATTTCGTAATGTCATGTGTTTATCCTTAGATGGCGTCAAAAACAAGAAAAAAAGCATTTGAAAACATTTTCTATATTTCATTTTGTCAAGAATAAGCACTAAAAAGAATCAACAACTAGTTATGCAAAGTTATCAGTTATATTGTTCATCACTAATTTACTTTTTATGTGTCTTTATCTGCCAAAAAAAAAAAAAACATGAATAAATATTTTTGACAGAATTTACTTAAGTTGGAGAATTTGTTTCCTGGGATGGAGGGCTGGCATTCAGTCAAAAACAAGAGTCTCCTGGCAAAAACAGGAGGTATGACAGGTATGGATTTGTATAGCTCGTGCATCGATCAGCTTCCAGACAGTTAGCTGCATGCCATGTTGTTGAGGAAGTTTTTCCCATTGCCTCCCATGTGTACCAGCATTCTTCTTGTCAAGGTAGGCTTTGTGGCATTTTAAAGGGATGTAGGTAGAAGGTCAGCATCTGCTGGTATTTTGGCAAATCTTTCATGAAGGAGTGCACCAGGTACAGTGGATTTACTGCATTCTCATACCAGTCATGGTTCAGAGCTTCAGTGCAAGCATTGGAGCAGTTAATTAAGTATTGAAAGCGTTTCAGCTTGCCAATTAACAGTGATTTTTTTCACCTCAGCCCATTGATTAAATTCTAAAACTGCCCAGTGAGTGTGTTTTTTGTTTTGTATTAAGTTTTTTCTTTCACTCTGTAACACTCGTTCAGGTGTGCTCCTGTGGAGAAACATGATGCTTTTCTGTATTTTTCTGGCAGGTGGTCGCTACTGTAAGGATGTTCCTCTTGCGGGAAATAGAATGTTCACTGTACCTCTGGCTCCAAGTTGCAGTGTAATGGCAGGTAGTCTGACACTGAAATTCAGTGGCAGGAAACATTGAAAGTGGGCACAGGGATATTTGTGGGCACAGAAGCAGGTTGGCACAGATCTTGTTTTTTCCCAGTCTCTGTTAGCACACAACTGTACCCCTTGCCAGGGGTCTCAGCCAATCAGAGATCAGAAATTTCTTGTCCATTTTTCTAAAACACAATAAGGAGCAAAGTCTCAAACTATTACAAGTACTGGCACAAAACATACACCGTATTACAACACTTTAACATACGTAACAACCACCTGAATAATACATGTAACAATAACCTACAAACTACACAAAATACCCACATTACAGCCCTAATAGCTCCTCCAACTGCAGCCCCTGCAAAAAGAAAGTGTCCTTAACCTAAATGGCACAAAATCAGTCCAGACAGTCACAGACCTGTTGAAATAAAATTAGATCTGTAATAGAAAATGTCCCTAACCTAAACTGCACAAAATCAACCCCTCTGAATCACTTGCTTGCTGCTCACTCCATGCTGCTCCCTTCCATGATGCTCCTTTCCATAATGCCAGTCCTAACTGCTGATTCCAACTGCACACAGCTCAACACAACACTGGACCGCTGCTCCTGACCATGCCACTCCTGATTGCAATAACTGCCAAATTGACTTTAGAAACGGCAACATTGCATGCTGCTCTGATATCTTGAACATGTGCTAAGGGATAGCACACTGAAATTATGCCTCCTTTTATAGGAGGCCACTACACTGTGGAACCTTTAAGGGTCAAAACAGGACTTCCCTACAAACACCATTACACTACGGAAAAACACTAAGAACAGAAACACTACACTACATAAACACACTAAACTAGCTAAGCAAAAACAAAACAGCAAATATAATAAAGCACAACAGACTAACTAATGTAACATATAAAATATATGTTAGGTAAGTCCCAGATAGTTATGAAATATCACCATCTTGAAGCTGAACTCACCTTATAAAGACCACTTTCCTTTAGACTTGTGGCCTTATGACTTGTACACATGAACAGATGAATTGCATGATGGAAGGAAACGTGTATCTGTCTAATTTATCAGACCCTCTAACAGTGGTTACATATACTGATATTGGTTTAGTAGGTGTACATAACTTAGTGAGGAGTTATGCTTGTGCAGTGTTGTTGATAGTCTGAAGGTATTTGAATGAATGTGTTGTTCACTGTCATACATGGATACTGGCTGGTCACACTATCTATCCCATGGGGAACTACAACCTTTTTGGTGTACTGTGAAGGCAAAGGAACCCTCTTGAGGAGGGATCCAACTCCTAGAGGTGCCATGGGCACATAATTGCTTTAGCTAGGGTATCATAGAAAGGAGCCTCAAGGAGAAAGGTGTACTGTCTGAGGAGGGGGAGACAGCAGGGTAAAGAAACTGTGCTTCTGAGTCAGGCTGGAGGATGCTAGCAAATGCCTCAGGAAGGGGTATCATAGCTCCTGCCCATTGAACTACAGGCACAGCCTTTGAATTAAATGGGCATACACAACTTAGTGAGAAGTTATGTTTGTGCAATGTTGTTGATAGTCTGAATGTATTTAGTGAGTGTGTTGTTGACATATCAAACATCATCTCTTTAAAAACCATTAGCTCTTAGCATCTATGTTTTGAGGTGGTGAGTGCCCGGTTTATTTTCTGGTTTTATGTTGTAGTTAAATCATGAACACCCAGCTCCATGTGCAACTTTTATTTCCATTTGTTTGTTACTTATTAATGACTGACAGAAATCTAGCGTATGGTTTCTGATTGAAATCTCTTCAAGACATTGCAGTTGGAACCTTTTACTGCACATTAAACCCACACTGTACAGTAATTAAAATTTCTCATTTCTAGCCCCAAAATGATTAAGTCAAAGGAGAGATTTAATTATGAGGTACTTTTAGACAGACTATGTTTCACAGGAACAATTGAATGCTAAAAGATATTATTCTGTTTCTTACTAGGACTGGGTAAGATGGATTAAGACAACTACTAAATGGCACTAGGCAAGGCCTCCCCCCTCTCCATTATTATTTACAATTTCATTGAAATGTCACTTCAACACTTACAACTTAATTGATGGAAAGCCTGGAGACTTAATAAGTCAATGTTTAAAATTAATACGCAGATGACCCTATGATTTTTTTACAAAAACACTGAAGTCATACCTAGAACTGATTAAAGAAATAAAGAAATGTTCATTGGTTTCTGGCTATACATAAATTAAATTAATCAAAATCATTAATATTATCAGTAACCCAATTAAAAGAAGAAACAAAAAATACCTTTCAAGAAATGCAAATTCAAACTACAGTACTACTAAATATTTGGAGATTCAACTATCTAGAGATATACAACAAACAACTAAACTTAATCTAAACATTACAATACAGAAAACACAAAAGCTATTGGAAGTGCAGCAATCTCTATCTCTCTCATCATGAAGCAGAAATGATACCATCAAAATGATGATTATACAACATATGTTACATCCTTTTCACCAATATTGGGTAAACACTCTTGGATAAGATGAGAAACATTACATTTTTTTTAGAGGGGGCAGCCCAAGAATACCCTGGGCAACATGAATTATCTCTAGGGAGCAGGGTGATATGGGATTCCCTGACCTGCAGTTGTACTTTTCTGTGGTAAAGGCCTCTGTACTTTGGCAATGGGCACTCATGTCAGAAAATGATGATCATCCTACCAATGTTATGTTGCAAAGGTTGGTGAACGTCCATACAATATCCAATGTTCTGCTTCATCCTCAAACAATTCAACATAGTAATTTATTGTTATTTTTGGGACTAAGTGAAGCTTTTATACACACCTATCTTGTAAAAATTAGAAATGACTAAATTTATTAATGGAAATAGGAACAGAAATTAAGGGTTCTTTGTGCCATTCTGTCATATAGCTTATTGAAAAATAGCATATGAAAAGAATAACCAGATTGCACCAGATTATTAATTTATCAGGACTTGCTTCCCTTGAGAAGATTAAGGCAATAAATAATCAAGAAAATATTACTCTGTGGGAATATGAAACATTGTATATATTTTGTTTACTTATTTATTAGAATCTAGGAGTTACAACCTATGAGCTAGAGCCCATTTACATAGGTTCCATGTCATTAGGAAGGCATACATATTGACAAGAAGTACACTACACAAGTTAATTTTGGATATCAAGTACGCTACACAAATTAAGTTAAAATGACATTTCCAGCAAGGGTTTAACAGTACATTTCATATGTATTACAAAAGGCTACAATAGTGAGATAGTGCAGGAAGCATACAAGGGCTGCCTTTGTCAATAGAGAGGGTGAGGGAGGGGAGAATAGGTTCCAAAGTAGGGACAGCAGAAGGCAAAAAGTGGGGTATCCATGGATAGAAGTGAAAAAAGGGGTGGGGGGAGAGGTAACCGGGGAGAGGTTGGATGGTAAAGAAGAGGAGGGGGAAGGAGGGAGGGAGGCAAGTGTAAGGGATAGACTTGGGGGAGAAGAGGATAGGAGGGGTAGTTGGTTTAGAGGGGAAGGTGGCAGGAATGGAAAGGTGTATGTGCTGTAATCAGGGGATATGTAGAAGTGCTATTATTGGGGGAAGGGTGGGAGTAACAAGAGAACAGGTTATGGAAAGCAGGAGCAGATCATAAGATTAGTGTGGTGGGTCCATCATTTTGCTCTGAAGGGCCCAGTCTTGGGTTCAGAAGTGAGCTCAGTTGGCAGGGAGTTTAACCAGAGTGGCACTCTATAACCAAAGGATCTTTGGCCTTGCGTGGTATGCCAGAATGGAACCTTGAATAGATTGTTGTTTGAAGCTCTGATTGGCTTGACAATTTCTGAAGTATTTTTCTAATCTGGGTTCAACCTCTGTAGAACTCACTTGTGGCTCTGTTATTCATGCAGTCAATAAATATAAAACCTGACAAAAAAAGAAATGGTTTATTTCCTTGTAAGCCATGGCATATCCCATATTTATAAAATAGACATTAGCACTACATAATTAGTGTTATGAGTTAAGATTGTAAAAAGGAAAGGTGTTCAAATTTTTTTTTTGTTTTATTTGAAACTGCAGTCTTTGTGGCTCTGTTCTGTGTATGCAGTTTATTCTACTACTGGCACATTTTGTGGTGTGGCAGATCTGTAATGAAGTGATTTGTGTGCTGTAGTACTTTTTTTAAAGGGGGGATTTGAAAGAACTGCCGTTACTGCACCCATCACTGACTAGATTACTGGCAATAACTCACATTTCACAACAGCACAAGACAGAACAGTATGTCACAGTGTGACCCACTGACATACCCTACTAAAGAGATAAACAAAATGATGTACCCCGCTACCAAGATACATAAAAATAGCAGGAGATACCATGTGCAATACTCGCTCACAGATCTGGCACAACATCAAAGTGAAGCTCAGAAGTCTTCGAATCCATAGTTCTCTGTTAATGTTGTTGCTGGAACAGATAGCCATATAGTAATATGAATTTATGTTTAAATTGCCATCTTTATGGCTCTGTTCTGTGTATTCAGTTCATTTTACCAACATCTTTTGTGGTGTGACAGGTTTGTGAGCAAGTGATTTGTGTGGTGAGGTACTTTTTTTTAAAGGGTGGATCTGAAAGAACCTAAGCTGCTGTTTCATTCACTGACTAGATTACTGGGAGTAACTTACATTTTACAACAGCGCAAGACAGAACAGTATGCCAGGGTCTGAAGTAAGACCTTATTAAACCAGATGAATTAGCACCAGCCAGACTACACGGTCTCATGCCCAAAGACCCAACAGCAAACAAAACCTATACAATACTAACAAAACAGAGCAAAAAGGCAAGGCTAACATATTAAGTGTTATTTTTATTTATTTATTTTGTTAATTATTTGATGTGGATAATTTCAAAACAAACCAGTACCACCCAACTAAATTTGCTGAAGTTGTTGCTTATTTTTATGTAATTATTGAAATGTCATATTTACAATCCTTTGAGTCAGTACAAAACAGTAACAGTAAGTAACAGTACATTAGGATCAAACAGCAGAATAAGTAGAATAAAACAGGAGGAGGTTAAAAATGGAGAAAAGGAGTACAATGCACAAGGGGAGATAACATTATAAAATAATTGTGGGAGGAATATTTACACAATAGGTAAAGACAGGGGCAGGACAGTGCTGAGGGAAAGGAGAAGTGTGGACACAGTGAGGGGGCTGAGACACAGGACCAGGATGGCCCAGGCAATACAGTGTTACTAGTAGAGATAAGCAGTCTAAGGGACATTGTTGGAGAGCCTAGAGGGATGGAAGAAACATGCTCAATGGCATATGGCATAAAATTACTAAGGACAAGGATCAAGGAGAGGAAAGGAGGGGGAGGTGGAGGAGAAGTGTAAGAGGGACAGGGAGAAAGGGAGGTAGAGATTGATAGATAGTAGTAGTCAGGAGAGAGATAACTAGGAAAAGGAAAGGAGGGCAGTAAAGGTCAGAATAGTGAACTGGTAGGCTAACACATTCACAGCAGTTTAAAGAGAAAAGATACTGCCAGAGTTTAACTTTAAAGGGGCCAAGCTTGTCTGAGGATGGAATGTCAGGTGGCAGATCATTTAACCAAGCAGGAGCCCTATACATGAAAGAATGCTGTCCAAGAGCAGTTCTGCAGAAAGGAACAAGGAAAGAGACCTTAGTGGAACTTCTAGTAGCTCTGGGGTTAGGAGCAGGGGCTAGGAGTTTCAAGGCCAAGGGAGGAGAATGAGTTGAGGTAATCTTTCTTGCCAACAAGCAGGTTTGGTAGGTGAGACAACCCTTGAAATTTAACCAATTCACTTGTTTGTATAGGTCACAGGTATGGGTGAGCCTATGTGCATCAAGTACCAGGCAACAGACTTTGTTGAGGGTGACCATGACCTGGTTTAGAATTGTGTCCAATGCGGAGCTATAGATGACAATACCATAGTCAATTATGGAGAGGACTGAGCTTGTGACACCTAGGGGAGTGCATCATTGTCATACAGTTTCTGTGTCTATACAAGAGGCTGATTCTGGAGTTCACCACTTTGCAAACAAGATTGACCTGGTTCTGGTAGGAGAGGGAGGAGTCTAGTGTAATGCCAAGGTATTTGAAACTGTTTAATTGCCCTAGGGGTTAGTGGCGTTTATTGAGGATGGTTAGGGCAACACCTTTATGTTTGTTTTGGTGGTTGGAAAACAACATAGTTTTGGGCTTTTTGTGATTTTTGATGAGTTTGTTTTGGGAGAACCAGGATTCTAATTCAGCAAAGTGCTGTTCAAGACTGTTTTCTAACTGGGCTGGGTCTGGGTGACTTGTGAAAATGACCGCATCATTGGCGTATAAGAGCCCATTTCCTGAGTAGGCTAGTAGGAGGGTATTAAGGAAAAGGCTGAATAAGAGTGGTCTGAGTATGGATCCTTGGGGGACCCACGAATGAACTAGCAGACTGGTGGAGAGAGTATCGAGGATTTACACTCTCTGGGACCAGTCACTGAGGTAACTAGCAAACCACGAGGTGGCCTCATGTGAGAGCCCTAGAATCTGGAGGGATGTGATGAGGAGTCCATGGTCGACCACGTCAAATGCTTTTTTTAGGTCTAGGTACACAGATCCTACAAGTTGACCATGGTCCAGGGCTTTGTGGGTGAAGCTGGTAAACTCCAGAAGGGCAGTGGTGGTGCTGTGGCCCTTCCGAAAACCATGTTGTTGGTTGCACTGGAGATTGTATTTGGCAGGATAGTCAGATAATTGATCTGAGAGGATTTGTTCAAGGGATTTAGAGATAGGGGAAGGATGGAGATGGGGTGGTAGTTGCTGTGTGAGGTTCTGTCTCCACTCTTGAAAATCGAGGTGACAACTGCATATTTCCATTGAGCAGAGAACTGGTTTAGACAGGGTGAGAGATTTAGAATCTTAGTGATGGGGGAAAGAACAGCATCAAGGGCAAGTTTTAATACTTTCAGATCCAGGGAGTCGCCACTAAACCTAGACTTGCCAAGGACCTGCATAAAGGTTTGTTTTAGCTTCTCTAGTGGAGATCTTCCTGAAGCAGAAAGGAAGGGTATTGGTGGGAGTGGAGGGTAGAGAGGGCCGGGCATTGTTGAAGAAGACTGGGGAGAGTACCCACTAAGGTCAGTGAATACCAAGTTAAAAATATCACTAATTAGCTGAGGATCTAGGTGGTGACTCCATTGATATTCAGTAGAGGGGTACTGGCTTTCCCAGTGAGCTTAATGTTAGGCAAGAAATCCTCCCATTGCCCCAGGAGGAGGCAAGATTAGCTTTAAAATGTTCTGCCTTGGCATGCCATAGTTCTTGTGTTCGGATGCTCCTGGCTGCCCGATCCTTTTGCATGTCAGCCTGGAGGCCAGTGGCAAGAGCCTTATGCCATAGATTGTCCTGGGCTACCATAAGGATTAAAAGAGTGGGTGTGATCCAAGGATTACCCCAATTTTTGACCTTATGCTTTGAGTAAGGGGCAAAGGTATCACAGGCAGCATTGAAGGTGGACATG
This sequence comes from Neoceratodus forsteri, assembly GCA_016271365.2. Lineage (NCBI taxonomy): Eukaryota > Metazoa > Chordata > Ceratodontiformes > Ceratodontidae > Neoceratodus > Neoceratodus forsteri. The sequence continues at coordinate 343,631,809 of CM028132.1, read as the reverse complement.
AAGCAAGTTAGAGCACTGTTAATATTTGTGGCAGAGTCTAATGGGGACCAGTCACGAGTATGAAGGTAGTCCTGGAATTTCCCAAGCGTACCTTTTTTTTTAGGGTGTGCTGATAGGAGGTTTTGGTCAGGATTTTAACAGAGCGATTAGACCAGTGGCAAACAGTGGGGGAGTGGTCACTCAAAGAATCAGATAGGACCACAATATTTGACAGTCTCTCTGGGCAGTTGGTGAGAATGAGGTCAATAAGCATGCTGGTTCCTGTTCTGTAGTTGATCCTTGTGGGAGAGCAGACAACTTAGGAGAGATCCATAGCAGCAGCTGCATCTCTGAAAGGGGCTGAGTCGGAGGCCAGCCAATTTATGTTGAAGTCACCTAGTAGGATCACTTCAGCGTGATTTGGCAACTGAGAGATGAAATCAAGAATAGCATTAAACCCCAATTTAGTATTATGTGGTGGGATGTAGGTGGACAAAATAGTGAGTGACTTACCTACTCTTACTACAATAGCAATTTTAATGGCACGCTTCTGGGTGACAGTGTGGGGTATTGAGTGGAGGACAGTATGCCCTACCAGGAGTCAGCCAAATATAGGACACACCCCTCTCTTTTCCCAGCCTGTCATCTCTGAAGACCATATAGCCATTAAGAGAGATAGCAGAGTCGGTGTATTTTGGGGACAGCCAGGTTTCAACCACAGCATGGATGTTGGGTTGATGTTGAACAGCCCAGGCTTGAAGAAGGCCAAGCTTCAGGAGAAGACTGCAGATGTAAGAGGAGAGAATATTTTGGATATTATATTAAACAACATATCAGAGGATATTCTAATATTAAGATCATCTCCCCACTAGGTCCAAGTGACCATGACATCATTATATTTCAAATTAATAGGGTTAAGAAAAATACAAGGGGAATAATGACTCAATTACTGTATATTAGAGCTAATTTTACAGCAATAATGAAGGATCTGTTACAAATTGACTGGAAGACTATGACAGAGGGCTTATCAACTGAATCATGCTAGGATCTGTTTGTAAGAATTACACTGTAAATGACCTGGTGGCTAAACATATCCCGACAAGAACTGTGTATAATAACAGAGGTAAAAAGCCACCATGGCTAAATCGAAGTATCATTAAATTGAGTAATAGGAAGCGGCTACATTATAAAAGAATGAAAAGTAAACAGTCTAGTAAGAATAAGAATAATTAGAGGAAGACTCTACATCTCCTCAAAAATGAGATTAAGAGAACAAAGAAACTAGTGGAATTCAGATTAGCTACTACAAAAACTGATGCTAAAGGCTTTTTTTCCACGACAATAAAAGAGGAAATAACCAGACTATTGGCCCACTTAATATTGATGGTGTAGTTTCACCAAACCTGATGATATGGCCTGGGAATTTAATAAGTTCTTTAGTAGGGTTTTAACAAGGAAGATCCTAGTGATGTAAATATCCTGCCAGATACTGGATTTTCTGTGCCAATTGAGCTTATTGTAGTTGAGAAGGTCTACAGTAAAATTAAGGCTCTCAAGGTTGACAAATCAGCTCACCCTGATGGCCTGCACCCCAGATTTATTAAGGAGCTGGGAAAAGAATTGGATGCTTATTATTATTTATTTATTTTTTGTTGATTCTTTTTCCTCTGGTCACGGCCTGAGGAGGCATCTCTCAGGCATCCTGCCTGTTCCTGCCCTCCTGAGGTCCCCTGAACCTGTGCCTTCTCTCTCCCCACCCCTCCCACAGCCAGAACCCCAGCTTAACCCCTCTGGGGTGGGACCGCCTCCCGCTGGGTGCTCTCACACACACATAGACTCTGGCTGAAGGAGGGCCCTGGGCGGAGCACCTGGAAGGCCAGGCAGGTGGATCCGTGGTGGGCATGGGGGCTAGGTGCCATTGCCTCCCTCAGAGCCAGGTTTTCCTTGTGCTTGGTGCCCTCCCCTGTGTGGTACACCCTATAATGCTCTGGTACAAGGCAAGCCTGCCAGTGTCATCCATGCTGGATCTCCACCGGGTCCTGCTGGAGCACCAAACTGTCCCCACCCACCCCCAAGGAGGAAAGCAGCCCGTGGGTGCTCAATCCTCACCCCATCCCTGCCAACCCCAGTGCCGAGCTCGCCCTGAACTCAGGTCACTGGTGTGGCACAAGGTGTGGCATCAAGTGCCTCAACCCTCAGTGCCACTGGGCCAGCTTCACCTATATTATGGACATAGGTCTCAAATCCTTAAAGAAGGATTATGTCCTCAAGGACTGAGAAAACTACTGTGGTGCCAATCTTCAAAAGGGTAATAAAGCTGATGCAGCTAATTATCAGAGTGAGTTTGACCTCAATATTCGTAAGTTCATTGAAGGGATAATTTCTTAGGAAATTAGGAGCTATTTGGCAGAAATGAATTTACTTGATGAGTTGCAACATGGATTTACAAAGCACAGATCCTGTGACACTAATTTAATTAGTTTCTATATGTAGTCATGTGGATCAGGGAAGACGATGGATGTGGTAATGTTGGATTTCAGCAGAGCTTTTTATACGGTGTCTCATGGGATTTTGATTTCTAAATTATTGAGACTATTAATTGTACTATAATTAAGTGGATTAAGCACTGGTTGATGGATAGCACACAGTCATTGAGAGTACAAGGTTATGTATCTGATAAGGCAGTGGAGTAGTGAGGCCAAAGGGGTCTGTGCTGAAACCACTGTTGTTCAACATCTTTATTAGTGATCTAAACATCAACAGTGGGAATAAGTTAAATAAATTTGTTGATAACGTTAAACTTGAGGGAGTGGTGGACACTTTCAAGGACAGGCTTACACTAAGACAGGATATAATAACTATTACTCAATGGGCAATGAGGAACAAGATGAAGTTCAGTCTGAATAAATGTATAGTAATGCACATGGGGAGAAACAACATTCAACAGGATTACTATATATAAAGGGTTAGAATAAAAAATTCATCTTGTGAGAGAGATTTGGGAGTATATATTGGGAGTGATCTGAAAAGTGAGGCACATACTAAATATATTGTAAATAAGGCAATGCATCTCACCTACTGTATAAGAAGAAGTTTTTACTCCCGAAATGTGTATGTACTACTTCCATTATTCAAAACATATATAAGGCCATATCTGGACTATTGCTCTTCAAGTTGGAATCCATATTTTAAAAAAGACAAAACTGTGGTAAAAAAACACAAAGGTCATTAATGAAATTAATAGTAGGGCTAAAAGATAAACCTTCTGAATCCAGGCTAAATGCACTAGGATGATGGCCTCTGGATGTTAGATGTGCACGAGGAGATTTACTATTATTATATAAACTTCTTAAAGACAATGTGTTAAGGAGTGAGCTAAATGTAATATATAGTGAGCAAAAATATAACTTGCAGAGGCCATAAACAGCAGGTAGTTGATATACAGTGCAGGACTGATATATGGAGGCATAGTTTCATACCCAGAGTAATTAGATTATGGAACAAGTTGCCTGAAGATATGGTTGGTGCATCCAGTTTCAGCTCCTTCAAGGATAAGTTAGACTACCATATTTCAAGTTGCTAATTTAGGTTACCTCCACTGAGTAGTGGGGACAACTTATATGGGCTGATGCCTTCTGAAGTCTTACAATTCCAAGTATGAATCCAAATATATTACCTAGGTGATCTTGATGCCACTAGAAACCCAGGTGGAGAGGGCTGGTAGTGAGCCAGGACCTGGGTTTGGGTGTATGTTCCCAGAGAGAAGAAGTAGAAGCAGACCATAACAAAAAGAAAACATGTTTCAGCAGTTTATGCTGGGATGGCATATTCCTCCTGGTAAGCTTAGCACTGGTTGTGGGTAACGGCAGTGAAAGGATAAGCTGAGGGTGAATTAATAAGAAAAAGGGGAGGTGGTAAGTGGAGCAGGCAACCAGGCTTGAAAAATTGGGTGAGAGATAAGGAGCCATGACCACTGTGCCAGAGAGCACAGTGGTAGAGAGACTGAAGGGTAGAGGGGTGGACAGGGGTGCTGAGATACAGATGGGGGTATAGAGGACAGTGGGCAGAGTAATGAGGAAGGGCAGGGTATGCTTAATTTTAGGAAGCATAGCCATAGTGTGGTAGAGCAAGTGCTAAGATATAATAGGGCAAGGGAGATATATAGGTGGACAGGAAGACATAGAGAAGTATAGGGGCTGAACAGTACAGCGGTAGGGTTGCTGCCTTTAAAGTAGAGGTACACGGTTCAAATCCAGGCATGGGAAGGTTGTGAGAAACTAGGGTAGTGGGCAATAGGAGGAAGGAAACAAACAGTGGGAGACAGGAGAATCCAAGCAGTTGAGGAACAGGTGGAACTAAGAAAACAGCAGGAGAAGGTGGAGGTAGGTAGATGCAATACTCACCCCTACAGGCCAGGAAAGATAAAAAGCAAATGGGAAAGTGGGGACTTAAAAATAATATCAACAAAGGTTACATGTCCTCGTCACATCACCAACAGTTCTCAATATAGTTAAGGACACCCTGGGAGGGTGGGGCAGCCGATAAGCAGCATTGATGGGCTAACACTCCAACACAAGCTGTCCCTTGCTTGCTGTGGATATACCTTGTGAGGATGTTGGTAGCTGCTCCATAGCTCCATGGCTCTGGTGAGGTGAAGAGCCCTGAAGGGGGGGCATTCAGTGCAGCCTGTAAAAAGAAGGAGAGTAGAACAAAGGAATCAAGAGGGAAATAGGGCAAAGGAACCTGGCCTCAGAGCTACGCTTTGCACACAAGGTCCGGAGGCATTGAGAGTGATCAAACAGGTATGACAGTACACAGCAGTAAATCTTAATTAACAGTGAACTACCACATTACAGAAACTAACGATATGCGCCCCTAACACAGCCACTGAAAATATCAGCTCTTACAGTAACAGACCAAAACGGTCAAAAGCATAGTTCAAAGAGCAGTTTCCCATACACAGTAAACCTATCATTACACGTCTGCCGACTGATTTATATATAGCATTTAAAATTCAGCACAAACGGCAATAATGCTCTAAAAGCAGGTTCAGGAGTCCAATTTTATCTCTCCAAACACCCCCACACAAGCTGTCCTTTGCTTGTTGTTGATATATCTTGTATGGACCTGGCTATGACTTTAATGCTAAGGAAGCTCATCCTGATTTAAATATTGAGGACTGAGTTTTTAACTTTTCTGAAATGTTATTATTATTAGTATATAGCCTGTCATATAGTTATTCCAGGACTTCGTCTGACATTTATGCTTTAAAAGACCAAGTACTATGTCCTGTTTAATGGTGTTTTCTGTTTACTGGGATATATGACTGTGTTTATAAGTATGTGGTTTGTCTTGCTGCTGAAACCCCTCCCCAAACATCTACATGCAGGGAGTTTGTCCTGCTCTGTAGGGATGCTATAAGGAAAGGGTACCGGAGTTCTGTCACTTTTTTCCCAGCATTAGGCATTTATGATCTGATAAACACATGGTGTCGGGCACACTGTATCATAAAAATCTTACATTTTATTGCAATCAGATAAAACAATCTTTTTTTCTGTTTCATTGTTCTCGTAACAAGAGATAGTGCAGTCAGAAATTTATGAATAAAACAAACAGGACGTAAAAATAATGACCCCTAAACAACCATACCTGTAAAAAACAGCCCCCCTGCCTCATTCCCATATACCCAACAGAAAACAAAAACCTATACAATACTAACAAAATAGAACAAAAAAGGCAAGGCTGAACATAGTAAGTGTTATTTTTTTAAAATTATGTAATGTGGATAATTTCAAAACATGACAGCAAACAGAAATCCCGGTAGTGACCTGTGTGTCATCCCTTGCCTCATGGACCTCTCAGTAGGTATACCCTCCCATCTGACATTTTCCTACATCGTCTGCCCAAAATGAATTGCCATTAGCCATGTGAGTGGTAGGCCCTGATCAGTGTATTGTATGTGGGGCAACCATGTGCTGTGTCTGGTAATGCCACCTGTGTAAGACAACAGCAAAAGCAACTAATTAGAATCACTACACCTTGATGACTAAACAACATTCCTTGATGTCAATGAACCACCTCATGGTGTAGTGATTCAGAACTAGCATGAAAATATTCCCGCATGGAGTGCCAGAAAATGTTTTTTTTTTTTTATAAAAATATGCAAACAATTTCTTCAAACCAGTGCTCATGTTTATTCTCACCATCATGGCATAAATAACACAAGCCATGGACAGCATAGAAATAAACCATTGATTTTTTCATCTGAGTTTGACTTCTGTAGAACTCACTTGTGGCTCCATGATTCATACAGCCAGTAGGGGCTTCAACTCGTCCATTGCACAGCCCAGCTCTGCTGCCAGCCGCCGCTCCCTCGCCCAGACACTGCCTGCCCTCAACAGAAAGGCAGCCTCCTGGGCTTCAGCTCATTCACTGCTCGGCCCCGCCTGCCACCAGTCGGCCACTTCACCCTTGCCTGGACACCACCTGCCCTCAACAGAAAGGTACACGCCTGCCCAGCTTGAAAGCCTCTATCTGATTGGTTCCTGGAGCTGTAGTGGGTTCTCTACTGGCCGCTACAGCTCTTGCTCCCCTACTGTTGTAAGTAACTCTCTTTACTCTTCAGGGATCATTCTGCTGCTTCGATGTTTAACACTCTCAGCACAGCAACTCAAAGGCTGAGCTCAATTTTGTATCGGTGTATTTTAAATATTTTAAGTTTACTGTTTGTGGTTGCTGGTCTATTTTTCAACAAGTTTTATGTAATTCGATGTTTTTGTCCCAATTGATTCTACAGACTGTATGCTGCTACTCGCTCATGTTGTGTAGCTAGTTTTAAACAACGTTCTTGTCTGCGTGTTAAACCGCTAAGTTAGTTAACACTGTACTGCCTGCTAAGCATGTTAAGTTAATTAATTCAGAATCTGCCAAAGTTTTACTTCTGTTTTCTCTCTGCCTTGCTCTGTTCTTTGCCTCCCACCACTGACATGAACCCTCTAAATCTTGTCTTTCCACTCCCAACTTCCTACAATCTCTCTGCCCTCCATTTCACTCACTGCTGCTGACAACTGTCCTATCCCTCCCTACTCATTTTTCCATGCTCTTTGCTCTCTTACCTGTCGTCAGTCTGTAAACCCTCACTCTAGGCATTGTTCTGGTCACCTTACAGTTCTTCAGAAGCCTCCAAGCCCATCCCCTCCTGCTACTTTCAGCCTCTGACCCTGCTCCCCTCTCTAGATACCCCACATTAACCTCTGCCATTTTGTGCTCTTAACATTCCCTCTTGCCATCCCCTCTTCCTCTCTTTGTGCCTCCAGTGTCTCTTGCCACCACAGCCCAGTCCCCAATTCCCAGAATTCCTTCTGCTGTCCCTGTATACACCCCCTTAGCCCTTAGCACCTATTCCCTTTTTGATTCCACCTGGCCCTCCCTATGCCTTAGGACTGTCTGCAACCTTGTGTATTTAATTGCTTAATCATTTCTGTTTCACTCCTTTCAGGCGCAGCCCTCCTGGGCTTCAGCTCATCCACTGTGCGGCCAGGCTCTGCTGCCAGGTGGCTGCTTCCCATCACCCGGACACTGCCTTCCTCAACAGAAAGCTATGCTGGCTGCCTGGCCTGCAACTCAAAGGCCGAGCTCATTTTGAATCTGTGTATTTTCTCCCGCCTCCCGCCCTGACCCCGGCCTCTATTAAATGCTGTCTGGAACCCTCCCACCACTACTCCTCCCTTGTGAATTTACCCCTAGCCCACCTGTTTAAAGGGGCTGTTTGTTAATCTTCCTCACTGCACCCCACTGGTGACTGACAGCAGACTTCACCTCCTACCTCCCATGATCTCCTCCAGCTTGATCTTGTAGATTTTAAACTTTGGTGCTGGGCCTCACCCCTACACAGCAGAACTTGCCATCTATCCTGCCACTTCAATAGGAACTGCCCATACTTCAGCAACGTATCCTCGTAGCCCTTCCCTTGAGCAGTACCGGACATCTCTAGGAGAACTTAGGAGATGCTCCTTCCAGTTCCTCACTTTCTACCTAAGAGCCACACTTCCCCTGAGCATACTAACCTCTCTGTGCCTGTCTACCCCTGTCCTTCTACCTTCCTTTTACTCCCCCCATCTCACCAGCCTTGCACCGCTCCTCCTCTCTACCCCACCCTTATCTTGTCATGGCTCAACTGCTTCCACAGACACCACGTAAATTGGGTGCCTGCAGCACTGTGATACTACCTTTATGCCTAGTCTCACTATCAGCACTATCCATCTTTGATCACATTGGGTCCTTCTTAGCACCTCCTCATATCTTAGATGGTAACCGTCTGTATATGCATGATTCCTTCACCTTCCCACTAGGCCCTGAGTCCATCAAAAAGCTCTGGGGTATGTCTCCACCCCCTAATGGGTGGCCATGTGATGACCTACCCAGGCTTCTGACACTTCTGATCCTTCCTAGGCTCTTCCTTGTCCAGGGAAAATGCACACCGCAACACCTCTGCAGAGGCAACACCATCACAACAATAAACAACTCAGGGAATATCTGTGTAGGCTTGCTCTCCTATTATTATTAATCTCAGGTAATATCCACCCTAATCCAGGGCCTCCACTGAGGACTCACAACCCGTTGAAGAAGGTAGGGTTGATCACATTTGTGTCACTCAACATTTATAGCCTCCTACCCAAACTCAACCATCTTAAGGTATAGATCACCTAACACAACCCTGATATCCTCTCAGTCATGAAAACTTGGTTTTCACCAAAAATACCTGACTCATCCATCTCTGTACCAGGCTATTCAGTCTTCAGGCAAGATCACCTAATGAAAAGAGGAGGTGATTGTGCAATCTATTTCAGGGATGGTTTTCAGGGACATGCCCTATCACTACCTACTTCTGAAGGCAATGTTCAAACACTTGCCATCAAAGTGCTCACAAAAAAAGTCACTGTGTTGTTGGTCTATATTCCCCCCAGACTGATGACCACTGGCTTTGACACGTTCCTTCACTGCCTGGGTAGTCTAAGTCTTCACTCTGAAGTAATAGTACTCAGTGACATTAATGTCAATTGGCTTGCCTCAGATGTCAGCCCATTCAGAGACCCTCTCTCGTCTCCACCTTGCACAGCTTGTTGAGCTGCCCACAAGAATGAACTATAAAACAGGATGAGGCACACCCTGGACTGAGTCCTCAAACTGCCCCAATCACATCTCCTGCACCACAGTCCTGCCAGATGGTCTAAGGACCATTTCCTATCTTATTCAACTGAGCTTAAATTCTTCAAGCCTCCCACTATAGTAATCTCCACCAGGGTGCTCACCGTGGTCATCTTGACCTCTTGAAATCTGACCTCCATAGTCTGGACTGGTCCCCTGTCTTCCACTGGTGATGTAAACACTGCCCTTGAACATTTCATACATCAGTTCAACATGGTGTGTGACAAACATGCTCCTTACTGAACAAGAAAGATAAAAGGCCGTGATAACCCCTGGGTCTCCCCTGATCTCTTTGAGCTATTAAAAACCAGGGACCACCTGTGGCACAAGGCTTGGGCTACAGGAAAGCAGGCCAACATCCAGAATTATAAACAGGCTACAAACAAATGCATCGGTGCTATCCGCACTTCAAAAAGTAACTATTACAAGGAAGCCTTATCTCGCGCCTGGAAAGATGGCAGAAAGTTTTGGAGCAACATCAAAGAAGTCACCAAAAAAGTCACTAAACTCCCCCCTCCATACTGATTATCGATGGTGCACCTTCCACTGACCAGGCGACATTATTAATGCTTTCAATGACACATTCATGTACCTGAGCAGCATCCTCCCACAGGACTACTTCCATCCAGCCAGTTTATCTGATTTCTTTTGTGCAGTTCCTCAACCTCTCATCCTACTTTGTACTTCAGAGCCATCTTGGCTTCAGAAGCCAGGAAATACCTCCTCAGGGTCCTGGCAAAGTCTCAGTCTAGTGGAGACCTTGGACATCAAATTTGTTGCACTCACTCTTGAGGAGATCCTTCTGCCCTTAACTCATATTTTAACCTGTCTCTTAGGCATTCACAATTCCCAAAATTGTGGAAAGAGGCAACTGTAACACCAGTGTACAAAAGTGGTGACCGTACTCTGCGTGGGAACTACCACCTGATATCCATCCTCCCCAACTCTCAAAAGCATTGAAAAGAGTAGTCACTGATCAGCTGATTGAATACCTTGAAAAGTATCAACTGCTGTGCACTGAGCAGCATGGGTTGAGGAGTAGGCATAGCACAACAACAGCATTACTAGAATTCACAGGCTTTATCCATAGCTCCCTGGGTCAAGGTCACCTTGTTGGTGCGGCCTTTATTGACTTAACCAAGGCATTCGACACGGTGAACCATGCCCTCCTGGTCAAACTGCTCTCATTCAGTCTCTCTGTTGACACTGTGGCGTGGTTCTATAGCTACCTGTGCGACCGCTCTCAGCAGGTTAAGATTGGGAACACCCTCTCAGAATGTAGACCTGTCCACTCTGGAGTCCCAGAAGGCTCGATCCTCTTGTTTAGTATCTTCCTAAATGAACTCCCACTAGTCTGCCAGGACTGTATTTTATTGTATGCTGATGATGCTGTTATCTTCACCAGTGATTCTGACCCCAAAGCATTGGATAGGTGTCTCCAGGTAAACTTCACAGAGGTCGAAAGATGGTTCACCAACCATAAACTTATAATGAACTACAAAAAACCAAAAATAATGTTGTTTTCCAACCCTCAACATAAACACAGCTCCTACACTCTATCAATCTCCAATGAAGCAGGCACTCCCCTGGAACTGGTCCAGCACTTTAAGCATCTGGGGGTCTCGGCTGACAGTGCCCTGTCTTATGCCACCCACATAAATAACGTTGCTAAGGCAGTAAATTTGCGATTGGGGCTCCTATACAGAAACAAATCTTGCCTGTCCCCTGAAGACCTCAAAGTAGCCATCCATAGCTCTGTGGTATCACTTATAGATACTATGGTCTTGTCATCTATGGGTCAGCCTCTGAAATGGCACTCCACTGCATCACTGTTGCACTTAACAAAGCCTGCTGGCTCCTAACTGACTCCGCCCGTCTGACCCATACCTGCGACATGTATGCACAGGCCAACTGGCCCCCCTCGTAAGGGTAGGCTCATGTACCAAACATGTCTGCTTGCAAAAAAAGTGAGCCTTGAAATGATGCCCCCTGGTACTCAGGAGTTCCTCATCCCGTTTTCTAATCCTTGGTACACAAAAAGTTCAGTCAGCCAGTTTTTCAAAACTTCCAGCTGCTGAACCTCTCGAGGAAAAAGGTCCTTTGCTCAATGGGCCCAGGTCTGGTTTAATTCTCTGCCCGTCATCATCTCCTCAGCCCCAAAGCTAGGCTCCTTCAAACAACTATTTAGGAAGTCTCTAATTGCTTCAGCCTGCCGTGACTGTTTCCCTTAGGAGTCAACAACTTACCCACTACCTCTGGCCCCGCTTCCCCTTATTAGCCACTCTTGCCTCTCCCCTTGTCACCCTACCTCCCACCCATCCCCTTTGTCCCCCCTTTCTCCCCACTGCTCCTCCCCCATTCCTTTTTATATTGCCATCCATACCTTTGAACTGACTTTCCCCTGCTTCTGCCTTTTGTCCTACTGCACTGTCTCTTATCAACTGCTTGACTCACTTGGTAACCATGGCATACATTGTACAATGCCATGTTCTGCCGCTTGGTGACCTGTGTGCCCTGTGTTCAGCATTTTGCTATGCTAGCTTTATTGGGCAGGTTATTTACAGTGTGATTTGTTGTTTTATTCGCTGTTGTCTAGCTGCAATCTTCCTACTGTAGTAGCAATTTCCTGTATGTGTTGCAAATGATTGCTCCCCCAACTTGTATTATTTGCCCTCATGTATATTATTCCTCTGACGTGGAACCTATGTAATGAGCTCTTAGCTCACAGGTGTTAATCCAAGATATCAATAAATAAATAAATATAAAACCTGATGGAAAATAAATGGTTTATTTTCTTGTAAACCATGGCATATCCCCTTTTTATACAATAGACATTAACAATACATTATTAGTGTTATGAGCAAAGACAGTAAAAATGAAAGGTGTTTGCATTTTTTTTATTTGAAACTGCAGTCTTTGTGGCTCTATTCTCTGTATGTAGTTCATTCTACTGACACGTTTTGTGGTGTGGCAGGTCTGGCAGGAAGGTTTTGTGTGCTAATGTACTTTTTAAAGGGGGATTTGAAGAACTGCAGTTGCTGCACTCATCACTGACTAGATTAGTGGCAGTAACTCACATTTTACAACAGCTCAAGACAGAACAGTATGCCACAGTGTGACTCACTGACATACTCTACTAAAGAGATAAACAACATGATGTGCCTCACTACCAAGATACATTGAAAAAAAAACAGCAGAAGTTACCCTGTGCAATACTCCGCTCCACACAGATCTGGCACATTATCAAAGTGAAGATCGTAAATCCACAAATCCATAGTGCTTTGTTAATGTTGCTGCTGAACAGAGAGTCATATGGTAATATGAATTTATGTTTAAATTGTCATCTTTATGGCTTTGTTCTCTGTATGCAGTTCATTTTAACAACATGTTTTGTGGTGTGGTGGGTCTGTGAGGAAGTGATTTGTGTGCTGAGGTACTTTTTATTTAAAGGGATGGGGGTTTGAAAGAACCACAGCTGCATTGCCATTCACTGACTAGATTATTGGCAGTAACTCACATTTTACAATAGTGCAAGATAGGACAGTATGCCAGGGTCTGAAGTAAGAACTTCTGTAAACCAGATGAATAAGCACCACCAGCCAGCCCCCCCATCCCCGGCCTCATTCCCACAGACCCACAGCGAACAAAAACCTATACAATAGTAACAAAACAGAACAAAAAAAGGCAAGGCTGAGCATAGTAAGTTTTATTTTTTATTTATTTTATTTTTGTTAATTATTTTATGTATAATTTTAAAACATAGCAGGAACAGAGATCCTGGTAGTGGCCTGTGTGTTATCCATTGCCTTAAGTAATTTCTGTAAGTACAATTTCCAATCTGACACTTTCCTACATTGCCACTTGAAATGAATTGCTGTTAGCCATGTGAGTGGTACAAACACCAATCCAAATGATGCAGCCAAGGTGTGTGTATGTTCGATCAGCTGTCAACAAACCTACATCCCTTACAACAAAATGACCAAAAGTGGGGTGATTCCTTCAAATTTTTTTAATGATTTAAATGTGCCATTAGTCATCACACCTTAGTAAAGCTGATGGACAGGGACATAGCAGGTGTGTCAGTAACCTATAAACTCATACATCAAAACATTTTTTAATGCGCATTTATAGACGATCCTGAGCAACTTAGTTTTTATTCCACATCAGTCTGCTAGATAAAAATGCCATTTGTAAGCAACCACCACTAGCTTAAATATTTTGGGACTGTTACCTGTAAATGAAGAATAGCTCCAGCCTCTCCACCAGATGTACCTCAGGCAAATATTTTTCATTACAGCTGTGAGTTGAGACTCCGATTTATGAACAATAGTTCAAAAGTCAACTCACATATGACATTAAAGTAAACCCTTCAAGACAAACTCCGGTCAGAGACAACACAGCTCCTCAATGCGATGAGAGCGAGTAAATGAATAGTCATAGCTCTCGACACAGCTGGAGTCCACCATATCAGCTCTGATGGTCACTGTGCCCAAGATGGCGGTGGTGATAGATCTACACATGCGCAGTACTCATGCATGCATATTTGGACTCACGTGGCCATCTTAGGAATGTCGGCCATCACTTCCACAGTTGTGGAAGAAAAAGTAGTGCCCCAAGAAGGGGGTGTGTTTATGCAGCCTGCAGAAGGGGAAGGCCGCATAAACACAATGACTGGAACTGTGTCTAAGTACTTTGGAAGCACTACCTGACAGTGGTCTGATCATGTGCTTCCACAGTGCTTTTACAAAGATGATAGCAATACGTCTGCAGAACTCCGCCCACGCAGCCATAAAAATTATCTCAGCCATGGTAAATTGGACCACTGTCCCTGTCACTGTTTCTAATCCCCCTCAAGTCCTCATTCTCCTCCCACTGTCTTATAGCCCCTAGCCTGTACTGCCTCCATCTGCTAATTGCACTTACTCTCTACTCTTTGTTTCATTTCCTGACATCAATGTATTTGTATTCTAACCTGTGTACTTATTATAATTTGTTTATTTGTTAATCTCTTGCTGTTGTCTTTTTACTCACCTTTGTATTGCCATTGCTATGTGATAAGCTCCTTCTCAATACCTTGTATAATATGAATAATGTACTTTGTATATTGTTTTATTTTATGATGATTGTATATTGTTTACTGCCATATTTTTGTAAGTATGTTGTACAAGGGACCTCTTGCAAATGTGCTTGCTCAACGGAGCTTCATCACTTCACAATAAACTAAACTGAACTGAACTGAGATCTATATTATTGGCATTTTGTTCTACTGAGTCCTGCATGCTTCGTCTCTGTCTCAAATTATGTAATGCTCCGTGAGCTAGATTTAAACTGTTTTGATGTTGGTTAAGTGTTGTTTTTCAAATTACCTCTCCCTAGCTCCCTCTTGTTCCAGCAAGTGATCCATCCTTTTGTTTTCCCAGTCCCTGACAAGGCTGCTCAGATTGACTGGAAACTCAGCTGTTTTTTTTTTTCATTGTAAGAAGAGGGTGGGAGAGATACTTCCTAGCTCCTACAAGCATCAAATGGTTCCACAAATCAGCTATTCTTTTTTTGCACTGCAATAATTAAGTAGCAAAAATATTCTCAGTTTTAAATAGGCAATTTCATTTTTTCAGACATAAAGTTTAGCTTTCTGTTCATAGAGTTGTGCAGACTAAACGTTTATTAGTACTTCCTCTCTGAGCTCATTCATTGTCCTTTTTGTCATTACTGTTAGGGTGGGCTAGGCTAAACAACTCGAGGACTTCTTCAGTGTACCACCTAGGTTAGCTACATGTTCATCATGAGATTTCCCTCTTGCTTGTCAGGTGCTCCTTGCAGGCAATAGAAAGTTAGCAAAGCATTACAAAGAGCAGCCTGGAGCAATAGCATGGCATACCACTTGATCATTGACAGCTATAAAAAATATCACATCACAGCCACCAATGCATTTCAAGGGACAGCTACAAAACACTTCCTGACTTGATCACTATGGAACTGGTCTGCTATTCAGACCAGCCCCAAAATGAAAAAACAAAACAAACAAAACATATCCATTATAAGGGAATGACTGGGCACTGTGCGTGACAATTTTACAAATGCATGAAGGCCCACTTTGAGTTACACATTAATAATAGCACTAAGAGAGGTTTAAAGAGCTGCTGATGCATCTGTAAAGCTTTGAAAAGCAAAATATTCAAGCACAATTTGGCTTGTGTTTCATAAGCCTTCTATAGATTTCTTTCCCCTTTTTATTACTGGGAAATTTGCATGAAAATAGGATCTTTATCCTTATGGTTCATTTGTCTCTACACCTTATGCCTCTGTCTCAAATGATGTCAAAATCCTATGTTGTAATACTGCAGTCTGTTACCATGTGAAGAACTGTGATGTCACAAGCAGAGTATTATAACACCAGGTAGGGAATAAGCATTAAGGGTTGATGAATGCTCAGGGGACAAATATCCTTTCATCTGCTTAACCGCAGTAATAAATAACAGGGAGAAAAATACAGAACTAATGTGAAATATAAGTTGAATTGTGTCCAAACGTTTTCCAAAGTTCTCCTGGGCGCCAGCTGCTCTTTAGGCTCTTCTCTGCTGTACAGTCTATTGTTGTAATTGATGAACTTTAGGATGATGTGATCTGAACATAAATTAAAATATAATATTTCCAAATATTACAGCACTCGTACAGTATATCATTAACATTTGAACTTCATCCAATAAACATCACTTCACTCTAATACATTCCACCCACCTAACCAGCCATGACAACAGAAATAACAAGCATTTGTCAATGCCGAATGTTGCTTGTTTGTATGTGCTGTTTAGGTATTGGAAGTGATAGTTCCATGCCTTCCTCCCAAGACATCCACTGTGTCTTTCCGTTCAGTATTCAGAGAAGAGTGGGAGGGGCAAGGGCCACAGCAGTACAGCAGTTGCCAAGGGGGTGAAGAGGTGGCACAATAGTCCATTCAAAGGCAAAAAGAGACCTGCAGGAGCTCACTAAATTGAAGGTGGACAAAGCAATGGAACCAGATGGCATATGCCCAAGGATATTAACTGAACTGTGAAGGAAGATAGCAGCTCTGGCAGCCATGTTCACTGAGTCATTCAACATGAGTGAATTGGAGGAGGGTACATGTGGTCCTCTACACAAGTCTGGCAGCAGGGAGGAGGCAGGGAACAATAGGCCATTCAGCCTCACCTCAGTAGTGGGGAAGATCCTGGAGACATTGCTTAAAGAGAGGATAGTGGGGCATCTAGATGCCATCGGAGCCCAGGACCATAGACAACATGGATTCACAGTGGGAACATCATGTCAGATAAATCTGGTTGATTTCTTTGACTGGGTGACAAAGGAAGTGAATCAGGGTGGGGCAGTGGACAACGCTTACCTTGATTTCAGCAAAACCTTTGACACCATCCCATATAGGAGGCTGATAAACTAGCTGGGTAGGCTGGGCATGGGAAAAGGGTGGTAAACTGGGTTAGAAACTGGCTAACAGACAGGAGGCAGAGAGTGGTGGTAAATGGTGTGCAGTCTAGGGAGAGGGGGCGACCAGTGGGGTGCTGCAGGGATTGGTCCTGGGGCCAGTTCTGTTCAATGTCTTCATTAGTAATATTGCAGAACATCTGAAGGGAATTTTTTCACCAAATTTTCAACATAGCCATTTTAAGATCTCTGCTCATGAACAGTGTCACTGTGATTTTCTTAATCTGTCCCAAACATTGATTGCACACACCGAATGCGCCATTGTGCACTACATGCACGGAAACACATTTTGGGCACATGTGAAAAATGACAGCTGTACTGCTCATAAGGAGGTGAGGTAAAATGGCAATGTTGAAAATCTGGAGTGCAAATATTAAAAATTTGGCGAACTTACGAAAAAGGAACTGAGTAACGACGTCAGAAACAGTCATTTTAGGAATTTTTTCACCAAATTTTCCACATAGTCATTTTAAGACCTCTGCTCATGAAAAGCATCACTGTGATTTTCTTAGTGTGTCCCATACATTGATTTCGCACACCAACTGCGCCATTGTGTGCTACATGGGCAGAAACACATTTTGGGTGAGATGTGAAAAATGACAGCTGTACTGCTCAAAAGGAGGTGTGGTAAAATGGTAATGTTGAAAATCTGGAGTGAAAATATTGAACATTCGCGAACTGTGCAATGCACACTCGTAAAACAGTAATTTTTAGGAATTTTTTCACCATATTTTCAACATAGACTTTTTGAGAGCCCACCTTCTGAACACTGGTAGTGTCGCTTCGTTAATCAGTCCCGAAAGGTGATTTCATGCAATGACCGCAAAATCACCCTTCAGGCCCATTTAACACCATGACAGTGCAAGAATTCACGAGGAGGGGTCCCAAAAACCCCATGTTGAAAATTTGGCCCAGAATTCCCAAAATGCCTGAGATATGCAACAAAGTTGAAAAACCCTATCTATCCCATTATACAGCTTACCGGCATTTTCTCAGTTTGTGGTCGGCTTTGAAGAGTGCAGACGTGTTCCCGGTCCACCGAATCGGCGCCAAGCTCGGAGATAAGCATGGGGTGGGGTGTGTGGGGAGGCAGGGTGCACAGTGGGTGGGTGGGTTGTGGGAGGGGCAGGGAGAAGCGCCGAGGGACAGTTTTTGTATTTACAGGTTTTTAATAAGACAATGAGGGCGTTTGCCATACTGGGGTGGGCTCCCAGTGGCAGCTGGAAGAACTTTGGGGGCTGGAGCCGACGGGGATTGGGCACCCCGCCGCCATAACATCATTTTGCCATGCGGTGGGCTCCCAGCTGGCACCTGGATGCTTGGGGCATGGAGCTGACGGGGATTGGGCAACCCTATCAGCCATAACATCATTTTGCCATGCTGGGGTGGGCTCCCAGCATGGCACCTGGAGCTTGGGGGCATGCAGCTGACAGGGATTGGGCACCCCGTCGGCCATAAAACATTTTGCCATGCTGGGGTGGCCCCAGCATGGCACCAGGATGCTTCAGGCGTGGAGCTGACGAGGGATTGGGCACCCCGTCAGCCATACAGTGGGGAGGGGGAAGGCGGCATGAGCACGCAGTGTGCGTGGCGCAGCATTATTGTATGTTGGGGAGCTCTGCTCACTGAAGTGAGCCTCCCTTCAACTGTACGACCACTGCATTTTCAACTGCTGTCATAGACAGCTTCAGCAGTGATTGGGGAACTGGGGCCGTGCCTGCAAACACACTGACTGCATTGGAAGATGGGTGCCACACCTCCAAAAACTCGATGATGGCACTATGTTTCTTGCACATGCATGCAAGCAACATAAAAACTGCAAAAAAATGGTGCCAGCTCCCACTTGTCATCAAATGTTAAACTTGTCAAGTGCAACATTAACTCATGATAAGCAGATCTCAGTTTAAAGTGGGGATCTGTCATTTGTACAGAACCCTTCTGTGGAAAGCTTTAAAATTGACATCAGTTTGCAAAGATCTTTTTTTTGTAAGTTGGTAAGATGTTGACTTGGAACAAGCAACTTGGAGTTGCAAATATGGGAGGAACAAACTGTGAAGAGAACCAAACAGCCCAAATAGAAATTACTCAAAAGATGCGTGACCTTGCTTTTCTTGATGGATTAGATGCACCCAACTTCATTTTAAATATAATGGGTGGGATATTCAGACTGCGCCAAAAAGATGCACAATAGCGGGAGCAGGCGCAAGAGCAGTGTGCCACTGCGCAATGTGCGCGATATTCAAACCAAGCTCAGGCCAAGGTGTGCCTGCCCAACACAGCTGAATATCGCACCACATGCACCATGGTGCAACCAGGGATGTGCAGTGTGGAGCAGGGCTGATCCACAGTAGCACATCCAGTGATGCGCAGGGACAAGGACATGAAGCAGGGGTGCACTAGCCATGGAAGCCATGGGCAGAGGAGCATGCAGCAGGCCAGGCAGATCAACCCCCCCAGGCCCCCCATGAACTGCACAACCAGAGGTGAGCTGGATGGACCACCAGCCCATGAACCCCAGCACTGAGTCAACAGCAGAGGCATGGTGCCCCAGCACACTCCCCTGGCAAACAGTGACCGCAACACAAGGATGGCTGGACCCTCCTGTGCCACTGCACCCCACCAGTGCTGATCATCCCTGTACAGCGATCCCAAGACACCTGGCCCAGAAGCATCACTAAACAGTGCATGGCATCAAGGCAAGTCACCACCGCCACCGTGCGACAATGCAACCCTGTGCCCCATGGCACCATGCTTGACAGCCCCACTGTGATCCCCTGTCAGCAGGCAACACCAGCCACTGACACAACAGCAGCATACACAATGCCCCCCTGCATGGCCCCCACCGTGGCACAGCAGAAAGGTCGACCCTGTGTCAGTACCTGAGGGAGCCCACATGTGACAAGGCCCACCCTGGATGCCACCACCAGCAGGACAGCACCCCACACACCCACCCATGCACACACCCTGTCCCAGCACTGGACCCACCAGACAGCACAGCCACCCACTGTGGTGCATGGAGGCATGCGCCACACAGGATGCAACACAGGGCACGGACAATTCCCCCACTCTGTCCCAAGGGTACCCTGTCACAGAGCCACACAAAGAAGGGCAAGAGATGCTGCTGTTGCATGTCCAATGATGCCATGTACCCACGGCCTGTACACCACCATGGCACTGGTGAGCTAGCCATGTGGTGCATGCACCATGATCCTGTCCACTGCCAGCATGCGGCTGGAGCACGTGACAGACAGCAAACCACAGGCACCACCACAGACACCAGTGATGACATGAAGGGGGACAACAACAACAGCACTGCCCACAATGTCACCTGAGGCAGACATGCAATAGACCTGAGACAGGATGCCAGCTGCAATGGCGCCAGGCTCAGAGGGTGGCTGGCATGGACAGCCACCAATGTCATGCCAGCAGACATGCATGCATTGGGAGGTCAGCATGACCATGCATACCACAGACATGCAAGGGGCTCAGCCAGCATGGGCCAGGCACAGACTGACAGGGGCGACTGGGACACAGCGCATGCACCTGTGACCACTGCACAGGGCATCCAGTGCACAGGGCACAACACACATACACAGACAGGGACCATGGCCTCCACCCACACCAGTGGAGGGGCCCTGCAGACACACACACGACCAGGCCTGCACCACCCCTGACACCATGCATACCACTTCAGCAAGGCACCAGACACCCGCTGCAAATCAGAGACCACCACAGCTGTTGTATGAAACATGTATATAATTCAAATGGTAACAGTATAAACAACTATTTACACAACTATATACAAAGTGGGGGAGGGGGTACAAGGCTACAGCTCGGGTGGGAGATGGGCATGGGGCAAGGAGGAACATCAAGGAGTGGGACAAAGGGGTGTGAGGGACAGTCTAGGGGGGAGGAACAACATGGGTGCTGCAGGCCCTAATGGTGGCCCTTCTCTTCCCTGCACTCTCTGTGGTGCCGCCTGTGCCACTGCCGGCCACTGCGCTCCATTTCCTGAAGCAGCTCCAGAGTCACCTGGGTCACCTGAAGGATTTCTTGTATGTGATGCTCCAGGGTCATCCAGCATTGTCCACCTAGAACAAGGGAGCAGAGTCAGTATGTGTGACTGTCCAGACCTCCACAGCCCACCCAATGTGCATGGCATACAGCTGTGGGCTCCCACCCTGTGATGGCATGTGACCATCCACAGTGGGCATGCCCAGAAGACCTGTCTACCCAGGCACCCATAGCCATGCAAACCGTGGCACACCCCCACCGCCCATGCACTGCACAGCACCAATGTGGCCGTACAGTGCCATGGCTATGCAGTGTGATGGCAGTGGCACAGCCAGGTGCCAGTGCACGCACAGCCCACCTGCGACACCCACCCACACATGCAGTGCCACAGGACAGTGCAGAGTGCACCGTGTGGTGTGCATGGCAGTGGGGCCATGTGCAGGGGGCCATGCCCCGCCACCACCCCTGCAACCCACCATGCACAGATGTAAGGGGAAACATGGCACTCACCTGTATCCTGGTCAGTAGGGTGCTGCTGACCCACGGCACCAGCACTGTGCCCCGGCTGCAAGGCCACACCACCCACTCCGCCTGCCATCCCTGCTCAAGGGCCAACTAGGTCCTATGGCGATCCTCCAGGCCTAGGGTGCAAACATGGAGAGGGAACATCAGTACAGGTCAGTAACATAGCCCCCCCCTGCTGTGTGCATGCCCGCACAGCCCAGCCATGACATGGTGCAGGGTGTACACAAAGCACCCCTAACACCGCAACACAGGTAGGCCCCCCCATGGCATGGCCTGATGGCCACCATGATACCTGGATGGACAGATACTACCAGTGATGTGATGGAGCACCTACCTGGCCATGGCACAGCACCCCGCCGGGCATGTGCATGCAGTCACCCTAGACAGTCGGGATCCTGCTGCTGGAGGTCACCATATCGGTGGCGACACTGCTCCGCTGTCCTACTGCACCCTGTGGCCTCCTCCAAGCCCTCTGCCACCTCCTGCCACACTGCAGTCCATGGCCTCAGGAGGGGTACCTGGCCAAAGAGGGCACCAGCATGGGGCTCTACCAAGGCCACCAGGTTTGCCAGCTCAACTGCCATCCTGATGGGTGCTCTGGTGTGCGGCATGGTGCAGTGGCAATCGGCAACAAAATGACGCCATGTAGCACACGTGTCCCACGTGTGGAGGCAGCATGGTACTGCACTGCCAGTCGCTATTGCGCTGTCACTGGACTGCACAATAGGGGTGCAGCCATGCGTACGCATGGCACCTAGGGGGCAAAGTTCGGCCACAGAGTCAAGGGTCTGTCCACGCATGGAGCGCCACAGCGCTATTGGGAAGTCCTGTGTGTAGCGCGGTAGGGTGCATGTGTGTGATGCCTTGCAGTGGCCTACTATGCTGTGGCACCATGGCGCCCACGGCGCACCATGGCACAAGCGCCCCCAGAGCATACAGCGCACTTGCCCTATAAGCACAATGGTGGTCGCGTCCTGTACTGCCTCCCATGCACAGCACGCCAGCAGTGCCACTAGCGTTGGTGTCAGCACCCCAGGCATGCGTGGTGCAGTGCTGATTGTGCACGCACAGTGGTGCGCCATATCCTGAGCATGCTCACACCATTGCAGGCGCATCAGTGCAATATTCAGCCAGGATATGAATATCAGCTCATGAACCATTCCACGGCACATCCACTGCATTAGCATCCAATTACAGATGCGCCTGCTCATTTGCATGCATTGCACTATAAATACGCGACCCGAGGCTGCATAGGCCATGGATCGGTATTGCAGTACTTGAGGTGGGTTGCATGCTGGTGATGTGGGGACAGTGGTCTGGGAGGGCTATGGGACTGCACAGTCCAAGGTAACACCTGTCTATCCCCCAGGCACGAGCATGACCGAGCAAAAGGAAGAGGAGGAGCAGGGAAGGGTGTGAAGGAGGAGGCCCAACTTTACCAGGACTGAATCTGATGCCCTGTCCAAGTCATACCTCGATAGGGAACCGCTGCTTAGCGGACAGCGGGGAACACCACAGGTCCGTGCTGAGGCATGGGGTGAGGTGGCACGTGCCGTAAACCAGCATGGCAGCCACCAACAGTCCATGCAGGAGTGCAAAAAGAAGGTTGGCACAGACAGGAGGCGGATTAAGGACAAGGTGGCCGCCATCAGGGCGGCACTTGCTGCCACAAGTGGGGGCCAGCAGGATGTACCCCGCCTGATGCCATGGGAGGAGCGGGTGGCCAGCAGCATGCAGCGTAGCGCTGTCAAGGGTGTTCCTGGCGGTGGTTTCCAGAGGGGTGGCAGCCCATCACTACATGGTAGGTCCAGCGCTGTCAGTGTGTGGGTGGTAGGAGGGCATGCCACAGGACCAGGCGGAGCCACTAACGGTACTGTGTTCCTTTACAGTGCCTGAGTATCTACATGGGGCAGCGGTGGTGGGTGTGTCCACTGAGGGGGTGGCCCTGGACATGGAGGAATGCCCATCCACCTCTACAGGTGTCTGAGGGACCGTCCTACTGCATACCTGCATGTCTGTCTGGACTGATGCCGGACATTGCCGGTGGTGCAGGTGCGGACATGGTCCTGCCTGTGTCCCAGCGTGACACCGCCCTCGGTGTCCAGTGTGCTGGGACATGGATCGGGGCCGGATCCAGCACTGATGATGACGTGACACATGTCCTGGACAGTGATGCATGTGGGACACAGGATGGTCCCACAGAAGGCAACTGCCCGGGCAGTTCAGCGGGTGATGCTGTCGTGGCTGCCTGCACAACAGCCCATTCCCAGCCTCTGACTGAATGCTCCAGTGGGGCAGCACTGGTGTGCATCCAGGGTGGTGGGGCTGTTGCGTCTGCTGCGGCTGCGCCAATGTCCCCTGGTGATCTGTAGCCGGAGGGGCAGCGCCAGCAGTTGGCCAATGTCAATGGGGTGACAGGGACTGGGGCGTGGCAGTGCACCGCATGTGGACATACCTCAGAATGTATTACTGTTAATATTAGCAACTAATATAGCGCATGTCATAATGTCGTCTACATCATCGCGTGTAACTACATTAGCGCTATAACAATTCAGTGCCCTAACAACAATAGCGAGCCAATGTAGCGCCAGCCAGCGAGCAAATATAATGCAATTTTACTTACATCAAGCAACATCAGATATTATGTGGGAACGCAGCAGCAATAGCCAGTAGCTACTTTGCTTAGTATGGGGAATGATGTCTAGTGCACACCAATCTATGTCCTACAACAAAACTCTTCCCCCTTCCCTCTTCACATTGCATTAGTTCCTTCCTGTCCTCTACTGTACTATCCCATGCAAAAAGATCACACAGTTGCTTGTTGCAGGTAATCTTTATTTATTTAGACAAAGTGATTTAAAATTCATCAGCACACAAGTAGTGGGCAAGTGGGGACAACAGTAGTTTAGCAACTTTATTCCTTCATGCCTGTAACTGAAAGTTGTAGGCTATGCCGTGGAGACATTCAACCCTGATGCAACTCATATTCAGAAACAATGACAGAAATACACTGCAGTATCTTTGTACTTTTCTTTGTTTCTGTGACAGCAGTTCCTGCAATGAGCTGCTCGATCAACATTGTGCTCAAATGTTGCTCCTCCTTAAGGCATTGCAGAAACTTCCAAATTGATGGATACGTTGCACCGACAAAATGATTAAACTTGCGGTGCCATGCTTTGACTGAGTTAATTGTTCTAGGTATGCCATCCTCTACTGCTTCAAAACAGTTCCATATTTTTATATCGAACATCGGACGTCTGCACCCCCCTCTTGCCAATGGTCTCCCCAACCATGTGTCTTCAAAATAGTCCTTGATAGGTGTGAGTAAATCACCATTAGTTTGGAAAATGTCCATGGTGTGTATCTCTTCAAATGATGAAATGACATCAAGTGGGGGACATGTGCAAGCGCAGGCAGGAGACGATGTGTAAGGCAAATCCTGGGTCAGAAATATACTGAGCACAGACAGCACTGTGCTCCTGCACTTTTCGCCAGTATGACTGGCACATATGAAAGAAGCAACCCTGAATTTTGCAGTAGAAATGCATTTTAAACACTTTGATTGCAACTTGTTCAAAGTCCAGCAGAATGATATTGGGTCACAAGCCAGGGCATAGATTAAGAAGCTCCGTAAGACATCGGTATATGAAACCAGCTGCACGGTTTGCCATGAGTATGTACACCATGGGTATTACTGAGTTATTATGTATGGAATGAATGCTATAAAGTGGCTGAAATATGTGAGGACAGCACTTGAATGTGCCATCTGCAAACCAATGCTCACTGTTTTTCAAGTGCAGCAAGTCCTGAGATGTTGAAAAAAATTAGGATTCTATCTTGGGAGGGACCTAAATCAAATAACAGAAATTTTTAATTTTTCTGGGTAACACACAATTCAGGCATCAGGATAAGCGATGCTGCATCACAGGGCTCAGGAGGAGGGCATGCAGCAGCCCCGCGAGTTCTCCATACTGTGCGTTTTATCAAGGACATTGCTGGGAGCTGGGATGCTACAGATGGGCACATTTCGGCAACTGCACTGGCAAAAATCTGGTGCGTTGTCTCAGTGCTTGTTGCAGCTCGTTTTCTCATTCCTGCCATGGCTTCCTTTGACACAAACCAGTGCAGGATCTGGGACATGATTATGTTCAGCTATTGTCTTTAAAACAACAACACCATTAAGGTGAAGCCCTGCAATGCAATGGCCTTGGTCATATTCCAGACACTTGTAGTAGGACTTTGAAGGTGTTGATCTCTCTCTCGTATAGAAACCCATTTAGGAAGTGAGTTCGCCAATTTCTGGCTTCAGACAAAGCGAGCTTTTCTGACATTTCCAACAGTATTTCCAGCACTTTGGATGGTCAAATCTGGAATTGTACTTTTGCTGTGTATTTTTATTAGTTTCACACTAAGCACGCTAGATGGCAGCATTACGCTATTATTTACCACACCTTATTGTGATAGCGCTTTTTTAACAAGCGCTATTATGTACACGCTATAATTACTCGCACTATTGTGGTTGTGTGATTTTAACTATATACCACCCAGAATGGCAGTGCTGTGCAGCACCCATCGTCAAGGGGTGCTGGGCAGCAGGGCCAGGAACACCACGGGGGACAGCATGCTGGACATGCAGACGACCCCTTGGATAACCACAGCCATCTTCTCCAGGCCTCAGTAGATCAGCAGATGTGGCTCGTGACGGTGGATGCACTCAGTGTGGTTCTGCACCAGGCAGAGGAGTGGTGCAGCAGGGACCACGGCTTGCTCCTGGCAGAGTTGGCCCAGCAGTGGGTGGATGTGACCGCTGCCATTGACAGGCAGACCACTGCAATGGCAACTGTCATGGCTACACTGGCCACCCAGTTGGGTGCCCAGCCACTGTAGATCCGCACGGTGCTGCTATGTCCGCCTCCCGCCCGGGCGCCATGCGACCCCTGCTATGTTGATGCCAGGTTCAGCTGTGGGCATACCAAGCAAGCCTGGTGACGGCATGTTTGGTGGCCCGTAGACCCCTGCGTGGACACGGTCATGTTCACACAGCATCATCCCTGGGGGCCCATCGGTGCCACCCCATGAGGCCACTGGTCAGCCTGGCATGGCTGGCAGGTCTCGCCGGGGCTGCTCACGCATCCGTGGCAGCCGTGGTACTGTACTGCATGACTGACCCATCTCCCACCATGGCCACTGTCTGCCGCTGCCCTGTGTGCACTGTGGTATTTGTGCCACACATGGGTGAGGTTCCTAGCCCTGCACACACATGGTCCCTGTGCCCACCCTCCTGGCTGCTGGCCACTGTAGCATGTGCATGATGATGCCTGCATAGCGCTGTCCGCCACTGTGCAATGGTGCTCAGCTTCTGAGGCACGCACAGTGCCAGCCACTGGGCATGGTTATGTGTGGTCCTGTGAGGGTGTGGGGGTGCCTGTTGGGGTGGGTGTGCCTGTTGCCCTTTGGGCATGTGTTGTGGTGTGTGTGTGTGTGTGTGTGCATGTGAAGTGTGCAGCCCTGCCCATCCCTGCCACTGTGTGCGGTACCCCGCCCATTCCCATTCCCTTTATGCCATCTGCCCCTGGTGTCCACCCTTGCCTGTCTGTGGGCTGTGCCCTTGCCCTTGATGGTTGCACGTGACCCCATTGCCTACTTGTGTTGTCCAAAGTGCTCCTCTGCGATGGTGTCCCACTGCTGCTGTGCCATCCGGGCCAGCCGGGGCTCCTGTCGCCCAGGGGGTGGCTGCCCTACACCAGCTGGACCAGCTTCCCATCATCCCCACTGCTGTCCCTCCTCGACCTCAATGGCTATCCCACAGTCGGTGGCCATGTTGTGCAGGATACAGCAGGCCAGGAATAGCCCACAGGCCTTCGAGGAGCTGTACTGTAGGGCACTACCTGATGTGTGCAGGCAACAGAACCGTGCCTTCAGCAGCCCAAACACCCACTTGATGACATTCCGTGTTATGGCGTGTGCCTCATTGTACTGTTGCTGCACTGGGTAATGGGGCACCGGCATGGTGTGAGCAGCCAGGGCCATAGCGGGTAACCACTGTCACCTGTGTGTAGAGGGGAGTGATTAGCATGGTGGTCTGCGTCACTATGCCATGGGCCATCATGGCCAATACCCATGGCACTCCAGACAATGCCCAACCCCCCATGTCTGCACACATTGTCCACCGTGCTATGCATACTCACCTACCAGATGGCCAGTGGGGATGTCTCCACTCTCAAACCTGTGGCAGAGTGCAGACTGGTGCCAGACGAAGGCATCCTATGCTCCCCAAGGGAGCATGGCACAGACATTGATTATGCACCCCCTGGCATCGCACACCATCTGGCAGTTGACACTTGGGTAGCCCTTACGGTTGATGCACACCGCCCTCTCCAGGCCAGATGACATGGGTGCAGTCTATGGCCCTGAGCATGCCAGGCAACCGTGCTACCCTGTGGAACTCCTGTATGTGTGCTGTGCACTCCACCTGTGTGCTGGGGAAACGGATGTACTCCGCAGCATGTGGCAGCAGTGCGCTGAGGAATTGTGTGAGTAGGCGTGTGCCGGCTGACTGGCTTATGTCTATCGTGTCCCTGTTGGTTTCTGGAAGGTGCCATGGTGAGCAGGCACATGACGGCTGTGACCTTCATCTCCACTGACAGCGCATGGCTCCGCTTGTGTGGATGCCTGCATCTCATCACTGCACAGCTCATAGATTTGCCTCAGAATTGCCCGGTTCAGGTGGTACCAGCCCACAATCTCAGTGTCACTGTACTGTTCAAGGTGGTGCAGGCTTGGTACTGCCTGTTCTGGGTGTACCACCACTGGCCCTTCCACGGCCGCGCCTCCTGCTGCCTGCCTTCTCACACCCTCATTACCACCTCCATCTGGAAGGTGGCACTGGCTATATCCCTGGCTGGTGTTCCCCCACTGGGTGGCTGTCCTCCTGTTCCCCCCACTGTGTGTTGCTGGTGCTGCCTCTGCACCGGGTTCACCTCTGGCTGCCCTGCCTCTTGCCACTGCCCTCTGTCCACTGTGGCACTCTCAGGCCCTCTCACACACACTGGCATGGGCACACCCACTCCTTCTCTCACTCAGGCACACCTCCAGTGGGCCCTGTCCAACTCCTGGCCACTCCTGCCCCCTGTTTCCTGTCTTGCCTCCCTGCCATTCTGTCTCTGCGCTCCCACCTATGGCTTCCCTGTGGCGCATTCTTCCTCCCCTCTTTTGCTCCCTTTTATTTTGGCTCATTTCCACTGTTGCGCAACTTCCCTGCACCGCTACTGTGCATGTCGATACCGATGAATATCACACTGCACATGTTATTCCTGGTTCTGCCCCCTGCAGTTGCGCATGCATTCATTATTGTTGCACTATGGAGCATTGCTTGTTGTGCTGCACTGCTGCTCCTGCCGAATATCGCACCATGGTGCGTTTCCGCACTTGCGCTGGTGCATCCCTGTTGTGCATGGCGCATCCGCTCTGAATATCCCACCCAATGTATGAACAGAGCAAAATGTTTTATCATGCATTGATTTATTCTTGGCAATTCTGCCTGATCTGGCAACCATGGTGTCAGTAATCATGCCTCTAAATATTGTTGATAGTGACCTGTGTTTCATCCCTTTTTCTTTGCTGTTTTTCCTAAGATGTGTTTATTCAGTTTTCATATTCTCCCCGACTTTCAATGTAAAATGTGTATGCTCCTCTATTGTATGCTATGCAACTTTGCATTTAGGAATTATTGTGTGAGTTTCTCAATACACACTTATGCTAGATACTGATGAAATGAATGGCATTATTTAAATGTGCACTATCGCTATAAACATACAAACATATGAACATACTTAAAATGCCAGCAGAAGCAGGCCTGTATGGTCTATCGAGTTTGCTCAAATGTGCAGCTAGCCCTCAACTTGCAACTGCCCCACCCTCCTCCCCTCTTCATCTCTTACACCCCTTACTCTGTTCCACCCCTCTAAAGCGACCCACCGTTCTACAAGAAACCACCTCCTCAGGTAGAGTATTCCACCTGTCCACCACTCTTTCGAGAAAAATGTCTCTTGATTTCCTTTTTGAATCTTTCCCCCTCCAACCTCAGCTGATGACCTCTCCTATCCCTCCCTCTTCTAAACTGGAGGATCTCTTCTGTATCTCTTCTGTATTAACCTTATTTATTCCCTTCAGGTATTTAAAGGTTTCAATCATATCCCCCCTATCCCTTCTCTTCTCAAAGGAGTACATGTTCAGCTCACCCAATCTATCCTTGCAGGACTTTCCCTCCAATCCCTGGATCATCCTTGTCACCCTACATTGTACCCCCTCCAACAATTTGATATCCTTCTTCAGGAACAGGTGCCAGTACTGCACACAGTACTCCAGGTGAGGCCTGACCATGGACCTGTATTGGGGAAGGATCACCTCCGTACTCCTAGAGGAGATTCCCCTCACTAAACACCCCAGCATTCTATTGGTCTTTGCTGCCACCTTCCTGCACTGAGCAGAGTTGTTCATGCTGCCTGTTATATCCACCCCCAGATCCTTTTCCTCCTCTATACTTTCCAGTTGCACCCCACCCAGCTGATAGCTCCTCCCCTGGTTCCTCGCTCCGAAGTTCAGTACCTTGCACTTCTTGGCCTTGAACCCCAGTTGCCATGTCTCTGACCACTCCTGTAGTTTGGTCAGGTCTTCCTGCAGCCACTTCCACCCTTCGACGTCATCTACCATTGCTCCCATCTTTGTATCGCCAGCGAACAGACTGATCCTATTCCAGACCCTGTGTGAGATACCAGCTATGAATATCCCAAACAGAACTGGTCCCAGTACCGATCCCTGTGGCACCCTGCTTGACACTTCCCTTGGTGATGACAGCTCCCTCCACCACCCTCTGCTACCTTCCATTCAGCCAGTTGATGATCCATCTGACCATCTTTGATCCCACCTCTATGTATTCCAGCCCCCCCCCACCTCCCATGTGGCACAGAATCAAAGACCTTGCTGAAGTCCAAATGCAGCACATCCACTACATGGCCCTTGTCCAGTTTCCTGGTCACCCAGTCATAATACTCAATTATATTTGTCTGTCAGGATCTGCTCAAAACAAACCCATGTTGATGACCATCCTGGAGACCATTGTTCTCCAAAAAAAGGTCACCAGACTCTCCTTTAGGATTGTCTTCATGAGTTTCCCCACAATCGATGGGAGGTACACTGACCTGTAATTGCCTGGTTCGTCCCTGGGGCCACTCTTGTGAATGGGCACTACATGGGCCATCCTCCAGTCCTGTGGTATGCATCCTGTGTCCAAGGAAGTATTGAACAGGTCATTCAGTGCTCCTGCCAGTATCTCCACTAGCTTCTTGAGTACTCTAGGGTGAATGCAATCTGGTCCCGGTGCCTTGTCTACCCTTAATGCCCTCAAGCCCCCTCACCCTGTCCTCTGTAATCCCTACATCAGTCACCTCTTTCCTTGGGTATCTGCCCTTTCTCCTCCATGAACACAGAACAGAAGTATTCATTTAATGTCTCTGCCTGTTCCCCTTCTCCACCCTCCTTCCTAATCCTCACAATCTGGTCGTTGTTCTTCATTCTTTCTCTAACGATCTGAAGAAGTTTTTCTCCTTCCTTAATATCCTGTGCCAGTCTTAGTTCTCTTGAGGCCTTGGCTGGTCTGACCACCCTAGCAATCTCCCTGAACTTCTTCATGTACTTCTCCTTGTCAATCCCCCCCATTTTTTCATCTTCCGAAATTCCCTTCTCTTGGCCCTTACTCCCTCAATAACCTCTTTAGTCAACCAACTGGGCTTCTTTGCCTTTCCCTTCTTACGCTGTGTCTTTGTACACATAAAGCAGCAGTATTTGTTACAGAAAGTTGCACCATATATTTATGAATAATGTATTTCTGACAAAAACAATATATAAATAGTTTTCATTGTTTCATTGTATTTCACTACTGAACTGAGATACAGGGTTTTAAATACAGACTTACAAGACAAGGACTAGAATTGTAACACCTATCGGAACTGCCTAGCGGGAGTACATGACATGTAGCACCATATTGTGGATGACACAATGGAAGTGCTGTGCTGCAAGAGCATGGTGTTAGCAGCGAGATGATATACAGAGCCTTTAAATCATCGAAGGATTTATTTTTACACAAAATATACAATTTGTCAGCAGAAAGGACTGCTTGTCCCACCCAGTCTGCCCAGAAGGTCCATGCCTAGTCTATCTCTACAGACCCTAACTGGTCTCTGCAACCTCCCTCCCTGTCTATTACTGATACCCCTATGTCTATCCCAAGCATGCTTAAAGTCCTCACTGTTTTAGCCTTTGCTGCTTCTGCTGTCAATCTGTTCCAGGAGTGTACAAGTCTTTCAGTAAAGTAGTACTTCCTCGTGTCCTTCTTAAACTCCTCACCTCCAGGTTCATTGCACATCTTCTAGTTGTGGTGCTCTTTCTCATTTGAAAGAGACTCCCCTCCTTCACCCTATTTACACTTGTGAAGTACTTCTAAGTTTCTAGTATATCCCCTCTCACTTTCCTCTCTTTTAGGGTGTACTGTACATGCTGATGTCCTTCAGTCTCTCCTCATAGGGCTTTGGGTGTGACTCCTGCACCATTTTAGTTGCATCCTCAGGACTGCCTCCAATCTGTCTATATCCCTTCTGAGGTACGGCCTCCAGAACTGGATGCAATCCTCGAAGTGGGGTCTCAAAAGTGAGTGATTTTGTGGCATCACCACCTCCCTCTTCCTACTGGAGTTACCTCTCCCTATACAACCCAGCATCCCACTGACCCTACCCACTGCTTCATCAGGTTGCCCTGCCACTTTGAGGTCAACAGATATGATAACCCAAGGTCCCTTTCCTCCTTAGTGACTGTCAGTATCTCCCCACCCATCCTATATGCAGCTCCTGTGTTTCTATGCCCTAGGTGCATGATTTTGCACTTTTTGGCATTGGACCCCAGCTGCCATGTTCTTGACCATTCCTTGACTTTCCTGGTATCCCTACACATTTTCTCCACCCCCTTAGGAGTGTCCACTCGATTACAGATGTTGGTGTCATCTGCAAAAAGTCATACCTTCCCTTAGAGTTCATCTGTGGTATCACTTATGAAGCTATTGAAGAGGAGCAGTCCCAGTACTGAGTCCTATGGCACCCAGCTGGTCAATATCCCATCAATAGATTGAATAGAGTGGATCATAGTGGTAGGGGTGTAACCATTTGTTTTAAAACCGAACTGGTCCTTGTGGATGTGCCAGTGGGGTCCACTAGATCCTTTGAATGTATCGTGGGTGCAGGTGTGGGGTGTAGGATTCTGCTCATCTACCTTCCACCTGGAGATGGGAGAAAATTCTTACAGGAGACTACGGACTTTACTGTTGACACGGTGTTGGGATCCCCCAGATGATTAATTCTGGGGGACTTCACTGCCTGGGTCGATGAAGAACTCTCACATTTTGGTCAAGATCTCCTCCAATTAATGACTATGCTGGGCCTCACACAGGTTATTTCCTCTGCAACTCACATTGGTGGTCATTCATTAGATCTAGTGTTCCTCCTTGGGATGGAGATATCTGATTTAGTGGTGGAACCAGTCAGTTGGTCTGACCATCACACCATAAGGTTCAGTTTCAGGGCTCCCCCAATGAGCCTGCCCCTATGGAGATGGTTTGGTACCACCCTTTAAGGGGGTGACCTCAGAGGGCCTAATGGTGGTGCTAGACCTATCGGGCTTATAGAGAGAATGCTTGGATCCAGAGGATCTTGTGCTTGCCTATAATAGGGCAGTAATGGTGCCTCGCTTCCATTACTTCTGCTCATGTTTGACCACTGACCTTCACCCAAGGTCCCCATGGTTTGATGGGGCCTTGAAGGAGTTGAGGAGAGTGGGTCGAAGGTTAGAGAGGGCTTGGAGGAAGTCCAGCCTGGAGGTTGACAGGCTTAGATTGATGGATCATTGTGTTGTCTATCAATCGACAATCACCCATAAGAAGGCAGAATTCCTGTCCAGGGAGATTGTCAGTGGCTCAGTAGGTAGCACACTCACCTCTGAGGCCGGGAGATCAGAGGGCTGTGGGTTCAGTTCCCACATCTGGCACTTGGGTTAATATCCCAGTTCTGACACTGTAGTGCAGCATGAGAGGGGTGCTGCACTTCTGAGGTGCCATCTTTCGGATGAGATGTTAAACCGAGGTCCCATCTGCCTGGATTGGTAGTAGTTCAGGTGGATGTTAAAGATCCCATGGTACTTATCGAAAGAGTAGGGGAATTTCCCAGTGTCCTGGCCAAATTTCCTCATTCACTAAAATATCACCAACAGCTTAATCTGGTTCCATTTCAGTTGCTTACCATCTGTATCCCCCTCCACCCCACCAGTCGCCCCTGAAAAGGGACTTCTAGGCCCAGTGGGCTACCAGGTCAACAAAATTAAAACAAACAAATAAAATCGACCAGCTCGGGTCCACGCGGGCCTCCTTGTGGGATGCTGAGGAAATCAGCCCCGGTCTTGCTGAGCTAGTTTAGCAGTTTCATTGGAGGGGATCTTTCCAGATCCCCCCAAAGGAGATGGTTGTATGACTGCTCCTGAAAAACCCTCCTTGATCCAGATAATCTCGCTAACAAAGACTGGTCTCTAACCTGATCGCTGTGGGTAAGGTTATTGAGAAGGTGGTTGCGCTTGGAGCTGGATGATCATTTGTTCTATCCACAATGTCTATGATTCTTCCAGTCTGACTTAGGAAGAGGCATAGCACTGAGATGGCCCTTGTTTGGGCGCTTAATGATCTCCTAATAGTGAGATTGAAGGACTCACTTCACCTTGGTCCTCCTTGATCTCTCAGCAGCATTTGACACTATGGACCATGGTGTGCTATTGGAGTGCCTGTGGTTCATCTGTGGACTGTTGGGTACTGTGCTCAGGTGGTTTCGATCTTACATCGAGGGTAGGACACAGAGAATGGTCTCAGGAATGTATTCTTCTGATCCTCTCTCCCTATCCTGTGGGGTGCTGTAGGGTTCAATTTTGGCACCCATGGTGCTCGCTGTATATATGCTGCCATTAGGGGATGTTGTACAGTCTGAGTTTTAACTGCTATACAGATGATACTCAGCTGTACATGTCCATTGTACCTGAACAGGGAGATGTTCTCTTGGTGTTTAACAACTGTCTTTCTGAGATCCAAGACTGGATGAGTGCTAGTTGACAGGTTGAACCCGGATAAGAGTGAGGTGTTGTTGTGGACCCTGATCATCGGAAGGTGGGTGTGTTGACAGAACAACCCTCTGGTCTTTGGCTCGGGGGTGTCCAGCTTACCACCTCAGACCGGGTGCGGAACCTGGGTGTTATTTTTGATGACGGTCTGACCCTAAAGTCACAGGTGTCAGCTGTTGTGAAGACCTCTTTTTACCACCTGAGGAATATCGCCCGGGAAAAACACCTGGTTCCTTCTGACAATCTTCCTACATTGGTCCACACCTTTGTGACCACTCGCCTTGACTACTGCAACGCCCTGTACCTAGGGCTACCAGGGGTTGAGATGTGTCACCTGCAGCTGGTGCAGAATGCGGCTGCCAGGCTTTTGACTGGTACATCTATGACCAGTCATATGACGCCCCCGTGCTCCATGGACTGCATTGGCTGTCAGTGCAATGGCATATCACCTTCAAGGTTGGTTTCCTGACCTACAAAGCCCTACACAATCAGAGACCCTGTTACCTGCAAGATCTTCTCTCTCTCTGTTGCCCCTTCCAACCACTCTGATCCACTGATGAAGGATTGCTAGAGACTCCCAGGGTGCAACATCAAACATCTGGAACCCGTTCCTTTGCTTTTATGTCCCTGACCCTGTGGAAATCTCTACCTCGTCGGATAAGGGACTGCCTGACCATCCAAAGTCTTATGACGGAACTCAAGACATTCCTTTTTAGTCTGTCATTTTAAGAAAAAGTTTAATATTAGTGTGGACCATCACTTGTTTATGAATCAACTGTTATTTTAAAATTTTCTAATGGTTTTAGTGTGTTAAATGTTGATGGATTATAATTTATGTACAGGTGCCTTGATCATCAGAAAGGCGCCTTTAAAAAACAAAGATTGATTTGATTTGAATAGAATGAGTGCCATTAACCATCTCTCTCTCTCTCTCTCTCTCTCTCTCTCTCTCGTCCATTAACCAGTTTTCAATCAGATTTATCTTTGGACCCCATTCCTAGGCTGCCCAAATTTCTTTATCAGTCTCCTGTGAGGCACAGTATTGAAAGCCTTGCTAAAGTACAGATGGGCCACATCCACTGCCCTGTTTCCCTGGTCACCCAGAAGAAGAAATTGGATTTGTCTGCCATGCCCCCCCAGCAGTGAATCTATACTGCTTATGGTCTTGCAGCCCACTTATTCAAGATACTCTATCAACATTTCTTTAATAGGGTTTCCATTAATTTCTCCACCACTGGGGTGAGACTGACTGTCCAATAGTTGCTAACCTCCTCCCTTCTGATGCTTTCATGCAGAGTGACCACAACTGCTGTCCTCCAGTCCTCCGGATCCACAACTGTTTCCAGACAGCTGTTGAATAAGGGTGATAGTGGGGCATCTAACACCTCCATGAGTTCTTTTAGTACCCTTAGGTGTGTCCCTTCTGGTCTCATAGCCTTGTCCACTTTCAGAGCTGCAAGTCTTTTCAGGACTCTTTCCTCTGAAAATGGACTTACATAGATACGTAGACACATAGATAGTGTTGGCAGATGAGGACCTATGGCCCACCCAGTCTGCCCATTTGACCTTATAAGTTCACTTTATGTTTTCCTAGAAGTCTGTAGCCCTCACCCTTGATCTCTAGAATTCCTTTATGTCTATCCCATGCATTCTTAAATCCTGTGATTGTTTCAGCCCCCACCACTTGGCAGGTTGTTCCACTTGTCCCCACCCATTCTGTGAAGAAATTCTTCCTCACGCTTCCTCTGAATCGTCCTCCTCCAACTTCATCCCATGCCCTCTAGTCCTGGAACATGTTTTGCTTAAAGTAGTGTATTCCTGCACCCTGTTCCTCCCTGTAGGATACTTGTATGTCTCTATCATATTCCCTCTCTCCCTCCTCTCCTCCAGGGAGTACATGTTCAGTTCCTTCAACCTGTCCATGTACCATCTTTGTTGCTCTCCTCTGAACCTTCTCTACCCTGTCTATGTCCTTATGTAGTTAAGGTCTCCAGAACTGTGCACTGTACTCCAGGTGGGGCCTCACTAGTGTCTTGTATAGTGGAATTATGACCTCCCTTTTCCTGCTGGTGATGCCCCTGCCTATGCATCCCAGCATCCTATTTGCTTTACCTGCTGCCTTGTCGCATTGTTTCCCTACCTTGAGGTCATCAGAGATGATAACCCCAAGATCCCTTTCCTGCTTGGTGCATGCTATATCCTCACCCCCCCAACTGATATATTGTGTCAGGGTTTTTGTGCTCCATATGCATTATCTTCCACTTCTTTGCACTGAATTTCAACTGCCGACCTCTGACCATTCTTCAAGTTTCTGCAGGTCCCTTCTCATTCTGTTTACATCCACTGGTGTGTCCACTCTGTTACAGAGCTTTGTGTCATCAGCGAACAATGAAATTCTGCCTTCGAGGTCCTGCGCAATGTCACTGATGAAGATGTTGAATAGGACTGGTCCCAGCACTGATCCCTGTGGTACTCCACTGGTCACTCTTCCCTATGTTGAGTGACAGCCATTTACCAGCACCCTCTGTGTCCTGCCACCCAGCCAGTTACCTACCCACCACAGTACTGTCCTGCCCACACCCACATTCCCCAGTTTGTGTAATAGCCTTCTATGTGGCACAGTGTCAAAAGCCTTCTATTCACCTCCCCTGTGCTTTTGTTCCTGCTGCTCCCTTGTGGTCTACTCCCCTCCCCCCCACTGTGAAGACTGAGTAGAAGTACCCATTAAGAATATTTACTTTTTCTTGGTCCTCTTCTGCAAGCAATCTTAGGGTTTTCTCATGGGCTCATTTCATGTGCACATTGCAGGGATACTTCAGCTGTGCTAAGATTGTTTATGGGACAGTTAAAAACATTAGCTAATGTTGTGCTGGTCTGGGGTTGTGGCACTGTGAGTGCCATAATAGCTGCATATGTAAGCTCTATAAAATAAATGGCTTTTTCTGTCTTTTTTTATCATGGATGCTGTGTTGTGCACCTTACATTAGATCACACTGAAAGGGAAGGGGAGCCTGGAGATCTAGGACTGATGCATGTGGTTAACTGTAGCCAAAACCCAAAGTCCTATTTGGTCTAGACTTCCTTTAATACTCCAAAGATCACTGGTTCCTAGTCCCCCTATCATTTTGTCCCAGTACCCCCTTGAAAAGGTGCATATCCCCAGTAAGGAATCCCAACTTAAGTATAAGTGCCTCTTAGACCCTTGCCCAGGACAGAATAGGATGGAGGCGAGTTAGTTTTGGTGCCCCAGAAAAAAAACTTGCTTATGCTTTATTTTTTTAGTCAGGCTACAGTTTTGTTATTTTTCCTCTCGTTCTTTGATAGCCTGTTTTTTCCATCTCTGTGTGAGGCTTAATCCGGTGCAAGCTCTATATTTAAAGTATGCCAGTCATGCTGAACATTTGGTTGCACCCTATGTAGCCAGCAACACAACATCCCAAACCTTGGGGATATATAAGGCAGCAGCAGCAGAGGCGAAAGCAGTCATAGAGCATTCGCTGGTGGTCAACTGATGTGTAGTCAAGGCCAGCAACAGTATCATTCCTGAAAGGAGAAAGAGAGAGACAGAGAGAGTATGCCAAGGGCTCAAGACAAAAGTATAGGAGTATCTCTATCAGCAGCCTCTGGGTTCCTCCTCTTGACCCCTGCTGTAGTCAGCAGCCAGGTTATTTCCCCTGAGTGAAGTGGTTGATATTAGTACTCCCAGAAGTGGCAGCAGGATTCAAGTTGGTCCTGACCCCACATTGTGGTGATCCATTCTGACAGTCAATCAGAGTACCAGCATCTGGTTGGCAGCTCCCAGCACCAGTAGTAGATTCAGCTCTGATGGGGTAAAATAAGGGACATCTCTGTAATGAGGGACAGTTGAGATGTATGGGACCAGCCCCCGCAGTTGGACTCCTCATCATCCAGCAAGACCTTCCGAGCTGGACACCCACCCATAGCTAGATCCTGAAGCTGGACACCTTCCACTGCAGGTGGACCCCCTCCTGCATCTGTCCCTCCTGGATTTAGGCCCCACAGAAGATAACATACTTGCTCTGTGCTCCTGGCCTCTCTGCAGTTCAGTATATGGCTGAGGAGCAGAATATACAAGTGGCTTTCAGCTGCGAAGAACTGATACTGCCATGCTACAAGTGCTCCCTGGCCCTCATCTACATTTCAATGAGGCCAGGAGAGCAGAAATATGGACTGCGTGATTTTGAGGTAACAGCATTATAAGCTAAACTGTCAAAACCGCATGCAGACCAGTGGCAACCCCCCAGACATAGCACGTCTTGCAGTCCAAAAGATGGCAAAATGCTTTACAGGCCTCAAGAGGGGGCATTGCCATTCTAGTCTTTTTTTTCCAGCTCTGTGGTTTTGAAGGTTTTAAAAGCCGCTGCTTTCTGGCCATGCTCACTATGAATAAACTAAATATTTTGGTGTGTTGCTGACCCGTTTGCCATTAGAAACGTGTGCCAGCTCCCTCCTTATACATCCTCAGCATGAATCCAGTAACTCAAGTCAAAAAGAAAGCTTGAGGGAAGGGATTTTGGAAATTGCTGGTGGTGGCCATCTTTAATGACTTGAGTCATTAATTACACACATATACATAGACAATAACTGCAGAAAAAGGCCTGTTGGTCCATCCAGTTGGCCCCACTACCTAACTACTCTACACTGGCCCAAATGCCAATGCCTCCACTTTGTTTCTGCCCCTCCTCCCCGTTTTCTAACTAACCCCATGTGCTTGTCCCATCCTTACTTGAAGCTGTTCACTGATTTGGCCTGTACAACTTACTCTGACAGCCCATTCCACATTTCTACCACTCTTTTTGAGATGCTGTGCTTACAGGTGTCCCTTTTGAATCTTTTCCTTAAGTGAGTTCCCTGTCATCCCTATATTTGAACTCAGGGAAGAAAGTTCCCTTGTGTCCATCCTGTTTATCCCATGCAGGTGCTTGTATGTCTCAGTTGTGTCACCCCTTTCCCTCCTCTTCTCGATGGCGTACATGTTCAAATTGTGCAGCTTCTCCTTGTATGTCTTGCCTCGTAGTTCATGGACCATCTTGATTACTCTGCACTGTATTGCTTCCACTTTGTTGCTGTCTCTCCTCAGGTGTGAACTGCAGTACCTTGCACAGTATTCCAGGTGAGGTAACACCTGTGACCTGTACAATGGAAAGATCAACTCCTGACTTCTACTGATTATCCCCCTCCCTATGCAACAAAACATTCTGTTAGCCTTGCCCATGGTTCCATTACAACGTGCTGTTGTTTTAAGGGGTTCCATGTGATATGGGTGAGTCAAAAACAGCGAGGCCAAAATCGGCAAAGGCAAAAGAGTGCGGCCACATAGGGCAAGGGTACAATGCAGTGATCACAGAGATGATGACAACAGTGTAACAGTGGCTTCCTGCTTCGCCCCCACACACCCCTTACTAAAATAACCAACTCTGAGGGGGAAGTAACTCCAGGAGGGGGAAAAGCTGTAGGTCGTGATTGCCGAGT
Source organism: Neoceratodus forsteri (assembly GCA_016271365.2). NCBI lineage: Eukaryota > Metazoa > Chordata > Ceratodontiformes > Ceratodontidae > Neoceratodus > Neoceratodus forsteri. The sequence goes on along the minus strand of CM028132.1, from coordinate 343,591,912 downwards.
TGTGTCCCGAACTAGGGTGAGAAAAAGAAATGCACTGCAGTGAGGCTCTTCCATGAGTCGAAGCATACAGATCAATAGTGGGAAAAGAACTGAGGAGGATTAGGACCGCTCATGACTATATAGGGTGCCAATCGCTTTTTGTGTTCTTGTTGTATTTCTTTGCTCTTTTCGGCCTCGCCATTTTTGTGATCACCGTTATCACGGGATACTGATTTTTAGAATCTCCAATAGCATGACCCCAAGATCCTTTTACTCTGTAGTGCTTTACAGCACCACTTTGCCTGTTTCAGATTGGACTCTTGGGTTCCTTCTTCCCAGTGTGCATGACTTCACAATTTTGCATTGAAGCCCAGCTGCCAGATCTTTGACCAGCTTTCCAACCTGCCCAGATCTTCCTAGAGTTCACCTGCCCCTTCCTCTATGTCCACCCTTGCACAGATATTTGTGTCATCTGCAAAAGTCAGACTTTGTCTTTGATGCCTCCCCTGTGTCACAAATGAATACATTGGGAAGGACCAGGCCAGTACTGACCTGTGAGATAATTCACTTGTTACTTCCTGTACCTAATTATTAATGTTAAAAAATATGATTAAAGGTTTTGCTAACTAACAAATATTGCTGCTTTAAACAATTTATATTAAAATAAGCTCTTATGGGATGTCAGCCTGCCCCCCCACCTGCCCAGGACAGTGTAGTGCATGCCAAAGTGAAAGATTATCAGTCTCCGCTTATTTAGGCTTGTTTGAATTTCACTTGTTTGCATCCTTGCTCCTCAACATATTTGCACTTAGAAGCAATAAAATATTAAAAGTAAGTCTTTGCATGGTATGAGGACTTTATCTTTTGTTTCATGTGCTCTCTCCCACCTCCTTCTCCTCTGGAAGAACTTCCCACCTGCTTCTCAGTTCCTCTCTTCCACTCATTTAAAGCTCTCATCCATTACCTCTCTATTCAGATCTGCTCCTGCAACCAGCCCCATACCTCCCTACTCCCTCTGTCTGTTTTGGGCCTCCAGCTTCCTCCCACTTCTCCTTCTCACCTCCTTCTCCCTGATGATGTAGGTCTGATAGTCTCATTTCATTTTGTAGATGCCATTGCATATAGTTGCATCGTTTGAACTTGCACCTTTCCCAAAAGTTCTGTGATGAATTTTGTAACAGTTGTTCTTAGTTTATTTCCATTTCTATTTCCCTATACTGTACATATTTATTTTGCTAGACTCCACCCCTTCCAACAACCCTTACCCCATCCCAATCCTCACTCATACCCCACCACTCATGGAAATGAGCTTTGGCATAGAGTGCTTTTCCCAGTCAACAACTTGAATGTAAATAAACATAAATAACTAAAAAACCTAGATAGGTGCTCAAGAGTTAAAAAACACCAATCCCCACTGCACGCATGAATTATTACAGAAGCCTACAATCAGCATGCAGGAGATGAGAGGAACTAAAGCTCTCAGAAAGATATATGATCTGGTAGATTACTGTGGGAAGTTGTGAGTTTTTGCAAACAATAGCTGCTGACATAGGGAAGAAACAAACGGAATTTGTAGGAGATGTGTGCTGCTTGGTTACAGAAGGAAAATGTTGAATTCATATAAAGCTGCTACTGGATTCTTGTGCAGAATCATGTTAGCCCAGAATCCTTACACTCAAAGGCACTCTGGGTACTGTTTTCTATGCCACTGAATTGGGATAATCCTTATCTTTTATATCGTTTTAATCATAATATGCCAGTTTGATACTGAATAAATTACAAAAAAATTCTCTCCCCTTCACTGTTGTTACAAAGGATAATGATATCTCAGCCAGACAACACAGAAAAACATTTGCTGTATTTGTTTTAGTACTGCTCAAGTAATGAATATTATTTCCTGGATTGCAAAGTAAAAAAACAAACAAAGAACAAAAACTGTAGCCCTGTCCAGGTGACAAGGGCTAATCCCATAACTACAATTCACTGTTTCAGTCATCCTCTGACCTCACAACCCGCCCCTATTACCTTCAAACTAGATCTGGTACCCAACCAGCCACCACCCCGGCTCAATATTATCTTTCTAAAATTATTACCTTCCCTAACCTGTCCACCCAGTTCCATGTTAAATAGTAGTAACTGGGCCCCTTCAATATCTTCAACCCCTTTTGACCTCTGATCTATGATGCTGTGCCATTTGGGCAAGTACTGTACCCAGTGATCCAGGGAATTCACAAAATATGGAAGGCAATGTGTACAAATGCTTGCAGCCTGGGAAATAAAATCCTGGACTGGTGGCATTGATGGCAGAGGATGACCTGGACATTTTCGCTATTACCGAGACATGGTATAATGGTAACCACGCCTGGGATATAGGTATACTCGGTTATACTCTATTCAGGAAAGACAGGGAAGGCAAAAAGGGAGGAGGGGTTTCTCTTAACATCAGGGATGGTATAAAAGCAACTGAGGTACAGGGATTGCAAGGTGTGTGAGGGCCTGTGAGTCACAAAGAGACAGGCAATGGCACCGCTTATTCACACAGGCATGATCTACAGACCTCCAGCAAGGGGAGGAGTTGGACAAGGTTCTAGAGAAAGCCATCCATAAGATGGCTACTAAAGGGAAGTGCTGCGTGACTTCAATCTACCAGATGTTGACTGGAGCATCCCAGCTGCAGCCTCAGTCAGGAGCAGGGAAATACTCTACTCCTTGCAAGGGTCATGCCTCAGGCAACTAGTGCTGAAGCCTCCAGTGAGGGGGTGATTTGGACCTGGTACTCACCAACGGGGGCAGAACTGCAGATGTCATGGTATTGTAGGTGGACACCCGGGGCCCAGTGACCATCACACAGTGTAATTCAATATGAGTACATTGGAAGAGTCAAGCCACATGAAAGTGAGGGTTCTGGACTTCAGAAGAGCAGACTGCAAAGTTGTGGGTATGTCTCAGGAAAGCCCTAACAGGAAAGGAGGACCAGAGTGAGTTGAGGAACAGTAGGATGATCTGAAAGGAGCTATAGGGGCAGCAAACCTTTGCATTAGACAAATAAACTAAGACAAGAAAAAGAAAACTGATATGTTTCTCAAAGGAAGTGGCCAGGAAGGTAAGAGCAAAAATCTGGCTTTCAGGAAATGCAAGGAAACACAGAAGGCAGAGGACAGAGTAGCGTATCTGTATAAGCAGAGGGAGGCAGGGAAGGCAGTCAGGAGCACAAAGGCACAAATGAGGGAAAAAAATAGCCCAGGAAATAAAAAAAGGGGACAAGACATTTTATAGGTATATTAGTGAAAGGAAAAAGACAAGGGGTGGGATTGTAAGGTTAAGGGGGAAGAAGGAGAGTGTGCAGATGGGGACTTGGAAAAAGCAACAATCCTGAACAAATATTTTTGTTCAGTATTCACTAAAGAGGGGGAAGGTGAGGGACCACAATTAAGTGGCACAAGCAATAAGGGGAGGGAGGGAGGTAGACACCAGGCCATTTACATAGGAGAGGATTCTAAAGGAACTCGCAAAACTGAAAGTTGACAAGGCAATGGGACCAGATGGGATACATCCTAGAATATTAAAGGAGCTTAGGGAAGTGCTGGCAGCACCATTGGGATCCCTGTTCAATGAATCGCTGGAAACAGGAATGGTTCTAGAGGATTGGAAAAAGGCAGATGGAGTCCCTCTAGACAAAAGTGGGAACAGGGAGGAGGCTGTCAACTATAGATCAGTCAGCCTGAGCTCAGTAGTGTGGAAAATAATGGAATCACTGCTAAAACAAAGTACTGTGGAACATGTTGAATCCAGCAGAGCACAGAATCCGGAGGCATAGATTCACAGCTTAATTTCATGTCAAACAAATCTGATAGATTTCTTTGACTGAGTGACCAGGACATGGATCGGGGAGCGGTGGATGTGGCCTACCTGGATTTCAGCGACACTGTTCCACATAAGAGGTTTGTAAACAAGCTTAGGCAACATGGAATGGGTCCCAAAGTGGTAAACTGAGTTAGAAATTGGTTGAGGGATAGAACACAGAGAGTAGTGGTAAAATGAAGTTCAATCCGAGGAAAGGGAGGGTGACCAGGGGTGCCACAGAGATCAGTTCTGAGGCAGTTCTATTCAATGTCTCATAACTGACATTGCAGAAGGAAAGGAATGCTTCTTTGCATATGACACTAAGATCTGCAAGAGAGTAGACATCGGAGGGGTGGAAAATGAGGAAGGACCTAGGTAAACTACAGGAATGGTTAAAATTGTGGCAGCTAAGATTCAATGTGAAACAGTGCAAAATCATGCATTTGAGGCACAGAAACCCAGGGAGGCTTACATGATGGGGAGAGAGATACTGATGACCATCAAACAGGAACGGAACTGGGGGTAATCATATCAGATGACCTAAAGGGGCTAAACAATGTGCCACGGCTGTGGGAGAGCCAGTGGGGTTCTGGGGTATAGGGAGAGGTATCACCAGCAGAAAAAGGAGGTGGTGATGCTCTGTACAAATTACAAATGAGACCTCATCTGGAGTACTGTGTTCAGTTCTGGAGGCCGCATCTCCATAAAGACATAGGCGGGGTAGAGGCACCAAAAATGGTGCTGGGCCTGCACCAAAAGTCATGTGAGGTGAGACTGGAGGACCTCAATATGTATACCCTGAAGGAGAGGAGAGGATAGAAAGGATGGATATGCTACAGACCTTCAGATATCTCAATGACATAAATAAGGTACAGGAGGGTAGCATCTTTCAGAAAAAGAGATGTTCTAGAACGAGGAGTCGTGACATGAAGCTGGAAGGGGGTAGACTAAGAGATAACATGAGGAAGTATATCTTCACAGAAAAGGTTGTAGATGCATGAAACAGACTCCCAGTGGAGGTGGGGGCAAATTCAGTAGGGAAATTCAAAAATGCATGGGGCAGGCATAAGGGAACCTTGGCAATAGGAAAGAGAACAAAGCCGGAGATCAAGTAGGGTCTGTGGTTTTTGCAACAGGTAGGGAAGATGGGCAGACTGGGTGGGCCTAGCGGTCCTTATCTGACATCAGTTTCTGTTTTCTATGTTTTATTTGACCCAGAAATGTGAACTGCATCTACATAACAATCATTTGACCCGATTTAATGTGCAGTGACGCAGGGCATATGTAAACATGGCTATTATTGACTGACACAAAAGCCCTGAAGCATGAGTAATCGGTGCAATGCTATTTTGATTTCACATGCCTCAGTAAATCAATTAAATGGAAGCTGATACATTTCAATTACCGAACTTAAATATGATTTAGCAGATTGACAATGTGCAACTAATTTGGGTTGCGATTATTGTAATTAATTGAATGTACATGTTGATACATTTCAATTGCTGAACTTAAATATGATTTAGCAGATTAACAATGTACAACTGATTTGGGTTGATGTGATTACTATAATCAATGGAATGTACATATCTATTAATTTTTAATCAATTGCAGCACTCAGGTAAACTAGATGAATAGTTTGGCAAAGAACCATCTCCGTGGTTTTCAAAATGCAGAGGAAAAAAGGAGAAAATGGCAGAATCAGAGCGAGGGGAGAGAGGAGACAGAGTCAGCTGGTTTCACATTGTTTTTTTACAAGTTGGCAATGCATTGGCAACTCACAATTTGTTGTTCAAACAAAACCAGCTGAAGAGCAACTTTTATCAAATGATTTTGTAGCTCAATTGAAATGCATGTGCAGTTCTGTCACAATATACTGTGCATCTCTAAGGCAATAGTTTCTGTAAAACTTTGTGATAAATCCAACGACACAAATACAACTCATTTGTGTGACAGTTTAATGTAAATTGTACTGTGTAGGGGAAGAGTAAGATGGAACTGTACAGTTGTTCAATTTATATCTGTACAGTTGTTCAACAGCTTAATCTGATTCAAGGTCAGTTGGCATTCATCTTTATCCCTCCCCAGGTTGTGCCTGAAAATAGTCGAATTTGTCTAGTGCACTTACCCGTCAACAAAATGAAATAAAATAAAATAAATAAATATGCTATTAACCTCTTTGTTTACAATTTATTTACTGCAATAGCCTAGCTAATCTAAAATATCCAATTTTCAGTGAGGGTCTGCTTCTTCCTCAACACTGGTGGCTGATCTAGTTGGAAAGAAACTGTTGGCCTTCCTACTGGGCCAGCACACTGCAGTGATGGTGATCTGGCTTCTGGTGTGAGCTCGGGTCATTCACAATGAGCAGAGAGGCTAGGACCTAGTACTGCTAATGGCACTGCAAAGATCCCTGTGGTAGTCCTGTGACATTTCTTCCCCAGTAGCACTCTTGAAACATTTGAGGGCTACTAGATGATGATGGTAGTGCCACCTAGTGGGTAGAGGATGGAGGAAGGGCAAATGAGGGAGAAAAACTCAAGGCTGTCAGAGTGATGACCAAGAATACAGTTGGGCCATGCACTATGGACCCTGCTGCCCAATAGTTGGTGGTGTGCTAGGGCATGGGTGTAGCCAGGCATACTCCAAGCACTCCATGGTGTGCAATTTTATTTAAGGGGGGGTAGCAAATAGTCTCTGAACTGCTTCCTTTTTCCATGAAAGCTAACAAAGAAAATGTTGAACCTTTCTGTAATTTTATTCATAGGAGTCAAAACTAGGAGGACTGGTCACTAATACTGTCTTTGCATCCCAAGGACAATACCACTTTACAGGGTCTGGGCTGGTATGTGGGTGTCTTAGGGAGCAATGCATGTCATTTGTATTTACCCATGCATGACAACAACCATTATCATGAGATACAAAAGTTGTATTTATTGTGCCAAATGAGGCAACAAACATGATCCTGGTGTACATTTGTATACTGTCTGGCTACACCCCCGGGGGGAGGGGTAGCACAACCTAACAAGGGGGGTGGCAGTGAGTCCACTTGGTGTGCAGATCTGAAATCACTGGCTACACCCCTGTGCTAGGGGTTAGTGGGGCTGAGTAGCTGTCCTGACCAAGGAGGGAGACAAGCTTCAGTTGGGGGAAGGAAATGTATCTGGAAAAAAAGTAGCTGCTATTTGCAGTTCTGGAGTTCTATTACCTGTTGGTTAAAGAAATTGGGCTGGATTCGCTTCCTGACACCTCCCCAGCCTTGATTGAAACATCCTTGGTTGGGCCTCCAGCTGGGTCTCCACTACTTGTCTACTGGTTACACTTCCTCGCCAACACTGCTCTTCCTCTACCATGGGGTTAGGTATAAGCTCATCTACAGGTGTCTCACCTGTTGTCAGTTTAGTAACTGCACACTGTGTATTGCCATTTTATTTTGCACTTGAACTGGCATCTCATATTGAGCTGTGACCGCACTTTAAGGCCGCACTTTATTTTCTGTAACTATTTTTATTTTGTACCTGTTCATTGTGTACTAACTTATTTACTGTATGTTGCTCTGTTGGCTTGTTTCCTATATTGTACTGCTGTTTCTCCCTTCCCTCCCCTGGTCGCACCTGAAATGAGCCTTGGCTCAGTGTGCCTCCCAGCTACCAATTTTCAAATCAATAAATAAATTCAGCAGCATGTCAAGGACTTGAGGCACATAATGCCACGTCCAGATGCTTGCCACCATAAGGTAGACTAGCTAAAGGTGCTCTAACTTATATGGTGACAGACCCTAACATGGAGTGAATTGGGAGCTCCATAATGACACATGCATCATTATTGCACCTTAAAGCAGTGACACCTACCATAAATGCAGCTCAACACTTGAAAATAGCATTCAAAGTTTGTGCCACATTTATCCTGTCATGGGTGCACTCCAAAATGCAGACTTGCATCTGTGGCAGGAGCTTTTCAACCTGTTATGTGTTTAAAAAGCAAACAAACAAAAACACAGTGACTGTCTAATAGTATATTTAACCTATTTTCCTCCTTTTCAGCCTTGTCCAAGTGAATGTCCATAACAAGCCGGAAATAAAAAAGTCTGATAATGTGATGGGAATAATACGGGGCAGCATCGAGCCGGGTAGGTGCCTTTCAGCTCTTAAAAATTCCTGTGCTATATAAAATGCTTTCTTTAAATTATACTCTGGATATTCAGAAATGCGCCATTCCCCGGTGCAAGACCGGCGCTGTGCAAGTAAATTGCGCCATGGCACACCCGGAGGCATATTCAGCAGATGCACCACCTGAAACAGCCATGCGCAAGAAGGCTGAATATGGCTAAAATGTGCCATGGCGCAACCAAGGATGTGCCAGCGCAACCAGGGAGGTGCAGAGCATAGCTGAGCACACCAGTCAGTAGGGCAGGAGCAACAGGCAGGAGAAAAGATATAGAATCAAGGCAGCACAGGGGAAGGGACACAGGATACTCCCACAGAGCACACCCCAGACACAGTGACCCCCAGCCCCCTGGCACAATGACATCCATGCCCCCAACCCCTCACACCAGTGCTGAACCACCCCTGCACAATGCCACAGGCTTCCCCCATGTGCAGTACAGCCATGGAAGGTGGAAGCCCAACAACCCCAGGGGGTCAAGCCACCAAGGGGACCAGGACCCCGACCGTGGCACCCCTACCACCATGGCAGTGGGACAGCACCCCAATGGCCCTATGGGCCAGATCGCCCTACCTGAGTGTACCCAGGTACACACACCAGGCCATGGAACACAGCGATACACCCAACACAAACCCCACAGCTGCCAAAGCACCACCAGTGACTCACCTCACACCCATAGTGACCCCAAGAACAGGGAACAAACAGCTGCAGCACGGCTCCCACACCACCTGCAAATCAGACACAGACACAGAAATGTATCACAAATGCATGTATATAAAACAAAAGAGGAAGTAGAAAAAGCAAACATCGGGGTAAGAGAGGGAGTGAGGGAGAGGGGGACGGGGAGAGGGATCTGTACAGTTGCAGGAGGAAATGCTGGGGAACAATAATGGGAGGGGAGGGAGCAATGATGGCTGGATCCCTCAACGATGGGCCAGGGACCTCTCCAGGGCCTCGTAGTGCACTCTGGATCCCTATGGCCATATGCAGGATCCTCCACTGTAGTGTGATCACCCATTGCCAAGCCCTGTGGTTGCAGTAGGCTGCCTCCTGGCAGGCAGGCTGACGCACCTAGGGGAAGGATCAAGAGAGGTAATCAGTGCACTGCACAAATGACATCCACCCACCCATGGTGCTGTGAACAGTGTGGGAAAGCACTACAAGGGTACACAACGTACCCATGCCATGTTGTCCACCCCAGCAATCCAAACGGCATACCCAATGGTGCAGACAGGTAGACAGTGTTGCCCACTGGCACCTTGTGCACATGGACATGGGAACATGGCACAGGGAGGCAGCACTGACACAGTGCATAAGGCAGTGGCCAGGCACACAGACCCCCAATGGCTGGCCACACTCCACCTATGGATATGCCACACTGAAATGACAGATGGACCATGTGCCACACACAGCCAACGTGACACAAGGCTGGTCCCATCATGGCCATACCCTGCACCCTCTGCCCACCTACAGTGACTGACACCACCACAGTGACCACCCTACCTGCACTCTCTGACCCGTGAGCACTGTCGTGGCCTATCCTAATACGTCCGGACTCTGGTCTGTCTATGGTCCTCCGCCCTGTTGATGACACATAGAGAGGAGGACATCAGTACAAATGCATAGAAGATCCCCGCCACACCACAGCCAGCAATGAGCATGACTGAGACCCAGCACAGCTCACGACCAACACACCAGCATACATGCCACATGTGCCATAGACATGCATGATGACTGTGGTGGCAGGGACAGTCCCGCCCCAGCAGCGAAGCATGCTGCACAAACCTGTGAAAACCATGGTTGGGCACATGGGCATTCACACCAGCAGCGCACACCTACCTGGCTGGGAGACAGCCCCACGTCGCATGCTTGACTGCAGCCATCACAGCACATCAGGGCTCCTCTGCCACAAGTCCCCGTACAGAAGGCGACACGGCTCGGCTCACCACGCCACCCCCGTGCACCTTTCGAGGGCCAGCAACATGGTCTGCCACACCTGCCCCCATGCCTGCTGGAGTGGCATCTGACCATACAGCTGGTCCACAAAAGGCTGAATGACAGCCATCAGGTTCATGAGCTCGATGTCCGACCAATTTCATGCCCAACGGTCACATCTGGTCACTATTGTCGATCGCGATGCAGGTCTGGGACTCCACGGTGGAAAATGCAGGTCGTGGCAGCACATGTGGAGTGTGTGATAGGGTGCAACAGCATGCAATCGCGTATCAGGAAGATGCACAATGTGGATACGTAATGCCGGTCGACAGTGTGTATTTGGGCATGCACACCACGTGCATGACCCAACCCTGCGCGGTGTCGTGACCCTGAGCCAGAGGTATCAGGTCCTGACCCGCATGCAGTGTCGGGCATGTGTGTGGTTGCACGGTACGCCACAAGGCATGCTGTGTGTGTGTGATGGGCTCAGGGGATGCACATGCGCACAGCGGGACCATGTACCGTGCATGTGCAGGACATGCGGTATAGAGTTGCTCCAGCACAACACCGCTGAGCAAATTCTCGATATTCAGCCAAGTTATGCAAATGACCTCATCAGTCAATGCGCAGCGCAGTCAGGTGTATTAGCATATCATTACCATTGTGCAAATGCTAATTTGCATGTGATCGCCATAAAAGCACCAGGGAAGAGCACAGGCAAGACCAATATTGCAGCCTCGACGGGTAAGTGGGCTGCTGCAGCTCTTCATGGGGATGTTGCGGCAATGCAAAGGTGGGACAGCCCAGGGCCATGCTGGCACTGACACGCTGTGCTGTCCATGTTCACAGGTGATGACATTGTTGGGACAAGAGAGAGGTGGGGAGCATAGGCCTGCTCACAAATGCAGGCCCAACTTTACTAAGGGAGACTGATGCCCTATTCGAGGCAAACCTGGACAGGGAGGCCCTGTTGAGCAGTGCCATGGGCACACCGCATGACAGGGCCATCGGATGGGGCCAGGTGGCGGCCTGTGAGCCAGCATGGCAGCCACCAGTGGTTGGCACAGGAGTGCCGCAAGAAGGTGGGGATGGACAGGTGGTGCATCAAGGAGAAGGTGGTGGCCATTAGAGTGTCCCATAGTGCCACGGGGGAGGGCCATCGACCGCACCCACACTAACGCCAACAGAGGAGTTAGTGGCGGCCAGCATCTGCTGCACCTCAGTGGAGGGTGTGCCCGGAGGGGGCTTCTATATGGGTGGCAGCCCATCACTGCATGGTATGTATGTGTGTATGTACCTCACGCACATGTACTAGCCTGGAGGGTATGTACACAGGCATGAAGGTGTGCATGCCGCTGTTCCACTTGCCACATGTGCATGTGTGCACCTTTCATGTACACACTGCTGGCCACATACACCAGCGATGTACACAGGGGGCACATGAGGGCTACACACCACTGACACTCCCTTCCTCTTTACAGCACCAGTATGACTCTCGCAGAGGATGGGTCCCAGCAGCATCCACAGCACCTGTGGATGGCAACACGCCACTGTGGATGGACCATCAACATCCATCGGCATCCGTGGCCCTGACAGGCCACAGCTGAGCACCTTGGTTCACACGGACATCCTTGGCCTGGGGTCAGACAAGGGCCTGATGTGTTTCTGCAGGATGCCAGCCTTGGTGTGCTGTGCACAGAGACACAGGTCAGGGTGGGGTCTGACTCGAGGATGACATCCAACTGATCCTGGACAGCGAGGCAACATTGTGAGAAGTCACCCTGCCCACATCACAGGTGTCATCAAGGTCCTGCGCCATGCTCATGGCTGCACATCCACCTGCCAGCACTGCAGGTGCAGCAGTGTGTGGTGCCACTGCTGTTCCCTGCATGGGGCATGGGTGGTGGCACTGCCACAGCTGTGCAGGCACAGGGCGACATTCAGCAGATGGACAGGTGGCAGCAGCAGGCTGCGGGTGCCACCGGGTAGCAAGACACGGGTCCCACCACAAGTGCACCTGCCATACCCCTTCCCACTGTAGGCCCCACCATGCAGCGTCCACTGGATAGGGAGGCTGGACCGTGTGGCAGGTCACCCACAGCTGATCGGTGTCCTAGCCAGGAGGTGCAGTATGCAGACAGGCTGGCTGAGCACACCCAGCTGCTGCGGGAATCTGTTGAGCAACAGGTGCTGCTCACCACCGGGGTGTGTACACTGCAGACAAAGGTGCGCCAGCTAGCTGAGCAGCAGGACAGGGGCACTGCACAGATAATGGAGGAGCTTCAACGCATGCAGGAGGCCATGACTGTGGGCATGGACTGCATTGCCAGTGCCATTGTGGATGGCTTTGCATTGCTGGCTACACAGGAGACTCCCCACAGTGTGCTGTCCATCCCATGGGCCCAGCATCAGGTAAGCCCTCATGCTGGACTCCGTGCTCAGATGTAGGCATCCCTGGCATGCCTGGGGCTGGCCTGTTTGGCTGCCTACATACCCCCACAAGGACTCGGTCATGGTCCCACACTTCTACCCCTTGGGAGGGTGTCAGACACACACCCTGTGGCTGATGCACAGCCTGTGGCTGCTGATAGGCCCCAGCGCAACCACCCACATGGCCATGGTGGCCCGTGGAACCATGTGTCTGGCCTGAGGTGTAGTCTGCCCTGTCTGCTGTCCGCTGCTGCTGCCCTGTGCACACATGGGCAGTGTGTGTGCGTCATTCATGTGGTGGAATGCATGCGTGTTGTGCCACATGCAGCCTGTGTGTGTGTGCATGCCATGCTGCTGGGACATGTGGTGTGGGCGTGATGAGAGTAGCCTAGTGCCAGTTACACCTGTGCACCGGTGACATGTGTCTGATCCACATCACCTTCCACTGTCTGTGTGGCTGCGTGTGTGTGTGCGTCTGTGTCTGTGTGCACATGCCTGTGCAGCATATGTGTGTGTGTGTGTGTGTGTGTGTGTTACAGTTTGTAGGTGTGTGCCACTGCCTCCCCTATCCCTGCTGAGTGCCAAATTCCATGCATGCCTCTCACCGTGCACATCCCTGCATGTGTGTGTGTGTGCTGTGCTGGTCTGTGTGGCCCATGCATGTGTGCCACACCACCTACCTGCGTTCGCCATAGTGTTCCTGTACAACCATGTCACGATGGCGTCGGGCCTTCCTGTATGAGTCAGAGTCCCTCCGCCCGGGGCGTGCACCCCCTCCAGTCCATTGTCACCGCTGCCCCACTACTGTCGCCTTCTCAGCCTTGACAGCTATCCCACGGTCAATGACCATGTTGTGCAGTATGCAGCAGGCCAGGAATAGGCACAGGTTTTCGAGGGGCTGTACTGTAGGGCACTGCCTGACCTGTCTAGGCACCAGAATCGCACCTTCAGCATGCCAAAGACATGCTCTCGATGATGCCTGCGTGTGTTGGCATGTGCATCTTTGTAATGTTCCTCTGCAGGGCCGCGGTCACCAGTAGGGAGTGAGCAGCCAGGGCCTTAGCAGGTATGTGTTGCCACCTGTGTGGAGATTGACATGGTTAGCCCTATGCTATGCTGTTCTGTGCCTTGCCCTGTCCATGGCACCCACGCACCACACACACACTCTGCCTCCCCCATCCCCAGGTCTGCCATGCCACTCACCCCAGGCCCATGCCATACTCACCCACAAGGTGGCCCATGGAGATGTCCCCATATTCAAACCTGTGGCACAGCACAGCACAGAGCTGTGCCAGATGAATGCATCATGTGCACTCCCAGTGTGAGTGGCACAGACATTGATGATGCACCCCATGGTATTGCACACCACCTGGAAGTTGATGCTAGGGCTCCCCTTCCTGTTGATGTACGCCATGCCTTCAAGGCCAGGTGGCATGCGGATGCCCATGTGGGTGCAGTCAATGCCCCCAGTCATGCCAAGCATGTGTGCAATCCTGTGGAAGTCCTCCATGTTTGCTGTACACTCTGCCTGTGTGCTGGGGAACCATATGTACTCCGAAGCACATGGTGGCAGGGCATTGAAGAACTGTGTGAGGAGGTGGGACATGGCTAACTGGGTGATACCCATGGTGTTCCCTGTTGGTCGTTGGAAGGTGCCCATGGCAAGCAGGCACATGACAGCGATCATCTTGGTCTCCACGGACATAGCATGACTCTTTCTGGTGGGTGCCTGCATCTCCTCACTGCACAGATCGCAGAGCTGCCTCAGAATGGCCCTGCTCAGGTGGTACCAGCCCACTATCTCGGTGTCACTATAGTTCTCGAATGTGATGCAGGCATGGTACAACCTGTGTCAGGCATAGCACCGTCCTGCACTTCATCGGCCACATAGCTGTTCCCCTGCCCTCCTCACACCCCTCATTACTGCCTCCATCAGAAAAGGCACACTCTCCATCCCTCCTTCTCTCTGTGTGTCCTCCTGAGTGGATGGGTGCTTGACTGTCTGTCTATCTGTCTCCCTGATGTACTGTTTGTGTGTGTGTCTCTTGCCCTATTTCTCTCTCTCTCTCTCTCTCTCTCTCTCTCTCGTCCCTCTCTCCCTTTCTCACTCCACCTCTCTGTCTCTGTCTCTCTCTCTCTCTCTCTCTCTCCCTCTGTTACTCGGTGCAGGGTTGCACATATCTGCTGTTTGTGTGTTTGCACCCTGTTTTTATGGGAACAAGTCTAGACAGCGCATTTTGGGTTTGCTCTGGACTCCGGACTTGCGCCATGGCTTCACGGTTGAATATCCCATTGTGCTGCATATTCACAGGAACGCCCCCTGCACTTGCGCTGCATACATTTAAGTTGCGCATTGGTACACTGGGATTTGCGCTGTGCCGCAGCTCCCATTGAATATCACTTAGTGGCGCATCTTCATACTTGCACTGGCACAACTCAGTTGTGCCGTGTGCAAGTGCTCTGAATATCCAGGCCTGTATTTACAATACTAATCATGAAAGTCAACCACAGAGTATTAAGTTGCTTTTTTTTTTTTACATTGGATAGGCACACTGAGATACTATATTTCCAGTGGAACCTGCTTCTGCCCAATTTTACAGATGAAGGACCTAAGCTTAAGATAATCATGTTATTTGATTATGATTATACAGGGTCAGGCTGGTATCCCTAGGGCCCACAGGGAACTGTCGTTTGTGATCCACTTGAAAGCTGCAGCAACACATCAAAACAGTATCCCTCGCTATCCACATCTAACATGGCTGCTCCTCATCTGTCAGTCATTTTTACAAAGTGAATAATATTTCTTTTAATTTTGAACAATCTGTAAAAAAAATGTATATTCCTTACATTTGATTGACATGATGTTTCTGTCTCTTTCCTGTCCCTGTGGTCTTTCTTTCATGCCTCTGGTGTCATTTGATTTTGTTCCATCTCCCTGCCCCCCATCCCCAAAAAGGCCAAGCTATTCGAGAGGGGGCCCATTTATCCAGGGGCTCACTGAGGTTTTCCCCTGTTCCCCTGCAGACCAGTTTATGATCATACTATGAATAAATGGCATTGGCATTCATTTAGCATGAAAACCATTGCTTTGCAGTTTCATACTCTAACCACCAAATGGCACTGCCAGCCATCAGAAATGGAATGACACTGGAAAAATATCAGTGACTTGCTGAAATATGCTGAGAACCTCTTCATGTTTTTAAGGGTATTACCTAAACCTGAAGCCACAGGGTTCCACATATAAGTGAGTGTGGCAATCAAATATCACACTTTTGAAAACTAGTACAGTTTTACTGCTGTTTAAGTGATGGCCAATTTCGATACTCATCAGGTGGAGGAGATTGGCTCTTTTTGTGCTGGGTGAGATGAGGGCAGTGATCCTAATATTTCAGCACCTCCTAGGATTCAGCCAGAAATGGGTTCCATATAAATTAGCCCCTTGTATAGTGCTGTTCACTAGGGTCTATATATTCAAAACTCCCAGTTTGCACCTCAATGCCCCTCAATTTCTGTAATCACAGTTTTGGATCACAGGGCAAGTGCCATAAATATGCTTAAATATAGCCCCTAGCACAAAGCCCAAACAAAGGCACTAAAGGTACACTCAGCACAATCTGCAGCCCTATACTGTCCACATAGAGAATATGCCTATACTTACCATTGGCTGTCAAGGTGCACAAGCAGTTGAGGCATTCCAAAACTATTAGCACTTGTGTCCTAATTTGCTATATTCGAAAGTCCCCATGTAAATGTCCCTTTAGCCAATAAGTGAGGCACTAAGGGGTCATTGCATCTATTATGGCTTCATTTACTTGTATGACATTACCTTGTGCTGCATGGATTGTGTGGAGGAGTGTCCTTCCCTTCCCCCCATTATCATCCTTGGTGCCATGTAAAACAAGTAATATCAGCATTATTATTCCCTCCTGCCTCAATCCTTGTTGGTATAAGAATATAATTCTGTTCACGGTAGTCCAATGCCCCACATCAGCCAGCAGGTATAATAATAAAATTCTTTCCCTGGTACCCTAGTAACCAGCCTATCCCTTACCCAGTCTCTGTCAGCATAATAATAGTTAGGTTTTTCAGTAGACATCCTGCAAGCACTGTATCACTAAACAGAACTGTATAGTCGTGCAGGACTTGTGCGAGACAGAGGGCAGCCAGCTGCAGAGGTGAGAAGCTGCTCTGTGCCAGGCACCACTGTCAGGCTCAGAGTGGGCCTTGCAGGTATCCAGTGATATGGGTGGCACAAACTGAGTGACTCAAAATGAGCAACTCAGTTTGCATGCCTGAGCAAAGAGCGACTGTTACACAATAGCTAAGGGGGAGGAATAGTGAGTGTGAGGGACAGAACAGTGAGTGTCAGGGACAGAATAGTGAATACAGTGCATGACTGGATAGGGTAAATGGAGTGACTGAGCAAGAAACTGCCAAGCTGACCACCTGGTGTGCTGGTTAGGGTCACTACCTGTGAAGCATGTGGTGCCAGGTTTGGGACTGTGTGTGGGTAACTTGTTTTGTACATTTTGGGTGTCGACTTTGTTTTATTTTACGTTTGTATGCCGTCTCATTCCTCCACGTTTCTTTCCCCACCCGCAGGTTGTCCCTTCTTCAACTGTGTCCCGGAGTAGCCCTCTCCAGTGTTTTCTCATTACCACAGTGTCCACCCTCCAGAGCTGATTATAATTATTTGAGGGTAAGCAGGGGGAATAGCAACCCTCACAAATAATTAAGTAGATTGCCTCCTCTGCATAGATGGTGTGGTCACAGTTTTGCTGCTCAGAATAGTACCTATCACCTATTTTGTATTCGGCGATTAGCACTCGCTGGCATGTCACTAACTCTTTAAACATCACTGTTATCACATGGAACCGGCAATGCATATCAGGACCAGGAGAGGGATCACAAGTTTGCCTGGGACAGAATTATATTATGTCTATGGGGTTTAGGGTGAAAGAGGGGCCACTGGACTGCCTGGGATAGAATTATATTATTATGCCGATTGGGATCTGGTGAGGGGGGGTGACCGTGCACAATGTGGGCAGTTGTACAGGTAGGTTTAAGCAGTATTAACTAATGCAGTGCTGTCCAATCTGTTAACACTACTGACAACATTTCACTATGCTAGTACATTGCTATGCATTACTCTAGCATTCATTAGTACTGTACATGACTAGGTACCAGTTAAAGACATTCCCTGGTGTTTCAAATTGCATTGTTGTAGTGTGCATGAAAATGTTTTCAGGGCTGTTTACTGGCAGAAGTACATTCTTAAATGTATGAAAACATTGTTAGAATAATGATTTCTCCATTATGTCATGTCCAGCTAAGAATATATACAGGATGGCAGCAAGGAAATTAGCTCGCATATTTGCAGCCATTGGCATCTTTCAAAGTGCTTTACATACACATAGGTCTTTGTTTACTCAGTTTCTTTATATTTAAGTCCTTTTCATTCTGTATGTGTTTTGAATTGTTTAAGTAGCCTTCTGGCAAGTTACATTTTGGGGTGGGATTTTCCATTATTTTGTTGTGAGCCAACCAGCTCTGAAACTTTAACTTTGAAAGCAGATATAAGCAAAATAAATGTGTGGCAACCCTGCATTTCTTTCTTTTGCAATATTCACAACTATATTCTACAGCTATTAAAACAAATTATGAAAACAACATGGGATTGAAAGGGTTTTATAGAAAAAAATACAAATATCTTTCATATTTTTGGAATTTTAGTTCAAGAGGGTGTCATAGTATTGGTAATTTACTCTTTATTATGATAAAGGATGTGTCTTTGCATCACATTTTCTTTCACACTTATGTTGACACATACAGCATTGATGTTATAAATACATAAGACAATCTGACCCCCTATGTTTTTTTTTCCATGAAGTGTGATTAAGTCTCACCATATAACTAAAACAAGCATGGCAACCCATGTTTTTTTGCCATGGATTTTACATGTTAGGATGGCCATCACTTCCTGGCAAAAAAATAAAGAAATTGACATTGGGTTGCAAAAACACCAGGGAACATCCTTAACACTCAAGTGCCAACAGGTTACACGATCAGCTGATTTTACTATTACAGACTGGGCAAGCAATCACTTTCATTCATGAGAAAGTTGTTGGCCATCGAGAAGAGTGGACTGTGCATGTCACCTTCTCCTACAGAAAAATGGGTGCTGGGGTGGAAGTGGGTGGGAGTAGTGCTAGCTCAGATTTCTAGTATTCTTGCAGAATTGTGCAAAATCACTGATTCTTCATTCATGCAATTTTGTGAAATTGCATCAAAATCAGTGTCATTTCACTTCCTTTTGCTCTGAAATTGTGTAATTTTCCCTAAATTTTGCATTTTTAAAATGTGATTTCTTAAAATGCAGTGTCAGAAATGGCACACTTTTCCTCCAAATTGCACATTTATAAAATGGAAATAATTTTTTAACTGAATATGCTTTATTGAAGAATTAAAGAACCCAAGGTATAATAAGGCAAATAACAGTAAATAGAACAGATCAGTTGAAAAGGCAAGAACAGTACATATCTATGGAACAGTCCATGTTATATCATAGGAACAAGTAACCATAAAAACAGTTTTAGCTTAAGAAAAATTAAAGATGCAGCCCCCAAAAAATAACAGGTTCTGGCAGAAGTCTTTATAGCTCATGAGGGACTAATTAAAAATAGATCTCTCATTAAAATAGATCTATTGGAAATTCTTAAAAATCTTCAATTTCAGCAAATAATGCCACAGACTGAGCATAGACTTTTGAAAGTGCATATTTTTTATAAACCTTAATCTGCAGAATTGCACATTTTCCTCATATTGCACAAAGAAAGCTACATTATACTGTATAATGTGCTCAATTTGTGAAATCGTGCAAAATTCTGTGCAAATGGTGCAATTTCATGAGAAGTACATAAAATGGATTTCTGCAATTTTGCCATCACTATGTGGAAGTAGTGTGCTGTCAGAGTGGGACATAAAGAAGAAATTTCTTCATACTTACCGTAATTTCCTTTTCTGTTCACTCCTACATTGTCAATGGGTAGTACTTACAGATGGGTATTGTGCACCCCTACTAGGGGAAATGGCTCAGACCAAAGTTTTAGAATGTTGGGCACATGAGCATTCAGAACAGCAGCAACTCTCCAGTCACTATTGTCCATGCAGTGCCTCTAAATATGGAAATAATTAATATACCGATCACCCTAACATGCAAGCAACCACATTAGCTGCCTACACAGATATGACTCTAGCCAGAATAAAAAATAATAAACAGTGGTCTACCTTATCAGGTGACTGAAGGTGAGTGATTGAGGTTCATCTTCAAGGTCTCCATCTTGAAAAAGACAAATGACTGCATGCAGTGTAAGCACTCACCTCGTCAGATGATGGAAGGTGAGTGACTGAATCTCATCTTCCAACAGTCCACGTCTTAAAAGAAAAGAGAGTTATTACAATGCAAAGAACTGAATGCAGAATGCTGTGCAAGTACTCACCTGCAACAAAGGAGCACTTTTGGTTAACATCAAATTCGAACCTGATAAAACTGCACGATAGCAACTAACATTCTAATGGGGAAACTGCTCCTTTTTTTTTATATGTCATTATAAACAAAAGCGCAGCAGGAAAACTATAGAGGGATGTCCAGATAAACTTTCAATCACAACCCAACAGGGCAATGGACATCCCTGCACTGGATACTGGACAACATTCTCCCGCAGGAGCAAGGGCTCCTGAAAGTAAGGTCCAGTGACAATGTTGGAGCTAACAGAAGAGAGTCACAGTGAAGTATGAAGACATTTCTTCTTTCTGTAGTGCTCCACATTGTCAATGAATACTTACATATGAGTTCTAAGAAGCAGTACCCATGAAAAAATGGGTGAGGGAGAATACTGTCCCATACATCAACCATGTACATGAAAATAATTTCCTTACTAACTGCTGCCTGCAAAACTCTGTAACTAAATGCCACATCAGCAGAGCTTAGAACATCTAATCTGTAGTGCTTGGAAAATGTGTGGATGCAAAACCACATAGCAGCCTCACACAACTCTTAAAGAGACATATACCTCTCTCCACCCAGGCAGAGGCCATAGCCCTGGTGGAGGAGCTCGGATGAAAGCCAGAGGCCTCTTACTTTCTATGACATAAACCTTGACAATTAAAATTCTCACCCTCCTAGCTAGGGTGACCTTTGGAATCTTTTGTCCCTGGAATTCAGCAATCTGTCTAAGGAATGTCCTAATGGCGTGTTGCAAATCTATCTTGAGCCACTCCTTTCCTTGGTTGACTAGGATGCAGACAGAAAAAAATGAAAGTAAGATTTCCGGTTCAAATGAAAGGCAGTGGAACTTTGGAATGAAGGAGGGGACTGTTCACAGCACCAGCTTACCCTTATGCATGACAAGGTATGGTTCTTGCAGGACAAAGCCCGGAACTCACCAAACCTCCTGGCTGAGCACATAGCCATTAAACCAAAAACCTACCTTGTAGGAGAGTACATCCAACAGTACTGATGAAGTGATTTGAAAGGCTCTTTACAGAGAACATTCAGAATCTGATTCCAATGTCCTGGAGGAACCGAGGACCCAAAGCAGAGTTTGACTCTTGATGTCAGCCTGCAGAAAATGAATACCCCCCCCCCAAATTAGTCCCTAGGGACAGCCTCAGGGAGACTCCAAGGGCCAACTACTGACCTCTCAGGGTGCTTAAAACAAAACATTTTGCCACTCCTTCTTGCAGGATGTTCCAAATCTGCAGAACTGAAGCTTTGGAAGGCCAGATAATTTTTTTGTGGCTCAAGCTCACAAGGTGGTCCATATACGGGCATAAGCTGTCAACATGGAAGGTGACATGATGCATGTTGAGCTAGGTTCACTAAGTCCAAGAACCACAGACATCCAGGCCATACCAGAGCTATTAGCAGAACATTTTCCTAATGTTGCATATGACCTTGGGGAGGACAGACAGAAGAAGGGAAAGCATATGCTCTTCCAAAATTCCACTCTTGTGGCAGGACGTGAACTGCCACCACCTGTGGACACCGGTAGTGGCTGATGAACCGTTGAACTTGAGTATTGTGGCTGGAGGTGAATAGACCAATCTGAGGATGGCTGAATCTTAACACAGAAGGTCAAGGACCTCTAGGTTCAAAATCTACTCTCCTGGATGAGCATTTTCACAGTTTAGCCAATTGGTGGAAATATTGAACTCCCCTGCCAAGGGAACTGCTGACCGAGTGAGAAGATTCTTCTCTGCAGACAGCAGGACATTGCTGGCTTCTCTCAGCATCTTTCTGCTCAATGTGCCCCCTTGAGTGTTCATGTACACTACCATGACAGCATTGTCTGACCTTGTTTTTAGGGCTTTGACAACACCTGACTGAAAAAGAAAGAGATCAAAGCACACCACCTCATCTCCAGAACGTTAAGCATAGGTACTCATCCTGCACTGACCAAGTCCCTTGAATGGGAAGGTGGTCCAGGATTACCTCCCACGCCTGACTGACTGGCATCTGACATCAGAATCAACTCTGGGGACTTCCAAAGGGGACTATCCTCAGATTTTCTAAACATGCCCACTAACTCAAAACTGCCTTAGCTGTGGCAAAAGTGGATCCTGACCTGATAATCCTCCGATGCTGGATCCCAGACTGACAGAAACTCCATCTGTAGGGGCCAGTGTGAAGGTAAACCCATGAGGCTAGTTCGATCACCACCATCATGAGGTCCAGAATCTGTTAACAGGTGGTGAGCTGAAGCTAATGATTGGTTCCTCAGCCACTGGACCTCTCTTAGTGCAGTCTCCTTCCTGGCTGGTGAGAAGAGGTCCTTCCTCTGGTCCATGCAGCCATGGAACCCCAACTCCTCTGGAGGCTTGGCACTGATTACCTTGCCAATAGAGCAGACAGTGCTTAAATGAACAGATCGTACAGGTAGAGGTAGACATGGAATCCCTCCTGTCAGGGAGAGCCACTAGGACTAAGAGCATGTTCAAGAAACCCTGGGGCTGTTGTCAGCCTCAAATGGAAGCAACCGGTACTGGAAGTGCTGTCCCAGGACCAAGAACTGGGGGAACCCCTGAGAAACTGTCTGATGGGGATGTGTAGATACCCATCCCTCAGATCTATTAAAGCTAGATAATCCCCTAGCTGGACAGCTCTGAAGATTAAACAAAGGGCTCCATCTTAGAGGATGTGTGGCAAATAAGCTTGCTTAGGTGTTTTAGATCCAGGATGCCTGAAATCACCGGATATCTTGGTAACTATGAAATAGATGTAGTAGAGTACCTGGCCATGCTCACTTGGGGAGGGGGGTACCTGGAACAATCACCCCAATTTGACAAAGGTGGTCGAGGGACTATGTGTATTTCCAAACCCAAGCATCTGATGTTACATGGGTCCATCTTGTGCAAAAATTGTGCAGTCTTTCTCCAAAGGAAGGGAGGAAGAGATGGACCCACGTTTCCTCATTGTGAGGTGCCCACTCTTCACCATGTGTCTGCATTGTGTCTTCAGGCAAAGACTCCTCTGCTACAATTGCTTTTGAAACCAGAGTAAGCTCCTCTACTACCCTGATTTCCAAAGTTCTGAAAGGGATGAAAACCCCTTTGAAACTGCCTCTGACAACAGCCTCCTTAACCTTTTGGAGTTGAGGCGGCCTTGTAGTTGCTTTGACACTGGAAGATGGCCCTTATATCCTGGATATCCCTCAAAAAATAATCCAGGCAAGAACCGAACAACAAGCCTCCCTTGAAGACATAAGATAGACATTGTGATATTTGAAGCCTGATCAGCTACCCAAGATTGAATCCACACATCTTGCATAGCCGATACAATTTGAGAGGCAGAGTGAGCTGACATGCTTAAGTGTTCCACTGTGGCATCCACTAAAAAATGTGGGGGCCATAGATACCAACTGCCCAAAAGTTCACCCTCTCCAAATCCGGGGGATCAAACTTCCCAGGGTCATAACACACCAGTTTAAGGCTTTGTCAATAAGAAAAGAAGGAATAGGAGGGTCACAGGTTTTCACTTTAGGGGGTGAAGGCTCTGCTGCACATAGCATCCACTCACTTTTTGAGTGAATCCGAGAAAGTCAGGTAATAATACTACTGACAGGGTATGGTATTGGGGATTACCCAACACGCTTGGTGCATTGTGAGACCTGAGAGCACAGCCTGAGTGCCTTCACAGCACCTAGGGCGTTGATTAATCCCCAATACCCACACCCCCTGGTGTGGGTTATTGTGCTTATAACATGTCACCAGAGGTAAAAAAAAACATGAGGAAAGCATGATTAAGGCATGAAAACATAGGAACTATTTTATAAGTTCTTCCACCAGCACAACTACTTGTTGACAGTGCTGAAGACAGCAGTCGGTGACTCTTTCTCTCCCTGTGATTCACATACTCACTGTTGCTCTTTCTGTCACTCTGTGAATGAAGCTGCTCGGAAGAAGGCTCTCTGTCCTTCTGCACTTCCATTCTCGAACTGTGTGTGTGTGTGCTATTCTGCCTCTCTGTCTCTTACTGCTGGGGAGATCATTAATAAGATAAAAGGTCATGTAGGGGAACAGAAAAACTGAAATCTCTGCTACACATAATGCTGGTCACAATGAAGTGAATGTGGCACTTCCTGTCCCTCACATTAACGCTCTCCCTCTCTCACAAGCCGACAGTATGCTCTCTGACTCCCTCTCTCTCTGTTCATGTGTTACATCACAGCATGTCAAGTGTTTGTGCAACTGATCCTCCTACCTGTCTGCCTTGCTGCTCAGTGTTGCTCTCAGTGTGCTCTCGCTCAACGTGTGTCTCTCTCCCCCTTTTGTGGATGGTGCAGTGTGATGCCCTGTAGATGGAGATCTGGGGAGTTGGTGGGTGGGCAGACACACGGTTGGGGACCACGTATAACAACGAGTCAGGATGGGGTTAGGTATGTGGGGGACACAGACACAAAGATAAAACACTGTGGCAACTTTGAAGTGTGCAGCCACTTTCTGTGTCTGTGTCTCTCTCACTCGCTAGCTGGCTCACTCTGTGGTTCTCACTGTATAGAAACAATGTTGCGCAGAGGCCGGACATCATTGTGGGCAGTGCAGGAAATAATGGACCACAGCCTACTCCTACAGTCCAGAGATAACCCAAGTACCACCTGCATTGGATATCCTGGGGATGGGGGAGTCTTTCACAGGACTACAACTGTGGATCCACACTGTTGCGGCATTAATGAATGGAGCAGATGACACTTTGACATGTGTGGCACTAGGCTGCATGACCGAGCGTTTTCTCACCTGTGCTACCATCCGTTCAGTTGTCTATCATCCACCAGGCAGGTGGGTGGGCTCCACTAAAGGGCTGGTGAGCACTTTGCTAAGACAGCTCACCGCACATCACTGGCACTGACACTAGGCTGAGTACGCTGTCACTGGTGGGGTGGTCATTTCAGAGAACTGCTCACTAGGCTACAAAAAATGGTTACTTTCAATGTTTGCCTCATGGCAGCAAAACAAGCAGACTTGGTTCAGCCCATTGATATCTCCTGGTACCAGCTCACATCAACTGTGAGTATATCATGCATTAATGCACGGTCAGGTGCAGGAGTCCACCAGTTATGTAGCTGATCCAAGTATCCCTATGTTATAAGGAGCCTTCAATGGGAAATGGGGTGCCTGTTGCAAATATGAACTGCATTGTGTGCCAGGGTGGGGTTTCCACTTGCGATAATTTTCTACCAAAAAAGGGGAAACACCATCCCTTAGGTTTCAGCGGGTATTTTCTTTGGTCTACACCTGCCCAACTTCATTCAGTACTTTGACCCAGAGAATAAAGTTTGGCAAACACACTTTGGAGTGGAGGGGGGACATGTACAGAATAGGATTGACATCCACCGCTTTCATGGACTGCACCTCCTTGAGCTCCAATGACCTACATGCCTCAGATATCAGATAGGACAGGGACTTGATTTTGAACAGGGGAGGAAAAGCAGCCCTCCTTTTTAGTACTGTTCTCCCCTTCTTCATCCTCCTCAGAGTGGTCATCCTCCTCCTCATCGAGTAACTTCTTTAGGACAGGATTTCCCCTAAGATCCTGATATTCTCATCCTAACCCTCCATATGGCCAGGGTCTTGGTCTGCCTGCAGATATGTAAAAATAACTGTGTCCTGCTGCGGCCCACCTGGATGTGCCTGTGTGGGCCGCCCCCTTACCTAAAGGGCCTGGTGTGGGGTTGGGTGTGTCTGAAGAGATGTCATTTGAAACATCAGGACCCAAGGTTGCAGCAGTGCAGATGTGCACAACTTCAGAGAGTACATGCACAATGTCACAGTGCTAAACTTAATGTTGGTATATCAGTGGGGATGCGCACACCACACAGGCATGTGAAGACTGCGCCATAGAGAAAGAGAGCAAGGGCACATGTGCCCTATGGTCACAAGGCAGAGAAATGACGGGGAAATTGCATGGCTCATTAGAGCTGAAGGAAACCCACCAATGTGGCTGAGGGACTGAAAAAACAAACCACCAAAAGCAGAAAAAAGTGAGGGGGGGGAGGGATGTCTGACTGATGGGGTATAAGAACTACCAAAACTACAGAGAAAAGGAAATTCCAGTCTGAACACTGAAATGAGAACTAATAGGCAGACTCCATTAAAAAAACAGAACAAATTCAAAAAGACAATGTCCCCCAAACAGAAAAACCCATAAAAACAAGCACTTCAACAAGGAAAGCAACCAGCCAAAAGACAAAAGGATGCTGTACTCCCAAGATGCTGTCTTTCAGATGAGACATTAAACCAAGGTCCCATCTGCTTGTTCTGAGTGGTTGTTCAGGTGGATGTTAAAGATCCCATGACACTTCTCGAGAAGAGCAAGGAATGTTTATTGAAATATACATACAAAATATAGCAAGAAAATTCATACAAAAGAAAATATGGAAACAGCGAAACAAAACAAACCCAAATTCTCATAACTTATGAAAAAAAGAGAGAAAAAGGAAAAAAAGAAAAAAAAATATATTTTTTTTTATTTATTTAAGTCTTGTATTACATATACCTTTGAACTAAGAGCTCTTTTACAAAGGTTCCACATCAGTAGAAAGGACAACAGATTAAACAGGACAGTAAAGTACTGTACAATAAAAGTGTAAATAAGAGTTACAAAAATCATAATGCACACAAAATCATAATGGACAGTTAACATAAAACAACAGAGACACATTGTACTAATAAGTTTCAGGCACAGGAAAATGCATACAATACATTGATATTAGCAGCAAGCTTTATCCAAAACAAACAGGAGCACAGGTAGAGGAAAGGATAGGAGGAGTAGACTAGGAAGAAATAAGAAAAGTAGAAGTAAATTTGAGAAAGGTAAAACAAAAGGAAAGAAACAGGAAAAAGTAGAAAAGTAGAAATACAAGAAATACAAGAGAAGCAAGTACTAAAATTACTATGAAAAAGTCAAAATACTAAAATTGAAATTTGAAACACATAGTTAAAGAAACAATACATAGTACTAGTAGTAAAATAAGTAACTAACTGCTTTAAAATAAACAACAATATTTAAACATATGGAGGAGGGCAAATGTGATTCCCTTCACAAAAGTGGGAGCAAGGCAGAAACAGGAAACAACAGACCTGTTAGTTTAACCTCAGTGGTAGGAAAATGATGGAATCACTTCTGAAGGAAAGAATTGTTGAGTAGCTAGAGGCTAGGGGCACAGGACCCAAGGCAACATGGATTCACAGTGGGAAGGTCATGCCAAACAAATCTGATAGATTTCTTTGACTGGGTGACCAGAGTAGTAGATCAGGGAGGGGCTGTGGACATGGCCTACCTAGATTTTAGCAAGGCATTTGACACAGTCCCACACAAAGATTAATATACAAGTTAGCCAGCCTGGGAGTGGGTCCCAAGATGACAGCCTGGGTAAAGAATTGGCTGGAGAATAGGACACAGAGAGTAATAGTAAATGGAGTCCACTCTGAAGAAAGGGGTTACTAGTGGGGTACCACAGGGTTCAGTATTAGGACCGGTCCTCTTCAATGTCTTTATAAGCGACATTGCAGAGGGACTGGAAGGAAAAGTATGTCTCTTTGCAGATGACACAAAGATCTGCAACAGAGTTGATGCACAAGGTGGGGTGGAAAGGATGAGAAGGACTTGGCAAGGTTAGAGGAATGGTCAAATGTATGGCAGCTTAGATTCAATGCTAAGAAGTGCAAGGTAATGCACCTGGGAAACAAAAACCCAGGGGAAGAGTACACAATGGGGGGTGAGATACTAACAACAACAAAAATGGAAAGGGACCTGGGGGTAGTCATATCAGATGACCTAAAGGTGGGCTAGCAATGTGAGAGGGCAGCAAGGAGGGCTGGGGGGATACTGGGATGCATAGGGAGAGGCATCACCAGTAGAAAACAGGAAGTTATTATCCTCTGTACAGACAGCTGGTGAGACCCCATCTGTAGTACTGCATGCAGTTCTGGAGACCCAATCTCCATAAAGACATAGACAGGATGGAAGCTGTCAGAGGAGGGCACTAAAATGGTGCAGGGTCTGCACCAGAAGACATATGAGAGAGACTTAAGGAGCTTAATATGTATAGCCTCGAGGAAAGGAGGGAGGGGGGACATGATATAAACTTTCAAGTATCTCAAGGAATCAACAAAGTCCAAGAGGTAGCATCTTTCAAAAAGAGGTGTGCAAGAACAAGGGGGCACAATTTGAAGATAGAGGCGGCTCAGAGGTAATTTAAGGAAGTATTTTTTCACAGAGAGGGTTGTGGATGCATGGAACGGCCTTCCGGAGGAGGTTGTGGAGTCAAAAACAGTGGTGGAATTCAAGCATGCATGGGACAGTCATAAGGCAATTCTAGGGGTTGAGCTAGGAAGAAGTAGGCTGCTGGTTGACTAGGATCTGCAGCTTATCCATTAGGTAGGGAAATGGGCAGACTGGGAGGGCCAAGCGGTCCTTATCTGCCGTCAAATTCTATGTTTCTATGTTTCTATGTTTAAGGCAATTCTTATGGGGGGTAGGAAGAAATAGGCTGTTGGTTAACTAGGATCTGTGGCCTATCCTGTAGGTAGGGAAATGGGCAGACTAGATGCGCCAAGCGGTCCTTATCTGCCGTCAAAGTCTATGTTTCTATGTTTCACTTATGTTATGAAATGAAAGCGCTTCTCCATTTGGGCTGCTGCTCGCCATTTGGATCCTCTCACCTGCCCAGTGAATCAGGTGTTGGAGTACCTCCTTTCCCCTTTCAGATTCAGGCCTGGGCTACTTCACCCTTAAGGTACACCTTTCTGCCATCTTTGTGTAGCATGCACCTATCGAGGACAAAGCTGTTACCCAGCTGGAGGTGTCCTGCACATTCCTGTGGAGCATCTTACATCTGAAACCTCCCATTTGGGATTCGGTCCCTCCATGGGACTTCAACTTTATGTTGGAGAAACTCACGTTACCTTCCTTTGAACCAGACATGAGTTGCAAGCTGCGCTTTCTGTTGTGAAAAGCATTCTTCTTGGTTGCTATTACTTCTGCTCGAAGGATTTCTAAGCTACAGGCTGTGATGTGTAAAGAGCCTTATTTGGTTTTTCACAAAGACAGTGTGTCTTTGCATACTAATCCTAAGTTTTTACCTAAGGTGGTGTCTGAGTTTACTTTAAATCAATCCATCCACTTGCCAGTTTATTTTCCTGAGTATTCCAATCAGGGGAGGCATTGTTCCATACTATGGATGTTCACAGAATGTTGCAGTATTATATGAATTGCACCAAGCCATTGAGGAAAACTGACCAGTTGTTTGTTTCATTCACCCCCAAGAGAAAGGGCGCTCTGGTTTCCAAACAATGTTTATCTAAGTGGTTAGTGAATTACATTGTTTATTGCTACTGCAAGTACAACAAGCCCCTTCCTGAGGTGGTCAAGGCCCATTCCACCAGGGGTATGGCTGCCTCTACAGCTTGCTTCAGAAATGTGTCTGCTGCTGACATCTGTGCAGCTGCCACCTGGAGTTCTGTCCACACTTTCACCAAGCATTATAGTCCGGACATCGCCTCTAGGCATAGAGCCAGCTTCAGCCTGCCAGTTCTTCAGGGACTTCTGTCATGCACTCATGACTGCTGTCTGGTCCTCCTCCTGGAGATATTATCCTGGTGATAACCAGTACTGCTTGGGACTCAGTCCTACTGGTGTGGCCTTCTGCAAGAGTCTTTCTCGAAGTAAGATAGTACAGTTACGTTAGAACTTACCATAACAGTAGATCTTCGAGAGAAGCTCATGCAGCAGGCCTTGCTTTCCCTCCTTCCTTTCCCCTGTTGTTCCTTTTCTGTGTACCTTCTTCTGCCTGTATTTTGGCTCTCAGGAATCTTCCTCAGTTCTCCTTCAGCTGCCCGTATGGGGTCTCCAGCAGGAGAACCGAGGTGGTGTGGGGAACCGCCCTCCTATATAGGCTATGCTGACGTCAGTTGACTGGTGGTGGGGGGCGGTCCCCTGTGGTAGACTGCTAGCTAGAAAGTTTTCGGTGTGGTCCTAGTGCCTGGCAGCTTAGTCCTACTGGTGTGGCCTGCTGCAAGATCTTCTCTCAAAGATCTGCTGTTACGGTAAGTTCTTATGTAACTGTACTTTACTGCTCTCTGTTTATGTATTTAGTATACTTTGCTGGTCCCCTAATTTTCACTTTAATACTTAGCTCTAATTTTTTGGGATGCATCAAATAAAAATGACCCACAAGATCTTAAGTGAACCTATAACATTTTACACATCATTATTTACTCTAAACATTGCAGTTATAACTACGTCATAATATATTATAAATCAGTGCTGGGGACTCCAGGGATGAGAGGGAACAGTGGGGACTTTTAGCTCACATCCTTCCCCCAGCCGATCACCAAAAGAAGACCCTGAGTTCTTCAGTACTTGGGAGTCCCTTCAGCTTAACGTGCCCTTCCTCCAGTCTCATGGCCAATCCTGGTGGCATGGTGCAGGGGCTATTTAGCCATGGATTTTCAAATTCAGATAAAGGACTTTGAGCAGCATTCAGCATGCCACATCAGCACCAGGACTCCAGGGAATGAGAGGGGACAGTGAGAACTTTCAGCTCTGTCCTCCCCACAAGCCAGTCACCAAAAGTGGACCTTACATTCTACAACACTGGGAGACCCTCAGCCTAAATCCTCCCTCCCTCCAGTCTTTTGTCCAATCCCGGAGGCTATGCGTGGGTTGTCTTTTGTCAACAGAGTTTCAAACTCAGACAAAGAAGTAGGGGTTTTCTAGCATTTGAATGCATTAGGGGCTTGAGCCTCCCCCAAAATTTGTAAGCAATAGGCTGGGGATCTGGGGTCCACCTGGCCCCTAGCTGCTTTAGGGGTTTTGATGCTCTGTTGTGCATTCTGAGTCTTATTATATACCCCCTTGCATTACAAATCTGCCATGCATTTTGTAAGGAATGTAGAAGAAATTAACTTCATACTTACCGTAATTTCCTTTTCTGATAGCTCCGACATTGTCAATGGGTAATCATAACATGCACTATAGGTAGTTGTTATGATTACCCATTGACAATGTGAAGCGCTACAGAAAAGGTATTGTTTAGCAAATAAGGTCCAAAAATGTTTTTTAGCTTGTTGATCATTGTGAGATAACTAATTTTTCTCTCCTGCAATATAGTGTATTTTAGTTCTGCTGCTATGACTTCTTAGATACATTCCTGCACAGGCTGTGCATGGGTCACCCCCATTGCCCAACAGATCAAACTCCATATATGGTTGGTAGCACTCAGTAAAGACTCAGATTCAGGCACTAAGAGGATGGGCGCGCAACAGATCAAACACAGTTATTTTTTTAATTGTTATTCTTTGGCAACTGTGTAAGGCCCACTGTGTGCAAGGCCAATTTACAGGGGTGACTAGGGAGCCAGGGAGGTTATCTAACTTGGTCAGGGTCACACAGTATGCAAGTGGAAGCTGTAGGAATCAAACCTTGGTCTTCTAGATGTAACAAACTCACGTACAGCTTGTTGCTCAAACCTCTACACCATATCTCCAGCCTTTGTGATACTATATTCACAGAATTTAAGAAAAAAACAGTGCTATTGTCTAGTCTTCATAAAACATCTGCAGCTAAGCCGATGATATTAAGAACTGAATTACTAGTGACAGACTGCTGTTTGCTTGGTAAATGGTGATCAGACGTCCCTAATGGCCAATGGCCAGGCCATCCCTGGCTTGGCTTTCCTTTCTGTCTCTCCTACACAGCTCAGCAGCAGATTCCTTCCTTCATTGTTTTTTTTTATTTTATTTATTTTTGCTAATGAAAAAATATATTAAATTGTCATAGAAAAGGCTAATGGACAAAGAACATTGATCCATCCAGTCTGCACTGTTCCCTGCCCTACCCCAGGACCTAACAGGAAAAGGAGGTTCTTCAAGGGGGGCAGACTCCAGCTAACAAGAGAGGGGCCAGTGCACTGGGGCAGAAGATTGATGCCTATATCAGAGAGTTAACCTGACTGTGGGGAGTCTGGGACAAGGGGAACCACAGTGATGGGAGAGAGGAAGGGGAACTTAGCTAGTACTCTTCCATAACTGGGGGCTTGTAGCAGCAAATCAGGTAAAACAGAGTTGAGGTCCAAAGTGGGCTAGGGGAAGGGACATTAGAGATGGGGAACACAAAGTGTGCAAACACAACGAAAAACGAGAAACAAATAAAGCCAAGGAAGTATAAGGGGATAGACAGATAATTATCAAAAAGGGTTCAGGAGTTAGCTGGGGGGAAGTCTGCCTTAACGCGAGGAGCTTCGGTAATAAAATCAGCAAGCTCTAGGCAATGTTGGCAAACAGCGAGATTAACCTTGTAGCCACCACAGAAATGTAGACCTCAGAAAACAATGACTGGGACCTGACAGTACTAGGGTACTCGATTTTCAGGAGGGGTAGAGGAAAAGGCAGAGGGGGAGTTATAGCCCTTTATGTCAAGGATGGCACTGCAGTTGTGGAAGATGGGAGCATCAGATGTAGTAATGGGGAGACATAGTCACTGTGGGTGCAACTCACAGTGGCCCCATGCAGGAAACTATGCTTGGTGATGATGTGCAGGACACCAGAGCAAGGGGAAGAGAAGGGTAGAGAGGGACAGTGAGCTTGGGGAGGAACTAGTAAGCGGAGTGGCAATGGGGAAGTGATGGTATTGGGTGATCTAAATTTGCCATGTCTCAGGTGGGATATTCCAGTGGCCAGAAGCACCAGAAGTCAGGCCTTGCTGGATACATTCCAGGATTGTTTACTACTACACCAGTCCACCAGTCAGGAGGCCATTCTTAATGTGGTACTCACTATCTTAGAGACGGTAGAAGCTGTGAAGGTGGGGAGGCCCCACGGGAACAGCAACCACAACTCCATTTGGTTTG
Organism: Neoceratodus forsteri; assembly: GCA_016271365.2. Lineage (NCBI taxonomy): Eukaryota > Metazoa > Chordata > Ceratodontiformes > Ceratodontidae > Neoceratodus > Neoceratodus forsteri. The sequence continues at coordinate 343,559,156 of CM028132.1, read as the reverse complement.
AACTGGCTCTTGGGACAGAGGAAAAACCCAATCAAGAGCAGAGGTCCTTGATTTCAGAAGGCAGACTTCAACAAGTTCAGGGAGTTGATCCAGAACAAGTTAAATGGGGTAGACAGCATAGGAGGTGTCAAAGGGAGATGAGGGGCAATAAAAGAGTCCATTCTTGAGAGCGGTAACAAAAAGTAACAATTTCAAGAGACCATTGTGGTTCTCAGCAAGAGTCAAGGAAGCAGTCAGGGCAAAGAAAAAGGCCTTCTAAAGATACAAAGAAAAGCAGAAGAAGAATGAATGGGGAGAATTCTTACTGAGAAATAAGAAAGCAAAGAGAGCAGTTAGGGAGGCAAAAGCACACATAGAGCTGCATACTGCAGAAGGGGTCAAGGGTGAATAAAAACAATTCTTCAGCTGTATTAGGGGGGAAGGAAGAAAGGAGAGAGGATTGTTAGGTTATCTGAGCGGGGGTAGGGTGATAGAAGAGGGTTCACCCATATCGGTGTGACATTCATTTTGTGGACACTGATATGGGTGCAAGCAATATGCTACCCAGCATGTCTGCACCAGGCAGTATGGCTCCCAGAATGGAGAGCCCCCCCATACCCCCCCACAACTAAATATAACCTCCTCCAGAGTAGGCATGCCCACAGGGGGCAGAAATTGTGAGGGCACAAAGGGCGGCATGACCGAAAGGGGATCTAAAATCAAGCTTGCCCCTGTCATTGTCACCCTTACTGTGGTGCTCTAATTGTGGTGACAAAATTCAGTCACCATTCTGATGCTATACCATAGAGGAGTACATGCAAAAGGCTGCTGTCCTTAATGGGTACTCTGTAATGTCTTCACTAAGGATGATGGTGGGTTCTTGCTAGAGTGTGACATCAAAGCAGCCACAAAGGGGATCCCCGAGATTAGGCAGTCAGTATTTCCTAGCAAAAGGGTCTGGAAGGGGCTTGCAGCCTTAAAGATACAGTATATTAGGCCCCAGGACTGGATAGAATGCATCCGGGGGTGCTCAGGGAACTGGTAGCTGAACTGGCAGAACCCCTGGTAGAACTATTCAATACCTAGATACATACATATAACTACATAGAAGGTGATGGCAGATAAGAACCTTGTAGCCCACCTAGTCTGCCCCTTTTCCCTACCTAATGCATTACTGCAGACCCTAGTTGATCTGTGGCTTACCCTCTCTTCCCTATTGTGAGAGTACTCTTATGTCTATCTTATGCATTCTTGAATTCCCCTACCATTTTTTCCCCACCACCTTCACAGGGAGGCTGTTCCAAGCATCCACTACTCTTTCTGTGAAAAAGTACTTTCTCACATTGACCCTAAGCCTACTCCCCTCTAGCCTCATATCATGCCCTCTTGTCCTTGTACACCTTCTTTTCTGAAAGATGTTACCCTATTGTACATTGTTAATACCTCTGATGTACTTGAATGTTTCTATCATATCCTCTCTCTCTCTCTCTCTCTCTCTCTCTCTCTCTCTCTCTCTCTCTCTCTCTCTCTCTCTCTCTCTCTCTCTCTCTCTCTCTCTCTCTCCTCTCCTCTCCCTCTCCCTCCAGGAATACATATTGAAGTCCTCTAGTCTTTCCTCATATAACCATTGGTGCAGTCCTTACACCATTTTTGTTGCCCTTCTCTGGACTGCGTTTGTTTTGTCTATGTCCTTCCATAGATGTGGCTTCCAGAACTGAAAACAGTACTTCAGATGAGGTCTCACTAGCGATTTGTACAGTGGCATAACCACCTCCTTTATTCTGTTGGTGATACCTCTCCCTATTAGGGCTGGGTAGACTGTTCCACAGGAGATCTGGACCCCCGGATCGAACCTGCAATCCACAGACCCATATAAATATGAACTTTGTTGCAGAAGTCCAGTTCCAGGTCCATGGAAGTGTCATTTGTGCAATTTTGTATATTGTTGCCATAGGGATGCCATTGGCAGGCTCGCTCCCTGTACAGGTGGCCAGCAGCATCCAATCAGGCAACAGATGGTCATGTGATGCACTCACAGTATATAACCGTGCTGAGTGCGCAACGTGGCCCAGACAAGAGGAGGACAGTCTGAGGAACACCTTGCTCACTCATTGCAGCAGAAAGTCACCAGAAGAATCTGCCAAAAAGAAAAAAAACACAAATATAAAAAAAGATATACATTTTTGGAGGGGAAGGAAGGGAAACTAGGAGAAAGAAAGGAGACTTACTGGGGTGAGGGGGAGAGAGAAACCTATCGTCGGGGAAGGGTGACAGGTCGGAACTGGAGAAAGGAGAAATCCAGAGGGACTGGAGAGATAGTGATGGCCTGGGTGGCTGCCAGGGTGGGGAGGCAAAAGGCAGGCAGTATGGCAGTATGACTGAGTACATGAGCAAGGGCAGGCTGGCAAAATCTTTGACTTGTGCCATTACAGAAGATCCAGAGGAGAGAGGGAGAGACTACTGGGGGCCCAAGAGAAATTTTACCATTACAGAAAATCCCAAATAAAAGTTTTTTTTTCTTTTCTTGGCCTCAGACAGTGTGACTGTGTACATGAGCAAGAGCAGGCTGGCAAAATCTTTGACTTGTGCCATTCCAGATCCAAAGGCAAGAGGGAGAGAGAGACTACTGGGGATGAAAGAGAAATTTTACCGTTACAGAAAATCCCAAATGAAAGTTTATTTCCTTTTCTTGACCTCAGACAGTGTAGCTGTGTACATGAGCAAGGGCAGGTTGGCAACATTTTTGACTTTTGCCATTTCATATCCAGAGGAGAAGGAGAGACCACTGGGGGCCCCAAGAGAACTTTTACAGTTGCAGAAAATCCCAAATAAATGTTTTTTCCTTGCTTCAGTGTGGCTGTGTGTACAGTGCAAGGGCAGCAGGCTGGCAAAATAAATCTTTCACTTGTGCCATCCAGAGTGGAGAGAGAGAGAGAGAGAGAGACTGCAGGGGGGCCCATAAGAAATGTAACAATCCCAGAAATCCCAAATACATTTTTTTTCCTGATTTTTCAGTGTGGCTGTATGTACAGGGCAAGGGCAGCAGGCTGGCAAAATAAATCGCTGACTTGTACCATCCAATCACGAATCACAATCACTTGTTAACATTCATTCACGATTTCACATATTAAAAAAAATACTGTTCAGACAAACAACATACAAGTTGATGCGCATGTGCTGCTGGCTGTGGGTGGCCCAGGGGATAATCTGACTTTGTGACTCGTAGCAGGCAGTTTACACTACAACACAAGTAAAGTACTACTATTGTACACACAAGTGTCATCATCATCATCATCACTCATTCCCCATTATTCCTCCTTATTATGATTAGTTTTATTGCATATCGCATTACATTACGTATAAGCACTAACCACCCACCAGTGTGGGACTGTGCTGCATGAGGCTATGGACCAGATGTGTCTGCATCTCCAATTCAGATTCTGAAGCACATTAACAGTTGCTGTACTGTAGAAGTCAGTCAGTTAATCTTGGAAGGAAGTGGTGGTGGACTGCTGTGCTGTCGGTGTGCTGTGTACAGTCTCGAGTCACAATAGTAAATTTGTCCATGGCCTATGGGTGGGAGTCATCAGAAGGACATCATGTTACTTAGAATTTTCTTTTTCTACAGGTTAGAATAATAAGAAAAAAATGGATTAAAGTGTTGATGAGGTGCATTCAGTTTCTCGGGTAGTCAATGGCACTACAAAAGACAGCAATTAGCCTGAAAAGGGAAAACAAAATCAAACCCCAAAAAGTGATTTTTTCATATCTAAGGTTTCGAACATATGAACATATGAAATTTCTGGCAGAAAAAGGCCTACAGGTCTATCAAGTCTGCCCAATTGTGGAATGCTTGAATTGGAATGCTTGAATCCAAAAAAGGTGAATATCTCGGATCATCATCAGTCCCAAGTAAAACAAAAAGTTATGTAGTTAAAAAAACTAAAGGCTTGGTGAGTACCACCTGCAGAGGCACCCAACGGTATGGAAGAATTGCAGACTATGCTACTGCCAGTCCCTCACCTTCATCCGATTCTTCTGAGGTTGAACTCGGCAAGGGTAATAATAAAGATGAAAAGAATGATCAGGCAGTACAAGGTTTACTGGAGAGGATGGAAATTGCAGATGAGGAAGAAACAGGCAGAAATGTTTTAGTTGTGGAGGAGGCAGTGGGAATAAACCACAAGAGGAACAGACCCAAGAAAATCTAGGGGATCCTGAAAAGGTGACCAAGGTGCCGTGCCTTCTCGGGGGACTAAAAAAATATTATCTTTTGTTTGGTCATACTTCCCCATTAGTGATTCCAATGAGTTGGTAGCAACATTTGTTATTTGTAAATGGCCAGTCAGCAAGAGTAAAAAGAAAGGAGCATTGGGAACTTCAGCACTGAAAAGGCATCTAGATAGATGTCATAACATTACTGAGAACTCTAGTTGTGAGTCTTGAAGAGAAAGTGACAGCGATAGCTCACTACACTCAGGGGTAACTCCCATAGATGAAAGAAGTGGCAGCCCCCACAACACTACTGAAGCATCTCCACCACATTTGATGGACGCCTCCTACTGTTACTGAAATTGACTATCTGTTCAAAACCCCTCCTCCTTCAAGGAGACAGTTTACCATCTCAGAAACATATGAGCGTAAAGCCAAATATGCCTCGACTCACCCTGTTGCTGTTACAATAACCAAAAAGAAATTCAGAAATGGCAGTTGTTGATTTGCTACCATATAACGTGATTGAACATATAGGATTAAGGTTGCTGCTTGAGAACCTCGAATCTCGATATAGAATATCTTTGCAGAAATACTTCTCAACAACAGGGATTCCAGATCTTTACAATGTCGTATGTAAAAAATTAAGACGTATCTTGTCCAATGCTGTTCAGAGGGTGGTGCATCTCACAACAGATATCTGAACAAGCTATCAACCTGAACCCTTCATGTCTGTCACAGCACATTAGGTATGTTTTGATAATTCACGTGGGACTGGGGACAGTGAAGCATCACAGTTTATTGTTCTAAGAATGTTTTATTTTCCATCTGAACATACCTCATACAACATAAGTGAAGAGCTCCAAAAACCAATACAGCAATGGCTTCACTTCACAGGGACTATCAGTCGGCTTTATAGTTACAGATAATGGATCCAACATAAGGAAGGCCTTGGAGGAGGGGGGCTTTGTTCACATCTACTGCTTTACACATTGCTTAAATGTAATAGTTCATGGTTTTCGTGATGATGACAGGGAGATTAAAGGTCCTGTTAGCTCTGCTAAAAGAATATGCACTCATTTCAGTTATTCAAGCAAAGCCCGTCACCTGTTTCAAAAAATACAGCAGGAGCACAGTTTACCTTTGCACAGACTGATCCAAAACATTTCCACTCAATGGAATTCGACCTTTTATATGTTCCAAAGGCTGCTGGAATAAAAGAAAGCTGTCAAGCAATACACCTTGGAAAATAAAATTGGTGATGCAGACGTCTATATTACTCCACCACAGTGGGCCATGCTGGAGTTTTTAATTTTCCTACTCCAGCCATTTAAGGAAATCACCAGAGAGGTTAGTGCAAACACAGCAACTCTCAGCCTGGTGATACCACTAACAAAAATTTTAAAATTCAGATTGAATCTGATTAGGGAAAAGTTAGAGAAGACAGTTCCATGATCACACAGGCTGCCAGTGGTGCTACTGACACATGCAGGTTGCCCCTAGAATACAACAAGATCTAACGAGACGTATGGTCAAAAAAGTTGAAGATGACGACAAACTGCAAAATGCTTCATTCTGAGTACTACATTAAAGCAACAGTCTTGGACCCACGATACAAATTTAAGCAACTATTGAGTGATGATGATGACACTTGTTTTGAGATAAACAAACAAGAAATAACTGATGAGGTGTGTGCTGTCTTGGAACAGAGAACAACAGCAGCACCACATTCAGAATCTTCTTCATGACAGTAAAGCATCAGGTGGCCCATCCCCTACTGTTGTGGCATTTTCTCCCCTCTTTCTCCTCTGCCACTGTAGCCAAATCTTCTTCTTCACCACCAGCCAAACATAGCACTGTCCCACAATCACTTGGTTCAGCTTCATGACTCTGGAGTCACTTGGAAGATGTAATTGTAACATCTTCTTCACCTGTCTCTTGTAACACAGCCTCAGCACAGACCATTGTTGAAATGTGCCTGGCAGAGCCCAATATCAGCTGGAATGCTGATTCTTTGCAATACTGGAAATCCAAACAAAACATGTGGCCTGCTTTACTAAACATTATAATGAGGTACATGAATTGCCCTCTGACTAGCATCTGTTCAGAACAATTGTTTAGTTCAGCTGGTAATGTCATTACTGACTCATGATCCTGTTTGACACCAGAAAATGCTGAGCGCCTCACATTTCTCAAAGTCAACATTCCCTCACTTTAATTTCAAGTATGATACCTGAATAAAACATACACTGACTGCGCTGAGCATGCACTATCCACAAAACACTTTCAAGAATTTGTGCCTGTGGTGAAAATCTTTTATGAATAGGGTCTACTACATGAGGTAGCAATTAATTGCAACAAGTCAGGTCAGGACAGACTAGGCCAGGCCACTACTACTTGAATGATCACATGAGCAGCACAGACTAGAAAAAAAATAATAACATCAGTGGGTTCAGAGTCCAACTACAGCATGCAACTGCATTTCATGTCACACACTTACTTGGTGGTACCTGGTGCCACTATCTGATCTGGAAGGTAGCGTACTGCTGTCTACTACTACTACTATCACTTTTTGTCCTCACAAGTCACGATTACTACTTGTCACTTTGTTTGCCCTCAGCAACTGATCCTGACTGTACTGTTTTAATTTTCATACAGTGCAAGGCTTAGCAGATGCCTGAAACCCAGAAACTGAATACTCTTTGTATATTTCTCACGCTTTCCCCCATATTTGGCTGCATTTACTTCACAGAAAAAATGCTACTAAATTGAAAATTCATATAATTTCTTTATTGTTTGTGTGTGAGTGGTATGCTAGCCTGGTTACATCTCACTTACAGTAACTGGGCTGAGATTATTACTATATTTTATTTTTGATACTTAAATTATTTGGCAGTGGCTGGCAGCAACTGTGGAACTAGGAAGGATGTAATTGTGTTGTGTGTCATCAGGTCTTCAGGTCTTCAGGTGGCAGTGGCAAACCTTTTTATGATTGCACTACACTTAACCGATGCGATGTGTGACTGGCTGCCTTCCTGGGTGGTGGAGATCACCATGTCTTTCATTTTTCATCTTTAGGGATTCAGTGTGTTGATCAGATTCAGTAGAAGTAGTACTAGAAAACATTACAACCTCTTGGACCAGGTAGTGTATGATATACCACAGTACACCACGGCATGCGAAGCACTTGCATCATTCACATGAGTAGGGTGGTTGGGCTCTCTTAGTGCTGCTCATTTGATCATTCATATCCATTTCTTTGGCCTGTTCTGCTCTGACTGGAACATCCATCAAAATAATACTCACACAGCACCATTAATTTAAAAAAATCCCTACCTGCAGTGCTTGGTGGTGCTGTGATATGGGTATTTGCATCTGTGTGTGCGTGTGTGTGTGTGTGTGTGTGTGTCTCTCTCTCTCTCTCTCTCCATCTCTCCCAGCACACTCATGTCATGGGCCCGAGCAAGATATGCCACCATTACAGGCCAGCCATGAAGGGCTAGTAGTGAGTGATTGCTTTTTTATTTAGCAGTTTTATATTCATTTTTATACAAATAATCCATTACAGTATTTCCTTTGGACCTCTGTGTCAAATGCAATCGACTTTGGCCAATTTTATGCATTTTTTCACATTTTTTCAAATATTTATCAATAAATTAGAATTAATCAGAACTAATCAGAACAAATCAGAACTTCACCGTGTTCCAGTTTTTATTTAATAAGGGTCAGAACTTCAAGTTCTTCCAGCCCTTCTCCCTATGCACCTGAGCATCCCACTGGCTCTTCCCAGAGCCTTCTCACATTGTTTGGTTACCTTTAGGTCATTAGATATGATTATCCCCAGGTCCCTTTCTTGACTGGTGGCTGTCAGTACCTCTCCCTCCATCTTGTACTCCTCCCTTGGATTTATGTGGCCCAAATGCAAGATTTTGTACTTCTTTGCATTGAATCTTAGCTGCCACACTCTCCAGCACTCCTCAAGCATGTTTAGGTCCTTTCTCATTTTTTCCACCCCTTCCCCGAGTGTTGACCCTGTTGCATATCTTAGTGTCATCTGCAAAGAGGCATATCTTCCCCTCCCACCTCTGTGCAATGTGACTTATGAAGACATTAAAGAGGACTGATCCCTATGGCACCCCTCTGGTCACCTCACTCTCCTCAGATTGAATGTCATTTACCTCCACCCTCTGTGTTTTGTCACTCAACCAGTTTTTGACCTAGCTTACCACCTTTGGGCCCACTCCCAGGCTGCCCAACTTATTTAATAACCTTCTATGTGGGACTGTGTTGAATGCCTTGCTGAAATCCAGGTAGGCCACATCCACCACCCCTCCCTAATCTACCTCCCTGGTGGTCACCCACTCAAAGAAATCTATCAGATCTATTTGACAAGACCTCCCCACTGTGAATTAATGCTGCCTTGGATCCTGTGCTCTACTGGATTCAAGAAATATTACAGTCCTTTCCTTTAGCGGTGACTCCATTTATTTGCCCACCACCGACATCAGGCCGACTGGCCTATAGTTGCCAGCCTCCTCCATGTTCCCACTTTTGTGGAGAAGGACTACATTTGCCCTCCTCCAGTTTCCTGGAACCACCCCGTCTCTATTGATTTGTTGAATAGGGCTATTAGTGGTGCCGGCAGCACCTCTGTAAGTTCTTTTACTATTCTGGGATGTATTCCATATGGCCCCATGGCCTTGTTCCCTTTCAGATTCTAGAGTTCATTTAGGTTTCTTTCCTCCATAAACAGGCTGGTGTCCACCTCTCTCCCACTGGTGTTCCTATCACCCAACAGTGGCCCTTCTCCTTCACTTCCTCTGTGAATACTGAATAAAAATATTTACTCAGGATTGCTGCTTTTTCTAGGTCCCCCCTTTTTAACCTCACAATCCAACTCCTGGTCTTCTTCCTTTCAGTAATGTACCTGAAAAATGTCTTGTCTCCTTTCTTAATTGCCTGGACTATTTTTGTCCTCCATTTGCACCTTTGTTTTCTCTCTGCTTTCCCCACCTCCCTCTGCTTTTCTAGATACAATTCCCTGCCTTCTCCCCTCAGTGTTTCCTTGTACCTCCTGAAAGCTAGGAAGGAAGTAGGCTGTTGGTTAACTAGGATCTGCAGTTTATCCAATAGGTAGGGAAATGGGTCAACTGGGTGGGCCAAGCAGTCCTTATCTGCTGTCAAAGTCTATCTTATGTTCTATGGCCCAGATATTCAAAAGGGTTCCGCATGGCACAACAGTGTTGTGCCATGCGCAACCCACTGATGCACCCCGGCACGATATTCAAAAGGGAAAAGTGCGCAGCACAAATCCCGATGTGCCAGAGTGTATCAGTAATGTATGCAGGCACAGGTGAGGGGGTGCATGCCCATGCATACTCTGCACAGCCCGATATTCAGCCTGGGATGTGCAGAGCCATGCATGCACAACCTCTACCTGCACCAGCACAAAGTTGATCCCAAAAAAAAAGGAACAACTGATGGCCACCCACAGGTAAGCTGCCACATTGCAGGGTGCAACACGGCAGCTGCCACCAGTGGGTGGCCACCCGAGCTCCAGTTGCACTTGGCGGTGCCCCCCCCATGCCCGATCGTGGGCATTTGTAAAAAAAAAAAACATCTGTCCAATATCCCTGGTGGTCCAGTGGACCGCTGCCTGCCTGATCGCAGGCATTAGTTAAAAAAAAATTCTGTCCAATATCCCTGGTGGTCCAGTGCCCGATCGCAGGCATCTGTATATAAAGATAGAAATAAGTCCAATTTCCCTGGTGGTCCAGTGGACCACTATCTGCCCGATCGCAGGCATTAGTTAAAAAAAAGAATTCCGTCCAATATCCCTGGTGGTCCAGTGGACTGCTGTCTGCCCGATCGCGGGCATATGTATAAAAAAAATTAAAAGTTCCAATATCCCTGGTGGTCCAGTGGACCACTGTCTGCTCGATCGCAGGCATATGTATAAAGAAAAAATAATTCCAATATCCCTGGTATCTGGAATGTGTAGTATGTATGGGCTGCGCCCATTGGCTCATGCTGTGAACCAATGGCGTGCAGCCCTACCAACTATATCAGTCGGTGGGTGGCAGGGTGGCAGGAGGGTGGTGTTGCCCACCTGCTGACCAGGGGGAGGGGCGGTGGGGCTCAGTGGGTGGGTGGGGAGGGGTACCCTAGACCACTAGGGATAGTGGAATTATTTTTTTCTTTATACATATGCCCACGATCGGACAGACAGTCCACTGAACCACCAGGCACATTGGAACTTTTAATATTTTTATACGTATGCCCACAATCGGGCAGACAGCGGTCCACTGGACCACCAGGGATATGAGACGGAATTCTACTGTTTTATACAGATGCCCGCGATCGGGCAGACAGTGGTCCACTGGACCACCAGGGATATTGGAAATAGTTATTTTATTTAATACAAATGCCCGCGATCAGGCAGTCAGCGGTCCACTGGACCACCAGGATATTGGACAGAATAGTTATTTTTAATACAAATGCCCGTGATCGGGCTGCGAGGCATCGGTCCCCAACGGCTGCTACCTGGCAGGGTGCCAGGTGCAAGTAGTGAGGATCGGCGCACCTACATGCAAATGGGGCCATAATGACATGCAAATGGCCCCATGTGCACCTTGCATACATTATGGCTCCATTTGCATGTCAAGATTTGAATATCGCGGTTTCTGTCCATAGCACAATGGAACTTGCACTAGCGCATCCCCATGCTCCACTCTGGCCACTTGCGCTGGCGCAGTGCCACTGCGCCATGCACACTGCAGGTGGCAAGGGTGCGATATTCAATGATGCTGTGCCATGGCGCAGCTCCGTTAAATATTGCCCAGTCCACACCCCTGCGCAGCCAAGTTGAGCTGCACCCAAGCGTGCGCCACAGCCTGGCGCAGTTTGCATATCTGGGCCACAGTTTCTATGTTTCTCTCCTCCTCACCTAACTAACTGCAAAGATGATAACAGTTCCCTTCCCCCAACTCAGACAAGCACATTAACTCTTTTTTTTTTTTACCCTAATTGAAGGTCCCAATTTACCTTGCAGATCTTGTGAACACTCTAGCTCTCGTGCTGAGTCAGAAGTGTTCTAGTAGCAAAGTTCTAGCTCCTTAGTCAGCTGTCTCCTTGCTCTGATAGCAACATTGTTCTCTGCCAAAAGCTTGCTTTGACTTCAGCAAGGCTTTTGTCTCTGTGCCTCACAGACTCAATAGCTCACTATAGACAGGGGTAGTCCCAAAGAACTGGAGGGTGACAGACTCATTCCACTCCACAAGGGGGGGGGGGCAAGAAGAATGCAGAGAACTACAGACCTGTCAGTCTAACTTCTGTTGTAGGGAAGCTGATGGAGACATTGGTCAAAGAGGGGTTTGTGGACTGCCTGGAGAGTAATGGTCTCCAGGATAGTATGTTTGTGGGTTTGTGGCAGGGAGGTCTTGTCAGACTAGACAGTTTTCTTCAACTGGGTGAGGAAGTAAGTGGATAGCGACCATGCTGTGGATTTACTCTACTTTGACTTCAGCAAGGCTTTTGTCTCTGTGCCTCACAGATGACTGCTGAAGAAAATGGAGGATATGGGTGCAGCCAGGGGCATAGTAAGGTGGGTAGGTAGGCTACTGGCTATAGGGGAGGCAGCAGAGGGTTTTAATTAACAGGATCCAATCAGAAGATAGGGAGGTCACAAGCAGGGTACCACAGTGGTCTGTCCTGGGCCCAGTCCTCTTCAATATGTTCATCAGTGATATTGAAAAAGGAATCCAGATTAGATTGTGTCTCTTTGCAGATAACATAAAGCTCTGAGAAGGTAAATAGAGAAGAGGGTATCAGAGAAATGCAGCGTTTCCTGCAAAGGCTAAAGAGTTGGTCTAAGGTTTTTCAGTTGAAATTCAACACCAGAAAGTGCAAGGTGATGCACCCAGGGAACAAGAACCCCAGGGCAGAGTACTGGATGAGTGAGGTAAGACTTAGCACTACAGATGTGGAATGGGACCAATGATTTATCATCAATGACCCCCTTTGCAGTCAATCCAGTGCAATAAGGCCTATGGTAATGCAAATAGGATGTTGGGATGTATCGGGCGGAGTACTGACAGCAGAAGAAAAATGTAGTTCTACCCCTTTATAGATCTTTGGTGAGGCCTCACCTGGAGTACTGTGCCTAGTTCTGAAGTCCTCACCTCAGGGAAGATAGGGACAGGCTAGAGACAGTCCAGCAAAGGGTGACAAAGATGCTTCAAGACCAACAGGCCATGTCTTATGAGGAGCCCCTCAAGGCACTGAATATGTGCTTGCTGGAGACCATATGGGAGGGCAGACATGACAAAGACCTTCACGTTCTTGAAGGAAATAAACAAATTGACTTGCAGAGAATTATTTAGCATGAGTAATAGTTTGAGGTCAAGACGACATGAGTAGAAACTGACAGAAGGAAGGTTCAGAAGGGATGTGAGGAAGTATTATTTTACTGAAAGGATGGTGGAACTGAGGAATGGTCTGCCAGCTGAGGTGATGGGCGCTACAACCATTAATGTTTCAAGCATGGTTGGGTCAGAGTGAAGGGCATAGTGGTTACTTTGGGCAACAGTAACAGGGAGGAGACTAGGGAAGTTGATGGGATGGCTAGAACCTTAGATGGACCATAGGTCCCAGGATTAGATAGGGAAGCATGTGCAGACTGGATGGACCATTGGTCTTTTTCTGCTGTCATTGTCTATGTTTCCGTGTTCCATACATACAATTTAAAATTTCAGTTTTATTTTCTTAGTTGCAAAAAAACAGAAATAATGCTTCCACTCAGTTATATTCTTGAAATAAATCTGACTATGCCTCTTATAATTGCCCTAGTCTCAAAATGGTCCTGCTCTTTTAGCTACATTTCTTTTAGATTAAATATGTTTCATTGAAGTGTTCATTAGCATATAACAATCAACAACAACAAACACATCAGACTTCAATACGCAACAACCCCCACCCCCACACAGGAGAAAGCTATAAATTACTAAGAATGAACACATAAACCCTCCCATACCCTCCCATTCTGAATGCCCCACCCTCCACCCCCAAGTACTCTGGAGACAAGCTAATATGGTGCACCATTACAAATACATAACAGGGCTTCACAATAAACAAACACATGAACTATAGGAAAGAACCTAGTACTGAAAATATACAGTGACTTAAACAGATGCTCCAAGGGATCCCAGATGAATACAGAAAGAAAAATGCAGACAACCCCCACCCAGGACATCATAAAAAGATTAATTTCTCTCGAACGGAAGGTAAAGCATGCAGGGGTTCGGCGTGGTAGCAACATGGCTGCGCTGCTGTTCTGCTCCACAGCACGCCGAGCTGAACCGGAGCACTCTGTTTAAAGTTTCTTCTCCTAAGTTTGCTGAGCAGATTTTGAATTAAATTAGTATTATTTTTTCACTGGAGTGTTTTTATTGAGCTCAGCAATTATTTATATTTTATATTTTGGCCGTTCTATGTTTTGTGCTATGCTGTTCGGTGTACAGGCATCTTAAGTGCTTTGCACATTCAGATTTGAGAAAGTCTTCTGAATACCTACAGTTCAAGTTGATGAATGAAACCCATTTCTTTTTATTTAGCTATTTTCTAAAACAGGTCTAAAATTATAAAAAGCTGCGCTCATTACCGTTTGGTCGTGCTGGGTCCGGTGTTACGCACCTGGTGGGCCCTGAACTGGTGGCCTGCAGATTGTGGTTCTTGCTTTGGGGTAGGAACATGTAGTGTGTTTGGTGAGCCTCGACTGGTGATGCAGTGGCAGGAGGAAGGACGACCTGTATGGGAAGGAGCGTTGAAATTGCAGCAGCACTGTGGGTGCTAATAGGCTCTTTAAGCCTTTTTAAAAGGTATGCTAGTGTCGCCCAGGGGTTGGGAGTTTCCAGGGGTTGAATTATGAACCCTGAGGTTATTGCACTTAGCAGAACGCTTCTCTTTTGTTTTATTTTGCAGATGTGCACAGGAGTATGTTCCCAAAGTTGGAGTGAAAAGAATGTTGGAGGAGTTGAACTCTGGAAAAGTAAACTGGAAATACTCGAGATGCATAATGGATGTGTAATGGACTCCTCAGTGAAGGGTGCCCAGAATGACTCATGAGGATAAAGCTGATGATAACTGGAGAGTCAATCCTTGTTGTCTTTGTCAGTATGTTACTGGGGACTCCCATGTAGGAGAGAAAGTAACAACTGTAGCACACCAAGACTTTTTATATTTTGTCTGGTTAGAAGAACACTATGCTAGTGAAATCACTTCATTTTTGGCTCCTGGTAATAGTCATTGTAATTTAAACACCGAGGGGAATGAAACAAATTGACCCCTAACCGCTTAGTATTTTGAGTGCTAAAATATACAGACACTGAACTTCAGGCTCATGAAAGAGTCTGTCTGAAGACTGCAAGGAAGCTGTGGATCTGTAGTGACTGCTGTAAAGTAGACCTACCTAATTACTACTAAAATGACAGCGACTACTTACAGAGGATTCTGATATCTTGTGATATAACTTTATTGTTATGATTGATGGGGACTCTGTTTGAGGAGCCTGAATTTATCTATTAATTATCACAACCCTCTGTTGAAGTTAAGATTGCATGTTCAGCCAAAGGACTGCCTCTTGGAGCCCTGTATGCTAACCGGCATAATCTTTACTTACTTTTCTTTCTTCCATACAGCATAAAATAATGTATTATAATGTATATTGATCTAATTTAAATGTGCACAATGTAAGTGTTTGTTTCAGTAAGTTGGTCAAAAGCTTTTTTTTTATGTGCTTCCTTTCTGTTAACCAATAATTACTTGATATATTTTACAGAACAATACAAGGTAGATATACTTCAAGATAATTAGGATGAATAGCTATTGTTTAATAGTATGTTTAAATACTTTTTAACTAGACCATCAGAGATCCCTTATGATGGTGCTGCTTGATACCACCTGGGTGGGTTTGCCTAGGTTTCTGTGTCTGTCTGCTTGAGCAGGAGATGGAACTGTCATGGGGCTGATACCTGAAGTGAAGACCTCAGAGGAGAGTTTTCTCTAAAAATGTCTAGCTACTGAAATGGGTTAAGGTAGAAAAACTGTTGCAAGTATGATAATAAGTCTCTAGCTGATACAGAAAATGGACATAAAGTACACAGACTTAATTTCGGCTATGAGTTCTTTGTCAAAATGCTGACTAAAGTATCCATATGTCGGATTGGTCAAGACAGAAAAATGATGTATAAATATGTTAATGGCTTGTTGCCGATACAGAAAATGTTAATATGTTAAGTATGTAGACCAAATCCTGTCCAAATGAGGTTTGTCAAGCATAAGTATGGAGAACTATAAGGTGCCAGATATAGTTATTAGAAATACGACACATAAGTATGCTAATTGGCTTTTGACCTATACAGAAAGCAGCCAGTTGAGTATGCAAATCAATTTTGGTTAAGTGATGTTTAATTTGAGTATCCCTTCTGGAGATTTCTATGTTCAGCCTAGGCTTTCAAGCTCCTCTAATTTCTGCATTCATGTAAGGCAGTACTCAGATAATGGGGGTATAATGAATGTGGTAAGCAGCACTAAGGGGGACCTATATTTTGAAATATATCTGAGTAATAACAAACTGAAATGGAATCTATAAGTATATGAAGCAAGGAGCTCATATTTTTGAGCGATGCTGTGTACTTTTTATGTATTTGTATTTTATGATAAGGATTTGGCTATTGATTGTAAAGTATGAAAAGAGACCAATGTTTTTTGTGTTTGCTTGCACCCAAGTGCAAGAAACATAGAGCCACCATACAAATTTTCGTAGGTGTGCCACTCAGCTTCCAATGCCCTGCTCCTTCTTGCAGGCGCTGTCTCACTGCACCAATAAATGTCGGAGCTGTCTATGACAGCAGTTCAGATGCAGTGGCATACAGTTGAAAGTGAAAGACCACTACAATCAGCGGTAGTAACAAGTAGGCAATTTGCATACTGCCATCGGTAGGCAATTTACATACTGCCATTGGCAGTATGCAGAGTGCCTACACTCAGCACTGCATCTGAACATAGCTGTCATAGACAGCTCCCTTATTTTTCTAGTTCCCCTCTCCAAACACTCAAGTAGCATGCTGGGAGCCCACCCCATCATGCTCATGCACTCCCCTGCCACGCACCGTATGGCGATGGGGTACCCAATCCCCCACTCAGCTGCCCCCAAACAGAGATTTCCAGGTGCCACGCTGGGAGCCCACCCCAGAGTGGCAAAGTCAGTATGGTGGCGGAGGTGCCCAATCCCCGTCGGCTCCACTGGCCCCCAAAAACTTCCAGCTGCCACACTGGGAGCCCACCCCAGCATGGCAAAAGTCCTGCATCATCTTCTAAAAAGAAAAAAACACCTGAAAACAAAAAAAGGTCCCTCATTGACTGTCTTGCCCCGCCTCCCCCAACTTGTGCCCACCCTCTGTGCACCCACCTCCCCACACAATGCCGGTAAGCTGTATAATGGCATAAATGTTGTTTTTTTTTTCAACTTTAGTGCATATCTCGGCCATTTTTGGGACTTTTTTCACCAAATTTTTAGCAAGGGGTTATTGGGGTCCCACCTCTTGAACTCAGTCAATGTTATTTTGTTACTTAGTCCCGAAAGGTGATTTCGCAGTCACTGTGTGGAACCACCTTTCGGGACTGAGTAACGAAACAACAGTGTCACAGTTCATGAGATAGGCCCCCAAAAACCCTATGTTGAAAATTCGGTGAAAAAATTCCCCAAAATGACTTTTACGAGCGTGCATTGTGCAGTTCCTATGCACGCTCATAACTTTGAGAATGTTTAACATTTTCACTCCAGATTTTCAACATTGCCATTTTACCACACCTCCTTATGAACAGTGTAGCTGTCATTTTTCATATCTCACCCAAAATGTGTTTTCACACATGTAGCACACATTGGCGGGGTCGATGTGCGAAATCAATGTTCAGGACACATAAAAAAAATCACAGTGACACTGTTCATAAGCAGAGGTGTTAAAATGGCTGTCTTGAAAATCTGGTGACAAAAGTCCATAAAATGACTCTGTTACAAGCATGCATTGAGCAATTTCCACGCACCCTCGTAAGTTCACAGATTTGTAATATCTGCGGTCCAGATTTTCAACATTGACATTTTTCCACACCTCCTTATGAACAGTACAGCTGTCATTTTTCACACCCTGGCCGAAATGTGTTTTCGCACTTCCAGTGCAGACTAACGGTCACTGTGGGAAATCAGTGTTCTGGACAGATTACAAAAATCACAGTGACACTGTTCATGAGCGGAGGTCCCAAAATGCCTATGTTGAAAATCTGCTGTAAAAAATTGCCAAATTAATTACATTACTGGTGTACGTTACGCAGTTTTAAGCACACTCGTGACTTCTCCAGTTTTTGTATATTTTCACTCCAGATTTTCAACAATGCCATTATTTACACTTCCTCATGAACAGTACACATGTCACTTTTCACATCCTGTTCGAAATGTGTTTTCGCACCTGTGGCACCAAATGGTGCAGTCACTGTGCAAAATCACCTTTCACCTAACAAACTGATAGTGTCACTGTTCCTGTGGTGGGGTCACAAACAGCCCATGTGGAAAACTTGGAATAAAAATATCAAGAACACCCAGGGCATTAGGGTTTTCGATGATACCACCCTACCCTGTAGGAACTGACAGGCATCAGGGGTGTGACTTGGGATTGTCGACAGTAATCCTTATGCCATTCCTCCCCACCCCACCCCACCCTGCAGCCAGTGACAGGCATCGAGGTGCGCCTTTTGGACCCTTTTGCCCCCCAGAGTTCACCCCATTCTCCTATACTGTGCCCATTTCAGTGTATTTCCTTATGGAATGAGGTGAATGTAAAGCCCAAACACCCCAAGGCACACCTCGACACTTGTCAGTATCTGAAGGGTAGGGTGAGGTAAAATGTCATGACCGTTATGGGTGATGACCCAAAGGCACACCCCAATGCCTGTTCAGCTCTGCAGAGTGAGGGTGGAGTTGGCGTCAGTTCAATACTTCGATGCCATTCCTATACTGCATCTTTCTAACTCCTACGCTTCCACTGCTAATGCCAGCAAGCAAACATTCGACATTGACAAATGCTTGTTTAGTACTAGGAACAAAGGAAAGGTTTTTAGTGACATTTTATACTGTTTATGACATGTAATTGTATATGTGTGTAACAGCAATTGTATTGATCATGTTTTGCTTGTTGTGTTCACTTTTGTAATGGTCTACAACCAAACAAATAAAGCTTAACTACTTGTTATACAGGGGTTCCCAAATTTTCCTGTAATTTGCAAGGCCATTAGACAGACTAGCAATCATTTTTTCCACCCGTAATGCAAACATAATTTCTTGATTTCTTTTTAGCCAGGCCCACCTTGAAAAGGAGCTTGCTCAATGGTGTTCCACCTGGTAAAATAAAGATTAATTGAGTGATTGATTGATTGATTGATTGATACCATTCGAAATATGCAAGAATGGTTTGATCACACCAGTACTTCAAGATAGTTTTTTTAGCACATGCTGAGATTAGAGCCATATGTTAACATTGGTTACCTATAAGGGTGTCTTGAAATAATCCCAGCAAACATACTTCTGGAGAGAATGCTGAGTCCTGTCCCAGGAGGGGATCAAGCCACCAGTGGATGGAGTTCCATAGGGGTACCGCCTTGTCACATTCCCAAAGGATATGATACAGGGTACCCAATACCTTGCCACATCTTGTACACATAACTTGCTCTAATTTACCCATTCTACATAATTTGACAGGGGTGTAATAAAGATTATGAAGTATCTGGAATTGCACGTGATGGTACCTGTCCCATTTAAGAAACGTATATAAATTAACCTATTAAACAGGCCAATCATATGGTTTTCCACATGGAGGCAAGGCATTATTCCAATATGAAGCGACACCTGACACTCAGTCAGGAAGTAAGTTGGATTAAACACCTGATCTTCTCTGGTGACTTGCCAACTTTGGTTCATGCCTTTTTGACCTCTTGCCTAGATTACTGCAATGCCTTATACCTAGGGCTACCAAGGGTAGATCTTTACTGATTGCAGCTAGTGCAGAATGTGGCAGCCAGGCTGTTGTCTGGCTCACCTAGCTCTTGCCATATCACACGTGTGCTCCGCTATGTGCACTGGCTGCCTATAAATTGATGGATCTCCTTCAAGGTTGGAATGCTGACCTATAAAGCCCTACACATCCAGGGAACCAGCTACTTGCAAGATCTTCTTCATCCCTACTGTCCCTCCACCCTCTACGCTCCACTGATGAGGGATTGTTAGAGATTCCCAGGGTGAAACTGAAGCAATCTGGGGCCCATGCGTTCACTTTTGTAGCCCCAACCCTGTGGAATTCTCTACCTCATCAGGTTAGAGAGTGCCAGACCATTGGCCATTTTAAGGTTCAGCTCAAAACATTTTTATTTAGCCAGGCCTTCCCCAATTAAGAGCTTAAATTAAGGATTTTAGTATTGATGATTTTTAAATATAATAATATAGATGACTGTATGTGAGAAATTTTTTTGGCAGTATGTGAAGCACTTTGATTCCTTGAAATTTGCACTATATAAATAAAGTAGTGATTGACTGACTGACAAAGAATTATATAGAAAGAATATAGCATTAGGTGCACTAGCTCTAGGTACTAAGTTAAGGATGGTTGAACCGTAAACAGTAGACCACGGTCTTTGACTGAAATAACTAGCCAATATGTGTGATATTTGAAAAAACTTTAAAACAATGTCTAGGGGAAATATAAACATTTTGCTGGGCTTCTTGAACTGTCAGCATATCACCATTTTTAAGGAAATGTTCCACTAAGTTAGCCTCCAGATAAGGCCAATAAGCATAATTCAGAAGCTGTGTTACAATTCTCAAATAGGGATTTCCCAACACAGGCTGCGTGGCATCCTTCTTCGGATCGAGCCAGAGAAGAGTACATAATTGTTGATGCACACGTAGGGTGTCATGCAGAAATTGGGGGAGTTGACAATATGAAATATATAGTAGAGCTTTAATGTTTAAGTGGAAATGAGTACAATATTTGCATCTGTCTCCAACCATTAGAGGATGTACATATGCCTAGTATCCTTTGAGGAGGACTTATACCATTGGAGGATGCGGGAAGCACTTTTAGCTGCATTTAAGCATTTAGAATTAATACAGGTCTAGTTGCTGGTTGTCTTGCAGGAAACCACTGTTTGGGGGTGTTGGGTTCTGTAGCATTATAGTGAATGCCCTAAGTAGCTATAATGTATGTGGGGGGCCCTTATTACTAACTGAAGTCAAATAGATTACATCACTCTGTTGCTATACCATTGATATGACATAGTCAAGAAGGTTTAACAAAATGGAATGCTCACAAAATTCAATGTTCCACTTAGAGGAAAATGTTTAAAATGTTTGGTATTAAATTAATTGATTTGTACCAAGCTGTACCAATGAATAGTGTTGTGAAAAACACACAATAAACATTGTTGAGGAATCTTTCTGCATGATTTACCACAGCTTAAGGTAAGAATTATTCAGAAAAGTAATTCAATCTGCAATTACACAATCTTGGTAGCCCATACACTATAAAATATAATGTATGGTCTTTGGTTAATAACCGTGCTGAAAACACTTCTCAAGGTTGCCATAACATCTGAAAACATCAAGAGCTATGCTCTCGAGGTTTACAATGATGTCATGGCAACCTCTTGAAGTGTTTATAGCATGGTTATTAACCAAATCCCATACATTATCCTCTACATAATAAGTGTGGGTCATTGTTTCCCTAATTGAAACCTGGTTATAATTTGCTGCTATAACCTGTGGGTTGTAATGGCAAACACATGCTGGGTTTCCATTGTGCACATGCCCCAGCCGTAGCTCTGTAATCACTCAGTGCCAGCCACTGCACCGGACTCCGTCAACCAACTGCCACTTGGTGGTAAGTTTAATTTAAAAAAATAAAGTATGGGCATTCAGGCTATACAGATAAAAAATCTAAAATATTACAGAAATAAAAGGTAAGGGAAACATCCCTTCAGGAAGTCACCCCGCTTGCAACCAGACTGCACAGGGATGTCTTTTTATTTTATATAGTTGCTGTGGTGAAAAAACTATCCCCAGTAATTATATAAAATAATACATGGGGTGGTGTGTTTAACTTGAGATTTTACACATACCCCTCAGTGTTGGATGCTTAAACAAACCCCATGAGCTTCGCTGGGGGTATGTGTAAAATCTCTTTAAACACACCACCCCATGTATTATTCTGTATGGTATGCTCTTTACCTTGTCAAGATTCTACTGCATCACTGTCAACACTGTATTTGAAAGAGTTCATACTAGAAAAAGTTTGCATATATTAAAGCAATTATTTTGTTTACAGTGTCAAAAGATGGTACATCGCTTTTCACCACAAGACTTAAAGAGAAAAGTTACACGGAAGACCAGTTAGATCCGGAGGTAGTGCAGCCGTATGCTGCATTTGCACCACCAGGGAATCCAAAGGTACAGTATGATACCTTTTATTTTATAGTCTGGAGTCAGCCATAAAAAACTTAAAGCATTAGGCATAATCCAGTACATACAGCAGCTTCATAATGAGAAACATACATAATAGGCAAGACCCTTGGTTCTCTGCAGCATTTAAGTCCTAATTACTGTGGCTGTTTCTCTGGTGGTAATCATTCACTCTTGTTGGGGTATTGGTATCTTGCTATTGGCTATGGTATTGTGTGATGTCACTGATGACACAGTGACACAAATTGTAGATTTTTTTTATCCTGTCTTGTTCTTTGACTAATAAAATATCTGCTGTGTGTGAATATATAGAGAATAATGGCTATGTGAGTGTGTTATGTTTTTTTTTTTTACACACCGAGTTGTGTGATGACCCTGTAAACCTCAAGAGCAAAGCTCAAGGGTTTACCTGGTCATCACACAATGAAATAAAAACATAACACACACGGTATAGCCAGTATTTTTATAATTTGCTGGTGCAAGGAGTTTAGACAGGAGCAGAAGAGAAAACAAGAGGCATACTGGGGCGGTATTTCCGTTTTCTTCCAAGAGGTCCCTTCTTGTCTGGGTAATGGAGGTGCTGGTTCCAGTGCTAATCGGTGAGGAAACAAAACAAAATACAGGGAGAACAAGCTGCCATCAAGTCAAAAGATAATGACACTCGCTGCAGTTGTTGAATGCTCCATGGCACTAATGGCGGTTGCACTGCATCTGTAAGCTCGAGACAGCTGAGTGCCGGTAAGAATTCAGAACTAGCACAGAATGTCAACCAAACGCCGTAATAACCTGGCTGCCCAGTTATTACAGCATTTGAAACAGGAACTCGAGACAGTCATTAAAGGGGGTCACCAGTAATTATACTGTTTTACTGAAACTGATGTAAGGCATTAGTTTAGTTTATTTTGATATCCAGGTAAATACACTGGTAGCAAAAGTACCTTTTCAGGTACTACACAGTTGTTCTGCCCTTGAAGACCTTCTTTTGATAATTTAATCAATCCTGAGAGTGGTCACCTAACACTGACTGTAAGAGGGCAAACGAGATGCTGGGATGTTTGAGAAGCTAAGGGTAAATAAAAACGTTCCCTGCCATGTTGCTAGTCAGTCCACACAAGAGTATTTGAGTGGGCTTTACAGACTAACTCGGCACTTCAGCATGTACTTTCATAAATAAGATATTTCGGCTATTACAATTTAGTATAGAAACATTTTTTTTCAATGTTCCTTTACAAGGTTTACAGCACCACTTGATAGTCTGTAAAGTTTGTATAAAAACATTTGCTTCTCTCCTGTTAACCTCACAATATATTTGTTTATGACATCTTTCATAGTGCTCCCCATGGCAATGGACAGTGATGTCACAAAACAGCAATTGTGTGGTTAGCGGGGGAAAGACAGATACATTTTAAAAAAACTCTGAAATAAGTGCTGCATTGCCTACAATACTTAGCAAACCAACATCAGGGGAAGTAAGTAAAAAAATAATTAGAAAACAATAAAGTTAAAGTATAATTGGTGTAAATCTAGTGTTTTTAAACTTACTATTAGTATTAGTATTCGTATTAGTATTAGTAGAGAGTTGCTCTTTAAAGAAGCAGTATTTTTTAGTCAATAAAAATGTCATCATATACTTTTTTAGCAGAAATGTATTTCTGACATCCTTAGATTCATTCTCGGTGTATTTTTTGGTGTTCTCAGATATTTTTAAAACAGCTTTTATAACTAGTTTTCTAATTCATGATTCACATAATTAGATGGCCACCACATGTACTGTATTACAAATCTCTTCTACTGAGGTTACCTCTTAAATATACGTACTATGAATGTGTTAGGGTGGTGTTACAACGTGTCACTGATAATAAGTAGCACAGCATGATACAAAGGTATTAATCTTTTTTATGGCGGGAATGGCACGGGAGTGAGATCTTTTAAAAACTTTAATATCCTGGGTTTTGGTTCAGGAATGAAAGAAAATGAAAATAAATTTGTATATCGTGATATTTTTTGCTAGAAAACATGATTGCTGAAAAAAAACTATATGGTAACTAACAAGTACTGCTACTTCAATTAGGAAAAAATAAGTCTGCTCAAATGTAAATAGCCAGTCTGCAAGAGGCCAGGATAGTCCAGATTAAGGCAGTCTTCTCATATAACAAGAGAGGGTATGGCCAAAGAGGAGTTTGTCATTGCTAAATGTTTGTCTGCAATGTAACAGGGATTTAAAGAGCCCCTGATGTTGCTGGGACAGCTCTGAAGAACATAATATCATGACACAGTTTCGCTTATATTTCACCCTTTTTTGTAATCATTGCCCTTATTTGTTTATTACTATGGACAGTTGCATGGGAATAGGATCTCTGCTCTATTTCCTCTGTCTGCTTGTCTACTTTTGCAGTCACAATTCTGTTTAAGACATCCCACTCTGTTGCTGTGGAGATAATTATGATATCATAAGCAGGGTATTATGATGTCATATGTAGACAAGCAGCAAGCAGACAAAACCAATAAGGTCCAAGGGACAGTAATCTTGTTTTTATGTCATTTCCCTGATTATAGATTGATGGAGCACTCTTGACCAATCAGAGTGCTGCTTTCTCCTGTGCATGAGACTCTCTTATTCTGTGAAGAGTCTCATGGGCAGATGTCTTGGAAACAGGCACATTCCGGGAACATTTTTTTAAAAAACATATTATTGATTGCTCTTGATTAATAATATATTAATATATCCCCCGTCGCCACTCATTCCTGTATTAGAGTGGTTTCACTCGCCTTCTGCTTGAGCTAGAACAGCTCAGCCTCGCTTTGCTGTTTTCGCTCCAGCGGAGGGCACACAAAACCACCCCTTACACAGCAACAGGTGGCTCCAGAGGAACATATTAACATATAGTAACAAAAAAGGGGAAAGAATTGCAAAAACATAGTTCTGGCTGAATGGTACAGAGGGTTTAAGCAGAGAACTGTTAAACAGTGAGTTACAGTTTCAGTCCTCCT
This sequence comes from Neoceratodus forsteri, assembly GCA_016271365.2. Lineage (NCBI taxonomy): Eukaryota > Metazoa > Chordata > Ceratodontiformes > Ceratodontidae > Neoceratodus > Neoceratodus forsteri. The sequence continues at coordinate 343,534,417 of CM028132.1, read as the reverse complement.
CAGGGCCACAAACAATATTGTCTAAGCAAATTAGAGCTACAGTAAACCTGTAGGCTGCCCAGTGTCATGGACAGGTAAGGCGCTGGACACCTCACTTGCCATCACACTGGCGATCTTGGTTCAGGAATAGACAAAGGTTGTTTGAGGGCTAGCAGGGGAAAGAGGGTTTAGCATCCTTCAATGGACCGCCTCCTTTGGGGTAGGGAGACAGTGTGTACTGCTGCTCAGCTGCTACCTAGTGGAGGGTAGGTGATGCAGCAGTAATCATCAGAGTTGAAAGTCAGAGGTGGGTGTTGAAAGTGTGCACCATCTTCATGGTCTACATGTGTGCCATTGCATGCCACCGACTCTGACTCAAAGGGAGTAATGGGTGAAAAAAGAACCTCTGTCTGTAGGATGATGCCATGACCCTGAAGGCACCGCACCACCACCATCCATGGCACCCACTCACCCAACGAGGTAAGAAGTAGATAGGGTATGTCCTGGAGGTGGAGTAAAGGTGCTGAAGGTCAGCAGCAGAAGGGAGTCGATGGGGAGGGGCAGGAGAATAAAGTTCATATCAAAACAAGCATTTGTCAATGCCAAATGTTTGCTTGCTGGTATTGGCATTGGTAGTGCAGGAGTTAGAGAGATGCATAGTAGGAATGGCAGTGAAGTAGTGAACTGAAGCCAACCCCACCACCACCCTGCAGAGACTGACAGGCATTGGGGTGTGCCTTTTGGTCAGCCATAATGCTCATGCAATTCCACCTCACCCCACCCTGCAGACAGTGACAGGTGTCACGGTGAGCCTTGGGGTCTTCAGCTCTTATGCTCACCCCATTCCATAAGGAAATAAGGTGAGAGGGGCACAGTATAGGAGAATGAGGTGAACATTAGGGCCAAAGATCCCAAGGCAGACCTCAATGTCAGTCAGTGGCTGCAGGGTGGGGATGGAATGGCATAAGCATTACAGCCGAGAACCTCAAGCCACACCCTCGATGCCTGTCAGTCTGTACAGGGAAGGGCATTTACAGTTGGAAACCCTAATGCCCCGGGTGTTTGTTGGTATTTTTGTTCAAAATTTTCAATATAAGCTTTTTGGGACCTCCTAATTCAGTCAGTTATTTAAATTTTTCCACCAAATTTGCAACATACGCTTTTTGAGAGTCCACCTCATGAACAGTGACACTGTAATTTCATTAATCTGTCCCAAAAGGTGGATTCCATGCAGTGACCATGAAATCACCTTTCGGGACTGAATAACACCATGACAGTGACTGAATTCATGAGGAGGGGTCCCAAGAACCCCATGTTGAAAATTTAATGCCAAAAGACAATGAAATTGCAGAGATAGCCACATAGGTTGAAAAAAAACCATTATGCCATTATACAGCTTACCGGCATTTCTTCAGTTTGCAGTCAGCTCTGAAGAGTGCAGACGTGTTCTTGGTCCACTGAAGATCATCACACTGAGCTCCAGAGGTAAGTATGGGGTGGGCGTATGTGGGGAGGTGGGGTGCATAGAGGGTGCATGGCAGTTGGGAGAGGGGGCAAGGGACTCAACAAGGGGGCCATTTTCTTTTTAACAGGAATTTTTAATAAAAAGACATCAAGGGACACTTTTGGTTCACTGGGGTGGGCTCCCAGCATGCCACTTGAATGTTTGTTGGGGGGAGTGGAGCCGATGGGGATTGGGTGTCCCTGTCGGCTATACAGTGTTCTGGGGGGAGCACATGAGCATTCTGGGGTGGGCTCCCAGCGTGCTACCTGGGTGTTTGTTAGGGGGACTGGAGCCAATGGGGATTGGGCACTCCCGCTGGCCATACAGTGTGCCGGGGGGGAGTGTGCATGAACCGAGGGGGATTGGGCACCCCCTTGGCACACAACATGCTGACGGTGATTGGGCTACACCATCCACAAATGAACTGGGGTGGAGTCATGCTGACAGGGTGACTGGGCACCACAATCAGCTTTAACATGGACTGGGAGAGGCGTCGGCTGTCGGTCAGCTTCGTGGAGACTGTGAGAGGCCAACAGAGAAGCCGTTGCCATGTTTCTCTGAAATGGGACACAAGACAATGCAGTTGTAATTGGCTGCTACAGTCAGGGACCGCCTGGCAAACACAACTGATTGTTTAATGATGGGGTGCTCCCTGATTGCAGCGGCCAGTTTCTGCCAAGGTTGTGGCAAGCTACAGTATTGCTGTCATGGACAGCATGATTTTCTATTGGTGCCACACAGACCAGCCCCAAAATGGGCTGCTGACATTGGCAACAACACTGCCGTGCCTCCACAATTTTCGACTGAAGCAAGCTGATGCAATATGTTTCTTGCTCATGCGCGCAAGCAAACATAAAAAAGGAATGCAAAAATATTTGAATGATAAACTGGATTGTGTCTAACTCTCACATTTTTCAATGTTGTCCAGGTGGTATCAGAGGCTATTTAAAGGGAACATAAAAAATGTGCCATTTAAATTGGCTATTGCTGGTGTTTTCTGTTCATTATTGACATGCTGTTAACATATTTGAAGCTATATTTTTATTCTGCATGCTGTTTTTTCCCGCCTCTGTTTAGTGCTTTCAAATAGGTGTTTCCTCTCTGTAGCCAAGGGAAACACACACACATGCATACAGACATACAGACACACACACACACACATACACAGTGATAGGATTGATCTTTATCTCCAAATTCTGTTGATGTCTGCTAGCTGGCTAATATGCAGAAAGCCAATTTGATTGGTGGGGATTTATCCTTCAAACTACAAGAAGTTTACACCCATCAGCCAACTGGACACTGCCATCATAGCCTTCTCAGCACTGGATTTTGAGAGGCAAGCCTCCTGCATTTCTACATTCACTAGCTTACACAGTACACACCTACATAGCTCCCTATACTACAGTAACAATATGTTTGCTTTGCACATGTGCACAAGCAAACATAAAAATGGGATGGACCACAACCTGTGAATTCTAGAGACTGGCTGATTCTATGAAAAAAAGTTTGTAAGTCAATCAGAAGTGAGCTGTGATCTCAACACTTTAAAAAATAATTCTGGCCTATATGCTGTGTGGATTCCCTGTGAGGAAGTGTAGTTCTGAGTGGAAAAAGTTTATTTTCAGAGAAAACCTGTGAGGTGAGATTTTAGGTTAGTCCCTTTTTTTTCTGTCATGAATTTTCCTATTATATGAACTCTTGCATTGTATTTTCTGAGTGTGTTGTTCCTTGTGTAACGGGGACATACTAAGCCCAAGTATTGTTGCTTCTAAGAGAGTAACAGAGTGATGGATTGCCTGGAGCAAACGGAGGTTCCAAGGTCCAAAGTCCTTGCGCTGTGTTAGCAATGACTACAGGGGATGGGAAAAGAACTGCCCATGGGAGTTTGTAACCAAGCCAGTGGCAGCATTGAAGTGGGTTAAACCAGTTGTATACCAGAGGGCTCTGTGGCAAACTGGTGGTATAGTGGTTTTGATTGTAAACCATACTATCCAGTCTGTTGACAACATCAAGTGCTGTACTTGCAGGAGTGGCTTTGTGATAATACAAAAGAGGGGAAGGGAGATAGGCACAAAGAACAAAAAGCATGTTTAATAAAATACTAAAAATGAATTCTGCTGCATCTAATATACTGTGCTGTAGGATGTAAGTTCTGTGACAAATCCCATGGCCATGGAATTACAGAATTCTACTCACTGTATAATCAAGTCAAACTTCCATGATGACATCACATAAAGAGACCATTTGAACAGTATTATACAGCTGAACTTCTCACAAGGGTCTTGTTAGTCACCTGGTGCCCTTGTTTCGTCACCACATGATCAATATAATATATAAAATTGTTTATAAAGTTACCCCCCACAGTCTATAATGTAGCGCGTCCCCGTCATCACGTCATACAGTTGGCTGAGTGTGGGGGGGCGCAGGGGTGGATCTAAACACTGGGAAGTACAGGAGACCCAGTAGATATAAATGTACGAGCGTTTTTTTTTCTTTTAAATAACTTTAAATCTTTGGGACAACTACATGCAGGCAGCATTTCCCTCAGGTAAGGCATCAAAATATGTGATGCCTTAGGCTAGCTTGGTGAGTCTCTTTAAACATGCACAGATTTCAGATTTCATGTTTAATCACCAGCAAGTACTTTAGGTGACACATTTTTCTTGCCTTTGTTTTCTAATATGACAGAGTTGTAGAAACCCAATTGATCTACATTTATTGAAAAAGAAAAAAATCAGCAAGTACTGTATTATCATAATGTTAATATTAGATAAAAAGGTGACTGCAAAATCCCTAAATGGCACAGCAAGCAGGTACTGGCAAGTAGGTCAGAGAGGAAAACATTTTGTCACATAAAAATAATGTGTGTGGTTAAAGTGGTATGAAATTACCCACCAAGCTCAGTGGTTGAGTCTGAAACATTAGATTCTTTTAAGGTAAACTTGGACAGATACATGAGGGAGGTAAAGATGTTATATCTAGGGATGGGGGAACCAGCTCTGCTGCTCTTCTGAACCTCCCTGGACTGGGCTGACTTGTCTCTGACCAGGAGAACCGAGCCTTTCATGACTGGACCTGGGTTGCCAAGTTTTGAAGTGTGGTCTGGTTTGGTCTGGCACTTCACTGCTGTTCCGTGCTTCCTTGCGGGTGTCCAGTGGTCCCGATCCCAACCCGATCACCCACCTGACATAATATAATTAGTTTCCCTGGTGTCCAGTGGTCTCCATCCTATTCGGATCTCCTAGAAGTTATATACCATTCCCTGGTGTTTAGCAGACCCCTCTCCCCATCCTCATCCCCATTCCCCTGTAATAAAATAAGGCACTAATCCATTCCCTGGTATCCATTGGACCTCCCAACCCCCCCATCCAGCAAGCAGTGCTCACCAACCTACCCCCCCCGACCCGAGCTGGCAACCAGTACAGCACTCCACTCTCCACTACAGCCGGCCACCAACTGAGCTGTCAATAAAGAGCATGTACTTCTACAAGTGAGTGCTTATTCATTGACATGACAGTTCTGTCGGCAGCTGGCTGTGGTGGTCAGAGACAAGTAGAGGGCTGTGCTGGTCACCAGCAGGGGGTTGGGATGGGGATGAGTAGGGTGGAGGGGCACTAAAGTGGCCAACCATGCCATTCCCCCCATCCCAACCCCTCACCAGTGAGCAGCACAGCCCTTTGCTCTTGTCTCTGTTGCCAACAGAGCTGTCACTGAATGAGTGTGAGCTGGCCTGTCAATGAATGAATGGTGCTTGTACAAGTAAACTCTCTTTTATTAACAGCTCAGTCAGTGGTTGGCCATGGTAAAGAGCAGAGGGCTATGCCGGTCACCAGCTGAGGGTCAGGGTGGTGGAGCAAGGTGGTGGGGCACTACCTGCCAGGGGGGAGGTCCACTAGACACCACAGAATGGAGGACTAGTACCTTATTCTTTTGCAGGGGAACAGGGATAGGAAGGGGGGCCTCTAGACACCAGGGAATGGTATATAACTTCTTTGAATCAAGATAGGAGGACCACTAGATGTCAGGGAAACTTGTTATGTTATATCAGATGGGTGATCGGGTGGGGGGAGAGACCACTGTACACCAGGGAATTCTCAAAACCGCATTTTTGTTTGGTGTCTTATTATGCCTGCATTGTGTCAGAGCTATACTCGCCTTTGTTGATGGTGGACATCGTCTGCAGTGCACAAAGGTGAGAATTTTTTTTGAGGGGTGACTTATTATGGCTGTATTGCATCAGAGCTATGCTCACCTTTGTGTACAGCTGACCATAGCCACCATGATGGGAAATAACAATTCCAAAACACCCTCGATCCTGAACTCTTCACAAAGCTAACTTTGATTAAAGAAAGGTCTTTCAAAGATTCAAGGCACAGCAATAATTCCAAATACAGCAAAGTAAGGGGGCTAGCTGCACATTCAAGCATACCTGATAGACCATGAGGCCTATTTCTGCTGGCAAGTTTCGTATGTTCATATTGGGACAGGGCAAGGAGGGGGTGGGGGAAACAAAGCCAATCAGGGCAACTGTAATATAAGGGGGCTAGCTGCACATTTGAGCAGATCTGATAGACCATGAGGCCTATTTCTTCTGGCAAGTTTCGTATGATCATATGTAACGCATGCACGTGGCCAACCCAACATCATAAGATTGTTTGCCTTGGAAACAGTATCTCTTGCAAAGTAGCCTAATATCAGATCCTTGAGGACTCTTTTGTAACAAAAAATAATAGCAAACCTATAGATTTTTTTCACAAAATCAGTGGCTCTGAAAATTGTTTCTGCCAAGCTTGCTTCTACTTCTTCAGGATGGAGGCAAAACAGAATACAGTATAACCAATTATACGAAACTCGGTTATCTGAATCTCCAGATTAACCGAAACTGACCCATGTCCCCGAGATAATTGGTGTTCTACTGAAAAGCATCCGAAAGCAGCCCTAATAAAATGGTGATCTTGCTGCATTTAAAATCATTTAACTTTACTGGAGGACCCTGCAGTTAGTTTGCCAAGTAGCACACTTACCCCTTTCCTTAATCAGCATCTTTATCGCTCACTTCAGACCTATGCAGATCTCTGGTTACATATCTGCTCATCATCAATGGGCACATGGACATGGAGAAGATTGTGCAAAGTCTTTCCATAATAAAATGCATTTGGAGTGTTTGGAGTTCTGGAGTTTAGAGGTGGGGAACTGCCCAGCTGGTAAGAGAGAAACGGAGAAAGCAGAGAGTACAACAGAGGACCTATTGCCTCATAGCATTGTTTGTACTACAGCCATCCTACACAGAAAGGATGCCACTCACACAGAAAAGGTAAAATTCGACTTTTATGCAGATGACTTTATATATTAAAGCAACAGCAAAGAGACAAACAGGGAAAGCAAGGAGTACAGCAGAGGATTCATTGCCAGTACGAGATTTGTACTTTAGTCTCTGCCGCAAACAAGGACTATATACTGTAGACGCTTATTGATTAATTTATTCACAATATTTACTCCATTACATGTTACATGTAGCACTGCTGTGTGTTTTATTTTGCTGTGATTAACATTTTACGCTTACTAACTGAAAATGTGCTCATTGTTTGTCTGTTACATCGAAAGTGTTGTAGCTGCAATGGAAATTTCATGTGTCCTGTTATCTGAACCCCGATTATCTGAATAAATTTCATGTCCCATGTGGTATTCAGAAAGTCGGGTTATACTGCAGCTCAGATCTGCATCTAGTCTTTCCTCGATAATAAGACAGGAATGATCACCAAGAGTTGTGGCATTCTATAGCACAATTCTATAGCACAATCTCATAACAGCCTTTAATCAACAACTTATACCAGTATCTGTAATGGGAAGCAACACTTGAAATGCAATCTTCCCTAGGTTCTGCCTGAACATGAAATGTCTGGGCTACAAGAAATTCACATCAATCCTTTGTTCTCAGACTCATTTAGTGTTCCAGCATGGTGAATGTATTGGGCCACCACTGATAATCTGAGTGGGTAACATTCCAGCCAGCTGGGAACGCAAACTGGGGATGACAAGGCAATGTGTGTCCTTTGTGGAGTACTTGAGGACACAAGCAGTCACCTGCCAGAGTTATACCAAGCACAGGTGAGACCTGGTATTTGTCACTGAGGACTGACACCTTGACCTGTTTACAGTTGGTGATTTCCATGGTCCACTTAGGTACTGGGATCATGTTCGCCACTGTTTCATCATATTGATTATTAGCTCTGGGTGGGGGATAAGCTCATTTTTACATGGTTATGCTGATTTGAGTGAGAAAGGCATCTTGGAGTTCAGGGTAGTCAGTGCCCCCCCCCCCCAACACACACACACCTTTTGTGCCTTTCCTCTTAGAATATCCCATCATGGTAAGAAAGGTCCAGGCCCACTGACATGAAAGAATGATACGATACCCCCACCATATTCTGCCTGTAAATGTGAGTTGTAAGCTTTACCATGTCTATTGCCTCCACAAGAGCATTGACCACTGCACCCTCGGATCTCAAAATCTTTATAGTATTTTTTTTTTTCTATTGTATTTCTCCTCCTCCCTGTGGTGGCTTCCTTCCTGGTCACCCCCAGCCCCATCACCCAGCTCCTCAGGTGATCTTACCTTTGCTGACCCTGGCTTGTGGGAACAGCTCCTGCACACGGTGCAGAGCCTCAGGGCGGATCATTCATCCTGCTGCAGCCGGGCATTTTCTATTTTTCTCCACCTCCCATTGCCAGGGCGTGTATGTTGCTGTGCAAGCATGGAAGCGCCGCACATATGTGGTCCTGTGGCATATTCCCTTATGTTGGAGTCCTCACCACCATCCTTAGCCTCCACCTGGAATGATAATTCAGAGGGACTTTCAAGCTGCTCTCCTGGGAGCGGAGAGTTGTCCTCCAGATGCTTGACGACCCACCGCACAGCAAACACAAGTCGCCAGCATGGTAGGAGGTAAAGCATTGCTGCCTCAGCCCTCCACACCACTGGGCCAGCTTTTATAATCTTTTTTAACTCCAGCTGAATGTCCTCAAGCAGTATGTGTGGTTTTCCATGCTACTTTCGCAACTCTAGCACAAGGGCATTAACATCAGGATGCAACTTTTCTTGAGCCAGATAATCATGCTTACATTTGCTAATTGTGCTTTCACTGATTTTCAGTTTGTGCTTTATGGAAAAGTATCTTACGATGTTCTTCACTCCATTTCCACTGACGATTTACCAAGTTTGAAGCTAATGATAGGGGTTGGAGGCATTCACCTCTCCATCACTTTGATGCAGGTGGAGGACTGTAGCACTGATACTACTGCCTGAGCCACATGACTGGATACACCAGCACTATCAGCGAGTTGCTTCCCAGCAACTCCATCAACAAAGACTATTCCCTTTTAACTATATAGGGATGGTTGTTCAGCTACAGTAGTTGTATTGGGACATCTTACTATTGGGAGAAGCAGCAGCAGTTTGGGGAGAGACAGCCCAGTGAGTTCAGGAACCAGATAACAGTACTCAGAAGCAGTACTGAGAAAAGCAGGAGAGTTCGTGGAGACAGTGCAGTGAGTTTGGGAACCAGGCAGCAGTACCCAGCAACAGTACCGAGAGAAGCACCAAAGTTCTGGGAGGGAGTGCAGCAGGCAGCTCAGGGAGAAAGGCAGAGTACCAAGAGAAGCAGCTATCAGAAACAGCAACAATGAGTTCTGATAACAGGCAGCGGTAGTAGTATAAAGTGCAACTAATTGCCAAGTAGGAATTTAGCAAGTTAGCATTAATTAGTAATTAAATACACACATATGGTAACAGACTGACAGCAGGTAATTATCACAACCAGCTGAGTATCAAACTGCTAATAAACATCATGCACTTACTGAATCTGACAGACAGCTTAACACCAAATCCCAACCCCTGAAAATTCCTTTACATGATTTTGTCAGGTAGGCTCAATGCACAAAAATTAATGTAAATGTAATTGGTTCTACCGGTACCCTTATACTATGCACAGGCTCACTATCCTGACACTGACCTGCCTGGGTAATATCACCCAACAGGTTCAGTATCTGGACAGTGAGCATCCCAGCATAAGGAATCCTGAGGGACGTTGACGGGGTAAGGTAGCGGATGTGATGGCTTGCTACCTTACCCCTGTCCCTGGGATTCAAGGCGAGGGAGAATTGGAGGGCTGGCCAAGCTGCCCCGCTGGTGTTGTGGACCACACCACGGCAGCTCAGCCGGCATGCTGTGTGGGCGTGGGTTCGATCCATGCAGCAGGGGGATGTCTTTTTACTGCTCCTACCCCATAACTGTTTCATTTCTAACTCCAAGGTCGCTCCCTGGGTTAGATATTTTAATCACCGAGGGTGTAGAGGCAGAGCCCCCTACGTAGAGGGGATCAGGGGTAAACCCCCGATATGCCAAATAATTTTGAAAATCAGATGCCAAAATCAATTTTCGGCATCTGATTTATCTGTAGGTTGCATTTTGGCCAGGGGTCGGTATCCCAAGACTCAGGTTACTGAGTTTAGGGATACCATAGTATATCCAGTTCACAGTAGTTCCAACCCCTACCACACACAAACATATATAACTGTAAGTTGCCATGACAAAAACTCACCCTGGAATTTAGGCCCTATGAAAATTTGTGAATACCTCTAAGATACAGGGAACTAGGAAAACACAGGGTAGGAATGGGAATTTGGATCAGGAAAACAAGGTGTGCAACTCATGCAAAGGGAGAGAGAAAGGGTATTCCTTTATAGTAATGTATAGCATGGTACCAAGTAAACCCTGTGGGCCAGCAGAATAGAAGAATAAAGACTGTATATGCATTGCATCAGTGATATGTTGAGGTGTTGCTATCAGAAGAAGGGGTCTAACCAGAATTCCTAATGCAGCACAGCTGTGTTATTACGGCAGAGTGGAATTGAAGCAAAACTTCCTGCAAATCTGATTGCATCCTCCCCATTCACTAAAATGTGTTTCGTTCTTCTCCCCTCCCCTTTGCCCGCACTGCACTATTTTCTTGCTCCCAACCCACATTTCAGTTTCAATGGGGCTACCAGTATTTTGGAGAAATAGTTTAAAACTGTCTCTCTCTCTCTCTCTCTCTATCTCAGCTGAGAGAGAAGACTTGTCAGTGCAGCAGCACAGCAGGCTGATACGCACCCTCCCCCAGAAGAGTGCAGGGTGTACGCATCAAACTGTACTACTTTAACCATTTTTTTTATCCACTGACCCTTTACACAAATGTCTCTGTTCCTGCAGTAACACAAAATGAGTCTGAGTACAAAGGAGTGACGTGAATTTCTTGTAACCCCGAATATTCACATTCAGGTAGAACCTAGGGAAGACACATTTCAAATGTTGCTTCCGATTATGGATATAACTTGTTGACTAAAGACTGTTATGAGGTTGTGCTATAGAATGCCACAGCTCATGGTGATCATTCATGTCTTATTATACAAACAGGAATGACTAGATTCAAATCTGAGCTATTCTGTTTTACCTCCTGAAGAAATAAAAGCAAGATTGGCAGAAACAGTTTTCAAAGCCACTGATTTCATTTAAAATCTATATGTTTACTATTTTTTCTGATAAAAGATCCCTAATGATATGATATTAGGCTACTTTGCAAGGAAACTGTTTCCATGGCAAACAATCTTTTGATGTTGGGCTGGCCGCATGCATGCATCGCTGTATTTGGAATTATTGATGTGCCTTAAGACACAGCTACATTCCTTGAATCTTCAAAAGACATTTCTTTAATCAAAATTAGCAATGTGGAGAGTTCAGTATTGAGGGTATTTTGGAATTTTGTCATGTCCCATGATGGTGGCTATGATCCGCTATGCATAAAGGTGAGATTTCTTTGGGGGGGTGACTTTGTTGTTGGGGGTGTTCTTACACCATTTCATCTGCTACTTTTTAACACTGATAGCATGCCCACAGTCCTGCTGTCCCATGCTGCTGTTGAGGATGCGAGGCACATGATTATTCAATACAATACAATACAATACAATCCATCAGTTCTATATCCCTTGCCAGATTAATGCATTAGCAGCTGCTTTACCTCTGACCAGAAATTGTTTTAAAGAAAAGCTAAGGAAATTTAGTACAGTCTTAAAACTGAGCACTGCTGGGAGCCTAATTTTGGTTTCTGTGGTTTTTTTGGTTATCCTCCCAAAAATCCTGATGAAGGACAGAAGCAGAAACATAAAAAAATAATGGCAGATAAACATCTAGTGGCCCATCCAGTCTGCCAAAATCTAATTCTGGGACTTTGCCTATCAGTTCTTCCTACTCCCCATCTGTCCCCTCATGCACAGCTCCCACCTGCCTGTCCCGTCGCCTTTTGAACCCTGTCACTGTTTTTGTCCTGATGACTTCCTCAGGATGTTTGTCCCAGTCTATCACCATTCCCTGTATCAAAAAGTACTTCCTGACATCTTTATTGACCCCACAATACCATCACTATTTTTAGGAAATTAGCCTTGGTACTTGTGTTACCCCTCATTGTGAACAGCTTGCTAGTGTCCACCTTGTTTATTCTGTGGAGGTATGTGAGCATCTCAGTTGTGCCACCCCTTATCTCTTTTCCTACTGTGTTCACATTGAGATCCTCCAAGTGGTCCTTGTGAGACCTATCCTGCTGGTCCTGTATCATTTTGGTGGCTTGTCTCTGCACTGCCTCTAGCTTGTCCCTGTCCTTCCTTAAGTATGGACTGCAAAACTATACACAGTATTCCAAGTGAAGGTGAATAAGGGATCCATGCAAGGGCTGTATTACTTCCCTCCATCTCCTTGTGATCTCCCTCTCTTTGCACCCAGCATCAAATCTGCTTTAACTACATTCGTAGGTATCACAGGTAGAATCAAGCTCTAAGACTTTTGTCCATGATGCTTGTCCGTCCCACAATTTTTAGAACTTTGTAGTACTTTCCCTAAAAAAAGAATCCAATCTGACCTTAAAAGTATCCATGTTTTGGCTATCCACTACAGAGGAAGGGAGATTGTTCCAGAAGGAAATTGCCCTTTGTGTAAACCAATATTTTCTTAAACTGGAATTCCATTTGTGCATAAACAATTGTTTATTATGTCTCCTCCCACTGCTCCAGCTTGTTTTGAATGTAAGACCAAATTCTTCACGCAGCTTTGTGTCCCCCATAATTTTATAAAGCATACACAGATCTCCTCTATGCCTTTTGTAGTGTAAAGAATAAAGGTTGAAATGATCCAGTCTACCAGAATAGGGAATACTTTTAAGCCCAGCTACAGATCTCTATGCTGTATGCTGTACCCCCTCAATTCTTTGAATATCTTTCCTTTTTTGTGGTGACCACACTTGAGCACAGTACTCCAAATGTGGCCTGATCAATGCTCCATGGAAAGGCATAAAAGCCTTCTCATCCCTGCTGGCAATATGTCTCAAGATACAGTTGAGATTTTGGTTAGCCCTTTTTACTTGCTCTTTACAGTGGGAGCTAAACTTCAAATCAGTTGTAATTTTAATGCCCAGATTTCTTTCTTCCCAGGGGACAGACAGTGTGTCATTTCCAAGTGTGTATGCACAGTTTTTATTATGAGGGCCTAAGTGCATTACTTTACACTTAGCTATGTTCAGTTCAAATTTGTTAGTCTCGGTCCATTGAAGGATTTCATTAATAGCCATTTGTAGGGATAGAGCCTCAACTGAATCATTCACTATCCGACTCACCCTACAGTCATCTGTGAATTTAGACAACCAAATGTTAGAATCTTTTAGTTTAAGGGTGGAAATGTAGATATTAAAGAGGCAAGGACCCAGAACCAATCCCTGAGGGACCCCACTTTAAATTGGTGCCCAGTCTGATAGTACCCCTTTTACAGTAACTCTTTGTTTCCTCCAATTAAGCCATTCAGATATCCAGTTTAGGACATTGGAATCCAACCTAAGCTTGGTTAATGTATTCATTAATTCCACATGGGGAAGTTTATCAAATGCCTTTGCAAAATCCATAAAGGCAACACCTATTGCATTTCCCTTGTCCAACTCACTGTTAACTTTTTCATAAAAAGTAAGCAAAGTTGTCTGACAGGACCTTGACTTAGTAAAGCCGTGTTGTGAGGGATCAGACAATCTGTGTTCTACTAGGAAATCTAGAATATTTTGTTTTAAGATACCCTCCAAGACTTTCCCCATTAGTGAGGTCAAATTCACTGGCCGGCACAGATTTGGGTACTTTTTTGAGCAATGGTACCACAATTGAAACTTTCCAATCCTGCAGGACTTCTTCTCTGTCTAGGGAGGACTGGAATAAATTAGTAAGGGGTAATGACAACAGGTCTGCCAACCTGTGTAATACTCTGGGATGTACGTTGTCCAGGTCAGGGGATTTATTAACATCTAGCTTATGCAATCTGTCCCTAACATCCTCAGGGTCAATTACAATTTTCCCAGGAGTGACTGAATCTTAAAAGTAATAGAGGTGAGGCCCATCATTAAAGACTGAGCAAAAACATTTATTTTATATGTCCACCATCTCTTTTTCTGAAGCCAATGAACCATCAGTGTTCGTAAAGGGACCTATAATATTAGAACTGCTTTTATGCTATTAATGTAAGAAAAAAAAGATTTTTTGTTGTCCTTTACCCTATCTGCTAAAAATTCTTCATGTTGAACTCTTTCTGTTTTATTGTGGATTTAACCTTCCTTGTAAAGTCTCTATACGCCTGGTAATTATACAGGGTTTTATCCTTTTTGTAATTCTTAAACATTCTATTTTTTCTATTAATCAGTCTTTTAATAGAGGAGTTCAGCCACCCTGGATTGATCTTCTTTTTAGTTTTAAATTTGTGCAGGCTTGGACTATATTTATTAAGAAGTTTTTTCATTGTTGTAAGGATTATACTCCACACCCCATCAACTGAGCATCCCATAAAATCTTTAGCCCAATCCCATAAGGAAAATTCTCTTCTAAACTGTGTAAAGTCTGCCCTGGAAAGATTCAACTTAATAGTGGACCCTGGCTCTGTAGATACATTTGTCCCTTTTATCCTAAATAATACCATGGAATGGTCACTGTTATCCAGTGGAAAATTGATCCTAACCTTGTCAAGTGAATCACCCATATTGGTTAACACTATATCAAGAATATTGTTGTCTCTGGTACTATATAATACTTTTTGGTCCGGTCCGATTTGGTCAAATGCTTCTAGAAACATGGAATCTGTTTTATTTACTCCCTTTAATAACTTCCAGTCTATATTGGGAAGGTTGAAGTCACCCAAAAGCAATATTCTATCAGCAGGGTCTAAATTACTTAGCTGATTTAGTAAAACCATATCATTAGCTGTTGAGGTGGAGGTGGTCTGTAAACTAAACCCATTATTATTTTAGAACCAACATGGGGGGCAACTTAATCCATAGTAGCTCCAGCTCAGAATCATCCTGATGAATTTCAACACTTTTGATGGATTCATGGATATACGTGGCAATATCACCCCGGTTCCTGTATACTGTATAGATTTGTGGTACAAATTGTAACCCTGTATAGATTTTGCTCAGGTATCATTGTTGTTCCACCATGTTTCCGTAATGAAAGCCAAATGAATTGTTTGTGTTGTTAATAATATTTTGTGTCGATGCCTTCATTTTCTCCAGTATTAACACATCCAAATTTCTTTCTTCTGATGTGCTCTCCACTACCACGCCATTCATCCTATATTCTGTTCTCAGGTTTGTGGCCTCTATTTCCATTACCTTACTTTTTTCAAATTCAATTTTCCATCCTCATTATCTACTGTTCTACAGATCTTGGTGTCATTTGCAAAGAGGCATATCTTTCCTGGCCCTCTCCACCATATCACACATGGATATATATATTAAAGAGAACTGGTCCTAGAACTGATCCCTAAGACATCCCATGCATGACTTCCCTTTCCCCTAATGGTTCTCTATTTATGCCACCCTCTGGGTCTACCCACTCAGCCAATTTTTCATATACCATGTAATCTTGTCCTCCATCCCCAGGTTCCCCTATTTTTTTAGCAGTCTCCCATGTGGGATAGAGCCAAAGGCTTCACTGAAGTTTAGGTACTATGCATTAACTTCCTGACCCTTATCCACTGTCTTTGTCACCCAAATGAAGAATTCTTAAAATGGGAGTACTTCCACTTTGAAGGTCTACACCTAACAAAGCAAGGGTCTCAGGTGCTCGATCATAAATTTGACATTTATGCTAGTAGTTTAAACTAATAGCTGGGGAGAAGGAAACCACACCTGCACCCTATTGCAAGAATCTGGTTACCACTCCCCCACAACCAGGGAGCGTTACTTTGGGACTAAACTTGAAGAGGAAAGTTGAGGACAAAAGATACAAAATGGTGGTAAAAATACCAGCTCAAGAAGGAGTAAAATGGTGATGAAAGCTAAAACTAAGGAGGGTGGGTATGCAAACAAATGTGTTAACGAGACATGGAAATCAATGTCCATAAACACACATAGTCTGGCAAATAAGATCCCACAACTCACTGCCACAATTTTGGAGGCTGACTTTACTGGATTGCTGTGACTGAGACTTGGTTCAACGACAGTCACCACTGGGATATAGTAATCCCAGGCTACAACATATTCAGAAGAGACTGGAAAGGGAAAAAGGGGAGGGAGGTAGCAATCGATGTGAATGAGGGATAAAGGCAACAGAGCTCCATGGAACACAGAATGAAGCAGAGGCCCTGTGGATCACTATTGGGCTGGTACAAGAGCTCTCAGGATGGGAGTGATCTATAAGCTGCCATCACAGGAGGAAGGAGGACAAAGATATCCTGGAAACCATCCAGAAGATGTCAGAAAAAGGAGAGATTGTGCTGGTGGGAGACTTTAATTTACGGATGTAGACTGGAGCTCCTACACAGCAGTATCAACAAGGCAGCATAAATTCTTATTGGCGCTACATGAGAGCAGGCCTTGAGGCGTTAGTAAAGACACCTACATGGGACAGGGCAATCCTTGACCTTGTACTTTACTGACACCAACCGGTCTCAGGCATGGAGGTGGGTATCACCTGGACTTTAGTGACCATCACATGGTATGGTACACAGTCAATATAGTTGAGGAGGCTAGCCATACAAAGCAGAAAGTCTTAGACTTCAGAAAGGCAGATTTAATCTCATGAGAGCATACCTGAAGGACAGTCTGAAATGCGGGACAGATGGGGGGTGGAAGAGTGTTGGACCAGATTAAATCAGGCAATAATCACTGCCACAGCACACTTTATCAAGCAGATTAGCAAGACAAAGAGAAAAGGATGTCCACTTTGGTTCAAAGAGAAGTGGCAGTCAGAGTTAAGGAAAAAAGGAAGGCCTTCAGAAGATACAAGAACTCAGGTAGTGACCTCAATAGAGATGCATACAGGGAGAAGCTGAGGGAGGGAGGCAGGAAAAGCTATAAGAGCTGCAAAGGCCCAAACAGAAGTAAGGATAGCACGGGGGCAACCGAAGGGGGAAAAACCTTCTACAGGTACATCAGGGAGAGGAGAAAAACAAAGAAGGAATCGTAAGACTGAAGAAGGATGATGGCACACAAGCAGAAGATGACAAGGAGAAAGCAGAAATCCTAAACAAGTACTTCTGCTTGGTCTTTACACAGGAGGAAGACAACAACGGACCAGCACTAACCAGAAAGGAAGTCACTACTGAGGAAGTGGACACAGTCCATTAACACAACAAAGAGTCCTGAAAGAACTCAACAAGCTGCGAGTGGACAGATCAATGGGACCCAATGGCATGCATCCAAGGATACTCAAGGAACTCGGAAAGAATTAGCAGCTCTGTTAGCTGCACTCTTCAACAAATCTCTAGAAATGGGTAGTCCCAGAGGACTGGAAAAGTGCTACAGTGGTGCCACTGCACAAGAGCAGGAGCAGGCAGCAGGCTTGAAACTACCATCCAGTCAGCCTCACCTCGATAGTGGGTAAGATGATGGAATCCCTTCTAAAAGAGTGAATTCTGTCTTTTCTAGAAGTGAGCGGGCAGGTGGACCCAAAGCAGCATGGCTTTACTATAGGAAGGTCCTGCCAAACCAACCTAGTGGAATTCTTTGACCGGGTCCTTAAAACAGTGGACCAGTGGGGCGCATTCGATATGGTCTGTCTTGACTTCAGCAGGGTCTTTGACTCATTCCCCACAGAATATTGATTAACAAACTCAAGCACATGGAAGTGGGCCACAAAATAATAGCCTGGGTGAGAAGCTGACTAAATGGAAGAATGCAGAGCGTTGGTCAATGGAGCAGTGTCAGGGAGGGATAGTGACAGGTGGGGTTTCTCAGGGGTCAGTGCTGGGACCAATCTTGTTCAATGTGTATATCAGTGACATTGCTGATGGTCTGGAAGGAAAGGTGTGTCTGTTTGCAGGCAACACAAAGCTTTGTGGTAGAATCAATTCACCAGAGGGGTTGCAAAAAATGAAAAAGAACCTGTTAAGATTGGAAAGATGGTCACGAGACTGACAGCTGAAGTTCAATGCAAACAAGTGCAAGGTGATGCATATGGGAAAGAGAAACACAGGGGCAGAGTACCATCTGGGAGGGGAGAAGCTAACAGCTACAAAGCAGGAGCATGACCTGGGAGTCATCATCTCTGATGACTTAAAGATGGTGAAGCAATGTGAGAAGGTGGCATAGAAGGCGAGTGGCCTCACAGGTAGTATAGGGAGAGGCATCACTAGCAAGAGGTGCAAGGTGATAATGCCACTGTATAGGTCCCTAGTGAGGCTTCACCTGGAGTATTGTGTCCAATTCTGGAGGCCCACCTCAAAAAGGACATTAATAGGTTGGAGACAGTGCAGAGAAGGGCAGCGAAGATGAATCATGACCTACACCATAAGATGTACAGAGAAAGACTGAGGAAACTAAACCTCTTCTCCTTGGAACAAAGGAGGGAGAGGAGGGACATGAGTGAGACCTTCAAGTATTTAAATGGTATCAACAATGTACAATCACAGGACATCTTCCAGATTAGCAGTTGCAGTAAAATGGGAGGGCATGACATGCGGCTAAGGGGGAGTAGTTTTTGGAGTAATAGTAGAAAGTTCTTTTTTACTGAAAGAGTGGTGGACCTATGGAACTGACTGCCTCGGGGGTGGTGGAGGCAAAGACGGTCAAGAAGTTTAAATCAGCATGGGACAGACATGTCAGTAAGTTAACAAAGCGATTCCAAGTAGGGGTAGGAAAAACATGGGCAGACTATGTACCTCTTGGTCCCCATCTGCTGGCACATTCTATGTATCTATGTATAATTCAAGCAGGTTCACTTAGCATGACCTCCCACTGTTTAACCACACTGTCTGGAATCTTTCTGGCCATTGGTCTCCAGTAACTCTACTATCCTTTCCTTAGTTATAGACACCAGTAGTTTCCCCACTATAGACGATAAGCTGACTGGTCTATAGTTGCCTGGTTCACCTTGATGCCCACTGTTATGTAGGAGGGCAACATTCACTGTTTTTTAATCCTCTGACACTACCCCAGTCTCCAGATAGCAGCTGAAGGGAGTGGTCCAGCCAGGATCTGGCCCTTCTCTTCAACACATGGGTGCATCCCATCTAAGCCAATCGAGTTATTCTGCCTTTAGTGCCAGTAGGCTATTTATCACACTTTCCATCATGATGGGCTCCATGTTGGCAAATACCAGTGATCCCCTACTCCTGTTGCCTTAGCAATGCCCTCTGTAGGGAGTCTAATATGTTCATGTTTCAAGCTGATGCCATGACTGGGAACCTCTAATCTATATCCATCAGATGGAAGTCTCACACCAGCAGCACATCGCCTTTTTCTGCCATTGTGCCGATTCCCCTGGTGCCTTATCCAGTTCCTCCCCCTGTGCTAGAGATCTGTACTGTGTATCACCCCAGTGCAAGCAGTGGCTCTGGCTCCTCTACAGGATGACCCACAGTACCTCCAGCCCCTCCTTTCCCATCTGGTTCCTGTGCATTTCTGTTACCGTGATATACTCCCTCACATACAGCACAACCCCTCCACCCTTCCTCCCCTCCTTGCCCATTCCGAACTGAGTGTAGCTTGGTATGGCCATGTCTCAGCTGTGGCAACTATGATACAGTAATAGTCACAGTATCCAGGTCCATTTCTTTTTTTTTTTTTTTTTGAAATTGTATTTTATTGAAATGTTTGAATAAGAACCATAATCGTATAGACATTGGCTAGGCAGAATAAAATACATCAAAATTAGCAGTTACCTCTTCTAATATTCATGCAATTAAAAAGAAAGGTCCTTCAATCAACCTGGGTCCTTAAGCCCAGTTTAAAAAACCTAAAAACATTATTCTAGTTTCAGCCTATTTATGCCAATGACAGTTAACAAATTTCTTTGCATACCAATAAAAACAACAAATATTAAACAGATTGATTCCCTCCCCCTCTTCCCGCCCTTCCCCCCTCCCTAGACAGATGGTGAGTGGTGGTCAATAGGTCCCCTTCAAATCTCCAATCTATTGCACTATATTCTATCTCCCTCCCCTACGTAGTGGGGAGGGTATCTCTAGATCGAGGGCGGCCCTCTGCTCTCAATCCAGGGCTTCTTTAGCTAAGATTGCCAAAATGTCAACCCTTCCTTTACTGCCAAGAACTCAAGAAGGAAGCCACTGAGCTCTAAATCTATCCGTCTTCAAGTTCAAATTGGCAGTAAGTCTCTCATTAATCTAATCTGGTCACAAATCACCAGCCAGTGTTCTATGGCTGGAGGGCCTTGTCTAGCCATAACTTCATGATTGCTTTTTAGTCAGAGCCACCAGAATTGAAAACAGATATGTAGCTGTTGAGCCTCTCACTCCAGGGGTGGTTCCCCCAACAGAAGGTAGCGGGGTGATCCGGAATCTCCACCTGAAGGATCTGACCCATACCTTGAGCCACCAGGCTCCAGTAATTCTTAACTCAGGGAGACGCTCAGAAAATGTGTTCATGCGACCCCACCTGTCCGCACCCTCTCCAGCATTCATCTGATCCCGTTCGGCCGTAGTGTTTTGTTATTGTAGGAGTTCTGAAAAATCTTGTGAGAATCTTCCACCTGAACTCCCTCCAAGAGGGAGAGGCCGAGGTTTTATTCGCCATCCTCCATATCACCTCCCAACCAGGTTTCTCCTCCTCACAATTTAACTCCTTCTCCCATCGGACCTGCACTCTAATTCTGTGTTCCGGAATCCCAGATCCCCCCGCTACATACACTTTAGAGATTAGGCGCACCTGGTGCTTTGATCCTTTAAGCAGCTCTTGTAAAAGGTCCAGAAGCGGGCGGGGCCAGACTACTCTTAACTCTAAACCTTCCTTCTCCACAGCTTGCATATAGTGCCTGATCTGCAGGTAGCCATAGAAATCTGAGGCCGGAATACTAAACTCCCTTTGCAGTTGGGCGAAACTCTTAATTATGCCTCCTGTGAGAAGCTGTGGGAATTCCTTCAAGCCTAGTCTCCCCCAGCATTTGAACAGAGGGTTTTCCCTACCCGGTAGAAAGTCCAGACTTTCTTGTATTTTCCCTTGCCCCGCCAACCAGGGTTGTAATTTCAACTCCTTCACCATCCGCCCCCATAGGGAAGTCAGAGTCCTGATTCCGGGTATCTCTAATTCTTGTAGTAGTCTGTGAGTTATTTTGTTAAATAAAATTGCCCAAAGCGTTCGGGATTTAACAGTTGTAATTCCATTTCTACCCAGCTTTGCCTTTTACCCTTAAAAGGCGTATACTGCCAGATACTGCATCTGCACGCTCTAAAATATCTTTTTAAATCAGGACCCCAATCCACTTCTCCTTTAGGCAACTTCAAAAGCACCAACTGAGTCTAGGCCTCTTCCCGCCCATATAAATTTGCTTATCACTCTCTGGACCTCATGAACTCCCTTGGAGGGACGAGGGAAGCGCTCAAACAAGAAAAGGAACCTGGAAGATTATTCATTCTTACCGATTCCACCCTACCTGTAATGGATAATGGCAGAGCGTCCACCTCCATAGTCCTCTCGTATTTTCCTCAATAGTGCCCGTAGTTACATTGGAATAATTTACCCAAGTCCCTTGGTATCCGGATCCCCAAGTATCTAAACTCCTTAGTACCCCACCTTAAATTGTGAGGGACTTTACCTGAGCTGACACCTCAGCACGATTACCATTATCTCGGATTTGGATTCATTAACTTTGAATCCTGAGATTGTCCCAAATTCTTCCAAAAGACTCATAGTCGCTGGCAAAGAGTGCAGGGTTCGACAAATATAGCAAGGTGTCATCGGCATACAGGGATATGCAGTTGTCAACTCCCCACCTCAATACCTGAAATATTTCCTTGGGACCAGAAGGCTCAGCCAATGGCTCCATACTAAGAGCGAATAGCAAGGGTGAGAGGGGGCAACCTTGGCGAGTGCCTCTATTAATCTGAAATGGTTGGGAAAAAAGTCCATTTACTCTCACACGTGCCGAGGGGTTAGTGTACAGTGCTTTTATCCAAGCCTGAAATCTCGGACCAAGCCCAAACTTTTGAAGCACTACCCCCAAGTATCCCCACTCCAGGTGGTCGAACGCCTTTTCTGCATCGGGTGTGATCACCATTCCCGATTCACCCTCTCTCGCCGATTGGAAGCTATGTAATATTGTAATTAATCTCCTAACATTATCATGTAGGTGTCTACCCGGCATGAATCCGGTTTGATCCGGATGTATCAATCGAAGATTACCCCCTGCAGCCTATTGGCTAACATTCTTGCCAGAATTTTGACATCTACATTTAACAATGAAATAGGGCGGTAATTTCCACATAAAGTGGTGTCCTTCTCCTGTTTCGGGATAACTGAAATTAAGGCCTGAGTCCAGGTATCTGGGGCCTCCGCGGGAAGGTGGGCCACATTGCATACTTGAAGGAGTAATGGAGATAATACCTCTTTAAACTCCTGGTAGTATTCCGCAATGTACCCATCTGGTCCCGGGGCTTTATTGTGTTTTAGTTTTTTAATTACCTCTATAAGCTCCGCCTGGGTGAAGGGGGAGTCTAATTCGCTCTGTAGTTCTCTCGGGAGACTGGGTAGGTTCAGCCCAGAGAGAAACCTCTCCATGATTTCAGCCTGACCGGGTGTGCATCCGACTTATATAATCTTCGTAATAGCTTTTAAAACAGTCTGCGATTTGGGAGGTTCTGAGACAGTCCCTGAGACCCCTTGGGTCCAGGATTCCTGAAACATACCTGTCCGCCTCCTGTTTTCTTAACCTGTACACAAGGCTACCTCCCCCTATTCCCTCCCTGTAGTACTTTTGGGCTGTGAACCTGAGAGCGTTTTCCGTTCTAACCGAGAGAAGTTTATTTAACTTGTCTCTGGCTTCATTCAACTGCTTCAATACCCTTTGCTGCCCTCCCCTTTTATGGGTATTCTCCAACTCTCTAATTTCTTGTTCTAACTTATCCTGCTCTTGACTTCTGATTTTTTTCTGGTATGCTGCATACGCAATAACTTCCCCCGTACTACCGCTTTAAGCCCGTCCCATACATATTTTACCTTCGCCACTGAGCCAGTGTTCTCCTTTATGTAGTTCTCTATTACCTCTTTAATCTTGGAGTAAATTTTTATCCCTAAGGGCCCCGCATTGAGGCGCCACAGAGACTGCTTGCACTGGGGTCCCAACTTCACCGTGAGGCTAACCTTCTCGTGATCCGATATTACTATGGGGTAGATCTGCTGATCTATTACCGAACTCTCCCACACTTTCTGGGTGTAGAATCTGTCTATACGAGAGTATGAGTCCTGGGAGTGCGAATAAAAAGTGAAATCTCTACTAGAGGGATACTTTTGTCTCCACGTGTCTACCAGACCTGCCTCGGCCCTTAAATGGGAGAAGGTCTTAGGTCCACTCCCCTTATCTTGAAACCCCTTCTTCGATGATCTATCACTACTTGTATCCTCTACACAGTTCCAGTCTCCTCCCATAATAATCTGACCCTCCGGAAGTGTGGCAATTACCCCAAAAAGATGACGGAAAAACCCCGAAGTGGAAGGGGTGGGGGCATAGGTGTTAACAATATGTATTATTCTGTCCACCATTTTCACCGACACAATCACCCACCTACCCTCCTCATCAGAGTGAACTTTCAAAAGGGTAACTCCTAGGCCTCTCCTCACCAAAGTAGCCACTCCTGCTTTCTTCGCCTTTTTGTGCGATGAGGTATGGACCTCGCCCACCCACCGACATCTTAATTTCTTATGTTCACTTTCCGACAGTCTTGTTTCTTGTAGAAGCCCTATATCACAATGGCTCCTCGCTAGATCCCTAAGTATGCTCTGTCTTTTTTGCTGGTGATCCCAGCCCCCTTACATTAAACAAAACTATCTTTAAGGTCCCCATGCTGGTCTATGACTAAGCCCTTTAAATCTAAATCCACTTCCCATCTTTTAGTGCAACCCCAACTTTGTAGTCCCTTACCCTTTGGAGGATGGCTCGGAAAAGACGGGCCCCATCCTTCTTAGTACCACCAATCACCATCGTCTTCTTATACACCCCCTCTGCCCGCAGTCCCTCCCTCCACCTCCCTTACCCCCTCCTCTCCCACCCCGAAAACAATTAGAACTGTAACAATAAAACTATTTACAAACAGGCCCGTCATGGCCTCGTATGAAGGGATGCTCCCTCCACCCAGAAGCATGAGCTAATGATTAGCTCCTCACCTCCCGCCTCTTACTAGCAGGGGTTGGGAAGGTGGTCCCCCAGGGTGGCCTATCAGCGAAAAGATAAGGTACTCCCCCGAAGGGTCACCCCGCCCACTTTTGCAGGACTGGATGGCCTCCGGCTGGCAAACTCCTCACTGATAGGGCCTCCGGTGACAGTGCATAAACTTTACCAGAGGGCTCAGGGGTGAATCGGCCAAAGCCGTGGTCCCCTCACTACCCTCTAATTAACTGAGCCTAGTGCCAAGTTATTAGGACCCAACAGGTCCGAACAGGTAATTGGTGTTTTAAGTATTTTCCGGTACTTTTCCCCTTAACATATAGTCAGCATTTTTACTTAAACCAAAAACTGCTTTCACCCTTCAAAAAGTCTCTTTTACATGAAATGTAGTACACTTATATTTGAATGGGACCGAAAGTGGGGATACAAAGCAGAATTTCCGAATCTAGATACATTCTGCCCGTATGGACGCACAGGCGGTGGGAGCCCAGGCCGCATCCAGCCGGTTCCCCAACTCCTGCCTGCACCCCTCGAGTCTTAATACCAGCCTGTTCAAGACCTGGTGCAAGGCCCGTTGTTACGTTCAGGTCCCCCCCACAAGTCCTCTCCATTAAGTCCCAGAAATAGCCATTAGTGTCAGTAATGGGACTCCTCATTTGCCCCTTCCCCACACCTATTATAATCAACTTTATTAACTTTGTTAAAGGCCATTCCCAAAGTATCCATCCCCCTACTGGGCTAAGATGACCTAGGCCTACAGCAGGGGCCTCTGGGATCCTTCGAGACAGAACCAAGTCCAATCTGAGTTCTTTCATCACACAATGCCCTTCCTCTGGGCTGCCATCAAACTCTTGTTCAAATGGATTAAATCCTCGCAGAGCTGCTCATCGGGACCCGCGCCTCTAAACGGACCATTTTTCCCAGTCCCTTTTTCCTTCGTGAACCACCACAGCTGCAGAACGGCCTGTTCGGTAGCTTCCTGCCGCAGATCGGGAGAGAAATTCCTGCCTTTTGAAGCTGCTTGCTAGCTTGTAGAAGGGAGTCATACAATTTGGTTCCCGTCGACCCGTGGACTAGTAGCCTTGCTGGATATCTCAGGTAGGCCATAATATTTTTTTCTTTCAGCTGCTTTATGACTGCCAGCACTTGTTTTCTCT
This sequence comes from Neoceratodus forsteri, assembly GCA_016271365.2. NCBI lineage: Eukaryota > Metazoa > Chordata > Ceratodontiformes > Ceratodontidae > Neoceratodus > Neoceratodus forsteri. The sequence goes on along the minus strand of CM028132.1, from coordinate 343,509,106 downwards.
TGAGCATCGTGGCAGGGGGAAAATCGTGATCCACAAAGACTCGTTTACCATCAAGATTCAAGTCCTTCTTGCCCCATGCCTTCCGAAGAATCATTTCTTTTACCGGGTAGCGAGTAAATTTCGCCAGAATCAACCGTGGAGGTGCATCACTCTTTGGTTTGGGAGCCAGTGCGCGGTGGACCCTCTCGAGTTCGAGAGGCTCTGTTTTGGGAATGTCCAACTCCTGTCTGAGCCAGGTCCTAACAAATTCCACTGGGTCAGCTTGCTCGGCACCTTCTGGGAAACCAAAGATGCGAATCGTATTCCTCCGGCCCCTGGATTCCGTGTCCTCGGCCCTGGCTGTTAATTCTCTCCCTCCTGGCCAAATACACTATTGCCCGAGTCATTCTGATGTAATCCTCCCGGAGGCTGTCCAGGCCCAACTCCAAATCCTCCGTTCTTTTTTCCAGGCGCTTCAGATCCTGTTTTATGTCTTTTACATTGCTATCGATTCTTTGCAGCATTTTAAATATATGCGCTGCCGCACGACCATCTAGGGAGCTAGCACATGAGGCATTGCCTTCCTCCTCCTCTCCGCCTGAGCCGGCCACCGACTCTGAGGCCCTGGACATGGGGGTGCTTGTGCTGCGGTCTTGCCTTTGCTTGGCTCTTACGGCAGGTTTTTTTAAACTTCTCGCCCTCGGGTTCGTTGCTGGACTCATTTCCTTTGTTTTCTCTTTCTCTCAATCTAAGTTCTGGCTGTTGATGGCACCGGATTGAGGTAGCTTTTTGCACTCTCGCCACGGAGCTCAAGATTAAGCCACCATGCCGGTTGCTGACGTCACCGGAAGTCTCCCAGGTCTGCTTCTAACATGAAGGCCTCTAGGTCTGAAATGTTATTTCCAAGACTCCTTGCATTTAAATACATAGCCCTCCACACCTTGCTTCCACTGTACCTGCAGCCCCTTCCTCCCTTGTGCCCCACCACATTTCCCCACTCTTTTGTAACTTTTGCTCCTGTCAACCCCTGTCCTGTACTTCCTTGCTGTTCTCATTTACCTGCTTCTTGGGGGATTTTCCTCGCCTCAAGTTCTCCCTTCCTACTGCCTCAGTGTGTGAGGGGACAGTTTATGCCTCCCTTTGTCAGTCAGCCACCCCCCTCAACTAGTTTAAATGTTCATCAAAGTATCATTTAAGCCATCCACTAAGGACTGTGGTTCCCCTCCCAGATGGATGTGGGCCATCACCTCTGTATAAGCTCATATCCCTCCAGGCTGGTCCCCAATCTCCAAGGTACTGTAGCCGAACTCCTCTTCTCTACACCATTTCTTCACATGACCTCCCCCCCGCCTTCTTCAGACGTGGCACCATATTTATGCATACTACCTTGTACAAAGTGGGAAGAGCAGGCCAAGAAAATGTCATCCAATGAAATGTGATTAAGAAAACGATTCAAAATAACAAGATTCGAAAATCAGTGACTGGTCCTGACTGCTTTTCTCACTGCATTTTATATGAAATGGATATATTAGATTAAAGAAAATGTGGTCCAGGAAAATGTGATTTGCAAAAACATGACAGGTCTGTATTTTGCTTTTCTCATTTCGTTATACATGAAGTGGATATATTAGATTTAGAAAACATTATTAAGACTTAAGAAAATGTGATTCAAGAAAATGTGATTGGTCTTGACTTTGTCTTTCTAATCTCATTTTACATGAAGTTAAAACAGACGCCAGTGAAGACTGGAGATGGTTTTACAACTGGAAGCATTTGAAGGAATTCACAGCTTACAACAATCGCTACTCACATATACACACCAACCATACAAAGAAAATAAACCACAGAATTTCTGTGTTTAAAGTGCACAATAATATCATCTTATAAAATAAATTAATATTCAATGCTTAGTGCAAATTCCAGATTTTATAAACATGAAGTCTAATAAGTCACCAAGGCTGCCAAGCCAAGGAGTCTGTAATGATAAAAGAGGTCTTGCTATCCCCATAGAAACATAGATTGAGGGCTATCCAATCAGCTTTTTTCCTGCTTAACTCCATTTTCAGCTTGTTACCTGGATTTAGTGATCCGATAGCCTTAGTGGTTGATTGTCACCCCCCACTTCCCAGATATCCCTTGCCTGCTTCTGCTTGTGTGTTCCACTGTTTCCTCATATCTGACCCATTCACATCTAAAGAGCTAGTGTACTGCTTGAAATTAATAGCAATTTGCAGATGCAGTCAGCTATCACTTCCAATATCTGAGGTATTTTTTTATTTTCTATTTGCTAATTAGAAGATTTTCCACCTGGCAGAACTGGGGTGATGTGTGGAGCAGCACTCTATAGGGAGGAAAAAAAATCAGTTCTGTTCGTCCCACTACATCATCAGAAATGAGATCAAACACCTTGAGGCACCACAATTCTTGTAGCCTGAGCAGTGACTTTCACAAGCTACCAATCAAAATGCAGGAAATTGTGACATCACTAGTAACCAGGGAGAGCCAGTCACTGCTGCTTCATGTGAAAGTGAAACCTAGCAGTGAGAAATGGTTCTCATTGGTTGCTAGTGATGTCATAGTCAGTGTGGTTTCAGTGTTGATGTAGTGGGAGGAACAGAACGGACTTATTTTCCCCTCCAGACAGAGTGCTGCTCCACACATCACCCCAGTACTGCCAGGTAGAAAATCTTCTAATTAGCAAACAGAAAAGAATAAATACTTGAGATATAAGAAATGATAGCTGACTATATCTGAAAGTTACAATTAATTGCAGGCAGTTTCCAAGCAGTACACTTGGGCCCAGATATTCAAAAGGGTTGCGCATGGCGCAACAGCGTTGCACCATGCACAACCCACTGATGCGCCCCGGCACAATATTCAAAAGGGAAGTGTGCCACACAAATCCTGATGCGCCGGAGCGCATCAGTAATGTATGCAGGCACAGTTGGGGGGGGGGTGTGCCCATGCATAACCTGCACAGCCCGATATTCAGCCCGAGATGTGCAAAGCCATGCATGTACAACCCCTACTTGCGCCTGCACAAAGTGAAGCCAAAAAAATAAGGAACAAATGATGGCCACCCACAGGTGAGCTGCCGCATTGCAGGGCGCAACACAGCAGCTGCCACCTGTGGGTGGCCACCCGAGTTCCTGACGCACCTGGTAGACGCTTCATGCCCCATCGTGGGCATCTGAGTGAATAAACCCCCTCCAACATCCCTAGTGGTCTAGTGGACGACTCTGCCCAATCACACAGAGCCTCCTGCAAAACATAAAATGAGCTCTGTTGCCTGGTGGCCCAGTGTACTTTCAGCCTGCCCACTGAGCGCCACCGCCCCTCCTTGGTCAGCCGGTAGGCAGCATTTTCACCTGCCACGCCACTATCGATGATTACAGCCAGCGTTGCACGCCCATTGTTCACAGCGCAGCAATCGGCGCAGTAGCCCATACTGTACTTTATTATTAGTGCAGATATGTGAATGAATCATTCATATCTGAAATGAGTAGGTGGTGCGGCTGCACGCCCATTGGCTCACTGCCAGAACCAATAGGCGGCAGCCCTACCAGCTGTCCGGCGGCTGGCGGGGGCGTGGCGGGTGGAGGCTGCCGTCCGCGGCTGAGGGCATAGCGGTAGTGGGGCTCAGTGGGCAGGTGGGGAGGGGGGTACACTAGACCACCAGGGTAATAGGTAGTTTTTTATGTTTTACAGATGCCCGTGATCGGGCAGAGTGTGGTCCACTGGACCACCAGGGATATGGGCGGGGGTGATTTAAACAGATGCCCGCGATTGGGCAGCGATCGGTCCACTGGACCACCAGGGATATTGGACGGGGGGGTTTATTATACTGAAGCCCACGATCGGGCACATAGCGGTCCACTGGACCACCAGGGATGTTAGCCGAGGATTTTTTCTTAGACAAATGCCCGTGATTGGGCTGCAGAGGGAGTCGGTCCCCAACGGCTGCTGCCTGACAGGGCGCCAGGTGCAAGTCGTCGGAGATCGGCGCATCTGCATGCTAATGGGATGCAAATGGGTCATAATGACATGCAAATGGCCCCATGTGCACCTCACATAAATTATGGCCCCATTTGCATACCCCTTTTGAATATCGCAGGTGCTGTGAATGGCGCAATGGCACTTACGCTAGTGCATCTCCATGCTCCACTCTGGCCACTTGCACTGGTGCAGTGCCACTGCACCATGCACAGTTGGGGTGGCCAAGGTGTGATATTCAAAGCTGCTGAGTCATAGCGCAGCTCTGTTGAATATCACCCAGGCCACACCCCAGCGCAACAAAGTTGAGCTGCGCCCAGGCTTGCGCCACAGCCTGGTGCAGTTTGAATATCCGGGTCTAGCTCTTTAAACACTATCACAGCCTTAGCCTCAACCACATCTTTGGACAGTCCTATACCATTCATCCAGCATCCACTCCATGGAGAACTTCTTCATGTCCATCCTGAATCTCCCCATACCAGTTATTACCCATATCCTGCAATCACTGTGTCCTAATTAAGCAATAATTCATGAGAGGGTGTGGGTTGTGCTGGGATAATCTCATGCCTGGGTGGTTGGGCACAAGGCCACAGGCTGAGTGCATCCAATGTCCAGGAAGTGATTTTATCCCAGCACAACCCACACCCTGAGTGCATTATTGCTATTATACAATAGCTCATTTGTAGAACAAGCAAAAAGATGGGAAAAATATATTTAAAGCAATTTTTTTGTTCTGTTTTTGAATGGGTAGGCATACTTTATAAAAATAGTGCTGATTTCTTTTCAGCCAGTAGGTGGAGCTGCTGCATTTTTTTTTTTGTGTGAGTCTCACTTCACATGCCAACTTTTATTTACTGCTGGCAGACTTTGTAAGTAATCTGCCCTTTGCCCTTGTTTTTTTCTCCCAGTTTTGTTTTCTGTGTTTGAGTTTGCATGTGTATTTCTTTATTTTGCTGCTGCATCGCATCAGAATTGGAAAATGCCACTGCTGTGCCTCCACCCCGCCCTCCCTGCGCTCTGATGAACAGACCACCCCGCCACTGCTTTGAGAATGGAGGTAGGGAGAATATTTTGAGTTTTTTGTGTTATGGAGATAAAACAGACACTGCAGTTAGTAAGAGCAAGCACTGTAGAAAGAGCCGCTCGCTGACTCTTTAACACGAGGCTTGCTCATGTAACATTCATGTGGTTCTGTTTTCTGAGAAGGATCAGCTGTTGTATATTAAAAAAAATTAGTAATGACAGAGATTATGGGATTCTGAGGAGGATTTTTTGAGAAATGCTGAATCTGATCCTGTTTGGATCAGTGAGTCTGGTTGTCAAGTGGGAAGCACCGAAGTGACTGTGGGTGGGGAAGTGGAGGAAATTTGCAGTTTGGATTTTCAAGCATTTTTTTAAGTGGCGCACTGATTATTTTTTTGGTCCTGTGGTCATCATCCAGCCTGACCTTTCATACAGTTGAGGTTGTGCTGAGATAACCTCACTGATGAAAGAGGGCAGTGACCAATGAGATTATAGCATTCTTTCTTGCCATTGTATAATTACTGATAAACAAGTCCTTACATTTCTCCCTGTCAATTCATTTGCCAGAACTTGCAGATCTCAGTCATATTTCTATCTCATTCCTAGCCATCCAGTGTACACATGTTAAGAACTGCCAGCCGTTCCTCATATGACCTCCCCTGCTGTCTCTGGATCTTCTTCGTGGCCTTCCTTTGTATAGGATTTATGCTGTGACTGTCTTTCTTGAGGTGTGAACTCCAGAAGTATGAACAGTACTCCATGTGTGGCCTTACCCAAGTCATATATCTAAATGTGGTCTGTCATATCTGGCATATGTTTTTTGGCCACTGACCACCTCACCCATCATTAACTGTATCCTGGACTAGTTGTCAGTCTCCATCTGCCAAGCATTCATTTCTGATAAATTAATCAACTATTATGCTCCCACTAGCATATTATATGTGTTCTAATATATCTATGGTGATTCTACCCATGATCTAGCACATATGTTTTATACTTGCACCCTAATGCTCCACTAGGATGGATCAACTTGTTTTCTCCTGCTTTGCTCTCAAGTATGGAAACTCCTTTCCAGTGTGCATCAGGAGTTCTGGTACCCACTAGCATGTAGATCTCCTCTAAACAAACAAATGTTAAAACTGTCTGCAACTGTTTTAACTCATTCACACCACAAGACTTCTACTACTTGTGTCCAGTATACTCTTAGCACTGCATCCTGGGCCTTTCTAAGCAAAACCAAGCCATAATCAGCATACCACAAACACATGCCAATACCTCTTGAACCATAAGTGCTACACACAAAGTATGAGTGGCAAAGTTGTTCAGCACAAAATCACCTTTCCAATGGTGGTATGCAATCAGTTGTAATCAGTTTGGTTTTTATTTTATACTAACTGAAATACCAAACAACTGTTTTTTTCAGATTTTTTCAAGGTGCTTAGGTGAGGCTTGAGAGACAAATGTCAGTCATGCACACCATGCCATAAACAAATGCTAATAACTCGGTTTTACTATGGCGCTGCAACATACGCAGCACTAACATCTCCGATAGTGACAGCCGCAATGCCGAGTGATGTCATTGCACTGTCAGCAATGTGTCCGTGTTGTATCGGGGGGCTGCACCCCTGAACTCCCCACACCCCTAATCTCCAGATATCTAACTCTGAGTCAGAGTTGGACCGGGTGGGACTCAACACCAGGAGCCGCACCACTGGTGTCTGCTGTTCACCAGCACAGCAACTCGCTGCATCCTGGCGAAATATGTCACTGTGCTGGACTTCACGGTGGTGGTGTCGACCTTGTGTCGGCACACCGAATAACTCCTAAAATATATGTGATAGAACGTATCAGCGACAAAGTTGTTCAGCACAAAATTACCTAACGGTGCTATGCAATCAACTGTAAACAATTTGAATTTTATTTTATACTAGCTGAAATACAAGAAAACTGTGGGTTTTTTTTTTTTTTTATTTATTCAAGGTGCTTAAGTGAGGCTTGAGAGATAAATGTCAGCCATGCACACCATACCTTAAACAAATGCAAATAACTCCTAAAGTATACGTGATAGACACAAAGTATCAGCAGCAAAGTTGTTCAGCACAACATTACCTTTCTATACTATCTGGAAACTTAATAACCAGATCTTGAAAGATGATCGGCTGGTCTCGCTTAAGACTTTGATCTCAACTTTTCTAGAGATTAATCAAGATTCAGTTTCGGATTTGATTTGGTGTGGTGTTCCTAAAATGTTTTCTAAGGGGAATTTATCAAAGAATCATCTAGAAGGAAAAAGTAAGGCTGGAAAGAACCAATTTCCTAGCTAAACAAATCAAGTCAGCGAGGAGAAGCTTTCGACCTCGTTTTCTCAAGATAAATTAAAAGTCTCTATAAGCTAAAAGATGAGTATGAAGGTTTAATTAGGGAGAAAACAGAATACTCCACTCTGAAAACTAAATCAAAATACCTAGACCAGGGAGATAAACCTGGTAGACTGCTGGCTCTTAAACTAAAAGAAATCGAAAGTTCAAGACTAGTTCCAGGGATCCTAGCGGAAGATGGCTCCATCAAAACGAATCCGAGGGACATAGCTGGGGTTTTTGAATCCTTTTACAGGAACTTATACGGTTCTACTATCTCTCCCTCGAAACTCCCCAGTATAACGGCTTTCCTTGAGCACACTTCTCTGCCTAAGCTTCAACCTAGTCAGTGTGAGGTTCTTACTACTCCTATTACCCTGGAGGAAATTGCTGATGCCATTCACGGTCTCCCCCTGGACAAAGCCCCTGGTCCTGACGGGTTCTCCCCAAATTTCTACAAAGCTTTCGGTAGTGAACTCGCCCCTGTTTTGCTTAAACTATTTAATTATATTCTCTCTTTAGGGCCCTTAGACCCCTCACTCCTAGAAGCAGTCATAATTCTATTACCCAAACCTAATAAATCAACTCTAGATCCCGCCAACTACAGACCGATCTCGTTACTTAACTACGACATTAAGATCCTGACCAAAATTCTGTCTTTCGCGGCTTAGCCAGTTGGCAACCACTCCTAAGTGCAGAACAGGTAGGCTTTGTTCAGGGGAGATCAGCATCTGACCACTTAAGAACCCTTTCACACATTTTTTGTACAGCCCAAAATTCTCAATTGCCCATGGCCCTTGTAGCCTTAGATGCCGAAAAGGCATTCGATTGAGTTAGTTGGGAATTTTTATGGGCTACTTTGAACACGATGGGTTTCCTAATGCGTTTTATCCAGTGGATCAAGGCAATTTATAGCTCTCCCTCCGCAAGAGTGTACTGTAATGGGGTGTTCTCTTCTAGATTCCCTTTATTTTCCGGTACTCGTCAAGGATGCCCCCTCTCACCCTACTTATTTAATCTTTATTTGGAACCCTTACTAGCTTGGTATTAGCTTCGCCTGCAATCACTGGTTGTGTCGTGGGTCATCAGGTGCTCACTATGTCAGTGTTTGCAGACGACATTTTACTACACTTGTCAGATCCAGTCCATTCCATTCAGGAAGTCCTGAAGATTATCAATCAGTTTGGAGAAGTTTCCAATTATAAGTTGAATCTGTCTAAATCCGAAATTTTTCCATTGAACTCCCTCGTATTTCATGCGGACGTAGCCCAGTTTGGAATGAAATAGGCGCCCGAGCACCTTAAATATCTGGGCATCTACCTAACCCGCGATACTTCTACAACTAGGAAACTTAATCTAGATGATCTACTAGACGGATCCAAGGTGACCTCAACAGATGGACCCACCTTCCCTTGTCTCTAACTAGTCGTATAAATATAATTAAGATGAACATACTTCCGCGTATTTTCTACCCTTTAAATTTGCTTAATATCTGGTTACCTAGGACCTTTTTCCGAAAAATACACTCTTTAGTCGCCAAGTTTATCTGGAAAGATAAACAGCCAAGGGGAGCTTTTTTTTAAGTTATGTCTACCCAAGACCATGGGTGGCCTTCAGTCTGCCCAATTTCGAGTTCTATTATTGGGCTAGCCACCTGTCAAAAATGAGCAAATGGCTCTCTCCTTCCCCAAATACCTATCGGCCCTCTTGGTTGCAACTGGAGGTCAATTTGCTGAAGGCCCATAATATAGACCCTCATTCTGCATTTTATTGCAGTCTCTCATCTCTTCCCACTACAATACGGGAGTCAGTAGTTGGAACCTCAATAAAGGTTTTCAACCAGTTCTGCTCCTCGATAAACATACAGAATACCAAAGACTTTGCCCAACGTTAGTTCTTAACCCCATGTTAAGATAGGGCGCATTGGTTGCTCCCTCCGAGCTACCGCAATTCGAGACTGTGTAGTGGATGACCTCTTTTTCTGGATTCTATTGGCTCCTCTCAGGAGCTGATGTCCAAGTTTCATATTCCTCCACAAGCTATATTCAAAGTATTCCAGCTGAGGCACTTCATAGTTAGTCATTTTGGTTTGGTGAGAAAGACATCTAATATATGCCCTCTAATAGAACTGTTTAAGTCTCGAGTCAATGAACCCACCCTGTTGCTAATCTCTACTACACCTTCTTCTTAGCAAATCTCGGACACTTTGCCTGGTTCCAAAGTTTGGGATAAGTTGCTTGGCTGTACCTCCCATTCCTGGGCTAGGTTTGGTCTGATCTACACGTTTCTTCTCTTTAGATAGGAATAAGCTCACACAGTTTTATATAGTTAATAACATGTACTATACCCCAGTAAACTTAGTCAAGTTTGGGAAAATCAACTCCCCTAACTGTATCAGATCGGTACTGGCCAGGGAAATATCTTACACATTTTTTGGCCTGTGACAAAGTTGCTCCTTGTGGCAATCTATTAGAGATAATCTAAGTCCACTTTTGGGTCTACAAAACCTATTCATGCCCGAGATTTGCATCTTAGGTATCTTTTCCTCTATTAAGGTCAACGAAAGGAAATACCACATGGCCCTTATTTCAATGGCTGTTAAAAGGCTGGTCCTCCGCCACTGGGTTGACCAATCCGAAATTACCTATCAGGAGTGGGTGGCAGAAATGTCGCATAATTTTAAAATTGAAAAATTGATTGCCAGTATCAGGCATGTCCTGCCTACGTTCACAAAAAATGGGGCAAACTTTCGCCCTGTATCTCTCGGGTGAGGACTTTGGGTTTTGGCTCACCTTGGATGCTTAGCTCGTCCCTCACTTCCCTCCTTGTCTCTTTTGCTTCCCTTCTTTTCCTTTCTCTCTTAGTGGCAGCATCCTCCTGGGGTGGGGGTGGGAGGGGTGGGGACAAGGGTAGAGGTTTGGGTTTGTTAACTCTTATATATCATGTTTTACCATGTTATACTTTGTTACGCTTGTTAAAATGAATAAAGTTTAAATTTCAAAAAAAAAAAACATTACCTTTCTAATGATGCTATGCAATCAAGTCTAAGCAATTCAGTTTGTTTAATATTTAGTTAAAAACTGCTGACTTCCTCAGAGGTTTCCAGGACTGAGTGAAAGTCAGCTGAGTACGTCTACAATCATTATTGGCCGGAGTATCTATGCTTTCAGATGCCACCTACAGGTGTATCTAGGCCTGAATGATTTAAATGATCATGTTCTCTCTATCAACACCTTACTGTATCTGTATGCACCATATCATGTTTTCTCCATCAGCACCTTATCTGTATGAACCATATCATATCCTTTCCATTAACATTTTGGGCCCGATTTTCAAAAGGTGAAGTCTGAGACAAGGTGCCTGTGCCAAATGGGTATGACGCAAGTGGCATTTTGCATCAAACTTGGCGGCAATCCTGATTTTTGAACGCAGACTGCATCTGGGCTGGCAGTATAGCCTAGAGATTAGAAGAACGAGGTGTGAATGAGCTTGATACATCCAGTAGACCAGACCTGAGTTTGATTCTCACAACCCCCACTTGCATAGCTCCCAGGTCACACCTGAAAACAGGCACTTGTGCCTAGTGGGCCTTACCCAGTTACAACAAAAAGAAGACTAAAATTGGGATGCCTTATGCCCAGCCTGCCCTATACCACCATTGCAGCAAAAATGGTCCTGCGCCAGGCTGCAAGGGGGCTTTCTTTGCCATGATGAGGCTGCACATCCCCTTTTTGGGGATTTTGCAAGCCCCACTGTGGATGCAGGAAGGGGCTCCACTTAGACCAGCCAGGAGGTGGTCTAAGGGACATATGCCATTGTCACACACTGTGGCAAAAGGGGAAGGTTCTGAAAGTTGACTGCCAGGGGCAGGGGGCACAAGAGTGCCGTAGGGGTGTTGGGAGACAGTGGCATGTGAGGGGTAATGTGGCACCCAGTGGGAGTGCCAGTTACGTAGTCAAAAAGCCAGTGGGATTAGACCGGGGGGGTTCCAGGGACAGATAGTGCCATGGCCCCAGGTGTGCATAGCCCTGGCAGCAGCAGCTCCATAGGTGGCATATTTGGAAGAGGAACATGGGAAACCAGGTACAGCTCCCCCTCCCCATCACTTAACTGCTTGCTGAGACAGCTATTTGGGAGGGACCTTTGACCTGTGAAAGCACAGACAGGTGTGTCCCTGATCCATTTTATCTTCTGCTTTTAGAAGCAGCATATTAAAGTCCCTGCACCCAAGAGTCCCTTCACTTGTGTCCCTCATACTAAGGGCCTGTACCAAGGACAGTGATGAGTGCAGTCTGCCTGGAGTCAGCCCAGGAGACAGCCGACAGCCAGTGACCCTGTCCAGTGGACCAACAGGTAAAGAACTACATTGCTGCTGGGTTGTAAAGAAGTTGAGGGGTAGGAACCTGCAAGTTTACTCTGTCTGGGCAAGGCTGTGTTTGTGGGATTTGGGGCCTGCCTATTAGTATTGCTGGGTGACTGAGAGGGAGGAGGCTTGCAGAATAGTGCTTGTGGGGGGGATACTTGCCAGAATTTTAACTGAGCAACTGTAAGTGCAAGGACAAGCTAATAACAGTTTATGTGGGTAAGAGGGCTTGCTGAAAAGTGTTGTGAAAGTGTGAGGGGTTGGACTTGCTGGTGTGAGTGAGAGTAGGGTAAGGGAGTGAGAAGAGTCAGGGACAAGCTCTAATTAGAGTACAGGTGGAACACCCTAGCTAGGATAGGAGAAGAAGAAAAGGGAAGGCTTTAAAGGAAAGTTAAACAGAAAAAACAGAGTACAGGGTAGTGGCGAACTAGGACAAGCAATAGTTTGGGTACTTTGCAAAGGGTATTGTGCACAGTGCTGTAGATGGGGGGGGCTTGCTTTAAAATCACTGGAGGCTTTTGGTTTGTGAGTTAGGTTTTAAATTGGGAAAACACAGAGCCAAGGCTACTGAGAAAACCCTATATAGTATATCTGGTAAATTAACAAAAGTAATTTAAGGGATAAAAAGGACAAGCAGATAGGATAGAATGACAGGAGTGGTGCAGTGTAGAGCCTGTGGGGCAGCAGTCTTTCAGGAGTCATTTTGAAGGCTGTGCTGCTACCCTATATATGTGCACCTCTCTGGGCTAAGGAAGAAGTTTTCAGACTTAAGGCAGAACTGGCTTGAGTTCCGAGGACCTTCTCTCCCACACAGGGGCCAAGTAGTCCACACGCTGCTACCTCAAGAGGTTGCCTGGAAGGAGGAATGTTGCTACAAAAGTGAGCTCAAGGAGACATAGGGTGGTGGAGCATAGATACATCCCAAAACCGGTTCCCCTACAGAACTCCTATGCCACCCTGGCAAAGTGGGAATGTCTCACTGAGACACCCACAGTAGTGGCTGGAGGGGATGTGGGGTCCTCCCCAGTGGAGACCCAAAGGGGGGTGACCAGAGGACCCAGAGGAGGAGGAAGTGAATCCTCATGGGTGACTCCATTGTTGGGGGAATAGAGTTTGGAGCAAGTAGTGAGGAGGGGAGAGAGGTTTGGTGCCTTCCTGGCACCATGGCATGCAGGGATGGAAAGAAGAGCCAACGGATCGGTGGGGCAGCAGGAAGAGAGGCAAAGCTAAACATCATTGTCCATCTGGGGGGTGAATGACCTGGCTAGGGATGAGCCAACCATAGTGTAGGAAGAGTTTAAGGAGTTGAGGAGGAATCTTAGACAGGTGGCATGATTGGCAACCTTCTCAGATGTGCTACCCATCTATCACAAGGGGGCCCACAGGATTCTCTGCATCAGGATCTTCAACACCTAGTTAAGGAACTGGTGTGGAGAGGAAGGTTTTGGGTTCATTGGGGGACTGGGGTCCCACCTGGAAGGAGAGGGGCCTGTATAGGGCAGATGGCCTGCATCCATCCAGGAGAGGGACTGCAGTCCTCAGTGAAAAGTTTAAATGCTACATTGGCAAGCATTTAAACTAGCTGAGAGAGGAGGTGGAATAAGACTAGAGACAGAAACTGCCCTCCCCACAAGTTCCAGAGGCTAACTACGGAATTCTGGAGGAGAGGAACCCCAAAGGAATGAAATAAAATGTAATCCAGGAAGTCAAAGAAAAGTTTAAAACTGTGAAAAAGGGTGCAGACATGATAAAGGAGGGCAAAGGGCAAGTAGAGAAAGTGATAACACGATGTGGAGAACCATGAAAGCAATGCTCAGAGTCTGGGAAGCAAAACTGCAGACTTACAGGCCACTATGGCAGAAGTTGACCTGGACTTAGTAACCATTACAGAAACCTGATTTAATGAAAGCCAGAACTGGGATGTGGCTATACCAGGATATAATCTATTTAGGAAAGACAGGGTAGACAGAACGGAAGAGGAGTGGCTCTTATGTAAGACACAACATAAAGGCTACAAAAAATACAGGAATCATAGAATCATAAAACTTGTCGGCAAAAAAGACCCACTGGCCCATCCAGTCTGCCCCCCATTACTTGTCCTCCCCTCTGGAACCCCCTCCTCTGTGCCATATGCTTGTCCCATGCTGTCTTGAATCCCTTCACCATTTCAGCCCCCACTACATCCTCTGGAAGCCTGTTCCTGCCTTCACCACCTCTCCATGAAGAATCACCCTCACATTGCCTCTGTATCTTCTTCTCTGCAGTCTTAGGCTATGCCCTCTAGTTCAAGCCCTTCCTTCCTTTTAAGTAAACACCTTCCTTTAATTTGTTGATCCCTGGACATATTTAAAAGTTTCTATCATTCTCTCCTCTCCCTTCTAGTCTCCAGCATCTACAGATCCAGTTCCTTACATCACTGCTCATAGGTCTTCCCTGCATACCCTGCACCATCCTGGTTGCCCTTCTCTGAACTCTCTGAATCTCATCTATGTCTTTTTCGCATGTTACCCTCCATGCCCCCATCTAGGAGCATAAACTTCTTTGCAGATGGTCTGGGGCATAGAAAGGAGGGGTACCTCAAGCGCTAACATCAAGACTAATACACATTCAAATAAGACAGGAAAGCTTCAGCCTACCTTTCTGACATCTTCAAATACTCATGCACTCTCACCTTCACCCTCAACAACTGGATTTCACCCCAAAGGAAGACCACCAGACCAAGAACTCCATGCTGTACCTCTGCTGTCTCGGAGCACCCCCGAGCCCCTTTGGACCCACCCCAGACAGGATGGAACAACATCTGGAATGCAACTTATGAGAAATTAGTTGCACTGACATAAAGGGGAAAAAAGCAATTTCATTTTATTTGCATCCCCCTCTCAGTTTAAATAAGGCACATCACTGTTATTCCATCCCAGACTGACTTCTTTATTCTGCTCCTGCACTGTAAATGATTCCCAGCAATACAGGGGTCACACACTTCATTTTTAAATAGAATAAGCAGCTCCATGGGGCTAATTTAACATTTTACACATGCCACTTGAACATTTTAAGGCAGCAGAACGATGGCTCTCAAAACAGTACAAGCAAGGATTTTTCCTCTTGCTTTCTCGGATGCTTTACCCAAGACCTACTTGAACTCAGATCCCTGCAATCTCCTGGCTTCTCCGAATCTGGTAAATCAAACCTTTGCTTTTTCTTTGCTCCTGAGTTACCTCTCACTGGCTCTGCTGGCACTGGTCATCCCACCACACTCTGGCACAGGAAAGCGGGCTGCTTCCCCACCTGGACCTCTGGGCACTGGCCCTGCCACAGGGGCTTCCAGGAATTTTCCTGATGGCCCAGGTCCTGTAACCCGCAACTTGCAATGAAACTGGTGCTATTTCAGCACCCACCAACTTCACTCGCTCAGCCTTTCATCTCATTGACCCCACTGGTGCAACAGCCCCAAACCCGGCCCTGCTCCAGTACCCATGGCCCCAAGCTACCGACTTACCTGCCTTCTCACTGGTGCACCAAATTGCTCCAGTTTCTGCTGTTCATACTTCCTCAGGTCTCTGTCAGGACTGCATCCCCATTTTCACCCCCTGGGCTTGTGTTAAGCTCCAGCATGAGGGCCACCCTCTAAGGCCTGCCATTATGGCCTGCGACCAGCCCAACCTTCAATGTACTGGTGTCCCACAGCCTGCCCCTCCATAGCAGGCCCCATATCTTGAGTGAAGGGCCTACTGGCCCCCTCTACACCCCAGCCGCCCTGCCACACCAGGTATGAGGGGAGCCACTGCCACCGTCTTCCCTCCTGTGGGGGCTCTGCCACTGCCCCCACAGCCCTGGCAACCTGGGAAAACACCTTACAGGGGTCTCTAAGGGCTCTTACTTTTCCTGGCCTACACGGCCACCAACATTCCATGCCCCCAAATGACACAGGATCTGGCTACCATTTCCCCCATGGAGCTCCATTCCCTTACTCTTCATTGACCAGGACCCTGAACAAGGCCGGCCCTGCCTGCCTAATCTGCTCCTTAATCTGCACTTCCAGCTCTCCCTCCAGCCCCAGGCATAATGCCCAGTCTGGAAAGGTCCCAATACTTCCTGTCTGCTCCCTTATATACTCCCTAAAACCTACTCTCTGCTGCCACCCTGAGGTATCCAGCAGTAATATCCCCCAGAGCACTAACCCATTCCCTAGCTCTGGGGGGGTGGGGTAGGAGAGGGAAAGGGATGCCTAAAATGGGAATATAAGCCCCCACTAAAAAGAGGGGCCTTACACGTAGATGTGGCCTCTAGAATTAGACTCCATACTCCAGGTTCGGTCTTATCATGGCTTTGTAGAGGGGCATCAGTACTGCCCTTCTTCTACTGGTGATACCCCTGCCAAGGCATGCCAGCATCCCACTAACCTTCCCCACCGCCCTGCTGCATTGGTTTCCTATCTTAAGGTTACATGATATTATAATTCCCAGATCCTTCTCCTGCTCTGTATCCTTGATGTCCCTCCCCAAGGGTGTATCTTGCTTTCAGGGTCCTGTGCCCCAAAGTGCATCACAGAACACTTTTTGGCATTGAATTTCAGTTGCCAAGTCTCTGCCCATCCCTCCAGAGGAGGGGGGAGGGAGGGTAAAGAAGTGTGGTTGGTTACCCTGGTAAAGAGGAAAGGGGCAGTTCTTCGCATGGGGGTGTTCCATAGGTCTCCATCACAGGGAGGAGAAATGACAAAGGAAATGTTGGAAGCAATCCATAAGATGGCTCACAAGGGAGATGTGTTACTAGTAGGGGATTTCAATCTGCCTGATGTGGCCTGGTGCCTCCTCGCTGCAGCAACGACCAGGAGTAGGGACATCCAGGACTCCCTTCAGGGGGTGTTTCTCAGGCAACTGGCTAAAGAACCCACTCATAAGAGGGCACTGCTGGGCCTAGTACTGTCAAATGGGGACAACATTGCTGACGTCACAGTGGGGGACCACCTGGGGACCAGTGTTCACCAGACGGTGTGGTTTAACATAAGAGCACGGCCAGAATCAAACCACATGAGGATGAGGGTCCTGGACTTCAGGAGGGCCACTTTTAAGAAAATAGGAGAATGCCACAGGGATGCCCTGGCAGGAATAGGGAAACTAGGGGGAGTAGAAGAACAGCAGGCTACAGTAACAGAGGGAATCTAAAAACTACTAAACTCTGTGTCAGGCAGGTCAGCAAGGGCAAGAGAAAAAGAGACAGCTATGGTTCTCTAGAGAGGTAGCGGAAAAAGTAAGAACAAACAAAACTAGCCTCCAGAAACTACAAAAGAACACAGAAGGAGGAGGATAGGGAGAGTTACCAGGAGAAAAAGAGAGGCAGAGAAGGCAGTTAGGAGCGCAAAAGTGAAAAGAGAGGAAAATATAGCCAAATCAGTAAAATGGGGATAAAACATTAGTGAAAAGAGGAAGTCCAAGGATGGTAGTAAGACTGAAAGGGAGAGGGGTTATGTAGAAGAGGACCACCATAAAGTGGACATATTTAACAAATACAGGACCGCTGTTCAGTATTCATGTAGGAGGGGGTAGGAAACTGGCCTTTGTTACAAGACAAGGGCACGAAGGATAGGGAGGTGGGCATTAGCCCTTTCACAGTGGAAAGAGTCCTAAGGGAGTCGTGAAAGTTAAATGTAGACAAAGCAATGGATTCAGATGCGGTGCACCCCAAGTTGCTGAGGAAACTCAGGGAGGAGCTGGCTGCACCACCGACAGCCCTGTTCAACCTGTCACTAGAAATAGGGGAGGCACCGGGGGACTGGAGGAGGGCAGATGTAGTCCCACTCCACAAAAGTGGAAATAGGGAGGAGGCGGGAAATTACAGGCCAGTCAGCCTGACTTCGGTAGTGAGCAAAGTAACAGAATCACTACTGAAGGAAAGGATTGGAGAAAATCTTGTTACCAGAGGGCTACAAGATCCGAGGCAACATGGATTCACCAGGGGGAGGTCCAGGGAGTGGAAGTTGATGTGGCCTATCTAGATTTCAGCAAGGCCTTCAACACCGTTCCACATAGAAGGCTGGTAAACAAACTGAATAGCCTACGAGTAGGTCCTAAAATACTAAAATGGGTAGAGAGTTGGCTTAGTGATAGGAGTCAAAGAGTGGTGGTAAATGGGGTACACTCTGGGGAGGGCAATGTAACTAGTGGAGTGCCACAGGTGTCAGTATTAGGCCTGGTCTTCTTCAATGTCTTTATTAGTGACTTTGCAGAAGGACTGGAGGGGAAGGTATGATTATTCACAGATGACACAAAAATCTGCAACAGAGTAGACACACCGGGGTTGAAAGAATGAGGAGGATTTAAAGAAGTTAGAAGAATGTTCACAAATTTGGTAGCTAAGATTCAACGCAAAAAAGTGCAAAATCATGCACTTAGGGCACCAAAACCCAGGGGCAACATGCCAACTCAGGGTGGGGGGGGGAGTATTAGCAGTCACAAAACAGGAAACAGATTTGGGGGTTATCATTTCTGATGACCTGAAGGTACCTAAACAGTGTGACAAGGCAGTGGGGAAAGGCTAGCATAATGCTCAGATGCATATGGAGGAGTATCACCAGCAGAAAGAGGGAGGTAATAATACCCCTGTATAGATCACTGGTGAGACCCTACCTTGAGTACTGTGTACAGTTCTGGATGCCCCATTCTCAGGAGGACATAGACAGGGTAGAGGCAGTGCGAAGGAGGCTAACCAAAATGATGCACAGCCTGCATCAGAAGCCTCTATGAAGAAAGCCTTCAAGATTTAAATATTTACACCGTAAAAGACAGGAGGGAATGGGGGACATGATAGAGACATTCAAGTATCTCACAGTACTAAACAAGGAACAGCAAGGAAAAGATGCTCAAGGACAAGGGGTCACAATATAAAGCTGGAGGGGGGAGGCTGAGAGGAAACATGAGGAAGTACTTCCATCACAGAGAGAATGGTGGGCACTTGGAACAGCCTTCCAGAGGATGGTGGGGGCTAGAACTGTCACAGGATTTAAGAATGCATGGGATAGACACAAGGGAATCTTAGAAGCAACAGGGGTGTAAGTCAGAGTCCAAGTAGGGTTTCAGTGGCGCTATAGGTAGGGAATTTGGGCAGACTAGGTGGGCCAAGTGGTCCTTATCTGCCAACAGCTTCTGTGTTTTCTATGTTCCTACCTGGGGTCATGGCACTGTCTTTCCTGCACACCCCACCCCTCGAGGTCTCATCCAATCAGGTTTTATGGCTATATAAATGACATCCCTCCGCCAGGTGCCACATTATTCCTTTACATGACCACTGTCTCCTTGACATCCCTATGGCATCCCTCATGTCCCTTCTGTCCCTGGGCCCCTCCTGGCAAGCAGTGTCACCACCCCCGAACCAACCTAGCCTCTCACTCTGTGCCAGGTAGGGGGCTGGATCCTCGTGGCAATTCCCACAGGTGTGCCAATTGTTTGGAGGTAGCCTATGGCTGTGGCAACTCTTTGGTTTTGGACACAGGGACCCCCCCTTTATAAAATTGGGCACAGGGCCCCTGACGCACCTGGAGTTTGCCACAGCCCTAGAGCAATGCAACTTGCGTCGCTCTAAGGGATCTTTGAAAATTGAGTCCTTAATCTGTATGTACAATTGATTAGTGTTTGTAGTGTAGTGTAAAATGTCTGGGTCATTATCTGTATGTATAATTGATTAATGTTTGTAGTATAGTGTACTGTAAAATGTCTGGTTCATGCCTGAAAATAGGTATGCACCTGCCTAGTGCACGTACCTGGAAAAACTGAATGGATAGATAAATAATAAAATATATAAATAAATAAATATATAAACATCCCCATTTTAAGTAACAAATTAAGCTAATAAGCATAGTCTTCCATCATCTGCATGGAAATGTTTTAATTATACTACCCCCCATCATACACACACATACACACACACACACACACACATTTTGACAGATTTACTTACAATATAGGGCCCTATTCACTGTGCCTATGTGCCACATATCTCAGACAAGTGGGCAACCTTATGCATGAGTGCCACGCAGCGAGGGTGCCACGGATCCCCAGCAGCATTCTTTAACGCGCATACCCAGCCAGATGCACACTAGATCCCTGGCTGCATGTGCAGCTACACACCATGGGCAGGCTGGAGGTGTGTCATGGGCATGCCGTACTCTGTGCAATCTACAAGGTGAAGAATCATGCAGAGTGCCTTGCACTGGGATGTGTGAGTTACAACGGGGGGCCTCACGAACTCGGTGATGCAGCCATCCCATGTGCACCCAAGCACCACAGCCCCCAGAATCGTCCATATAGGGGCATTCCTACAGGCACCCAAGTAGCTCCTCTCATCCTCGATCCCATGGTAATGTAATATCTTCCCTGGTGGTCTAGCACACCTCCTCCCTATCCTCGATCCTCATGTATCATAATGTCAGTTCTTTCCTGGTGGCTAGCACACCCCCCTCCCCATCCTATCATCTGTCACCACAAGATCCTGTCCTCCTTCATATCCCTAAGCCCGGCTGCCAATCAGCACAGTTTCTCAGTCTCCCACTCACAGTTAGCCACTGACTGATACATCAATAATGAGCACTTACTGTTACAGTTAAGTACAGTTAGGTGTACACGCCATTATTGACATCTCAGTCAGGCTGCTGTTGTGGAGAGGAAATAAGTGCCGGTTACTGACTCAGGGATATGAAGGGGAGGAGTGGGGGTGATACATATTGGGGTGGGAGAGGGGTCCACTAACCACCAGGGAAGGAATGACATTCTGATACATGGGGATTGGGAATAGGAAAGGGGTCCACTTGACCACCAGGAAGATGTGGCATTACATTACCTGGGGATCAGAGATGGTGGGAACCATGTGGCACTGTCCACAGCAAAACAACAAATGCACTACAGGGCAGGAAGTACATGCATTGGGAGCATACCCCACCCGGCGTTAGGTGGTCACAAAGTTTGGTGCATGTGGGCACATAAGGATCCACTCTGGGACCCAGCAGCAGGAATCCAATTAGATGCCTGCTTGGGATTCCACACTCCATCCCCACACCACCCCAATAGCAATGAACAGCTGGGCACCATGGAGGTGGAGCCATGGACAGGTGTCCAGCGCTGCGTGAATACCGCAGGTGCACATCTGCCCATGGGTATGGAGCTGCGTAGCATCGATGTGCCTTTTTCCATACTTTACACCCTTTGTGAATAGGGCTCATAGTTTGAGGCTTTTCATACATGTTTACTGCCCTAGCGGCTGTTTGCTTGTGATTTGAATATTTTACCTAAAAGGGGGAACATTCATGGTAGTGCGCCTTCCAACTCAGTGACCTCTCCTTCCCTTCTCCATCTGTAACCAAATTATGTTTTTTACACTAAATCTTTCAGGATGCTATCAACTGACTGCATGATCCAATACTTATTATAGAATCAAGTGATTGGCAATTGATGGTTATGCCTGGTAAGATAAGAACATGAAAATGGGGCATCCTAACTGACAGTGGACTGCAGTTTCAGCTATCCTAAATGGGCAAATATTGAAACACTTTGTATCCATTATCATGACAGCAATATAATAAGCTTGTTTTTTCATTATATGAGTACATGTTTTGTTTCGTTTATTATACTGCTGTCAAAGCAATTGAATTCAAGTGTATTGATATCTATAACACGTATCAGTACACTGAAACTTTAGCGATGCAAATTGTCAATATTGACCTGACTCCACGTTTTCATTTAAAAAATTATGTTCCTAACCCTAAAGTATCCAAAGACAGACCTTTTCAAAGGGAATTCTCTATAGAACTCACTTTCTTTGTAATTGTTACAGCTAGGAACTTAATTGGTTTTTAAGTGACACTTGGAGTCAGGTTGTTAAGTCCTATCACTACAGTTTCAGGGCTCGATTTTCAAAGGGCCTCTAGATCGTTACACGCTGTGCTGATCTCCACCTGTGGCAAACTCCGGGTGTACCAGGGACCCTGTGCCAGATTTTAGTACAAAGGGGATCCCTGTGCCAAAGTCCCCAGAGCTGCCACAGGCAGAGTGTTGCATCAAACAGGTGGTGCACTGGAGGGGTTTGACAGAGGGTGCCATCAATCCCCCTGCCCAGCACAACACTGGCCCAGACCTGCAGTGTTGGGGAAGGAGGAGGAAGCCTGCAAGCTCATGGGACAGTGAAGATGGACCTGTGGGGGTTCTGTAGTGGGTGGCTTGGGTATGGCAGTGTACACTGGTGGCACCGGGCAACTGTGCCCTGGACAGTTCCACAGATCCACAGACAGTGTACACTGTGGTATGCATGTACTGACCCTGTCCCAGACCCTCTGGTGCCACTAGCCCTGCCAGCTGCCCTGGAGCTTGCAAAGTCCCTAACATGCAAAGATAGTCCATGGCTGCAGGTTACAAGGTGCAGTTGCTGGACAGGGATGTACTGGCGCATGACATGCCCCTGCTACACAGCCCTCTGTGGTGGTGGCATAATGCAGTTACAGGTGCTAGAGTAGCTATGGCAGGATGTTATGGCACCCCAATAGGCAGGTGCCAGAAAGGGGTCTAGCATATCAGAGTGGGCATGCTCCATCCCTGCCACCATCCTCTACTGTGTTGGAACAGTGTTCATGACATGTCAAGTGGGTGGGGCATGCTATACATCACCCACATATGTGATGGTGACAGTCCCAGACAGTATAGTATGGTGTCTGCATGCATCTGCTTGTACTGTTCCAACATGGTAGGGTACAGTGGCAGGGACAAAGCTTCCCCACTCTGGTATATGTGGTACCAGTCCTTTGTCATGCCATCTGTCAGACCACTTTCTGGCACCTGCCTATTGGAGTGTCCTAACATCCAGCACCTGTAGCTGAAGTATGTCACCACATGGAGGGCTGTGTAGCAGGGGCATCTCACACTGTCCAGGGTACTTCCCATCCACCAACTACACCTAGTACCCTGCAGCTAAGAATTATCTCTGTATGTTGGGAACTTAGATGGCAGGGTTGGTGGCACCAGATGGTCTGGTACAGGGTCAGTGGATGCATACCACAGAAAACCTTGTCTGTGGGTCTGTGGAACTGTCCAGGTCACAGCTGCCCGGTGCCACCAGTGTACCCTGTCACACCCACCATGCCCATGCCACCCACTACAACACCCCCACAGGTCCATCTTCACTGTCCCACAAGCCCGCAGGCTTCCCCCTTCCCCACTCACCACACTCCCAACCTGCGGTGCAAGGGCTGTTAGACCAGCTCATGGCTGGTCTAACCACAACCCCAACCTGTGGCCACTGCAGGGCTTTCAAACTCCCAAATAAGGGGATGCTGCAGACCCGCTGTGGTGCAAACCTCCTTCTGCCTTGATGCACCACCACTTTTAGTGCAAGGGTGGCACAGGGCCGGTTTGCTGCACGACCTCCCATTTTCGACGCAACCTGCATTCAAAAATTGAGATTGCTGCAACTTTTGATGCAAGGTGCCACTTTCATCAATTCCCTTTGATGCAGGCACCTTGCAACAAAAGTGGGGCTTTAAAAATTGAGCCTTCAGTGTCTTGATCAATGCCAAACTATACTGATGCACTTTGTTTCCATAATTTTTATATCCGTATAATGAATTAGGTATTCTATTAGGTCAATTCACCTTTTGTTCATTTTCGACACTTTTTGTCATGCAAACATGGCAGTTTCTGGATATAAATATAATTAAATTTCATAATCATATCAATATAGTGAAATATATATTGGTAGATCTTTTTTTTTTAGTTTGAACAGAATTTCAGTTTTTATATTGGGACACATGGAGGCGTGACATGACTGCATCCACAGTTAGTTTGGGATTTGAAATACTGTACAATACAAGGAACTACGTTTGGATGTTAAATAAAAATCAGCATACTCAACCTCATTTTTCAGCTGGTTTGAGGATAAGTAGTATCTCAGTGGAGCCTATTGGTTGGTGAGATAGAAACATAGAACACAGAAACATAGACTTTGACAGCAGATAAGGACCGCTTGGCCCACCTAGTCTGCCCATTTCCCTACCTACAGGATAAGCTGCAGATGCTATTTAACCAACAGCCTATTTCTTCCTACCCCCCACAAAAACTGCCTTATGGCTGTCCCATGCCTTCTTGAATTCTCCTACAGTTTTAGACCCCACAACCTCCTCAGGAAGGCTGTTCCATGTGTTCACCACCCTCTCTGTGAAAAAATACTTCCTCACATTGCCCCTGAGCCATCCCCCGCTATCTTCAAATTGTGTCCCCTTGTTCTTGCACAACTCTTTTTCTGAAAGATGCTACCCTCTTGGACTTTGTTGATTCCACTGAGGTACTTAAACGTTTCTATCATGTCCCCCCTCTCCCTCCTTTCCTCAAGGGTATGCATGTTAAGCTCCTTTAGTCGCTCCCAAATGGCTTCTCTTGAGACCTTGCACCATTTTAGTTGCCTCCTCTGGACTGCCTCCATCCCGTCTATGTCCTTGCGGAGATGAGGTCTCCAGAACTGGACACAGTGCTCCAGATGGGGTCTCACCAACTGTCTGTACAGAGGGATAACAACTTCCTGTTTTCTACTGGTGATGCCTCTCCCTATACATCCCAGTATCCCCCCAGCCCTCCCTACTGCCTTCTCACATTGCTTGCTTACTTTAAGGTCATCTGATATGATTACCCCCAGGTCCCTTTCCATTTTTGTTGTTGTTACTACCACCACCCCCCCACATTGTGTAATCTTCCTCTGGGTTTTTGTTTCCCATGTGCATTATTTTGCACTTCTTTGCATTGAATTAAAGCTGCCATACTTATGACCATTTCTCCAACCTTGCCAAGTTCCTTCTCATCCTTTCCATGCCACCTTGTGTATCAATCCTATTGCAGATCTTTGTGTCATCTTCAAAGAGGCATACTTTTCCTTCCAGTCCCTTTGCAATGTCACTTATAAAGACATTGAAAAGGACTGGATCCAGTACTGAACCCTGTGGTACCCCACTAGTAACCTCTCTTTCTTCAGAGTGGACTCCATTACAATTACCTTCTGTGTCCTGTTGTCCAGCCAATGTTTTACCTAGGCTACCACCCTGGGACCCACTCCCAGGCTGGTTAATTTGACTATTAATCTTTACGTAGGATTGTGTCAAATGCCTTGCTAAAGTCTAAGTAGGCCATGTCCACAGCCCCTCCCTGGTCTACTACTTTGGTCACCCAGTCAAAGAAATCAATTAGATTCGTCTGACATGACCTACCTGCTGTGAACCCATGCTGCCTTTCCTGTGCCCCACTGGCCTCTAGGTACTCAACAATTCTTTCCTTCAGAAGTGATTCCATCACTTTCCCTACCACAGAGGTCAAACTAACAGGTCTGTAGTCTCCGGTCTCTGTCTTGCTCCCACCCAGATCATGGCACCATCCAGCTCAGTGTCAGGGTCGCCTATAGTTTACTTTCAACAGTGGTGGTTATCTAGTACAATGCTAAATGGGGACCAGATCTGAAAGATTTGTAGGCCTACTGAATACATTTAATTTGGAGAATGCTTCCTCTAGGAAGGTACAGTGCAAATATTGAGTGCTATTATAAAACCTTGCCAACTACACTGGGCACCCTAGCACTGATCTGTTCACACATTGTGACATCCTGTGAGTTCACACCATAGCATGTCATGGTCTCTGAAGCACAGCAGTTGAAGATCCAAAACCAAGGTTAAAGCAAAACTTGAAGAAATTATGGGTGCATGTTGCAGGCCTTGGCCCATTTGGATGGCTGTTAAGAAACAACCCACTCAGAGATGGGAAAAAATCATCTTAGGGCTGATTGCAGCTGAGAAGAATAGACATGCTGCAGTTTTTCACTCAGTTGACAGTCTCTTCCACCCTGACTGTTTTCAGTTGCAGGCTTCCAGGGAAAATGTGAAGTGTTCAATAACTCCATCAAGGACAAGGCTGTTACCAACCAGAACTTCATTTTCTCCACTGCCATTTAAACATACAGCAGTAGTTCAGGTCCAAGATATCAGAGAACTGTCATGCCTTGGTCTGAGTTTCATCAGATGGATGAGAGGAACAGCTGCTGGGTTGCAGATCATCTCCTATATCTTGGAACCTGCCCTCACCCAACTATTCAAGGCTAAGATAGAAGCATTAGTCCATGCTCTGTCAGGAACTGCCAACACTTCTTTGTATGAGGGTCTCTGGTCAAAGACCCTTGCTCAAGACATTGTGTTTAGATCTGACAGCTCCTGCAGATTTTACACCTATCTCCAGCCTGCCTTTCCTGGCTAAGGCTATTGCAAGAGTCGTTTCTGAGCAGTTAGTTGACCTCCTAAAAAGTAAAGATATCCAAGAGCCATTCTGATCCAGCTTCCGTTTGCAGTATGCCACTGATACCACTTTTGTAATAGTACTGTATGTGACTATCACCACCTAGCAAGGGATCAGAGAGAAGTGATTCTCCTTAATTTGTCATTTGTCTTTGACACCATGAACAACTAGGTACTGAGGGATAGAACTTGAAAAGTACACCACAGTTCATGGGGTACTGGCCTAGGACTCATCTTAAATAGTTCAGGTCATTCCTAGCGGAAAGAGAACATTCAACAGTGATTGGGAAATATGAATCATACCAGATGCAGGGTTTCAGTTAACTGTTTTGGGAGCATTTGACTTCCAAAAATAAGGCATAAACTTCCAAAATAAAGGGGGAGGAAGTCATTGACTTCCAAATATAAAAACCAAAAATGGATGACTTCCAAAATTTAAGGCATAGAAGACAAGAAATTATGGATTTTTCCAAAAGAAATTGTATTTTACCACTCATGTTTACATGCATAAATATATTAACGTGCATGAATGGATCCTTCCTAGAATACTGGCTTCCAAATTGTGGACTCTGGAAAGTATTTTCACTTCCCAAAACTTGGAATGACTTCCAGATTTTGACTCATGGAAGTATTAGACTTCTACTAAAAATAAATTAACTGAACCCCTGCCTAAATGTCTTGAAATGTGGTGGCCCTCATGGTTCTGTCCTCTTACCTGTGTTGTCTGTGGGGTATATGCTGCTGCATGGGAACATAAAATGTGCTGCAGCATGGGGTTTTATTGCTATGGTGATAATCATCTGCATGTGTCCGTTATGCCTGACAGATGGGAATCAGTGCTATCATTAGAGTGGTGTTGCTCAGAAATCAGTGCTTGAATAGCTTCCATCTCGCTGTTCCTCAGCCCTGGTAAAACAGAGTTTCTACTAGCTGGCCTAAATCAGCAGATGCCAGCAGGTGGTGCAGTCTCAAGCTCCCCTAACTTGATGTAGTTAAACTTGAGACTGTCAGAGAATTGCAGTCTGAGATGGCTGACATTCAAATCCCATGTTTCAGCTGTCTTCAGAGGCTGCATTTACCATTTTACAAATATTTCCAGATTGTGTCCTTTCTTTGAGCCTGCTGACCTGCACACTAGTGCAGGCCTATGTTTGAGACTCAACTGCACTTGACAAGGGCTTCTGGAGGCCTACCCTATAATGTTCAGCTCATCCAGAACAGTGCAGTGAGACTTCTGACCTCTGCCCAAAGGTTAAATCACATTACCACCTCACTACAGACTTTAGGCTGGTTGTCTATTAAGGTGATGGACTGACCTCAAGATTTCTGAGTTAACATATAAAGCTCTGAATGGATTGGGCCCCCAATAGATCCACAAATAAAGCTCTGAATGGACTGGGCCCCCAATAGATCCACAACCTTCTGACTCCCTGCATGCTAGCCAGGGTAACAAGGTCCTAGGCTGGAGGCTATTTTCAGCACCACTTTTAAAAGTGTTTTTTGGTAGCTGCCCCTGTCGTCTGCAGCCTGCTTTGCTTGAATCTCTGTCTCTCTCTCCCTTGTTGTGCACTTTTAAATTTAAGCTGCAATAATGTTTTATAAAGTAAGTTTTTCCAGAGGAAACTTAAGTATGTTGTTTAAACATTTGTGGCCAGTTCTAACTGCTGTTATTTTGTATATATCTGCACATTGTAAGTACTTTAACCATCTAAAAGACTTGTTTTTTTAATTTTGTTTTTTGTAATGTTGATGCCCCTATATTGTTTTTCACTATTATAATCATGTCATCCTGTTGTAAAACACTGCTCAGCACTTTTAGCTGATGAAAAAGTGATCTATCAAATAAATACAACTAACTTAACGCATGATAGTCCTATTTGAGTCTGAAATCATTGTAAGTCTGATTTAAAATCATATTATCAAGAGTAAATATTAGCTTTGAAATCGTAGTATCAAACTTAGGCTGGATTTGAAATCATAATACCAAGAATCATGTTAAAAATGATAACACCAAGAATCAGTCTGCGGATCTTGAATCATAACATCAAGAACCATGTTGGGATCAAAAATATGCAAGACGACTGGGAACTGGAATAATATTGTCAAGAGTCCAGGATAAGGGATTCCATGCCACCAGGTGCACCAGAGTGACCTCCATCCATAGATACTTTAGAAAACTGCTGCTAAAATATGGATTGATGGATATATGGAGAGCCCAGAACACTCACTGACAACAGTATACCTTTAGTCCCCTGCACATCAGAGCTATTCCAGGTTGGATTATTTTTCATAGCCACAGAACACATTGCAAAGGTTCTGGTATGCACAACTGTGGACAGTCTTTACTCCAGTCTTGCTCCCATGACTCTGGCACTAGAACTAACCCAATTAAAACTTAATGACCAAGTTTAGAGAATGCTTGAAAGAAAAATCCTCTTATCTTGCAGCAAAAATTATTCACCAGATATCTCCTCACTATGATGAGTGATACCCTTAAGATTGTACTTTGAGGGGAAATCATAGCTTATGCTTCCCAGGCTAAAAAGGTGCGTGAGGCAGATCTGCAACAATTATCTGAAAAGTTAACATTTCTTCAATTGGCACACCAGCAAGGGGACCGATCCCTGCTTCCACTTATAAAGCAAAGCCAAAACAAGATCCACAATATTTTGAACACTAAGGCCCTGTCCACACTACACTGGAAAATGCTATAATGGTTCAGAACCATTTCAGACTGAAAACGGTACAGTGTGTCCACATTATATGTGAAAACAGTGTCAAACCGTTACAGCCCGTCCACACTGCTAATGGATTGGAAACAGCTTCCAACACGTGCAGAGCTGGGCACATCCCATGATGCAGCAGTGTGCAGATCACCAATCCCAGCCCCGGTATATTCACCCCAGCATAATGGCACTATCGAGCCCCAAGCAAGTGCATGCCACAGTGCCATGCTGTGATGTTGGGTGCAGCTGCTGCAGTTAAATGCCTTGACAGCAGAACTTCCAGCATGGCAGTTCAGTGGGCTGCCATGGTCACTGCCCCCTGTGTCAGGCACCACTAAATGCTGCAATGGGACATCCTGCAGATAAAGCAGTGTCTGTAGGTGCAGCAATGAGCAGTCTGGTGCCCATATGTGTGTGTGTGGGGCAATCTGCACGCTTGTGCCTGCGTTTCTCTGCCACAAGCCCAGGATATAGTAGCAATCCACACTGCTCCACACCTCCATGTGCATGTGGCAGAGGAGCAGCAACAAAGAAGTGCAGAATTGCCCCACACCACAGAAGGGCACCGGACTGTGTAGTGCCTGCACATACAAGTGCAGACATATCTGCAAGACGTCCCATGGCAGCATTGGGTCCATGATACATCAGCCACATCTGTGCTCTCCTCAACAACCCACTCCCTACATCTCACTCCGGTGCCAGCTCACACTAGTACTGTACATGCCAGTCAATATGCTCCTGCAGCAACCATGGTGCAGGGAGATACAGAATGTCATGTGCTGGGAATCCAGGTGGTCACAGTGTGAGCCATATGTCCAGTTCCCATTCCTCCTCTGCTGGCCCCTGCCTACCTTTATCCAGCCCCGACCCACCCTGTCCATGGTCATGGCTGCTGCACACTCTGCCTGCCACCATCCCTCCAATTGTGGTATCCTTCCCAGGCCATGGTTGCTGGACATGGGCATGTATGATCTGTATGGCTCTCAGTGTGCAACCGAGTACAGTTGCCTTACCAGAGTGAGAGCTGTGACACAGGGGTGGGGAATATAGTTGTGTGGTTCATTCGCTACAGTTCCCCGACATATCCCTGTGGGACTGGTCACCAGCACTTGGCAGCTGTGTCACGGTACTGAACTGGGGTGTATGACATGTTCACAGAGGCAGGTTGTCGGGACCGGGTTATCTGAGGGGGGTACTGATGTGGGAGGTATTGTCGGGTGCCCTTCCATAACGCATGATGGTAAGCAGGCAGACTGGGGGACTGGTGACTATACGGTTGTGTGTTTACACGGCACCTGTAATGTTACAGAACTGCAACATTATAGTAACTGTTGTTGAAACCACCTGCCAACAGGTTTCAACAACAGTTATGGTAACACCTTCTGTAGCATTACCAGTGTAAACACTATCTATTACAGTAATGTTATAGGCTCTCTGTAACATTACAGAGGGTGTTTTCGGGTGTAGTGTGGACAGGACCTAAAACTGAACTGGCCCAGCAGTATCTAAAACAAAAATACTATATAAATAGGTAGAGCATCTACTATACACTACCAGTGAGCTGGGTTGGGCAGACAAGATAGACTGTTAGGCCTAGTCTGCTGGCAACTATGTAAGTATGTATGTATGTATGATGGGGCACTTAGGG
Organism: Neoceratodus forsteri; assembly: GCA_016271365.2. Classification (NCBI taxonomy): domain Eukaryota; kingdom Metazoa; phylum Chordata; order Ceratodontiformes; family Ceratodontidae; genus Neoceratodus; species Neoceratodus forsteri. Next base: position 343,478,718 of record CM028132.1, on the reverse strand, counting down.
TGACAAGAATGTTGGCATTTCAGCTCTGTAAACAGAGGTCAGCTGCCACTAGATTAAAATTGAAAGATCTAGTAACAAACCAGGAAGTCTTTAAGACTTTGCAGATTCTTAAAGTTTTAACTGACTACTATGCTTCCCTTTACAAACTAAAATGAAACTGGAGTTTCCAATATACAAAAATTATTCTGACCCCCTACAGCTTACAACAGTTTCAGAGGAACAAAATCTGGAGCTAATAGCCCCTGTCACTCTCCCGGAACTGGAGGCAGATCTAACTTGAACAAAAACAGGGAACTGCAGGGGGCCCAATAGCTACCCAAGAGAGTTTTTGAAGGTGTGTAAAGAAACACTCCTGCCCCCTCTTTTGAAGGCCTACATGGAAATACAGCAGAGTGACAGCACCCCTCTGTCCTGGCAATTTGCCACCATTTCAGCCATCCTACAGCCAAACAAAAATCCTACTACACCATAATAATACAGACCCATTTAAATACAAATTTAGATTATTTATTTTGTTTTGTTTTATTTTTATTTCTTTTTTTTATTTTATTTTAGTTTTTGTTGACCGGGTAAGTGCACTAGACAAATCCAGCCTATTTTCAGGCACAACCCGGGGGGAGGGGGATACAGATGAATGCCAGCTGACCTTGAACCAGATGAAACTGTTGGTGGTATTTTTAGTGAATGAGGGAAATTCACCAGGACACCGGGAAATTCATCTACTCTATAGGCAGGTGGAGCTGTCCTTCTGTCTGCAAAAAGGAGGCCCACAGTTCAAGGAGGTTATGGAGGAGGAAGGTGTGGTCTCTGGAGCTCTGGAGCTCTTGGGAGATTCTATACAAGCTGACAAGGATGAAGTAAGCCTTGTAGCCCAAGAAATTGCTCCTCAGTTAGGAGACTAGGATATGTTGTTGGGGATGCCAGAATTTGAGCATGAAGGAGAAGACCTATTACAAGATGAAATGGAGATGAAGAAAAAGCAACTATTGGAGTTGATACAAGTGGCTGAAAGAGATTATGGAATTTGTAAAAAAATGACTAGATGAGGAGAAAAAAGAAAATGTTCAATTGCAAGCCCTCTGTCTACAGGTAATAAAAGACTACCTATTACTACTCTGACTGAACCATCGCCTGTTTTATCGACAGAGTCTGAGGTACGAGAGGTACAGCATGATGTTATGCTCCCCCCGATTGTGGAGAAGATGATACGTGGTTAACTAATGATGTTCTTACTAGAGCGGGTTGGATTTGACAAATGGAATCTGGGTCCCTGACCCGAATATTCCCTTCTCTGGGACACCTATGAATTTAGTTCACGATCAACATACTCATTTGGTAAATCCTGTATGCCAGCCAGAAATAACAAAGTCTCAGAATTCTGCTAGTGTGCAAGTGTTGGCTGAGGGAGAGGCTATTGTGAACAGAACTACACCAGATGCTATGTCGGACACTAGTCAGAAGAATGGGGAGCTGTCCTCAAACTCAGGTGCTGAGTGTCAGGATATTAATGACTGTGACAATGATGTTGGTGGCCCTAGTATACGAAGAGAGAATGGTAGTGTCTCTCCGAAATATAAATGCAGGAAAAATAAATCCTTTGCTGGGTTATTTCAGCGTCCTGCACAAGAAGCACAACAAAGATTTTTGGTCAGATTCGTTACAAAGTTTAGCCCAGATTGTTCTGGATAGAATATGGGTGGGGAAATCACTTTTACTCGAGAGTTTGGGGTTTGTGCCTTCTGATGTTTGTGCATTTATACATTCACCAGGGAACTCTCAATATGATGTGAGTTTTGTTCTATGCACTTATTGGACAGATTTTGGAAACATTATTATGAGGTGAAAGATCAAGATATAATGGAAGGATTTTTTACACTCCTGTTACCAAACCAACGATTAAAATAGTAACTGTCCTCTTCCGTAATGAAGGGTAAATGTGGCTAACATCATGTACTGGCTTGAACAGCTTGTAAGATAATAGACCACCCTAGGCCTATAATTGACGATAATGGGTTCTGGACCAGTGGTTGGACATTTCATGTTCAATTATCTCATGATGACTCGGGGATACAGCATTTACCCAGTTCATTTTTTTCAGGAAGGGACAGGGGAATAATTTTTTATGCTGGTCAGCCTAAAAGCTGCTATAAATGCAGTTCTTTTGATCATTTGAACACAGATTGTGACTAGGTTAAATGTTTTTCTTGTGGAGTTCTTGGGCATGTAGCAACAGATTGCGATGCTTCCCCTGTATGTAATTTATGTGGGATTCAGAACATGTTTTTGAGGAGTGTCCACGGGTACAGATGATCTGGATGAGGCTTCTGATCAGGCTTATTTTTTGTATAAAGCTAAACTCCCTCACACTATTCTGAGTACGGGAATATCATACGTCCGAAAGACGAAGGGGGAGGGGAGCTGCGAGAGGAATGAGTAGGAGATCTGTTTCCTCTCATGGTAATACACAATTAAGCTCAGATAATCTAGATACCCCGGATGTAGTTCTGGAGCAGGCTCAGGTTCAGGTTATAGGGAAAGATACTCCCTTTGTTACTCCCCAGGGATCCCCAATTAGACCTCAGACAGTTTTATCTAGTGGTTCCCCTGATAGTATGCATATGGATGTTCAAGATATGGTAAATCTCTAGACAATTTAGATATTTCTAAATCTTTAAGGACAGAGGATCCCTTTATGTTAGTAAAAAAAAGAATGGTAAAGCTTTGAGTGTTGTTTTTACCCTATCCTTAGTGCCACTTTCTAACAGATATTCTTCCCTGCCTTCCTGGAGTGAACAGATGGATCAGGACCATCCTAATGATTTGGAGGGGGCTGATGATATGCCTACCCAATCACAGGGAAAGGATGGAGAGGAAGTTTTATCTGTCGAGGGGGCACATTTACCACCTACTTCCAAACGGGTTACGAGATCAAGTGGAAAACAAAAAAAAAAATCCTCCTTAAATGTTAACACTCTCCATAGCTAGTTTGAATGTAAACAGCATTAAGAACAGGAAATGTCACCTACTACATTTAGTATTTTGCATTCTCTGAGTTATGAATTTTTTTTACAAGATGTAAGATTGCAGTCTGTAGTTGATATTCAGCATGCCACTAGAGATTGGGATGGGGGTTTCTTATTGGTCTTCAGGATCAGACCCCTGTAGCGGGTGGGATTTTGTTTCTAACTTCAGATTTACTTGTTCACAAATTGGTAGATATTGAGTCTGGCAGGGCCATTATGTTAGATATTGAAATTCATAGTGTTCCATTGCGTTTGATAAATATTTACAACCCCCAGGTGAAATCTTTACGTATTGACCTGTTGAAAAAGATACAGCTCATTTCATATACCAAACGTCAATTGATTTTTGGGGCTGACTTTAATATTAACTTCAAGGAGAAACGAGAGGGCAAAAAGCAATATTGTGATAAAAACTTTTTAAAGCAAGTGGTGTCCCAGGCTGATTTAAAAATGCTTTTGTAAACACACCATTGCTTAAGAAACCTACCTTCTTTAAGGGTATTCTTTCCTCATGTATAGACTTCTTTTTTGTAAATCAGTCTTTTCAGGTTTCCTCTCAGAATTAGTTCCCATCAAACTTCAGATCATTGCTTACTAGGTTTACGGTTTGACTCCCTCTATGCGTAGGGGAAAGGTATTTGGAGATGAAATGTTTCTTTGTTGACAGATGTGAATATTCTTCAGGAATTACAAGGTGTTATACAAGATAAATTATCTACGTTGGGTCTTTATGATAATGTAGGCCATTGGTGGTCTGATTTGAAAGTATGCTTGTTTTGGTTTTTTAAAATGGTTAGTACTCATAGAGCAAAAACCCATAAGGAGATATATTTGGATTATAGATGTGAATTAAGATTGTTATTATCTAGATAGACAAGTAATGGAAGGAATTGATTTATCTGATAGTATATCTACAGTGAGATATAACATGGAGGAATTCCAGTATTCCCGAATGAAGTCTTTACATAAAGAACAAATGTTTGGCATCCAAGGGAAATCAGAACAGGTAAATCCTTTTTTAGCTAGTAAAATAAGAAAGAATAAACAGGACTTTACAGGTTTAGTGGATTCTTTTGGGGTGGAACATTATGATAACAAAGGTATAATGAAGGTAGTTGAAGATTATATTACAAAAAGGTTTGGGATAATGCAAGCTTTTGATCCACAAGATAGTGTAATTTTACAGATGGCAGCACTTCCGCAGACTTCATATTACCAGAATTCCCTTTTGGTACATCCATTCACTACTCAAGAACTGAGTAGAGTAATAGATTTGTTGCATAGTAATATTGCACCAGGTTCTGATGGGTTGCCTAATGAACTTTTTAAAGTTTTATGGACTATGATACCTGCCATTCTACTTCGTATTTATAATTATTTTTTGGAAGAAAATACTTTGCCAACATAGATGTATGAAGGTTTGTTAGTGTTTTTATATAAAGCTGGGGAATTTAAGGATCTAAACAATTGGAGACCTTTGACATTGTTAAATGCTGATTTTAAGATCTTTGCAAAGTTATTAGGAATAGATTAGCTGAGGTAATGCTCTCCTTGATTAGTTCAATGCAATTTTATGAGTCTCAGGGAGGAATATTTCCAATGCTTTATTACCTTGAGAGAAATTATTGATTTTCTGCAGTAAAGGATAGACCTTCAGGAGATTATGGTTATTTGATAAGTCTGGATCAAACCAAAGCATTTGATACAGTCTTGCACTCTTTTTGTGGGACTGCTTGACAGCTTTTGGCTTACCAGTAGAATTTATAGGTTGGATTAAACTATGTTATGCTTTGGCATTTATAGTTCCCTATGAAAATGGATGAAAAGGAGGTACCCATTTAATATATACTGGTTTACGACAGGGATGCCCTTTGAGTCCCCTTTTGTATGTTTTTGTTTTAGATCCTTTACTTAGAATATTGAATAACTCCCCACTAATTAAAGGGATAGAGCAACCGTTAAGCTGTAATTGCAAAGTAGTAGCTTATGCTGATGATGTGTGTTCACTTTAAGTAAATGAAAATTCATTTTGTTTAGCTTGTGAATTGATCCAGGGTATGGGGAAAACAACAGGGGCAACTTTAAACCTTCAAAAAACAAAAATTCTGGATCTAGCTGGGTTTCCTGAAATACCCCAGTACGTGGGAGGGTTTCCAGTGACTCAACAGCCTTGTAAAATTTTGGGAATCTATTGGGGTGGTGAGGACATGTCTCTTTTTAATTGGGAATGAGCATTGGAGGTAGCAAAGAGGAAAGTGGAGACTTGGAACCGTTGGAAAGTAGCAAAAAAGAAAAGAGTTTATTATGTTAAGAATTTTTTGATACCGGTGCTTCTTTATTTAAGTGTTATTTTTCCATTAAAGAAACAGTTAGAAACAAAGTTATTAAGAGTTTTTTTCACTTGTATTTGGGGAAGTAGATTAAACCCAGTTAGGAGAAATATATTGTATAAAGCAATTGTAGAAGAGGGACTTGATATGATTAATCCGGTTGTATTCTTTTCACGATTTTTTTCTAATAATGTGCTTCCTCTCCTTAAGCAGGAATTTAAATTGTGGATAGTTTGTGGAATTTCAAAGGTTAAAGGTGTTTTAAGTGAATGGAGAGATGATCAATTTTATATAAAAATAAGAGAAATCCCAGATTGTTAGCAATCTGGGAAACTGTCTTTGATAAAAATCAAATTCTGGAATGTTAGTTATGCGAGGGTATTAGGAGTACCCAGGACAGGATAGGCCACTGACAGATCAAAGGTCGATGGCACATTTATAAGGTAGAAAAAGAAAAGGGCAGACTGGATGGGCCTTGCGGTCCTTATCTGCTGTCAACTTCTATGTTTCTATGTTTCTAAGTATTGTGTGAGGAGATAATGAGTACATATTTTGCAGATTGTCCTTTTTCAAATTGTTCTGTATATCATCAGAAGCAGATCTCTTCTTATATTACCAATGATAGAATTCCAGCATATGTGGACACTGCTTGGTTGGGGATCCATAATAAGGTTAACGTTAAAAGTAATCAAAAACATAAAGTATTGCAGGAACGTTATTGTCCAAGGATGGATTGTTCGGGAAAATTAGAAACGATGAATCATTTGTATTTCCAATGTCCATATGCTGTTAGATTTTGGGATGCTTTAAAAGATAGATGGTTGAACCTCATGAATTACTTAACGATCCCTCCTCTGTCCGAATCCTTATATTATGGTATTTATCCAGTGCTGAAGGAGGGAATTTGTTTAAGTATTTGACAAATTGTTTTTTTTTAATTTATTTATTATTTATTTATTCTAGGATTACAATTACCTTTGAGCCCAGGGCTCTTTTACAAAGGTTTCACATCATAACAAAGGTTAAACATCATGGGTTACAAGGTTTACACATATTGCAAAAGAAGACGTTCGATGAAGATAGGATGGAGGAGGGTAGGAGGTGAGGAAGAGGGCAGAAGCAGGGGTCAGAGGGGAGCAGGGAGGCAAGAGGGCAGGGAAGGGGATAGAGTGGGGGGTTGGAAAGAGTGCGAGGCAGCCAGGTGGCATTGTCAGTGGCAAGTGCTGGAGAGGATGGTGCCCCTGGAAGGGAATTGTACATGTATGCTTTCTATATTGGCTCTGGCTTAGCAGATGTTGTTTAGTATTGCAACATCTGGATATCACTGAAACAAATTTGATTCATATGGTTGTGGCTGATTTGCAATCCTTGAAACCTGAAGAACACAAATGTTTTTCTCAGCAAATATGGAAAGAGTTGTGGAATGATTTTGCTTTATTTAAATCCAGCCTTATTGGTGGTTTAGATGTATTTCTGTTATGTCTCTGATCAGTTTAATACAATATGATTTCTTCTTTCTAAGAATTGGAATGATAGGGGTTTTTCATTGAATACAATTCTTATGTTTCCTTTTGCATGAATTGGAATTTCAATTTGACATTGTATCTGATTTTTTTATTTTTGGATTCCTTTTTTTTACAAGAGTTATTGTATGAATGAATACTTATTCTTGTTTTGAGTATTTGTCTTTCTATGATTTGTAAGTTGAGTTATTGATTTGTATAACTTTTAATTTTTTTCGATTCTGTTTTGTTGAAAAAAAAAAAATTCCCTACTCTTTTATTAGGGTGAGGGGAGGGGACTTGTTTGCTATATTATTCTTTTTACAAGATAGCATGTATGATGTAATACTGCTTTAAGATTTCACATTATTTTATTTATGTTTCTTTTTTTGAATTTGTATATGCGAATATTGTTCTGTTTATATGCTTTTTAAGTTTTGGGGAAAAAAAATCCCCTAACTCCTTTGGGGGGGGTCAGTATTTATCTTTCTGGTTTTGGGATTTTGAAACTGAGATTTTGTGTTGCATGTATGATATAACTCTTATTTTTGTTCCTGGTTGTTTTTGTATTATGATTTTGTTTATAGGAATATATCTGTGTATATGTTTTGCTTTAATAAAAAAAATTCCCCTACTCTTTTCGATAAGTGCCATGTGATCTTTAACATCCACCTGAACTACCACCAATCCAGGCAGATGGGACCTCGGTTTAACGTCTCATCCGAAAGACGGCACCTCAGAAGTGCAGCACCCCTCTCATGCTGCACTACAGTGTCAGTACTGGGATATTAACCCAAGTGCCAAATGTGGGAACTGAACCCACAGCCCTCTGATCTCCTGGCCTCAGAGGCAAGTGTGCTACCTACTGATAAGTTATAAGTTATATACTTCTATCCTAGCCAAACAATTAGAACGTATTCTCCCTAACTTAACATATCATGATCAGACTGGATTTTTTACACAATGGCAAGCTCAGGATGACATCAAAAGAATACTCAGTTTGCTCCAGTATGCATCCAGGACTCAGCAGCTGGTATTGCTGCTGAGCCTGGATGTGAGAAAACCTTTTAACAGGGTGTCCTGGAAGTTTCTATATTACAGCCTCCACCATTTTGGTTTTTGCCCTCAGTTTATTTCTCTGGTCATGGCAATATATCAAAGTCCATAAGCTATGGTCAGGGTGAACAGCTCACTTTCTCTTAGATTTGGACTATTTTGTAGGACAAAGCAGGGGTGCCTGATGTCCCTATTATTATTTGCCTTGACAGTGGATCCCTTGGACAAGACCATTCAGCAATACCAAGGTATTATGAGAGTCTCTCACCATAGTGGAGACCATAAGTTAGCATTCTACACTGATGACTTGTTAATCTACCTGACTAACCCCACCTACTCTCTGCCACCCTATGGTCAGCCCTTAATCAATACAGTCAACTGTCAGGGTATAAACTTAATACAGATAAGACTGCTGCCCTACATGAACACTATCATCCCCCCAGGTCCCTGAACAATATCAGTTCAAGTGGGACCATACCCGGATCAAATTTCTTGGGGTCAACATGCCTGAAGACCTATTCACATCATACCAGCAAAACTACCCATTCTATTCACTAAGCTTTGCACTGATCTAGACAAGTGGAGAGTGTTACCTTTTACATTTCATCAAAAACTCAAGATGATTCAGATGAATATCCTGCCCTGATTGCTGTATTTGTTTCAGACTAGCCCAGTAACTCCGCCAGGGGTGACATTCAATGAATGAAGCAGCCTTTCGCAGACTACAACTGTCAGATTCAAATGACAGAGCAGCCCTTCCTAACTTTACTAACTACTCCCGAGCAGCACAGCTCAGAAATATTGCAACGTGGTTAGACTCTGGTTACATGGCACACTGGAAAACTCTGAAGATTACTGACCTGCAATTCTCCATAACCAAGACTCTACCTGCAGATATGGCACTTTTTGACTACTAAACTGGGGTCCCTAACAGACTATGTAGAGTACCACCCACTGATTACATTGATCATAATTACAAAGAGTCAGGGTATGCCATCACATTATACATCTCAGGCACACCATACAAGTCATGGAATGTGCCCCTGGAGGTGACTTTGACACCATGGAGTTCATGTGGGAAACAGAACTGGAGATTCAAATTTCACCTAAAAAATGGTCTAACATCTACCAATGACAATGTAAGGTCTCATCCTGAAAGTCCTGGAAAGGATTCACCAGGAGGACGGTAGTTCGCCATTTTAGAACACCTCAAATTATAGCTACGTTCCACACCAGCATGGGGGCAGATTACTAGAGGAAGTGAGGACACAATAATGCCCACTATTCTCATATCTTCTGGATTTGACCCATTTAAGTTAATTCTGGGCAGCTATGAATAACAATGTACATTCTTTATTCCCTTGCTTCCCGGCATTGACATCCAGAGTAACTTTATTTTAAGACTACCAAATGAAAATTTTCAACAAGTACCAAAAATATTTCATCCACATAGTATTAACATCAGCCAAAAAGCTATCACACAAAAGTGGTTAAAGCCCAACCCCCCCACCATGCTGATCAATTGACAGACATAAAGATCATGGTTTATCAAATGGAAAAATTAACCCACAAGATTTGTAATCCATTTGATTTATTCAATAACAAGTGGAATGGTTGGTTAATATCCATGATGGGCAAAAGGGACAATTTTGTGCCTTGATGCAGCACAGTACAGTTGAAAATGCTGATGTTTTCTGAACCCCATATTAGTCACAGCAGGGTTGGGACTTTTTGTCAATGAACAATACCTAGAAAACAACTAGGAAATGAATCAGTTAATAGAATACATAAACGGAAATGTATTCCATAGAGTATTTATGCTGACAGCATGACTAGTTACCACTTGGTAAGGCAAGACATCTTGTTAAAAGTTAATGACATTGTTTTTAAGTGGCTACGACTAGAACTGAGACTGTATTGGAAAAGTCTGAATCATTTTTATCTGTACTGTACCATATGTCTACACTAGCCACATAAAAATTTAATTAAAAAAAGAAAACAGGTGCTTTGAGCTTTTGGACTACACAGAGTCCTTCATCAGAAAATCAATGACAGTTGGTTTGGAAGAATACACATTCTTAAAACCCAGATTGGTCCAATAAAAGGTATCAAATCATCTATTTTTGTGGATCTTGTGTTACAAGGACCAATACAGCAACAAACATTTCTGTGTCATTAAAAAAAAGAGAGTCCAGGATAAAATCATGGCACTGAAACATAATTTGGGACTTGAACTACAGTAATAGCATTATATGTCAAGTTGGGATTTTGATTCATAGTACAATGGGTAAGGTTGCTTTTTGAAGATACTAAGAACTAGACCAGGATTAAACATCATAGCACTTTGAATCAGTTTGGGAATTAAAATCATAGTACAGAAATTAAGGTTATTGTGTGAAGACTCAAAAAGTCTGACCAGAGCTTGAAATCCCAGTATCTTTGGCAGGAATGTAGCTAGGAGAATACTGTTTGTATGCTGTTTTGAACACCATGGCCTTGTTTGGTGCCCCGTCCCTGTCCGTTGCTTCCAGTTGTATACCTTACCATGTTTGTTGCTCTCTCTATAGCTGTATAGTGTATACTATATACCTCTACCACCTGTATTAACCTGCTCTTCCAGCCTCCAGTGACCAAAATTAAGTTTAATCAGCACCTTGCTGTCTTCTGTTCCTGCCCTAAGTGATTGTATCTCCTCTTAAAGTCATGCATACATTTTGCTTTGTACTGTACTCTGATAGATTTTAGCACTCCCAACTGTAGAAATGTTATTTTACCATCTTCTTATTGTAATGCTGATTCTGTGCTTCCCTCCACATTCCCTTACAACCATTACCCCTCCACCCCACCCCTAGTCAAATCTGTAAATGAGACTGCTTTGTTCACTGTGTTGCTCACCTGGTAATATAATTTCAAATAAATAAATAACCCTGTTTGTTACCCCAGTTGTAATACATAATTCTGTTTTTCACAGTCATAGAAATAACCCTGTTTATTGGCCACAGTCATATACATAATCCTAATTGTTGCTCTGCGGTATTAGTCCCCCATGCTGTATTAAGCATGGCAGGAAACAAAAACAACATTCCATTGCATGTGTGTGCCTTAACCAATGAAAGGGTGTGGATGTATCAGGCATTAATGCACACACTGGGTGGTTATGAGGCATGAGGTTGAAGTCTGAGTGCTTTTACAACCACACATGGGGTGCATTAATACCTGACATACCATGCCCTGCTGTGGGTTAATGCAGTTATAAAAAGGATAAATTAAAAAAAAATGAAAGTCTTATGAATCTTTTTTTTTTTTGCTGAAGAAAAGAAAAATATTTATTGTGCCCTTCCACTTTAATAGTTCAGTAAAGTTGTTCATTACAGTGCAGCATGCTAATTACTTTATTTCTGTAAGAATATGGTAAATAAAGTAAGTAAAAGTAACTGTAGTGAAAAATAATAATTTATATTCTTGTTGCTTTAAATAAACTGCAGTTGCAGTCTTAAACGCTCACTTTTACATTAATTTGTTTCATCAGTTTCAAGATGCTTTAGCTCTGGTTTTCTTTTTTTCTCAGAATGTCAGTGCTGTCATCAAAATGGTAATCAACACAGTCACTTACTGTGAGATGTCCAAATTGTAAAATTGGGTTTTGGTGTATCACTCGTTTTGATGGATTGCTCAAATAATTTCTGCTGTGCTTCTTTGAAGTTCTGACAGACAACCAGTCTATTCTTTTGGTTGTGGGGGGTATTGCTCTGTTGTAAGTACAGAGGCTCTTTTTAAGGTTGGCTATTCTGTAGTTTGCAAGGTAGTGTGCAGTGGTGTTACGTTTATTAATTGTCAGGTGAATGATGTCGAGTAATGAAGTTTCTGTGTTTCTGTGGCTTTTACCTACCCATTTTATACAACAGCACAATGCCTTTCTTACACAGAGCACAATAATTATTATAACATCACACCTTGGGACAAATGGTGCTCTTCTGGCAGGGTAAGATTTTGCCCCCCAAAATATTCTTGTACACCATGGCATGCATGGTATATTTATTCCTACACCCTTAATCTAAAGTGAAGTTGAGATTTAGGCCTGGATAGTCAAGGCCCTATACTGGCCTCAGCACCTGGGCTATTTTCCAAAGGGTTACATTAACACTGCTGCCTATGTGGAAGAATATCAAGAGTGAATGCTGAGCTATGTGGACAAAGTCCTTCCTATCCATCAGAGGACAGAGGAGTTGTACATAGCTGTCTACCTCTCCCATCACATGCAAAACAGCACTTTTCACTTTCGCAGTCATTGACTCTATGGTAGCCCTTGTGGGCTGCTATGCTCTGGCTGCTGCTCTTCAGGGATGGTTAGGATCTTACATCTATTCTGGCAAGGGAGTTTTGCACCAGGTGGCCATGATTTGTCTGTCATCCCCCTGCAAGCACCACTGCTGCCACTCTCCAATTGAGCCAGACTGTAACTGCGTGGTCTGGCTGACTTCATCCCAGTATGGCAAATGTGTTTCTGGATAGATGCATGTTTCCATAAACAAGGTCTGACTGTAGCAATCTGACATGGTTTTTAAAACTGCACCCACAGCATTAAAGTGGGTGACAGAAAGAGCATGGGCAAATTAAGTCCAGACACATCCCTGGGGTGCCCCTGCACCCTTCCCTTAGAAACTCCAGCCCTTTTAATAATACTGCAGAGGATAAGGTTAAGATTTGAATGCCCAGCACTAAAACAAGTAAGTAAATAGTTATTTCTAAAGCACCCATTCCCAGAGTCTCTGGGTGCTGTACTATATAAAATACAACAAAGGTTGTTATTTGAAGGTACCAAGAATCAGTTCAGGATTTCAAACCTTAGCACCTAGATCAGGTTATGATTTAAAATTACAGTGCAAAGAGTCAGGTTAGAATTTAAAATCATAGCAAAAGCAGAGGAGGAAAAAATGAAGAAGAAGAAGAAGAAGAAGAAATAAGAATGTTATTAGTTGAGCACTCTTCCCAAGCACAAAACATTTGAAGGATTGGAAGGCCAAATAATTGCATAGTCAGGTTAAATTTAGAAACATAGACATTTACAGACAGAAAAGAGCTGTTCCAGAACCCTAGCTAATACAGTGGCATGCCCAGTCTAGGAGAATCAGCCTGCAGAAGTCCATATCATAGAGGTTCAAAGAGTGGCCAACAGCTGGAGGGACAATCTACTTAAGAGCTTTCAGCTGGGTCACACTGCCAGTGTCACCACTGACAATGCTAAATGATGACTGTGTGAACATTCACAGTAGAGTGTGTGAATGTTCATAACTGTAGTGTAGTCCCAGTCATATGAATAGTTATGTCTTTGGTCACTCCATCAGAAATAGGGAATAGAGGTTGAGGATATACTGTAAGAGTGGTTGAAATTTAAAAAAGTGAACACTGAAGTAACCAACCACCATGAACTTCATTATTGAAATAAAACAATAAAATTATGATAAAATAAGGTCATGCAGTACATAGCTTCAGATAAAGGCAATACTGTATCAGTGCAGTTTGGCCTCCATGGGTTTTATTGTGGAAACACACTTTAAACTTCCCTGCTAATTATGACTAAGCATATCATTTTAAAAACATAGCTGATAATAAAAAGGAAGGTGGACTGTAACAAAACATTTTTGTATACCAATCCCATATCTCCCCCAGTATAATTAGAGTGCTTATCCTGTACTAACCTTGCATGCAGTCACCCCTGCTGTTAGAAGTGCATAAAGCAGACATAGTTAATGATGAGTTATATCTGAGTGTAGCAACACTCTCCTATCAGTAAGGAAGAGGGCTTGTTTACTAATATTCCAGATCAGGGAACCTACTGATTAGTAAAGCCTCTGACAGTGAATAGATGTGGCGAGAGTGCCACTTGTTGGGTGCTGGCAGACTGTGTCAAGATGGCAGCATGAAAAGAGGGTACCAGTGCGCCTTCAGGACTCCCTTGCTCCAGGTCACTCGGCAGGCACCTCACTTGAAGCAGCTGGTTGTGGATCCAGTGTAGAAGAACAGCAGAACTCATTGTCTGGTCATCAAGAAGCCTCCAAGGACAGACATCAGAACAGTAATGATAACTCTGGGGATTTGAGGTCTGATACAGCAGGGAGAGAGGGAGGGAGGGGTTATCCAAAATGGCTGCCCTTCACGGGAAGCCCCTGATGACCTTGCGGCACACAGAGAATCTCACTGAAGCAAGTAGTCACTTTTTTTGGAGGGGTGTGTGTGATTTTGGTGGTATGCTGACCACACAGCGAAACCGCAAGAGCGAAGACTATCACAGTGACAGAATTTGAGCAACAACATTGGGTCGCTGTGATGGTCTCCGTTGGCACTGGCACTGGCACTGCATCGTCCGATGTTTCGCTCCCCTCCACAAGACAACTCTGACTTGAAGTTGTATATTTAGAAACTGGGGGGTTTGGGGAATTAAGGGGGCACAGCCCCCATATGAAAACACACATATATCCCTGACAGTACAATGCTGACACTCAGCATTGTGTCTGTCACTGTCGAGGACGTCACCCCACTATAGGTAAATCATCTTGGTCTCATGCCCCAGAGATGCTTCCAGCTATGGCAGGCAAAATGAGTGCACACTGGGAAGTGATGCACAGAAACAACTACAGCAGGTAAAAAAAGTTTCTAGCACACACAAACTCCATAAGTGGGATGCATTCAATAATCAAAGGCAAAAGTCCTTACTTAATCCATTTTATTCACCCATAAAAATCTTGCCCAGCCTGACATGTTTCGGATTCTCATTAATCCTTTCTCAAAGGCCGAACAAGGTTTTTATGGGTGAATAAAATGGATTAAAATGGATTAAGTAAGGACTTTTGCCTTTGATTATTTAATGCATCCCTCTTATGGAGTTTGTGTGTGCCAAAACCTTTTTTACATGCTTCCAGCTATGCAGAAGATGGTGCGCCTTCTAGTGACAGAAGTTGAGCAACTGAAACAGATAGGAGATGGGTCTGCTGTTTTTATGGGGAACCCCACTTAGGGAAGGATATTGGAGATGCTGCCTCTGTGAGAGCACCTGGGAAGATTGCCAGCCACTGCCAGAGGCAGGCTGAAGTATGTGCAACCATACTGGTACCCAACACGCCCTCTGGTGTGAGTAAGGATCTGATTAATGTGAGGTGCCCAGATCAATGAAAGTCCCTGTTGCAGTGCTGCCTCCTATGTGCCAGCTGAAATGATGCTGTGGTATCAAGTTATTATGTGAGTAATAAGTGAACCTAAAGTACATAGTACAAAGCAGAAGATCTGATAAATTCAGACGGCAAAGTAGAAAAGACTCTGCCCTGAGATATAACCTCACCCACTGGTGAATAGCAAGGAATAAGAGGACTAATAGGATTCCAAAGAGAACTGTTTAAAAGGTATAATCTTTCTTAAGGGACCCTCAGGTTCTGACATATACCCGGGGTCAGGAACTTGCCTGTCTTGCAGTGCTGACAAGGAGTGTGTTTCAGGGACGGTATCACTAAGTGTGAAACTGTAAATAAAGTGGCTATAAACAGAATGCAAATATTTGTAACAGGGAATGCCTCCAGCAAGTAGTACCACCTACCTTAGACATGGTGGGTCAAAGTAACACTGTCAACCCATTTTGCATCATATTTGCAGTTGAAAATCCACATTTTATGATTGCTTACTTTCTCTAAAATTCATTTATGTTGACACTAATGACATTCAGGAGCTGATAAGGTGATAGCTCAAAAAGTTAGCTCCTCTAGATTAAGAGTAATATAACAGCTTACCACCATTTGCCATATGTCTTTCTAGTCTATTTTTAACCCCCCCCCCCTTGTCTCACTGGTAACCATGCTTTCAGACAGGTTGTTCCAGAGATTTGCCACCTTTGCGTGCAGAAATACTTTCTTCTATCCGACCTAAGCCTCATAATCTGTACTTGCAATGTATGACCAGGTGTGTTGTTTTTTTTGTTGTTATAATATCATCTTTATTTACAATTAATCCAAAACAACATTACAAGGTGAACAGTCAAAAATGAAATATGAAACAGGAACACATTCTTTAACTGTCAGTAGATAAAAAAAGCAAGTAACAAAAGTAATCCAAGCATGGGTAGGTAAGGGGGATTACAATATGACATAACAAAGAAAGACAGCAGAATTATGCAGTATATTAAAAGATTAAAAACAGGAATCCAAAATCAATCAAAAACAAAACCAAAAATCAGAGGCAGCTGTGGAATAACCCTCATTTGTTACCACTCTAATACATCCAAATGTACAGAAAAAAGAGCCCTAGAATTATATCAGTCAGATTTTGGGAGGATGCGGGAAGTACTGAAAGGGGAACTGGAGGGAATAAGGCAGGAGATGGACGTGGAGCAGAAATGGGATATTATTAAACGGGGGATTACAGAAGCAATGGAAGCCTGCACCAAGACACAGAGTAAGAGGAGCAGAGCAAGGAAACCATGCTGGTTGAACAGCGACGTACTGGAGGTGCTAAGGGCAAAATGAGAGGTGCACCGGAGGTATAGGAGGACAGGGAAGGAAGGGGACAGGAAGGAGTATGCAAGATGGTCCCAGGAGGTGACCAGAAATGTGAGAGAAGCCAAGGCCCAGAGGGAGCTGAGATTAGCACAGGGAATTAAGGGGAGGAGAAAGACTTTTTCAGCTACATCAAGGAGAAAAGGAAGTGCAAGGAGATAACAGTGAGGATAAAAAGGGTGGGGAATGGATGGAAAAAGGGAGGAACAGGCAGAAGCACTGAATGAATACTTTTGCTCAGTGTTCACGGAAGAAAAGGGGGGACCGCTACCACCATGGGATGGAAGGGTGGGGATGGGGGAGAGGAGGCGACAGATGGAAGGATTGAGGGAGGTGGAGTCCTACAGGGACTGAAGGCACTGAAGGTAGACAAGGCACCAGGGCCAGATGGGTTCCACCCCAGGGTGCTGAGGGAGATGGCGGAGGTGTTGGCAGAGCCACTAGCAGATCTGTACAGCACCTCACTGGAGTCGGGATGTGTGCCACCAGACTGGAGGATGGCACATGTAGTGCCATTACACAAGAGTAGACCAAGGGATGAACCAGGTAATTATCATCCGGTAAGTCTCACCTCCATAGTGTGCAAACTCATGGAAATGATACTAAAGGAAAGTCTGGGTGTCATACCTGAAGGACAATGGTCTCCAGGATGTGAGACAGCATGGGTTCATTTCGAGGAAGTCCTGTCAAACCAACCTGATACAACATTATGACTGGGTGACAGGTGAGCTGGATAAGGGTCATGCGGTGGATGTTCTTTACTTGGACATCAGCAAGGCCTTCAATTTGGTGCTTCATTGGTGGCTTGGGGGGAAGCTAAGTGGTGTAGGGGTAGGGTCAAAAATTATGAACTGGATCACAAGCTGGCTGAGTGTGAGGCTGCAACAGGTGGTGGTGGGAGGGGAGCTCTCAACTCCGAAGCCGGTGACGAGCGGGATGCCACAGGGCTCTGTGCTGGGACCAGTATTATTTTGGGTCTTCATATCAGATGTTGCACACAGGGTGATGAGTAAGGTAAGTCTGTTCACAGATGACACCAAAATGGGAACAGTGGTGGATGGCGAGGAGGGATGGAAGCAGCTGCAGGGGGACCTATGCAAGCTAAAAGAGTGGTCAGAGAGGTGGCAGCTGGGGTTCAATGCAAAGAATTTTATGGTTATGCACTTCGGGGCAAAGAACCCAAGGAGAGAATACTGGCTGGGGGGGTTAAGCTGGGGATCACTGAGGAGAAGGAGAAGGACCTAGGGGTAATGGTAACAGGGCTCATGAACAATACTGCCCAGTGCAGGAGAACAGCTGCAAAAGTGAACAAAATGCTGGAGTGCATAGTGAGGTTTTTTTTGTCTAGGCGAAGAGAGGTGATCTTGCCCCTCTACAGGTCACTGGTAAGGCCACATATTGTTTGCAGTTTTGGAGGCCATATCTGAAGCGTGATATCAGCTACTGGGGGGGGGTGCAGAGGAGGGCAACAAAGATGATATGTGAAATGGAGGGGAGAGACTATGAGAGCAGGGTGGGAGACCTGTATATATAAACCCTGGAGGATAGAAGGGACGGGGGGGGGCATGATAGAGACATTTAGGTATCTGAGGGGAATCAATAAGGATGGGGCAGATGGGGTCTTTAAGCTAAGGAGGGGGAGAGACACCAGGGGCACGGGCTAAGAATAGAAGGGGGAAGATTTAGGAGGGAAATGAGGAGACATTATTTCACAGAGCGGGTGGTAGCAAAATGGACTACACTACCAGAATGGGTAGTATCGTAAAATCTGTGAACAGCTTTAAAAGAGCATGGGACAGGGAGCAGGGGAGAATGAGGGTGGGGGAGGTGGTGGCGGTAGTGGGATGACAAGGGGGGTAGGGCATCTGCAAACTAGGGGTACTAGCTGCACACCGGAGCAGACGTAGATAGACTGGGTGGTCTGTTTCTGCTGGCACATCCGTATGTTTGTATCAGGGAACAAAGGCAGGGTCCATCTCTAACTTATATATCAACCAACGTCCCCAGGTTTGTTCAAATACAGATAGTAAATTTAAATATTTATGTCGACATCACTCATGCCTATAAATGGTTTCAACAAGAGATTCCCAATGCAAAACCAGAGGAGGTCAGGATTCATGCCACATTCTCGTAATGATTTTTTTGGCACACACCAATAAAATTAACAATAATTTTAGTGATTTGCCCTATATTGAGAAATCTCTGCTCGGAATATGAAGCAATACAAAGGCAGGAGGTAAGGGAGAGAGGATATCAAAAATATGGCTAATAGTTTGGGAGATCGCAGACCAGTATTGTTGTAAATGGGGGCAAGTCCAAAAGATATGCACATGGTCAGCTAGTAATTCTCCACACTGCCTCCAACAAGTGCCCACCGAAGTACCTAGAAAAGAAGTAAGTAAGGCAGGGGTTCTAAAATAATGCATTCTGAAGTTCTGTGCAAACTTGTGAAGGTATAGAGCCACTGAGAGTTTGTATGATGCCAGTGAGAACATTTCCCACTGTGAAAAATCACACTCCATTGGGAAATCGCCTCAGTAGAATCCTTAGCAGAGGCACGTAATATAGAGT
This sequence comes from Neoceratodus forsteri, assembly GCA_016271365.2. Taxonomy (NCBI): domain Eukaryota; kingdom Metazoa; phylum Chordata; order Ceratodontiformes; family Ceratodontidae; genus Neoceratodus; species Neoceratodus forsteri. The sequence continues at coordinate 343,459,696 of CM028132.1, read as the reverse complement.
AAAGAGTACCAATCAAGTTGTCCAGCTGGACCTCCATTTAACAAATAATCAAGATTTGAACCAGCAGTAATGTAGAGTCAGAGGGAAAACCTTGCAAGACAGATAAAGAATGAAAGTAAGTTCACAGCTGCAGATATCTGCAATAATCTGATGAAGGTGTACCATATCTAGCCTGAAGGTCACTGAATGACAGAATTAAATTGCACTTGAAGACCTGATGTACATATATCAAACCCAGTCTGGCCCATCGACGAAGAGATAAGTCATGAAGATTTAATGTGATCTGATGGCTCCAAGCTAGAGTGCATAAAAGGAAGGCATCAGGGTCCAGGAAATGAGAGTGCATCCTCTGCCAGATAATCAATATTGCCCGAGTAATATAGGGGAAGTTGGAGAAAGGAATATATTGTGGGGGGCTACAGTACAGAAGACAGCCAGTACTGTATCATGAAGATCATTCAAAACAAATTCAATGTCCTTTCAATGTGCCTGAAAAAATGGAGAGGATCAAAGACAAAGAATGTGTAACCGACAGGCTGTGGCATACCAATTTAAATTAGGGAGGTTTATCCCTCCACTGTTCACTGGTAGGTGTAGAAGAGAGGACTAAATCCTGGGTTTCTTACTTTTAGATATAAAATTCAGTATCATCCATCGCCATTCATGGAAATAAAAAGATGGAGAAGAAAGAGGGAAAGTTTGTAAAAGAAATAGGATATGAAGTAAAATATTAGAACAGATGATCTCCACCCTTTGAGAAAAAGATAGAGTGATGGTAGAACATCTCTTAAGATCCTGGCTTATGGCAGCAGTCCTAGATTCATAATTAAACAGATCTAAATGGTCCAGGTTATAGGGGATCAAGACCCCCAAATACCATAGACAATTTCTATTCCATCGGACTGGAAATAACTCCACAACAGAGTCAGGAAGAGAAAAATTAAATGTCAGGAATTCTGTTATATCTCTATTTAAGTGAAAAGCTGTCATTACCTCAAACTTTAACACAATTTCTAAAACAGCAGGCAGAGAAGAAGTAGGGTCTGTAAGTATAAGAAGAATATCATCGGCAAACAGAGTGATTTTATATTCCTGACCTCCCAAAGGTACAGTATGCCATGCACATTCAGAGCATTACAAATATAAACAGCAAGAGGTTCAGTATACAGGACAAATAACAAAGGAGAGGGAGGGCAACTCTGGTGGGTGCCCCAACCAAGCGGAAATGGGGTAGAACACATACCACTAACTTTAACCAGGGCAGATGAAGGAGAATAAAGATGTTGAAGCATCAGCACGAATTCCTGAGGGAAACCAAAAGTGTGTAACAGGGACCATAAAAAAGGTCAAGATATACAGTAAAAGGCCTTCTCTGAATCTAAGCTGGCCAGGACTGGGGGATAGAGTGCTGCTGTGCATATTCTAACAATAAAAAAGTATGTTGTACATTGTCATGTGCTTGACGCTTACAAACAAATCCCACCTGGTCATGGTCAAGCAAGGAGGGGAAAAGGCCCTCAAGTCTGGATGCCCCAATTGACGTAAAAAACTTATAATCAGAATTCAAAATAGAGATAGGATGATAAGAAGTTGGTAACATATGATCTTTGCCTGGTTTTGTAAAGCTGCAGTCACACTATATTGCCATGAAGGAGGCGGAGCATGGCCTGTTTAGACATGACAAAAAACAAGACTTAACTGCTGGATTAGCATCTACTGAAGAGATGGGTGTTTATAAAATTCAGCTGAGAAGTCATCTAGCCCCCTGGCTTTTACCTGATTTAGGTGTCATGATATTACTATGGAACTCCTCAAGCAAAATAGAAGAGAGCAAAGACAGCTTGTGAAGATGTGAGTTCAGGCAAGTGAATCTCTAACAAAAAGGATTGAACAGCTCCATCAGATTGTGGAGGGGAATCAGGAGAGTACAGCAAAGAATAGTAAGACCCGAATAGTGAAAGAATTTCATCACCCTGCAAGGTAAAATGGTCTTGTGGAGAAAGGCAAAGTTTAGATACTGTAGCCCTCACTCAATGTGTGCGAAGGCGGCAAGTCAATTGTCGCGCAACTCAAGGCCTTCCTTCATAGTAATGCTTACTCAGGTAAAACAGGGCTTGCTCAGCCTTCCGGTCAAGAAGATTCTACAATTGCTTTCAAGTCTCAGAAATCTGGTCTAAAATCAAAGTGTCACCTCTACCCCAGGCTGATTGAAGAACTCGTAGAGTTTGATACAGCCATTTAAGTTTAGCTTCTCACAACGATTCAAGGCATAATAGATGATTATAGTGCCCCAAACAACTGCCTTCATCATGTCCCAGAGAATACTTGGAGTGATACTGTCCTGGTCATTCTCCTGTATGAACTGAGGAATCTGTTGTGCCAGTTTATCTATCAGTGCAGAACCCCAGAGAAGATCAGGGTGGAGTCTCCAAAATGTAGAATGTTTAGGTTTACCCAGACAGAGAGAGAGAGGCAATAAGAGGGGTGTGATCAGAAAGATGAACAGGACCATGTTCCACTGCAGATGCCGTATCTAGGTGTTCCATAGTGTTAATAAGATAATCAAGCCTTGAATGGCTCCCATGTCTGGGGGAATAATGTGTATACTCCCAGCTGTGAGGATGGAAAAAGTGCCAAGCATCAACCAGTCTGAGGGTTTGAAGCATCTTGCTGAGATACTGATTAGCAGCAGAAAAATGAAAGGCTTTAGGGGTAGAAGCAGCCAGATCTGGGTTTAAAGTAAAATTTATGTCCCTAAATTAATTGCCCTTGCATATGCTTGAGTAAAAGTGAAAAAAGGAGGATAAAGCATGAGTAGTGGTACCAGGAGGGAAATATTTATTAGCTAGAGTAAGTGGGCGGCCATATAATGAACTTGTAACTATAACGTAACGTCCCCCCGTGTCTTCAAAACTATGGGATAAGTCAAAAGGGAGCACTCGCCGGCCTAGGATGAGAACCCCTCTGGACTTGCCAGAGCTGTGATAAGAAAAAAATACATGGTCATATCCAGAGGAACAAAACTTTATATTCTCATTGGAAGATAAGTGGATATCCTGGAGAAACAGGAAATCCACCTGTCGTTGTCTGAAATATTGGAGGAGACGAGTGTGTTTTATAGGATTATGTACACCATTTATGTTAAATGAAATAATTTAGCTCCTGAGTATAGGCATAGGGTCATAATGTCGCACACGAAACCATGCACATCAAGATCGTACACCTACAAACAGCGTGCAGCAACACCGGAAAGTTTTTCTTTTGTTTTATGGGGGGCTTTGCCCTCCCACAACCCCCCCCAGAACTATTATAATCAACTCCAAGGGGGTGTGGACACAGGGGCAAGAAAAAAAATATGAAAAGTAAAATACTCCCTAGCAGGGGATCAAACCATGTTTTCCCCCCAACCCTGTCCACTGCAGGGCCGGGTGCTCTAGCCACTCCACCATGGGAGTGGCTCAGCTGAGCAACCAGCCGGCAGTGACTACATCCACTTCCTCTTTTCTGGTGAGTGACAGGGGGTAGTGATACTTTTGTATCACTGTAATTCCCCTGTCACTATAAAGCCATATGCACTACTGACAGCGCGGTCTTGATGTGCACGGTTTTGTCTGCGAGATTATGACCCGGTAGACTGAGTACATACAGATAAAGTGTGATAAGAAAGTTTATCATTGAAATATTCTATAAAAAGATGACAACAGGAAATATTTATAACTCATAAAAATTACACACTGGCTGGAGTCACGTCATGCGTTGCAGGAGTTAGATATGTCTCCAGAGTGCTCCGACTCTCCGTGGCTCTAATTTACTTATTTTTACTGTATTTCCACATATTTTTTGAGCCTTTTGCACTATTGCCAACTATCCATACTGGGTAGAGTCAAACTTGGTTATTTTGGCTCCTGCTGCAAAATGGAGGCCGAAATGTGGGAAGCCCCCAAGACATACTCCGCAGCAAACTCCTGAAATGGGTAAGACTGCCAAAAGGTCTAAGGCTCAGACTGCTGCACCGGGTCGTCCTGCTTCGGGGCCCCTCCCCCCCGCTCATGGAGGACATTTTTTTCCTGAGTTCACCCTCTTAAAAGATTCTATTCAGGTACTTACCGAGGAGGTCAGAGCCCTGAGGAGTTCCATGGAGATGCTGGCCCACAGAGTTGGGGACAATAAAACTAGAATTAGCTCTCTTGATGATTGGAGGGCTAGATTGGAGCCTGACATCTCTGTTCTTCACCATAAGGTGGGCAAACTGGAGGACTGGCTCGAAGATCTGGAGAGGAGTAGCCGCCAGGATTACGTGGTGGTTTTGAGGTTACCTGAGTGGGTGGAGCATCCCAACACCATCCTCTTTGCCCAGAAATTGTGTGAGAAGTTAGTGGGACCCTCCCCCAATGGACCCTCGTACATAATTGAAAGGGTGCATAGGGCCCTGAGAACTATGCCTCTGACAGGTAGCCCCCCACAACCCCACAACCTTTTAAATTTAAGTTTCTTAATTACCTTAATCGGCAGCACCTGCTTAATAAAATTGAGAGCTGCACTCTGTTACTTGAGAGGGCTCTTCTATTCACATAGCCCAAGATCTCCCAGTGACTGTCAGGAAAAAGTGAGCAGAGTACCACCCATTGGTTGAAAAATTGCTGGCTGCTAACATCAAATTCCGCATGATGTACCCCGCTCAGCTGCAGCTCACCCATGATGGAGTAACTCAGAGCTTTGACTCTGCAGATCACATGAAGAAAGAGCTGCCTTTGTTGTTCCCTGACCTCTTCAGGCCTGCCTGATGGACATTTCTGACTCCTTTTAGGGACTCTGGATAAGACAGTTAGTGCCATAATTTTGGACTTGGTTGTACACGGGTTGCTAGTCTCTGTGAAGATGTCTGTCTGGACTTTTGCCCCTCAGATCTTGTTTCTGCTACTTTTTAGCACCTGTCTTTTCTTTTCCTTTGGGCATTTTCATTTGCTCTAAAGGTTACTAACTTGCAGCTGCAGGAGCTCCTGGACCTTTTGCATGAAGATCTTCAGACAGCTTCATTTCCTGGCTTCCTGTTCTGCTTGATATGTTTACAGCTTTTTGTTAATGCACAGACTCCCAGTTTGAAATCTGCCAACTGAGCCGTAAGACTTTAGATACCCTGGAGATGTTTTATTTGGACTTTATTAGCCAGTTTGGCTTTTGTTCAATTACGTATATGGTTCTCCTTTTCCTTGGGAGTATTTTCTAGAACTTTCTTGAGCTGTATAATCGTTAATACAAACAGGACTTCCATTTATTATATTCAATATATCTAGCAGGTACCTAAGTTTGTATATCTTTATTGTCTTGAACAAATTTGTACCTTTTTCGAATAATTTTACTGATTTTATAGTTTGATGTTATGCTGAAGTTCTGAATGGAGTGTTCTGGGAATGAAGGAGCAAAGAGAGGCTTCTTTTGTGGCTTAATATTCTGATATTGTTATAATTATGCTAGTTTACTCATGATTTGGGGTCGAGGGTGGTCGGGGAGGCTCTGAGGGGTTACTTTTTTATGCACATTACGGGCCAAGACAGTTTGGGATTTCGGTCACTAGGACCGGGGGATTGCTTTTTTCTGTTATTTGTTTCTTGGGTTCTTCATTCTGTTGCTGATTATTGGCAGGGGATTTCTATTTTTGTTTTTTTGGAGGGGAGTGGGGGGTGGATGTCTGGTTTATGATGATTTGCTTACTGTGCTGCTTGGGGAAGGGGGATGGGTAAGGCCAGAGTGAAACTTGTTTGGGGACTTGCTTAGAATTTTAAACAGAGCACTCTTCCTTGAGCTTCTTTTGTTCATTCTGTTTTTATGAGTGCTCCCTTTTGATTTATTTCCTGGAATATCAAAGGGACAAAAGATAAGCAGAAAAGGGCATGATATTGAAGCGTCTTATAAAACTTCAACCAGCGGTGGTCTTTCTCCAAGAGACTCATTTTTATAGGGAAGAGATTTTACTCTTCCTGAGGGCTTGGGTGGGCCAGGCTTTCAGGGCAGGGCATGGCAAAAAGAAAGACATTGTAGCCATTTTGATAAATAGACATACCCCCTTTAGCCTGATGCAAGAACACTGGGGCCCTGATGGGCGTTTCTTATTCTTACATGGACACCTGGGCCTCACAGACGTTTTGTTGGGCACTATTTATGGTCCCAACCCAGACTCTCCCCATTTCTTTTCAACCTGTTTAAGTCATTTGGAACCTTATACCCGCCTCCCCATTTTCCTCGGGGGGAGACTGGAATCTGGTTTTTATTTTATGTTTTATTACTTTAGTTCTTTATTGAATTTGTCACAAAATTACAACATTAAAACACAATTGGAAAAACCAAAATCAGGTTTTTCAATCGGATTTGGATCAGTCTGGCTCTGGTAGGAAGGGCCTCTCCCCAGGCCAATGGGGTTTAAGAGAGTTTATGGACACCCTGGGATTGGTGGACCCCTGGCACATTATTACACCTTACTTTGCACCAATATACTTTCTACTCTGTTCTCCACTCTTCTTATTCCCAAATTGATTTCTTTTTGGTCAACAAAGAAAGTCTTTCAGACCTATCAAAATGCTCCATTCAGCCTAGTTATTTCTGACCATTCTCCGGTACTGATGGACCACACTATCCAGGGGTTAGAGGACTGTGACAAAACATGGCACCTTAATCCTTCCCTTCTTAAGAACCCAGAGTACCTGGTAACTATACAAACTTTTCTTAGCAATTTTCTTCAGAAAAGCAAGGGTTCTGTTGAGGCCATGGATGTAGTGTGGGCTGCAGCTAAATATCAACTCAAATCAAATCATATTTTATTTCTAACGCGTTTTCTTACATCCAAGTGTGTTTACAATTTAAAATAACCAACAAACAGTTAAAATACACAGAGTTGGGGAGAGGCGAGTGTATCAGGTTAGCAACTATGGCTAGGAAACGCTGAGCTAAACAACTGGATGATGTATTATCCCAGATTTGTGAGCTTGAACACTCCCTCACCTTTCACACTAATGCAGAGACCTGGTCTCGTTTGAACTCTTACAGGGCACAGTATTATGCCTTGCTGGTCGAAAAGGCAGACCTTGCTCTACAGTGCACTAAGATGTGATACTTAGAGTCTGAAGAAAGAACCAGTAAACTCCTCGCTCTCTATTTAAGACACATAGACTCTGTAAAGGTCATATTGAGCCTTCAACCTACACCTGGTGGAGAGGTTCTCACCCACCCACGAGACATCATGGAAGCTTTCCGTGTCTATTATAGCTCCCTTTACAGTCAGAAATCCTTATGCTATGCCCCCCGGGTTCCATGGTGAGGATTGAGGACTACTTAGACTCACCTCCCCTTTCTGGTTTGTTGGTCCTGCAAGAGGAATTACTGCAAGCCCCCATAACCTTATTTAAAGGCATTCCGAAAGTTAAGGCTCCTGGACGGGATGGTTTTCTCAATATTTTCTATAGTACTTGTGTGGATATTCTGGACCCCTTTTTAACCCATCTCTTCAATCACCTGCTCTCCTTTGGTCTCACTGAGACCTCTCTCACTCAGGCTTGGACCTCTCTCTCATACTTAAGCCAGGAAAGGACAAATTACTGCCCAGCAGCTATTGCCTTATTTCACTGCTTAACTCTGATCTTAAAATATTGTCCAAAGCACTTACCAATCACCTGCTTCGGGTGTAGGAGGGCCTAATATCTCCAAAGCTGGTTGGTCTCATGGTGGGCCAACATTCTAGTGATCATGTCCGAAAGTTGCTCTATCGTATCTCCACATCTGGGGAGACTAGGACCCCAGTGGCTCTGGTCTCCCTAGATGTGAAGGAGGCTTTTGACAGGGTTTTCTGGCCTTTTCTTTTTGCCACCCTTGGAAAGTTTTGATTTCCATCCAATTTCTATATCTGAATTAAGATTCTATACTCCAGTTCTACAACCAGAATCAAATATAATGGTGTTGCAACAGCCCCGGTAATGCTTCAGCGTGGCATGCAACAGGGGTGTCCACTCTCCCCTTTCCTGTTTAGTTTGAACTTGGAACCTCTGTTATACCGTATACAACACAACCCTGACATACGTGGGATTTTGATTGGCAATATCAGTTATAAATTGTCCGCCTAGACAGACGACCTCCTTTTACATGTTGAATCTCCTTTAACATTGACCCCTGCTGCCTTAGGGGAAATGCAGCAGTTCTTCGCTGTGGCTGGATACAAGTTTAACTTGGATAAAACCCAGGTATTACCTTTTGAATATCTATGTCCCCAAGCAACAGATTCTGGATCTGGGTTTGTGTTGGGAACCTAAGGCCATTACTTACCTTGAAATCCGCATAACCAGGTCCCTTTCTGATCTGTTGAAACAGAATCTTTCACCCTTGTTGCAGGCCATTAAGGAAGACCTGCTCTCCCTTTATCTCTCTGGGGCAGAGTTAATGTTATCAAAATAAATATTTTACCCTGTATTCTGTACCTGATGGGTATGCTTGGTTTGTTTCTCCCTAAGATGTGGTTCATCCACCTCCACAGCCTGCTTACAGACTTTCTCTGGAAGAAGGGCCAGGCCTACTTTAAACTAACACTTCCTAAAAGGACAGGTGGCTTACGTTTGCCCAACATTTTGCTTTAGTATTGTGCGCTACACTGCAGCAAACTGTACTGATGGGGCTGCCCTCAGGCTGCCCCCCCCCCCACGGATTTAGTTTACTGCCCTCTATGGCTTTCAATAGAGGTTCAATTGTGTAAAAAACATGGTCTTCAACTTGCTAACTTATTATATCTTAAACCCTCTCTCTTATCTCCGCCATTACATAGAAGTCCTTTGATGTGGTTCCTCAAAGCTCTAATCCAGCTGCGTACTTACTTGAGGGTTGATTGGAGCAAGGATCTGTCCCAACCTGTTTTGGGGAATCCTAATATTTAAATTGTTAATCGCCCCATACCACCTAACTTTTGTCCACAATTCTACGGTGTGCCTCTCTTGAGGCTCTACTTGTAGAGGGCAAATTGTGCCTGCCTGCTATGTTACAAGTACACCTTTCTATTCCAATTCCCCACTGAAATGCTAGAGGTCCCACATCTTCCATTTTGGTCACTCACTGGTGAGGAATAAGACTGTGAAGAGACTTATTGGTTCGGGAAGCAGACAGACCCTAGTGCATGTTAAAGTGCTGGGAAAACATTGTGCAAAGGGACCAGGTACTGGTGTCATCTGCATCCACGGGGACACTTGATACTATCCCACCACCCAAGTGACTCTGACCATTAAGGGTGTGTCGCACCAAATGAAAGTGGGGGTAGTACCAAAGTTACCTGTACCTGTGATTATTGGAAATGACTTTCCAGGATTTACCAAGTTGATCAAAGAGGAAGTAAATCCTGATGTTTCAGCAGCTGTAGTGACAAGAACTCAGGCAAAGAAAATTTCACATGGTGGGGACACTTTTCCTTTCAGTGATTTTGATTCGGACTTGTTTGAGCACAGTTCCAAGATGCAGAAATCCAGGAAAGAAAGACGAAGCCTGAAGAAACTGTTGCAACAAATGACTGAGGGACATGAAGGGTTAAAATATGAAAATGCTAAAACTAAATTGATAGCTTGTTCTGAAAGAAAACCACAATCAGTTAACAATGTTTCTCTCTGAGGTTATTTTAAGCAGCTGGAGGTGAAACCAAAACAGGGTGGACCAATGTTTAAAAAATGTAATAGGTTACCATACAGAGTTTGGGTTAAACCTCAGACACAGGAACAGACAGAACAATTGGTTATACCGCAGAAGTATAGAACAGAGTGATTACAGCTAGCACATGATAGTCCTACGGCTGGTCACTCAGGGAGGGATCGCAGCCTTGCCAGATTGCCGTATAGATTTTACTGGCCTGGAATTCATGAAGATGTTGCTACCTACTGTAATTCCTGTGCTGAGTGTTAGAAACTAGCCTCTGTCACTAGAAAAGACAAGGTACCCCTGTTGCCTCTACCCTTAATAGATGTGCCTTTTGAGAGAATTGTAATGGATGTGATTGGTCCTTTAGACAAAAGTAAAAAAGGCAATAGATTTATCCTGGTAGTATGTGACTATGCTACATGATACCCAGAAGCAGTTCCAATGCATACTGTTACAGCCCCAAAAGTTACAGCAGAGCTTGCCAAAATTTTCAGCAGAGTGGGCATACCTGAAGAAATTATTACTGATCAGGGTAGTAATTCTGGTCCTGCATTGCTTAAGGAGCTGTACAGACTACTAGGTATCATTGCCATAAGAACCTCCCCCTATCACCCTCAGACAGACGGTCTTGTTGAGCGTTTTAACCAAACCCTAAAATGCATGTTAAAAAGGTTTGTAAAATGGGAAGGGAAAGACTGGGACCAATACTTGCCTTACCTACTTTTTGCTTACAGCGAAGTACCACAGGCATCAACAGGGTTTCACCTTTTGAAATGTTATATGGTAGGCAGTCAAAAGGGCCACTGGATGTGATAAAAGAAACGTGGGATGATAACCTCACCTAGAAACAATCTATATCTTCTTATATGTGTGCCCTAAGAAAGAAGCTGGCAAAATATGTTGAAATTGCCCATAGTAATCAAGAAGAGGCCTAAAACCAGCAGAAGGTATATTATGACCATGAGGAAAAAGAAAAGGTTTTTGAGCCAGGTGAAAAGGTTTTGCTACTGTTACCCACAACAGAAAATAAGCTGTTAATGAAGTGGCAAGGGCCATATAAGGTTCTTAGATGTACTGGTACTGTTAACTGTGAGGCTGAGACCCCAACAAGAAAAATTCTTCTAAGATATGCCATGCTAACCTCCTCAAGAGATGAGTTAAAAAATGTCTAAAGCTGCTTTGCTAGCATTAACAGAAACTGATAAGGAAGATATTGATGTAGCTTATGATAGACTGGAATGAACTGTAAATGCTGATGCTGTAAAGGTGAATGTTTCCTTAACCTCAGAACAAACTACAGAAATTCGTAATGTGCTAAAGACATTTAGCAGTACTTTTACCACGATACCAGGCCTATTAGGCAAAAGACATACAGGTTGCCAGAGCAGTTAAGAGCTAACGTGGTTAAGGAAATACAAAACATGAAAGAACTGGGTATCATAGAGGAGCCGAGGGGTGCTTGGTCATCTCCCATGGTAATTGTAAACAAAAAAGAAAGGAGTGCCTTGATTTTAGGAAGCTTAATCAAGTGTCAGAATTTGACAGTTATCCTATGCCCAGAATAGATGATTTGGTGGACAGACTGGGGAGTGCAAAGTATATCAGTATCCTTGATCTCACCAAGGGTTACTGGTAAATACCTTTAGCTAAAGAATCCAGAGATAAAACTGTATTTGCCACCCCTGTAGGATTCTATCAGTTCACCACCATGCCATTTGGTTTACATGGTGCCCCAGCTACATTCCAGCGGTGCAGGGATGTAATTTTAGTCTCTCACACTGGTTATTGTGCTGCGTACCTGGATAATGTTGTGGTGTACGGTCCAGACTGGGAATCTCACCTGGAACACCTACGAGCAGTTATCCAAGCTATCAAAAATGCAGATCTGATAATTACTCCTACTAAATGTGCATTGGGCATGCAGGAAACCAGATATTTGGGCTATGAACTGGGAAATGGAGAAGTTAAGCCACAGATTTCTAAAATAGAAGCTGTAGCTAACAGCCCTGTCCCTAAAACAAAGAAACATGTTAAGTCATTTTTAGGGCTGGCTGGTTATTATCGGAGATTTGTTTCCAACTTTGCTGAATTAGCTACTCCCCTTACTGAACTCACAAAGAAATGGTACCCAAATAATGTGAATTGGACCCCAGATGTGATGAAGTTTTTCAAGCCATAAAGACTGCATTATGTTCAGCACCTGTTTTTAGAAGTCCAGACTTTGAGAAACCATTTCTGCTACGAACAGATGCATCTGAGGTAGGCCTAGGTGCTGCCCTAAGTCAAAATATAGATCTGAAAAAACATCCTATTCTGTACATAAGTAGGAAGTTGCATGACAGAGAGAAAAGGTGCTCCACTATCGAAAAGGAGTGCCTAGCAGCAAAGTGGGCCATGGAGTCCCTTAAGTTTTATTTACTCGGAACTGATTTTGTTTTTATAACTGATCACAATCCTCTCTGTTCGCTTAACCAGATGAAAGATAAAAATTCCAGAATCACAAGGTGGTACCCGGCACTACAGCCATTTAAATTCACTGTGATACACAAATCTGGTAAAGAGAATAGCAATGCTGATTTTCTCTCAAGATATGGATCAGGAATTGAGGGTTCTGACGGTTGAAAAAAACAAAAACAAATGTATGAGTTTGAACTGTATTTTTTGCTGTAGTGTTAAAAAAATGGATGCGCATGTGCTTAATGTCTGAAAGCAGCAAGTGTTATTGGAGAATAGAAAGTGTTGGAAACCTATTTTTGCAAAACAGGTTCCCTCTTAAGGAGGGGGTGTATGTGACAGGGTAGAATAGGACACTGTCCCATTTGTTATGGAGATAGTGTTTAAATGCAAGGATCTTTCCTCTTCTGTCTCTTCTCTGTCTGGTTGCGCAACCAAATTTTCCTGTGAGACTTTGGACTTGATCAATCAGAACAGTCTTGCAATTCTTTGCCTCTCTCTCTCAGTTTTCTCTTGCTGTCTGTTTTTCTTCCTTGCATATCTGTATCAGCTAATATAAAAATATATGCAAATCAGTGTATGGAATGAAACTGATAATGGGATCACTTTTGTTTAGAAAATATTTAGTATTACTGGTGAAATGTATATTAATGGTATTTTGACATGATTTTAAAAATAGAGGTTACTTGAGTGCAAATGTCTGAGCCTTTTGCAGTGACTGTGGGGGCCTCAGGAAGCTCACTGTTCTATCAGCTCCTGACACTTACAAGGACAGAACATTCTGCAAAAACAGAATGCTTGCTAAGGATGGGGGCAGAAAAGACTTACATAAAAGAGCTGAGCTGAGCTGCGATGGGTTAGATAGAGATTTGTTTTTGGAAGAACGAGAGGAGGATTACAAGAAAGATTTTATGTTTGCCTCTGTACATAGTTTTTCTGAACAAGTTTATTTTTTTAATGTTACTCTGACTATAAATAAATAAATATCTTGAATGCTACAACTGCTCCTGGGTTTCCCTATGCTTCCTGACCTGTGCCTCAATGACAGTAATAATAAGGAACAGCAATTCAAATGCATCAAATGAGTGTCTAGGTAGTCCCAGCTAGGCGAAGCCCTGTAGAACACAGTTGGGACCAACAGAAAGCAACTGATGACAGTTCGCAGGGATCACTCATGTTGCTTCCTCATGATGAAAAGCCTGTAACATGGCTTTGATGTCTGAGTTTGTCTGGTCCTGCCGGTGTTTTTTACTGTGTGGAGATGTTTTGTTCCATTGATCCTTCTGGAGTGCTCTCTTTTCCCTGGATATATCGCAGTCCATTCGTACATCAGAGACTGATAGGTTCCAGCTCTTGAGCTCTTGAAGGGCCAACTTGTGTCCTCAAACAGGCAGGTCCAGTCCAGGAAATGCACATGGAGCCCAGCAGGATAAGGTGTAGTGAATTTGATCTTGTGTTCCCGGAGTAAATGAAGGACAGGAGCATACGCCCACCGCTTGTCTAGTAGCAACGGAGAATAATCATTGTCCACATAGACTCGCCTACCCTTATAATGCAGTGATCCCTTTAGCCAGGCCCGTGACAAAATTCCTTGCTTGATGGCATAGTTAAGAAAGCGGACCACAATGGAGCATGGGCGGGCAGTGTCCAAGGTGGGTTTCGCAGCAAGAGAGTGATGTGCATGATTAAGTTGCAGGGGAGAAAGATCTTCAATGTCCAGCAATGAAGAAAAAAAGTCTCGCAAAAAGCAGATCATGTCTCGACCTTCTTCCCTCTTGGGAACACCATATATCCGTAGATTGTTCCAGCAAGACCTGTTCTCATGATCCTCGCAGTGGTTCATTAGGTCTTGCTTATCTTGAAGAGATTTAGTCAGGAGCCACTGTAGTTGGTCTACATGGGAGTCCGTTCCCATTACTGATATCTCTAGATCACTCCTGACCTTCCAGAACAGATAGGGAGGTTTCAATATCAATCTATAGGGATTTAAATTCTGCACAGAACTCCCATAGCTCATCTAAAATTGCCACTTTAGAGGGTTGCATAGATGCCAATGCTAGGGTCTCCACCATGGCTGGGTGTGCTTTCGTGTGAGAGGAGCTAGTTGGATCAGCTGAGGTAAGTGCTGCAGTATTTTCAGTAGATTTGGATGCTTTCTTTTTGCCACCCATGTAGCTGAGATACTGACCAAGACATACAACTACCCATTGCAGGGCAAATAAGGTGAAAAAAACAACTTTGTGGGCTGGGTTAGAGGGGAGCTCAGAATTTACCTCTCCATGCTGAAATGTGGCATCACTGGAAGTCCTCTGACCACGTGTTTTGTGATTATTATACTTCAGATTTATATTTACCTTGTTTCATAAGGTATGAATCATGCATAACATCATAAAACATCAGCAGATGATGCTGTTTGTTCTATCGGATTCCTTTTTTAGTGGAACTAAATGCATGGTAATGGTGCAATTATACCCTGCCTTGTTCTGTTTCCAATCCTTGATCAACTCTTATCGCATAATTCCTGAATATTACAAACACCCCCAAACAGTGCAGCCACTCATGATGCAATTGTCTCCTCTTGTCCCACTGCATCGTGAGTGGCTAGATTGTGCTGGGGGTGTTCCCAAGCCCAGAAGGGATGCAGTGGAAATTGATGAAGGAGTGTAAACAAACATGGTTTTATGTAGTAACACCAGTATGGTGGGTTAGTCTGTTTTCACTGTTAAAAAGAAAAATGCAAGAATCAGAATCAAACAACCAGCCACATTAATAATTTTTACAGAATGTTAGCAATCATAAAATGTGCATTTTTTTAACTAGGGACAATATGAGGCCTAAGTGGGTTGACAGTGTCCCTTTAAGTCGTCCCAGTGAATGGCACTAGAGCTACCACCCATCATTCCGATGACCTGGGTTTGAGACTAGACTTGTGTTGCTAGGGACTGGCTGGGGGAAAGGACTGCATGTCTGATGGAATTCTCTTCTCTCCCAGGGTAGGGAGGCTTGTCAGCCCCATCCTAGGCTGCCAGCAGGAGGGAGGCCTGCTGGTAGTGTAAGCTGGGGTGCCACATAAGGGAAGAGCCAGAAGTTTCACATAGTGCATGTGTGCCTCTACATGGCATGCACTACTGCTTGTCCACTGCAGGGCATGGTAGAGACAGAAGGGTGGAAAAGATGTGCAGGCTTTGTGCAGACCTTCCCGCTTGTCCCCGATCCATGTCACTTCCTGGGAACACCACATCCAGCTCTAGATATGTGTTCCATGGGGGAGTATGGCCCTTTCCTTCATGACCCTGCCATTGAAAGCAATCCATAGGAGATCTTCAGGTCTGGTAAGTACCAAGTGAGGTGGTCTCTAGTCTGGGAGAGTGGGGACAGGGCTGATAGCCTGCCCACATCTCACCTGAAAGAAAAAGCTTCATAAAAAAAGACATGGAAGGTTCCCCTGGGGCTATACCCACCCCTAGGTCTCAACCTGAAGCCTAAAGTGGGTTACTGTATGTGTCAATCCTCAGCTAAAAGAAAATTAACAGCAGCAATAGCTGAGTGGGTTCCTTGGATTGCCTGACACCTAGTCCAAGGAGTGAGGAGACTAGAGGAGAAAACACAGAAACATAGAAATCCATCAGCAGAAAAATACCCTATGGCACATTTAGTCTGCCCAAGTTCCCCCCTCTAGGAAGACCTCGGCCCTCCATTCTCTGTCTGCCCATTGTTAGTTAGGCCCATGTATGTATCCTAAGCTATTTTAAATTTGTCCACTGAGTCAACCCCCACTGCCCATCCCAGCAGACTGTTCCATGGCCCCACCACCCTCTCAGTAAAGACTTTCCACCTGATGTCACCTCCAAATCTGACCCCCTCCAGTTTTAATGCATGCCCCTAGTGGATTTGTTCTTGCTCAGTCTGAAAATGTTGTCAACTCTCACCCTGTTTATGCCTTTCAAGTACTAGAATGTTTCAACCATATCCCCCCCCCCCTCCTCCAGTGTGTACAGGCCCAGCTCTCCCAGTCTTTCCTTGTATGTCTTCTCCTGCAGCCCCTTCACCATTTTTCATTGCCCTTCTCTGGACCCTCTCCACCCTGTCCCTGTCCCCTTGTAAGTATGGCCTCCAGAATTATACCCCATATTCCAGGTGTGGTCTGACTATTGTTTTATATAGTGGCATGATCACCTCCCTTCTTCTGCTTGTAAAGCCCCTCCTATGCATGCCAACATTCTGAATGCTTTCCCAGCTGCCCTGTTGCACTGACTTTGAACTTTCAGGCTGTCTGAGATAGTGATCCCCAGTCCCCCCCAAGGCAGTACTTTGCCCTTGGGTTTTTAGACCCTATATGCATAATTCTGCATTTTCTTGCATTGAATTGTAGCTGCCACCTTTCTGACCACTCCTCCAACCTTGCCAGATCCTCTCTCATACTTTCCACACACACACCCATCGTATAAACCATATTATAGATCTTCATGTCATCTGCAAACAGACACACCTTCCCATGTAGACCCTCCATAATATACCCAATGTAAATGTTGAAAAGTATGGGTCCTAGCACTGACCCCGGGGAACCCCACTCATCACCCTTTCCTCTTTTGAGTGCACCCCATTTACCACAACCATTTGTGTCCTCCCCTCTATCTGATGTTCTATTCATTTTGTGAGCTTGCTCACCACTCCCAAGCTGTCCACCTTGCCTACCAGCCTCCTGTGGGGAACGGTATCTAATGCAAATGAGGGGACCTGTAGCATATCAGAGCAGTCCGATACACAATGCATTTATTTGCTCTGCGCAAGGGCCTGTTGCAGTGTCCCCTTGCACAAATAAAATACCACGACTAAGACCTTGCTTTAATCCTCTGTACTCTAGTGGTTGGCAGAGGTAGTGCCATGCCACCCCAAGCACCGGTCTCTGGCCCGATTGGTAAACAATAAGTTATTTAGCTGGTGCTAGTGGTCCCCCCTCCCATACACTGATCACTGACCCAATAGGTGCAAAAGTAATTGTAATACCTGGTGTTAGTGGTCCCACCCTCACCCCCGATTGCTAGCCTGATAGGTAATATAATTGGAATCCCTGGTGCTAGTGGTCCCCCCCCACCCCCACTGATCGCCGATCGTTGGCCCAATAGGTGCAAAAATAATTGTAATCCCTGGTGCTATTGGTTACCCCCATCGCCAGCCCAATAGATAATATAATTGTAATCCCTGGTGCTAGTGGTTCCCCGATCATTGATTGACAGCCTGATAAGTAATATAATTGGAATCCCTAATGCTAGTAGTCCCCCTCAATCACCAGCCTAATAGGTAATACAACTTGAATCTCTGGTGCTAGTGGTCCCCCGATCACCAATAATAATTGTAATCCCTAGTGCTACTGGTCCCCCCCCGATCACTGACCCCATAGATAATTGGAATCCCTGGTGTTAGTGGTCCCCCCACTCCAATTGCTAATCACCAGCCAGCCCAATAGGTACAAAAATAATTATAATCCCTGGAGCTAGTGGCCCCCCCACCCTGTGACCACTGATCACCAGCCCCAGTATAGCAAAGTTATTTCTCTGGTGGGTATTGGTCCCTCCCCCTGCTGAGCATTGTCCCGGGCACAGAAGTAAAACTAGATAAATCTTCCCTGGTGGATAGTGGTTCCTTTCCCCACCCGATCACCCCCCTGGTGTCCACTGATCCCTCTCCCCACCCTATCACCCACTCACTGTATGTCAAAGTTTTCCCTGGTGTCCAGTGGTCCATACCCCCCCGATCACCTGCCTGATAGCATCATATTCCATGGTGTCAATGTAACCCTCCCCGAGCCCCTGTACAGTCAATAGAAACATCTCCCTAGTGGTCTAGTGAACACCCCATCCCCAATCCCCAGTATGAGAAGTAACATCTATTCCCTGGTGGTCTAGTGGACTCCCCAACCCCCCCTCATCCCGGCAGGTAGTGTCCCACACCCCACTCCCCCCATCCTGAACCACGGTGTTGTAAATAGAAACATTTCCCTGGTGGTCTAGTGGACCCCTCCCTATCCCTGATCCCTGCATAGTGAATTAGACCTGTCCCTGATGGTCTAGTGGACTCCCCACCCCTACCTCTGGCAAGCAGTGCCCCTCCACCCCATTTCCCCCTCCCAAATCCAAGCCAGCAACAAGCACAGCCCTCCTCTCACCAACATGGACGGCCATCCACTGAGCTGTCAATGTGCGCATACTGTATACAGTACCAACCCATTGATTGACAGCCCACTCACTGACCTGTCAATCAATGAGCATGTACTGTATACAGTACATATGTACTGATGGCTCAGTCTGTGGCCAGTCATGGTGGTGAGAGAAGGGCTGTTCTTGTCGCCAGTTAAGATTTGGGATGTGGGGGACGGGGCAGTAAGGTACTGCCTGCCGGGGTAGGGGTGGGGGTCCACTAGACCAGCAGGGACAGGTCTAATTCACAATTCTGGTTGATAGGGAGAGGAGGGTCCACTAGACCACTAGGGACATTTTTCTGTTTACTACACAGGGGCTCGGGATGGTGAGAGTAGAGTGGTGGACACTACCTGCCAGGGTGGAGAGGTCAGGATCCACTAGAACATCTGGGAATAGATGTTACTTCACATACTGGGGATGAGGAATAGGAAGGGGGGGTTAACTAGACCACCACAGAAATGTTTCTATTGACTATACATTTGATCAGGGTGAGAGGGTTATGTTGACACCATGGAATATGATATCAACATTAGGCAGGTGATCAGGTGAGGGGAGGGACCACTATACACCAGGGAAACTTTGATATATAGCAGGTGGGTGATCAGATTGGGGGAGGTACCATTAGCCACCAGGGATGATTTAACTAGTTTTGTTTCTGTGTTCAGGACAGCAATTGGCAGGTGGAGGGACCACTATCCACCAGGGCAATAACTTTAACATACCGGGGTCAGTGATCTGAAGTCATGGGGTGGGGAACCTCTAGGGAAGTACCACTTGTGGGCGACAGTAAATTTACTGATCTCCCGCATAATGCCGGGTCAATACAATCACCGATATTGTGCCATCACAAAAGGAAGTGTTTTTTGTGGGAGGCTATGCCTCCCGCATTTCAATATAATCAACTCCGGGTCAGAGTTGTTCCGGGGAGGGGGCAGAACACCGGGAGAAAATCATTGGTGAAAACAAACCATTACAGTGACTGTCTCTGTAATGGTCTGTTTTGAGGTTTCGCTGTCGGGATGTCACTCTAGAGTGGGCCACCGACCTCTAGCACAGGGACTACAATTATTTTTGTACCTATCGTGCCAGTGATTGGTGATCGGGGGGGTGAACTACTAGCACCAGGGATTTCAATTATATTTTACCTATCGGTCCGGCAGTCAGTGGGGGGACCACCAGCACCAGGGATTGAACCTATTGTTCTACCTATTAGGCAAGCGACTGCTGTATGGGGGGTGCGCCAAACTCCGGTTGCAGCCTATGTAAATGGGCCCATGATGGGCATGCAAATGGTCACATGGCAGCATGCATGCCCAATGGGCTCATTTACATGGCTACTTCAGTGAACAGGAAATAACGCACCTGCACTATTCATTGTGGGGCCATTCTCCTGGCTGCATGTTGAGGCAGTGCTAGTGGGGTTAGTGCAGTGCTCTATCCAACTATGAATAGCAAGATTTTACATCTGCACAACTGCAAAGTGCAGTGCAAACTTTTACTCTGTGTTTTTTGATTTTTTGTGAATCTAGTCCCTGATTTCATGCTTGAATGGACTAAACCAGGAGATGTTTTGTGACTGAAGTATTGATTTAATGGTTACAACAAATGCATTGTCCTATTTTTTTTAAACTTTCTTTATTTAAAAATGTTTCCATTTTATATCACAAGCACAGTACAACACATGGTAACATTGTACATAGAACAGAGAACACAAACAAGGGCAGTACATATACAAATAACACTTAGGGCAAGTAATACAATTCAATCTTCTTATGGAAGGTTAAGTTAATGACAATCAGGAAGGTGTCAGCTATAAAAAGTGCAAACACTCGCTAAGGCACTAGGACCTACTCTCACCCCGAAGGGCCCTTACTGTGAAGACCTCCAGGGGAAAGCATAGTACCCTACTAAAAGCCAAGCCTCTGGAACCACCATGAATTAATTTTAGATTAATTTTAATATAGTGTAGTAGAGTAAGAGATGAAAACAAAAGGCCTTGCCTTATACAGTACGAGGAGGGACGAGGAGGAAAGGACAGATTACCAGTGCCCAGTAAAGTGCCCTCAGCTGGAGAAATAAATCCAAGGGATGTATCAAGGAATGAAGTCTGGTCACTCCTTTAACATGTATGATACCCACCTCCTCCAGAGGATCTCAAACTGGGGAAGTTTTATATTGAGATTTGCCGTGAGAGCTTCCATCTGGTAGATAGTTATGAGATCCTGCCACAAAAATAAATTAATGGGTTGTTGGGACATCCAGTTTTTTGTTACTATTTTTTGGGCTGCTAAGCAAGAGATTCTCAGGAATCTGCTCACAAGTGGATCTCTGAATTCCCTTGGAAAATCCATAAAAAAGTATAGGGTAGGCGTTATCCATAGGTCTGGGTCCAATATAGATTGCAAGGCTCGTTGGAAGTCTCTGAAGAACGGTTGTAACATTGGACACCCCAAAAAAAATGTTCCATTGCAGCCGGAGAGTGTCCACACCCTCTCCAACAAGCAGAGGAGCCATCCCTCTGAAACTTCCCTTGGATTGCTGGAGTTCTAAAAAATCTACTGAAAATTTTCCAAGAAAATTCCTTCCACAAGAAAGCTGATAGACCTCAATGTATTCTCTGTAGGGAACGGTCCTACACTCTGTCTTGGATTTGAAAACCTAAGTCCCTTTCCCACACTCTCCTTACTGATTGAACAGATTCCCCCTTTCACGTGAGCAATGCTACATAAAGAGTGGTGATAATATGATTCTTGGTGACCTCCCCTCTATCGCCGACTTAAATAATTCTGCAATTTGTGGGGGAGATGAGGTCTCCGGAATCCCCTTGGACTGAAGGGTCCAAATATAATCTCTTATTTGGAAATACCTAAACCTGTCCTGCCAGGGTATACCATAATTGGTAACCAGACTTTGGAAAGACCGAATCTCATTACCCTCTAGAAAGTACCAAATCAAGTGTAGATTTTTCCCCTCCCACTTCTTAAAACCCTTATCCCAGTTGGCAGGAATGAATGCATCCAGGTAAGGTATCGACCACAATAAATATTTCCAGTTCTTGGCATCCTTAGCAGATAAAGTCCTATACCAGATTTCCAGGGTAGAGACTGTAAATAGGTCTTCG
The DNA here is from genome assembly GCA_016271365.2 of Neoceratodus forsteri. Taxonomy (NCBI): domain Eukaryota; kingdom Metazoa; phylum Chordata; order Ceratodontiformes; family Ceratodontidae; genus Neoceratodus; species Neoceratodus forsteri. The sequence goes on along the minus strand of CM028132.1, from coordinate 343,438,264 downwards.
ACCTCTGCCAACAGTGATTTCTCTCTTTGTTGGAGAAGGGCTCTGTTCAGATTTGTGAGGGATCCCTCTTGCAACTCCAGTATTTTCCACTTGGCTGTATATGTTCTATCAAGCCAATACAATGCAGTTCATAGTTGGGCTGCTTGGTAATATAATTTCAGGTTCAGTAATGATAAGCCCCCTTTTCTCTTATGAATCTGAAGGACTGGCAGCCGAACCCTGTCTTTGGGGACCCCATAGGAAATGAGAGATCTTCCTATTGAAGGAGGTGAAGTAGGAATCCAGAATAGACAAAGGGATTGTTTGTATAAAACATAAAAGTTTAGGGAGAAGTACCATTTTGATAGCTTCCACCCTTTGTATCAGATGAATAGGGATTGGAGCCCAGTTATCCAACTCCCTTTTCAGCTTTTCCAGTATTGGGGTAAAATTCAAGGAAAAAAGCTGGTCTGGGTTCAGGCTGACAAGAACCCCTAAGTATTTTACACGAGTGAGATTTGAAGGGGAAGATGCTTTGAATTCTGTCCAAGGGCTGATAGTGGCCCTGCAGGACTTCAGTCTTGGCCGTGTTTATTTTATATCCAGCTAGTCTACTAAATTCTGTCAAGCATTCCCAGAGGAGTTCCAGAAATTGTTCAAAGTCTTTAAGGTATATAAGCAAATCATCGGCATACAGGGCCAACTTGTGCATCTCTCCCCCCATTTCCCAACCCCGCACCTTCGCATCCACTCTTATTGCTTGAGCCAAGGGCTCCAGGTATAGGGCAAAGAGAAGGGGTGAAAGAGGGCACCCCTCCCTGTCTAGTGCCTTGAAAAAGGGGGATTGGAGAGGATACTTGTCCATTGGTTTTAACATATGCCCTAGGATTAGTGTAAATATTGTTTATAACTTTCACAAATGGATCTGAGAAACCAAATCCATTCAAAGCAGAGCCCAGGAACTCCCATGCCACCCGGTCGAAGGCCTTCTCCCCATCCAAACTTAAAAGCAGGAAGGGAGACTCTGACCGGGCAGCACAGTGCAACAACTGCAAGATTCTTTTAATATTATCCTGGGTCTGCCTCACCGGAACAAAACCGGTCTGATCATAATCAATCAGCCTAGGGAGCACAGTCTCTAAACGTTTAGCCAATATGGAGACATATAACTTATAGTCAATATTAAGGACGGAGATAGGGCAGAATGATTTACACTGTGTCGCATCCTTCCCTGGTTTCAGTATGCTCGAGATAATGGCGTAGTTCCATGTACCCGGGAAAACCTCTCCTTTCTGCGCTGTTCTGCAAGCCTCCAGTAAATGGGCCTTAAGTTCTGAATTAAAAAATTTTAAAAATTCTGGGGTGTACCCATCCAGGCCAGGTGACTTGTTTGTTTTAAGATTTTTAATAACAGTATCCAATTCTGCAGGGGAAATAGGGGAATCCAAAGAGTCCCTAAGTTCCTGTGTCAGGTTAGGAAACTTAAGCTTATTCAAATATGGTTCATTTGTGAGGAGTTTGGGATTTGATCAGGGGTATAAAGACTCTGGTAAAATTCCCTAAACACTGACAGAATTTTATCTGGGGATTTCAACAATTGTCCCAATCTGGGATGTCGAATCTGTGTGACCGTGGAATGACAGGCCTGACGCCTCAGCCTGTGGGCTAGAAGATGCGTGGCCCAAGAGCCACACTCATAGTAATGCTGATGCAGGTGTTGTAATGCCTGCTCAGTTTTAATGTCTAAAATTTTCTGTATCTGTTGCTTAATTTCCTGTAAATCAGAGACCACTGTTTCATCCCCTGCCGCATGCTGGTTCTGCAAAACCTGCATCTGAGTCTGGAGCGAAAGCATTCTCTGAGTTTGCTGCTTCTTAAAGTAAGTAGCATATTTGATACAGTCTCCCCTGAATACTATTTTACTAGTATCCCACAAGGTAGTTTTAGAGACGTCAGGCGAGTCATTTTCCTGTACAATCTGTGCTATCCGAGATTTGGCCATGTCTGTAAATTCTTTTAAGTTCAGCAGTTAATTGTTGAACCTCCATAGTGTCTGGCCCTTTTAATGTTCCAGTTCATCTGCATCAGAATTTGGGAATGATCAGAAAGAACGGATGGAACATGCTGGCACTCCTTCACCTGACTCTGATGTTCCCCGGATACCACTATGAAATCAATACGGGCATATGAACCATGTGGGTGTGAAAAATGTGTAAATTATCTTTTACCTGGGTTTTGAAGTCTCCAGGTGTCTACCCAGAATGCTCCCTTTAAGTGAGCTCTAATCGTCCTACTAACTGGATTTTGTCTGAATACGGAAGTTCTGGAAGTGTCCATTTGTTCCCAGGTCTGATTGTAATCCCCTCCTAAAATCAACACCCCTGCCTGATGTTCAGTAATTTTCTGTAATGGGGCTCGAGCAACCTCCTTTGTGGAGCCCGGAGGAATATAAAGGGAAACTATGGTGGTCAGGGACCCTTCCAGATTTCCAGTGAGAACGGTCAAGCAGCCCTCAGGGTCGGTATAGCTGGAAATTGTCTGGAATTGGGTATTACGAGATACCAGTATAGCAGTTCCCCTTCTCTTCCCCCGACCATAGGAAGCCACAGTGACCTGGGTAAACCCAAATTTCCTCAGCTTCTGGTGCTCCACTCTAGTAAGGTGGGTTTCCTGTAGGAGGACGATGGCGGGTTTCTGCCATTTTATGGCTGTTAACACTTTATATCTTTTGACTGGATTGTTTAACCCGTTGACATTATGGGAAAGAATTTTTGTGCTGGAAATGTCACCCATTTAGAATCATATGTTGGCACTTTATACTTATTACTTCATGCATTTGTCTCTCATATGAGTCCCCCTTGACCCAGTCTTCCTCCTCCCCCATCCCGTTCGTGTTCATCCAAAAGCACTGCCCATAACCACTGCATCCCTCATTTTGCCTTTCCAACCAGTGACCATAAAATCCTGAACTGCAAGTGACAACAGCGCCCAACATAGAGACATAACCACTCAGATAACAGATAACCTCTGACCTCCCACAGGGTAATACCACCCAGTTAACACAACCCTGAGGGGGTAAACTATATACATATCGACTCCCAAGGGAGGGGAACAACGTGTCGAGTTCCCTACAAGCCCGAACTACATAAGTTCGGGGAGGAGGCTTAAGAACCAGGAAGTTGGTTCGATCCTCCTGGACCCTAAAAATGATGGGTCCTAGCCAGGTGAAAAGGCCTAACATCATCAACAGCAGTTCCTCCCCCGCGCGGCGTGGGGTGGAGAAAAATCCCCCCCAATAGATGGGAGTCCACCAATCCCACGCAGCCCAAGAGAAGGAGCACCAAAAAACCTTCAGCTGATTCGGTCGCTTAAACATTACCTCCCTCCCTCCCCCCTCCCCCCAGCAAAAGTGTAAACTCTGAAAGACAAACCTTTATCTATTTCCCCACAGCAGAACCCTGGCCAGTGTGAGACCCTGTAAAATATTAATGAACTAAGGCCCTTTTCCAAGTCCATGGAAAAGGGGATCAGCTGAACACTTCCAGTAACCCTTGATCTGAATAAAAAATCATTTAAATTACCAGTCCCAGTCATAGAAATTCAGTTTGGGTCCAGTTCTCAGTAAGTCTGTGTTCCTGGAGCAAGCATCGAGGTACCGAAAACCAAGCAGCCGACGACTCATCCTGATAACTAAAACAGCAGAGTTAGGTAGCACCAACAGGGCCAGGGTGAACAAATAAACAAATGGAGACATCTCACTATCGCCACCTTCTGGGCAGTTGACATCAGGCTCAGGTAGCTCATGAAGTATGAAGGCCCAAAACCGTTTAGTTACTGGACGGGTGTCTACCTAGGCTGCAGATCCAGGCATCCAATTCCTCGGGAAAAAGGCACTCCTCTTCACCGAAGTCAAGGGGCAGCATGAAAACCCCACTGTAGACCAGTCTCTCACGTCAGGTGTCCTCAGTTCTCTCAGCCGCCGAATCCAGATTGTCCTGCGAGTGGGTAAGCTTACGCAGCATCGCCTTAATATCTTGTAGAGTATTAGGGGCCATTCTTTTCCCTTCTCATTTTGTATTTTGTTGCGCCTCTATTTGCTACTGATTCCTAGTATTAGAGGGGCGCTCCAGTCGTTGTCCCATTTCCGGAATGGCATGACCTTTGGCTGCCATGGCCTGAAGAGCCTCTTCATAAGTATGGTATAGCTCAGAATCTGAATTCTAATGGACTCGTAAGCAAGAGGGCTAGGGAGTCTGGAATCTAATGCCCAGGGCTTTCAGGTGTAACAGAATAGGTGCATAGGCCAGCCGCTGTTATTGGATAGAAGGGGGATAATCTTGATCAAAGAATAAGTGTGTTCCATTGTAGTCTATCTTTTGTTGCTTCCACGCTGTTGTCAAGATCACTTCTTTATCCCGGTAACTAGCAAATCTGGCCACTATTTATCTGGGTCTGGCAGTTGCTGAGGTGGGCTTGGGTAAGAAAGCCTCGTGTGCCCTTTCAATCTTGAAGGTGAAGGCCAGCGGGAGATCAAGTACATGACAGAGCAGGTCTTCCAGAAAATCAGCCATGTCCCCTGTTTCAGTGGCTTCTGGCAGGCCATAGATTCTTTAATTATCACAGCAAGAGCAGGCTTCTAGATCCAGACATTTGGCATTCAAAGATTCCTGCTGCTGTACGAGGACTTCCACCGCTCGGGAAATATGCACTAGATCATCCTCTGCGGTCGAGATTCTGTCCTCCGCTGTAGTGATTCTGGTTTCCAGCCCAGTGATTTCTTTATGCAATTTGTGAAATTCTAGCTTCGCTTCTGATCTGGAGTGCTTTATTTCTGCCAGTAAGGTTTCAAACCACGAGCGAGATAAAGTTTCAAGTTCTGTCTCGGTATCTCCACCCGCCATATTAGCAGGGGAGTCTCCACTGGAGACTGAGCTTGTTGGGCTCAATCTGGATTGATCCTTTCTTGTTTTAGGGTTCCTGGTACAAGATCGTTTCACATATGAGGCACCACCATGCGATCTATGCATATTTCTCTGAATTTTGTAGTTTGAAGCTGTGTGGAGTCTGTTCTTTACTGGGGAGTAAGAAGAGCTTCGCGACTAAGCAGCCATGTTGCTGATGACATCACCGGAAGTCCCCAACAAATACATAGTTCAACATAAAAAGACATATTGATCAACAATATTTTTCATTAGAACTACTTTCTTACATGGAAATATACCACTAAAATAAAACAAACATTAAGCTATTTAAAAAGTTTACGAATATTTTTTTCAATTAAAAAATGGTTAATTTTATAAGTGCAGTAACTCACTACAGACCATGGGTGTTCGGGGATATTAATGCCCTTCCTGGGTGGCTGGAGGTCACTCAGCCTTTGGCCTTGTGCCTCACAATGGCACCCGGCACATTTATTCTTGCCCCCATATACCCATGGCCTGTCATGGGTTATAACTTACATATACTTGCACTTTTCATTCTTCATAGTCAGGTATGTACATTTTGTAACATATTAAATATTTAATATTCATTTTTAGACATTTGACCCATTGAGGCTGATCCTCAAAGCAACGCACACGCAGAGAGGGTTGCATTGGTAGTTTCATGGTGTGCAGGTGTCCGTCTCTGTACATGCGGTGACCTCTGCACATCCATAGCCTTGGATGAATGCCCCCAACACACACAATCCCTTGTTGTCATTGTTTTTCTGCATGCAACTAGGTTTGGGACTGTCACGAGGGTGGGAACATGTAAGCCCCCAATTATGTCAACTGTTATTATAGTGCAGAGCACCAGTAGACGGAGCACAGGCTACACAGCTTAAAAGACTGCCATAGTACTTACATGCCCATCTGCCCAGCTTCAGGATGTCTTGTGGGGCCGATCAGACACCCCTACTCCTACCTCCATCCATCTGTGAGGGTAAGAAGGGCTGTGAGACATTCTGGCACAGGTCACTGCTGCCATGCATGACACCGTAGTCCCAATGGAAATATGGCAGTCCTCAGAGGACTATTCCATGGTCCCCCACCCTATCTGGATTTGGTCATCCACTACTGTACCAGTCCAGGCATCCACCTGGTTGTCAGGTGCCCTGCACAGCTCTGCTGCCACTGGAACACCCCCCCTGCCTCCACTCAAACCTCCACACCAGTGGGCAGCGGTGGGCAGGGTCTGTGGATGCTGTCCAGTGTGAACAGGTGTCAGGGTGTGGAGCAACATGGCCGGGAGATACATAAATTGCACAGGTCAACAGTTGTTTTGTTGATTGGGCCCTTAGACTTGATTCTTGATAGTACACTATCTATATGAAATCAAACTGACTATTTGACTAACACTACTGTTTTCATGGGCATTTTATATAGCAATAGAATTATTTTATCTAGACTATTGACTGTTCAGAGTTTTACCTTCCCACTAAATGACTGTAGGATCATGGTTTCTTCAACTGCCTCGAATAGCAGCCTGTCAAGAGTCAAAGTCCTGTAAAATGAGGCCTGTCACTGTGTGTTGGATATAAATATGTGTATATATTATACTGACATGGTAGCACCAGTATAATTAGGGATGACTGAGAGTTTTGATATCCTAACTTTGCACCTTAAAAACATGTGTGGCATTTGATGAAATTGCTCACAAATTTGGCATGTGTTTTCTAGGAGACAAGAGGCCAGACTCTCAAAGGGCAGCATAAGCTGTGCCAGTGGCAGCTTGTGCTGGTTGCCAGTGTGCCAGGGACCCTGCACCCAATTCTCTATCAGGAACAGTCCTGGCAGCCAACTCCAACAGCTTGCATTAATTGTGGCCTAGCACCAAACAGACGGTGCAACTGTGAGGTTTGCCACAAGCTGTGGGGCAGTTGGGCAGCACACATGGAGGGTTAGAAATAGGTAGCAGGCTAATGCGAACAAGCCTGACACTGACGTGCATATATATTTTATACCATACAGCACACATAACTATGCTTTACAAAGACAAACCGATGGTATGTATAGATGACACAAACATTGCTGATGTGTATATATATATATATATATATATGTACATATACATAGATATATATTTATAGTATCTTGCACATCTGCAATGTTTGGCACATCGATACATACTGTCAGTTTATCTTTGTGAAGCATGGTTAAGAGATGGGTAGAAACAGACCCCACTGAATATGAGATGCTGCTTCAGAGCCGGGCTATCCTGGTAACGTACTGTACATTGTAACAGTACCCAGATACAATCCTCATCAGCCCCAGGGAGGACTCTGGGGATGGTGCAAGGACCATCAGACCAACCCGAGTTGGTCTATTTGGTGTTTGAAATTGTCAGCTCCATCCACCTTGCAAAATTCAAAAAAGGGGATGTTACTGCATTACTCTGGCGCAAGGCTCTTTACGTCATGCCGCACCCCAGTTTGTGCTGCAAGGCAGTCGCTAGACCCCTTTGATGCACACAGCCTGCATTGGATGCAGGCAGTGTTTGAGAATTTCTCCTGGTGCATCTTTTGGCACAAGCCGCACCTTGCACCAATCCTTGTGGCACAAGCCCCTTGCATCAGCTGGGGATGCTTTGAGAATTGGGCCCCCCAGTCTCAATATGTGGAAAGTTTTGTGAAAGCAGCTTATGCAATTTCTAAGATCTGGCATGTGTCATTGTTACATTAATGTCTACATTTTTTCCTATACTTCATACACTTTTTTTCTCTCTCATGCTCCCACTTACAGTCTAGATGAAATGTAATTTTTGTGTTGCTTGCACCCATGTGCAAGAAACACATTGCTTTCAGCAGTTAGGGAGAAAATGTTGGCCACGTCACAATGCAATCAGCTGTTTTGGGTCATTACAAGCTACCAAAACAGCTGATTGGTGTCCCCATGGCGACGGCTTCTCCGTTGGCCTCTCACAGTCCCCAGGAAGCCGACTGAGCTGTTTAGTGTGCCTTCCTGGTGAAACATTTCAATAAAAAAAAAAAGGACAACAGGGTGCCCAAGCCCCCTGTCGGCATGACCCCCTCCCCAGTTAATTAGAATCTGCAGCTTATGCAATAGGTAAGGAAATGGGCAGACTGGGTGGGCCAAGCGGTCCTTATCTGCCATCAAAGTCTATGTTTCTATTTGCCGACAAGGTAGCCCAATCCCCGTTGGCATAATGCACCTCCCCCATTTGTTGTTTGCCGAGGGGAGTGCCCAATCCCCCCTCAGCTCATCGTTCCCCCCTCAGCACACTGTATGGCCGCTGGGGTTCCAATCCCCGTCAGCTCCACTGCCCCTCCCCAACAAACTTCCATCTGCCACGCTGGGAGCCCACCCCAGTGTGGCAAAAGTCTCTTTGGCCAACAGGGTGCCCAATCCCCATCAGCTCCACTGCCCCCCAAACAAACTGCCTGGTGCCAGGCTGGGAGCCCACCCCAGCATGGCAAAAGTCCCCCATCATCTGTGTAAAAAAAAAAAACTAGAAGAAAAACACGGTCCCTCGTTGATTCTCTTGCCCCCTCCCCAACCCGTGCCCACTCTCAGCGTACCCCACCTCTCCACACCCCCACCGCACCCCACACTTACCTCCAGAGCCCAGCGTGACGATCTTTGGTGGACCGGGAACATGTCTGCACTCTTCAAAGCTGACAGCGAACTGAAGAAATGCCAGTAAGCTGTATAATGGCATAAATGTTTTTTTTTTCAACTTTGGTGCATGTCTCAGCCATTTTTGGGAATTTTTTCACTAAATTTTCAACATGGGGTTCTTGGGACCCCACCTCATGAACTCAGTCACTGTTATTTTGTTATTCGGTCCGAAAGGTGATTTCTCAGTCACTGCGTGGAACCATCTTTTGGGACAGATTAATGAAATGACAGTGTCACAGTTCATGAGGTAGGCCCCCAAAAACCCTATGTTGAAAATTTGGTGAAAAAATTCTCCAAAATGACTTTTACGAGCATGCGTTGCGCAGTTCCTTCACACGCTCGTAACTTTGAACATTTTTAATATTTTCACTCCAGATTTTCAACATTGCCATTTTACCACACCTTCTTATGAACAGTATAGCTATCATTTTTCACATCTTGCCCAAAATGGGTTTTCGTACATGTAGCGCACGATGGCGTGGTTGGTGTGCGAAATCAATGTTCAGGACAGATTAAGAAAATCACAGTGACACTGATCATGAGGTAGGCCCCCAAAAACCCTATGTTGAAAATTTGGTGAACACATGCCCAAAAATGACTGTTTTACGAACGTGTGTTGCACAGTTCCTACGCATGCTCACAACTTTGAGCATTTTTAATATTTTCACTCCAGATTTTCAACATTGCCATTTTACCACACCTCCTTATGAACAGTACAGCTGTCACTCTTCACATCTTGCCCAAAATGTGTTTTCGCACATGTAGCAAACAGTGTCACGGTCGGTGTACGAAATCAATGTTCGGGACAGATTAAGAAAATCACAGTAACACTGTTCATGAGCAGAGATCTTAAACTGGCTATGTTGAAAATGTGGTGACAAATGTCCATAAAATGACTGTGTTACGAGCATGCATTGTGCAATTTCCATGCACCCTCGTAAGTTCATGAATTCGTAATATTTTCAGTCCAGATTTTCAACATTGGCATTTTTCCACACCTCCTTATGAACAGTACAGCTGTCATTTTTCACACCCTAGCCGAAATGTGTTTCACACTTCCAGCGCAGAATGGCATGGTTGCTTGTGGGAAATCAGTGTTCAGGACAGATTAAGAAAATCACAGTGACAGTGTTCATGAACGGAGGTCCCAAAATGCCTGTGTTGAAAATCTGCTGTAAAATATCCCCAAACTAATTACATTACGGGTGTGCGTTGTGCATTTTTCTCCTTTTATCGTGACTTCATCCAGTTTTTTAAATTTTCACTCCAGATTTTCAACATTGCCATTTTTACACCTCTTCATGAACAGTGCAGGTGTCATTTTTCATATCTTTTTGAAATGTGTTTTTGCACCTGTGGTGCCAAGTGCGCAGTCGCTGTGCAAAATCACCTTTCAGCTAACAAACTGATGGTGTCACTGTTCATGCGGTGGGGTCACAAAAAGCCCATGTTGAAAATTTAGAGTGAAAATACCAAGAAATGCCCAGGGTGTTAGTGTTTTCGACCATAATGCCCTACCCTGTAGGGACTGACAGGTGTCAGGGGTGTGATTTGGGACTGTCAACAGTAATGCTCATGCGATTCTACCCCCACCCTACAGCCAGTGGCAGGCATCGAGGTTCACCTTGGACTCTTTGGCCCCAGAGTTTACCCCATTCTCCTATACTGCACCCATTTCAGTGTATTTCCTTTTGGAATGAAGTTAGTGTAAGGCCGGAACACTCCAAAGTACACCTTGACACTTGTAAGTGTCTGCAGGGTAGGGTGAGGTGAAATGTTGTGACCGTTATGGGTGACGACTCAAAGGCACACCCCAAATGCCTGTCCATCTCTGCAGGGTGGGGGTGGAGTTGATGTCAGTTCAATACTTCACTGCCATTTCTATACTGCATCTGTCTTACTCCTGCACTTCCTCTGCTAATGACAGCAAGCAACACTTGGCATTGACAAATGCTTGTTTAATGTAAGTTTCAGAGTAGAATCAGCCTGTGCCAAGGTAGTGCCTTTCAAAGGCTTTGTGAAAAAAAATATTAAACGGTTTCAAAGTTATAAGGATTTAAATGTTTTTTTCTGAGCATTCTCAGCAGGGTTGTTGGATAACCTGATACACCACAAAAAAATTGGGTTCATGAGAACTTTTTTTTTTTTTTTAAATTTAAATTAGTCTTTTCTCCGCTGCCATGGACCCGGCATCCTCCAGCCTTGTTTGGCCATCGTGGGTCCTGCCTGGTCCCAGAATTTTCCATTTTTCTCCTGCACCCACATCTGTGGAATGGGCAGCAGGCTGTCTCCATCTTTGCAGAGGTATCCAATCACCCTAGATGTGGGCCAACCCCTTGCGTGGCTGCACACATGTGCCAACCCCCAGCCACTGCTAGGTGTTGTCAGACAGTGCTCAGCACAAATCCCTCCTCCCCAAGAAAGGAGAGCAGTCCTCCGGATGCTCGATCCTTCCTCCCTGGCTGGCCCTCGAGTGACTCGAGTCCGTTCCTGAACCCAGGTTGCCAGGTGGCTCGAGGTAAGACGTCCAGTGCCTCAACCCTCAGTGCCACCGGGCTGGCCAAACATTTTCCTTTCTTACCACTTACTTCTCGCAGTCCTAAACATTTGTTTTCAAATCATGATGGCTGCCATATTGTTTTTACCCCGAAGTAAACAACATGGAAAATACATAAAAATCATTTATTTTTAAAAAACAAACACCAGAACCTAGCTAAAGAGGACCACTTAAGCTAGATTCTGATGTTCGTTTTTTTTTAAATGACCAGAAATACATTTTCTGGGTACCTCAAAATCCAGGGTACCCCAGCTTAGTGAGAGGAGCTGTTCACCCATGTTCTCTGTATGAGAACAGTGGGATGTTCTTGACATCTGCAGTCACAGATGGGAGTCATGCTGCTGGCTTGTATGCCAGCAGTGAGCCAGCAATCTTTATTTATCTATCTATCTATCTATCTATCTATCTATCTATCTGTCTGTCTGTCTGTCTGTCTGTCTGTCTGTCTATCTATCTATCTATCTCCTTCCTTCCTTCCTTCCTTCCTTCCTTTCTGTTCTACCAAGTCAGTTCGAAACCCAGAAGGGCGACTGACACCCAAATGCTGACGGCGACCATGTCACCCAGCAATTGTGCCACCCGACCCCCATAATGCCTAAAGCACCGGGGAACATCCAGGCTGTTTGCAAGAGGCTTAACACCCACCCTGCACCCCGCTGAAAGATTAAATAATCACCTCCGGGAGGTTACCAGGGAGGGAGGGAGGGCAACACCGGTGCGGCACTATGGGTGTACCGCACTCCGCCAACCAGTTAGCCACTGTGAGTGTTGAACTGGTTGCGTCGCACCCATGGCCATCACCGAAATCTCATCACTGTGTTGATATTCCTTCCTTCCTTCCTTCCTTCCTTCCTTCCTTCCTTCCTCCTCCAAGCTCAACCAATCCTCCCTTGTTCTTCCCCAATATTAATTTCACTGTAAAAGTGGACCGGGGTGCCCACCCATGGAACCGCTTTCCCAGCCTCCTCCTCTCCACATCCCCTGCTCCCCTTACCGGTGTTTATTTCTAAATACAGTATATAATAAGTAGATCATGGTGTCCGTGCCTCATACCCTTCCCCTACAGGTCACCTGCCCACCTTCCCTTCTATATGGGTGACGGCACCATGGGTGGCCACCCCCAGTGCCACTGAACATTATCACAACACTGGGGTTCCCAATCCCCATGTGTCAGCTAGGACTCCCTGCAAATCAAGAAAACCATCCCTCATTGATCTTTACAAAAAAAGCAAAAAAAAGAAAATGGTCCATCAGCAATCTGACCTCAGACCCCCGATCCCCACTCAGCACCCCACAGACACACACACACACACACACACACACACACACATATTGTCACTCACCTGAACATGTCCTACAGTGTAGCTCCATTCTCTGATTGAAGACACATCTTGCTGCTGGAACCAGCATCTGCGATATGAAAAAACAAGTAAGTCCGGTTTGATGTATTTCAATGGGTGTAGAATTTTTACTCATAGCCTTGCCATTTTTTAATATTTTTACACCAAATTTTCAACATGGGCTTTTTGGGATCCCACCTCATCAACAATGTAGGGGGAATTTTTTAAATCTGTTCCAAAAGGTGGTTTTGCAGTCATTGTGCAAAATCACCTTTAAGGGGGGATTTGAAACATTTCACCTAATGGGTTTATGAGGTGGGGTCATAAGAAAGTTATGTTGACATTTTTTTGTAAAAATATGTAAAAATGATCAAGTTATCAGTGAATGTTGAAATATTTCAATGTTCACTCATAACTTCACTAATTTGTAATGTTTTTGCCCAGCCTTTCAGCACGATCATTTGGAGACCTCACTTCATAAACAAGGCAGGAGAAAATTTTTCAAAGCTATCCCACAAGGGGATTTCTCATTTGCTCTTCAAAACCACATTTCAGGCAGGATTTGAAAATGTTCACCTACCAGGTTCATGAGGTGAGGTCATAAGAAGATTGTGTTGAGAATTTGGTGTAAAAATATAGAAAAACAGACCACTTGGTGAGTGAACATTGAAATATTTCAATGGTCACTCATACCTTCACAAATGTTCAATATTTTGACTCTAAACTTTCAACATAGCCATTTTTTGTACCACCTCATAAACATGACAGGTGCCATTTTTCAAATATTGTAAAAGATGTGTTTTCACACACATGATGCAAAATTACATTTCAGCAAGTGTGTTATAAATGCCACATGCCATGTTTATGATGGGAAGTCATAATATGGCTATCTTGAACATTTGGAGTCAAAATAAAAAAAAACAAATTATTATGGAACACTGTGTGGCATGTGTAGTACCAGCCTTTACCCCAGTGGGTGGTTCTCTGTGATCCTGTGCTGGTGAGCGGAGTTCAGGGGTGAGCTCGGTGACCCAGCTGGATGGGCCGATGCTGGGGTATGGTATTGTAATGTGATGCTACCTTTCCAGTCTGGAAAGGGTAGGTGTAGGATTGCCCACATGGCCCCAAGTAACATCTAGTGAATAGGATTCTTATCTTGGCATAAGGCCCTGCACCTCTGAACCTGTGGTGCCAGAGGGTCACCTGCTTTGCCTGAGAGGTGGACTCCATACCCTGTACATCTGTATCTGTGGCCACATTGAAGTGCAGTCCACCAGACAGCCCCATAAATTCTTGACATCCATTGCTGCACTTCCATAGGTGGACAGAGTCTTCCCACGGCATAGGCTTAGAGGGCTATGCTTGTCTACATCTGTTCATGCAGATCCCAGTGATAACATTTCACCATCTCAAAAAGAAAAGAAATTCTTTGCAAAAAATGGTGTTAATGCATCAGTTAGGGTTATACCACAAATGTAGGGAAATTGTGACATTAGGGTTTCCAACCCTATCTCCCCACCCTCACCCCTTCCCCAAGCAGCAAAAGGAAAAAACATTAGGGTTTGGGTCTCCAGAGTCTTGACAAATCAGTAGTGGGGGTCTTCCTTGGGATTGTCAACCTTAATGCCCACCTCCTTCCCTGAGCAGGCAAGGTCAGATGTGATTGATCTATTTTTGTCACACATAGCCCATGGGATCATGCATGAAGAAAGCTACAACAGTTTCTGTCTGTAACATGTGGCAAGACATACTTCTCTATCTTTACAGAGTATATCACTATGAGGCACTGGCTTGCAGCTGTACCTTGTGCTTTGGACAGAAGGCTACCCTCTGGGGGAAGGGGTGCGCATTAGGGTTGACAACCCCAATATCTACCAATGTGAGCTGTATTCACAACTTGACTGGTTATCATTCAAGCAGCATTGCAGACATTATGCAGAAGCAGTTATTAGAAAAATTATTTGTGAGGATGTATCATCTTTTTGGGTTGGCACATTTGACGCTGTAAGTAACTTTTATAGCACCAGGTCTTATCAACTGAAAAACCTTGTCATCCCATTTATAAGGATCGCCTGTGGACAGAGAAAGTTTTCTTTCTTTGTATCTAAGCTCAGCAATTCACTTTCTATCTCAATTCTTGCATTATGGGACACTAAACATGAAAAGTCTAACAAAAACTACAATTTAGTACCCTGTCCAGTCGATTGTTTTAACTAAACTTGTAATGTCCCACAGTGTTCCAAATTACTCTACTCCTGTCACTTTATAATGTTAATATAACACCTATTGTAAGTAAGAGTACATATTCCATACATTTTGCATCCAGATCACCTTTGAATAGGCACTTGTTGCCAAGGGCATACTCAGTTAAACAAAACAAATAAATACATTTAAAACCTAGGGGTATGTGCACAGTGAATTTTAGTCCCCTTAAATCTTAAATAATGGAGTACTTTGTAGTCAGATCAAATTATTGAGTATTTTTCACTATTCAGTTTTTTTTTATTTGGTAATTAATAAAAAATATACACCCTGCCCTCCCAAGATGGTCAGAGCTACTCCAATGCCCCCACCCAAATCAGTTATTTACTACGCTCCACCCCACCTTCCCACACAAACTTCTGTTTTTTTTTTGTTTTGTTTTTTAATTGCAGGGGTTTCTGGCACTATGACAAAAGCAGACAGTGTCTTTTTGTAAATTCCTCAATCCCCTAGCCCAGCCTACCAGAACACAAAGGGTCAGTTATTACATGTTGGGCCCCACTCCTGACTCAGATCCATCATTTGATGGGGCAACAGTTGTATCAAAATGTTCTCCAGTAATTCAGTATCACATGTAATTCATGCTCCAACCCAGATACAATACCCTGAGGTAAACGTATAAAGTCTGAAAAACCTATGAAACTATTTATACTCCCCTTTAAGATGGACTGCCTATGGCATATTATGAAGAATGGTGTTTTATTTATTAAATGTTTGTAAGTGTTTTAAATGTCATCAAATTACTCATACACACTCATTCTTATGTAAGTACTATATTTTCTTATTCACAGGGTAAACTAGTGTATGCTTACCAGGGAAAGTACAGTGACTTTGAATACCTCAACAATACCATCAGTCTGAAGGACACTATTGCCATAGTTCGGTATGGGGGAGCAGGCAGAGGTGACAAGGTAAGCAACAAAAAGGGTAATCTATGAATGATTGTATCCTAATCCAAACACAGTTAAATATCAGAAACTGCTGAACAACACTGTCTTACATTTAAGTACCTGTATTAATAAGTGGTTAGCACACTCCAGGTTGTTATTCAAGCAATTTAATGTCCACCCAATGGTGCAATTCTGTCTTGTGCGTTGTGTTTTACTGTATATACCTAGGAAACATTAAATCCAGGAAATGCATTACATAGAAACATAGAAGTTGATGGCAGATAAGGACTGCAAGGCCCATACAGTCTGCCGATTTCTTTTTCTACCTTATAAATGTGCCATCGGCCTTTGCTTTGTCAGTGACCTATCTATTCATACTCATCTGTATTGCTCCCTTATGCCTGTCCCACGCCTGTTTGAAGCCCTGCACTGTATTCATAGCCACCACTTCCTGAGGTGGGCCGTTCCATGCATCCACCACCCTTTCTGTGAAAAAGAATTTCCTCACATTCCCCCTTAATCAGCTTCCCTCTAATCTCATGCTATGTCCTCTTGTCCTGCTATTTTTCTTATATTTAAACATGTTAGACTCTTTCACATTGTTAATGCCCTTAAGGTGTTTGAATGTCTCGATCATATCACCTCTCTCCCTCCTTTGCTCAAGAGTATTGTCTGGGCTGTGTTATGTTCATCATCACAGAACATACTTTTAACAAAAATAAAGAGATCAACCCCTAAGCTTTTTCATTTGTACTGTTTATGTTGAATAACAACATGGAACCAAAAAATAGTCCATTTTCATTTTTAAGACATGCATTAATTTTTAGACTTTATTTCCATTTTGGATAGGACTGAGACAGAAAAATGTGCTTGGATAATCATAAGGGATATGCCATGGGCTGCCTGAAAATAAATGATTTATTTTTTTTTCCTCCAGGTTTTAACCTCTAATGACTTTAGGACTGATAGAGCCCCAACTGAGTTCTTCAGTGGTCAAACCCTGTAATTTTTTAATTTTTTTATTTTCACAGACCCCATGGCATGTGCCATTTATACAATTGGCAGGACCGTCATTCAGTGTGTGTAATTCAGCAAGTTTCATGTTTGAGCATCAAAAAAAATTCATAAACTGAAAGTGATGGATTTTTGTTACCCTCTGTAATGGTAGTCCACCGCATCCACTGCATGAAGGAGGATGACAAAAGAAGATGATGCAAGCAGTGATGCACACTTAGATTATAGCTATCAGATTGGCCAGTTTCTAGGTGAACCATGCATGCGAGAAGTTTGTGACTTGACTGGTGCATAGTGAGGCACTTAGGTGCAGTCCCAACCACAGGCAGAGCATATTATATCACTCTCTGCTGCCCCAGAGTCACACACTGGACCTGCAGAAGGACTTCCCGACAGTCCGGTGTTTCTCGTATGGTGGACATTGGCATTGTTACTCATCTCTGACACATGAATTAAGAGAATTACCTCAGTTTTACAATCAGTGCTGTTCTGCTTCATATTTATTCATTTTTATTATTTTACCCCATTTCTTTCCTGTTTTGATGTAGACTGGAGTCCTAATCGGCAACATTGGTGGGGGGATGAGTTCTAATTGTCAATATTTGGGGGAGAAGCGCAACAACTTAACTGCTGGTCATTACTGAAAAAGTAAAAACATTTTTTTACACAAATTGAACATTTTTGATATGTTTTATGGAGCCTCCTGATTTATTCTACAGAAAGCTGTTTGCGATATTATGACATAATGCTGTTTAATTTCAATTTTAATT
This sequence comes from Neoceratodus forsteri, assembly GCA_016271365.2. Classification (NCBI taxonomy): domain Eukaryota; kingdom Metazoa; phylum Chordata; order Ceratodontiformes; family Ceratodontidae; genus Neoceratodus; species Neoceratodus forsteri. Next base: position 343,420,834 of record CM028132.1, on the reverse strand, counting down.
ACACTCAGTGGTTCCCATTCAGCAGTGGCTCTTGGTGATACTCAGTTTAAAAATGGTGGTTTTGTCACTTTAGAGATACAGAAGCTCTGGTCTGGCTAGTGGGCAAATCTGACAGTATAAAATGGGGGCATACAATACAATGGGCAGAGAAATGAATTTGTGCATATAACATTGTTTATTCTTGAGCTGGCATGAGAATAAATGATTTCTTCTCACTCCAGAATGTCACAATAGTTATTCTCACTGCAGCTCAGCCCCCATGTTCCGCAATGAAATGAACAATGTGAGCATTCTGTTTAAGCACACTGGCACAAGTTTGGAATCCCCACCTTGGACTTTAAGATTCATGCATGAGTCAGACCAGAGCTTCTATATCTCTAAAGTGATAAACCTGCCATTTTTAAACTGAGTACCACTGAGAGCCTCTAATAAATGGGTAGAGATGCAGCAAAGTTTTAATTCATGGGAGAATTCCTGTGAATCTGCCAACTCCGCATCCATGTGCCATTTTGTGAAGTTGCCCCTGTGGTGAAAACTTCACCAAAATCTGCATATGTACTGTAACTTCACATTGCTTTGGTTTTTTTTTAAATGCAAATTGCACTTAAAAAAATGTTTAAAAAAACAAGGAGAAGTTAGAAACAACCACTGGCACTGCATCCCTGGTATCTAGTGGCCCCACCCCACCCCCCAACTGATTTTCAGCCTAGTATGTAATTAAATCCCTCCTTCCTATAGTTTCCATCTCTGGTGTCTAGTAGTCCCTGACACCTCCTGATGATCGCCGGACCAATATGAAAAATTACCCCCCCCCCTGTAGTTTTCATCTCTGGTGTCTAGTGGTTCCATCCCTGGTGTCCAGTGGTCCCAACCCCCACCCTCCGCTAATCAACCGGTCGGGGGTGCGGGGAGGTGGGTGCGTAGAGGTTGGGCACAGGTTGGGGAGGGGGCAAGATAGTCATCGAGGGATCCTTTTTTTTTATATATAGGTTTTTTATTCTTTTTCAGGAAGACAATGCGGGACTTTTGCCATGTTGGGGTGGGCTCCCAGCATGGCAGCTGGAAGTTTTGAAGGGGGCAGTAGTGCTGGACAGGGGATTGGGCACCTCATCAGCCATATGGACTTTTGCCACACTGGGGGGCTCCCAGCATGGCTTCTAGAAGTCTGTTTTTGGCGGGGGTACTGTGGAGCTGACGGGGATTGGGCACCCCCATCGGCAATACGGTGTGTGGAAGGGGGCGCATGAGCATGCTGGGGTGGGCTACCAGCATGCTACTTGGGTGTTTGTTGGGGGGAGTAGAAAAAAATGGAGCTGTCTATGACAGCCGTTCACATGCAGTGCTGAGTGTAGGCACTTTGCACACTGCCAACAGCAGTATGTAAATTGCCTGCAGACGGAAGTATGCAAATTGCCTACATGTTACCACCACTGATTGTAGCAGTCTTTGGCTTTCAACTGTATGCCACTGCATCTGAACTGCTGTCATAGACAGCTCGGACATTTATTGGTTCGATGAGGCCATGCCTACAAGAAGAAGCAGGGCATTGGAAGCGGGGTGGCACACCTACGAAAATTTGTATGGTGGCACTATGTTTCTTGCACATGCATGCAAGCAAACATAAAAATTAACACTCCCCCCTCCCAGTAGTTTCCATCTCTGGTGTCTAGTGGTTCCACCCCTGGTGTCTAGTGGTCCCATCCCTTGGCCGATCACTAGCCCAGTATGAAGAATTACCCCACACACACACAGTTTCCATCCCTGGTGTCTAGTGTTCCCACCCCCCAGCTAATCACCAGCCCAGTATGTAAAATGAACACCCCTCCCCCGTATATTCCATCTCTGGTGTCTAGTGATCCCACACCTGAGCTGATTGCCACCCAATATGAAAAATTAACCCCCCCCATAGTTTCCTTCCTTAGTGTCTAGTGGATCCACCCTTCCCATCCAATCACCGGCCTGATATGAAAAATGAAATCCCCCTTCCCGCAGTGTCCCCACCCCATCTATGGGTGCCAGTCCAACCTTAGAAATAATTTCCCTAATGTCTAGTGGACCCCCATTCCTGCATGTGCTACCCACCACCTTGCCCCCCTTCCAACCCCGAGCAGGCGATCAGCACTGCCCTCCACTCTTCTCCACAGCTGGCCACCCAACTGAGCTCTCAATGAATGAGCATATGCTTGTACAAACATGTGCTCATTTATTGACAGCTCTCAGTTATTGCTGGCATTCTTTCAGGGGTGCAGAGAGGAGAGTGGGGGCTGCTTCAGTCACCAGCAGGGGTGGCAGGATGGGGGAATGGTGTTGTGATTCCCCCCATCCTGCCCCCATCCGTCGGCAACCGGAGCATCTTCCCCTCTTCTCTGCGCCCCATGAAAAACAACCAGCAATGATCACAAGCTGGCTGACTGTCAATGAATGACCATGTGCTTGTATAAGCATGCACTCATTCATTGACAGCCAGTCAGGTGACCAGCCATGGAGGAGAGTGGAGGGCTTTGCTGGTCACCCACTCAGGGTCGGAGGTGGGGAGCAGGGTGGTGGGCAGTACATGCAGGGTGTGGGGGACCCGAGCAGGTGACAAGCACAGCCCTCCACTCTCCTCCATGTTTGGCTGCCTGACTGAGCTTTCAATGAATGAGCACATGCTTGTACAAGCACATGCCCATTTATCGACAGTCTGCCAGCAATGATGGCAAATTGGCAATGAATGAGGGCATGCTTGTACATGCACACGCTCATTCATTGAGAGCTCAGTCGGGCGGTCACCCATGGAGAAGAGTGGAGGGCTGTGCTGGTCACCCACTTGGGGTCAGGGGGAGTGGGGTGGAGGGTAGTACATGCAGGGGTGGGGGTCCACTAGACACCAGGGAAATTATTTCTAAGGTTGGGCCAGTACCCAAAGATGGGGTGTGGATACTAAAGGGGGATTTAATTTTTCATATTGGGCTGGCAATTGGCTGGGGCTGTAGGACCACTAGACACCAGCGATGGAGTCTACGGGGGAGGTCATTTTCATACTGGGCCAGCAATTGGCCAGGGAGGGGTGGGACCACTAGACACCAGGGATGGAAACTACGGGGGGTGAGGATTTAATTTTTCATACTGGGCCGGCAATCAGCCAGGGGTGGAACCACTAGACACCAAAGATGGAAACTGAGGGGGGGTGGGGATTAATTTTTCATACTGGGTCAGTGATCAGCCGGGGGGGTGGGACCACTACACACCAGGGATGGACACTACAGGGGGTGGATTTAATTAATTTCTTTTTTTATTGAGGCATTTATATTTTTTTCCTGGTTTTCTCCCATTCTGCCCCGGGGCCCTGGCACATGGCCATGCATGCATGTGGAGGTGCACATGCACACTGGAAGCCAGTTCAGCCCCTTCCTTCCACCCTATGTGCCACCCCCCACTGCCTACATTACCACACCAGACCTCCGCCCGGTGGGGACGGGACTACGGGAGGAACGACAAACCACCCCTACCACCCCCCGGGAGAGGAAAGCAGCCTGACGGCTTGCTCAATCCTGCTCCTCCCATCCCCCACCATGCCAGCACCCCAATGACCTGAGGTCATTCCCGAACCCGGGTCACCGGCACAGAGTAAGGTAAGGTGTCCAGCGCCTCACCCTCAGCTCCACTGGGCCAGCCTGATTTAATTTTTCATATTAGGCTGGCAATCGGCCAGGGGGTGGGACCACTAGACACCAGGGATGGATGCTACAGTTGTGGCTGGTGCCCAGTGATTGGCGGTGGGGGATTTAATTTTTCATACTGGGCCAGCAATCGGCCAGGGATGGGGGAGTGGAACCCCTAGACATACAATTTGAGTGGCAGCGATCGGCGGGGAGTGGGTGGTACTAGTGCCTGGTGTAAAAAACTCTGCAAAATGCAGAGTTTTTTGGTGGGGCCAAGCTGGGCTTTACACCCTCAATCCGCTCTGAGAAGTGGTGAAAATCTGCAAAATTTTCCATGGAGCGAATTTTCCCCCACTTCGAACATCTCTATAACCAGGAACAGCTGAGTGTATTTAAAAGTGAAAGTAAACAGTACTACACTGTAAAATCGTAAATGGCTTTTTGTGTGTGTGTGTGTGTGAGTGAGTGTGTGTGTGCGCGCGCGCGCATGTGTGAGAATTTTTTTGGTGCATGTAAAAGGTGATAGAGTGACAGCACTGGAACCTGAAGTCCTCTGCTTATCCACAAGACAGGTTACAGCACAAGTGAGCACAGTGCAAGCTTCCCCATACTGTCCCCACATTTTGCTTCAACCCTGCCATGGAGGGACCACCACGTGAGGGAGTATTTCAGATTCCATGTCCATTCAGTCCTTGGCCTCCCATGTGACACAGCCAACAAGGGTGGCAAATTAGTGCCAGTTGTGTTGGTGTTTTTTTGACGTGGACATCTGCTTGTTTGGAACAGGACCAAGACCACCACAACTCATTTCAGATAGGCCATGGAACAGCATTAAGGTGATAATGGCTTTCAGCCACTTGAACCAGTGACCTAGAGGTGAAAGGCTCCTTAGCTCACTACCAATCCACTGAGCTATTCAGTTCCCCACCAAAACAAGTGGCATAAAAATACATTTGGGCACATAATTTTGTTTATTTTTGAGCTGGCATGAGAATAAATGATTTATTCTCACTCCAGAATGTGTCACAACTGTTATTCTCACTGCAGCTCAGCCAGCATGTTCTGCAATGAAATAAAGGATGTGATCATTCTATTGAAGACTGTCAAATTCACTCACGAGCCAGACCAGAGCTTCTTTAGCTCTACAGCGACAAAACTGCCATTTTTAAACTGAGTACCACTGAAAACCACTGCTTAACGGGAACCGCTTAGTGTATTTGAAAGTGAAAGTAAACAGCGCTACATTGTAACATTGCAAATGGATTCTATAGAATAAATTGGGTGGCTCAACAAAGCAAACCAAAAATGTTCCATCTGGGTAAAATAAAAAATAAAGCATTTTCAGTAGTGTCCAACAGATAAGTTGTTGCCCCCCCCCCCCAAATATTGCCTATCTGGATTCATCCCTCTCCACCAGTGTTGCTGATCAGGGGCCAGATTTTTGGCCATCCTGGGACTAAGTCTAACACAGCAGCTACAGTACTGCTGCATTACAGCTTCTCGACACCTGTGGACATTTGTATCTTCAAGCCATGGTCCACACGGGCAGCAGGCGCAGCTGCGGGGGCATGTTATGCCTGGTCCAACTAGGTGTAACATTTTGGCACAGCCGCACCAAAAAATGGTCACAAGCTGCGGTAAGTCATGGAGCCAGTCGTGAACTGGCTCAAGCTTTAAAAATACGGTGCCTATGGGAAAAACTGCAGCTACACGAGTGACGCCCCGCTTGCACCAGTTTTTCCTCTGCACCTGCGCCAGTTTCTGGGGGGTTGAAAATCGGCCCCAGGACTCCAGTTTCAATCAAACCAGGAAAGAAATGGGGGAAAATTAATAAAAATAAATAGATATGAAACAGAATGGCACTGACTGTAACACTTCTGCGGGTCCAGTGTGTGACTCTGGGGCAGGCAGCAGAGAGTGGTGCCTTGACTTGGAACCTTTGAAAATGAGTCTCTGACTCAAAAGTATTAATCCTAATCTGAATAAATAAAAGTGGTGTGTAATGCTATGCTTCTGGTTCGGCCCACACCTAACTACCTCACTATGCACCAACCAAGTCACAAACTCAGCGCATGTGCAGTTAACTTGAAAAACTGACCAATCCGATAGCCGTAATATAAGTGTGCATCGCTGGTTGTGTCAGCTTCTTTCGTCATCTTCCCTCATATACTAGATACAGCAGACTACTATCACGGAGGAAAAAAGAAAAACCCATCAGTTGCCATTTACAATTTTTTTCTAATGCTCAAACATGAAACTCACTGCTGTACACACACCTAACAACAGCCTGGCCATTGTGTAAATGGCACATGCCATGGGCTGTGAAAATAAATAATTTATTTTTTCCTCCAGGGTTTGACCTCTGAAGTCTTCATTCACTCTGCCACTTGTGAGGTCAACAGAGACAAAATTCGGTAGAAAAAAGTAAATCATTTAATTTCAGGCAGCCCATGGCATATCCCCTGTACGTGCACCACAGACCTGTTGCCAACATTTGATAATAGGAGTTTTAATGTGGTCTCTGATCATAATGAGGAAAAAATGACTTCTGCAGCATTAAGACTAGTGATGTTTAAGATAAATAAGGGGAATTGACAGGCTAATGGAGGGAAGCAGAAAGCAGCTGTATAGAACGACTACTTTGCTTGGTATTCACTAAGGAGAATAGAAGGCTGTTGTCAGAAAGCACGTAAAGGTAGCTGATACATGAGTCTTGGAAATGAAGCTGCAAAGGTTTACAAGTGTAACAGTCAGAAAAGGGTTGTCATAGCCAGCCCAGTGGCATGGAGGATTGAGGCATCGCTACCTTACCTCCTGCCACGCCAGTGGCCCGTGTTCCTGGTGTGAGCAGGTTGCCGGGGATCAGCCAGGGAGGAAGGGAGAGGATCAAGCATCCAGAGGACAGCTCTCCTCTCCCAGAGAGGGTGGGTTGGCAGTCCCACTGAATGGCTGCTCCTAGGTGGAGGCCTGAGAGTAGAACGGGTCAGGGACACCAGTGGAAGGTAGGGTGCTGCGGGACTCCACAAAGTGCATGCGCCTCCACGCATGTGCATTGACGTATCACGCCCCAGCAAAAGGGGGGGGAAGAAAATAGAAAAATGGCCAACCGGCAAGATGACACTGGTCCTCCACAGGCTCTACACCTGGCCAGCTGGGCACCTCGGTGCCACCCAGGTAAGTCTTGGTGAACGTTGGGGTGACGGGGCTGGGGGGACCGGTGGAAGGGAGCTGGACGACCTGGAAAGAGGAAAACCGTAGATAAAAAAAAAAGGGTTACCAGCCCTGAAGGTAAACAAGGCCAGGGGCAGGATGGGATGCATCTGAAAGTACTAACAGTACTGGCATCGGCATTAGTTGAACCACTGGCAGGGCTAGTCAATAGCTCTATGCAGCAAGGGATGGTTCCCAAGGAGTGGAGGATGGTGGATGTAGTTCTACTGCATAAGGGAGTGGACAAGAAGCAACTGGGAAACTACAGATTACATATATGTACAGTATACAGTATATTTATATTATGGGGGCAATTGTGCCCCTATAGTTAGGGTTGAGTAGGGTGTTTAATGTTAAATACCAAATTTTGCACTTTAATAATTTCACAACTGTTAAACAGATTTGCATGAAATTTTGCATGCATGATCTTATGGGGTAGAGCTCTTGATATGCCAAATTTCTTTTTGATCGGATGTGCAGATTCCAAGATCCGGATAATGAAAAAAAGTGATTTTCTGGATTTTTTGCTGTATTCTTTGTCCACCTCTAGCACCCAGAGGGTTTGAAATTTGGTCTGAAATTTTCAGGATAGAAAGGGCTTGGCTCACAGAGGTGCCTTTTGCAAGATGGTTTGGTGAAAAAATATTAATCAGTTCCCAAGTTATTAATTTTTTAAATTTCAGTTCTGAGCATGCTCAGTCAGTAGACACTTTCAGGATAGCTGCGTGGAATGAAAAAAGAATTGGGTCATACGAAAAAGGATCCTTTTCCATATGGGTGAATCCTTTTTCATGAGAAAAAAAAACCTTTTTCATATGCCACCAGCTTGTTTTCTGTATTTTTTTTTAAACAAAATTAAAACCCACAAAAATTACATGCTTCAGAGAGACCAATACATATATTTTGCTCATCATAACCCCATTAGGTGGATTCTGCACTTTACTATTGTTAAAATGGCCCTGAATGTGTTTTTTTTTATTTGTATCCTTTTTATGTTGGCTGCGCTTGTGCACCCAATGTTTAGTGGCAATGATGGGGATTTTGGGGGGAGGGTCATTCACTGCCGAGCCCACTGCAGTTCACAAAACCACAGGCTCAGCAGTCTACTCCACTGACAATGGGCTGTGATCCTGACATCACTCTCTGCTTGGTGGGCTGAAACTTTGTGTATTTCAAAGTACTGAAGCCATTTCAATCAGAGAGGGCTTCGGTCCTTTGATTTGCATGAAATCATCAGCAAACAGCTGAGCAGCTTTTAAAGGAGCCTGTCATCTTTAGTCTGGTTAAAAAAAAAACATGTCTGTTTCTGCCCTCCGCCCATAACTGCCTCCCCACCCAACTCTTCCTCTCAGTACCCACCACCCCACACACACCCCAAACCTAATACTGACACTGGGGTGCCCAATTCGCCCAGTGTCACCACCTCGTAATTTTTTTTTTATTTATCTGTTGCCTGTAACAAAGAAAACTGTCTCTTGATGTCTGCAGTTGGCCCACTGTAACTGCTCCCCCCGACCCTCCCTCTAAGCAACCCCCCCAACAAACATAACACTGACAGTGGGGTGCTCAATCTCAGTCATCCCTCCTTTTTTCTTTTAACTGTTCCCCACCCTACCCTCCCTCTCAGCACCCACCACCCTCCATAAACACATACAGACACTGGGGGTGCTCAATCCCCCAGTGTCATCACCTGAAATATAGAAAACCATCCCTCATAATTTTGTTGTTTTTGGGGTGTTTTTTTTGAAGCCTTTAAAACAGAAAACCATCCATCATTGTCTATTGCACCATTATTACCCCAACCTGACCATCCCACTCAGCACCCACCAACCTCCCCAAGCCCTTACTTACCCACCACAGATCTGATGCTGTAATCTTCTCTGGATCGCAGACACATCTTCACTCTCCAATGCCCCACCGCGAACTGAGGAAATCAGGTATGCAGTTCAATGTATTTCAATGGGGTTTTGAACTTAGTAGCATAACTTGGGCATTTTTCAATATTTTTGCCCCACATTTTCCACATACTTTCTTTGGGAGACTACCTCATGAACAATATAAGTGCTGTTAGGTAAATCTGTCCCAAAAGGTGATTTTGTGGTTGCTGCAGGAAATTACCCTTTGGACAGGAGTTGAACATTTTTTCCACCATTGTTCGTGAGATGGGGTCAAAAGAAGGCTATGTTGAAAATTTGGTGTAAAAATATTTAAAAAGGCAACAAAGTTATGAGCCTACATTGAAGTTTGCAAATGCAGGCTCGTAATTTTGGTAATTTTCAATATTTTGCCCCCAAATAGCCATTTCTTTATAGCACATCATGAATGTGACAGCTGTCATGTTTCAAATCCTGGCCAAAATGTGTTTTCACATCCCATATGGTGATTTCACAGTTGCTGCACGAAATCAGACTTCAGGTGAGAGTTTAACATTTTCTCCACTATTGTTCATCAGGTGGGGTCACAAAAAAGCTACGTTGAACATTTGAGGTAAAAATGTTAAGAAACTATACAGTTGTGAGCCTATGTTGAAATTCACGAATGCAGTTTGTAACTTTGGTAATTTTCAATATTTTGAGCCCAAACTTTCAACATAGCCATTTCTTCACACCACCTCATAAATGAGACATCTGTCATTTTTCAAATCCTGGAGAAAATGTGTTTTTGTACCTGTGGCATGAAATGACATTTTGTCGGGGATTTAAACATTTTCACCTGCTGCGTTCATCAGGTGGACTAATGGGAAAGCTATGCTGAACATTTGGGCCCAGATATTCAAACTGCACCAGGCTGTGGCACAAGCTTGGGCGCAGCTCAACTTGGCTGTGCAGGGGTGTGGCCTGGGTGATATTCAACGGAGCTGCGCCATGGCCCAGCATCTTTGAATATCGCACCCTGGCCACCCCCACTATGCATGGCGCAGTGGCACTGCGCCAGTGCAAGTGACCAGAGTGGAGCATGGAGATGCACTAACGCAAGTGCCATTGCGCCATTCACCGCACCTGTGATATTCAAAAGGTGACATGCAAATGGGGCCATAATTTATGCAAGGCGCACATGGGGCCATTTGGGATGTCATTATGGCCCCATTCGCATCCCATTAGCATGCAGGGTGCGCCGATCCCCGATGACTTGCGCCTGGCACCCTGCCAGGCAGCAGCCGTCGAGGAACGATGCCCCCTGCAGCCCGATCGCGGACATTTGTCTAAAAAAAGACTTCCTCATCCAATATCCCTGGTGGTCCAGTGGACCGCTATGTGCCCGATCACGGGCATGTGTTATAATAAAAAAGATTTCCTCATCCAATTTCCCTAGTGATCCAGTGGACCGCTATGTGCCCAATCGCGGGCATCGTTATAATAAACCTCCCCACAATATCCCTGGTGGTCCAGTGGACCGAATGCTGCTGATCACCGGGCATCTGTTCAAATGAACCCCCATCAATATCCCTAGTGTGCTGCCAGATCGGGGCATCCGTTGCGGAAATCATCCTATTACCCTGGTGATCAGGTACCCCCTCCCACCGCCCACTGAGTCTCACCGCCCTGCTCCCCTCCCGGTCAGCCGGCGGGTGGCAGCACCCCACCCGCCTGCCGCCCCGCTGCCCGCCAACTGATACCTCGGTAGGGTTGCATGCCCATTGGCTCATGCTGTGCTAAGAGGGGGGGATTTGGGGAGGGGAAGGGTGGCACAGTTAGGTGGTGGGTTGGCGCAGGGCTGAAAGGTCACAGGGGAAAAGGGGTGGGATGGTGTGGGGAAGAATATAAGATGAAATAGGTGGTTTCTGGATGACAGCAGGGGGTGGAAAGGCTGAATAAGCCACAGGGAGGGGAGAGGAGATTTGGGGTCAGAATTGCAAAAACCAAATTGTTTAACAAGTAGCCAATGTTCAACATTGATAAATGCTTGTTAGTGACATGCTTTTTTTTTGTATGGGCAAATGAAAAACAAATTCAGCCATACAAAAAAGGATCCCTTCATATGTAAAAACATTTTGGACTTAGTTTCTCTGGTGTCTAGTGGCACCCTCTACCCTCCAGTTGCCTTCCCCATATTGTTTCAATGTTTCCTTGGTGTGTAGTGGCACTCCCCACCCTCCAATCACTGTCCCCATAATGATTTTACTATCCCTGGTGTTTAGTGGCACCCCCCATCCTCCGATTACCGTCCCCATAATAGTCTGACTTTCCCTGATGTCTAGTGGCACCCCACACCTTCCAATCCCCATCCCCATAATGATTCTGACTTTCCCTGGTATCTAGTGGCACCCCCTCATCCTCTGATCATCATTCCCATAATGCTTTCACTTTCCCTGGTGTCTAGCAGCATACCCCGCCCTCCAATCACCATCCACATAATGCTTTCACTTTCTCTGGTGTCTAGTGGTATCCCCCACCCTCTGATTGCCGTCCCCATAATGGTATGAATTTTCCTGCAGTCTAGGGGCACCCCCACCCTCCGATCACCTTCCAAGGCTGAAATAAAGAAGTCCATCCCTCAATGTTTTTTTTTTAAGCCTGCAAAACAGAAAATGGTCCCTCACTGATTTGAGCCCCCAGCCCCACTTTCCACTTAGCACAAACCACCTCACACACTCCCAGTACACCCCCACACCCTAACTTGCCTGAAGAGGTCACAGGGCAAAGATCCACTTTCTGACCGAAGACATGTCTTGCTGCTGGAACCACCGACTGCAATATGAGAAACTAAGGTAAGTGCAATTCAATGTATTTCAATGGGGTGTTCAACTTTGCTGCATAAGTTTGCCATCTTTGCATATTTTGAGCTCAAATTTTCAACGGTTCCACCTTGCCGCAGTGACACGGATTGTGTCGAACAGCATGACAGCAATGGCACAATGCCGATAGTTGGCATTGTGTTGTCCATGAAAGCAAGTGTTTTTTTGGGGGGGGACACTCCCCCATTCTATAGATATCTAACTGAATTGGAGTTGATTCAGGGAGGGGGTGATATACCTGGAATCAGTAGTGTCGGGAATACTGGGGACCATTGCAGCAAACTGCTGATTTTGTCACTGTAATGGTCTTCACAGTATTCCTGTCACTGTTTGAACGTGCTACGTGGGATTATGCAAATCCGGCCAGAAAGGTGATTTTGCAGTTTCTTGGCGAAATCACCTTTCGGTTGGGATATAAAAATTTTCGCTGCCCTTATTCCTGAACTGGGATCATAAGAAGGCTACATTGAAAACTTGAGGTCAAAATGTGTAAAAATGGCAAAGTTATATGTGCATGCTGATATTTTACTATGCTAGCTCGTAACTTTGGTAATTTTAAATATTTTGACCCAAATTTTCAACATAACCATTTTTTATACAACCTCATTATTGTGACAGCTGTCATTTTTCAAATCCTGGACAAAATGAGTTTTCTCACCTGTGCCGCAGAATAACGTTTCCATGCCACAGAATGATGTTTCTGCTGGGATTTGAAAATTCACAGTATGGGGTTTATGGGGTGGGGTAATAACAAGGCTATGCTGACAATTTGGTTGCTGTTTTGCTAGAAATGCAAGTGCAGGGCCCTCTGGGCTTTGTACTTTCACAGTAACATATATTTATGTATCTAAGGAGGGATGGTAGCACACGGCCCTCTGGGCCCTGTGCTCCCACAGGCAAATAAGGATATGATTAGACTAACTCAAAAAGTAAGGAAATTCTTTGCAAAAAAAACTTTGTTAATACACTAGTTAGGGCTAAACTGACAAAAGTTGGGAAATGTGGTGTTAGGGTTTCCAACCCTAACACACCACCCCAACCCACTAGGTAGCAACATGAAAAACCATTACAGTTTCACCTCTCCTGCATCTATCATGCTTGGAGTGTGCTTTGGGGTTGTCAGCTCTAATGCTCACCCCATTCTCATATACTCTACACATCTCAGCTTTTTTCATGATTGAACAGGGTGAATGTTAGGGCTGATTAGCAAAGATGCAGGAGTGGTGAAACTGTAATGGTGTTTCCTGTTGCTGCCCAGTGGGTGGGGATGAGGAGTTAGGGTTGGAAACCGTACACCACATGTCCCTACTTTTGTTGGTTTAACCATAACTAGTGCATTAATGACGTTTTTTGCAAAGAATATCAATATACACCAGGTTGTTTGCTGCCCATCAGGTGTTCATTGGTGGAAGCACAAATATCAATTCTACTAGAAAAATGTTTCCATGAAACCTTTTGAATTTATGACTTTGGTATTTCAATAACTTTTTTCCTACCTGTAGTTCCTGGTTAGGAGCTGTTGTGAAGGTTTTTAGCTGATGCTGACCTTTTCACAACTGGTAACCATGCTCTTTACAAATATATTTGAGCTTTCACATATGGAAGGTCTCTGGCTATTAATCAATCAATCATCTTTATTTAACCAGGTTAAACACCATTGAGCAAGCTAATTTGCAAGGTGGGCCTGGGAGGTACACATAAGTAATACAGCAGAACAAAAGTAACACATGACAATGCAATAGGATGACATAGACACCAGAGTAATGTCAGGTCATAAGGTGAAACAACAAAATACAGTTACGTAGGAACTTACCATAACAGTAGATCTTCGAGAGAGGTTCCTTCAGTAGGTCATCACATATAGGACTGGCACCACCTGATGTCGGGCTACACGGCAGACTTTTCTAGCAATACGTGACGGGGGACCGCCCACCTGACATCACGTGACTGACGACAGCATGACTGTGTACAGTGTGTGGTCCCCATGCCTGCCCTCCAGTTCTCCCACCAGAGCCAGAAAGAGGCCTGACAGCAGGAGCAAACAGGATTTGGAGTCCCTGTAAAACATAAAATGAGGGGAAGGATCGAGGGAAAAATATGACCTACTGAAGAAACCTCTCTCGAAGATCTACTGTTACGGTAAGTTCCTACGTAATTGTACTATCTTACTTCGAGAGGGTTCCTTCAGTAGGTCATCACATATAGGACAGAGTCCCAAGCAGTCCCTCCAAGGAGAGACTGAGAGAAACTAAGGAGGAGGGAAAAAGTAACTCCAACGGAAAAAACTGAGGTCCAGAAAGGACCCAGTCTAGAACAGAAGGCCCTGCAGGATGGCTAGGCCAAAGCCAGCCCTCTACCTAGAAGCAACGTCCAGACTATAATGTTTGGTAAAGGTATGGACAGAACTCCAAGCAGCTGCAACACAAATGTCAGCCACGTAAACGTTCCGAAGGAAGGCAGAGGAGGCAGCCATGCCCCTAGTAGAATGACCTCTGATGGTACCCGGCAGAGGCAGAGGCTTATCATACTTCTGGTAACAGTATCGAATGCAATTGCCTAACCATTTGGAAAGGCCCTGCTTAGAAACCAGTTTGCCCTTCGATCTCGGGGTGAAGAAGACAAACAACTGATCGCAAGAGCAGAACTCTTTGGTCCGATGGGTGTAGCACCGAAGAATCCAATGGACATCCATCTTACGGAGGAGTGCCTCACCTCTGTTAGAGGGGGATGGATAATACACTGGAAGCTCTACTGACTAATTCAGCGTGGCTTCTGACACCACCTTGGGAAGAAACCTCAGATGGGTTCTGAGGACTGCCCGGTCCCTATGGAAAATCAAGTATGGCTCCTTGCAGAGTAGAGCGTGAAGCTCCGAAATCCTTCGGGCTGACGTGATAGCCACAAGAAAAATTGCCTTCTGAGATAGGAAGTGCAAATCACAGCTCATAGCCGGCTCGAAAAGAGGAAGGGTGAGCTTTTCCAGAACAAAGTTCAAGTGCCAAGGTGGGGTTGGGCTGCGGATGGGGGGTTTCAGATGGAGAATCCCTTTCAGAAAGGTTTTTGAGACTTCCAACTGAGCCACGGGTTTACCATCCACTAGCTCATGGTATGCTGAGATAGCTGAGATATGGACCTTTAAGGAAGAGTAGGACAGACCGGAGTCTGACAAGTGAAGGAGGTATTCCATGACTTGTGGGGTGAGCAAGAGAAGGGGTTCCAGCCCTTAGTGGTTGCCCAAATGGAAAACCGCTTCCCCTTCATGGCATAAGTGGAATGGGTAGACGATTTCCTAGCCTCAATAAGGACTTGAGCCACCCTGGAGGAAATCCTGAAGCGGGATATCACTATGTCTGCAGGAGCCAGGCATGGAGATGCAGGGTCCTGAGCCCTGGGTGTACCAATCGACCTTGAGTCATTGGTTGTGAGTCATTGGAAGTGGAACTGGTGATTCCCAGGACAGCTGCTGTAGCAGTGGGAACCAGATCTGTCTCAGCCAGAGAGGAGCGATGAGGATCATCTTTACCCTCTCTGCCTGGAGTTTAAGGAGAACCCTCTGCAGAATGGGAAATGGAGGGAAAACGTACAAGAATTTCCCTGTCCAGGATAGAGACAATGCATCACTCCAAAAAGCACCTGGCTCTGGAACGAGCGAGCAAAACTTGGGAAGTTCTGCATTATATTGGGAGGCAAAGAGGTCAATTTCCAGATGCCCCCAATTTTGGAAGATGGATTCCGCCATTTTCTGATTTAGTTCCCACTCGTGAGCTAGGGTCCGAGATCTGAGACTGTCCGCCAGAACATTTAGAATGCCTGGAACGTGCACGGCCACTAGGACCAAATGTTGCTGGACTGCCCAGTTCCACACCCGAGTCACCTCCCTGCAAAGGGGGTATGACCGGGTTCCTCCTTGTTTGTGGATATACCAAACTACTGACATATTGTCCATTTGGATTAGCAGTGATCCCTTTAGAAGTAGTGTCTGAAAGGCCTGTAACACGTACAGGACCACCCTCAACTCCAGAACATTGATGTGGAGAGAAGTCTCCGAGCCGGACCATAGTCACTGTGCTTGGTGTTCCCCAAGTGAGCTCCCCACCCCATATTCGAGGCATCTGTGGTGAGGGTGGCTACTGGTGTAGGGTTCCGAAAGGGAAGCCCCAGAGAAAGATTGCGAGAATCCTTCCACCATTGTAAGTCTTTCTGAACTGCTGAGGAGACAAGGACCAGATGGTCAAGGTCATCCAGGAGCTGATCCCACTGCACCCACAAGGACCACTGAGTAATCCTCATGTGGAGCCTTGCAAGGGGAATGGTAGTTATGGAGGCCGCCATCAGGCCTAGAAGGTGAAGGACTTCCCGGGCAGGGATGGTCCTGAGAGAAGCCACTTTGGAGGCCTCACAGACAAGGGTCTCCATTCTGTCTGGAGGAAGGAAGGCTCTGCACTGGACCGTATACAGGACTGCCCCAATAAACTGAAGTCTCTGGGCAGGGATAAGGGATGACTTGGGAACACTGACCGTGATCCCCAGTCTGCTGAAAAGGTCCATGGTAAAGGACAGAGCCTCCTGCAAGGAATCCCTGGGTGGGGCTGAAATCAGTCAGTCATCCAGATAAGGGAAGACCGTAATGCCCCTGTGGCGTAGGAATGCTGCAACCACCACCAGGCACTTGGTAAAAACTCATGGTGCCAAAGACGGGCCAAAGGGGAGCACCTGGAACTGAAAGTGTTCCTCTTGGAAACGAAAACGGGGGCTGGGGAAAATAGGAATGTGCAGGTAAGCATCCTGCATATCCAGGGCACAGAGCCAGTGGTTCTCCATGAGGAGAGGGAGGAGGCTCTGAAGCATCAGCATTCAACATTTTTTGTACTCGACAAACCAATTTAGCTGACTTAGATCGAGTATGGGTCTGAAGTCCCCAGTCTTTTTTTAGAATCAGGAAAAAATGGGAATAAAATCCCTTCCCCCTTTGCCCGAAGGGAACACGCTCGATTGCTTCTTTGAGCAAGAGCGAATTACCTCCTCGTGAATGTGGAGAGCCTGGTCGCAAGAATAAGAGGACTTTGTGAGTAAAGTTTCTGGAGGAATGTCCAGAAACTCTATGGTGTGTCCGATGGACACTAGTTGCAGGACTCATTCATCGGAGGTGATCGCCCTCCACTCCTGCGCGTGGTGGGCAAACCTCCCCCCCACCTGCTCCCCATTGCGACACTGAGGAGGCAGTAGGGCCAGGGAGTCAAGAAGTGGTGGGATGTTCAGGGGGGAAGGCCTCCTGAATGTCTCTGATTTTTGGAGGCAGGAGGGGTGGCTGTACCCATGGCCTTTCACTTCCCTTGGCGGCGTGCCTGAGCATTCTTTCTCTGCCTCCAGGTCCTTTTCTGAAAGGGCTGCTGTTGCTGCTGTTGTTGAGAGCCCAATCAGTACATAGACCTGACAGACCTAAGTGCAACTCCCTTGTCCTGTAGGTCTGTGATAATATCCTTGGTGTCCCCACCAAAAAGGACCGAGCCCCTGAAAGAGGCATCCTGAATCGCCGACTGGACCTCATTGGCGAGGCCAGAAAGGCAAAGCCAGGAATGCTGTCTGAGGGCAATGGCAGTTGCTGAGGTATAGGCCACTGAGTCAGTGGAGTCGTAAGTGGCACGTAAAGCGTGCCTACACAAAACCTTGGAGAGGCAGAGATCCTTAGCAAGGTTCTCATTTAAAGCCGAGGGATCCATGGACTGGACTCACGCTTCCAGCCTGGCCAGAGTCGCTTTCTGATGGGACACCATGTGGGGCACGTAACTGAGGGACCAGAGGGCGCACGTGGCCGAGGAATATATATTTTTCTCGAACTGGTTCATCTGCCTTGACTCTTTGTCTGAAGGAGTAGTGCTCATGTGCTTAGGCGCTGAAGAGCGATCATGAGCCACCAAGATGACCACAGAATCAGCATTGGGATGGGCCTTTAAAAAAGGAGCATCCTTCGGTGCCTGGTAGATCCTGTCCACACGCTTGGCGAGAGCCGGGATAGAATGAGGCATCTGCCAGATGGTAGTGGTGAGGTCTTGATGGGGGACCATCCAAGGAGGAATGGGGATGGGAGACAGAGACTCTAAGTCTAGGTGTTCCATGAACCTCTGTCTCATGGGGTCCTGTTCCTCTGACTCCCAATCGAAATAGTCTTTCATGGCCCTCAAGAGGTCGGAGAAGGCAGGGTCTTCTGGTGGAGACTTTGGTGAGACCTTGCTCCTCATGTCCTCAGGGTCCTCCTCAGAGGAATCTTCCCTCCCCTGTGAGCTGTCATCATCGTCATCGTCATCATCTGCCTCCTTGACAGGACGGCATCTGGTATCAGGAAGGGAAACATCCTGTCGAGTCTTCCCCAAGATGTGGACAGTGGCTATGAATGAACTGCTTGGGGAAGGGGACCTAGGAGACTATGGTTGTGGGAGCCTAGTATCCAGGTCCAAGACCAACTCCGACCAAGCCCCCTGCCACCAAGACTGTACTAAGGTGAAATCCAGGGTAACCGGAGGGGAGGAGGCAGAGTGGGTAGAGGCTGAGGGGGGAAGGAGGAGGAGGAGGAGTAATAACCAGTGGTGGATAGTAGCCCTGGAATCCCGTATAATGGGAATAGGGATTAAATCCAGGGTAGAACTGTCCCAGTTGACTCCAGTACGGAGTGGGACCCCCAGGTAGTGGTTCCCAGGATACCCCAATGGGTAATGTGGGACAGTTCGGGGTCAGGTTTAAATCCCCGTCATCAGATCAGGCATCAGGGGAATCCATGTCGGACCCGCCATTGTATATATAAGTTGAGGGTCCAGCGTCAGGACAGCCCACGTCAGGGGGACCGACGTTGAAACTGGCACCACCCGATCCGGTGCTGGAAGGGGATCCGGCGTCGGAGGGGCCATTGACCGGACAAAGGGGCCCTGGCATTGGGGCTGGATCCAGTGTTGAGGCCAAAGGCAAAGGCCGATCAGCATATCCTGGCTGCAGGACTGTCATCGGGATAACCGGCATCGGAGGAGGTGCCGGAAGCCCACCAGAAGGTGAGGAGGGGCCTCCACAGTCAGGCCTGAAGCTTGAGGAGGAGCCTCCTTCTTCTTCTCCTTGACCACAGAGGGGGAATGCTGAGCTAGGACATTTACAGGATTGATGGGCTCTTCACTGCCATTGCCAGACGTACCCGCTGGTGAATCGGAGGGCACGGGCAAAGGAGGAGGAAGAGGGAGAGGGCCTTTTTCCCTCTGGTCCTGCAGGACGTCGGGTGAGGCCCCAATGGGGGAACCGAGCCCGTGCAGTCATCAGGGATGGCTGACTTAGCAGGCGGGGTCGGGCAGTCAGGGGAGGAGCCCCTGGCGGACTTATCGACTGGAGCCGGGTGACTTCCCCCATCTGGGGGAGCCGACTTACCGGCAACTGCATGGTCCCCAGAGGAGCCGGGAGCTCACTTAGCAGCCGAGGTGGCGCGGTCGCCGGAGGAGCCGATGGCCGACTTATTCACTGAAGTTTTGTCCGACTTACCGTCCGTTTTTCTGGGCAGCAGCTGGGCCTTGCTCGTCGAGGGCCTGGCATCATCCGTGGAACAAACCTGCTCCCTAGACTTCTTGTGCTTTTTTGAGGGAGAAGATTTTTCAGAGGAATCCCGGAGACGATCCATTTTCTTCTGTAAGGAAGCCAAGCGGGCTTTTAGTAAGTGGGCCTCCAAAGCCTGCTGTCTCCTCTTTTTCATGGCCTGGTTAAAGGATTGACAATCAGGGCAGGAGGAGACTGGATGGTCTGGGCCTAGACAGAGAACACACTGAGAATGACAGTCTTTGTGCGGGATCTGCGTGCCACAGGACGAGCACTTCTTCTTGGGTGAAGAAATAAGGAAGAACACGAATCTGAGGAAAAAATAGCAGTGAGGGATAAACTGACGTGATGAACTTTCATGGCGATCGCTAACTGGAAGTCTGCAATGCGACTGACACAAGGCGATGGCGGGAAAGAACTGGAGGATGGGCGTGGGGACCGCCTACTACATACAGTCATGCTGACATCTGTCACATGACGTCAGGTGGGTGGTCCCCCATCAGGTATTGCTAGAAAAGTCTGCCATGCGGCCTGATGCCAGGTAGCGCCAGTCCTATATGTGATGACCTACTGAAGGAACCCTCTCGAAGTAAGATCACTGTATACTGCAAAATAAGAATTATATACAATGAGTGTTCAGAGAAAAACAACAGTTCTTAATATAAACAATGCTATACCATTGGGGTCAAGCTGCTTGGAGATATGATAGAAATAAATAAGTGCAAATGAACAAGGGGAAGAGGAGGATATGGATAAGGATAAGTAAAAAGGAGAATAGTTGCAAGCGTCACTATAGTGGCAGCAGTGCAATTAGCAACAGGGAGAACATTTACAGGGCTCAGAGAAGGATCTTGAGTAGAGTGATTTGAACTCCACAAAATTAACTGGATTTACCAATTTTAATGATTTTTGGATTTTCTTCCACAACTGGGGTAACACATAACCGAAGAAGGTTCTACCAAAATGGGATTTGACCTTAGGTACAGACAGTGAAATGTAAGAGTAGCTTCTCAGGGCATAATTTCCTAAGAGGCAGGCAGTCAGAAATGTGTGTGTGGGGGATAATAGCTCTAAGGACCAGAATATAGAGTTCCTTTGTCTCCTGAACAGAAGTGATGACCAGCCCACCATGGAATAAAGTGCACAATGGTGGGTGGTGTAAGATGCGCCGGAAATGAAGTGTACTGCCCTATGGTACAGGGTGTCAAGCTTACCTAGGGCAGACCCTGGAACTTGACCATAGAGGAAGTCAGCATAGTCCAAGAGCAAAGAATATTATTTGTACCAGCCTCTTCCTAGCCTCTTGGGTGAGTAGACATTTAATTCTATAGAAAAGGCCAAGCCTCTGCTTCAGTTTCTTTGAGTTCCTCTACATGCCCAATGAAGGAGAGTCTGTTGTCAATCCTCATCCCTAGGTACTTAGATTTAGCAACATAATCCAGTGACTCACCAAGCATGTAGTGATAGTAGGCATAGGTCCAGGCTTAAGGGAATTTTTGGCCACAGTCGACGGGGACAGCAGCATGGCCTTAGTCTTTTTGGCATTCAGGAGTAGTTTTTGGTTAAGAAGGTTACGTTGCAGAACAAAGAAATCTGATTTTAGGTCCATACAGGCACTCTCAGTGGTTGGCCTGGCAGTGTAGAAGACCGTGTCTTCGACAAAAAGGTGGATGCTGGATGACATGATTCCATAGTTAATGTTGTTAATGTAAAGTACGAAAAGTATGGGTCCTAGAATGGAGCCTTGAGGCACTCCTCTGCTGATCTGTTTTAGCATTGAAAGATCACCCACTGCTTTGAATTGCTGCATCTGCTCTGTCAGATAGCATGAGAACCACTTTAAGGAAAGTGTGTCCAAACCAGTGCTGTGGAGGGTAACTAACAGCAGATCATGATCCACAATATCGAATGCTTGCTTAGATCAAGAAAGACAGCGCATACGTGGTTCTTTAAGTCAAGGGCTCTCTGTCAGTCATTCGTTACCTTGGCAAGTTCTGAGATTGTATTGTGCCATGGCCTAAAGCCTGATTGAACTGGATTAAATAGATTGGAAGCATCAGTATAGCTCCTAAATTGACTATTCACTACTTTCTCCAGCAGTTTTGATAGGATGGGAAGTAACAAGATCGGCCTGTAATTACTGAGGTCACTTGGGTCTCCTGATTTGAAAAGGGGTATGACTTGAGCAGTCTTCCAGATAGATGGGAGTTCACCCATGCCAAGGGCAGGTTGAAGAGGTGCGTGATTGGCGCAGACAGTACTCAATGACCAAGCTTTAGAAAATATGGTCCAATAAGATCCGCATCTGCACTTTTTCTGACATCCATCTGTATGAGCAGGTCATCAACTTCCTTGAGTGTTACAGGCTGAAAGGAAAATCCTGTGTCTGTGGTATGATGGGTGGGGGCAGAGATTACTGAGCCCTGGGTTGAAAGCTGGGTTCACAGGTTATTAGTAGGTGATGAGTCAAAGGCCATTACTGCATGGCAAAATGTTTGTTAAAGCTGTCTAGGATTTCTGTTTTTTTCGGTGATGGAGGAGCCATCATATAAAATCTTGGTGGGGAGAGAGCCAGAAGATGCATGGCATTGGATATCTCTAAGTGTTCTCCAGAACTTAGCAGGGTACAAAGTGGAGGAATCCAATGTTGAGTGATAATAGTTTGCCTTAAAGTTTCTTACAAGCTTTGTGCAGAAGTTTCTGGCTGACCTGAAGGCAACCCAGTCAGAAGGAAGTTTTGATTTCTATGCCTTTTTCCAGAGTTTATCTCTACTGAGCCAGGCAGACTTCAGTTCGGGCGAAAACCAAGGGAATGTTTTCTTCTTGGCACGGGATTTGGCCAAAGGGGCATGCCTATCTAGTGCTCCATGGACAATAGTATGGAAGATGTCATATGCTGCCTCTACCATCTTGGCTTGGAGGAAGTCCTGTTAAAGCAGTGAGTTTTGTAAGTCCAAGAGGAAGGCCAGAGGTACAAGTTTCATAAACATCTTTCGACTATGTACCTGGATTTAGAGATTGGTTTAGGAGCAGCCCTTATGCAAGCAATAAGGCAATGATCATTGCAATCAGTGAAAAAGACACCAGAGTGGGAAACAGGTGCAGTTTGTTTACTAGTATGATGTCTAATAGGGACCTTTTGTTGGGATTCATTTTATTCAGGTGAGTCACTTCTGTAATAATTTGAGTGAGCCCGAAGGCCTCCCATAGTTTTTTTAGAGGTTTGGAGCAGTCCAAAAGCCAGTCTAGGAAGAGGTTGCCAGAATTATGACTTCAGACTCCATCGTATTCAAGGAGCTGGTTATATGACTCAGTAGTTGTAGGCCTGCAAAGGGAGGCCTATAACATCCCATGACAAATAGGGATGAGGAGAGAGAGTTGGACTTTGATCATTAGACTTTCAATCTCTTTCAGAACAGATGTAGAGTCAGTAATAGAAACAGTGAATTTGTCCAGTATGTAAATGGCAACCACACCACCTCTGGCTTGTCTATCTGTGCAAAAGATACTGTAGTCCATTATGTTAACCTCAATGTCTGGGATAGAGGTTTTGAACCAAGTCTCTGAAACCACCAGAGCATCAGGTTTCATATGTGTGATCCAAGTCTGTATGGCATCTAGTTTATTCAGGAGACTACACACATTTATATGAAGAATACTTAGACCGTTAAGGTTTTCAAGGTCTCGAGGAGCAGAGATTGGTAAAGGGGGGCCTGAATTCAATTTGACACTGCCTGAACAGAGCAGTAGCAGAAATAGGATAATTTTAAGTGCACTCAGCATCAGTTTGTAGGACCGTGTGCGGACACGTTTTTTCTGGGGTAGTGAACAAGGCATGGGGTAACTAAATTGAATACCAAGAGCACCCAAGGTTGCATGGAGAAGCACCCTGGCCTGAAGAATAAGTGGGGAAAGGTGAAGTGGACAAGTTGTACTAGGTCCTACCCACATGTTAATCAACAGAGGCAAAATCCCAGTGCGCCAAGACAATTGAATAGGGTAGTCCAGTGGTGGCAACATGAACATAATGGTGTGGGGGTCATATGCAAGGGGGGATACTCCCAGTCAAAGGATACGTGCCTATACAGGAAGCTAGGGAATAGGGCATAAGACCAACTAGAAGACATGTAAGGAATGAGGACCACATTTCTTTCAGAAGGGTCTCAGCTCAAGATACTGTTGCAGATACTAGAAGAAGCAACGGGGTCCCTGAGGGTAGTAGCGTGATTGTTTGCTGTTGACGAATGTCTTCGTTCAGCTTTAAATCAAGTCACAATGCTGAACCAATAGTTAGGCGGCACTAAGGCAGGAGCAGGAACAAGGCGTATTTAAAGTTGTGGCAGGGGGCGGGTGGGAAGGACAAAAAATGCAGTAATAATTAGGAGCCCAGAGAGTGCTATTTACAATGGGCTATGGAGTATCAGAAAGCCAGCTTGGGACCTCAGAGCTAGGGTAGCTGTGCAGCCCAATCAGGAGAGGCTGTAGCCAGAAGGTGGTCCAATTAGGATGGAGCTCCTGGAAGGAGCCAATCAGGGTGTAGCTGAGAAGTACTGAAGGGTAGCGGCACTATGCTGTGGAGTTGACCATACCTGGAGCTGCTTTCGGTGGACCCAAGCTTTGGGAATACTGGCTGGAGTGCTGGAGCAGGCGTCAGCCATTTGTGTGAGGTCTAACCATGTTACTCAAATTCCAGTACGCCCGGTCAAGGGCAGGGAGCTGAAAAGGGAAGAAACAGGGAGAGTTGAAGATTAAAACAAGATTAAATCATGGGGTGGGTGAAGCTGGCGGCAAGCATCAGCAGGTGGGAGGGGGCAGACAGAACAGATTACAAAGGAAAGGGCATGGGCGTACCAGATAATTAGATCCATGGGTTGGAGGAGAGACACAGAATGGCTATCAAGCTGAAGTTAGAAGTCGGGGGGGGAGGAGGTGGCATAGGGCCGATGTTAGCAGGCAGTGTAAACACGCAGGAAGACTTAGAGGGTTGAGAAAGAGAGAAAGAAAGAAAGAAAGAAAGAAAGAAAGAAAGAAAGAAAGAAAGAAAGAAAGAAAGAAAGAAAGAAAAGAATAGAATTTAGGTAGCCGGCTGCAGAAGGTAGGTAGAGCAGGGAGCAGACAATACAATTTACAACAGCCAATGTTTAACAGTAAGTTAAGGCTATCTAGCGGCTATCAAAACTAACACAGTCTAGCTGTTCTGACGGTTAGCAGTGCAATACAATGAAAATCACTACTAATGACCAGCAAGTACAGTCTACTGGTTTTTCACTGTCTACCCACTGGTAAAGCATCAAAAACATTCCCCAGAAAGCAGTAATAATTAGGAGTGCAGACAGCACTATTTGCAATGAGCAACGGAGCATCAGAAAGCCAGCTTGGGATCTCGGGGCTAGGGTAGCCATGCAGTCCAATCAGGAGAGGCTGTAGCCGGAAGGTGGTCCAATCAGGATGGAGCTCCCAGAAGGAGCCAATCAGGGTGTAGCTGAGAAGTACTGAAGGGTAGCAGTGCTATGCTGTGGAGTTGACCATACCTGGAGCTGCTTTCGGTGGTCACAGGCTTTGAGAATGCTGGCTGGAGTGGTGGAGTGGGCGGCGGCCATTTGAGCAAGGCCTAACCAGGCCACTTGAATTCTGGTACACCCAGTGAAGGCAGATCCTGGCATTTTACACCACTGACCACTGGCTTCTCCATGACTTTCAAGATGAAGATTTGAATTTATTGGAGATTTATTTGCTTTTACTGTCAGTACTGTTATAAATTGCTAAGTAGTGCTGCTAAATATCTTCAGCTCTAAATGGCACACTCTAAGCACTTTATCCAAAAGGCTGCAGTTACCATTTAGCTGCTAGATATTTTTTCAGTTTAAATGGCACACTCCAAACACTTTATCCAACAGACTGTGTATACCTGAGCTTGTTGCTCTTTTTGTACTAACGCATTTTGCACCATTGCACTACAGATTTTACTTTGGAAATGTCTCTTATTATAAAGGTTTCTCAACTACCTAAATACTTCATTTTCAGTACAATCTGCATATGTAGCTGCAGGACACTGGAACTGTGATCCTTATTGCAAGGCTTCCTTGCACTGTAATTGTAATTCCCCTAACATTACCTGCTAACAGTTCATACAGAATTTGTCCGCCAAAGAGACATGTGTTTTTTATATAACTCTACTGACTGAAACACTTTTTTGTAAACTGACGCTTTTGCAGCGAATGTTTTAAAACACAGTGTTCTTTGCAGGTTATCAGCTTATTAGTACATTCTGTATAAAAGTGAATTTCAAGGTCATATTTTTGCTTTGGGCCATGCACATGTGGGGCTCGATTTTCAAAGGGTGACACAGGGCTTCTGTCAAGCCTGGCATCACACCCTTTTTTTTCTGGTGCAGCTGTGCCAAACTCCTTTGATGCAACTGCATCCCACTTTAGTACATTGGGTGTAGTTGTGACAGTTTACTCATTTTATGGCAGCTTGCGCCAAAGATTTGGCACAATCCCCATACAGTGGGTCCCCCAACTAGCACAAGTTAGACCAAGGAAAAGCTGGTCTAATCTGAGGCACCTGGCACTCAGGATTGCAAATCCCAATCGCCCGCCAGGAGAATGCCACCAGGGGCTTGCGGCATTCTCAGGGCTTTGAAAATAGTGCCTGTGGTAGTATTTCTGTCATTGAATTGCACTGTGAAGCTTGCTGAACAGAGGTTCTATGACAGTGGTGATGCTTAAGTAATAAGGCATGACAGAGTGTGCATTATTGTGGGATAATGACACACCTCGAGAAGTGAAGCCTGAGGTGAAGTCAGGGGCTTTACACACCCCAAGAAGTGCCATTATCCCTCAATTACACACACTCTGGAATGCTTTATTGTGATTTTAAAATGACTTCCAATTTTGTTTTTAATTTTAGGACCAAGTAATGAGGTTTAGAAAGTTAAGCATGTCTGACGTGCTGTTCTGCTGGGATAACGGCACAGTCATGTGACTGGATTCCACTAATCATAGTACAGTATTTCTTTTATCCATTTTATAATTAAGCTTATCATATCCTTGCAAGAGGTGGAGATATACCCCCCTAGGCCCTTTACCGCTCTACCCAATATTTAGCCATTATTTGTTCTATAAGCATCTGTTTTGTATGGCCTTACAGAGACTTATACCACTAGGGCATAGCTCGGTACATCTGATCAGAGGGAAGTAAAACCCCCAATAACTTTGTAGCACTTTTTGTTTTCCAGCATTTCCAGTTTAGTAGCTAATATTTTGTGTATATATTGGTAAACTACTGGTCCATCCATTAGACTATGACAGATTATAGAGTGATGACTTACTAAGGAAATTATCACTTTCAGCAATTCCAACATTATTATCTTAAGTTTTTGTTGTTATCAGTTTCTAAAGAAAACCATCCACTACAGCCATTAGGTGTTGTTTTGCTTTGATTAATACAATATTATAAGTCTTTGTTTTAGTGCAACCTTTGTCAAAGGACTCTGATACTTGAATTTCTAAACACAACAGAACTGTTTCTACTGATACCACTGCTACTTGCTTTCTTTTTGTAGTCTGGTTTTAGATAATAATGTTTTTACACTATACAATCTTACAACAATGCTTTGGTGCTAGCTGTACCCAGGAGTTCTGATAGTTCTCCTATTTGTACAGTTAGCTATTTTTTCCTGTTTGGGAGTAACCACATGGCCCATTGTACCCTGGGAGCTGGACCCCCCCCCCATATCTCAAACTATAGGCCTGTCAGCCTTACCTCCTTGGTAGGGAAACTAATGGAGACACTAGTCAAAGATGACATAGTGGAATACCTGGGGAAAAGCAGGCTTTGGGATAGTAAGCAGCATGGGTTCATGAAAGGGAGGTCTTGTCTGACCAACCTGATAGTATTCTTTAACTGGGTAACCAGGGTAGTTGATAAGGAGCAATAGACTTATTCTACCTTGACATTAGCAAGGCATTCAACTCGGAGTCATACTGAAGGCTGCTGAAGAAGAAATGGGATCTGGGAACAGCTAAGGAAATAGTACGGTGGTATTGAGTTGGTTGCAGGAAAGGCAGCAAAGAATTATGGTGAAGGGGGTCAGATCGGTGGAAAGAGAGGTCACCAGTGGAGTATAACAGGTGTTGTTCTGGACCCAGTCCACTTCAATATTTTTATCAGTGACATAGGAGAAGGAATCCAGGGCAGACTGTGTCTTTTCACAGATGACACTAAACTCTGTTGTAGGGTTGACAACTTGGAGGGGATAAGGGCACTGCATAGAGACCTGTAAAGGCTGAAAAACTGGTCCAATGCCTGGCAGCTGAAATTCAGTGCCAAGAAGTGCAAAGTTATGCACCTGAGAAACAAAAACTCCAGACCAGGTTACTGGATGGAAGGGATTAACCTGGACACAAATCAGAGGAAAAGTACCTAGAAGGCATCATTAGTGACTCAATCAAACCAGCCAATGTAACAAGACCTTCAGCAAGGCTAACAAGATCCTAGGGTGCATCAGAGGCTTTGACAGTAGAACGCAAGAACTACTGTTACCACTGTATAGGTGTCTGATGAGTACTGAGTCCATTTCTGGAGTTCCCCTTAAAGAAGGACAGGGACAGACTAGAGATGGTACATTGCAGGGTGACCAAGATGATTCCAAGCCAGGAGGACAGATCCAATGAGGATCAGCTCAGGGTGCTAAACATGCATTCACTCAAAACCAAATGAGAGGGTGATACGATAGAGACCTTCAAGTTCCTAAAAGGAATTAACAAGGTGAACTGTGAGGGGCTATTTGCCAGGAACAGAAAAGCTAGGACACTGAGTCATGAATGGGGGCTAATGGGAGGAATGTTTACTAAGAATGTGAGGAAGTATTATTTTACAGAAAGAGTGGTATTGGTATGGAATGGTCTGCTGACAGAGGTGATGGGTGCCAAAACCATTAAGTGGCTTCAGACATGGATGGAACAGAGTCAAGGGTATATTAACTGCTCAGCAGGAAGAGGGAGGCACACACATGGAGAACAAAAGCAGGAATAGTGTAAGTAAAGACCCCACAAAACCATTAGGGACAGGGGTGTGATAGGGTATTATGGGAAGACTGGATGGACCTTCAATCTTTATCCGCCATATCATCATCTATGTTTCTGTGATTTAGCAGAACGCTTCCCAAAGAAGTTAGCAATTGCATTGAAAGTAACTTTAGAATCTGTTGGTTGTTTGGGGGTACAGTAGTAAACTCCTACATTTATTGATTCTATTTTGGTCAGTGCAAATGCTTTTAAACACACAAAAAAGTAACAACATGATCTGCTGTTTGCAATGCCTAGCATAATGTTGCTGTTTGAGTTCATTATACTTATTAACAACAGAGGTTTGAAGATTTGACTGCAGTAATGCCGGGGAGGGGACCTGTGCCTCCAAGCAAAGTGAAGATGGCATCTGAATCTGCTGGTCATTTATACTGTGTCCCTATATGATCCTGCTTAAATGTCACAGTCGTCAGGCTGTTGCTTAAATAAACTGCTTGGGAAGCTTAACTTTAAGTCTACAGAGGTCACATTTGAGGACAGGAATCTGAGTGATGTGTTTTAGATTTTGTAAAGAAATTCTACAGTGTCTTAAATGTTTAAGCCTTTTTATTCAATGTTGCTGCAAGTTACATTTTTTTAAGTCACCCATGGGGAAATTCCAGTCATGGTAAAGTCATCATGTTCATGTAATAAGCAAGGCACAGGTTACATACACTCATGGCATGAATGAGTGCATTTAAATTGGGGAAGCCAGAGGAACATGTGCTTTTTGCGTTCCTCTGGTCATGTGACACGATTGGACCAAGAAACTTACTGAGTTTCAGAAAGTTCCTCTCAACTGTTTTGCAATCCATAATATTATTGATAGCAAATGTTTGTCAAGAACTGCCCAAAGGGTATTTATAAAAATCTGATTTTAGTTATTTCATACTCTGAACCTTAATGTCATGCAGTTCTTATGGAGAGCTGGCCATTCACACATATAGAATACATTCATAACTCCACAGCTAAGACTGAGTACTTTAAATCAGACTGCAAATATGTCTCATGTCAGGTACAGTTTCCTTTTAAGTTGCCCATATACTTTCCTAAAAATGGCAACTCACTGATGTAGGGCACCATCTAAGATGTATTATAATGTTTATTATAGTTTTTAAAGAGTTTTAGAACAAAGCAATTCCCCTTTCCTATGAATGAATTATTCAAAAAAGAATAATAAAAAATATCTATAATTACATGTGGAATAGTTGAATGTTCAATTGCCTATAAGAAAACAATGACTTTATAGGCAATATGTATATTCTGGTGGTGTTCATGGGTATTTAAATTAAACAATGCTCAGCCAGGGATGACAGTGTCTCATTTAAATGGATGTTTTCATTTCTGACAAGCAAGTCGTTCATTTTACATGCTAAAATTATATGTATTTATTGTATTTGTTGAGTTTTTCTGCTCCATGTATTCTGCCCTCTGATGTAAGGCACTCAGAGTTTAAAGAAGAGCATAAAGTTACTGCTTGACTAATGTTATAACTGATTTTGATTTGCAGTATTATGCATCAAAACCAAGGGTGTTACCAGACTACAAAACGAATTTTCCCAAGTCTCCTTATATACTTTATTCAAGTGATATCACCAAAAACCTTGCATTAGCAGCATGGTTAGCTAGGCAAAAAGCAAGATTGGTATGTCAGTAGAAATATAAAACTTCTTTCCCCTCTAAACTGGCATTGGCTTCCCTTATTTCCCTATTTGCATGAAACAGTAGTGCTCCTAACAAGACCTGTCATACCATGTCAACCAGTCACTCTCAGGCATTCCAGTTCACAAAGGGTAATCCTGTCAACCTGACCCCTATGTAACACATAGTGATTCATGATGCTATAACTGGTTAAGACTGAGGATACCATATTACTATATCAGCATATCTTTGATTACAATGATACTCGTCACTAGAGCTGTGCAGAGGGTAATGGTAATTCTGCTTCCAAAATGTTTTTCAGAGGGTTTTTTTTTATTATTTCATGGATTTCTAAAAGCATTTCTATGTAAACTATGGAATAATATTCTGTGGATCAGATTATCCAGATAGTATAGTGCAGTGGATACATGCACTGAGCTTCAAACCTGGAAAACTGAATTTGAATCCCACAGCCACCACTTACATACTGTGTGACCCTAAGCAAGTCATTTAACTTCATAGTTCTCCCAGGACACATGTGGAAACAAGCCTTTGCTTAGTGTGTCTTTTCTGTCCAAAAACTGGCCAGGAGCCAATAAATCTTGGTCTCCCTACAGGGGGTAGGACAGTTAGCTAGTGCAAGAACCCACCAGGGATAGGGGAATTTTTGATTTGGTACTGACCAATGAAGACAAAATCACAGACATTCAGGTAGAGTGTCACCTGGGGGGCCAGCAACCACTACACTGTGTAGTTTAACATAGGTATATTCATAGATTCATAGAATGTATACAAGTTCAATGGGCTTGACGCCCTTTAAAGAACTCCCACCTATGTTATAGGTGATAAGAGTATTTTCTATTTCCCATATGTTGATCAAGTCTAATTTTAAAGATGTCCATAGCTGGACTGGATACAACTTCTGCAGGTAGATTGTTCCATAAATTAACCACCCTCTGTGTAAAGAAATTGCTTCTTTTCGTGGTTTTCATAAATTCTCCCTTAATTACACATCCATTATTTCTTGTATTAGCTGTAGTATTGTTTAATGTGAGCCCTATAGTTGCGCTCAAATAATTATCTTTTAGTGCTTTATATGTGAAGCATAAATCTCCTCTTATTTGTCTATAACCTGCAGAGTATAATTGCAAATTAGTTAACCTGGAGACATAATCCAAGTTATCTTGACTTTTTTATCTTTTTAGTATATTTTCTCTGAACCCCCTCAATCATTTACAGCTTCTTTTGGAATAAGATTTGTTGAATTGAGAACAGTACTCAAGATGTGGTCTTACCCAGCTGGAATACAGTGGCATTAAAACCTCATATTCCCTGTTTTTTATATTAGCCAAAATGCAACCCATTATTTTATGACACTTCTTGACTTTTAAAGTGGTGTTATTTTCAAAATTAAGATCATTAGTTATTATAGCGCCTAGGTCTTTCTCTTCAGATGCAGACTGGAGTAAATGATTACCCAATTTACAACTATAACATGGGTTATTTTTTCCTATATGCATAACTTTGCATTTTTCTAGATATATGATCGCAGTCAAGCCACACAAAGGCTAGGGTCTTGGATTTAAGGAGGGCAAACTTTGCTATGATGGGAATGTATATCAAAGAAGAAGCCCTGGCAAAGAGGGAGGCAGGAGCAGTGGGCACACCTAAAAGGAGCCATCGTGGAGGTGACAAGCCAGTGGATGAGGCTGAGAAACAAACATAAAAGAAGGAAGAAATCACTGTGGTTCTCAAAAGAGGTAGCAGAGAGAGCAAGGGCCAAGAGGATGGCATTCAGAAAATATAAGGGGACTCAGGAGGAGGATAGGGCGGAGTACTTAAACTATTTGAAGGAGGCAGGGAAAGCTGTTAGGAGTGCAAAGGTGCAAACAGAGGAACGTTTAGCACAAACAATGAAGAGAAGCGATAAGACATTCTATAGGCATATCAGTGAAAGAAGGAAATATGGGGGGGGGACTGTAAGGCTCAGGGGGATAACAAGGAGTGAGTGGAGGGAGACTTGAAAAAGGCATCAGTACTGAACAAATACTTCTGTTCAGTATTCACCAAAGAAGAGGAGGGACGTGGACCAAAGCTGGGCATCAGAAATAAAGGGGGGGGGTCAGCACCAATCCATTTACAGAAGAGAGAGTCCATGAGGAGCTCACCAAACTGGAGGTGGACAAGGCAATGTGACCAGATAGCATACATCCCAGAATATTAAAGTAAATAAGGATGAAGCTAGCAGCACCACTGGCAGCCATGTTCAGTGATTCGCTCAACACAGCAGTGGTTCCAGAGGACTGGAAGAGGGCACACGTTGTCCTTCTTCACAAAAGTGGTAACAGGAAGGAGGCAGGAAACAACAGGCTGGCCAGCCTCACCTCGGTAGTGGGTACGATTATGGAGGTACTGTTTAAGGAGACAATTGTGAAACACTTGGAATCCAGCAGGGCACAAGATCAGAGGCAGCATGGATTCACAGCAGGAAAATCATGTCAAACGAATGTGATAGATTATTTTGACTGGGTGACGAAGGACGTGGACCAGGGAGGAGCAATAGATGTCGCCTACCTTGATTTCAGCAAGGCCTTCAACGCCATTCCAAATAGAAGGCTAGTTAACAAGTTGGGTGGCCTTAGTATGGAACACAAAGTGGTGCACCGGGTTAGAAACTGGTTAGGGGGATAGGAAGCAGAGGGTGGTGGTTAATGGAATCCAATCTGAGGAAAGGGGGTGACCAGTGGGGTACCTAAAGATCAGTCCTAGGGCCAGTCCTGTTAAATGTCTTCATTAGTGACATTGCAGAACAGCTGGAAGGGAAGGGAAGGTTTGCCTGTTCGCAGATGACACCAAGATCTGCAACAGGATAGTCACTCCAGAGCAGGTGGAGAGAATGAGGAGGGACCTAAGAAAATTGGAAAAATGGTCCAAAGTGTGGCAACTGAGGTTCAATGCAAAGAAGTGCAAAGTCATGCACCTGGGGCACAGAAACCCTGGGGGTGAGCTACAGGAAGGAGGAAGGAAGATGCTGATGGTCACAAGGGAAGAAAGGGATTTGGGGATTATTATTTCAAAAGACCTAAAAATGGCCAAGCAGAGTACAAAGGCTGTAGAGAAGGCCAGCGGCATGTTAGGGTGCATAGGAAGGTGCATCACTAGCCGAAGGGAGGTGGGGATACCAATATACAAAATACTGGTAAGGCCTCATTAAGAATATTGTGTACAGTTCTGGAGGGGCATCTTCATAAAGACATAGACAGCATGGAGGTGGTTCAGAGAAGTGTGACAAAGATGGTGCAGGGCTTGCACCAGAAGACATATAAGGAGAGATTAAAAGACCTCAACATGTATACACTGGAAGAGAGCAGGGAATGGAGAGATATGATAGAAACCTTCAAGTATCTTAAGGGCATAAACAAGGTGCAAGGGAGCGGCATCTTTAAATTTAGGAGCAGTACAAGAACTAGGGGGCACAATATGAGACTGGAAGGGGGCAGAAAAAGGAGAAATGTGAGGAAGTTTCTTTCCATGGAAAGGGTGGTGGATGCATGGAATAGCCTACCCCAGGAGGTGGTAGGAGTGAGCACAGTGAGGGGAGTTAAGCATATGTGGGATAGGCATAAGGGGACCCTGGATGTTGGAAGGAGAGGCTAAAGCCAATGACCAGATAGGGCCAAAGGCCGCCGATAAAGGTAGGATATGCGGGCAGACTGGATGGGCCTGGTGGTTCTTATCTGTGAAAAATTTCCATGTTTCTATGTAATTGTAAAAAATAAAATAAATAAATAAATATTCCACAGAATAACATACCATTGTTTGGTGTGAAAATGTGTTGTATATCAATGGCATAATACGATTCCACGGTTAACATTCCTCTTTCAATATCTCAGAATTCTACTTCCAATGGAATTCTGCAGAATTTAGTGGAATTTCTGATATTCTGTGGGATTCCAGCAGAAATGCAATTTGAATCTGCACAGCTCTACCTGTCATTATGCACCACAGTAAACACTACCCTAATTACAGTACACAAGTGGGATGGATGGCATTTGGGGACTGGTGCCCAGTTAACCACAGATCAGTTATTGTGCAGTGAAGGCAGCATTGCATCACAGCACTGAGCTTGTAGGACTACATTTGTTGGTGGTAAGAGAAGCAGGTCTTTCAGACTTTCAGTGGGCGCTTATTCAATCCTTATATTATTCCAGCCTTTGAATTCCCATTCTGTGAAATCAGGCCAAAGTGTTTTTAAACACATGTGTGGGCTGGTACTGTGACGTGGGCTACTGTTCACTAGGAACTGTGCTAAGGCCACCAAACGCTTTTACTTGTGGCCTAGGCTTTTCCATGATTTGACATTCTCAGTTCCAGAAAAGAAAAGGTGGTGCATCATTCACTAAGCCATGAGTTCCCCTTGGGTTTTCCTTGTTTTTGATCCTGGTGACTTCCTAAGCTGCTGACTTTATGATGAAATATCTAACTTTATTCTTCTGGTTTCAAAGGCAATTAATGCAGCACCGTTTGGTGTGATTGGAGTCATTGTGTACACCGACCCTAAAGACATCAATGATGGTAAAGTGTCGGACACTACCGAAACATATCCTCATTCCTGGTATCTGCCCCCATCTGGAGTTGAACGTGGATCCTACAAAAGTTACTTTGGTGACCAACTAACACCTTACTACCCTGCAAAAGGTAACTCATATTCACAATACTTTTCAAAGCTGCACACGTTGCTTTCGATTTGTATGTGTAATTGAATAAACTGATTCTGTTAGAGGAGAGCAAATTGCTTCATGTAGAGATCCAGCCTAGAATTGTGCAGCAGGCTGGGCCAGAGATTGAGGTCAGTTGGATTTTGCCCAGTCTGGTCAGCTGAGACTGCATCAGTTTTTTTGCATCCTCCCCTAGACTGGTTAACAATGCCCTTCTCCCCCCTTTGTAAATGAACTCCCGACCATTACTCCCCCTTGAGCCCCTTCACCCCAACGATGGAAACTGATTTCTTTGGGGGCACAGAAACGTACCGGCATATGGGCTTGGGAACTGAAATATGGGGTGGTGTGACGGAGCATGGCACGCATGGATTATTGAGCTTAAGGTTGTTTCTTTTTACTAGCAAAGCCTGCCGGGACCTATGATAAGAATTCCAGTGATGCTGAGTGCCCTCCTCCTTCTCGTGGATGCAAAGAGAGGACAGATGATGGGAGGCACATGTTGCTGTTCACATGAAGACATCATTTTTCATGCTATGGGGCAAAGATAAAAGGAGAATTAGGCTTGGGGCTCATTTTACAAAGGGTGAAAAAGTGACTGGGGCATCATTTAACATCTATGGGAGGGGTATATGAGTCTCTGAACCTGGATCAAGAACTGCCGCCACCCCATAGATGACATGCAGAAACCTCTGTGGTAACAACTCAGGCTGAGGAGCTACCACACTGTTCCTAACTGGACCTTAAAGCATTTGGTTGACTGCCCAGGAAAGGGGAGGCTATTAATTCTGCAGAAGCAAGCCTCATGTTAATCCTACTATGGCATGCAATGGCAGACCAGGATACAACTTGGGACAATCAAAAGGATCCCCCAAAATGAAATATGAAAACATATAAGGGCAGGGCCACATTGGACTCTAGAAGGGGACATCCTCCTGGTGGGTATCCACATACTGTTGGTTATGCGGGATCAGGTAGAAAGTGAAGCCTAAGGGACACCCAGGCTTTTTAAATATGATACATCTAGAGTTGCTGTGTAACTTAACTCTATTTATCAAAGCAAATCTCCAGTCTATTTTAGAAAACATTGAGACTGAAATAAATTTTGTATTTGCTTTGTGGTAAAAGTATAGCTGCCAGAACGGGGGGGGCAGTATGGTCATGGCGCTGCCACTTTTATAAGTGGTAGGGCTGGGCCCTATCAGTATTTGCAGTCACATTAATTTATTACTTTGGAGATCTTTGCCTTTGAAGAGCACCTTTTCTGGTAGAAAAAACACAAGGCACCAAGGACCCTCACCTGCACCGGCGTCCGGTGACGCTTACAAATAATTTTTTTTATTATTGGGTTTTTGGGAGGTAAGAGATTGCATTTAGGTTCCCTGGAGCTGATAGCCTGATCCCTTCCACTTCCTAATTTGGAGCCCCACCCTGGGCTCTCACGTTTTGTGACGCAATAGTCGAGAGAGCACGGGGGCATGCTCCATGCACTTCTATTGGGCTGGTTTTTTAACTACTTTTTACCTACTTTAGGGGGCCAATTCCAACAAACCCCAGCCAGTGCTGAACTCACAAGGGCCTTGTTAGTTGAGTGCTGGCCTTGATTTGTTGGAATCAACCCTCTCAGGTATTTAAAAAAAGTAGTTTAAAAACCGGCCCCACAGAAGTCTACTGAGCATGACCACGCGCTCTCCCGTTCATTGCATCATGAAATGTGAGAGCTTGTGGTGGTAGAGCTCAAAATTGGGACATGGAAGAGATCAGACTGTCAGCTCCACAGAGCCTAAATATGATCCCTTCCCTCCCAAAAACCCTACAATAAAAAAATGATTTGTAATCATCACTGGACTCCAGGGCATGCAAGGGTCCTTGGTACCTTTTGGGGGGTATTTTGTAAGAGTATGAAAGGTGATTTTTAAAATGTAGCATTGGCAGTAAACAGTGTTACTTACTAATCACTCTCTCTGTGGCTTACAGAGTCTCAGAAGAATTCTGGAAAGAGAAGGCCTGAGTAGTGTTGTTACGGGTGGGTCGGGGTCTTTGCCTTCTGAGTTAAAGCACAGTAGTCAAACCTTAAACATGAAAATAAAGGACTAGGCCTGGGGGAAGGGGGTCAAGGAATCAGGCACAGAGAGATGCTGTCAGTTGGTGGGAGTGAGTTTAATTACTCCACATATTACAAAAATAAAAGTGTAGAAAAATAAGGGTGTAAGTGAACACACTCAACTGGGGGGGGGGCATAACACCTTACATCTTGGGCCCTTCCACTTTTCAGACCCTTCCATCATCTATGTGTAAATGTGATGCAGTATTTCTTGTGTCTGTTTTTTAAATTGATTGCACCATTTCTTTTTTCTATATTTTACTTTTTTGTTCTTGTGCTGGTTCTGATGGCCTAACCCAACCCAGTCCAAACCAAAAAGGGGAAAAGCTGAAACATGTGCTCCTAACCCAGACATATATA
The DNA here is from genome assembly GCA_016271365.2 of Neoceratodus forsteri. Classification (NCBI taxonomy): domain Eukaryota; kingdom Metazoa; phylum Chordata; order Ceratodontiformes; family Ceratodontidae; genus Neoceratodus; species Neoceratodus forsteri. The sequence continues at coordinate 343,383,785 of CM028132.1, read as the reverse complement.
CACCATACTCCTGAATTTGATCCAGCTACTAAACCAGTCCTGCTCTCTATCTTGCTGAAAGGACACTGTCTTAATTTTTAGTAACCATAACTGAATGGGACTATAGTTTGTATGCTTCCTTGGGAAGGGGGTCTGATTTCATGTGCTCCCCTCAGAGGGGCTCCAGTTCTATGTCCTCTATGCCTAGTGGCTCTGATTTCTATGCCTACTCCCCCAGCTTAACATTCTTTGATTCCATACTCCCTTCCTAATCCTATTCCTATTCCATGCTTCCCCTTGTTGTAGCTGCTGACCCATTTATTCACCCACCTGCTGATACCCATAATCTGTCACACATGCCCTTAGGTATCTCTCCCCCACAACTGCTGATACACATCACAGTTCCCTCCATCTCCAAATAAAGGTATCACTTATTTTTAAAACCAGTGTCTTCAGGGCCAGTCTGTCTGCACAGTGGCTGTATTTCTGCCCTTTACACCATCAACCCAGGTTCAGGAATAAGCCAATGTCATTGGAAGGGAAGGCCTAGAAAGAATCGAGTCTCTAAGGAGAAGTTTACCTAGGGGCGAGTACCTCCCTGCTTCTACTATAATAATACCACCATGGTGACCACAAGTGGCGGTACGGCAAAGACAGAGCAGGCGGGAGGACATCCACAGGGTTTGATGACAACACAACACCATGATCGCATATTCACTGTAAGACCTTCATGCACCAACGTCCTGGGATGGGGTGAGAAAAAAAAACAAAAAACGGCTCAGCAGGATAATAGCCTGGTATCTGAATCAACCATAATAATCCATAACAAGTTAAGATACAACAGTACCATTCGGTATGGTATTGCTTTCCTTTGAAGCCAAGGAAAAAACCTGGAGCAGCTGGTCCTGAAACACTAAGTATAAACAGGAGATGATCAGGTTCCTGACTCTGTTTGCAGTACAATAAAAGGAAAAGTTTAGAACCATACATACTCAGCTCTTCAAAATAGACATGGTTCTTACTCTACCACCATTCACTTAGAATATCAATGTTTTGTACAGAACTTCATCAGGGTAAAGTGAATAGGAAAATCTAAGCGGGGTTATAAAGCTGTATTATTTCATAAAGCATTCTTAAGTCTTTTCTATAATGAACCCTTTTAAAGTGTTGTGGTTATGCAAATTGCAAACTTGCACATGGATTTGAATACCCATGATGCCTTGCTCTGGGAATGAGGCTTAAGAGTATGTGGTTTTGAGAGATGTACAAAACCCCAAAAATATGGAAATTTATTTTCTCCTACCATCCTTTTACAGATCCCATATACTGCTTTTCCTGCAGATTACCTCTCCAGTATGCTCACTTTGAGTGTTTGTTTTTAATGGATATTGCCTAGGGGTTCTGACAAGATGCTTGGCTGGAATTATGAACACAGTGCAGTGAGGAGTCCCAAACAGCATGAAACATGGCTCTGTAATGTATCATTCTTAGCCTAAGGTACATCAGACGTACAATTCTGATTAAAAGGCAATGTCTGTTCTGGTGAAGTCTTGTCACCCTCACTTGTACAAGGATTTGCATACCCATAATGCCCTGCTGTGGGAGCGAGGCTTCAGAGTATGTGCATGGTTTAGAGAAAGGCCCAAACCCCAAACAATTTGTAGACTTCTTCTCTCCTAGCATCCTCTTACCAATCACAAATACTGCTTCCTCTGCAAACTGCCTCTCCTGTATGCTCACTCTAAATGTTCCAAATGGCTAGAGGAGTTGCTTTTAAAGTGATTTTCTCAGGATAGCTGGACTGAAATGCAATACACCTTTACTCTGGTGTTATGTTACTAGGTTTAATAGCTAAGAGAACTAAAGCACAACAAAGTGACTTGCTCATTGTTGCATATTAATCTGTGGGCCAGATATTCAAAACTTTGCCCTGGGGCTAAATTAGCCCGGAGCACAGAGCAAGCTATATTCAAAAGGAAATAGCCTGGTGCTAATCCTGCTGAATATAGCAGTCTAAGGAAGCTGGGCAAACTGGTCTGGGAGTGCAGGGCAAAAATATCCCGGGAATAAGACAGCACTGAATATAGCAACAGGGAAGTGCTAACTGCAACTGCAGCTCATTAGACTCTGTAGCAAGCCAGTGTTGCAGGTGGAGAACATTGTGTGTGATTGCACAGAGACATCTCACAGCTACTGCAAACATACCTCTCAACCTCCTGCCTCAGAAATAAGGGACAAGGCTTAAAACAATCAGGGACAAAGGTTTAAAATCAGGGACACACCATAAAATTTGGTGATGTCCACTCAGGAAGCTGGTAGAATAAGTGGTGTAGTCTAAAATGCATTGTTTAAGGAAGAACACGTCTGTAACATTAATGTCTGATATTATGTTATGTCTACAACCCCCACTGTTTGGTCATGGAAACACAATTTGTAGGAGGGACACAGTAAAAGTTTGAGGCAAATCCAGGGACGTCCCTGAAAATCAGGGACAGATGAGAGGTATGACTGCAAATAACAATGCAAGCCACACACTGCAGAACTGTGCTTAGTGTGCTATGCTGAAGTGAGATTTGCCCGGGGCTAACCTGATTGCACAGTACTAACACATTATCCTGGTGCAAACCTGTTAGCCCAGGGCAAATGGTAGTCTAGTGGAGCTATATTCAAAGCTCCCATGCAAATGAGCCTACTTAGGTAATCTGTGGGCAAACAAGTACATTTACATCTCATTAAGTGCTTTCTGGCATACATTACCATGCAGTTTGACCGGTGCTACTGCATGGAGCAAAAAGCTCCCCCTTTTGGTCAGAATGGAAGTACAGGCTGGATGCTGCAGGCCAAAGCATGCCCCACCCCCTGTTGGTCGGAATGGAAGTACAAGCTAGAAGCAGCAGGAACTGTGTGCTGGCAGGCACAGTCAGTGGATACAACACACCCATTCAGCTGTGCAAGCAGGACCTGTATACATGTGTGTGTGTGTGTGTGTGTGTGTGTGTATATATATATATATATATATACTGTAGATCGATAGCTAAACAGACACACTGCCCATGGCCATACATACGCTGGAGGATGCCTTCCCCAACAACACAGGTTCCCCACTGCAGTAGTGGGTGAAACACAGTGGGGGGATGCAATGTATGGGGCAGGCATAAGGCAAACCTGCTGGGGGCAGGGGGATGTCAGCTGTAGGGTCACTGGGCTGTGCAGTGCAGCCATTAAGTATATAGGGACCTGAGCAGACAGGCTGGGCCAGGCAGCCCTTCTCAGCCATCATGGTCCCTGTTCCCACATGTGTGGGTTCCACTCCCTGGTAGTCTACTGGTCCCCCAACCCCCCCCAGCATGTATCCCAATCCCATTTCAAATAAAAAAGAAATAATTTCTCTGGTAGTCTAGTGGTCCCCCACCCCATAGCATGTATCCTGACCCCCTTTCAAATAAAGATTAATCCATTTCTGTAGTCTAGTGGCCCCCCACCACTAGCATGTATCCTGACCCCCTTTCAAATAAAGATTAATCCATTTCCCTGGTAGTCTAGTGGTCCCCCACCCCCCAGCATGTATCCTGACCCCCTTTCAAATAAAGATTAATCCGTTTCAAATAAAAAATAATTTGTTTCCCTGGTAATCTAGTGGTCCCCACCCCCAGCATGTATCCGAACCCGTTTGCAATAAAATAAAGCCTGTTTCCTGGTAGTCAGTGGTCCCCCCAGCACATATCCAACCCCGTTTCAAATAAAAATAGATCCATTTCCCTGGTAGTCTAGTGGTCTCCCCCAAGCACGCATCCTGACCCTGTTTGAAATAACAAAACGTCAGTTTCCCTGGTAATCTGGTGGTCTCCCCTCACCCCCAGCATGTATCCTGACCCCCATTTGAAATAGAAATAGATCTGTTTCCCTGGTAGTCTAGTGCCCCCCACCTGACAGTGACACCCCAACCATCCAAATCGCTTCCCAGAACAGAGCCGGCGACCGGCTCAGCCCTCCTCTCACCACCATGGCTGCCAGCTGAGAAGTTCTTCAGTCGGTGGCCAGCCATGGTGGTGAGAGGAGAGCTGAGCCGGTCATCGGCTCCATTCTGGGAAGTGATTTGGATAGTCATGGTGTCACTGCCAGGTGGGGGGGGGCCACTGGACTACCAGGGAAACAAATCTATTTAGATTACGAATGGGAGTTGGATACATGCTGGGAGGGGGGACCACTAGACTACCAGGAAAATTGATCTATTTTATGTTAAACGGGGTCGGATACGCGGTTGGGGCTGGGGGACCACTAGACTACCAGGAAATTGATCTATTGTTATTTTAAATGGGGGTCGGATGCATGTTGGGGGTGGGGGACCACTAGACTACCAGGGAAATGGATCTATTGTTATTTTAAATGGGGGTCAGGGATCGTGATGGGGGGGGGGTTGACACCGCAGTATTGCAACTAGCTTTTTGCCAGCGGTATTTGGCACTGCACTACAGGTCACACTAATGCCTGTAGCGCAGTGCTATACTTTGGAATATGCCAGTGCGCTGGCATTCAGAGCCCTTCCCCTAAGTCCCTCCCTTGCATACATTATAATTTAGCATCGGCGCTAACACCTAGCGCCAGTGCTAAATGTCATTTTCAATATAGCAGCTGGGGGCAAATTCGGCACTAGTCCAGCGCAACGGATTTGCACCCTGTGCTAAATTTTGAATATCTGGCCCTAAAGGTTCAATTAAATCTGTGTTCAAACTTGCTTTAAAGGAACACAGTCATCACCCTTAGGCCTCAAAGTGTATCTAGTATTAAAATGCATTTTATGTTTACTCACATTCTATATCGATTACTGATATAGCTGATAGTTTAATTCTAACTCATTTTTCTTTTTACAAGTGAAAAACAGACCGCCCACCATACTGGTACTACCACACAAAAACATGTGTATAGTCCTTGATCAACTCTCACTGCATCTTTTCTGGACTTGAGTACACCCCCAACACAGTCTACACACTCAAGATGCAGGGAGAGGAGAGAAGAGGAGAGGAGAGGAGAGGAGATTATTGCATCATGAGTGGCTGCACTATTTGTAGGTGTTCTTAATGTTCAGGAAGTATGCAATAAGAGTAGATCACAGATCAGAAACATAACAAAGCTGGATAAAATTACACCATTAGCATGCATTTCAGTTTAACTAAGAAAGGAGGCAGATCAAACAGCCAGCAGCATCAAGGACTTTTTAAGAAGGTTAGCAGTCATAAAATGTGGGTTTATAACTAGAAATAATATGATGCAAAATGGTATGACAATGTTTCTTTAAACTCTTTTGCGCTAACCATTTAATCATGTTGTCTTCTGATTCAAAGCTGTAATTTCATAGGTGTTTTGTACTCTATTTTCAGAATTCACATACAGAATAAATGAATCTGACATTGAAGGGTTACCACCAATACCAAGCCAGCCAATTGGGTTTGAAGATGCACAGACTCTTATTTGGTTAGTATTATGTGGGCTTCTGCAGGGGCACCATTTCAAGTGTAACAGGGATGAGATAACTGAGAAGAGCACCTCATGGCCAGCAGCCAAGGGGTGTAAACATTATTACAGGGTCCAGGAGCATGCTACCTTAGCTGGGACAGCATATTTTAGAAGAATGTAAAACAGTGCATACTGCTGAGGTTTGTGACTAATGACTGTATCATTTCACAAACTGTGCCACCCTGTTTCATTGGAACAGGTCAGTCTCTGGTCCAAACTTCACTTTCTCCCTGTGTCATCAACTACAAGAGAAATGTTATTTTTCCAAAACAGGCCTTCAAGACTAGCTGCAGTTACTTGAGGCTTCACTGGTTTAAAATATTCAACTATCGAAATTTGCTTTCTGGCTTGCTATTCAAAATAATCTGAACGAAGCCTAGAAACAACAAATGGTGGATGGCAGAAAAGGACCCTTGGTCCATTTAGCCTGGCCAAAAGAATGTGGGAACATAAGAACCTACACAAAAACAGGCCATGGGTCCATGTGTTTACCTTCTGCAATACAGGCAGCCATACCATTCAGTATCATATTGTTGTAAGAGTTTTAGGCATTGTTTACTGGAAAGTGGTACCAGTAAATGATATGGCCTTTGATGCAATGGAGAGGAAACTCACCAGAGGAAAAACTGCTAGGAAACCACAGCCTTGTGATCTTCCAGTTCCTCCCAGATATCCCAGTTCTGCTATGAGGTATGCACCATTGCTCTCTCTTACCTCTCACCATTAAAATGCATAACTCTGGCCTTCAAAATATAAACATAGAAACATAGACTTTGACAGCAGATAAGGACCGCTTGGCCAATCTAGTCTGCCCATTTCCCTACCTACAGGATAGGCCGCAGATCCTAGTTAACCAACAGCCTATTTCTTCCTACCCCCCACAAGAATTGACTTATGTCTGTCCCATGCATTCTTGAATTCTCCCAGTTTTAGACCCCACAACCTCCTCAGGAAGGCTGTTCCATGCATCCATTACCCTCTCTTTAAAATAAAACTTCCTCACATTGCCCCTGAACCACCACCCCCTTTATCTTTAAATTGTGTCCCCTTGTTCTAACATGTCTCGTTTTCTGAAAGATGCTACCCTCTTGGACTTTGTTGATTCCACTGAGGTACTTAAAAGTTTCTATCATGTCCCCCCTCTCCCTTCTTTCCTCAAGGGTATACATATTAAGCTCCTTTAGTCTCTCCTCATACTGCTTCTCTTGCAGACCCTGCACCATTTTAGTTGCCCTCCTCTGGACTGCCTCTATCCCTATCTATGTCGTTGAGGAGATGGGGTGTCCAGAACTGGACAAAGTACTCCAGATGGGGTCTCACCAACTGTCTGTACAGAGGGATAACAACTTCCTGTTTTCTGCTGCTGATGATGCCTCTCCCTATGCATCCCAGTATACCCCCAGTCCTCCCTACTGCCTTCTCACATTGCTTGCTAACCTTAAGGTCATCTGATATGATTACCCCCAGGTCCCTTTCCTTTTTTGTTGTTTTTACTACCTCCTCCCCATTGTGTATTCTTCCCCTAGGTTCTTGTTTCCCAGGTGCATTATTTTGCACTTCTTTGCATTGAATCCTAGCTGCCATACTTCTGACCATTCCTCCAACCTCACCAAGTCCCTTCTCATCCTTTCCACGCCTTCTTGTGTATCAACCCTGTTGCAGATCTTTGTGTCATCTGCAAAGAGGCATACTTTTCCTTGCAGTCCCTCTGCAATGTCACTTATGAAGACATTAAAAAGGACTGGACCCAATACTGAACCCTGCAGTACCCCACTAGTAACCCCTCTTTTCTCAGAGTGGACTCCATTTACAATTACCTTCTGTGTCCTGTTGTCCAACCAATGTTTTACCCAGGCTACCACCCTGGGACCCACTCCCAGGCTGGTTAATTTGACTATTAATCTTTTGTGTGGGACTGTGTCAAATGCCTTGCTAAAGTCTAGGTAGGCCATGTCCACAGCCCCTCCCTGGTCTACTACTTTGGTCACCCAGTCAAAGAAATCTATTAGATTCATTTGACATGACCTTCCCGCTGTGAACCTATGCTGCCTTGGGTCCTGTGCCCCAGTGGCCGCCAGGTACTCAACAATTCTTTCTTTCAGAAGTGACTCCATCACTTTCCCTAAAAATGAGGTCAGACTGACAGGTCTGTATTTTCCTGCCTCTGTCTTGGTACCACTTTTGTGAAGGGGAATTACATCCACTTTCCTCCAGTCCTCGGGTACCACACTATCCTCCCATGATTTATTAAAAAGAGTAGCCAGTGGTTTCACTAGTTCCCTCCTTAATTCTTTCAGAATTCTGGGATGAATTCCATCAGGCCCCATTGCTTTGTCCACCTTCAGTTTTAGGAGTTCTTGCAGAACCCTTTCTTCTGTGAAAGGACTGGGATCGACCCCCCTATCAAGAGTGCTTCTGTTAATTGGATTAGGCACTTCCCCCTCCTCTTTTGTGAATACTGAGCAGAAATATTTGTTCAGTATCCCTGCTTTTTCACTGTCCCCCTCTGCCCACCCACCATTCATTCTATTCAACCTCACTATCCCTCCCTTTGTCTTTCTACGCTCGCTGATGTACCTATAAAAGGTTTTATCCCCCTTCTTAACTGAGTTGGCTATCTTTTCCTCAGTTTGGGCCTTTGCTATTCTGACTTCCCTCCATGCTTCCTTCTGCCTTAACTGGTACAGCTCTCTGTCCTGCTCCTTCTGTGTTTCCTTATACTTCCGGAATGCCATCTTTTTCTTCCTGACTTTCACAGCCACCTCTTTTGAGAACCATAGTGGCTTTTTCTTTTGTTTTGATTTGTTTATTTGCTTCACACAAAGGCTTGTTGCCTCTGTGATGGCAGTTTTGATCATTCCCCATTGTTGCTCCACACAACCTTCTAGCCTGTTTGCTAGTGCTTTTCTGAGGCACTCTCCCATCTTGCCAAAGTCAGCCCTCCTGAAGTCCAGTACCCTCAGTTTTGTATGGCTTGACTCTGTAGCTGAGTTTAACGTGAACCACACTGTTTGATGGTCACTTGTTCCCAGATGGCAACCCACTTCTAGATCTGAGATCCTCTCGCTGCCCCCATTTGAGAGTACGAGGTCTAGGATTGCTCCCTCACGAGTGGGTTCCGAAACTAGCTGTCTGAGGTCTGCCACCTGTAGGGCATCAAGAATGGCCCTGCTCTTGGATGTGGCTGCAGCAAATGTGCTCCAGTTAACATCTGGCATATTCAGGTCTCCCATCAACAGTATCTCCCCTTTCTCTGCCATTCTAAGAATGCCTTCTATCATATCCTTGTCCATTCCCTCCCTCTGACATGGGGGTCTGTACACAACCCCTGTGCGGATTGTGGTGCCCTTTCCAGTCTCCAAGGTGACCCACAGTGCCTCTTCTCCTCCCTGTTTACTATTTTGTTCAGTTGCTTTTATCCTTCCTTTACATAAGCTTACTCCTCCCCTCTTCTCCCTGCCTGTCTCTCCTGTAGGTTATGTACCTGGTATGTTAACATCCATTCATGGTTCTCTGTGTACCATGTTTCTGTGACTTCTTCGATATCCAGGCATCCCTCTTCCATCAAGGCCACCAGCTCAGGGCTTGTTGCCCAGACTAGGGCATTGGTACTCATGCCCTCCATTTCCTGATGGCCTTACTCCTTTTGCCCCATCCCTGTCCTTTTTGCCTTTGTCACTTTCTCCATTTACCCCTGCCCTTCTCCCTATCGACACCTCTATGTTGGTGTTTACCGCACTCACAACTGTGATTTATTTTGGGGGGGGGCTAGGATTTCCCTGCTTCTTTCCAGTGCCTCCCCTCCTTGGCTAGTTTAAATGCTTACCAATGAAGCATTTAAATCTATGACCTAGGATCCTGGTTCCCCTCCTGGACAGATGCAGCCCATCATGCCAGTATAGGCTTGCATCACTCCAGGTGGACCCCCAGTCCCCAATGAAGCCAAATCCCTGAGCTCCACACCAGTTTTTCAACCACTGATTGAATCCCATGGTGCAGAACACCCTAGCCTCTCCTACGCCATAGATGGGCAGCACCTCCGAGAAGGTTACCATGCGTGCTACTTGTCTAAGGCCCCTCCCCAATTCCACAAACTCTTCCTGCACTTCTCTAATCCCTTTCTTAGCCAGGTCATTTGTCCTTAGGTGGACAGTGACATCCAGCTCCCTCCCCTGTGCAGCTGCTCCGGCAATCCTGAGGATTCGCTCCCTGTCCCTCTAAGCCATGGCACCAGGCAGGCACCTTACCTCCCTCTCCCCTTCCTCCCCCAGTTCTACCTTCCTAACAATGGAGTCCTCCACCAGGAGTTGTTTCCTTCCCCTGCGGGGTCCCCTGCCACCCTCCTGTGGGTCTTCTTTGTGGAGGTTCCCAGCATCCTCCTTAGTCTCCACTGTGGGTGCCTCCATAGAGGAACCACACTTTGCCAGAATGGCATAAGAATTGTGTAGAGGTACAACTGGAGGGATGCGCCTCTGTTCCACCACCCTCACCCTCCCTGAGACCACTGTGGTCCAACCGCTCCTCTTTCTTGGCAACCTCTGAGGCAACAGCAGTGGCACTGGTGGTTCCTGGATGGAAGAGGAGGTCCCACAGATCCTGGCCAACTCAGCCTGGAGATGAGCAACCTCCTCCTTCAGCCCAGAGACGTGCCTGCAGATCGGACAACACCACATCCTCCAGAACATCTCCCGGAAGACTGCTGCTCCACAGCCACTGCACTGCACCACTCCCATCATGTCTTATTTCTGGCCCCTTAACTGTTTGCAATCCTTACTCTTTCCTCTTTTTTTTCTCTCTCACCTCACTTTCTGCCTGTGTGCCCTTTAAGCTCCTGATTGTCCTGTTCTGAGACAAGAATATCCTATATTTCTTAGTAGACCCCTTACTTGCTCAGAGGCAGACCTCCAGCAGCTAGAGGGGGCCGGAGAGCTACTCTTGCCCTTCTAGGATGGTGGGTCTTTGGTGGCTCTGTGATCACTCACTTTCTGCTCCCAAACAGAAAGTTCCTGTTGTCAGTCAAATTCTGTGCCTATAAAAGTAAAACTAGCTTTGGGTGGGAGGGTGGAAGGGAGGGAAGGAGGGCAATATAGTCCCATAGAGAAATCCAGTCACACAGCAGTCCTTTCTCCTGGTGTCTTCTGCCAAGCTACTAGCAAAATCTTTCTAAGGCAGTTTTAAATGTAGCTTCCTTCTAGCTAAGCTACTCTCCATACTTACTAGATCTTTCTACAAGTAATTTAAACCTCACGGCTATCAAGTCCTTTCAATCACCTGAGATTTACACCTAGATAACTGTTCAGATAACCATTCAGTTCAGTTAACTCAGACAAACACACACTTTTTTTTGTTTTGTTTGTTAGTTTTTTTTTTACCCTAAGTTAAAGTTCCAAGTACAAGAGTTCTACTTCTTTAGTCCCAGCAGAGAAGTCCAGTCACACAGCAGTCCTTCCTTCTGGTGTCTTCTGCCAAGCTACTAGCAAAATGTGGAGCGAATGGCCGGAATGTTAGTAATTTCTTATTTTAAAGAACAATAAGTTTAAGAATAGTGGACAGGATGGCCCCCATTTTCAAAGCCAGGGGGATGGCTGGTGCATCTAGATGTGCCGTCCAAATAAATGGGCTGGCAAAAAAAAATGCTGTATTCAAACAAGATGCACAATCTTGAATCCCATCTGAATATAGCAATGCTAGCGCATGGCGCAAATGGGGGCTGCTGGCAATGTGCCAGCACATCCCGCTGGACAGCCTGAATACCTGGAATGGGGATGCGTGGCACAACTGCAGATGTGCTGGGCCCTAATTCCAGATATTCAGCCAGGGAAATGCAAATGAGGCAATTAGGCAAGCAAGGTGCAAACAGGCCATTTGCATGTCATTATGGCCTCATTTGCATGTCATCTGCAGGGATGTGCAAGGTAGGATGAATAAGGTAGCCTGCACCCCTCCGCCCAGTCCCATGTTGTCCTACACTGTAATCCACCCCTGTTCCATAGTGTAGGGTCCTCCCTTCCCCATCCTGATCCCTGTTCAGATAAAAAGAAAATAATCTCCCCATCCCATTTTCCATAGTGTAGTGGCCCCCTCCCCATCCTGATCCTGTTCATGTAAAATAAAACAACATCCACATCCCATTTTTCACAGTGTAGTGCCCCCAACCCCATCTCCCATTCACAGGCACTCACAGCCAACCCCGCTCCCCCTGTCCCAGCATGGTCAGTCAGCAGCGAGCAGCATAGCACTCTGCACACCTCCACGGCTGTCCGCCAACTAAACTGTCAAAGAATGATAGCTTACAGTAACCACTGCAAGCCCATTAGTCGACAGCCATGGTTAACTTTAACATGATGTGGAACATCAGTGCATCTTTGTGGAGCAGGGATAAATTTGGGTGTAAAATACGTAACACTATGCAAAATGCATAGTGGGTGAGAGGTATGCTGACCACTTACTGGCCCTCTTTTTTCCGATGAATTAAATTCGGTACCATGTAATGTGATTCTCCATGAAAAAACTGCCTTTGTCCAGCCAGAATTTTACGATTCAACTCCATGAGTGTAGTAATGCATATGCCATGGCTTTATACAAGTTGATTTTTGTAGGGAAGAAACCATTTGAGCCCTGGCTATCGAATACTGCTAGATCACAATCATTCCTCTATGAATCTTGCAATGTGATTGTTATGCTCTGTTTGAATGTAACATTATCTGTGATTTATTTTTTGCACACTATACACTTCCTTAAGTACAATGTGGGATATATATACATTAAGTGGGCAGGACAACAAATAGTGTTATCTATAAAACTGGAATAAGCCAAAGAGGGTTCTGGTGTACAAGTGTTGTGTTTCTACCTATATGTTACACGGGGTATCACTCTTTGGGTATGCCCTCAATTTCTACTCTCTTTAACATACTGGAAAAAAGTTGTCTAAATCATCTTTCTTTAGTATATTTTTATTAAAAGATTTTTTTCTTTTATACACAAAGTGAAACAAATTAATATAGGCAGCCACTTAAATTTTTGCTACAACCATGTATAAAAAAGAATATTTTCTTGTACCATATTTATAATATACAATTTGTATCCATAAATAACTTTTATTGCTGTAATATTCTAAAAAAAAATTATACTAAAATAAGTCTATTTATACATGTATTTATGATTGCCACAATTTTTTGTATCTGTCTATTAAGTTCCAACTTAGAGAAATCATTAAATACAAATGTGGCAAAATCTAGTGGTGTATCTACCTGTAATATTTTTTTGGCTTCTAAATATGTTTTATACCATCATTCTTTTACATGCATGCAATCCCATAATAAATTATATAAATCTCCAGTTTGATAACAATTATGCCTTGAGTTCATATTTATTTTATATCCCCTTTTATAAAACTTGATCAGCATTGTATATGCTCTTAATAGGATTTTATACGGTATTGTTTTCTTTTTTGCAAAGTGATGCATTTTATTAGCAGATTGTCATATGTGTGCCTAATTACATTTATTAAAGTACATCTTTGATTCTTTGGACCATATTTCTCTCAAACCAATTCTTGTATTAGGCATATTTTTATTACGTTTATTACTTTTTATGTTAAATACTTTATGTATTTTGTTCATGACTGCTTTTAAATAATAAGGTAACTGTCCTTTTTGCTCTTGAATTTTTTGCATTCCAATCTGTTATATTTTGATATCCAGCATGGCTTAGGAATTCCCTGAATAATATATATCAACATTTTCAATTGAAATCAACTTTCAATGTACTTGTCTCTAAGGGCTATCTATCCAACAACAATAGGCAACAAGGATTATTTGGCTGCTACTGATATTATCAGGCAACATCCACCCTAACCCGGACCCTAAACCCATGGATGCTATACCCCCGAGAAAGCCTGGTGCCATCTCCATTGCATCTATTAATATATGTAGCACCCTACCAAAATTGGACTTGCTGCAAGCATGGGTAGCACATCACAACTCAGATGTCTTGTCAGTGGTAGAGATCTGGCTCATGACAAGAACCCCTGATAATGAAATCCAACTCCCTAGCTATACTATATTCTGACTTGATAGACTAGGAAAAAGGGGAGATGGATGTATCTTCTATATTATTATTAGTAGTAGTAGTAGTTTTTGTTGACCAGGTAAGTGCACTAGACAAATCCTGCCTATTTTCAGGCATGACCTGGGGAAGGGGGATACAGATGAATGCCAACCAACCTTGAACCAGATTAAGCTGTAGGTGGTATTTTTAGTGAATGAGGAAAATTTGGCAAGGACACCAGGGGAAATTCCTCTATAAAAAACACCTAAGAGGTACTGTCCTGCCACACACTAAAACAGGGAAAAATGTACAGATTCTACCTGTGAAACTACTTCTTGGTTCTCAAGGCAAGGGATTAACCCTCATTTCAGCATACATCCCTGAAGGAGCAGGCTGAGGGTTTCAAAGTGCTTTATGACTACTTTTCAGACCTCTGCTCTAACTCGGAGGTACTAGCGCTGGGTGACTTTAACATAAACTGGTTGTCTCATGACTCAGCTCCCCATAAGGACATACTCTCTGCAATTGACATACACTAACTGGTGACCTCACCAACTCGTAAAAACTACAGAACTGGGTCCAATACACTTCTAGACTGACTGCTTACAAATCATACAGACCAAATCACAAGTGTAGACATACTTTCAGACTCAATAAGTGACCACTCTCCCATCCACTGCTCATGGACCAATAGGTTGCCAAGACCTCCAGCAAATGTGATAATGTCTTGTAAGCTCAGGAAAGGACAATTGGATCACCTGAAACAATACCTGCAGCAGCAGAATTGGTTCCCTATCTTCACAACCACGGATATCAACATAACACTAGAGACCTTCATCAGAATCTTCAATGCTGCCTGTGACATGTTTGCACCTATTACCAAAAGGAAAGTCAAGGGCACTAACAAACCATGGGTATCCCCACACCTCCTTAGCCAGCTACGTAATCAGAACCACCTCTGATAGAAGTATAAAAGTACTGGATCACCTTCTGACCTCCAAAACTACAGAATGGCCAGGAATTGACATACTCATGCCATCTTCCAAGCAAAGGGCACCCACTTTCACTCTGAGCTCAACTCCTCCTGGGGAGACAGCTGCAAATTTTGGAAAAGCATACAAACCCTTACCAGTAAGCCCAACAAATTGCCCCTGTCCATGCTGAACCTAGGCAGGACCGTTACACAGGATCAGCTGACCATAGCCAACACACTTAACAAGGCGTTCACTGACCTAAGTGGAGTACTCCCACCAGAATACCTTAACTTGACTACCACTGAAACCCAGAATGTATCGTCTCATGCACCACTAAACCAAGCTCCTCTGTTCTACCTAAAAATTATCTCAAAATCAGAAGCAAAGAAGTATCTCTTGAAAGCAATTGGTAAAACCAGGTTCAGTGGTGACAGGCTTGACCTGAAACTCCTTTCCCTCACCCTCAATGTACTACTGGCACCACTCACTAGAATACTCAACATCTCACTGGTCTCTGGTAAATTCCTCAAGCTCTGGAAAGCCACAGTCATCACCCCAGTGCTTAAAGGTGGAGATAGGTCTATCCACACAAACTACCGACCTATATTTATTCGATCACCCATCTCTAAAGCTCTCTAGCAAATCATATATGACCAGCTTGTTGACCACCTCGAGAAGTACCAACTGCAATGCAGGCAACAACATGGCTTCCGAAGGTCCCATAATACTGTTACTGTATTACTTGAGTTCACGGGTTACATTCATGAGGCCTTTGATGGAGGGAACTTGGTAGGTGCTACCTTCATAGACCTCACCAAGGCATTCAACACAGTCAACCATGATCTCCTTCTGTCCCAACTAGAAGCAGTAGGCATCTCTCCAGACTCACTGTGCTGGTTCAGGAGTTACATCTCGGATTGGGTACAGCAGGAAAAATTGACAAAACCCTCTCTGATACCCTACCTGTTAGTACTGGAGTCCCCCAGGAATCCATCCTGGGAAAACTATTGTTCAGCCTCTTTATAAACCAGCTCCCACAAGCATGTCACTACCAAATCCTCCTTTACGTAGATGACGCTGTCATATATACAAGCCACCCAGACCCTGGCACCCTAAATCAGCAGCTTCAGAGTGACTTCAAAAACATGGAAGACTGGTTCTGCAATGCCAAGCTACTCCTAAACCATAAAAAAAATGAAGACAATGCTCTTTGCAACAACCCATAGGCGGCACAAGTCATCCAAGTTAGCCACTCTGAACAAATTTAATGAACCAGTGGAGATGGTCAACAACTCTAAGTATCTTGGCATCGCTTTGGATAGTTCCCTCTCCTACTCCACCCATATTGAATTGGTCACCAGGTAAACAAGTCGCATGCTTGGGCATCTGTATTGGCACTGACACTGCCTCATGGTGGATGCCCTATAACTTGCTATAACTAGCTCAGTATTCTCCAGTATAGACTATGGCCTTGCCATTTACAGCTCGGCCCCTGACACTTCCCTCAAGCGGATAGCCACCACCCTGAACAAGGCCTGCAGGTTAGCACTAGGAACTCCTCGCCTAACCCACACCTGCCATTTCTATTCTTGTACAGGTTGGCTAGACCTGGAAAAAAGAATTCAATACTAGGTCTGTCTACTGGCCAAAAAAAGCAGCTATTGGCCTGTTGCCCTTGGGAACTAGTGTTATGCTCAGCCCTTCAGAAATTGTCAAGCCAATCAGAGCTTCAAACAACAATCTATTCAAGGTTCCATTCTGGCATACCACGCAAGGCCAAAGATCCTTTGGTTATAGAGTGCCACTCTGGTTAAACTCCCTGCCAACTGAGCTCACTTCTGAACCCAAGACTGGGCCCTTCAGAGCAAAATGATGGACCCACCACACTAATCTTATGATCTGCTCCTGCTTTCCATAACCTGTTCTCTTGTTACTCCCACCCTTCCCCAATAATAGCACTTCTACACATCCCTGATTACAGCACATACACCTTTCCATTCCTGCCACCTTCCCTCTAAACCAACTACCCTCCTATCCTCTTCTCCCCAAGTCTATCCCTTACACTTGCCTCCCTCCCTCCTTCCCCTCCTCTTCTTTACCATCCAACCTCTCCCAGTTACCTCCCCCCCCACCCTTTTTCACTTCTATCCATGGATACCCACTTTTTGCCTTCTGCTGTCCCTACTTTGGAACCTATTCTCCCCTCCCTCACCCTCTCTATTGACAAAGGCAGCCCTTGTATGCTTCCTGCACTATCTCACTATTGTAGCCTTTTGTAATACATATGAAATGTACTGTTAAACCCTTGCTGGAAATGTCATTTTAACTTAATTTGTGTAGCGTACTTGATATCCAAAATTAACTTGTGTAGTGTACTTCTTGTCAATATGTATGCCTTCCTAATGACATGGAACCTATGTAAATGGGCTCTAGCTCATAGGTTGTAACTCCTAGATTCTAATAAATAAGTAAACAAAATATATACAATGTTTCATATTCCCACAGAGTAATATTTTCTTGATTATTTATTGCCTTAATCTTCTCAAGGGAAGCAAGTCCTGATAAATTAATAATCTGGTGCAATCTGGTTATTCTTTTCATATGCTATTTTCAATAAGCTATATGACAGAATGGCACAAAGAACCATTAATTTCTGTTCCTATTTCCATTAATAAATTTAGTCATTTCTAATTTTACAAGATAGGTGTGTATAAAAGCTTCACTTAGTCCCAAAAATAACAATAAATTACTATGTTGAATTGTTTGAGGATGAAGCAGAACATTGGATATTGTATGGACGTTCACCAACCTTTGCAACATAACATTGGTAGGATGATCATCATTTTCTGACATGAGTGCCCATTGCCAAAGTACAGAGGCCTTTACCACAGAAAAGTACAACTGCAGGTCAGGGAATCCCATATCACCCTGCTCCCTAGAGATAATTCATGTTGCCCAGGGTATTCTTGGGCTGCCCCCTCTAAAAAAAATGTAATGTTTCTCATCTTATCCAAGAGTGTTTACCCAATATTGGTGAAAAGGATGTAACATATGTTGTATAATCATCATTTTGATGGTATCATTTCTGCTTCATGATGAGAGAGATAGAGATTGCTGCACTTCCAATAGCTTTTGTGTTTTCTGTATTGTAATGTTTAGATTAAGTTTAGTTGTTTGTTGTATATCTCTAGATAGTTGAATCTCCAAATATTTAGTAGTACTGTAGTTTGAATTTGCATTTCTTGAAAGGTATTTTTTGTTTCTTCTTTTAATTGGGTTACTGATAATATTAATGATTTTGATTAATTTAATTTATGTATAGCCAGAAACCAATGAACATTTCTTTATTTCTTTAATCAGTTCTAGGTATGACTTCAGTGTTTTTTTAGAAAAAAATCATAGGGTCATCTGCGTATTAATTTTAAACATTGACTTATTAAGTCTCAGGCTTTCCATCAATTAAGTTGTAAGTGTTGAAGTGACATTTCCAATGAAATTGTAAATAATAATGGAGAGGGGGGAGGCCTTGCCTAGTGCCATTTAGTAGTTGTCTTAATCCATCTTACCCAGTCCTAGTAAGAAACAGAATAATATCTTTTAGCATTCAATTGTTCCTGTGAAACATAGTCTGTCTAAAAGTACCTCATAATTAAATCTCTCCTTTGACTTAATCATTTTGGGGCTAGAAATGAGAAATTTTAATTACTGTACAGTGTGGGTTTAATGTGCAGTAAAAGGTTCCAACTGCAATGTCTTGAAGAGATTTCAATCAGAAACCATACGCTAGATTTCTGTCAGTCATTAATAAGTAACAAACAAATGGAAATAAAAGTTGCACATGGAGCTGGGTGTTCATGATTTAACTACAACATAAAACCAGAAAATAAACCGGGCACTCACCACCTCAAAACATAGATGCTAAGAGCTAATGGTTTTTAAAGAGATGATGTTTGATATGTCAACAACACACTCACTAAATACATTCAGACTATCAACAACATTGCACAAGCATAACTTCTCACTAAGTTGTGTATGCCCATTTAATTCAAAGGCTGTGCCTGTAGTTCAATGGGCAGGAGCTACCAGTGATACCCCCTTCCTGAGGCATTTAAGCTAGCATCCTCCAGCCTGACTCAGAAGCACAGTTTCTTTACCCTGCTGTCTCCCCCCCCCCCTCCTCAGACAGTACACCTTTCTCCTTGGGGCTCCTTTCTATGATACCCTTAGCTAAAGCAATTATGTGCCCATGGCACCTCTAGGGTTGGATCCCTCCTCAAGAGGGTTCCTTTGCCTTCACAGTACACCAAAAAGGTTGTAGTTCCCCATGGGATAGATAGTGTGACCAGCCAGTATCCATGTATGACAGTGAACAACACATTCATTCAAATACCTTCAGACTATCAACAACACTGCACAAGCATAACTCCTCACTAAGTTATGTACACCTACTAAACCAATATCAGTATATGTAACCACTGTTAGAGGGTCTGATAAATTAGACAGATACACGTTTCCTTCCATCATGCAATTCATCTGTTCATGTGTACAAGTCATAAGGCCACAAGTCTAAAGGGAAAGTGGTCTTTATAAGGTAGTTCAGCTTCAAGATGGTGATATTTCATAACTATCTGGGACTTACCTAACATATATTTTATATGTTACATTAGGTTAGTCTGTTGTGCTTTATTATATTTGCTGTTTTGTTTTTTTTGCTTAGCTAGTTTAGTGTGTTTATGTAGTGTAGTGTTTCTGTTCTTAGTGTTTTTCCGTAGTGTAATGGTGTTTGTAGGGAAGTCCTGTTTTGACCCTTAAAGGTTCCACAGTGTAGTGGCCTCCTATAAAAGGAGGCATAATTTCAGTGTGCTATCCCTTAGCACATGTTCAAGATATCAGAGCAGCATGCAATGTTGCCGTTTCTAAAGTCAATTTGGCAGTTATTGCAATCAGAGTAGGCATGGTCAGGAGCAGCGGTCCAGTGTTGTGTTGAGCTGTGTGCAGTTGGAATCAGCAGTTAGGACTGGCATTATGGAAAGGAGCATCATGGAAGGGAGCAGCATGGAGTGAGCAGCAAGCAAGTGATTCAGAGGGGTTGATTTTGTGCAGTTTAGGTTAGGGACATTTTCTATTACAGATCTAATTTTATTTCAACAGGTCTGTGACTGTCTGGACTGATTTTGTGCCATTTAGGTTAAGGACACTTTCTTTTTGCAGGGGCTGCAGTTGGAGGAGCTGTTAGGGCTGTAATGTGGGTATTTTGTGTAGTTTGTAGGTTATTGTTACATGTATTATTCAGGTGGTTGTTACGTATGTTAAAGTGTTGTAATACGGTGTATGTTTTGTGCCAGTACTTGTAATAGTTTGAGACTTTGCTCCTTATTGTGTTTTAGAAAAATGGACAAGAAATTTCTGATCTCTGATTGGCTGAGACCCCTGGCAAGGGGTACAGTTGTGTGTCAACAGAGACTGGGAAAAAACAAGATCTGTGCCAACCTGCTTCTGTGCCCACAAATATCCCTGTGCCCACTTTCAATGTTTCCTGCCACTGAATTTCAGTGTCAGACTACCTGCCATTACACTGCAACTTGGAGCCAGAAGGTACAGTGAACATTCTATTTCCGCAAGAGGAACATCCTTACGAGCAACGACCACCTGCCAGAAAAAATACAAATCTGAAAAACGCATCATGTTTCTCCACAGGGAGCACACCTGAACCGAGTGTTACAGAGAGTGAAAGAGAAAAACTTAATACAAAACAAAAAACACACTCACTGGGCAGTTTTAGAATTTAATCAATGGGCTGAGGTGAAAAAAATCACTGTTAATTGGCAAGCTGAAACGTTTCAAATACTTAATTAACTGCTCCAATGCTTCTGCACTGAAGCCTGAACCATGACTGGTATGAGAATGCAGTAAATCCACTGTACCTGGTGCACTCCTTCATGAAAGATTTGCCAAAATACCAGCAGATGCCCCAGCCTTCTACCTACATCCCTTTAAAATGCCACAAGCCTACCTTGACAAAGAAGAATGCTGGTACACATGGGAGGCAATGGGAAAGAACTTCCTCAGCAACATGACGCCAAAGCTAACTGTCTGAAGCTGATCGATGCACGAGCTATACAAATCCATACCTGTCATACCTCCTGTTTTTGCCAGGAGACTCTTGTTTTTTTTTGACTGAATGCCAGCCCTCCATCCCAGGAAACAAATTCTCCAACTTAAGTAAATTCTGTCAAAAATATTTATTCATGTTTTTTTTTTTTTTTTTGGCAGATAAAGACACATAAAAAGTAAATTAGTGATGAACAATATAACTGATAACTTTGCATAACTAGTTGTTGATTCTTTTAGTGCTTATTCTTGACAAAATGAAATATAGAAAATGTTTTCAAATGCTTTTTTCTTGTTTTGGCGCCATCTAAGGATAAACACATGACATTACGAAATCTCCCTTCTAGCGGGCCAATCTCCCTACCAAATTGACCCAATTTTCCCTCTTAGGCAAGTTAGAAATATCACAGGCATGTAAATCACAGTATCCACTCAACAGCAGTGCACCTCCTAAGTAATGTTGGTCATCCTCCACATGAGATTACGAGTGTAACAGGACACCACTTATAAACAAGTCTTCAACACCACTGGTCAGCAGCAATTAACAAGCATTTGTCAATGCTGAATGTTGCTTGCTTGTATGTGCTGTTTAGGTATTTGGAAGTGACAGTTTCATGCCTTCCTCCCAAGACATCCACTGTGTCTTTCTGTTCAGTATTCACAGAAGAGTGTGAGGGGCAAGGGCTACAGCAGTACAGCAGTTGCCAAGGGGATGAAGAGGTGGACAAAAAAGTCCTGCAGGAGCTCACTAAACTGAAGGTAGACAAAGCGATGGAACCAGATGGCATACACCCAAGGATATTAACAGAACTGCAAAGGGAGATAGCAGTACCTCTGGCAGCCATGTTCACTGAGTCATTCAACATGAGTGAATTGGAGGAGGGCACATGTGGTCCCTCTACACAAGTCCGTAGCAGGGAGGAGGCAGGGAACAATAGGCCATTCAGCCTCACCTCAGTAGTGGGGAAGATCATGAAGACATTGCTTAAAGAAAGGATAGTGGGGCATCTAGATGCCATGGAACCAGGACAATAGACAACATGGATTCACAGTGTGGACATCATGTCAGATAAATCTGGTTGATTTATTTGACTGGGTGACAAAGAAGTGAATCAGGTGGGGCAGCGGACAATGCTTACCTTGATTTCAGCAAAGCCTTTGACACCATCCCACATAGGAGGCTGATAAACTAGCTGGGTAGGCTGGACATGGGGAAAGGGTGGTAAACTGGGTTAGAAACTGGCGAACAGACAGGAGGCAGAGAGTGGTGGTAAATGGTATGCAGTCTAGGGAGAGGGGCGACCAGTGGGGTGCTGCAGGGATTGGTCCTGGGGCCAGTTCTGTTCAATGTCTTCATTAGTAATATTGCAGAACATCTGAAGGTAATTTTTTCACCAAATTTTCAACATAGCCATTTTAAGACCTCTGCTCATGAACAGTGTCACTGTGATTTTCGTAATTTGTCCCGTACATTGATTTCGCACACCAACTGCACTATTGTGCGCTACATGGGTGGAAACACATTTTGGGTGAGATGTGAAAAATGACAGCTGTACTACTCATAAGAAGGTGTGGTAAAATGGCAATGTTGAAAATCTGGAGTGAAAATATTGAAATTTCTCGCGAACTTACGAGCTCATGAAACCGCGCGCAACGCATCAGAAACAGTCATTTTTTTTTAAATTTTGGCACCACATTTTCAACATAGCCATTTTAAGACCTTTGCTCATGAACACTGTCACTGTGATTTTCTTAATTTGTGCTGTACATTGATTTCGCACACTGACTGCGCCATTCTGCGCTACATGGGTGGAAACACATTTTGGGTGAGATGTGAAAAATGACAGCTGTACTACTCATAAGAAAGTGTGGTACAATGGCAATGTTGAAAATCTGGAGTAAAAATATTGAAATTTCGCGAACTTACGAGCCTGTGTAGAAACTGCGTGCACGCTCGTAAAACAGTCATTTTTTGGAATTTTGGCACCAAATTTTCAACATGGGGTTTTTGGAACCCCTTCTCATGAATGATGTCACTGTCATGGTGGCATTTCAGGCCCAAAGGGTGATTTCTCAGTCACTGTGCGAAATCACCCTTTGGGACTCTAATACGCATGACAGTGACATCATTCATGAGAAGGGTCCAAAACCCCATGTTGAAAATCTGGTGCAGAAATTCTCAAAAATGCCTGAGATATGCAACAAAGTTGAAACCCCTATCTAGCCCATTATACAGCTTACGGCATTTCCTCAGTTCGCGGTTGGCTTTGAAGAGTGCAGAGCGTGTTCCCGGTCCACAAAGATCATCATGCCAGAGTCCGAGGTAAGTATGGGGTGAGGGGGTGGGGGAGGCTGGGTGCACAGTGGGTGGGTGGGTGAGGGTTGTGGGAGGTGGGGTTGGGAGGCCGCTGCTGAGGCCATTTTAGTTTACAGGTTTAAAAAAGGCGTCGTGGGGCGTTTTCCAATGCTAGAGTGAGCTCCAGCTGCACAAGAGACATTGGGGGGCATTCAGCCGATGGGGATTGGGCACCTGTCGGCTATACAGTGCATGCGGCGCGCTACGCCATAGGTGTCTGGGAGGTGTGTGTGAGCAGCCGATATCTTATCGGTGCTCACTGAAGCGTAGCTCCCCCTTTCAACTGTATGCCACTGCATTTTGAAGCGTGTCATAGACAGCTCCAAAATGCGTTGGCTTACAGGGGCCGCGCCTGCCAGCACACTGACTGAATTGGAGGAGGAGGTGACACGCCTCCGAAATCTCCGATGATGGCACTGTGTTTCTTGCACATGCGTGCAAGCAACATAAAAACCACAAAAGTTGGAGCTCCATATTCGGTGGTTGGCAGCCTGAAGAACAACCTACTGCTAACAGCTCAACTATGCCACCTTCAGTCTCCAGCAACACACTGCAAGCAGCATCCAGCTCCACTGCACCAACAACTTCAGTCCAGTAAACTGCAATTTCAACTCACCTATCAACTTCATTACCTACAGCAAATAGTGGTCTCTTTTATTATTTTGACCAACCCTTCTACAGAATGTGCATCTGTGAGGTTTGGGCTTATTTTCTTTGCCTCCTCCCAAAAAGGGACTTTTTTTAACATCGCTAAAAAATTTTTATAATTCAATTAATTGCTCTTCTTATTTGTAAATTTACAAACTTTTGTCAGACTATTTTTTCCCATTTTCTAAGTGCAATAATACCCTCCATGGTGGGCGGTATGGTCTATACTGGATTTTCCAGGGGCTATAAGGCCCTCCACCTGTGACATTGGGCCTCATTTTGCCCCTGAGTGATCTGGTATAGCCCAATCCAATACCACCCATGCTGTCAAATATTATTGCTAACACAATAAGCTGTGCAGTTTCATCAATAGTGTAATTACTATCAGATATGTGGAGATGTGAAAACATCAAATGGTTTTTCCTATGGGAAGCAGTCACAACCATGTAATACTACTAACATACTAAAATGCCAGCAGAATAGGCCTAATGGTCTTTCGTGTCTGCTCGTTTGGTCAGCCTCCACCCTGGGTGCTGACCTTGCTGTCCCCCCTCGCCTCCTCTGGCTTCTCCCTTCCCAGTTCCAGATATTCTTGCTGCATTGGATTTTGCTTCCAGAACCCTTCCCCTGTACCTGTCCCACCCCCTCTTGAACCCCTCCACTGTCTCTGCCTCCACCAGCCCCCTAGGCAGCGCATTCCATGGCTCCACCACCCTCTCAGTGAAGTAGCACCTCCTCCTTTCTCCCCTGAATCTTCCCCCCTCCAGCTTCCACCCATGCCCTCTAGTGGCCCCCCTTTCTTCAAAGCACCCGGACTGTTCCTCCCCTATTAACCCTCTTCATGTACCTGAAGACCTCTATCATGTCCCCCCAGTCCCTTCTCTCTTCCAGTGTGTACATATTTAGCTCTTCGAGCCTCTCCTCATAGGTCCTGTCCCCCAAGCCCCAAATCATTTTGGCTGCCTCCACTGGATCCTCTCCAGGAGGGTAATGTCCCTCTTTAAATGTGGCCTCCAAAACTGCACGCAGTACTAAGGTGCGGCCTCACCAAGCAGTTATACAGAGGGAGTATCACTCCCTCCTTCTGGAGTGATCCCCTAGCGATGCATCCCAGCATCCTGTTGGCCTTGGCTGCGCCCTCCTACAAGTCTCTGAGTTGTTCATCTTGACATCCACCACCACCCCCAGGTCCTTCTCAGCCATCGAGACTTGTAGCAATCCCCCCCCCCAGGGTGTACACTTGGCCTGGGTTTCTGGCCCCCAGGTGGAGTACCTTGCATTTCCCTGCATTGAACCTCAGCTTCCACTTTGTTGACCATCTTTCCAGAGCCTCGAGGTCCCCCTGTAGGGCCACCCTCCCCTCCTCCCCATCCACTACCACCCCCAGTTTTGAGTCATCCACAAAGAGACTCGTCTCACTCCTGATTTCTGTCCTTATGTCAGAGACGTAGGCGTTGAAGAGGAGGGGCCCAAGGACTGATCCCTGTGGGACCCCACTAATGACCCTCCTTGGGAATGAGACTATCCCGCCAACTATGACCCTCTGGGTCCGGTCCTGGAGCCAATTGCCTATCCATCTGATTATCTGGTTCCCCAACCCCATTTCTCCTAGCTTATCCAACAGGCCCATGTGAGGAACAGAGTCAAATGCCTTGCTGAAGTCCAGAAAGAGGACGTCCACTGGTCTACCCAGGTCCAAGGCACTCATCACCCAGTCATAGAACTCCACAAGGTTTGTCTGACATGATTTCCCCGGGACGAATCCATGCTGTCTATCGTCCAGGCACCCTGACTTTCCAGGTCCCCCTAGGTATATACATATATATTATAGTGGTGCAGTAGTGCCACTATACAGTAATTAGGGTTCAGCAGGAGTTTCTATGTAAACCTCAAACTTTACACTTTAATATCTGTGCAATTGTTCAACAGATTTGTACAAAAATGTTGTATGTGCAGTCTCAGGTGAGATCCCTTGGCATGCTAAGTTTCAATCTGGTCAGATGTGCATATTCTCAGATCTGGATAGCGAAAAAAGTTTTTAAAAAAATCACTGTTTTTTGCTGTTTTTTTGTCATCATCTTGTGCCCAAATGGTTTGGAATTTTGGTCTCAAATTGTCAGGGTAGAAAGGGCTTGACCCACAGATGTGCCTTTCGCTGGCGTAGTGAAAAAATATTATTGTGTTCCAAAGTTATAACATTTTTAATTTTGGTCCTGAGCATGCTCAATGCAGTCTTTTTGATAGCTGCTTGGAATGAAAAAAAGTATTTGGTCCATAAGAAAAAGGATCCTTCATATATGTGAGCGTACATTGAAATTTTGCAATTCACACCCATAATTTTCGTGATTTTACATATTCTGACCCAAAATTTTCACCTCATGAATGTGACAACTGTCATTTTCAATCCTAGTCAAATGTGTTTTTGCTCCTGTGGTGCAGAATGAGGTTCTTGATGCGCAAAATCACCTTTTGGGCAGGTTATATAAAATGTCTCTACCATTGTTAATGAGGTGGGGTCATTTATTTATTTATTTGGTTTTTGTTTACCGGGTAGGTACTGTAGCTAAAGTATGACTATTTTCAGGCATGACCCATGAGGTTACATGGATTACAAGGCTACAACGATGATGAGGAACACATTAGCTACAAGATACAGGGTACACAGTGAAACACATAATAAAAAATAATTCAGTAAGTAAGGAGTAGATATAACAAAACATGGGTAATTAAGTGCAGCCAAGTCAAGGGCTCAGAATAATAGGGATAATATAGCAGGTAATAGTACCGTATGCAGGGTAAAGTGCCATGAGCAAATAATAATGAGACAGGAATGCCAGTCAATGAAAATAAGGAGTAAGGATTTGGGAGGATACTTAATAGTATAGGGGGTATGGAGGACGAAGGAGGAAGGTAGAAATCAAGGTAGGTTGAAACAGGAGCAGGAGGCTTTGATGAAGAGGAATGAGCGACACTTATTTTTGAATTGGGCATGACTAGGAGCTAGGTGAATGTCTAGAGGTAGGGAGTTTCCAAAGTTTGGTCACTGAGTGAGAGAAGGCTAAGATACCTTTGGAAGTGTTGCATCTGGGGATATGCAACAGAGGTTTGTCAGCCGACCTAAGGCCATGGGAGGAGGGCAATGGAGTAGCATGGAGCAAGACAGACAGGGATGTCTGCTCTAATGATATTGTCTGTAAGGGAGCCTACAGCTAGGACCTGAAGGAAGAGGGGCAGCCAACTGAGGTCAGCATAGAGCAGACCATGGTGTTTCAGCCAAGGGGAGGCAGGAGCATATCTGCATATACTGTTGTAGGTAATATCCTACTTTCTAAGGAGAGTTCATAAGAAGGCTATGCTGAAAATTTGGGGTACAAATATTACAAAATAACAAAGTTATGAGTGTACATTGAAATTTTACAACGCACACTCATAACATTGGTAAATGAAAATATTTTCACTCCAAATTTTCACCATTGCCATTTTTTCACATCACTTCATGAGTGTAACAATCATTTTTCAATACCTGGCCAAAACGTTTTTTCACCCCTGTACCATGGAATGAAATTTCAGTCAAGATCTGAAAAATGTTCATGTATTAGGTTCATGAGGTGGGATTGTAACAAGGCTATGTTGAAATTTTGGGGTCAAAATATTAAAAAACAACACAGTTATGAAGGTACATTGACTTTTTTCTATGCACTTTCATAAGTTTGGTAACTTTGGACATCTGGTGCTGCACAGAATGGCAGGGTCAGAAGGGCCCTGCACTTCCTTAGGTCTGGAACATCTCCACCTGTTCGCTCTGGTCCTGAAGGGATCTACATGCATGAGAATATGATTCCATTATCTCAAAACGAAGGGAAGTTCTTTGCAAAAAATGTCATTAATGCACCAGTTAGGGTAACTTAGAAAATGGGCTTTTTATTTGCTGGGCTCTGATTGGCTAATACCCCTGCTGGGGGGGGGACATTAACTTTCAATAGACGCCCAGCAAATAAAAAGTGCCAGACCAAACCTACCTCATGCCCAGCCAGGTATCATTGTGCCCAGCCTGCTTCATTATTCGTTGAAGCATTGGGCACAGAATTCAAACTGCCGCCATTTTTTTAAACAGATAGTGAGCAGCTTATGTCACCCCACCACTACTGCCACCACCATGAAAAAATAACAGTCACTGAGCTCCATAGGTATCTAATTTAAATTCAGGAAATAAAATCGCTGTAAATATCGAGCTGAACTTCACCACACCACATTATTCACTAACGCTTATTTCTGACACCGGTCGGTCAGCTCTCACAAGCTCGAAACTCCTCTGCTGACTGATCAACATTGAAGTGTAAACTGGCCATATATATAAGGCAGGCAGTGATAAAATTTATAAAAGAAGCGCAAACAAAGTGAGCATTCCCCAAAACAGCACTTACTTCAAAACATGGCACTCTGCTGAATTCTCCACATGCTGACG
Source organism: Neoceratodus forsteri (assembly GCA_016271365.2). NCBI lineage: Eukaryota > Metazoa > Chordata > Ceratodontiformes > Ceratodontidae > Neoceratodus > Neoceratodus forsteri. Next base: position 343,355,689 of record CM028132.1, on the reverse strand, counting down.
CCTCACTTGCCGCTTAACTTAACTTAAGCCTTAATAAATGGCTCCTTCTTCATGACCCACTCAGTTTCCTCTTCAGATTGATGTAAGTTATATCCAGATGTGACATTAAAAATTGGGGTAAAGAAAACAGAATGAGGACAAGGGAGGGTCAGGCTCATGTACCAAAGAGGTACACATAATATGGCAGTAAGCACCCACTAAAACAGCATGTAAAACACTGTTCTGCCCTCTACTGGTAAGTATTAGTAAGGATACCAGTAGAGGGATTACTTTACTAACAAGGCAACTATAAGTTCAGTTTAAGCATTTTTTACTATTTTTTTTTGTAATTCTTAAATACTACAAAAAAAAACTTTACAGATAGCCCATTTTCTAAACGCAATAATACCCTCCAGGGTGGGCAGTATGGGCAATACCGGACCTTCCAGGGGCTATAAGGCCCTCCGCCTGTGGAGTCGGGCCTCATTAAGTCCCTGGGTGGTCCGGTATTGCCCAATACCGCCCACCCTGCAGGGTATTATTGCTTGCTTAGTACCACAAAAGTAGAGAAACCAAATCAATCAATCAAAACTTTATTTAACCAGACATCTCACCATTGAGCAAGCTCATTTTCAAAGTGGTCCTGGACAGTAAGGACAAGTAAACAGTAAAACAAGGGATAACGCACAACTGTCAATGAACGTAACTTAAGTGCATCAACTATAATATCAGTCAAATTCAATGATCTAAACATGGACATATCTGGAACAATAGCACACATGGATAATTAAGTCTACAAGGGCCTCAGTGCTGTTCCCTGTAAAGATCACCGACAACAACTCCCAACCAAATGTTCAGTGGAACCCCGGTCAAGAAGAGTATTTAGGAGTAGGGGATGGAGCAGGGTTAGCTAATAAAGCCACAGTAAGGAAAAAGAGTAAAGGAAAGAGGGAGCTGCAGAAAAGGAAAAGTGCTAGTAGTGTAATAGATTGTACAGACCCAGTTAGCAATGAATAAATAACATAAGGTCACCTGTAGCAATTGTAGGATTCCCTCAGATAACCTGTAATCAGAGCTTTAAAGGTGAAGGGACCCAGAATAGTGGTAATCCTTAATGTTCTTTGCATGGTATTCCACATGGAGGGGAGAGAGAAGTTAATTGCAGCTAAACCATGCCGCATCTTTATCCTTGGTACATTATAGGTGATTAATGTGGAAATGTGGCATTAGGGTCTCCAACCCTAACTCCCCACCCCAAACAACAAAAGTAAAAAACATGAGGGTTTTGGGTCTCCAGAGTCTTGGTGAATCAGTGGTGGGGACAGACTTTAGTGTGTATGGAATCAATATGGATGGAAAAATTGAGTTGGCTTTCTAACCAGATGCCAAGGTATTTGAAGGCAGGAACAACATCAAGTGTGGTGCTATCACAGATGGAAAAGGAGGGGAGAAGAAGAGCCTGGCAAGTTTCGGAGCAGTGCTAAAAGTCATGGACACAGTCTTCTTAGTGTTTACCTTAAACTGATTTGCCTGGAACCAATGAAGAGCCCTAAGGAAGTCACTCTGTAGTGGGGACTCCACAGCCAGGATTGAAAGTCCAGAGACATAGATGACCATGTTGTCAGCATACATATGGAGATGGGAAGAGACACACAAAGGGAAGATCATTCAGAAAGATATAGAAAAGGACAGGTCCCAAAATGGAGCCTCAGAGGACACCTGCTAGGATGGGGGGGACAAGATGCCTCCAACCTGAACACAATGAGTACAGCCCATAAGGTAAGACTGAAACCAGTCCACAACCTGAGTAGATAGACCAGCAGAGTGAAGTCTGGTTAAGAGCAGCAGATGAAACACTGAATAAAAAGCTTTAGCAAGGTCAAGTGAAGACGGCTGCTGTGATGTGTCCCTGGTCCATGCCTGTGAGTATAGAGTCAGTGACACAGAGAAGAAAAAATGGTTAAATGATTCTTTCTAAAGCAGTATTGAAAAGGAGAGGAAGTCTGAGGAGCTGAGGTAATCAGTAAGTCTAGTAAATATGAGGGGCTCTTGTAGCTTTGCCAGGAAGACGAAGTGAGATAGGCCTGTTGTTACCAGGAGCAGAGGGTTACCCACTTTGTAAATGGGAAGTACCTTGGCAACTTTCCATGCCAGAGGAACTGTGCCAAATGGAAATGAGAGGTTCAGTAGATGGGAGAGGTGCAGCAATGGCAGGAGCAGAGATCTGGAGAAGTTTGGGGTCAGTGCCATCAAGACTGGATTTTGAGGGTTGAGTGCATTGAGGGCAAGGAGAACTTCTTGCACAGAAATGGAAGAGAAACAAAGCCATTAGAAGGAGGGGCCAGAGAGGTAGGGAGCTCTGGGGTCAGGTTAATGGCAAGAGCATAAGTAGTGAAAAAGGAGATAAGTATAAAACCAATGGAGGAGGGGTCCAAGTCTGGCAAACCATCAACCAGCAGAGTGGAGGGGTTGGGAGTGGGATGAAAAGGAGTGGAGAGCCCTCCAGAAATTGTAGGGAGGAGTTTAAGTTGTGTTGGAGGGTAGATTTGAAATAGAAACATAAAAACATAGAAAGGTGACAGCGGAAGGAGACCAAAGGTCCACCTAGTTTGCCCATTTGTTTGCATGGAGCCCTGTTGGGCCAAGCCTGCTAGCATTGAACTCTTACTCAAGAGGAGTTCCCACCCTCAACTCTGTGTTGCATGTATGTCCTGTCCCAACCAAGTTTGAAGGAGGTGACTGTTTTGGCCTCCACCACATCGGCAGGTAAACTATTCCAAGGTGCCAACACCCTCTTGGAGAAAAAGAACTTCCTAACATGTTGTCCTCCTTAGTTTTGGCCAGTCCCTTGAAGTATGACTTTTAAGAACCATTCTATTGTCACAGTATATTAATTTTATTATGGTTTTAATGAGGGTCAATTATGTTTTCATTTATTGTTGTATTCTTTGTTCATGTTCAGTGCCCAGAGCCTCTGGGATTTGGAGCCTTATAAAGTTGCCTTGCCTTGCCTAACATCACATCTGAACCTCCCCCCTTTGAGTTTTCAGTTGTGGGACCTAGTAAACAGTCTGAGTGTGGCACTTGGTTGATGCCTTTCAGGTACTTGAATGTCTCGATCATGTCCCCGCCCCCGTCTCTCGTCTGGCCTCAGCAAGAAAACATCAGCTCTTTCAGGTGTTCCTCATATAGCAAGTCATGTAGCCCTGTTATCATCTTTGCTACCCTTCTCTGGACCATTTCCATTCTGTTGATGTCCTTCTTTAGGTGTGGGCTCCAAAACTGGATGCAGTACTCCAGCTGAGGTCTCACCAGGGATCTGAAAAGAGGCAGTATAATGTTTCTGCTTCTGCTGTAAAAGCTTCTGCTGATGCACCCCAACATTTTGTTGGCCTTGCTACATGTAGAGTTATACTGATTGTATGCCTTAAGGGACTGATGAATTAACCCTCCTAAGTCCCTTTCCTCTGATGAGGTATTAAGTTGCACCCTGTTCAACCAATATTCCATTCTAGGGTTGTTTTTGCCCAAATGCATCACTTTACATTTCTTTGCATTAAAGCTGACTTGCCACTGGTTGGACCATGCCTCAAGTTTTCCTAGGTCAGCTTGAAGTTTGATGATGGATTCTGTGGTATCCACCCTTTCTCCCAATTAAGTGTCATCAGTAAACAGCACTAATCTGCCATTTATGTCATTACCTCAGTCGCTAATCAAATGTTGAAAACACAGGACCGATGACATAACCCTGGGAAACCCACTTATAACATCTCCTTCCTTGAACCCACTACATTGATTACTACAATTTGGCTTCTATCAGTGGATAAACTGGTCTGAAATACCTTGAGTTTAGCTAGAAGACACTTGTGTGGAATGGAGTCGAAGGCTTTACGGAAGTCGAAATATAGCAGATGCACTGGGTGCCCTATGTTTAATTCAGCAGTTACCCAATCGAAGAATGATATGAGATTCATTAGGCATGATCTTCCCACCATGAATCCATGTTGCTTGGGGTCTTGGAGGTTGTTCTTGTCCAGGTAATCAACTATGTCTTGTTTAATCAGTGTTTCCATCAGTTTGCACACCACTGAGGTCAGACTAACAGGCTTGTAGTTTCCAGGCTCCTCTTTGCTCCCACTCTTATGCAGGGGGATCCCATTGGCATTTTTCCAATTCTCTGGCACTACTCCAGTCTGGAGGGAGAGGTTGAATAGTCTGGACAATGGTTCCGCTAGTTCCTTGGCTAATTCTTTTAGGAGCCTAGGGTGAATACCATCTGGGCCAGGTGATTTATCTTGATTTAGACTTTTGAGAGCTTCCATTACTCTTTTGGTGGTAAAAGCTTTAGTTCCCATAACTTTTGATTTGCTTAAAATTCCACTTACTGGCATGGGCCCATCCCATTCCCTGGTAAAGATAGAGCAAAAGAATTTGTTGAGAATTTCCACCTTTTGCATATCATCTTTGACTATTGTCTCACCATCTTTTAGTTTCACCGCCCCTTGAGAAGTCTTCCTTTTTTTCCAGATGTATCTTAAAAACTGCTTGCTTCCATGACTGACGTTGTCAGCTATGCTAAGTTCTGCACTTGCCTTAGCTTTTCATGGTGCTTTTGGTTTTTTTGCTTAATTCCAGGTATTCTTCCCAGGAGGTATCAGTAGGTTTTGTTTTATGGTTGAGAAAGGATATGCTTTTGTCTCTGATAGCTACCTTGAATTCCATGTTGAACCATATAGGGTTTTTACACTTTTTTTTGGGTTGTTGTCTTTGCAAAGGTGGTTGTGGCATCTGAGATAGTTTGTTTGATTACCATCCAGAGGTCGTTGACATTGGAAAATTGCATAATAGCCTCTAGTCTCTTGTCAGTGAATTCTCTCATCTTAGCAAAGTTTGCCCCTTTGAAACTGATTACTGATGCCCAAGATTGGGAATAAGAAGCTCCAAGGCATACAGTGAATCATACAGTGTTGTGGTCACTGTTTGCTAGGGGTTCCCTCACAGAAGTAGTGCCCACTATGTCAGAATTAGTATGGACTACATCTAGTATTATGTTAACCATAGTGGGCTCGCCTACTAACTATGCAAGTTGGCAGTCCTGTATAGTGTCTACTATGTTTTGGTTCCTGGAGGATTTGGCAGCAGGGACAGACCAGTCAACATCTGGCATATTTAGGTCCTCTATTATTATAGTGTCTCCCTTGGAAGTGACCCCCTTGATTCCTTCAATCAGTTGGTTGTCCAGGGCTTCAGAGTGATTGGGTGATCTATATATTACTCCTATATAGACTTTCTTTCCCAAGAGTGTTCCAATATGAACCCATAGGAACTCAACACCTGCTTTCTTTGTACTATCAAGTGATGTTGCCCTTAAATCTTCTTTTACATAAAGTGCAACCCTTCCCCCACCCTTTGAGCCCTTTCTGTTCACTCTAAAGTGTGAGTAACCAGGCATGCTAAGGTCTCATGTATTGGAGTCGGAGGCCCAAGTTTCTGTTATTGCCACAATGTCCAGATTGGACTAGGCTAACAGTGCCTGGAGCTCACTGAAATATTAGACTTTCTCTGATCTAACAGCCTTTGTACAAGAGTTTCTTAAGGACCTATAGAAGTGGAAATTGGAGGGAGAGAGGGAGGATTTGTAGCATGCCCACACAAGATCTCAGGACTTGCCTACCTGGATGATGTCAACTGATATTAAGGGGTGGTGGGAGCATGTTCGGGGGGGGCATGTGTGTTCCAGACATTGTTAGGATACAGCAGAAGAGGGGAAACAGCTGAATCAATATCAGGGCCAGAGTAGATGACAGACCAGTCAGAAGAGAAAAGGCCGCATAGGAGGGCATCTGTGTTTAGAGACCTGAGGAACCTGAGCCAGAGGTAGTTGTGTGGAGATCATGAAAGATATACCTTTCTGACACAGTATGTCATATAGTGGTCCCTGAAGGCATCAAGGAGAGTACCGGCAGCAAGAATGTTGTGGGGGCGAGAGGAGAGCACCCAGTCTAGGAGAGAGTGGTTGAGGTAGAGTGGGTTAAGCTGAGTTGGTGCCTTGATTAGTTGACAGAGGTTTAGGGGCTCTATCTTATTGATGATGGGCCTGATGACTGGGGAAGGATCAGTTCAGGTTAAAGTCCCAAGAAGGATAAACTCACCAGAAGAGGCTAGAGAGGCGAGGAGGAGATGGTGTCAACAAGAGAGGGAGGACAGATTTTGGGAGATGCACGCCATCACACCAACAAAGACAGTAAGGCAGAAGAGGAACTAGAGATTAACCAGAAGGAGTTCATGAGAGGAGGGGAGAGATTCACAAAAAGAGACAGAACAAGATAGGTTATGGTGAATGTAAATGGTGAACCTGCCACCCCATTTGCCACAGTCCTGGTGATAGAGGTGGAAGTCCAGGAGGGATAATTGGGAGTTGAGAACTCTAGAGGAAAGCCAGGTTTCAGAAATGCAGAGTACTGTAGGTCAGGGGAGTGTTGACAGACCCAGACTTTAAAGGAGTCAAGCTTGGGGAGCAGACTCCTTGCGTTGAGGTGGAAAAGTCTCAGACCTTTAGGCAATGGAGAGGGTGAGGGGAGAGTGGAAGGGCCAGGGTTGGGATGAACATCCCCTGCCATGAGAAAGAAGAGATAGTGGTGAGACCTTCACAGTCTAAAATGATGAGTGAGTTTAGGTCTGGATGGAGGAGGAAAGGGGAAACAAAGCTGGTGAAGGAGCTCAAAATTGAGGGAGTAGGATGGTAGAAAACTAGAGTGGAGTATAAGGGTAGTGCAGTGAGGGGGGATGGGGGGGGAGAAGAGGGAGGTGAGAGAAGAGTTGAGGGAGTGATAGTGGGTGGCTTCGGGGAACCTTCATGGGGGATAGAGATTTAGGGCATCTAGGACGGCAGGGGGGAGGGGACAGGAGTGGGAGGTAGATTTCTAAAAAGAGGGAAGGGAGGATTGGGGTCATGTCAAGATGGGAGAGGTGAGAGATTAGACAGAGGCAGAAGGGGAAATAAACTTAACTGAAGGAGTACTGGTCTGTAGTTAGGGAAAGTGGAGGTGTCCAAACCATAAGGTGGGAGAGGAACAGTAGAGAAATACACAGATAGGGAGAGTAAGTGCTGTGTTTATACCAAAGTGAGGAGGGAGGTCGAGAGGTTTGGAAGGGAGAGTAGGGAAGGTACAGACAAGGGGTTTATAAAGGATGCTTACAACCCACTAGGGGGTGGAGAAATGATAACTAGGAGAGTGAAGGAGAAGAGGAATGAGGCTGGGGGCAGAAAGAATGGGCAGATGAGTGGGAGGGGACAGGAGGAATGAGAGTAGCCAAACTATTAGGGAGGCAGGAGAGGGTAGTAAGGGGAGGAGGGGGTTGGGGAGGGAGGGATACCAGGCAAGAGGCTGGGGTAGGCTCAAGCAGTTATGGAGCTGAGTGTGATCAGATCAGCGAGAGAAAAATAAGGGGACCCAAAATAGGGAGTCCACATGGCTGCAAAGAAATATGAGGAAGATGAAAAGTGAAAACAGCACTGAAGGGGAAAAGCAAGACAGATATGTAGGCAAGAGGCTTGGGTAGACTCAAGCAATTAAGGAGCTGAATGTGAGCAGCTCAGTGAGAGTAAAGTAAGGGTACCCAAAATAGGGAGTCCACATGGCTGCCAAGAAATATGGGAAAGAGGAAGAATGAAAGCAGCACAGAAGGGGAAGAGAAAGACAGATACATAGGCAAGATGCTGGGATATGCTCAAACAGGCTGAGTGAGAGCAGCTCAGTGAGAGGAAAAATAGGAAGATCAATATAAGAAGTAAGGTAACAGGTAGAAAATAGAGAATAACAATTCACTTTACAAGTATCATAGTAAACAGAATAATACAGAATTTAGTGCAGAGCGCATCAAATGAGCAAATTACAGTTGCTACTGACAAGTAACTGAACAGGAAAACGAAGGAGAAACAACCTAAACAGCAACAAACTATCCCTTTACACAACTATTGTGTCCTTACATTTACTGTGGTTTGAACTCTGGTGGTGAGTGGCAGCAGAAACAGTGGAGATTCAAGTACTATAATTATCTCACTGTCCATTTGAATTTTGGTGCACTTTCATGCACCTCCTTCAGTTGGCTGAGTGAGTACAGGGAGGGAGAGAGGTCCTTTCCAGCAATGTCTGAAGATGGGAGTGGGACTCCTGTGGCTGATCTGTGACTCAGAAATGGTACAAAATGTGCTCCGCAGCCCTCAAGACCCATCCTTGAACTCCAGCGGCAACTGCCGGCGATTAACAGAACAGTCTACCCTAGAAGCAGGGCATCTTTTATGAAATAATATTTTATGTTAAGGCACACTCTTGGTATGGTGTTAATATGCTCTTGAAATTTTATCCTGAAATCTGGGCTTATTCCCCTCCCCCAATGCTGCAGCATTAACAAGGAGCTACATGTAGTATATACTACATTAATATGAAGCTATGTGTGTTTTCGAGATGTCCCTAAGGCATCTCTAGTATTGTACTAGATGCAAAATCAATAAAATATAGAAACAAAGTCCAGCATGAAGGGAATAGTGATGGTAAAAGAGGGCATACATAAATTGCAAGTCCCCCTGAATGTGGCTGACCAGTATATTATCTATACTGGGATTAAGGTAGGAACTCCTTTGGAGAGCTTACATATATATAACCTGATCTATAATCCTTTGCTTACAGTAATGCTGTCTGACCTTACCAGTTGGCAGGTGATCCTTCTCTCCTTCCTTGCTTCGCTGCATAAACATGACAAAAATCAATATACTTCACTGAATATTATGCCTGCTGCAAATGTTGGATTAGGGCTGCACAAAAGATATTAAGTGCCTTGAAGCAGTATGCTTTAAATTCGTATGGGCACAAAAAAAGCTGCGGGCTAGCATGGCTCAGCTGAAGAGTCACAATATTTATTTATTTATTTATTATTTTATATTTAGTTTTTGTTGACCGGGTAAGTGCACTAAACAAATCCTGCCTATTTTCAGGCACGACCCGGGGAAGGGGGATACAGATGAATGCCAACTGACCTTGAACCAGATTAAGCTGTTGGTGGTATTTTAAGTGAATGTACAGGGAGGGTTAAAGTTCCCAGTTATGAGAAGTTACTATTTAGCATCACAAATGAGAAAGGTACAAGATTGGGCAGTGAGAACTGACAGAGCACAGTAGTTAGGTCTAGAAGGCTGGAGATGGCACATTTTCCACTGACAGTTTATCTGGAAGCAGGGGTTGGGCAGGGCAAGCATAAAGTGCACTGTCCTGCCTGTACTTCTGGTAACATCAACCTTATCAGCTTGGGTGGCCCTTTGTAAAGGGAAGTGAGAAGGCTTTATTTTACAGAAAGGGTGGTGGAGTCATGGAACAATCTGCCAGCTGATGTGGTGGGCACCAAAACTAGCAATGGTTTCAAACATGGCTGGGACAGAGTGAAGGGTTTAGTGATTGCTCAGGGTGGTAGCAGTAGGGAAGGGAGCATGGGTGCAGATATTGTGGGATAGAACCCCGTATGAACAATAGGTCCAGGATTTGTTAGAGTTTTATGGGCAGACTGGATGGATCAATGGTCTTTATCTGCCATCATTGCCTATGTTTCCATAAACAAACACCAAGGCATGTGTATATCAGAACATAACCGCACGTCCTGTAGTGGATTATCTATCATATATGCCATAACTGGGGATAAACAATAGCAGAAAACAGTGGGGTTTTTTTTGCCACTATGTACCTAGAGTAAGAATATCCTGATAATCTCACTTTAGGTCCAATATTCACCGTCTAGGTCTATAGTGGGAATGTAGGTACAGGAAGTAGTTATTGATGATAGTCAGCTGATTGCTCCCTTCATACAGTGAGGTTATGTTTGGATAACATCACTGTTAAAAAGTGGCCATGATCAATCAGAATGTGGGATTTTGTTTCTTACCACTGTATGATAAAAGGATTGGCATAAATTAGATATACCACAGCCCTAATAAAATATCACAGATATTTTCCCATGTGTTTGACCTTTGACATCACTTATGCATCATCAATTGCGATATCATAAGGTCAACCGTTATCATGTATTTCCTGTATACCTCACCAATTAGCAATGTATAGCTCCCAATTAATGCTGTGTACCTCCCATTTAATGCTCTATACCTCCAGAGGTAAACTTGTACTGTATACTGTGGGGAAAATACACCACATGAAAATTTAAACATAGCTTGTACAACACCAAGTAAACAACAACCAATTAAGCACAACCTATCAATTAACAACAATTACTGCACTGGACACACCTGCATAAGAAAAGCAGCTCTGCAGGTAACCACACAAAAAACATCTCCACCACCCCAGCATCCATTTTTCTACCACAACAGCATGTCCCTTGATGCTCCATCTCATTGCTGCAAAATGAAATTCATGGGACCACACAATGCACAACGTTCCTCCCCCCATTCACCATACCCTACAGCCATGTCCCTTGACACTCCACCTCAGTGTTCCAAAATAAGACAGGGAAACATTCAGTAAACAACTTCAACCCCCTTTTTGCTCATCAATCGGCCATGTCCCTCGAGGCTCCTCTCCTCAACTTCCAGGCCCACCATGCTCCTACCAACTTCTCCCTTGCTCCTCCATCTACCTGCTCTGATGCCATGCCATCCATACTTCTACTGCCACCATCACCAGGCTGAACTGTGCCAGACTTTTCCTGACACCCTGTTCTGAGTTACTGGTTGCTTTCCCACAATCTATGTGCAGCTCTCTGACAGAGGCCACCCTTCCTCCTGATGATGCAACTCCAGACTGCCTCCACACACCACAGTCCACAATGCCACCAGTAAACTAAAGGATGACTGGCCACAGACATGCCCTTTTAATAGTGAAAAGCTACAGTAGGGAAACTCAAAGGGCCAAAGAGAGCTCAACACTCAAACACCATTACACTATGAAAATGCATGGGATAAAAGACAAACTGCAAACCCTCAAAATAGCCCTGAATTCAGCTCACCAGGAAACCATCCTGGCCCCACAAATAAGGTAAAAATAACAAATAACCCAATGTATTACAGGTATATAAAGTAAATGACTGGTAAGTTTAGTGTAGCCCCCCCTCTGGAAGCTTACCTTAATTGCCCCTCACTCCCTCATTTCCCTCCCATTTGCCTCTGTTTCCAGGGGTTCCCCCCAGGTCCTCTGGTCCCCAAATAGAGTCCCTACAGCAGTTAGGTAGTATTTAACCCATTTAGGACTTAACAAACTTAACTCACGATCGCTGCACTTCTCTTGCACCTTGGTGCATAGGCAGATCGGCATGCGTGGAATGCACTTGTGTGCCGACTGCTGATTTTTCAGTTGAGCGGAGGGCATTTAGTGGTTCTGCCACCTCTCCTCAGCTAATAGGGGCCAGGGACCAGAACACTGTGGTCAAAAAGCCACTTAAGGGATCAAAAATGTAAAGTTTAAATCAGGGCATGAATGAGCCGTCATGAACATTAATGAGGGTGTCGCTGCTGCCTAGGGGCCAGAGTTTTGGCGGTAGCAATGGCAGAATTACAAGGGTTGCTATCCGAAGGGTGTTCTTGTTATCCAGGGACAGCTGGGGCTACAATCTGTTGGGGTCTCTAATTGGGCAAAGTAATTGGCTGGCTGCCAGACCTCAGAAGGTGAGGAACTATATTGCATTGCATAAGCCAGACTGGGGCTGACATCTTGATAATGCTTTGACCTTTGCAGCAGCAATCAGTGATCACCCAAAACTTGGACAAAGGGACTCCTGGGAAAAGGAGGGGACTAATTCAGGTGCCTAGATCATGCCCCAATAAATGAGCAGGAAATATTGATCTCTATGTATATAGATTATTGATAGGCTCCCTCAGCCAATCAGAACTCTGGATTCTCAGATGAAACTGTGTGGACTTTCTGGGATTTCTTCAGTCTGTTCCCGGGTTCTTTTCAAGTCAGAGGTACCCTGTGAGAGTGGACTTTGGACTGCAAGGGCCTTTCCCAGGTCCCTTTTGGAGATTGTTGCTGGCAGAGCTGGATTGAGAAGAGAGAAAGAGATTGAACTGTGATCCAGATTCACCAGGTACTGAGGAGTTGCTTAATGATTGCTTGGAGACACTAAATGCTACAGAAACCCTACACTGGTGGACTGACTTGAGCTGAGAGGACTGAGATATATTTCAGTGCTACAGTTGCTGCTGATAGACTTGTGTGGGAGTGTGACTGTAATTTTGAAGAGGCTAACCCATTTTGTATTCTTTATTCCTTTTAAAGCTTGAGATCTACCCCTTAGCCAAGCCTTAAAAGAATCCCATATTATGAAGAAATACGTTTTCTGTTTTGAATTATTATAGAAAATTTCCTTTATTTCTTGTAGGATTATGTTATATGTTTCTTCATTATTTAGGAGGGTAATGTCCATTTTTCATGACCCTACTCCCTGTTGCAGATCTTCTAATTCTAAATCTAATAAGCAAGGCGAGTGGTCAGAAATAAGTAACCCTGAGTAGTTGGATATTTTAATTCTATATTGTAATGTTTCAGAGATTAAAAAAAATCAATTCATGAATAAGAATAATGTGTTAGGGAGTACTACGAGTATTTAAATATTGCTGGATTTGATTCTTTCCATGGATCAATAAGTTTTAGGTCTCTCTTAAAGTTAATTAAATTACTTGTATGGAGGATTTGAAATTGCAAACAGAGTTAGAAGTTCTGTATCTTTTGTTTAAAGTTAAGTTAAAATCTCCCCCAATTATATATATATATTATATAATTATAAAGGTTGAAAAATGCAAGAAAAACTCAGTAAAGAAAAAGATTACTGTAATTAGGGCCATAAATTGTGGTTTGTGTGAAGCTATTTGATCCACTCTTCACTTCCAGTATTATATATCTGCCATTCTGATCTATAGTTGTTTTGGAAACTACTGGCTGTATTATCCTCTTGTGAAAGAAGATAGCCACTCCTCTGGAATTAGAATTAAAGGATGACTAGGTTCCTAATCCCCACTTACTCTGGAACCACTGAAAATCTCTGTCCAAAAAATGTGTTTCTTGCAAAAAGATGCAATTAATTTGTTTTTTCTCTAAATAGTTAATAACTCAGTTCATTTTGTTTCTTTGTCTTAAGCCCTTAACATTCCATGATGCAATTTTTAATAAATGAGTCAATTTTATATGTATTTATTTTTTATTTTAAAGGCTATATCCTGGATCATGCTTAGTTACTTATTTACAAGGCCACTGTTTTTCGGTTTTTACCGGAAAATCCGGTAAAATTCCGGAATTAGGGCTGCCTGAAAACCGGTAAAAACGAAGATTTCATGGAATCTGGCATTTTCTATCAGATCAGTAAATCTATAAAAAAGTCTGTTTTTCTTTTAATTCCTTCCTGTACTATTTTCAGTTTGCTTTATTTAATGCTCTGTATATTAAGCCTTCTTTAATTCTGATTATTTATGCACATACTAAAAGAATGATAATAGAATCCCGGTAAAATCCGGAAATTAGAGTAACAATCACCAGTGAAATTCCGGAATCTTAAGTCTTGAAACCGGAATTTAATTGTTTTAATCACAGTAAATCAGTGGCCTTGCTTATTTATATTGAAGCTTTCTGTCTTATTATATATGCCAATTAAATGATTGTTTCTATTATATTATATTCTATCATATCTGGAAAACTGGACACACTATACCACAGAGCCCTGTCTTTCATTACGGTCTCCCCTTCTCCACCCATCACTGCTCCTTATATGCCACAGTGGGGTGGACCTCCCTAATACAGGCGTAATAGAAATGCGGTTGTATGGACATTCAGAGCTGTTACCGTAAATTACCACAGTATATCATTGACTTACTGCCTCTAAGCAGGATACGAAACTATGTCTTAAGAAGCTGTTTCCTAATTTCTCTGAAGGTGCCCAGGGCCCGCACGCACTTTAGAAGAGCAGCCATAGGCTTCACACTGCCGACACTCTGGAATAAGCTTCAGAAATCCAAGAAACTAAAGACCCCTGTTAGTCTTGCTGTGTTCAAGACCTTGTATGCTAAAATGGTCACAGAAATATGCTACTGCTTCCACCGTCTCTAGCTTGCTCCTTATTTACTTAGTATCAACCCCTGCCCTTCATTTTGCCCGCATCAAACATTACCAATTAGGAACCCTGTACCTTAATTCCTGCCTTCCACCTGTCTTCTTTGTTACTTCCCAACCGCTGAATCCACCTTTCCTAGAAGTGTACTCCCTGCACCTTCCCACCCATGCCTGCCTTACTTCCTTTACCCCTTGTTACCTGCACTTTGTGTGAGGTTTTATTAATTTTGATACTGCATCCTCCTCTCTTTATGTAGCTCCCTTCCCACCACCCCCTTTTTCCCTGAATATGATATGTACACATTTAGAAATATTATACCATGTGTTCAAATACTACATCATTATTCTTTATTGTTACTTAGCTTGATTTGATTATGTATAAATATATATATACATGATTTGTCTTCTTGCCTGTACATAAATGCATTGTTTCTTGACCTTGTGTGATGCAGGTCCACCTTGTAAATGAGCTTGCTCAATGGTGTTCACCTGGATAAATAAAGATTTGATTGATTGATATTTTATTTTTAGTGCACCACTGTAGCAATCACACATCACCCAAGTGCTCCTCACCACTTTAAGGAGAAAATAACATTTAATCCCACCCACACCCCTTATTAGCCGAGATGACATTTATGTCATCCCTTATGCCAGTAAAAGCCAGGCCAGGATTTTACTTTTTATATTATGGGGAAGTGCCCCCCTTCTTTTTCTTTTTTCCCCCTTTTTCCCCTTTTCTCCTCTCTCTCTCTTCCTTCCCTTCTTTTTTTGTCTTTTCCCCTTCCCTTTGTAGAAAGTATACAAGGTTATTATATCTGCGTTGATGAGAGAAAAAGAAAAGTCCTACATAAGTATAGAAAAAGAAATCTGTATGAAATCCAATGCTACTCTGTCTCACCCCCTCTTTTTAAACTCAACAATAATAAATGGATCGTTGTCCACCCATTTTGAGAGGTACTAACTGAACGTTAAGACATAAGGCAGCTTATAAAGTGATACCAAAAAGTGTTAAAACCTAAATCTACCCCCATTCTTTCCATTTGCAACTTCTTCCACTCCTCCTGTCCTTGCACCCTGTCTCAACAATGTAAAAAGGGAAGGGTGCCCAAGGGGGTGAACTATGGGGAATAATGGGGGGGGGGTCTGCCCTGGGACTATCTGGGACAAGATCATTCTTCTGGCTTGATCTTGTCCTTTAGATTTTTTTTTAACCATTTTTTTTTTTATAATAACGCTTTTTTATTATTAGGTATGAGGTTCAGGTACAAGTTCATATACAGAGATGATACATAGACAGATCATTCAGTGTACATTCACATTTGTTAGACATTTCATAGTACATGTTACATTTATATTCAGAGGTTTAGAGTAAGCCATTTACATTCTTTTAGCAATCTAATTAATTCTGTTCAATGTACAAAATCAGGATATGTGTTTAACTGGTGCATATTCCAATTTCTCCACCTAAAATCATTTTATTCTACTTTATCTCTCATTCTAGCTATCATTCTTTCCAGCCCATAAATCTCTCATCAGGGTTATCCAAGCCCCTTTGGTTGGCAATTTTTCTGTTTCCCAGAGTCTGGTTATTACCTTTTTTGCTGCCAGTATCATTAAGGTGGGTTGTAGGTATGTAACTTTATCCACTTTCAACCCATTTGGGGTTGTGGCTGTCAAAATGAACCCAAGGATGAAAAGGTCATGATTGTTGTAGATTGTACCAATTCCTGGACTACTTCCAATATGGGATCAGTTGGTCACATTCCCACATTATATGGGTCTGGTCTGCTTGAATGGCTTCACATTTTCTCCAGCACTTTCCCTCTGGGTCCCCTGTAAATTTAGCAATAACTGCCGAGGTGTGGAAGTACCTGTATCTTAACTTCCATGCATATTCCCTCCAATAGAGAGATCCTGATGCCTTCAGCATCTGCAAAGAAGTGGATTTCCAGTTAAGTTCTGGGATATCGGTCCCCATTTCCTGGGATCACCGAAGTCAAATGGCTTCTATGGAGTCCTCAGGTTTTTCACCCAGGGCTGTGTAGATACCACTAATGAAGTGTTCCGTATTGGTTCCCCTCATTTGGAGATGAAACAATTTAATTATTTGGGGTGGGTTCTCTGCTATTGCCACTAGGGCCTCTTCAAAGGGCTGCAGATATGATTTTAACTGAAGATATTTATGGTATTGTCGATTAGGAAGTTTATGTATTAACAGAAGTTGAGCAATGAGTGTAGTGCCTCCCGGCCTATTAGCTGTGATATATTTATGATTATATTTGTACCGTCGTGACATTGATCTATCAATTGCATTTGGGGGGAATGAGCTATTAACCACCAGAGATCTAATATATAAGGCCTCCATCATTGTAAGTTTTTTATTGAGGATTTGCATCCATTGTTTAAAAACCTCAGCAGTACACTGGGGGAATTTTGACAGGGGAATCAGTTAGGGGGATAACCGAATAAATAATCTGTTAAGTCAAAAATATCACTCCAAGTCATCTCAAACTTTTTCCAGGGCATATCAAAAGAAGGATTAAGCCAAGAGAGGAGTACTCTTTTGTGAGATGCTCGGGCATATTCCCAAAGATTTGGTAGGTTCAGGCCTCCCCAGTCTCTCAGGAGTTGTAACAATGAATAGCAGATTCTGGGGGGTTTACCTTGCCAAATGAATTGAGAAATTTGTCTGTTCCAAGACTAAAAGTAGATTGCAGTAGGCATGATGGGAAGAGTTTGTAGGAAAAATAGTATATAGGGATATATATTCTGATTAATAGTTTCTATAATCACATAATAATACTTCTGTTTTTTGTTGGTTAATTTTATAGCCAGATAGTTCCCCATAGAGTTGCAGTTGCTCCCATAGTTTTGGGATTGACGTTTCTGGGCATGACAGGGATAAAAGAATATCATCAGCAAATAATGAAATGTTATATATTTTGCCTCCCATAGGTATTCCTTGTATCTCTGGATGTTGTCTGATTGCCTGAGCTAGTGGCTCAATGTAGAGTGCAAATAAAAGAGGGGAAAGGGGGCAGCCCTGGTGGGTGCCTCTCTGAAGAAGGAAAGGGTGTGATAATGAACCATTTAATTTTAAATATGTTTAAGAATTTTGATACATGCCTTGTAATTGTTGGATTGATTCTTGTGGAAATCCCAGGCAGGACAGAGTTGCCCACAAAAAAGGCCAGGCAACCCTGTCAAATGCCTTTTTGGCATCCAGACCTATCAATGCCAAAGGGAAAGATCTTTTAGCGGCATACTCTTTAAGAAGGTATGTGTGACAGACCGCATCATGAGCTTGCCGGGTTTTAACAAATCCCACCTGACTGTGGTCAATCAGTATAGGGAGAATATTTTCCAGGTGATAGGCAAGGATGGACATGTATACTTTGTAATCAAAATTTAGCATTGAAATCAGTCTGCATGATGTTGGGCATTTGGGGTCTTTTCCTGGTTTCAAAATTGCAGATATTACTGCGTATTGCCATGGGGGCGGAGGGGGATCCCCAGACTGTATCTCATGCATGGCTTTCAATAGTGTTGGCACTAGATCTTCTTGAAATTTTTTATAGAACTCTAAAGGATAACCATCTGGGTCTGGCACTTTTTGTGTTTTGGCTTTTTGTAATACTCTTTCAATCTCTAGCGAAGTGATAGGGGTATTAATAGTCTGCACATGGGATGGGGATAGCTTTGGAAGATTTAACTTGCTTAAATATTGCTCTATCTGACCAACAGGGGAGGGTGGGTCTGCCCTATATAAAGTTTGGTAATATGTCGCCATAATTTGTCGGATTTCCAGAGGATGGTTCTCTAATTTCCCTGTTACCAGATTTTGCATAGCTGTTACACAGGTTCTAGTCTTCTGCATTCTAAGCTTGCGAGCTAAGTTTCTAGCTCCCTTTGGCCCTCCTTTATGTGCTGTTAGTTTCAGATAAAACAGTTGCTGTTCAGTTTTTGATCCATATGCTTCTGTATTTTTTGTTTTAACAACAAAAGCTGTGGCTTTACTGTTTTGTCTCCCTGAGCATACTGAGCCTGTCTCTCTCTTAACTCTGCCAGAAGCAAGGTCATTTGGACTTCCCTCTCCCTATGCTTCTTAGAGGAATAAGCAATAATGTCCCCTCTGAGCACCGTCTTGAGGGTGTCCCACAGCATTACTGCAGAAACCTCTGGATTAGTATTTTCCCCAAGAATACAAGGGACCTTGTCCTTTACAAGTTTGCAGAACCCCGACTCCCTGAGGTGTATCAAATTAAGTCACCAGAATGATGGCTTGCGGCCAGCTCCTAGTTAAAATTTTGTATATACTGGAGCATGGTCTGACAAGAGGGTCAATCCATGCCAGACATCCTTTAATGTCTCTAAATGCTCTATAGTCATAAATATATAATCAAGTCTTGATGCCACCCCAGTCCCTGGTGCAATATTGGTATACTCTCTTTGTGAGGGAAAGCAGTGGTGCCAGACATCTATTATGCCCAGAGAAGCAAATGTTCTTTTTAAACATTTTTGTAGGAGATTAATTCTGTGGGGGAGGTGCATGGAAACATCCTTTGCAGGGTTAAGGGTGGTGTTTAAGTTGCCTCCCATCAGAAGTTGTCCCTGAAGCACCCCAGCAGCTGGGAAAAAATTTCTGGGCTAAAGTCTTAGTTGTTCCTGGGGGAAAATACACAGAGGTCAGAGTTACTGGGCGACCATATAGTTTACCTGTGACAATGGCATATCTCCCCTCAGGATCGATAACTACGTCCTGCTTTTCAAAAGGTACTCCCCTCTTAATCAGAATAACTGCTCCCTTCTACATCCAGAACTATGCGAAAAGGCAATTACTGTGAAAAATCCCAACTTTGTCAATTTTTCATGTTCTGAAGCTGATAAATGTGTTTCTTGCAAAAAAACTATTTACAGATTATCCCTCTTAAGAAACTGTACTAATTGAGACCGTTTAATAGGACTATGAATCCCAATCCCATTCATGTTTAGTGATAAAAGTAGGGATGATTTACCCATGGTCACTATATATAGATGTATCTATATGATAATGTAATCTGAGAAGTTTAGTGATTTCCTCTCTCTTCCCTCTATATTGGTTGCTTGCAGCGGCGCACCTCTCTCTTGGAAAATTCACAAAGTATCACATTTTTGAACCATTTTCCTCTCTTATATTTGTTCGCCTCCATTCATTTGTTATCTTTTCATTTTAGTAACATGTCCCCCAATCAGTCCTTTGTTCCTCCTTCATTGTTTTTTCTTTTACTCCTTCCTTTCCTCTTTCCTTTCTTTCTTCTCCTCTTCCTTTTCCCTCTCCCTTTCTCTCTTTTCTCCTTCTTTTCTCTAGTCCTTAGATTCACATATTTTGCAGCTGCAAATCAAACAAAATCTTGCTCATTGTTTGGAATAGTTCTAGAATATGGTTTTCTATTGAAATGGGTGCTGTCATTGAAGCCTTGAGGAAGTGTTTGCATTTGCATTTGGGTTAGGTTCTTTGAAATAGGCTTTTTCAAGGCTTTTTCTGCATCATCAAAGGTAACCAGTCTACCATTCACTACAAAGCATAATTTTGCTGGATATAACAGTGAAGCTTATTCTCGCATCATACAATTTCTTTTTCACAGGGTTGAATAACTTTCATTATACAATGGCAAGAAAAATCCTGGACTCTGACTGGTCAGTCTTGGGCTGGACCCGTGATGTTATCCCAGCACAACATCATGGGTCTAGTCTCAGCCTCACTGTGAAACTGTAGATGAGCATTTTATGGAGCATTTTCTTGATTGTTTCATCTTCTCTTAAAAAATAAAAATATTTTTCCAACAAAAACATCTTTAAAATTATTTTTTTTTTATTCTGTATAACAATGAGCCATTGTATAATAGCAATAATGCCCTCCAGGGTGTGTGTCATTTGGGATAATGTCACATCTCAGTTATTGGATGCACTCTGCCTGCGGCCTCGTGCCCAACCACCTGAGGCATGATGTTGTTCATCCATGCACTACCTTGTCGCAGTGTTATTGTTAATTTGTTAACAGTTTCTGTTGACAAATATGGAACGCATTAAAATGAATATTCTAAAATTTGTAGACCTCTTTCAGTTCTTACTTTTTGTAATATAGGCTTCTTTGTCTTGGTATCTGTGAAGTTTCAAGTAAACAGGTCTGGAGTAAGCTTGCTGTGAGTTAGTAGATCTAGACCCACCCTATGCACTCAATTGAGTGTAATCCTTTGTTCTGGAAAAGACCTACCCATAGCAATGGCAATCATATTTTCAAAAAATGGGTTCGGGTCTCCATTGCCCTCCAGCCCTTCTTGCACATTACTTAATCTGATATTTCCTTGTCTAGATCTGTCCTCCATTTCTGCTACTTTTTACATAAGAGTTTGCAGTTGCTTATTGTGAAGTGTTTGTGTTTTCAGAATAGGCCCTTTGGTATCTTCTATATGAGAAACCCATTCCTCTAACTCTTGGGTTCTCAGGGCCAGACCAGCACATTTTTCAGTGAGGTTCTTAACAGAATCAGAGATACCTTTAATTGAAAGGTTTATTTCCCCTAAAGCTTTCAGCATCTCAACCCGCAATGAGGAGACTGCCCCCATTATTTATGTAGTCTTAGCAGACTGATTTTTGCTTTTGTGTTGTTGTTCTTGCTGCATTTCAATTACTTTATCAGATGTATTTTTATCCTCACCTGTTGTTCCTGTTGCACCTGATCTTCTTGGTCTGCAGAGGCTAGAACATAATCATTTAAAGATTCCCACCTAGAAGCAGCATTGCTTTCTGATCATTTTTCAGTCTCCTCTCCCCCTTGAAATCTAATACACTTTCTGTTTCTCTACTCAGGTTTGACATGTGTGTAAGGTTTAAATTTTCAGCACCCTCCAAAGAACTTTGCTGGCTTCTGGTTTGCAGACATTATTCCCGATCTTACCTGCCTTATACCTTCAATAGGGTCTGCAATTGCTGTTTGAGATATAATTATTTTTTGTTGACAATAAAAGGAGATTTTACCTGGTCCTGAAGATTTTTGTTTAGAATATACCAAGCAGCCTTCTCACACTGCTTCCCTAAACTCTGCAATGAGCTCCCCCCTCAAATTCACCACTCCTCCTCCATCTATTCACGATCTTCCTCCCTGACAAATTACCTCACGGTAAATTGCTCCTGCACATGATACCCACAAGTGCCAGCTCATATCCCACCTCTGATGCCTGACCAGTGGCACCTAGCTTACGCTATGAAAGCTGGGTTATATTTGCCCAATGCCTGCGCTCACCAGTCTCGTACTCTCCTGTTCTGTCCTATATGGTACTTATTTTCATTGTCTTAATCTGCATAAGTAACCTTGCTCGTTATGTTTAAGTGCCTCATTGTTCTGTCTCCTGTGTGCAATTGTCCCAAGTGCTATTGTTCCTATTGTAACAATGTTTGTATTCTGTAACTTGAACATAATGTAACCTCTTGCAACTGTTTAACTGTTCAAATATGTAACCACATGCCTCTGTATACTTGCTAAATGTACATTATTGATAACCTGCGTGTTATCTTCCTACTGCCCCCCCCCCCGGTCGCACCGGGAGACAAGCATTTTTTGCTCAGTGTGCCTTTCCTGGTGAAACAATTTCAATAAATAAATAAATAAATAAAATCTGCTAGTGGTGAGAGGGAGTCAAGCTACCAACCTCAGCTGCTGGGTAGATGGGGAGAGGAGATTCAGTTCTGAAGTAATTTTAGATGCTGCAGGTCCTTGTTCATCGTCCAGTTCTTTTGATTTTTACTGCGGTGGCTAATATCCTTGACTCAGCAATACATTTTGACATCCCGCTCACAACACTTAGCCAACAGAGCTGAACCGAGTCATGCTTTACCTTTAAGAAATCCGAGGCCACGTTGTTTCTTTCCTTATTTCATCTCTCTGACACTGACGCCCAAGTAACAAACACAAATACTTTAGGGCAAATTAAGTGTCACCAGGCAGATAAACTGTAGGGGGAAATTCGGAACATTCTTTCCTTATGAACTAGTCAGCCGCCATTAGTCCTAGCTCCAGAGATTCAGCATCCTACTCAACTCCACCTCTCACATGGAACTGACGATAACATCTCACCGTGAGGGTGGACATATGTTATATGGAATAAGAAATGGGTTAGTCAACAAAAACAATTGGAGGATGAAATACAGTTACTAGAACAAATACATGCCACGGGACTAGACAAAACAATTTTCAACTCACTGACAAAAAAAAAGAAGAATACAATAAACTGATAACTGATAACAGATAAAGCAGAAAAATAAATTATCTATGCCAGATCTGATTATTACATATCTTCAGATAAACCACTTAAACTGATGGCCTGGTAACTAAAAAGACCAAGAGTATAATAATATTAATATGATCAGGGATAACGAGGAAACCCACATTATAACCCAGTAGAGACAAATACAATATTTAAAGAATTTTACTTAGGAATTATATACATCTAAAATGCCTCCAAATTAGAGATATAGAAACATTTATAGAAGAAACTGAACTTAACCAAATCCCACAAGAAATGAAAAATCTTCTGGATAACCCTATTGAACAAAAAGAGGTAGAATATGCAATAGACAGCCTTAAAATGGGAAAAGCTCCATGCCCAGATGGTCTTCAGATTAAATTCTTGAAAAAATATAAGGAAGTTATGATCACTTTACTCACAAAATTATTTAACAAAATTAATACATTTAATAAAATTCCACCTTCCTTTACTGAAGCATATATATACAGTGAAGCCTTCCAGGATGCAGTGCAGCTCTGTAGAATTCTGCGGTAGAGTTACTGCAGCAAACAATGCAATTTCAGTGGGAGTTAATCCCTTTTGTCATGCAGTAAACCTGTGACACTGCACTTCATCCTGATGGACTTCACTGTATTATTATTCCAAAAACAGGGAAAAGATCCAGAATTTTATAAATCTTACAGACCAATCTTCCTGCTAAATGCAGATTATAAGATTTTTGCCAAAATATTGGCTGACAGGCTGGAGGGGCTTTACCATTTCTGACAGACCAAGATCAAAATGGGTTTATTGAAGGCAGACGGATTTCAGAAAACATCAGATGAACCATAAATATTATATCAAGCTCAAATGAACCAGATTCCTATCTGCTTACTGTAGATGTCAAGAAAGCTTTTGATAGAGTTGAGTGGAGTTTTATGATGCGAACATTTAAGAAAATGGATTTTGGAAATCATTTTCTCAATTGGATGAAAATTCTATATCATCAGCCTAAAGCAAAAATAAAAATAAAAACAAACAATATAATCTCCTCCTCTTTTGATTTAACCCATGGCACAATACAGGCATGCCCCTTTCACCCCTAATATTACGCTTTAGTGATTGAACCACTGGCAGAAAGAATAAGAAAACATAACCAAATACTAGGTATTATTCAGTAATTGATGGAGCATAAAATCAACTTGTATGCAGATGACTTCTACTCTATATGAGAGATTCAGGCAGCTCTTTAGATGAATTTATCAGCCTAACAAATTCATATGGAGATATATCAAGCTATAAGACCAATTGGTAGAAATCTCTAATCTTAAAATAAAATCCCAACTCAAATAATTACATACCTAATAATTGTCCTTGCCTGGTGGTTGATACATTTAAATTGTGCTAATCCTGGATGAAGTCCTTGAGCCACTAGCAAAGATCTTCAACTTCTCTCTCTAAGGCTAGCTCAATTCCCATTGATCTGGAAACAAGTGACTATCACACCGGTACACAAAAGCGGAGATAGATCACTGCATACCAACTACAGACCCATCTCCATCCCCCCCCCCCCCCCGATCTAAAGCCCTAGAATGCATTGTATTTGACCAGCTAGTCGAGTACCTAGAAAAATATGAATTACAGTATCTGGAACAGCATGGTTTTAGAAAAGGGCATAGTACCACCTCTGCACTATTGGAATTTACAGGTTTTATTCACTCCACTCTCAACCAAGGAAACTGTGTGGGTGCTGTTTTCATTGACCTAATGAAGGTCTTTGATACCATCAATCATCCACTCCTACTCAGGCAACTGTCAACTATTGGGGTCTCCAAATGATGCCCTGCACTGGCTTACAAGCTACCTTGAGGGCCAGTCTCAGTGAGTTAGGATTGCTGATGTTACTTCAGATAAGAAACAGGTTCTCTCTGGAGTTCAGCAGAGTTCCATCATAGGACCACTACTCTTTAGTCTCTTCCTGAATAGCCTCCCTAGCATCTGCCATCAGAATATACTGCTGTATGCGGATGATGCAGTCCTGTACTCTAGTCACCATGACACCAAGCTCCTTGAGGGGTAACTGCAACTTGACTTCAAACGAGCTGAGGAACAGTTCAGCTTGCACAAACTTGTCCTGGACTATAGCAAAACAAAGGTTATGACTTTCTGCAATGCAAGGAACAAACATAAAGCCCTACCCATCATCATCAATAACCAATCAGGGGTGACACTGGAGCAGATTCCACATTTCAAATACCTCAGCGTCACTCTGGACTGCTCTTTCTCCTATGCCCTGCACATCAACAATGTTGCTAAGGCAACCAATATTTGGATAGGCCTGCTTCACAGGCACAAGCACTGCATGACCATTGAGGCCCTTAGACTACAGCTGTGTCACCTCTATCATAGACTGTGGGCTTGCCATATATGGCCCGCTTTCTCTGACTGCCCTCCACAGGATATCTGTGGTGCTAAACAAATCATGCAGACTCTTACCAGTGCTGCCTGCCTTATGCATACCTGTGACCTGTATGCCCGGACTGGATGGCTTCTCTGCTCAGAAGGATCCAATACCAGACCTGCCTGATAACCAAAAGGTTCTCCTCTGACTCATGCCACCAGGGGTTGAAAAGCTCTTTACAGCTTACAGCAGTCCCCAGCACACCTGAAGTGCTCTACTATACCTTCCAGGTCCCTAGATGCTGGACCTCAGTGGGTCAGAAGTCCTTCACTTATAGGGCCCCCCTCAGTGGTTCAACACACTCAACAAGGAAACACTCTTTTACCATGCTCGGCCCCTTTAAAAGGCACCTACAACTCCATCTTGCTACTTCTAGCCAATGTGACTGCTTCTCCTAAATGAACCTCTTCTCCATACCTGCTTGTCACTTTTTACACCAACCTCCCTTGGCCTTATACCTTTGAGCTCCGCTTCTCCACTTCTCATCCTTCTCCTCCTCCCATCGCCCTTCCCTCCATCCCCCACCCCCCTTTTTGTCAGTAGGCACATCGGACTTCTGTCTCTCCAACCTTGCACTTCTCTTACTCAACCCCACCCTTCTGACAATGGCCCCTCCACCTGCCCACTGCCTCCTGACCCCCTCCTACCCTCTCCACCCGATTTGTTCTTTAAAATAGTCTTTACCTTGCTACCTCTGCCTCTCACCATGAATTACTGTATTGTGTTTTTAGAGATTCTGTAATATTGTCTACCTTTATTTGTATGTTATCCTTCCATCTTTTGACGTGGAACCTTTGCAAATGAGCAGTTCTTGCTCAAAGGTATTTGTAATCCTAGAGTTCAATAAATAAATAAAAATAAATAAAATAAATAAATATTTAGGAATTAACTTAATGAATCAAACAGATGCACTTTATTAATGTAACTTGGAAGATTTGCTCCAAGTAATAAAAACAGATCTGACTAGATGGCAAACATTAACATTAACATTAATAGGCAGGGTGTATGTAATAAAAATGCAAGTTCTACCAAAAGTCCTGTACAGTATATATTTCAAACTCTTCCAATAGAGGTTCCAACTTGGAGTTTTAAGGCTCTAAAAAAAGTATCACAAAGTTCTTATGGACAAATTAAAAAACACGACTTTCATATGATTGTAACCCCAAGGGGCGCTACCCTTAGGGCTACTACCCCTGCCTGCCTCCACTGAGACAGGGTGAGGGGCCCAGATCCATTAACGGGTGCCTCCACCCAGAGGTCGGGGTTAATATGGGCGAGATTGCTTTGGTCACAGCCCTCTGGGTTACCGCAACCCCCCTTTTTTCCCACTAGTGGCTCACGCTGGCACACAATTTTTTCACCAATACACTTACCCCCGGTAGTATCTCTCAGCTCACTCTGGGGACCCCTGTAAATAAGATACAGTTATATCACAGTCACTGTACAGCAATTCAACAGAGATGCACAAACCAGCCAGGGTGTAGTTGCAACACACCAATCTGATTTATTAAAGGGGAATAACAAGGAAAGGGGAGAATCAGGTTAATTGGCTTATCACTATGATTATCTACCTAAGGCTCTGTGCCAGGCCTAACCCTAAGATTTGCTGTCCCTGGGTACCCAAGCCCTAGCGGCTGATCCAACGTGGCAGCTGGTTGAGCCTCTGACACAGATAACAGATACCATCCTGAGAATCCGGATAGGCAGGGGTTTAATTTGCAGTTAGAGCTGGATTCATACAATTGAAAACACTGTGGCACACTTGGCAGGGAGCTACTCTGATTCAGTACTCACTGCTCCAGTAGATAACAATTTCATCACCCTGACAGGACTGAGCCTGCATTTCACCAGCCTCCTCACACATTTATATGGCAAATAACAGAGGGGTACCATACCAGGCAGCGTCTTTCAGATGTATACCAACTCGTAGAAAACTCAGGCAGCAGACTGCAGCTTCAAACTCATGGATGGACCGAGCGCACTTCAGCAATCCTCTCCAGTCCTCTCAGGTCGAGCCTGGTAGGTAGCTGGGCTGGACCAGCCTCCTCAACCACCCGCGATGGATTTAGGTCCAATTTGAAGTCACTGAACAAATGGCCACCTTGGCCTTCATGCACTTCCCGCGCGAACACTCTCCAGCGCAGAAGCACAGAGCTCCTCACTCCTCATCAGCCACAACACATCTAACCCCCAACAGCAAGGGGCTCTTCCTTCAGTTCGGGCGCTACCCACTTTCACTGGCTGGCTGCACATGCCAGTCATTTCCTCTTGCCTTCAGTGGTGCGAAAAAGCACCATAGCCCATAATGCCTTTCCCAAAATACAAGCAGTCCCTCTATTGGTCAGTCAGCCCTGTAAGGTCCCAAGGCACTGATTGGTCCCATTCAGCAGTTCTGGTCCAACATGGAGGAGGCAGTCGACACAGTCTTGTGCTGCAAAGGAAGGCAGGTTAGAACAGCTGCATTATTATTATTATCCTACGTTATTTCCAGCAAACAATCGCATTTTCCAACAGTACTCCCTCTGCACCACTAGCGATGGCAGAATGGAGTTATTTTTTCAGTGGCCCGGGCGGGACTCGGGCATACAACCCATAGCCCCCTTCCCATTCCAATCAATTATGACTGCAACAGGCAGCCCTTAAAGAGACAGCTTACAGAGGCTTCTTAAAGCGTTCACTGGCTACCCTTTTAAACGGCTTTTATGCCGATCGCCAGCTAGGCATGGGGGATGGAAACGAGCTCCAAGAAAGCTTGTTGAGAACCCTCCCTGGCCTGGAAAAACTTGGCGTCCACGTCAAGTAGTGACCCTTGTATTACTTTTAAGGCAAATATCTTGTTAACACTATATCACACTTTGCATTACATACATGAATATTAGATTTATAGCGCATTATGGTTTATACAACATTATACACGCAAACTCTTGTTCCCTTTTTAAATCAGGTCATTAATTCCTGCTCATGACACCGGGCTGGGGGACCCCTCCTTTCAGTTACTGGTGGTTTACCTAAAGCAGGGCACCACACTCAAAGGTAATACTAACAGTCTGGAGTTATCCCCAAAGCTAACTTAGGCAAGGAACTTGGGGACATGTACACCCCTTTGTGGACCACATTTAAGGGCAGGTCCACCGGCTGACCCAAAGACTCATAACTCAACTTTATTACTGCCCCTATTTCTCGGCCGGATCTCCTAGGGGTCTCGGGGGGCCTTGAAACAGGCCCTGATTCCACTTCAGTCTCCTAGACATTAGTGACGGGAATCTCTACGGGGGGAAAAGGGCTCAGCACTCATAGTACT
The DNA here is from genome assembly GCA_016271365.2 of Neoceratodus forsteri. NCBI lineage: Eukaryota > Metazoa > Chordata > Ceratodontiformes > Ceratodontidae > Neoceratodus > Neoceratodus forsteri. Next base: position 343,327,585 of record CM028132.1, on the reverse strand, counting down.
ATTGGGGCCTGACCCTCTATCCCCGGACCCACCCCACTGGGCTCAACTGGGGGCTGTCTAGATACAGGTGAGGAGCCATCAGGGCATTCAAAATATTCTTCCAGTTCTGGTATACCACTTGCTTGTCCCCATCTCACTCTCTTCCTCTGAAAAGTCAGACAATTCAGCCAGGCCAAACAGTTCAGCCATGCTCAAGGACCCCACCCCTGGGCGTTGCTGTTACTCAATTCAAGCTCTGAAGACATGGGTTCCGGAGACAAAGTTGGGGGCTCAGACAGTCCAAAAGGCCCAGCCTTCTCTAGAGTTAACAAGGGATTGCCCGAAATAACTGACTTAGTTCATAAGAGGATAGTATTCATTATCATCTTCATGCCTTCTGACACTAATGGTTGATCATTTCCTGTCAGACAGTGGTGAGGCCCTCTGGGTGGGCCTGTTGAAGAATCAACGGGTTTGGTGCTTTCCGGCAGCAGATCTAGTCATAGGCCTGGAGGGGGGCATTTGGAGATTCAGCTTCAATCAGTATTTGCCCAATTGGAGGCAGATGATTTCTGTGCATAGTTTTCACATCTTTAGAATTGTTTTCAGGCCGCACTTTATATACAGGCAGATCTGTCAATGTTCCCACAACAATGTGAGGGAGGTGATGCCATCTGTCAGCAATTTTATGTTTCCCAGGTAGTCCTAGATTCCTCAATAACACTCTGTCCTCTTCTTTTAACTCCATTGCTTTTACTTTCTTATCGTATCGTTCTTTGTTGGCCAGGTTTTGTTTAGCCGCCATAGTCTGGGCCAGTTGGTAGGCATGGTTTAATTGGGCCTTTAATTTCTGTACATATTGTAGATGGTTCTCTGCTTGCACTCCATCAGGGGAAACCCCAAAACACACATCAACTGGCAGTCTAGCCTCTCTCCCAAACATCAGTCGGTACGGGGAAAATCCTGTGGCGTCACTTTTCGTACAATTATAAGCGTGAACTAAGGTGCTAATCTGCTGGCTCCATCTTGGTTTATCCTTTGGCTGCAATGTGCCCAACATGTCAAGCAAGGTGTGATTAAACCTTTCAGGCTGAGGATCTCCCTGTGGATGATAGGGGGTGGTTCTTGAATTTCGTACCCCCCACAAAGATAGCATCTCTTTAATCAACTGACTCTCAAAGTCCCTTCCCTGGTCGGAATGGATCCACTGCGGGGCCCCATAGTGAACGAAAAAGTTCTCAACAAGTATCTTAGCCACCGTGGTCGCTTTCTGATCCTTGGTCGGGAAAGCCTGTGCATACCGGGTGAAATGATCAGTGACCACCAATATGTAGTAGTAGTAAAAATTGTTATTCATACAAAAATTAATATGGATATCTCCTCTGAGCCAAAGCTCCTTTACAGTGAGATCCAGGAGTCAGTTCCAGTTACTCTTATAAGTTAACATTGTATAACAAACAAAGACACAAATACAATATAATTATGCATCACTAAATATAACACAAATACAAATCATTCACAACTAACACTACAAGACAATACAACAAAACATAAATATAATTCAAATATACAATTAATACAATTTATAGCCTACCATCCTAAGATTCAATCTAGTCCTCATCATGATTAATATTTTCAATAGCCATCATTAATTTGATGCAACTGAAAATTCTCTCAAGGGGTCTAAGCTTCCAGGCAATTTATTCCATGTAGATGGTCCAATATTTAAGAAATGCTTATCCCCTGACTGTTCTATGAGTTGGAACAACACAATCCAAGCTATTTGCAGAGCACAAGCCCTCAATTGATCTTTTTTATGTTAATGGTCTCAGCCATATATTTAGGAACTTTTCCTGAGACATATTTTAGCATTAACATAATTGTACTAAAACCCGCCTTTGAGATAAGGTAAGCCAGTCCAATGCTTTATACATATCTACTCTATGTGCCTCTTAGTTGCACCCAGTATAAATCTAGCTAATTTATTATACATAACATCAAGCTTATACAGCTGCTCTTTAGACGTACCCATATATATCAAATTACCATACTCTAATATGGGTAGTACAACAACAGTCACCACTAATTTTCTAATTTCCAAGGACATACTATTTCTTACTCTATATAATGAACCTAAGCACTTACCAACTTTTGTCAAGGTGCTATCTATATGGTTGTCCCATTTAAATTTTGTATCTAAATACACCCCCAGGTATTTATATCTAACAACTTGTTGCAAAATTCTTCCAGAAAATGTTTTAATTTGTAATCCCTCTTGTTCATTTTTAGACCCGTAACCCCTATGGAATACCATTACCTGAGATTTTTTCATTCAGAACCAATTTAGATTTAAGCAAAAATTCCTGTAGTGATCAAAAGCCTGTTGTAATACCAATTGAATAGTTCTCACTGATGAATCAGCAAAATAAACAATTGTGTCATCAGCATAAAGGTGATATCGTACCTCCAATTGTTCAAACCCCAAATCATTCATATATAAATTAAATAATATGGGACCCAAAATGGATCCTTGTGGGACTCCTGACACAATTGATTTCAAATCAGATGACCACTTTCTAATAGTCACTTGCTGCAATCTTGAGTCA